>JAZHEH010000733.1:3007000-4439000 GCA_036589455.1 Ateles fusciceps
AGGGCCTTGACCTGTTCTTTCTAGTTACTAGACCCAATCCCTGAAAAAGATTGTTCTTGTCTTTGAAACCAGCGACTCTGCCTACTGTCTATTTACTTGAAATAGAAGACAGTGTCTGGAGGCTTGGATCTGCCTCCCTACAGGACTCATCTTTGCATAACTTCACTAGGCCCATGAAGGTCTCCAGGGATTAGCTTCTCTAACCTGAAAAAGGATTAACCATCCCTGAACAACCAGGGGAAGTAGGTGAGGGGAACAGTACCAATTTTTGTTTTGATAGGCTGGCCTGTAAATAAACTGTTTAGGGGGTTAGGACTGGATGGGATTAGGGCTACTGACTAGGAGAAAAAGTAATTATATCAGGGAGGCCAAAAATAAAAGAAAAACTGACCTGAAAATCCACCTCCCTGAAAATTCAACCTGCAAAACTCGGCCACGCAGCAAAAAGAAATTTGGCTCTTTAAGTGCCAACAGTATTAAGTGCTAGGGATTGTGGAAGTCATAAAGGGAAATTAACTGAAAACCAGAGATGCCATTACTCATTCGGGAGCAATTTCTCTCTCCCAAAGTGAGGATACAATCTGCACCCTGTGGGGGATGTTTTATCCTCAAATCTTTATTCCCCAGACTGGGGCTTCTATTTCTTCAAATTCTAAGTGGTGCTGCTATTTCCTGCTAATGGCTTCTACCCCAGCCTCTTGAAGAAGGCACCTGGGAGGGGACTGAAGAAGCTGAGGTTAAGGGAAAGCCCTTGCAGTCTCCAGGGTCGGTCTTGGTTCTCCCAATCACCGCCAACTTCTCAAGGGATTGGCAGGCTTTTAAAAGTGCAGTGTCAAGGTTCAAGCCCTGTCTATTCCAAGCCAAGAAAAGAGGAGGGTGGGTGGAAAGGGACTGGACCAATTTCCAAGTACAGTTTGAATATCTCTTATCCAAAATACTTGAGACCAGAAGTGTTTCAGATTTTGGATTTTATTTATTTATTTATTTTTAGAACCAGGATGCCACTTTCAGGAAGAGTACAGTAGCACAATCTTGGCTCAATGCAGCCTCCAACCACTGGGCTCAAGCGATCTTCCCACCTTGGCCTCCCAGGTTGCTGAGACTATAGGTGCATGCCATGATGCCTGGCTAATTTTTGTATTTTTTGTAGAGACAGGGTTTTGCCATGTTGCCCAGGCTGATCTAAAGCAACCCTGGGCTCAAGCAATCGTCTTGCCTTGGCCTTCCAAAGTGCTGGGATTAGAGGCATGACCCATTGCACCCAACTTCTGAAATACTTGCGTATCCATAATGAGATATCTTGGGGGATGGGACCAAGTCTAAACACAAAATTCATTTGTTTCATATACACCTTATACACATAGCCTGATAGTCTTGTAAAATATTTTAGTTTGTGCATGAAACAAAGTTTTTTTTTTTGGAGACGGGTCTCACTCTGTCACCCATGCTGGAGTGCAGTGGCATGGTCATAATCACTACAGCCTTGACCACTTGGGGTCAAGCAATTCTCACCCCAATCTTCCAAGTAGCTGGGAACACAGATGTGTGCCACCACACCCGGCTAATTTTTAAATTATTTGTAGAGACGAGGTCTTGCTATATTGCCCAGGCTGGTCTCAAACTCCTGGGCTCAAGTGAACCTCCCACCTCAACCTCCCAAAGTGTTTGGATTATAGGTGTGAGCCAGTGTCCAGCTGAAACAAAGTTCTGACTGTGACCTGTCACATGAGATTAAGTGTGGAATCTTCCACTTGTGGCATAATAAGGGCCCTCAAAATTTCAAATTTTGGAGCATTTAGGGTTTTGGATTAGGGATGCCGATATATTTTGGATAGTTGTTCCCTCCAAATCTCATGCTGAACTTTGATGTCCAATGTTGGAGGCAGTGCCTAGGTGGAGGTATGTGGGTCAAAGGGGTGTATTCCTCATGAATGGCTTGGTGCCCTCCTTGCGGTAGAGTTTTCATGGGTTATTTATAAGTGCATGGCACCTCTCCTCCTCTTGCTCCTTCTCTTGCCATGTGATACACCTGTTCCCTCTCTGCCTTCCACTGTAATTGGAAACTTCCTGAGGTCCTCACCAGAAACAGATGCTGGTGCCATGCTTCTTGTATAGCCTGCAGAACTGTGAGCTCAATAAACTTCTAAGTTACTCAGCCTCAGGTATTTCTTGGTAGCAATGCAAAATGGACCAAGACAGATGCTCTACCTGTATGTGGACCTGGTGCTTAAAAGGATTAGGGAGTGATCTGTGATACTGCTGGAGGTATGAAAAGTAGCTTGCATACTATCTTGTCCAAATCTCAGCTGGTTAAAGGCATAACCATATACATATACATACTGCTCAGACCAGAAATCTGAAAGTCACTATTTCCTTTGGAGATTCCACCACACTATGTATATTAAAGGCTGTAAACAGTCCTGCAGTAAATAAACTGGCTTCACTTTATCTAACCTGGTCTTCAGCACGGATCTTTATGCCCCAAAGTTATCTAGCAAACTATCTGAACAACAGTGTTCTCTGCAATGCACTTTAGGAAACCTCAAACTATGGATCATGTACATAAAGTCAAAGCTTTCTAGGATTTGGCTTTTAATTCTATAATTTTACTGTTTGCTGCTCCCCATCTCTAACCATCTTCAAGTTCTTTTGGTTTATAAAATGTGCCACACTTTCAAACTTGTACCTGCTGTTTCTTGAAATGCACATGTTCTTTGTCCACCTGGCAAGCCCTACTCATCCTCCAAGTCCCAATCTCAGCGTAATGACATAATCTGTGAAACTTCCAAAACTCTCCAAGTCACAATAAATTGTTTCCTCCTGTGTTTCCAGTGCACTTTATCCAAACTTTATTCACTGATTAAAAGTAATTGGTTTGAGAGCTTTCCCATCCTGCTGGTTCCTTCATTAATGAGTTGTATAAATCTTTGGCATGTGTTCACTTAAACAAGTAATGAATTTGAGATGGTCTTTTCTACTGGTGTGAGCGCTTCTCAAGATGGCAAGGACAGTAACTTCTTTATCTCTGTCCTCAGCAACAATTACCATGCCTGCCACATAATAGGGCTGATGTTTTTGTTGAATGATGATGTCCCAAATCCAGGGCAGATACCCTCTAACAAGATAAATAGATGATTCAGGTTTGAGAGCTGTAAGTATAAAACCAAACATGCTCAGACAGGTTAGAACTGTGACGATCTCTTTGTTCTGAGATAAGAGATTCAGAAAAAATGCACTCTACTCCCCAGTGCCAGATGAGATTCAGTAGTGTCTGTGTGCTGGGTGTAGTCACCCAGTGATCCAGGGAGATAGTAACCTGTCTTAGTGGTAGAAGGCAAGTGATATCGTTTCTTCTTCTTTTTTTTGAGAGATTTTCACTATTGTTGCCCAGGCTGGAGTGTAATGGTGTGATCTCGGCTCACTGCAACCGTTGCCTCCCAGGTTCAAGTGATTCTCCTGCCTCAGCCTCCTGAATAGCTGGGATTACAGGAGCCCGCCACCATGCCTGACTAATTTTGTATTTTTAGTAGAGATGGGGTTTCTCCATGTTTGTCAGGCTGGTCTCAAACTCCTGACCTCAGGTGATTCGCCTGCCTCAGCCTCCCAAAATGTGGGAATTATAGGCATGAGCCACTGTGCCCGGCCAATAGCATTTCTTAATGTCCCTGTCTGCTTATGCAAAGCCAACCAAGTAAACAGAATCATAAAGATGTCTCAGATAACATCATGGCTAAGTTGCACCCAAGTAGTCTCATATTCTATTTGAGTTGAGTTTGATGCAGCATTCTGGCCAATGTCATTTCTACAAGCTGAGACTGCCCCAAATTTGGCTACTTTCAAGAGCCTGAGTTTAGAGAATGCTGCTCAGAAGAGTTCTTTGGCAGGGGACAGAGTAAACACAGGCTCTGTTCATTAAAGATCAGGTCCAAGTACACAAAACCAGGTTCTTTTATTTATCACCTCTTGGCTGCTCTGCTTCTAGTAGGAAAAAAGTATTTGTTACTGATAATTATTCTCTGTCATTGTCATGGAAATGAGTAAACCTAAAAACACAGAAAAGTGGGGAAAAACCCCCAAGTGAACAGCTTCTTGGACTTTTAAGTGAATGGTAACCTGTGGCCCCATCATGCTCTACTCTGATTTTTAGCAATCAAGCCTCAAAAAAAAGACAGCAATAAATCCAATCCACATGGCTCTTGTAAAAAGGCATCTATTTGGCTTTTAATACAAAATGACTTAGAGAAATACAGAGAGAAAATATCATACAAGCCAGTTACTTAAAAAAAAAAAAAACTCCAACCAACAAATTTGTCACATTGGGCCTGCATTAGAAAACAGGAAACAAGAAAAAGAAAACAAATAAAACAGTCCCTGAAATCTGGCAGGTGGCTTTTAGAAGCCACGGGGAGCTTGCCTTAGTCATCCTGGTGAAATGGGACAGAAGTGGTTTTTGAAATATGGCCACCGCCTCCTCTGTTTCTTGCTAGTAATGGTCATCTGAAGGGAGGGTGCTAGCCTGGGCAGCCAACATTTGACGTCACTTATGCAGTCTGAGGTTTCAAAGACAAGCAGCCTTGGAATCTTCTATTTCATATCTTCACTGAATCTCTCCCATATACAGTCTCTTGTCACTCGATGCTGAGATAACTGAGGTAAAAAGAACAGAGCAGATAACTAGAAAAAATGAAGGCTCATGGAGACTTGGTGCTCAAGGGCTCTTGTGTCAAGAGCCAATTTTGGTACAAAAGAGCAATTGGATTTAGCTTAAATTCTCCTCCTCAACACCATCCACAGGAAATGGTAGCCTTGCTTTTTAATCCAAGTCCTCTAATATCATGAGGATGACTGTACTATGGGAAATATGTTATCAGGCTCTAAACACTGATGTCCACTGTCAGTCAATCCCCAAGAAAAAGACTTTCCCAGTCATTCTACAAGAGAGGATCCTATGTCTGTACCAGTCATTTTGTAAATGTGCTTCTGCTTGTTACACTTAGCCCTGGAGAAGGTTACAGTTTCTCCTTTAATTCAGGGCTTAAATTATTTGGTTTAGCCAGTGAAAAAATTTTAAGCTGAAATTTATAACTAAATATTAAGAAGTATCATTCTTTTAACCAAATACATCACTGAAACAGACTTGATGGAAGTAAATTAAAAAAAAACCAGACTTACCAACTTCCCTTTGAGATCAAGAAGAAAATGGAACATTGCTCTTACTCTCACCACTTATGACCAATAGTGAGCCGCATCGATACCCATATAAAGACTGTTTGCAGCTGGGTGCAGTAGCTCATGCCTGTAACCCCAGCACTTTGGGAGGCTGAGGTGGGTGGATTACTTGAGGTCAGGAGTTCACGACCAGCCTAACATGGTGAAACCTCATCTCTACTAAAAATTAGTTGGGCATGGTGGTGGGTGCCTGTAATCCCAGCTACTTGGGAGGCTAACGCAGGAGAATCGCTTGAAACTGGGAGGTGGAGGTTGCAGTGAACTGAGATTGCACCACTGCACTCCAGCCTGGGTGACACAGCAAGACTCCGTCTCAAAAAAAAAAAAAAAAAAAGAAAAGAAAAGAAAAAAAAAGGCTGTTTGCATGGAAATTCGAATAAAACAGATACCCACTTTTGACTCTGTATTCCCAGGATCCCTATGGGGAGATTTCCAGTTTCCTTTTCCCCGTCATTGAGACAGACTTACTGATGGGCTCGTCAGGGTGGAAAGCAACTTCATTGATGGAGCCAGCATGGCCGGGCAGCTTATACAATATTCTCCTGCTTGTAGTATCCCACACATACACAAATCTGTAAAGTATGAAAAGCAAGGGTAAGGCCTTCTAGAACTGGGGGTAGGGCAGAGGCATGGCTATTCAAAGGAAATGGAAGCAACTATTATTTACTTACCTTACATTTACCGAACCGTGTTCTGGCTTTTAGAAACTAGGAATAGAGAGTTTGAGTAAGACATGGACTTAGCTCTTGAGCAATGGGGTGGAGAAATAAAAATAACTAAAAATATAAGTAGTACTGGCATGTTCGAATATAAGCTTCTGAAACGGAAAACACCATAGAGAAGAAAAGAGTTTTTCCTGCAGACATCACACAAAAACCTTTTTTAAGGTGTCTAGTATAATTAGGCTACAGTTAACTTCATACTCATCCAGGAAGCCTAAGAGGTAACCCAACTCATGGCAGGGTGGGAGCCTAGATTGTAGATCCAGGTGCACTTCTTAGTACTGTATTCAAACAGAGCCTAGAGAAGGGACAGGAAGTGTCTGATACATAAAATATTTATAGTATTTGCTAACCTAATACTCACTTGAGCCAAATTTTCCACTGAATTAACAGGCAAAAGGAATACTGAATTCTAGAATGGGAAGCGGCCAACAGAAATCAGCTTGTCTAGGCTGGGTGTGGTGGTTCATGCCTGTAATTCCAGTACTTTGTGAGGCCAAGATGGGTGGATCATCTGAGGTCAGGAGTTCGAGACCAGCCTGGCTAACAAGGTGAAACCCCGTCTCTATTAAAAATACCAAAAATTAGCCGGGCGTGGTAGTGTGTGTCTGTAATCCCAACTACTTGGGAGGCTGAGGCAGGAGAACTGCTTGAACCTAGGAGGTGGAGGTTGCAGTGAGCCAAGACTGCGCCACTGCCCTCTAACCTGGGTGACAGAGTGAGACTCTGTCTCAAAAAAAGAAAGACTGAAAAAAAAATCAGTTTGTCTAAACTCCTCATTTTAGAGATAAGAAAACTGGGGTACAGTGACTTTTCCAAGGCAACACAGTTCATCAATGGCATAACTAAAATTAGAACTCTTAAAAAAGATGAGTTAATTAAAGAATGTTCTTAAGAAGACAAAATTTTGGATTTGTCAATAAAAAAAATCATGGGGCTGGGCATGGTGGCTCATGTCTATAATCTTAGCACTTTGTGGGGCCAAAGCTGGTGGACTGCTTGAGCTCAGGAGCTTGAGACCAGCCTGGGCAACATGGTAAAACCCCATCTCTACAAAAAAATTAGCTAGGTGTGGTGGTGCCTGTGGTCCCAGCTACTTGGGAGGCCAAGGTGGGAGGACTGATTGAGTCTAGCAGGTTGAGGCTGCAGCGAGCTGAGGTGGCACCACTGCACTCTAGCCTGGGTGACAGAGTGAGAGCCTGTCTTAAGAAAAAAAAAGCTATGCTTTTTTCATGCTGTGTAATAAAGGTAATGCAAGAGACGACAGAGTAATAAGCTTCTTTCTACTGGAATACTCTGGTATAACACAATGCAATTTCTGCAATGCTAGAATGAAAAAAACGCTTCTACATTTCTCTTCAGAAGCGATGAATAATAACAGAAGATGGCATACAAAGGTGATTATTTTCTTATTCATTCTGTAGTACTGGCACCAGTATTTTTATCATCACAGGCCATAATTTTCACTTTGTCCACTTTAATAAGTTCTATCACCTTTTGGAATCCAGTATCATTCAACGGAGAAGTCTCCATGTTATTAATCTTTTTATTTTTCTAAATTAATATATATATTTTTTGGTAGAGACAGTGTCTTCCTATGTTGTTGAGGCTGGTCTTGAACTCCTAGCCTCAAGTGATCCTCCCACCTTTGCCTCCCAAAGTGCTGGGATGATGGGCATGAGCCACCATGCATGGTATAAGGCAGAATCTGTATGTATTTAGAGAGTCCGTGAAATCAACTCTGATCCTGATCCTCTGAGTCAATGATGAGTTTATAGCTTTCTCAAACTGAAGGGCAAGTTGAGTGAACTGCTGAGATTGCATGACCTCATCTAGGCTCTCCTGAAGACTATTTCCCAAAGCAGTATTTCTGTATAACTGATATGACATGGCTTAGGAGGAAGAAATTGTTTTTCTTATTCAAGCTTGCCTTGATGTCCTGTGCTGAAGGCTTCCTGCCATGGAGTAGACAGGAGTGACCGGGAGCCCAGGAGGACGTTCCTGTGTTCCTGACCACCTCTTCTGCAGCCACAGATACTACAGAGCTGCACCGAAGACCCTGGAGCTCTTAATATACTCCAATATTTTACTTTCGCTTACCATCTACAAATATACTGGCTAAAAATAAAAAGTTCCTTTGACTTTCAACCTTGCTTAAGTCATGAAAGGGGAAAATAAAGAGCTATTATCTCTTAATCTGATGATGTAAAATTCATCTGTTGGTAAACATAAAGGGCTGGTGGCTTTGAAGCAGGTATTTAAAATTATTTACATATTTTGTTTTGTGCAATCAACAACTCATCAGTACTTGATCATAAAAATGGTACATTCACCAGTACTGGATTATAAAATTCCTAGTTCTAATTCAATATTACACTTTTGATCAAAAATGCAAATAAACAAGAGCTTCTTAATTATACTATTTAGCTGTCATCAGCTAGGCTCCATAGAAACTAAGTAAAAGTTCTGAGCAAGATGGAAGAGAAGGAGGAACTCCATCTGTATAGACTCCTTGGCTCTGATACTCATTCCCTTCCTACTGTCTTCTTCCTTGTCATGTACAAAAAGCTGGTTCTCATTAATTCAACGAAAGGCAGTGTGGCATAGTGAAAGAGTATGAGCTCTGGAGTCAGAAAGACTGGGATTCAAGTCTCAGTGCAGCAATTTACTAGCTAAGTAATCTTAGCTCACAGAAGTTAAATAATAATTGGAGATCATTTAACTTCTCTAAGCTTCTTAGTTACAGTGATGGAGAAAATATTGATCTCATAACTTTATTGAGAAAAATGAGATAATATATGCAAAGTGCCTGGCATACAGAATTATTTATAGCTATAGTTATGAGTACATTCGTCATCAAAACAGCATCTCATGAAGTCAATAGGCTGAATAAATCACGCTTGGCCGAGACTGGCCAGCCTTTCTGTAGTTCATATTTAGGGTTTCAAGTTTGAATATGAGGAGGTGATCTGTAAGTTATCAGTTAACAGAAAGGAGAAATTTGCCAAATCCAGGCCAAGCTGAAAAGCAGTTTTCTGAGGATACATTTCCCAGACACATAAAAGACAGAACCGCAAATCTCTACGGGTTTACACTTCAAGGCCTCACTCTTGATGGCTGCCAATTAGATGCTAAATTTAGAGGGGTTCCTTGCCCTCTCCTTACTTTGGCATGGCAACATTTGGCAGGAACCAGGAGCCTTATATAACAGAGCTGCTTGTTGACTTGGGGCTAATTGGTGAGGTGGCCTGTTAAATCTGGCCAACCCCCAACAGGTGGAGAGGGGCAGGTTTCCTCAGACCATGCTTCCACATGTGAATTTTTTTTTTTAAGAGATGGCGTCTTGCTCTGTTGTCAAGGCTGGAGAGCAGTGGCATGACTGCAGCTTGCTATATCCTCAAACTCCTGGGCTTAAGGGATCCTTCCATCTCAGTCTACCAAGTAGCTGGGACTACAGGTGGGTACTACTATGCCTGGCTAATTAAAAACAATGTTTTTTTGGTAGAGACAGGGTCCTGCCATCTTCCCCAGGCTATTCTCGAACTCTTGGGTGCAAGCCATCCTTCCACCTTGGCCGCTCAGAATGTTGGGATTACAGGTGTGCACCATTGTGCATGGACCATATGTAAAGTTTAAAGGGAGAGTGGAGAGGGAAAGAGAAAAGAGGACATTGCAATTCAGAAAGGGCCAATGCCAGAAACAAATTGCTCAACAGAAAAAAAAAGTATGCAAATATAATTTAAAAATTTAATTACAAAGGAAAGATACACTCTGCTGAAAATTATGTAAAAATACTTAGAATAGTTCTTACTCTGTCAGAATACAAGACACGTTAGTCTGTTTCTTTTCTTTTCTTTTTTTTAAAGACGGGGTTTCACCATGTTAGTCAAGCTGGTCTTGAACTCCCGACCTCAGGTGATCCACCTGCCTTGGCCTCCAAAGTGCTTGAATTATAGGCGTAAGCCACCACACCTGGCCCTTAGTCTGTTTCTTAAAGTCTTCTCCAGTAACTTGACAACTTAAAATTCTTTCGATTTCCCCTTCCAGGCAGCTCTCTAAACCACTTGCACTCAAATGACCAATGTGACACTTTCACCTGAATCCTATTTCCTCCAGAAAATACCTGAATACTTGTCCATTTTTCTTGGTATTAAACTTGTCAGGAAAAAAAAGTAGACTCTGGAATTTAAGTATATTCAGTATTATTCATAAATAGAAAGGTAAGAGACAGACCACAGTGCAGCTTCTGTGTGGCAGTGCTAGGGCCCCAAATAGGGGGAAAACCCTGGAATATGCTGAAAGCCCTGGCTAGCCCAAGAAAGTCTTCCTATTTATTGGATGGTGCTTGTTTCAGGAGGGTTGGAAGGGAAACTCTAAAGGGGAGGATAGGATTAAGCTAAAAAGGGTCAAGACATTGCCCAATGGGAGCTAAATGCAGAAACTGCTATCAGAGGGTCTTATCATTTTTTACCATGCCACATTTGCAGCCCATCACACTTGACACCTGGACATCCCTACTTAACCTGATTCTCCCCCAAGCACAGGTTACCACAGACATGCCAAATACAACAACATCTGACAGAATAATTGTCTCCCTTCTGTTTCTCATTCAGCCCATAATGCCTGAGCCAGTTTAGATTCATACTTCCTAAAGCCTTAGCTGATTAATTCAGCACTGGGTGGAAAATACCTAGTCCACATTTTATTACACCCTGCACCTAGCAATCATCGATCTTCCCACTAACCCAGACACAGCTCTGAATCATCCCCCAACACAGGCAGCCATTACCAATAGCTGAGCTGTTATATAGGGTAAAATTTGACTGCTATTCTTCAACTAGGAATTCATTCACATAATATAAACTAATTGGTTGGAAAAGCTCAAGCATTGACAACAGTGCCATGGATTCACAGAAATGACTAAGATTCATTCCCTAATCTCTAAGAGAAAATAATTTAGTGACGGTGCCTCACTTTGTCTGATTGTAAGATGTGATAAATGCTAATAAAGCTTAGATGTATGAAATGCGATTACAGCACAAAGAACAATTATTATGCCCAAGAGGTAATAGAGAGAGGGAGCCAGGGACAGTTTATAGATATAACATAGAGGTGGCTACTAGAGAGATATAGGAGTCTGGATAATAAAGAAGAGGGAATGTGAGAGAGAACCTGGAGGTGAGAAAGCAAAGGGAGGTTAGAATACAAGAATTCCATGTGAGCAGCACTGTGGTGATGGCGGGGGAGGTGGGTTCTTAATACGTATTCAAATGAACTGAAGCATGACAGAAGAAATGTGTTGAGGGAGACTAGAGACAGATTATGAGACTTAGGAAATCCAACAGAATCAAACAAATTGTCGATCCTCTAGGTCTAAAATGTCTCCAAAGTGGGTAGAAATGATCTGTTTGTCCAACATGGCTTCGAAACCTTTCATGCCGCACAAAGCTTCATCTTCAAGCAGTCGTAACTCTATGCCTGCTCTAGCTCCATATCCATGTTTTATGTATCAAACACAAGAAGACATCCTCCATAGCTACATCATTCTTTTTTTTTTTTTGAGATGGAGTCTCACTCTTGTTGCCCAGGCTGGAGTGCTTGGTGCAATCTTGGCTCACTGCAACCTCCGTCTCCGGGGTTCAAGTGATTCTCCTGCCTCAGCCTCCCAAGTAGCTGGCATTACAGGCATGCTCCACCACGCACAGCTAATTTTGTATTTTTAGTAGAGATGGGGTTCCTCCATGTTGGTCAGGCTGGTCTCGAACTCCTGACCACAGGTGATCCATCCGCCTTGGCCTCCCAAAGTGCTGGGATTACAGGTGTAAGCCACCATGTCTGGCCAGCTACATCATTCTTTACTTTGCACCCAGTAATCCTTACCTGTCGGCTGAGCCAGCTGCTATTTTGCTTCCATCAGGTGACCAAGAACATCTCAGAAGGTTCTATGATAAATAAGAATCCAGTGAATAGTAATATACCAAACTCCTCTTTGCAAGGCTACAGAATCACTGAGAGGCTTTAAATTTCCTAAGTAGAGTTTTAATTGTACTTCTCAGGAAGATGGTTATCTTATATTCTATGGCCTCAAATAGCATACTTTGTTATTTTTTACACCATATAAAAACTGTAGAAAATGCTTAACTTACAATTAATTAGATTGAACCTCGAAACAAAATTTTGTTCTACTTATAAATGGAGGCTTCCTTTATCTTGATATGCATTATTCTTTTTTCCTATTTATCTTGAATAAAAGCAAACCCAACAAATATTTTT
Organism: Ateles fusciceps; assembly: GCA_036589455.1. NCBI lineage: Eukaryota > Metazoa > Chordata > Mammalia > Primates > Atelidae > Ateles > Ateles fusciceps. The sequence goes on from JAZHEH010000733.1 coordinate 3,019,225, forward strand.
TTTTTTTTTTTTTTGAGATTGGGTCTCGCTCTATTGTACAGGTTGGAGTGCAGTGGCACAATCATAGCTCACTGCAGTTTTGACCTCCTGGGCCCAAGTGATACTCCCACTTCAGCCTCCCAGGCAGCTGAGACTGCAGGCACATGCCATCACACGCAGATTTTTTATTTTTTGTAGAGACAGGGTCTCATTAAGTTGCCCTGGCTGGTCTCTAACTCCTGGCCTCCTGCCTTGGCTTTCCAAAGTGCTGAGATTACAACTGTGAGCCACCATGCCAGGTCTAAAAAATAAAATTTGACTTATACAGTGAAACTGAATCTCAATGAGCTCTCAAAAGGAAAACATTAATCTCTATTAACAAATTCTCTGAGAGTAAAAGCTTCTTTCAATAGAGTTGACCTTTAAATCTGAGGGTTGGAAAAAAATTCTGTCTCTCAGAACTTGGGCCGTGGTAGGTACTGAGGGGAAGAGATGTATTCTTAGGGTTCAAACACACCTGGTCATGGGGTAGGGAGACACGGTGAGGGGAGACCTTCTGGGTAACAGCTATGGGAGCTTGCATTCCATACAGAAAACTGATTTAAGAGGGTAAAATTCCCAAGTAATTAAAAGGCCAGCAGTGTCGTGTTGAAGGTGGTGTGAAGTCAGATGCCCTCAGTTTGAGAGCTGGCTCCATTACTTTTGGGCTATGTGACTGGTTTCTTCCCCAATCACGAATATTTCTATTAGTTTTATTTTTGGCAACAACAGTTTTGATTAAGAGCAGTGTTACCGGAATGAAGTTCATTCTCAGCAGAGCTACTGCTCTCTATCCTTAGTACCACCTGAAATGTTTCTTTGAATTAAATGAACAGCAAAACTCCCCTGCCATGCAGAACTCACCTTTTCAAAGTTGTGCACATTTCCTTGAAATATCTTTACACACCTCTCTTTGGGGGCAAATGGCCGGACATCCCAGACACGAACTGCAAAACAAATCCAAATAAACAAACCAACCAAAACATCTATCAGCCAGACGCCTCCTGAGCACCCAAATGAAATTAGTATTATGTCAATGACAGATGCTGTTTCCAGGATGGGGAAGTCCAACATGACACATTGCTACCTGTTAAGCCTCTTTTCTTTTCAAGCAGGAAAATACATCTAAATCCCAATAACTGGGGCTAGCTGAGGAGGCAGGAGAGGAAAAATGTCACTCACAACTTTGGTAATTGGCAACAGAATGTAGCTGGGTGTGACACTAATTTCAAAGATATTTTGCAAAAGAGTCCTCTGCCAGCTTAGAGTCACATCCAGCAAAGCTTCAATAAGACAAACTAAATACCATGAACTACTATGACAATGAACTTGTAAAAACCAAACTTATACTGCCCTTTCCTAATTTCCCTCATATGGGCACCTGACAGTCTAAAACTGAACAAGGTCAGATATATATAAAATATATAAAAAGTCGCTGGGCTCAGTGGGTCATGCCTGTAATCCCAGCACTCTGGGAGGCTGAAGCGGGTGGTTTACCTGAGGTCAGGAGTTCGAGACCAGCCTGCCCAATATGGAGAAACCCCGTGTCTACCAGAAATACAAAATTAGCCAGGCGTGTTAGCTCATGCCTGTAATCCCAGCTACTTGGGAGGATGAGGCAGAAGAATCACTTGAACCCGGGAGGCAGAGTTTGCGGTGAGCGAGATTGTGCCATTGCATTCCAGCCCGGGTAACAAGAGCGAAACTCCATTTAAATACAAAACAAAACAAAACAAAACAAAACGAAAGTCAAACAAATCAAAAGACTATTGCTCCATACCAAAAATCAGAAAAAGTAAATGTACTCATTCTAATTCTAGCTCTGTTGCATATTTGGGTGACATCAGGTAAACAGTGAGATTGTTTGTGTCTTGGTTTTCTTGCTCTGTAAAATGTAGAGAAAATTACCTGTTCTTTTAAAATAATACTATTTTATTTATTTTTATTTTATTTTATTTTTTTGAGACGGGGTCTCACTCTGTCACCCAGGCTGGAGTGCAGTGGCACGATCTCAGCTCACTGCAACCTCTGCCTCCCGAGTTCAAACGATTCTCCTGCCTCAGACTCCTGGGTAGCTGGGACTAGAGGCATGTGCCACCACACCCGCCTAATTTTTGCATTTTTTAGTAGAAACAGGGTTTCACATATTGGACAGGCTGGGTCTCGAACTCCTGACCTCATGATCTGCCCACCTTGGTCTCCCAAAGTGCTGGGATTACAAGCGTGAGCCACTGCGCCCAGCCTATTTATTTTTGAGATGGAGTTTCACTCTTGTTGCTCAGGCTGGAGTGGCACGATCTTGGCTCACTGCAACCTCTGCCTCCTCGATTCAAGTGATTCTCCTGCCTCAGTCTCCCAAGTAGCTGGGATTACAGGCGCTCGCCACCATGCCTGCCTAGTTTTTCTATTTTTAGTAGAGACAGAGTTTTACCATGTTGGCCAGGCTGGTCTTAAACTCCTAACCTCAGGTGATCCAACTGCCTAGGGATTACAGGTGTGAGCCACCATGCCTGGCCAATAACACTATTTTAAAGATCCAATGAGATAATATATGTGCAAAGGTTCTAAAATTTGTAGGCAACAAAAATAATTTATAATTTTATTATGCGGCCATAATAAGAAATTATTCTATTATTTTTTCCCTTATTTTAATATCAATTTAGGAAACTTCACTGTTCCTCATTATAAAGAATGCTAGAACTAGCTAGACATGGTACTTGGGAGGCTTGCTTGAGCCTGGGAGTTTGAGACTAGCCCGGGCAACACAGCAAGATCCTGTCTTGCCAAAAAAAAATGTTTTAAATGCTAGATTATATGTGTATAAACATCTATTGTAAGCAGTAACTACAGCCGTTGTAACTGAAGCCATATCTATACTGGAATTTGAGTGATGTCATTTTGTCTGAGTATGAGAAAAAGTATTATCAATTCTTGGAGTCAGACAGGCATAAAAAGGCAAAGCTATGCATGAAAGTTTGTTATTGAGAATATAGGGCCGGGCGTGGTGGCTCACGCCTGTAATCCAAGAACTTTGGAGGCCAAGGCGGGTGGATCACCTGAGGTCGGGAGTTCAAGACCAGCCTGACCAACATGGTGAAACCCCGTCTATAAAAAAAAAAAAAAAAAAAAGAGAATATAGTCAAAAGGTAAAGATGTCCATTCATTCAACAAACATTTATTAAGTATCCAATGAATGTCAGGTATTGTTTTTGCTATAAAATGTCAGGGAATACATTTTAGTTCCTGACAAGCCTGTAAATTTGTATACCAGGGCCATTTCCAAACTTCTTCAACATTAAGCATATAATCCAGCAAGTCACCTTACTTTTTGACTACAGTAATCCATCCTTCCAGCCTACAACTCAAAAACAAGTAAAAAGAAATAGGAAGAGTGTGTTTATGTAAATCCAGAATGTTGAGATGCTTTATTGAAGACCTCTTTCCACACCAGTGCTTTTGGAGTGGGGGAGGAAAGACAGACTGGCAGGAAAGAGCAAAAGAGATCATCCAAGCTTGGTGTTCTCTGAAAACGCATGAGAACTGCCTTGAATAGACTTCTAAATTCACATCTTTCTCATTAAACTCATCACCTAGTTTCTCATGTCCTGAGAGCTGAGACGGATCTTAAAGGTAAAGTCCAGTCTTCTTATCAGTGTAGAAACTGATTCCCAGAGAGAAGAAATGCTGTGTGCAATGTTGTCCAGGGACAAGACAGAGATCTGACACTACAGTCCTAGATTCTTTACTATCTTACCTAAAACTTTCCCCATTACAACATGTTCTAATCGTCTGGTGCAATCTGTGAGCAATCTTTGACTTTTTCCTTGGACCTGGGAGAGATTTCCTCTCCAAAGTTACCTGTATTATCCATTGCATTGGACAAGAGATAAGAGCCTTCAGAACTTAAACTCAGGCCAGTCACTGAATCTGCATGGCCTCTCATGGTGTAGGTTAGCTTGTTCTGGCGCAGGTCCCAGACCTGCAAAAACAAAAAGGTGCCCCCCCGGATCAAGTAGAGAAACAGAATGACACAACAGACAAGAGTCAATTGCCCAGAGATACTGACATTACTCTACCATAAGATGCAGGATTTCTGTCAAAGAGAAAAACACTTTTGTCTTTCTTTTTTTTTTCAGACATGATCTCACTCTGTCACCCAGTGCAGTGGCACTACCATGGCTCACTGCAGTCTTGACTTCCCAGGCTCAGGTAATTCTCTCACCTTAGCCTCCTCAGTAGTTGGGACTACAGGAGTGTGCTACCATACCCAGCAGATTTTTTTTTTGTATTTTTTGTAGAGACAGGGTTTCACTATTTTGCCCAGGCTAGTCTTGAACTCCCAGGCTCAAGTGATCCTCCCACCTCGTCCTCTCAGTGTTTGGATTACAGGCATGAGCCACTACCTGGCCAACCTCTGTCTTTCTAAAAACGTACTTAAGGTTACTATGTTTGACTAGCTAAATTTAAACTAATGCATATCAAATGTTAAGATAAAGTTTTAAACAAAAACAGAATTCAGAAAGGTTATTTTCAAATCATAGCAAAATAATTAAAAACAAATATTATAGAAAAAACTAAAGACTGCTTAAAATGCTTAAACTATGATTCTTAGCCATTAAAAATTATTGGAAATACATAAAACCAGTAAACACGTCATTTAAAAAAGGCATTATGATTACGTTTGTGTAACAATATGAAAAATATAGATGCTTAAAATTTTTCATTTAATGCCACAATATGTGACAATAAATGTATACAATATGTACATGATGGACATGTACATATACTGTGGAAAAGCATATTTATTAAAAGAAAAATAAATTATGGATTCACTATTGCTTGTGTAGGAAAGGTAAGATACAGAAAATAACCTAAATGTCAAGCAGGAAAAATTGGTGGTTTATTAAATTATGGCCCACAAGCACACTGCAAAGCTAAATTTTCATACAGGAGATAGCATGTCAGAGTAGAAAGAGTAGTGACTTAGGGTAAGAATAAACTGGTCCCTGCCACTTAGGGTTATGTGTCATTGGGTCACTAACTCTTTCTGGGCCTGTTTCCTGGTCTGCAAGATTAAGGATAACAATAACTACTTCTTAAGGCTGTTGTAAGGATTATAAATAAGAATGCTTAGCATATGCCTGGCACATGGCAGGTCCTCAATAATGTGTAGCTATTGTTGAGAAGTCCCTAAAAATAACTCCCAAGACCAAATGTAAAAATATTTACATAATAAGCTATTAAGCAAAAAAGGAAAATACAAAACAGTATTTATCTTTACACAGACTACACCTATGTAAAACATGTATTTTTAAGCTAAGAGAAATAGTCTGGAAAGTCACATGGGAAAAAGAACAGTAATTCTGTTAAGGTCACTGGTATTACATAAAATACAAAATTTCCCCCAATTTTATTTCATATTGCAATGTAGTATTTTTCTAAGTGAATACAATTTTTGCTGTTCCTTAAATCAAGTCGCTTTTCCTTATCTAGAAATGAGTTAGATGTTACACACCACCACTTTTCTCCATCAGTAACTCACTTGTGTGGAGTCCAACACATTTCATATACAATCATTTTTTCTATGTCCAGATGTTGTTCCTTATCTTCTGAGCAGGCACTGCTGAAATCTAGCATTGTAACTAGGAATGTGTTTTGCCAACCCCTCACAGAACTTGTGTGCTATTTCCAAACTTCCTCCTTGAGGCCTGTACACCTTGTTTGTGTAGGGCCAAAAAGCATTCAGGATTTGCCACAAAAAAATCTACAGCAGGGGCCGGGCGTGGTGGCTCACACCTGTAATCCCTGCACTTTGGGAGGTTGAGGTGGGTGGATCACCTGAGGTCAGGAATTCAAGACCAGCCTGGTCAACATGGTGAAATCTCAGCTCTACTGAAAATACAAAAATTAGCCAGGTGTGGTGGCAGGTGCCTGTAATCCCAGCTACTTGGGAGGCTGAGGCAGGAGAATCACTTGAACCTGGGAGGTGGAGGTTGCAGTGAGCCAAGATCGCACCATTATCCAGCCTGGGCAACAACAGCAAAACTCTGTCTTTAAAAAAAATAATAATCTAGAGCAGGAATTTAAGCAAAACATTTCGCAAGTATCTTAATCAGCTGTTCAATGTAAATCTGGGCATCTGCTTAGTGGCAGGTACTGCTGGAGATTAAAAAAAAGACGTAGCTCCTGCTCTCAAGGAGTGTTCACTATAACAAGGAAAACTTAAGACGTTTAAACAAGTAACTCGAGGCTTATGCAAGGTGCAGCTGGCAGCTGCAAAGAGGACAGAGGGGTTAACTCTGGTGGAACAGAGATGAGAGTGAGAAAGGGAAGCTTCCACAGAAAATGAAGCACCTGAGTGTAGTCTGGAAGAAGGAAGATTTTTTTAAAAACTTAGACAAAGTAGAAGGGTATTTACTAGGAGAAGGTAATTTGTAGAAGCAGAGGGGCCTGAAAAAACTGCTTGATTGTAAGAAATTAGGCACTCAGAGGCCGATGATTAGGTAGACAGGCAGAGGCCAGCTCATGAAAGGTTCTGAATGGCTGGCTTGCATTTTATTTCCTTCACTGGCGGATCACAGAAGGGTTCAAAGTAGAAGAATGCGTCATTCAGATTTACATTCTGGAAAGATCCTTCTGGCCCATATATTTATTTAAAAACTGAAGGGATGAGACCAGAGAATGTAAAGTTAGTGAGGATCTAACCTATCTTATTTGTGTGTGTTGTAGTAGCAATGGGGTTTAGCTATGTTGGCCAGGGTCATCTTGAACTTCTGGCTTCAAGTAATCCACCCGCTTTGGCCTCCTAAAGTGCTGGGATTACAGACATGGACACCACACCCAGCCTAATCTATCCTTTTAACCATTACATTAAAAAAAAAAAAAATTATAAACTGAACTCCCATCCTAACTAGAGCTCAGGATTACAAGAAATGCCAAAGACTGCCAGCCAGACCATTAGGCTCTCAAGTGACACATTTTCTTTTTCTTCATTTTCTTCTGACTCCCCAACCCTATCACCAGGGAGAAGTTCCAAGAGATTGACTGGAACAGCATATCTGCTCACAAACATACACAGAATTTGTTCACCTTCGGTTTTAAAAAGGGTTCCCATTCCTTATTTCTCTTTCTTAGAACAGGCAGTGATATCTAAGATAGACTGAGAAACAAACAAAAACCAGGCTCTCTGAGGAGCATCTCCTAATGTAGAGAGGCAATGTGGTGATTTGTCACGCAAGTGCTCAAGACTGGTAAACCTCTAAGTGCTTAAAAGGTACTTGTTAATTGACTAGAGGTAACAAGATAGAGTGGTAAGATTATTAGCGCTCAAGAGATAGAGCTCTGGTCCTGGCTCTACCACTGACTGAGTGATGACTATTTGATCTTGGCCAGATCACTTAACCTCGTAGGGCCTCACTTAGTCACCTATGAAGTGAAAGATAGAGGTGATGTCTAAAGTTCTTTTTAGGTTTGACATTTCCTGAGTCTTTCTAATCGAGCCTCTCTTTTGCATGTTGAGAGAAAGGTATGAGGTCTTTAGGACAACTAACAGTCTTCCTGGGTTCGACAGAACAATTACTCTCCCCCTCAGCATGTAACAATTAAAAAAAAAACAAAAAAAACTTTGTTTTGTTTTTGTTTTTTTATTGTGATGGAGTCACACACTGTTGTCCAGGCTGCAGAGCAGTGGCACGACCTTGGCTCGCTGCAACCTCTACCTCCCAGGTTCAAGCAATTCTCGTGCCTCAGCTTCCCAACTGGCTGGGACTACAGGTGTGTGCCACCATGCCTGGCTAATGTTTATATTTTTAGTAGAGATGGGGATTGCACCATGTTGGCCAGGCTGGTTTGGAACTCCTGGCCTCAAGTGATCTGCCCTCGTTGGACTCCGAAAGTGCTGGGATTAAAAGCATTTTGTGCCAGGCCACCGAGCCACCGTGCCGGGCCAGCAACAGGGTATTTTTAATAGGGAGAAGACTACCTTCTAAGTAAATTCTAACACACACATCCCTACCTCTCCAGTCCATCTCTGTTGTATGGGAGCAAAAATAAATAAATAATTCTAGCAACCTGGTTCAAATATTAACTGCTGCTGCCAGAAAACAATATGGCAGCCTGTATGTATGCCAAATAAGAAACACCCTTAAACTTCATTAATTTTCATCTGGATAGCTATTCTAAGAAAACAAATACAGGAAAAGTTTCATGCACAAATATGTCCACAGCAGCATAATCTGTGATTGTGATTAAATTTAAACAGCCTAAATGTCCAATGATATGGTTGTCACTAAATTATTCAATATTGTAATAATAAAAATAAAAATGATGATGATGATGACAGCTGACATATATTGAACATACTATGTGCCTGCCACAGTGCTAGGAATATTAAATCCTTACTTCATTTAATTCATGTAACAGTTACACGAAGTGAGCTGACGATTCCAATTTAGAGATCAGAAATGGAGACGATGAGGTTCAAGTAACTAACTTTTTTTTCTTTTTTGAGACAGAGTCTCACTGTGTCGCCCAGGCTGGAGTGCAGTGGCACAATCATAGCTCACTGCAACCTCCACCTCCAGGGTTCAAGGGATTCTCCTGCTTCAACCTCCTGAGTAGCTGGGATTACAGACGTGTGCCACTACGCCCAGCTAATTTTGCATTTTTAGTGGAGATGGGGTTTCACCATGTTAGTCAGGCTGATCTCGAACTCCTGACCTTGTGATCTGCCTGCCTCAGCCTCCCAAAGTGCTGGGATTACAGGCGTGAGCCACTGCGCCCGGCCTTAAAACAACTTTCTTAAGATCATAAAGCTAGTAATTAAATGGCAGAATCAGAAAAATGATCCCAATTTTGCTTAAGCCCAGGAATTCAAGGTTACAGTGAACTATGATTCTACCACCACCCTGCAGCCTGGGCAACATGAGTGAGACCTTAATATAAAACAAAAAAATGGACAGGAAAATGATTCTAACTATAACTCTAAGAAAATAAGAATGATTTGATAGAAAGCAACTAGAGGCGGGTTTAGTTTAGGAAATACTTTCTAGAAGAGATATCTATGCTGAGATCTGAGGACAAGAGAGCAAGTCACTGCAATGCATCAAAGGTTGGGGGGGGTGGGCTCTTGACAAAGAACCAGCTATGTGATAATAAGTGAAAAGAGATCATGGCTGGGGCTGGGCACAGTGGCTCAAGTCTGTAATCCCAACACTATGGGAGGCCAAGGAGGGAGATTGCTTGAAGCTAGGAGTTCGAGACCAGCCTGGGGAACATGGTGAGACCTTATTTCTAAAGAAAAAAAAAAAAATTGGCAGGGTGTGGTGGCTCATGCCTGTAATCCCAGCACTTGGGAAGGCTGAGGCGGGTGGCTCACCTGAGGTCAGGAGTTCAAGACCAGCCCGGTCAACATGGTGAAACCCCAGCTCTACTAAAAATACAAAAAAATTAGCTGGCCATGGTGGCGGGTGTCTGTAATCCTAGCTACTTGGGAGGCTGAGGCAGGAGAATTGCTTGAGCCCAGGAGGTTGCAGTGAGCTGAGACGGTGCCAGTGCACTCCAGCCTGGGTAACAAGAGTGAAACTCCATCTCAAAAGATAAAAACAAATTAATGTTTTTAATTTTAAACATTAATAATAGAACATAATTTAGAATTGCTGAGGTGAGAGAATTATCTCTACTAAAAATACAAAAATTAGCTGGGCATGGTAGTGGGTGCCTGTAATCTCAACTACTTGGGAGGCTGAGGCAAGATAATCGCTTGAACCCAGGAGACGGAGGTTGCAATGAGTCAAGATCCCACCACCGCACTTCATCCTGGCAGCAGAGCGAGACTCGTCTCAAAAAAACAAAAAACAAAAAAGGATAAAGACTACATGGACACAGTGTAAATTTATAAACTAGAGTAAGTAGGAATTCACCAATAAAACTAGCATTGAAGGGCTCCCCCAAAGAAATAAGCAATATTTTAGAAAAAATAGTAGTGCTGTAAACAATTGCTGTATTCATGGAACTACATTTATACATTTCCCATACTTGAGGTAAGTTCAAATTTCAGAGCCAAATTGGTATAAAACAGCAGACAATGATGGAGATTTGTTATCTGCAGAAATAACCCTAAAGGAAAGCATAACATACAGCATATCTTTAACAAAACACGAAAAACCTTCCAATTCTGAAAGGGGACTGGGTATACCTTCTTTAGGACTATATAGCACTATTGTCACTAGAAGGCCTAGGAACAGTCTAGGAACAGTCCAGATAAAGAGACCAAAGTAAGCCACACTATTGGCAGTAAGAAGACTTTACTAGCACAAAAGTATTATCGTTTAGGTTAGTCTATCCCCCACAGAGAAGATGAGGGCATCAATGAGATTCTCACAGCTTAAATAAAAGCAGTTAGCCTCAAAAGGTTTTATATATATATAAATATTATATAAGGAACCCCATATATATATATATGTATATATATATGATATTCCTTATATGGTTTAATTCCATAATAACCACCATAATATGACAGCTTTTATGTAACTCTCAATTACTGAGGAATGTATTAAAAAATACTAGTAAGCATATACTAGATTTGATATATATATATATATATATATATATATATATATGATATTCCTTATATGATATCCTCAGAAAGAAATTATAGGGAAAAGAAGAGATCAATAATTAGGAAGTGTTAGGTCTGACATAAGGGGAACACTTAGGAAATTTTTGGAGTGATGAAAATTGTTCAGTACTCTGTTGGTGATAGTGGATCTATGCAAACATTAAAATTCTTATAACTGTACACCAAGAATGTTTATTTCACCATATGTAAATTTAAATCTTGAAAAGTATAAAAGTTATCATAGCTTGATGACACTAATCTATTTTCATGTGTACAAGAAGGCTTCTAGTGATTCTGATGCCAGTGAGCACCCAACTTCATTCTGGGAAATATTACGCATAGCTATTAAAGTTGATCTAAGTTTCCATGTTCTGATTCTACATTCTCCAAATATTTATATGATGGAAAAGGGATGGGAAGTTCTTTGGAAAATGGGAATTCTTAGGTACCTATGAGACATTCAAGTGGGGGGATACTCAACAGTTAGTTGTATACAGGGATCTAAAGCTTAAGAACTGGGCTGGGAAAATAGTCATTGGCATAGGGATGATGGAGTCATGGAAGCAGACGAGATTTGTCTTGGGAAATGTACACAGCAAGAGGAATAAAGACCTTTGGTGAATAATGATGTTTAAAGACTCCATAGAGAGAGTAGCTCATAATGATATGTAGAGAAGGGGTAGGACCTACCAGATGGTAGGACAGTTTGTTGTCACAGAACTCAGGGAAGACAGAAGACCAGTTCTATGGTACAGTGATCACGTTAAAAAAACAACAACAAACAAACAAAAAAACCCAGACTATTAGAAACGAAGAATGAACGGTACGTGAGGAACTGAAGACAGTGAGTGCAGAAAAATCTCCAGGGGATTCCTCTAAGTATTAAGAATATGACTCTAGAATGAAACTCTGGGATTTGAACTGAGGTTCCATCACTTATTAGCTGTGTAACCTGGGGTTGTTATGCCTCTTTTAGCTCTGTTTCTTCGTCTGTACAATTGCATCAGTAGTACTTATTCCATGAAGTTGTAAGGTGAAAGTCTCTAAGATCCGTGAGGAGACCAATAGTGAAGCTTAAATGAATTAATGATGTAAAGCTCTGAGAACAACAAGTGGCAGAAAGTAAGCATTATGTATTAGATGATGATGGTAAGAATATTACCACCACCACTACCATCATCATCCTTTTTAAGAAGTTTTAGGCTGGGCATGGTGGCTCACGCCTGTAATTCCAGCACTTTGGGAGGCCAACACGGGCAGATCACCTGAGGTTGGGAGTTCAAGACCAGCCTGACCAACATGGTGAAACCCCGTCTCTACTAAAAATACAAAATTAGCTGGGCGTAGTGGTGCATGCCTGTAATCCCAGCTACTTGGGAGGCTGAGGCAGGAGAATCACTTGAACCCGGGAGGCAGAGTTTGCGGTCAGTGAGATTGTGCCATTGCATTCCAGCCTGGGCAACAAGAGGGAAACTCTCTCTCAAAAAAAAAATATAAATAAATAAATAAAAATACTCACAAGAAGAAAGCAGAAAAGAAGAGGTTGAAAGAAGTGAAGAGAAATTGAAACCCTCCCATTTAAAGGACTACCTTTAGACAAAAGCCACGATGCTTCTTTTTTTTTTTTTTTGAGACGGAGTCTTGCTCTACAGCCAGGCAGGGGAGCAGTGGCGTGATCTTGGCTCACTGCAACCTCCAATTCCCAGGTTCAAGTGATTCTCCTGCCTCAGCCTCCCTGTAATCCCTGTAGCTGGGATTACAGGCGTGTTCCACCACACCCAGCTAATCTTTGTACTTTTAGTAGAGATGAGGTTTCACCATGTTGGCCAGGATGGTCTAGATCTCCTGACCTCGTGATCTGCCTGACTCAGCCTCCCAAAGTGCTGGGATCACAGGCGTGAGCCACCGCGCCCAGCCAAAAGCAAGGGTATTTCATCCAAAGTAACAGCAAAGGAAGCAATGAGGGATGGAAATACAGTACGATTTCTAGGAAAGGACAACACAGGAAATTGAGTATGTACCTGACAATTACTATTCTCACTAAAAAGCGAAGGTAAGGTCAAACTCGTTAAGATCTCCAAGGAAGCCAATAGGAAAGGAAGACAGAAGCTGTGTAGGTCCAAAATAATACTTCACATTTACTGGCACTTAAAGTCCAGGCTCATTCAATCCCCGCAATGCTATATGGTAGATGCTACTCTTATTATTACTGCCTCACCATTCACACAAGATAAAGAGGCTTTACGGATACCAGCTTGGCAGCAGAGACCCCCACCCAGGCAGAGCTGAAGGAATTAAGAACCACACACCCAGATAGAAGTGCAAAGCGGGACTATTGGAGGCCAACAGTCTTCTGAGCTGAGAGCCTGAGCGGGGCTGACAGCATTCCGGGCTGAGGGCCTCCAGCAGATTCTGACCCACGTATTTATTCTCTCTGAACAGGTGATTATTATTAACAAACAGGTGTTCTGTGTTTTCTCACAGACCCACGATAAAGTAGGCAGTTGGTGCCAGCTTACCACTGATCAAAGACAAACTAGAAAGTATTCTCCACGAGGGAGCCACCGGGGAAGGGTCACATAGTCCATGCTTAAAGAACTGTTTTAACCAGTGTATGATATACATATACTGTTCTGCTACTTTAGAATACCCCAAGTAGTTTTCCACTTGTGGGGGGGGGGGGGGCGGTGGGGAGGGCCAGGTTCTTCTTGCCACTCTTCTCAACAAATGATATAATGTATCATACACGTTAGGACATGTCCCAATAGGGCTTAAAGAAGGTGCTTAAAGTCACAAAACTAGAAAATGGTGAAACTGGGATTAGAACCCAAGTCAATTACTTGAATGTTTGAGCGACATTGTACTGCCATAAGGTCTACTGCCTCTTTCTCTAATATTCTCTCATTCTTACAGAAACTTAGAAAATTCCCTTTCCACAGTGTCGAAAAGAAAAACACAGTGAGAGATAAGGATATTAAACAAAGATGGTTAAAAAAAAATTTTGAACGTCTTTAAAAGGAAATGCACTCTATTTTTAACAGTCCCTGCCAAAGACTTCACACTTCACATTAAGTGCCTGATCCCTGACAGCATTTATAAGATCTGCCATACAACTTTTAATTTAGGGAGTCAATCAAGATAGGAGAAAAAGAAAATAAGTTTCAAGTTACTATTTTCCTTTCAGTTGGTATTAAGTGCAAAGCTATCACAATCTCCAAAGTTTGAAAAAATTCGTTTCTAAGTGCAGATAGATGAAATGGAAGTATATCATAAACATCAAGCATACCTTGATATCATTGTCTATTCCACCAGAAATAATCTGATCACTTGTATCATTGAAGGTCACAGCTAACACCTGGTATGTGTTCTGAAATGTCTGAATGGCTGCTTTCTTCCGGATGTCCCAAAGCTGAAGCAAAGGACAAGAGAGTCTATCAGTAACATCATTCTAAGAAGTAACTGCACAATACAAATATCCCTAAGTACGAGGACTTTGTGGACACATCTATAATTGGGATCCCATTTCACAAACTCTTGGATATCCTAACAACACACATGGTAAGCAGTGTCTTCAATTTTGCCAAGATATTTGAAGGCAAATAACAACTTCAGTTATATTTTCAGACTTTTTTGTTAAAGTCAATAAACAGAGTTAAATCAACATACTCTTAGAATGGAATTCCTCTAAAGTCTTAGTTCATATATTTTTTAGGACAACAAGGGTATCAGACAGTTTCTTCAACTCATTAGTGGGCTACAATCCACATTTAAAAAAATAGGGATGTCAGTGAAAATAGTGTAATAAACAATGACCAAAGCTTGTCCCTCCACAAAAGCAGCAAATTAACCAGCAAAAATCTGTCAGAATCAACTGTTGGAACTCTAGAAACTAATCAAAAGTTTATAATAACCAGGAAACCCTTAATGAGGAAAAAGGGAAACAAAAAACCACCTGAGTCCCCAGTAAAAGGGCTTTGTAGTGTTTTAACTTATGCTGGCTCTGTCTCCTGCTCAGCAATGGCTTTGAAGATAACCCACATTCCTAGATGGTTTCCTAGTACTGAGGAAGCAAAGGGGGCCTATTTCTTATTGTTAAAGAATAAACAATAAAAATTGTTTCTTTTTACCTATCTGGTGGCTCTCTGAAGGATGTGCTCAAAGGACTTGCATTTATTTTGCCTAACTTGGAACTTTCCTTGAAAACATTTAAAGGAAAGGACATTATTAGCCTCTGGTGCCTGGGGGCAAGGAAAAACAGTTGGGGGGAAAAATACAAACCAAAAACCTGGGGAGGAAGGACTGGGGGAAGAAGACAATTTGGGGAATAAGAGCTTTGAAAAGCACTGACATATTCCTGGCTGGCTATCTATCTATATATCTATCTGGAAACAGTCTCCCTATCATCCAGGCTGGAATGCAGTGGTGTGATCTCGGCTCACTGCAAACTCCACCTCACGGGCTCAAGCGATTCTCATGTCTCAGCCTCCTGAGCAGCTGGGATTACAGGTGTGTGCCACTATGCCTGGCATATTTTTATATTTTTAGTAGAGACAGGGTTTTGCCATGTTGACCAGGCTGGTCTCAAACTCCTGGCCTCAAGTGATCTGTCCGCCTCCCCCCTCCCAAAGTGCTAAGGTTTCAGGCATGAGCCACCATGCCCAGCCTATCCCTGGCAATCTAGACCACTTGCATGCCCAGGGCTGGGCACATGTTTACAAAAGACCTGAGAAGGCCCTAAGCTCTCTAGTTGACCTTCAGGCTTTGCATAAGCAGGAAGTGAAACTGCACCGCAAGGAGTTGAAGGCAGCCTCCAACATACAAAAAAAACAATCTGCAAAGACTGGGAGAGTTTTTGTTCTTGTTGTTGTAGGTAATGAAGGAAACTTCTGTCATTCACTAGCTGACCACTAAACGAATGAAAAAAAGAATTCAGTGGTCAAAGGACAAAGAATGCAAACTTTACAAAACTAGTTCAAAAAAGTCACTAAAACAGGCCAAGCGTGATGGCTCATGCCTGTAATCCCAGCATTTTGGGAGGCCGAGGTAGGTGGATCACTTGAGGTCAGGAGTTCGAGACCAGCCTGGACAACATGTTAAAACCTCGTTTCTACTAAAAATACAAAAATTAGCTGGGCATGGTGATGTGCACCTGTAACCCCACCTACTCAAGAAGCTCAGGGACAAGAATCACTTGAACCCCACGGGGTGGAGGTTGCAGTGAGCTGAGATCGCACCACTGCACTCCAACCTGAGCTACAGAGCCAGACTTCTGTCTCAAAAACAAACAAATCAACCAACCAACCAACCCTCCCCCCTCCCCCGACTCAACCCACAAAAAGTCACTAAACAAACAAACAACTACAACAAGCAGCTCTGGGGAATACCTAATTTCCAGAGTTGCCACACTATATTTAAATGCCTAGTTTACAACAAAATATTATAAGGCATGCAAAGAAGCAAGAAATGATGGTGCATATATAAGGAAAAAATAGTCTTCTCAACAAATTGTGCTGAGACAACTGGCTACCATATATTCAAGAATGAAGGTAAGCCCCTGCCTCACATGATATGCAAAAATTCAACATGGATCAAGGACCTAAATGTAAGACCTAAAACTATAAAATTATTTGAAGGCTGGGTGCAGTGGCTTATGCCTGTAATCCCAGTACTTTGGGAGGCCAAGGAAGAAGGATGGCTTTAGCCCAGGAGTTAGAAACCAGCCTGAGCAACATGGTGATTCCTCATCTCTACAAAATAAAAACAAAAAGCTGGGTGTGGTGGTATATGCCTGTATTCCCAGCTACTTGGGAGGGCTGAAATGGGAGAACTGCTTGAGCCAGGGGGGTTGAGGCTGCAGTGAGCTTGACTGTGGCTCTATATTCCAGCCTGGGTGAGAGTAAGACTCTGTCTAAAAAAAAAAAAAAAAAGATTCTTAGAAAAAAACACAGTGCTCTTTATAACTAGACTTTGTAAGATCTACTATCAAGAATAAGTAACTCTTGGCTAGGTGTGGCGGCTCATACCTATAATCCCAGCACTTTGGGAGGCTGAGGATCACCTGAGCCTGGGAGTTTGAGGGTGCAGTGAACTATGATCACAGAATTGCACTCCAGCCCAGGTGAAAGAGCGAGACCTTGTCTCTAAAAAGGTAATAATATTAAAGAAAGAAAAATAAATAAATAAAACTGTTATTAATTCAACAACAAAAATACGAACAGTCCAATTAATAAACAGGCAAAGAACCGAAATAATTTCTTCTAAGATATAAAAATGGCCAACAAGAACATGAAAAGATGCTCAACACCGTAAGTCATTAGGGAAATGCAAATCAAAACCACAATTAGATGCCACTTCATGCCGACTAGAATGGATTAAACAAACAAACAAACAAAAAAAACAGGCCGGGCACGGTGGCTCACGCCTGTAATCCCAGCACTTTGGGAGGCCGAGGTGGGCGGATCACCTGAGGTTGGGAGTTCAAGACCAGCCTGACCAACGTGGAGAACCCCTGTCTCTAGTAAAAAATACAAAATTAGCCAGGCGTGGTGGCGGATGCCTGTCATCCCAGCTACTTAGGAGGCTGAGACAGGAGAATCGCTTGAACCCAGGAGGTGGCTGTTGCGGTGAGCCAAGATAGCGCCATTGCACTCCAGTCTGGGCAACAAGAGTAAAACTGTGTCTCAAAAAAAAAAAAAAAAGAAGTGGTGAGGATGTAGAGAAACTGGAATTCTCATAAATTGCGGATGAGAATATAAAATAGTGCAACTGTTATGGAAAAGTCTGCCTCTTCTTCAAAAAGTAAAACAAAATTACATGATCTAGCAATCCTACTCCTAGGTATATAAACAAGATAAATAAAGAATCTGGTATTTTTTTTTCTTTCCAAGATGGAGTCTTGCTCTGTCACCTAGGCTGGAGTGCAGTGGCACAATCTCGGCTCACTGCAACCTCCACTTCCCAGGTACAAGCGATTCTCCTGCCTCAGCCTCCCGAGCAGCTGGAACAGGTGCCCACCATCACGCTTGGCTAATTTTTGTATTTTTAGTAGAGACGGGGGTTTCACCATGTTGGCCAGGCTGGTCTGAAACTCCTGACTTTGTGATCTGCCTGCCTCGGCCTCCCAAAGTGCTAGGATTACAGATGCAAGCCACCCCGCCCAGCCGGGAATCCAGTATTTTTTTTTTTTTTTGAGACAGAGTCTGGCTCTGTCACCCAGGCTGGAGTTCAGTGGTGCTAACACAGCTCGCTGCAACCTCTGCCTCCTAGGTTCAGGTGATTCTCCTGCCTCAGCCACCTGAGTAGCTGGGACTACAGGTGCATGCTACCACGCCCGGCTAAGTTTTGTATTTTTAGTAGACACGGGGTTTCACCATGTTGGCCGGGCTGGTCTCGAACTCTTGACCTCAGCCTCCCAAAGTGCTGGGATTACAGGCGTGAGCCACTGTGTCCGGCTGGAATTTAGTATTGATACACGTTACAACATGGATGGACCTGGGAAATATTATGCTATGTGAAAGAAGCTGGACACAAAAGGCCATATATCGTAAGACACTATTTATATTTCATAGCAGTTTCCAGGGACTGGAAGGTAGGAGGGAAAGGGGAGTGGTTGCTTAATGGGTTTGGGGTTTCTTTTGGGGTGATGAAAATGTTCTAGCATTGGATCATGGCAATAGTTGCACGCATTGTGAGTGCACTAAAAGCCACTGAATTGTACATTTAAAAAAAAATGTGTCATCAAAAAAACGTGCTATCAAAATCTGACCTTAATTAAATTATAGAAAAGAAGATATTAGAGAATGTCACATAGAAAGGGCTGGTTCATAACTAGACATAGATGTATGGAGGATGTATACTGGGTCACAGTGTAAATGTATTCCTTAATGTGGGTTGTGATTTAAATAGTTTAAAAGCTATTGTGCTTAGACTATTTAGTTTAACCCCAACTTTTACAGATGAGAAAACTAATGTTCAAAAAGGAAATGGACTTGATTAATACCAGCAAAATGAGGACCACAATTTAATATTGTCTGATTCTATTATACCAGTGCTATAGTAACTTAAAGGTATTAAAATGTGCGCTAATTTTTTACAATTACTAAAATAATACAACCTTCTTTAAAAAAAGTAACATTCTTTTTCAGTGGCTACTTGATGTATTAATAAAGGAAAGGAGAGGAACATTAGGTATAACAACTCTATTTATTAACTCCATACCCATACACAACTGTAGCTAGGCAATTTGGTTGTACTTAGAAACAAAAACAGGACAGGAGTGGTGGCATGCACCTGTAATCCCAGCTATTTGGGAGGCTGAGGCAGGAGTACTGTTTGAGGCAAGAGTTTGAGACCAGCCTGGGCAACACAGCAAGATCCCATCTCTCTCTCTTTTTTTTTTTTTGAGATACGAGTCTCACTCCAGGTTGGAGTGCAGTGGCAGAATCTCAGCTCACTGCAAGCTCCACCTCCTGGTTCCAGCGATTCTCCTGCCTCAGCTTCCCAGGTAGCTAGGATTTACAGGCTCACGCCACCACGGCCAGCTAATTTTTGTATTTTTAGTAGAGACAGGGTTTCACCATGTTGGCCAGGCTGGTCTCAAACTCCTGATCTCAGGAGTTCGCTTCTGTCTCCCAAAGTGCTGGGATTACAGGCATGAGCCACTGTGCCTGGCCAAGACCCCATCTCTTAAACAAACAAACAAACAAACAAAAAAACCCCTATAGCTCTACATTTTTAAAGTGTGGATGACAGAGAGAGGGCTCAGAGATCCTTCAATAAATTAATAACACACTTGAGAAGATGAACCACAAATAAATGTTTTAGAGTATGGGTCATTTCATTCAGAAGAAAAAGACTTTGGGGTAGCTGTTCCAAGTTTTAGAGGGCAGGCATCACAAAGAATCAGCCATGGAACCTTAGTAAAGGTCATAGGCTTAAATTCAATCCTGTAGTCGACAAGAAGAGTCTGAGCAGGATCTGTGCCGAGATGCCTCTTCCTCCCAATTCTCATGGTTTAGGATAAAATGTAGTTTCTTCTTTGTTCATGTAAATATGATCCAAAAAGAATGCTTCACTCCTCTCCTACATGCCCAACATCTCTCCCTTCCCCACCTCCTGTGGTTACAGAATCAAGTCCAAACTTCTTAACTTGGAATCCAAGGTCTTAACAATTTGGATCCCATATATTTTATAAACTGTACTGTAATCTTTGCCTCAACAGATACTTTACTCAGGTCAAATCTATCTTTGTCTTTCTCCTAAAAGTTACAGTAGTCAAAGTTTGTTTAAAATAATTTAGAATTTTAGTTCCAGATAACTATCACTTTTAATAATTATTTTACTTTGAAACAATCATAAATTTATAATAAACTTGGAATTAAAAAAGAA
This sequence comes from Ateles fusciceps, assembly GCA_036589455.1. Taxonomy (NCBI): domain Eukaryota; kingdom Metazoa; phylum Chordata; class Mammalia; order Primates; family Atelidae; genus Ateles; species Ateles fusciceps. The sequence continues at coordinate 3,039,251 of JAZHEH010000733.1, forward strand.
CACTTTTTTTGGTCTAAATCATTTGAGAGTAAGTTGCTTACCTAATGCCTTATCACTCCTTTTTTTGTTTTGTTTTTTGAGATGGAGTCTTGCTTTGTCGCCCAGTCTGGAGTGCAGTAGCATGATCTCCACTCACTGCAACCTCTACTTCCCGGGTTCAAGCGATTCTCCTGCCTCAGCCTCCTGAGTAGCTGGGATTATAGGCAACTGCCACCATGACCGGCTAACATTTTTGCATTTTTAGTAGAGACAGGGTTTCTCCATGTTGGCCAGGCTGGTTTTGAACTCCTGACCTCAAGTGATCTGCACACTTCAGCCTCCCAAAGTGCTAGGATTACAGGTATGAGCCACTGAGCCCAGCCCCTTATCAATCCTAAGTAGTGTTTGTCTACAAAGATGTTCTCCTACATCATCTCAATATAATCATTACAATCAAGAAATATAGCTACATTATCTCCATTTTATCCTCAAATCCCACTCAAGTTTTACCACCTATCCCAAAAATCTTTTATTGCACAAAGATTTGGTCTGGAATCATATGTTAAATTTAGACTCCAGAGTGGAAGACTCTCTCAAACTTTTCTTGAGTTTTATGAACTCAAAACTGAAAGTTACAGGACAGTTATGGTCCTCAATTTAGGTCTGTCTTATGTTTCCTCATGATTAGATTTAAGTTATACATCTTTGGTAGGAATATCACAGAAATGATGCTGCATCTTTGTTGTATCCTAGCAAATGGTTCATGATTTTGACTCATCCCATTACTACCTATGGTTGATTTAATAATTTAGTTAGGATGTTCTTTTGGCAAGTTTTCTTGCACAAGATATTCCAGGCTTATCTTGTACTTTCAGTGCCTCCGGCCTGAAATAGGAACCCTGGTTCCTTTTAGTGGAAAACAGTATTTAAAGGCCAAGACCCGTGCAGTAAGGGGTGCTCATTGCTAATGGGGTCTTGTTGCTCCTAAACCTTTTCAAGTGGACAGTCAGGCAATACATGTACATTTAGGTACACCCACACCTATACACTCACACATTTACGTCTTTTTTATTTTTTTTTATGTCTTTTTTCTCTACCTATCTGTCTCTATACTTAATGTCATGAGTTTACACTTACACCTCACACAAGATACATTTTAGTTTTCTCCTCTTTTGTACTGCTAACTCCTTTCTCGGACAGAGAAATCAGCCTTCCATTAAACTCAATATATTCACTTATGTGATTATGCTTCCTGCATGCAACCAGTTTCCCATATTCTCTTCCATCCTTCCCTTGCATAGCTGTCCTCCTTTCCCTATCTGAACTGTTGATTCCTATTCTTGGTTGAACTTATCTGGGACTCCTCCTTACCCAACTTGGATCATTCCTCTGTGCGAACACTCTCATCACTCTGCCATGGCTCCTTTCCAGTCTGCACTTCTCCAGGCATGCTGTCATCATCTTGTTCAGTCTCAGACTCCTTACACCAAATTGCTTCTAACTTGTGTGGATGCCCTCAGTTCAGGCTTTGACATCCACACTCTCCCCGTATTGCTTCACGAATAGATGACCCTTTCACTCAACTAGGGCACTGACTCTCCATGTTGGGCTGCTGCCCCCTCCCTCACCCTCAAATTGCCCACACTGGTTACCTACCCTGTGTTGTACGGATGCCTTCCTCACTCTCTGACTACTCCCTACAATGTACTGCCCTGCCTTGTGTGGATGCTCTTGTTACCACACTTGGGCTCTGACACCCCACCCTGGGCTACCTTTGCCCACCTCCAACTACAGCACCTTCCCTGCTTTGGCCTATATACCTGGCTTTAGGACTGAAATACTCATGAAAGGGAAAAATTTTTATATATATGAGTACATACACACACATATACACACACACAATTTCACTTTATTAGAAGAATGCACTTGATAAAAAGTTGAAAATGATGTGTATGAATAACGCCCAGAACACTACTTCTAAACTAAAAATGCAAGTGCTGTTGGGAACCTCTGCTTTCTGTTAAGAACTGAAACGTAAAAAGCAACATGACTTTTCTCCTTTTAAACTGAAGTTATTCAATTCCTGTACCTGCAACCTAGTAACAAAAAAACAATAACACAAAGCATTCCAACTTCCCAAGTAACTGAAAAGTACATTGCAAAAAGTTGTTTAATGATGCCTTAAATATAAATATACTGAAGTTAAAAATAGGAGCTGGTTAAAAAGCAGTCATCTTTAGGTGATGTGACATATTGCTCATTAAAAAAAGTATTAACTTGAGTAATGAGGTAAAAATAACTATTCCAAATCATGTTTAATTCAGGCAGAAGAGAAGCAAAAAACCAAAAGAAGGAAGACTACTTTTTCTACTACTTAAATAGTTCCTAGATGTTTATTATAGCAGGCCTTCAATAAAAAAGTTAACAAAATTCACTAGAAGCATTTCCACCTCTTATCTTCTGAAATGCCAATTAGCAAATCAGCCACTGTTAAGACTCTCAAACTACAGTAACATCTAGGTCAGAGCTCTGATTTAGAAACCAATCTTATACCACAGACTCTCCTCCCAACCAAGCATCAAGGGGCCCCAAGTGATTAGGCACAGGAAAACTACTTAGTAGAAAAACATCTTGGCCAAGTGTGGTGGCTCATGCTTGTAATCCCAGCACTTTGGGAGGCCAAGATGGATTGATCACCTGAGGTCAGGAGTTCGAGATCAGCGTGGCCAACATGGTGAAACCCTGTCTCTAATAAACATATAAAAAGTATCCGGGTGTGGTGATGGGAACCTGTAATCCCAGCTACTCAACAGGCTAATAATGCTGGGGAATCACTTGCACCCAGGAGGCAGAGGCTGCAGTGAGCCGAGATCGTGCCACTGCACTCCAGCCTGGGCGACAGAGTGAGACCCTGTCTTAAAGAAAAAAAAAAAAAGCAAATTCATTTAAAAAGCAGTAAGTATGGGGGTGTAGTTTCCCAGATGTATTCTTTTGAAGTCCCTCTCTGTTTAATAATTAAAATATAAACCAGAGTCCAAAATTCATGTCAAAGAAAGAATCAAATGTGGTACTATGATGCACTGTGTCTGTGTGTGCCTTGGAGTTATTTCTAGGCCTCAGTTTCTTTATTTGTAAAATGAGGATGCTCAATGAGATCAGTGGCTCCCAGAACGTCAGACTGGCTACAATGAATCACTTGAAGGACACAGTAAATAAGTCCTGATTCCCATTTCAGATCCACTGAACCAAATTCTTTAGGTATTTTCAACAGGTTCTTCAGATGATGATATAAAGATAGGCTGGAAATGATGTAACTAAATGATGTTTAAGTTCCCATCTTGTGCTATACTAAAACCATTCACTTAACTTTTTATATATTGTCTGTAATCTCACAACAGCCTTTTTTTTTGCTGCCTCCCTGTTGGTAGAGATACTCATAACAGCCTTGAAAGGCATGCATGTTACTGTCACTGTTCTAAAGATTAAAAAACAGGCTCAGAAAAGGAACTGCCCAACCTCACACAATTAACAGCTGAGCCAAGAATCAAATCTATATGGTCCACTTTATTCCAAGTAACAATTTATTCTATGGTTCTATTATTGTTCTGTAGGGTAATTAAAACACGTATTAAATGTTTTATTTTTAAATGGGGGGAAAAATTTCAAGTGTCTGTTACTGGAAATGACTGCTAAAATTAAGTTGTGCAGAAGAAGGCAGAGTATAAGTGGAAAGGCAAGATAAGGTTCCCATTATCTCACCTCAGAAACTGCAACACAGACAGACAATACCCACCTTAACTGTGCCATCGTCACTGCCAGTGCAGACAAGTTGAGGGCCTCTCCTGGCTGGATAACAGGAATTCACAAAGGAAGTATGTCCCTTTAGCCTTTTAACCCTCTCACCTGTTTCACTATCCCACACAGCCACAGTTTTATCTGTGGATGCTGAGAAGAGCATACTAGAAAGTAAGAGGAAGAACAAAAAGAAATAAGTGAAGACAAACAGTAACTATCTTTTGTACTTGCCAAAAGATGCCAAACTCTTCAAGATCACTGACTTGTTGTGCTATGCGAGTTTGCCCCATGATGCTGGAATGCCTCACCCCACCAAAATCCTATCTGTGCTCTAGGCCAAGATATAAGATCTACCCCCTGAAGTTTTAAAACTTCCCCTTCTTGAGTTCCCATGACATACACCTAATATAGCAGTTTGTTCTTTTCTCTTTTGTGATAGGTTTTGTTCTATCTTTTTCTCTTTTGTGATAGGCAATGTTTTACAAATAAGACACCTTCTCACTTGGAAATGTTTAATCACTCCCTGGTGCTGAAGAGGTAAGACAGACTATGCCAACTCTGGACCTGACAACTGAGTAACTCCAATGCTTTCTCTCTACCAAACTTTTTCTTTTGTCTCTGAGGACAATTTCTTTCTTACAGTTTTTTTTGAGATGAGATCTTGCTTTGTTGCCCAGGCTGGAATCATGGCTCACTGAAGCCTCGACCTCCTGGGCTCAAGTGATCCTCCCACCTCAGGCTGTGGTCCCTCTTGAGTAGCTGGGACCATAGCCCTGTGCCACCATGCCCAGCTACTTTTTAAAAATCATTTGTAGAGGCAAGATCTCATTATGTTGTCCAGGCTAGCCTTGAACTTCTGGGATCAAGCGACCTTCCTGTCTCAGCCTCCCAAAGTGCTAGGGTTATAGGCATGAGCAACCGTACCAAGTCTCTGAGATGATTTCTAAGTAATAATTGATCTTATAATGCTTTCTTTTTTCATTTTTTTGAGATGGAGTCTCACTGTGTTGCCCAGGATGGTTTTGAACTCTTGGGCTCCAGGAATCCTCTTGCTTCAGCCTCCCAAATAGCTGGGATTATAAATGCATGCCACTGTGCCGAGCTTTCTTTATTTAATATGTATACAATGCTATGTGCTAATTGATGGCGTACCCTAAGATTTTAGAGGGCGTGGTGGCTCACGCCTGTAATCCTAGCACTTTGGGAGGCTGAGGCAGGCAGATCACCTGAGGTCGGGAGTTCGAGACCAGCCTGACCAACATGGAGAAACCCCATCTCTACTAAAAATACAAATCAGCCAGGTGTGGTGGCCTGTGCCTGTAATCAGCTACTTGGGAGACTGAGGTAGGAGAATCGCTTGAACCTGAGGTGGAGGTTGCGGTGAGCTGAGATTGTGCCATTGTATTCCAGCCTGGGCAACAGGAGTGAACCCCATCTCAAAAAAAAAAAAGTAAAACAATGAATGTTTACCAGAATATCTAACAATGGAATTAATTTTGTATAGCCTGATTTCTATGTTATCTATAATATATTCTAAAATAATATAGTCATTAAAATGTTTATGAAATCAGATGTTGGCTAAGCAATGTTAAGAAAAAAGGCAGAAATAAGACTGTACACATAGTTCTAATAAATATGTAAAAACTAAACAGTTCTGAGTAGGAAAAAGGCATTAGAAAAAAGTATAAAATTAACAGTGATTATCTTTGGAGTGACAGAAACATGGACTATTTTTTCATCTTTCTGCTTTTTTGGGTTACTAAAAAAAAACGATTTTTATAATAAAAATAATTTCAGGCCACACTTGGTGGTTAATGCCTATAATCACAGCATTATTGGGAGGCTGAGGCAGGTGGACTGCTTGAGCTCAGGAGCAATATAGCGAGACCATGTCTCTACAAATGATTTTTAAAAATTAGCTGGGCATGGAGGCGTGGGCTTGCACTCCCAGCTATTTAGAAGGCTGAGGTGGGAAGATCCCTTGAGTCCAGGAGGTTGAGGCTGCAGTGAGTTATGTTCGTGTCACTACACTCCAGCCTACATATAAAAATCACATTTTATATCTTAAAAAAAAGAATGCAAGTTTGTCTGGGTTATGGAAATGACAGATATGATCTCTTTATATTTGCATACACAGACAGTAAACACCTCACTTGGGGTGACAGTGATGAATCGAATAATAAAAGTAGCTACCCAAAATTAGGTTTTGATAGCAAGGTCTCCTGAGAGAGGATAAAGGTGAAAGGACCCCAAGAAGAATTAGTATGAGAAGCAGCTGTCATTCCATTATGCAGATTACTCACCTGCCATCTGTGTTGTAATGCAGTTCCATCACCGCTCCACTGTGTCCCTTCAGTGTGGCATAGTTATCACAGTCACCATAGACATTCCACAACACTGTTAGGGAGACAGGGGTTCTGTGAGCATTACTAGGCAAAGGGTACTTACGAATTTATCCTAACAACAGTTCTCAGGCCCGGCGCAGTGGCTTATGCCTGTAATCCCAGCACTTTCTGAGGCCGAGATGGGTGGACCACTTGAGGTCAGGAGCTTGACATCAGGCTGACATGGCGAAACCCCATCTCTACTAAAAATACAAAAATTAGCCAGGCATGGCGGCAGCCACCTGTAATCCCAGCTACTCGGGAGGCTGAGGCAAAGAATTGCTTCAACCTGGAAGGCAGACGTTGCAGTGAGCCGGAGATAGTGCCACTGCATTCCAGTCTGGGTGACAGAGTGAGACTCTGTCTCAAAAAAAAAAAAAAAAAAAAAAAAAAGCAAATAATACTCTTTGGAACACTACTGGTTTTAACAGTGGACCAATTTTTTTGACATGAAAAAATAATGGCAATATTTTTATAAGGTAAAAAAAAACCTAACATATAATTTTTTAAAACCTTATTTTTTTTTCTCCTGTAACTTTAAAAAAGCATCCAACTTTTTTTTTTTCTTTTTGAGACAAGAGTTTCACTTTGTTGCCCAGGCTGGAGTGCAGTGCGCAGTCTCCGCTAACTGCAACCTCTGCCTCCTGGGTTCAAGCAATTCTCATGCCTCAGCCTCCTGTGTAGCTGAGATACAGGTGCTGCCACCACATCCGGCTCATTTTTTTTTGTATTTAGTAGAGATAGGGTTTCACCATGTTGCCGGGGCTGGTCTCGAACTCCTGAGCTCAGGCAATCCACCAATCTCAACCTCCCAAAGTGTTAGGATTACAGGCATGAGCCACCACACCCGGCCAGCACCCAACCTTTAAAGTCAGCTCTGAGTCTGAAAGCAGACTGCAAATCGGCACTTATGGAAAACCTAAGGCGGCCATAATTAAAGTTCACATGGTAATGACTTTATATTTATTAATTCTATATGTACTAAGTACCTACATGTCAGGCGCTAGGGTAAATGAGTAGACACAGCTGCTACCCTGAGGGAGCTTGGTCTAGCAAAGAGTCAAGTTTGGTAAGTGTTATTAAGGATCACCCACAGACATAAGTGGTACCTACAGATGACATTATTTTTCTACTAATAAAATTATGTAGTTTGGGCTGGGTGCGGTGGTTTATGCCTGTAATCCCAGCATTTTGGGAGGCTGAGGTGTGTGGATTACTGGAGGTTAGGAGCTGGAGACCAGCCTGGTCAACATGGTGAAACCTCATCTCTACTAAAGTACAAAAATTAGCCAGGTGTGGTGGTGGGTACCTGTAATCTCAGCTACTCAGGAGGCTGAGGCACGACAATCGCTTGAACCCAGGAGGCAGAGATTACATGGCGTCACTGCACTCCAGCCTGGGTGACAGAGTGAGACTCCATCTCAAAAAAAAAAAACAAACAAAAAACCAACCAACCAAACAACAAAAAAAACTACATAGTTTTTCTGATAAAATTAACAATATCAATAATTCATATATGTTTGGCAAAGATCCTATAGCCAATAATTCATATATGTTCTACAAAGATCTTATAGCCATCCAGACGTTTGGCCACTAGTAAGCTTAAGGATCACAGAGCCAGAACATCCAAATCAAAATGGGCAGTGAAGACGGGTATCATCCACCTGAGGCAAAGGGTTAACAGAAAACAGCCAAAGAACTCATTTCATCTCATAATCTGGCAAGAGTAGCTAACAGAAGTATATGATTTTTTTTCATTCTGGCTTCATTTGCTGGAGTATAAATGAAATAACTTTTTCTACTTCTCAAAAATGGGCATTGAGAAATTCTAATTATTTCTCAAAAATGGAAATCTAGTAGCAGATCCTAATGATGTACAGGTACATTATTTAAGGGAGTTACCACTTTAGGATTCCTACTTTCCTATATGCTAGCTAGGATTCTGGGTGTGAATTCAGAGGACCTTATACCCTTGGGAAAAGAAAAGTTATTTCTCTCCTTATTACTCCCATTAACCTGTTATGTCTAGATTGCTAAGTGTCTTGGTAAATCAACAGGAGATTTGCCTCTATAAGGAAGATATTCTCAAACCAGAACAACTCACTTTCTAACTAGTAAAATAACTCCTTCTGTATTTACCCCATAGACCCCAAGTTCTACAACCAAGATCATTCAGCATGTTCATGCCCCAATTTTAGCATATTAGTCATGCAGCCTGTTATGTTACCAACATAGACTGATACCTTCTGTGGCACCCAAAATTTTTAAAAAATCACTATCTGGCAGAAAAAATTATTCCAGATTTAAAAACTATGCCTCACGTATCAGTCGGTCAAATCCTGCAGATGCTAAGGTGGATCCGTTGGGGTGGAACTTGCAGCAGTATACTTCCCCTTCATGTCCAGAGAGCAGCATGATTGGGGCTTGAAGGGAGGAACACCTTGGAGGTCCCTAAACAAAAGAGAAGCACACGGTAACTACTGCATACGGGCAAAGGAGGCTACAATATTAGGCGTAGGGAGTGGAGGAAAAGACCAGAAAAAGAATGATTAAGTGGATTTCATCTGATTTAGAGAATGGCCCCTCTTCTCACATGAATGCCTCCAATTTGGTACTTTCTGAAACTTTCCATTATCTACCTCTTATAATGACTCTCTTGTTCATTCTCTCGGCTCTTGTTGTACAACCAATTTTTTGCGGGGTACAGGGTCTCACATCGTCAGCTAGGCTGGACTGCAGTGGTGTGATCATGGTTTACTGCAGCTTCAAACTCCTGCGCTCAAGTGATCCTCCTGCTTCAGCCTCCTGAGTAGCCAGGATTGCAGGCATGCACTAGCACACTGTGCTAATTTTTTCAGTTTTTGTGGAGATGAGGTCTTGCTACATTGCCCAGGCTGGTCTCAAACTCCTGGCCCCGCTCCTTGACCTCCCAAAGCACTGAGATTATAGGAATAAGCCACTGTACTTGGCCTGGCTCATTTAATGAAGGACGGAACTGACTTTCCCAAGAATCCTGCATGGTACGGAGTTCTGGGTGAAATAGTTTTATTTTTAATTTTTTTGTTGTTGTTGTTTTTTGAGACAGTCTCACTCAGTCGCCCAGGCAGGAGGGCAGTGGCTTGATCTCGGCTTGCTGCAACCTCTGCTTTCCAGGTTCAAGGGATCTGGTGCCTCAGCCTCCAGAGTAACCCAGATTACAGGCGTGCACAACCATGTCTGGCAATTTTTTGTATTTTTAGTAGAGATGGGGTTTCACCATGTTGGCCAAGCTGGTCTCAAATTCCTGGCCTCAGTGATCTGCCTGCCTTGGCTTCCCAAAGTGCTGGGATTACAGGCTTGAGCCACTGTATCCAGCCTATTTTTATTTATTTTTTTCATAGCACAGAGATCCCCAGCATGAGTGAAGTAGTTTTGATTATGGTCTTGGATGCTAAGGCGACATTTGGGCAATTCATCTAAACCTGGGCTGATATGCTCACTTGTCAAATGGGAGAAGTATACTACCCATAATCCCCAAATGTCTTCGGTATTTTCCAGCATATTCATTTATTTCTGTTTTATCAGAAGGAGTCTTGCTCTGTTGCCCAGGCTAGAGTACAACGGCATGATCTCGGCTCACTGCAACTTCCACCTAACGGCATCAAGCAATTCTCCTGTCTCAGCCTCCCAAGTGGCTGGAATTATAGGTGTCTGCCACCACACCCAGATAATTTTTATATTTTTAGTAAAGATGGGGTTTCACCATGTTGGTCAGGCTGGTCTCGAACTCCTGACCTCAGCCTTCCAAAGTGGCTGCCTCGGCCTCCCAAAGTGTTAGGATTACAGGCGTGAGTCATCACGTCCAGCCATGTTCATATTTTCAAAAAATGCTATGTGCAGGCCAGGCGTGATGGCTCACATCTATAATCCCAGAACTTTGGGAGGCCGAGGTGGGCAGATCACCTGAGGTCAGGTGTTTGAGACCAACCTGAACAACATGGCAAAACCCCGTCTCTACTAAAAATATAAAAGTTAGCTGGGCGGATCACCTGTGGTCAGGAGTTCGAGACCAGCCTGACCAACATGGTGAAACCCCGTCTCTATTAAAAATACAAAAATTAGACAGGTGTGGTGGCAGGGACCTGTAATCCCAGCCACTTGGGAGGCTGAGGCAGGAGAATCGCTTGAACCTGGGAGGGAGAGGTTGTAGTGAGCCGAGATTTTGCCATTCCACTCTAGCCTGGGCAACAAGACAAAAATCCATCTCAAATAAAAAAAGCAACAACAACAAAGGTTATGTTCTAGGCACTGGGCAAACAGCAACAAACAAAATTAACAATGGGCCTTGCTGTTCCAGTAGGAAAGGGGAAGAGTAGGAGGGAGGGTGAGAGAAAACAAGTAAAATATGTACTTGGCGTCATGTGCTATAGAGAAAATAAAAGGATGGGCGGGGCGTGGTGGCTCACGCCTGTAATCCTAGCACTCTTTGGGGGGCTGAGGTGGGTGGACCATGAGGTCAGGAGTTCAAGACCAGCCTGGCCAAGATGGTAAAACCCCATCTCTACTAAAAATACAAAACATTAGCCAGGTGTAGTGGTGGGCGCCTGTAATCCCATCTACTCGGGAAGCTGAGGCAAATAATTGCTTGAATCCAGGAGGTGGAGGTTGCAGTGAGCTGAGATCATGTCGCTGCACTCCAGCCTGGGTGACAGAGTGAGACTCCATCTCAAAAAAAAAAAAAAAGAAAGGATGGGCATGTTGGCTCATGCCTGTAATCCCAGCACTTTGGGAGGTCAAGGTGTGTGGATTGCTTGAACTCTGGAGTGAAATCGTGTCTCTACAAAAAAAAAAAAAAAAAAAAAAAAATACAATTAGCCAGGCGTGGTAGTGTGTATCTGTGGTCCCATCTACTCAGGAGGCTGAGGCAGGAGGATCACTTGAGCCCTGGAGGTGGAGGTTGCACTAAGCCAGTGGGCAACAGATGGAGATTCTGTCTAAAATAAATAAATAAATAAATAAAAAGAAAGAGAGAAAGAAAGAAAGTAGCAATGTCGGTTCCAGAGTATGGGGTACTGCAATTTACAATAGGGTGGTCAGGAAAACCCTTACTGAAAAAGTTAATAGTTGGGCAAATATTCGAAGGAGCTTAGAAGAAGTAGATTGCTCTCTTCCCATGTAAACATTTGGGAAGAAGAGCAAACCCCGCAGAGGGAGCAGCAAATGCAAAGGACTGAGGCAGAGGCTTGGAAGAGAGTGTAACTGGAGCCAGGTGGGCAATGAGAAATTGGTCAGAGAGGTAAAGGGAAAGAGGGCAAATGATTACAAGAATTTTGGTTTTTACTCTGGGTGAAGTAGAAAGCCACCAGGAAGTTTTCTGCAGAGGGTAACGTGATCCGATATTTAGAAGGATTCCTCTGGTTATTGGCTTGGTAACAGGTGCCAAAGGCAGAAAGCATAAGACCAGTTAGGACCCTACTATAAAAATGCCAGTTGAGGTAACAACGGCTTAGGCCATGAGGCATTGATGGAGACGGTAGAAGCAACAATTCTGGATTTATTTTGAGGACGGTGCCAGCAGGATTTGTTGAGAACATGAGAAAGAGGACACTCATATTTCCTCATTTGAGCCTAAACAGGACAGTGGAAGTGTGATCACTATTTCTATCTTATAAAAAATGTAGTTAGGAGCATGGTTTCTCAGTTCAAAATCTGTTTCTATCATGTACTTGATAAGTTTGTTTTCCCATCTGCAAGATGGGTTAATAACGTTCCTAACAGGCTGCTACCAAGATTAACGGATGTTTCATATAGGACCCACTTTAGTACAAGAGTCCAAGAATGTTAGCTGCTATTTAGTTGTTAATAATACTAGCGCAGAAAAATAAAGGGAAAAGCAGCCAACCGCAATCATTTCCCTTCTTTCCTCCCTCCCTCATTCATTCATTCTACAAACTTTTCTGAACGTTTGCTCTATGCTAGCTAGATCCATGTTAGAGTTAGGATGCTCAAACCCGACCCCGGGTTTTGAGCCCAAGGCTCTAATTCAACTCTAACTCTAAAGCTACCTCACAGGGCAGTCGAGAGGCTGAAAACGAGCGCCAAACAGGGGAACATGTACGGAGTATCCGCAGGCTATGGGGCGCTTAGTGTTTATGTGCTTTAACTTTAGGGGAATCTCTCGTTCTGCCCCCGCAATGCGGGAACGGGTCGGTGCGCGGTCACCAGACACAGCGCTCTGACGGGAGAGGAAGGATGAGCTGAGGGCCAAAGGCCGCCTGCTTCTTCACTTACCGCTTGCAGCAAAGCTCCCGGTGTCGCCTGTTGCTGCCCGGCTCCGGGGCCCGACCCCGTCGCTCCCAACAGCAACTCATGTCGCTGCCGCTTGACTGGGACCAGCGGCAACTCCGGGCCCTTACGCTTCTGCTGTTCTATCATGGCGGCAACCGGTCTCTTCAGCGCCGCCACTGAACGCGCTGCAGCCCTCAGGCGCCACGCAATTGGTTTCAACTTAGTCCTTCCTCCGCAACTTCCAGCTTGGAAGAACCAATCGGCTTTCAATATTCCCATTTGAACCGCCCTCCAGGTAGTCTCTTGTTATTGGGCCTATCTTTCTGACGTCATGAGAGCGCGATTCCAGGATTGGTGAACGGAGCTGGGCGACCTTCCTAGGCGCGCTGGGTGTTGTGGGTGGAAATGCGCTGCCTGACTGGGTTCGGCGTTTAGTTCAACGCCGCGATTTGGGGACCGGGAGCTGACGCCTAGTACGTATGAGGAAGAGCGGGGTGGGTGGCTGCCTGAGTGTGGAGGTGACGCCTCTGTTGTGCAGTCTGAGCCTTCCCTTCTCAGCTGAGAGTGCTGATAGCGAGGGGTGGGAGGCGGGCCCCAGTCCCCAGCTCTGGTAAGTAGTAGCCTGGGCTCCCTTTCCGGGCAGGAGCGGAGCCTTGGGGTCTTGGCGGCAGGACCCAGCCCCCGCGGCTCCCTTCTTCAAGAGCGCCCATCGTGGCCAGTCCTGTGCCGGGCATTCACAGGGAGAATGGCCTGTGTCCAGCCTCCACCGGTGCCCCGTTTGGCCGAGGAGGCTGACTTGTTTCTGCCACCGATTTTGCAGTTTTTGATTAGGGCCTACTGTATGCCCCGCTAGAGAGACCGTGATGAAGGAAATGTCCGGCTCCTTCTCCAGACACAGTCTTGTTGAGAAATTTGAGACTCATGCCCATGAATGTGGTCATTTCCTCAGTCGTCCAGCTGATATTTATTGTGCAGCGCGTTGGGATACGTTATGAACCAGGGACGGTCCGTACTCTCAAGGCGTTTAAGTCTGGTGGGGGAAAACGTTAAACAGTGACCTCACTAATACTTGGAAGTGTCTCCTAGTGCTGCCTGATGCTATGAGTGCCTGAAATAAGCATGAAGGTTTTTCAGAGGAAAAGATGCCTGCGCTGGTAGCTGCAGGAAGAATTGTAATTAATTAGGTGAAGAGGCGAAGGCAGAACCTTCCATAGAGAACTACTTGTTCATTTTCCTCCCAAGCCCTGAAGCATTTGGGAGGAAAATGGCTAAAGCACAAAGAACCACTGTGGCTGGTACAAAGAGAATGAAGGGGAGTATGGCACGAGATGAAACTATGTGATAGTGGTCAGACCTTGCAGAAATTTGTGGCTTTTATTTTAAAACGGATGAGATACCACTGAGCCGTCTTCCCCCACTGGGGTGTGGTGGAGGAGGGGGCTTGATCCCTCGGGCTCAGTGGTGTGAACAGATTGGGGCTGAGGAAGCCTTAGTGGCTGTATATAGACCACTTAGGATATGCAGTAATCCTGGTTAGAGATGTCAGTGAGGACTGAGACATGGGTGGAACTGCAGAGAGCTGGACAGATTCCAGAGGTATATAGGAGGTAAAACGGGTGGGACTTGGTGATGGGTTGATTTTAGGGAGTGAAGAGAGCAATCAAAGGCAACTTCTAGGTTTCTGGCTTATGTAGTTGAACAGATGGTGGTACCATTCACTCACTATCACTGAATCCCTCAAGCTGGATAGGGAACACTAGAAGATGACTAGAGACCAGTTTTATTTATTTATTTGTTTTTTTAGACATGGTCTCGCTCTGTCGCCCAGGCTGGAGTGCGGTAGTGCGATCTTGGCTCACTGCAACCTCCGCCTCCCAGGTCCAAGCGATTCTCATGCCTCAGCCTCCCCAGTAGCTGGGATTACAGGCACCCACCACCATGCCCATCCAATTTTTGTATTTTTGGTGAAGACGGGGTTTCACTATATGGGCCAGGCTGGTCTCGAACTCTTGGCCTCAAGTGGCCTGCCTCAAGTTCTAGGATTACAGGCCTGAGCCACTGCTCCCAGCTGAGACAAGTTTTCATTGAATGATTGATTGTGTGGGGTCATTCATGACATCCAAGAGGCAGTTTGAAATACAGCTTTGGTGCTCAGAAGAGGGATTTGTGCTGGGAATATAAAATTGGGGATAATTTGTGTATACATGAATTGAACCATAGGTGTGGGTAAGGTCACCTAAGTCAGAACCTTGACTAGTTCCAACATTTAATGGTGAAGAACAGGTGGATGAACCTACAAGAGTTAGAGAAGGAAGGAGAACTGGAGGAATGTCTCAGAAGCAAAAGAATGATTTGTGATAGAAACTTCTAGAATTTAAACAACATGAGGATTGAAAAATATATTTTGGCTTTTATCATCATGGAGGTCATGGTAACCTTAGCAAGAGTTATTTTGTGGGTGTAATTGGGCCAAAAGCCAGATATGAGGCAAGGATTTGGACAAGAAAATGTAGGCAGTGAACCTATACAGTATTTTTCATAGATGTGATTGTAAGGAGGAGAGGATGTGCTAACTGATGGGGATAAGGGATTATCCAGGATCCAATTGAGGATCCAGTTGTGAGAAATTTGAGAATATTGTAGAACATTTGAAAGTCATTGTGGAGTGTAGGAGAATGAGCTTACTAGAAAAATGTAGGATGCAAGGAAAAAAAATTTTTTTTTCCAGCACATCAGGCAGTTTAGTGAATGGATGGAGAAAACCTGTCTGGGTATGGCAACGACTTGGCTTTCTCCAGACACATTCTGACCTCTAATGTGTCTTACTCCCTTGCACCTAAGGTGAAAATTGAATTTGGAACTGAGTTAAATGTGGAGAGAAGGAGGGTGCGAGTCATCCAGTTTTGCTGCCAGTCATGGCAGTAAAGTTCTCCAGTTGATAGCTTCCTGGTTTGGTGGCTTGCTGCAGTGATAGCCATAACTTTTGGATTGTCACAAAGGTGGTGTTATTTTGTGGGTTAGGTGTTGTTCCTGGAAGTTCTGCCAGTCTTTTACTGCAGTACATATGTTTCTGCTTAAGTGGGTTCTGTTATCTGCAACTGTCCCTGACCAGGGTAGAGGTACTGCTAGATAGGTAAATATAAAGACAGAGTTAAAGGGAGTTTAGGGTGTTGTTGGAATGATGATCTATGGAATCTAAGATGGATTGGGAGAAAACTGAAGAAAAAGAGGAGGGCTGATAGATTGGAAGAAAATAGAGGCCAATAAATCAGGGTTCTAATGAGGTCAAAGAACAATATTCTCTGCTAGAAGATTTCTGTTTATCCTAAAAGGCTTACTCAGTTATCTGTTTAACTTCCCCTGCTTGCCCCAGACCCTCTTTCTCTTCCTAGCTACTACTTTGTTTTGAGACAGGGTCTCACTCTGTTGCCCAGGCTGATTGCAGTGGCATGAGTATGGCTCACTGTAGCCTTAACCTCCCAGGCTCCAGTGATCCTCCCAGCTCAGCCTCTCTAGTAGGTGTGCCTACAGGTATGTGCCTCCATGCCTGGCTAATTGTTGTATTTTTTGAAGAGACAAGGTCTTGCCATGTTGTCCAGGCTGGTCTCAAACTCCTGGCCTCAAGCAATCTTGCTACCTTGGTCTCCCAAAGTGCTGTAATTATAGGCATAAGCCACCATGCCTCGCCCTCAAGTTTCTACTCAGCACTTACCACGCTGCAGTGTAATTGGTCACCATTATCCCTATCACACTAGGAGGTTTTTGAGAACAGGAACTGTGTTGCAAAGGGTGGTTTAGGCCAAGAACAGTGACTCATGCCTGTAATCCCAGCCCTTTGGGAGGCCAAGGCAGGTGGATCACTGAGGTCAGGAGTTCAAGACCAGCCTGACCAACATAGTGAAACCCCATCTCTACAAAAATACAAAAACTAGCTGGGCATGGTGGCATGTGCCTGTAATCCCAGCTACTTGGGAGGCCGAGGCAGGAGTATCGCTTGAACACAGGAGGGAGAGGTTGCAGTGAGCCAAGATGGCACCATTGCACTCCCGCCTGGGTGACAAGAGCGAAACTCTGTCTCAAAAAGAAAAAGAAAAAAAAAAAACATGGTTCAAGTGTGTGGCCCTTGGAATGGCCTAAGATTTGTCTCTTTCTAGCTTTGTGGTTTTGGAAAAGTTATTTGATTCCTGTAAAATAGGATTACTTGCATTGTAATAAAGCAAGTTTTAAGGATTGAAAGCAGGTTTATAAACTACCTTGTATATAAACATTAATCAATAGTGTACTGAATTGATGAATTAACAGTTTAAATGAGGTAAAAATTAAATACCTCACTATTTTAGTAGATATAAATTTTGATGTGTGTTACACTGTGCTAGGCACTGGAGATTTGGGGGAGGAAGGGTATGATGATGTACAAGACAAGGGTATGCTTACAAGAATTTCACATTCTACAAAGGAAGGAAAAAAATGTCCCTAAATATGATTTGAATCCCATCTCCATCATTCATATTTTGCAATCTTGAGCAAGTTTACTTAGCTTCTCTTGTGTCCTCATTTTTAAAATGGCAACGATAATTGCCTGTTTTATGGGATAGTCAAGAAGAGAATTACTGAATGTCATGAAGATAAAATTTTAAAAGGAGAATTAGATTAGTTAAGAGAAGTAAAGCTCTTAGATTAATACATGGCAGATATGAAGCACTCAAATATTAACTATGACTTTGAAGGAATCTTAGGAATAATTGACTGAAAGAGTAGTGCTGGGTGGTAGAATAAGTGCTGATCCTGGGGTCTAGTACCAATGTTGTTAACTGTGAGCAGCCTTTGTGAAGTCACTTGGCTTCATTTTCAGTTGCATAAGAGTAATAGTTTTCATTATTTTCATAATTCCTTTAAGCTTTTACATTTTCTGAGTTCACCTTTTGTGTTTTTCCTGACATTTTACTATTCCTCTTTACGGCTTTTGGCTATTTTCTCAACAGGTCCATAAGTGGAATTTGAAAGGAAGAAGCATCTGTCTTACATGGTCACTCTCGAAATGTGGTGGGGGGGAGAAAAGTTGGACTACCAGTTTGACGTTTGAAAGTGTTCCGGCTGGGCTCGGTGGCTCATGCCTGTAATCCCAGCACTTTGGGTGGCTGAGGTGGGCGAATCATTTGAGGTCAGGAGTTTGAGACTGGCCTGGCCAACATGGTGAAATCCTGTCTCTACTAAGAATACAAAAATTAGCCAGGTGGGGTGGCATATGCCTGTAGTCCCAGCTACTTGGAAGGCAGAAGTGAGACAATCACTTGAAGCCAGGAGGCAGAGGTTGCAGTGAGCCAAGATCACACCACTGCACTCCAGCCTGGGTGACAAAGCGAGACTCCGTCTTGAAAAAAAAAAAAAAAAAAAGTGTCCCATCTGTTGATCTGTCCAACATATTAAATGGGACTCGGCTCCTTTAGACCAGAATGCATTCCCCCTTCTTTCTCTACCTGTGCTTGGCATTGACATATAGTAAGACTCAGTTCACTCATTCAGAAAAAAAACTGAGTACTTGTAGTATACCAGGCACCAGGAACACAAAATTGAATAAGAAATCATCCTTGGTTTCATGTTCGAATGAATGGATCCAGACCTTGCTCATTCTAGCCTCTTCCATGAATGATGTCCTTCAGATTACTCCATATTGATTCCTGTAATGTTGGTACTCAGTTAGTGTTAGAGTGATACTCTACAAAATTTAAATTTAGACTGTGTATTAGTCCATTTTCACACTGCTATAAAGAACTGCCTGGACTGGATAATTATAAAGGAAAGAGATTGAATTGACTCACAGTTCTGAATGGCTGGGGAGTCCTCAGGAAACTTACAACTCATGACTGAAGGTGAAGGGGAAGCAAGACACGTCTTATGTGGTGGCAGGAGAGAGAGCGAGAGCAAGGGAAACTGCCACATTTAAACCATCAGATCTTGTGAGAACTCCCTCACTATAACAAGAACAGCCTGGGGGAAACCACCATGATCCAATCACCTCCCACCAAGTCCCTCCCCCAACACGTGGGGATTACAATTCAAGATGAAACCACCATGATCCAGTCACCTCCCACCAGGTCTCTCCTGCAATACATGAGGATTACAATTCAAGATAAAATTTGGGTGAGGACACAGCCAAACCATATTAGATTGTGAATTCCCCCCCTTTTTTTTTTGAGATGGAGTCTTGCTGTGTCATTAGGCTGCAGTGCAGTGCCACAACCTCTGCCCCCTGAGTAGCTGGGACTACAGGCATGTGCCACCATGCCCAGCTAATTTTTTTTTTTTTTAATAGTAGAGATGGGGTTTCACCATGTTGGCCATGGTAGTCTTGATCATTGACCTTGTGATCTGCCTGCCTTGGCCTCCCAAAGTGCTGGGATTACAGGCGTGAGCCACCATGCCTGGCCTAGATTGTAAATTCTTTTTGAGGTATAGTACTTAAGAATGCAGGCTCTTGGCTGGGTGCTGTGGCTCAATGCCTGTAATCTCAGCACTTTGGGAGTCTGAGGTAGGAGGATTTCTTGAGCCCAGGAGTTCAAGACCGGATTGAGCAACATAATGAGATCCCGTCTCTACCAAAAAAAAAGAAAAAATTAGCCAAGCTCGTTGGTGTGTTTCTGTCCCATCTGTTTGGGAGGCTGAGGTGGGAGGATTGCTTGAGCCCCGTAGGTCAAGGCTTCAGGGAGCCCTGATTGGATCATTGCACTTTGGCCTGGGCAACAGAGCAAGACCCTGCCTCAAAACCAAAAACAAAAACAGTGCAGGCTCTGGAGTTAACTATTCTGTCTCTGTTCATATCCTACTGTTTTTGATTAGCTTGCTTTGCTCTCAATTCCAGCACAGATTAAAGATAAATTAAAATTCCTTTAAATTCTTTAGAGTTCTTGTCAATTAGTACTCCTAAGTAACAAAAAAATCTAAATCCAAACAATACCAAAAATCTTGACAAGGTCAGTAAGGTGACACATTAAATGAAGTTCCAAAAAGGCTATAAAGTGTCTGGCCAATTTAATATTGTTCTTTAAACTTTTCATTGCTTGGGGGGATGGGAGGACAGGATGTGTAGGATTTTATTCCTAGTTGCATGTGTACTTTAAAAATTTTTTTGAAACAATCATGTGCAATGTACACATAATATTTTTCTGAATTATTTGAGTTAAATTGCTGACCCAGTACCCCAACAGCCCAGAAAACTAGTTTTTTTACAAAGAAGGACATTCTCCTTATTTATTTTTATTTTTTATTTTATTTGTATTCTCCTCTATAGCCAGTATAATTACTAAAATTATGAAACTAACATTGCATTACTTCTTTGATCCTCGGGCCCCACCTTTTGATACTGGAGCTCTGACTACCCATTCTGGGATGCTCCAATGTGTGCCCTCATCACTCTACTCTTCCCGATATTGCAGTCCTCTTTGTAGATTCCTTCCTCACCCAACATAGACTCTGATCTCACTCTGGGCCACCATTTCTTCTCCTGTACCCTTTACTTCCATCACATACTTTCCTTGCTCTGCCCCTTGTTTTCGAAAGAGAGTGGCTAGTAATTGGTCCCTGTTGCTTCCTTACATAACACAGTTGTTTAAAACATTCAAGCAAAATGCTTTGTTCTGTATTCAGAACTATTGCAGGGCAACTCCAAATGGCGGACCTCAATCCTTGTCAATTTACTGGATCTTTTAAGTGTATGAATGTGGTCCTGTCTGACTGTATCTATCTTAATGTTATATATATATATTTTTTTCTTTCTGAGACAGAGTCTGTTGCCCAGGGTAGAGTGCAGTGGCACGATCTTGGCTCACTGCAACCTCCATCTCCTAGGTTTAAGCGATTCTTCTGCCTCAGCCTCCTGAGTAGCTGGGATTACAGGTGCTCACCACAATGCCTGGCTAATTTTTTTATTTTTAGTAGAGACGGGATTTCACCATGTTTCCCAGGCTGTTCTCGAACTTCTGGGCTCAAGTGATCCACCCCCTTGGCCTCCCAAAGTGCTGGTATTACAGGTGTGAGCCACTTTGCCTGCCTCAACTCTTTATTTATTTATTTTTTTTGAGACTAAGTTTCACTCTTGTCTCCCAGGCTGGAGTGCAATGGCATGATCCCTGCTCACTGCAACCTCTGCCTCCTGGTTCAAGCAATTCTCCTGCCTCAGCCTCCCGAGTAGCTGGGATTACAGGTGCCTGCTACCACGGCTGGCTAATTTTTGTATTTTTAGTAGAGATGGGGTTTTGCCATGTTGGCCAGGCTGGTCTTGAACTCCTGACCTCAGGTGATCCGCCCGCCTTGCCTCCCAAAGTGTGGGGATTACAGGTGTGAGCCACCACACTTGGCCTTAAATACTCTTTTTTTTTTTTTGAGATGGAGTGTTGCTTTTGTTGCCCAGGCTGGAGTGTAATGGCGCGATCTTGGCTTACCACAACCTCTACCTCCTGGGTTCAAGCGATTCTCCTGCCTCAGCCTCCTGAGTAGCTGGGATTACAGGCATGCGCCACGCCCGGCTAATTTTTTGTATTTTTAGTATAGATGGGATTTCTCCATGTTGGTCAGGCTGGACTTGAACTCATTACCTCAAATGATCCACCTGCCTTGGCCTTCCAAAGTACTGGGATTATAGGCGTGAGCTGCCACGCCCGGCCCTATATACTCTTTAAAAGTAGCAGAACACTTTTTTCTGAGTGAAATCTTAGACAGAATTTTAGTATGTAAACTGGATCAAAGCAGAATACATTGTTACAGTAGGCAACCTTCCAGTAATTCTCACCCACTCCCCATTGTCATTGTGGCCCACCATAATATGGCTGGGAGATTAAGTGTGAATCAGTAATAATTGACCTTTGCCTAATTACTGAGGAGAGTCTCCTACCCAACTGTTCTGAGTGGAACTTCCCCCAGCTCTAGCTTCTTTGAGGGTTCTACTCCTCCAGCCTTTGGTATGGAGGCTCACCTCTGGTTGGTTGACTTAGAGGTAGCCTCATGGGTCTTGGACCTTGTGGTGACCTAGATATTTCAGAGTTGACTTTTTTGTTTTTGAGACAGGGTCTCATTTTGTTGTCCAGGCTGGAGTACAGTAGTATGATTAAGGCTCAATGAACCCTTCATCTCTTGGGCTCAAGTGATCCTCCTGCCTCAGCCTCCTGAGTACCTGGGACTACAGGCATATGCCACCATGCCCAGCTAATTTATTTTATTTTATTTTTTGTAT
The DNA here is from genome assembly GCA_036589455.1 of Ateles fusciceps. Taxonomy (NCBI): domain Eukaryota; kingdom Metazoa; phylum Chordata; class Mammalia; order Primates; family Atelidae; genus Ateles; species Ateles fusciceps. Next base: position 3,060,902 of record JAZHEH010000733.1, read on the forward strand.
TTTTAGTACAGATGGGATTTCACCATGTTGTCCAGGCTGGTCTCAAACTCCTGACCTCAAACAGTTCTACCCACCTTGGCCTTCCAAAGTGCTGAGATTACAAGCATGAGCCACCACACCCAGCCGTAATTTTCTTTTCTTTTCTTTTTAAATATTTTGTGGAGGTGGGGATGTCACTATTTTTCCCAGGCTGGTCTCGAACTTCTGGGCTCAAGAATTCCTTCCACAGTGCTGGGATTACAGGCATAAGCTACTATGCCTGACCTGCAAGTTGACTTTTTAAAAATAAATATGAATTAACTAAGAAGCCTCTGAGTAATCACAATAGAACCCTATATTTCTACAGAATTTGAAAAAAGTTTTATATTCCATGTTTAAAAAATAACCATTTACTTTGCTAAAATTGTAAATCTGTTATAGTTGTACCCTCTTGTCCGTGGGGATACATTTCAGGATCCCCAGTGGATCCCTAAAACTGTCGCCACTGCTGAACCCAGTTGCTATCAATTGGAAGATGTTTCTGTTTGTATTTTCTACCTACAAATTTAATACCTTTTCCATCTTAACTGAGCACTTGTCATACACTGTGGCTATAACTTAGCAGTTTGAGGTGCAACAGCAAAACTAACATGAATTTTTTTCTTCCTCACAATTTCAGACATTGAAGATTCATTCTTAGTATAGATCTTAGCAACCTAGGCATATAATTTCTTTTTCCCCTTAAGTTGAGAACTTTCACCTTTTCACTTAAAGGAAGCACTTTACAGCTTCTCGTTGGCATACCGAAATTGCTAGCATTACTACTCGTGCTTTGTGGCCATTATTAAGTAAAGAAAGGATTATTTGAACGCAAGCAGAGATCCTTCAACAGTCAGTCTGATAACCAAGATGGCTACTATGTGACTAATGAGCACTTAGTATACACTAAGTGACTAGTGAATACAGCATGGATATGCTGGACAAAGCAGGTGATTCACATCCCAGATTGAACAGAGTGGGATGGCACACGATTTCATCACACTAATAAGAACAGCATTACAGTTTTAAACTTATGAATTGTTTATTTCTGGAATTTTACATTTAGTGTTTTGGGACCATGATGGACTGTGAGTAGTTGCAACTGTGGAAAGTGCAACTGTGGATGGGGGGACTACTGTACTGTTATATTTAGGCTTTCCCTCTAAAAAATGCATCCCGTTTTTTTGAGACAAGGTCTCACTGTGTCGCCTAGGCTGGAGTGCAGGAGCATGACCGTAGCTCATTGCAGCCTTAATGTCCTTGGCTTAAGCGATCCTCTTGCTTCAGCCTCCCAAGTAGCTGGAACTATAGGCTGGTGTCACCATACTTGGCTGATTTTTTTTTTTTTAAGTGGAGATAAAGTCTTGCTGTGTTGCCCAGGCTGGTCTTGAACTCCTGACCTCAAGGGATCCTCCTGCCTTAGTCTCCCAGAGTGCTGGGATTACAGTCGTGAGCTACTGCACCTGGCCCCAGTTTCCTTCTTGAAGAATTGCATGGGGTTTCTTAGGCTACTGTTCTACAGGAGGTATGAATCTGAAAGCTTTAAACTTTTATATGGCTATCACAGCAGAGCTCTGTAAGGAACAATGTAAGTTCCTTACATGACCTTTTTCTCTAAGACGGAGTCTCACTCTGTCACTCAGGCTGGACTGCAGTGGCCCGATCTTGGCTCACTGCAAACTCTGCCTTCCAGAGTCAAGTGATTCTCCTGCCTCCGCCTCCTGAGTAGCTGGGTTTACAGGCACCCACCACCTCACCCAGCTAATTTTTGTATTCTTAGTAGAGAGGAGGTTTCACCATATTGGCCAGGCTGGTCTTGAATTCCTGACCTTAGGTGATCTGCCCGCCTTGGCCTCCCAAAGTGCTAGGATTACAGGTGTGAGCCACTGCGCCTGGCCTATGACCTTTGTGTGTAGAGGAACAGATGATAGATTACAATGTTTGAAGTTAATCTAGGTGTTTCAGCTGCCCCTATGGATTTTTTACCTCACTAATATGTTTCAAGTGTTGGAGGAGTAATAAAAGTCTCCTGATAGAACCTGATCGATTAGTAACTCCTGTTCTAGCATGTGAGGTGAGGGATGCTAGACAGAGGGAAGGGACAGCTAGAGATGGGATTGTATTGCTATGAAATGGAAGAGGCAGGATTTAGCCAGGATGTAAAACTTGGAATTAACCTGTTTATGAGCTATTTCTCAAGAACTGACAAATTTCCCTGTGTTCTCTCTCTGTACTTTTAGTAAAGTAATAAAAAGCCACTTTGGCTGACCTAAGCAGAAAAGGGCAAGTTTATTATAAGGATACAAGATTATCTTTTGGAACTTGAGGACGGGGATGCTCCTGAGCTATGGGATGATACTAGAACAAGGGTTTGGACATCCTGACAGGATCTTCTTTCATTTCTGTTTCAAGTGAAGCTGTCTACTTAATGGATGGTCATTGTAAATTAGGAATACTTGCCAAAAGCAGAACATCAAGTCGTCCTCTGAAAGTGAAAGGAAGCAGTGGGGGTTGAGAAGAGAAGGAAGTATTTGCCTATGAAAACAAAAATAATTTCAGGTCTTACTGGTGTCAAGTGTAATTGGGAGGAAGAGAACTGAGGATAGTGCCATTAGATTTATCTTGGCAGTGATTTATCCAACAGAATAAAGAGGCATGTTTAAGAGCCACTAGATTGCTGTATACCTCTCTGTTTAAAATCAGGAGGCTGAGCAAGATTCTCTCTAAGGTGAGTATCTGAAGCTGTAAGTTTTGCTACTTGGGCAGCATCAGCATCACCTAGGAGCTGGTTGAAAATGCATTGTCTCGGGTAGCACAGACCTACTGAATTGCAATCTGCATTTTCACATAATTTGGAAATAGTTAAATGAATTTGGTACATCCAACAATGGTTTATTAGATAGGTGGTTAAAAAAAAGTTGTATATGCATATGAATTGCTATAATAAGAAAATGTTAATGATTTCATGATTCCATTAACAAACCACTTCTACATATTAAAAAAACTGTAAGAATATAAATCAAATTGAATTACAGATGATTTTATTTTCTTCATTATTAATATATTATCTGAACTTTTACAGTATGTATGTGTGTTTTAATGTTATTAAGGAAAAAATGTATGCTCTTCTCTCTTTGAAGTCACTTCAGATTCTTTTTTTTTTTGAGACAGAGTCTCACTCTGTCGCCAGGCGCCAGGCTGGAGTGCAGTGGCGCTATCTCGGCTCACTGCAACCTCCACCTCCTGGGTTCAAGCAATTCTCCTGCCTCAGCCTCCCGAGTAGCTGGGACTACAGGCGCATGCCACCACACCCAGCATTTGTTAGTAGAGACGGGGTTTCACCATTTTGGCCAGATGGTCTCGATCTCTTGACCTCGTGGTCTGCCCATCTCAGCCTTCCAAAGTGCTAGGATTACAGGCGTGAGCCACCGTGCCCAGAGGTCACTTCAGATTTAACACCTAGCATAGTAGTCATGAGAGTGGACTCGAGTCAGCCAGTTTGACTCCCCATTTCCTGGCTTTTTGACATGCTTAGTGATTTGACTTCTAGAAGCCTTTGTTTTCTCATCTGTATAATCCGACATTTTAAGAGTTTTTGAGAATTTGTTTTGTTTTGTTTTTGAGAAGGAGTTTGCTCTGTTCCCCAGGCTGGGGTATGGTGTTGTGATCTCAACTCAAAGCAACCTCTGCCTCCCAGGTTCAAGCAATTCTTCTGCCTCTGCCTCCCTAGTAGCTGGGACTACAGGTGCCTGCCACCACGCCTGGCTAATTTTTGTATTTTTCATAGAGACGGGGTTTTGCCATGTTGTCTAGGTTGATTTGGAACTCCTGACTTAGGTGATCTGCCCACCACAGCCTCCCACAGTGCTGGGATTACAGGCGTGAGCCACTGTACCTTGCCTGAGTTTTGAGAATTAAATGAGATTACATGTCTAGTGTTTAGCACAGTGCTGGGACTTAGTACATACTCCATTAATGTTAGTTTTTATTACTGTTATTCCATTTTTTTTGAGATCCAGTCAAACATACCCTCTTTCCCACCCCCCCACCAAAATTCTTCCCCTGGCCAAAAAAAAAAAAGGCAATTTAAAAAACCAAAAACCAAACACAACAAAATTAGTAGTCTAATGGCCTTGGGTAAGTAACAGATTGTTAAGAAATAGGTTCAAGATTTACCAAACTCCCCACAATTAGAATAAACAAGATATTTGGATAAAAGCGTAAGATGTTAAATCTAGTGGTATTCTGTAGAAATAGCTGTGAATTGTTTGCCTATTCATTTTTTTAACACAGGTATCTCTCTAATTGGTGTCTAATTTCTTTATGACAGGACACTTTTATTAGCTTTAATAGAAGAGAAATGGAGGAGCCATAGAATATTAAAGATGAATTCAGGAAGGCCCGAGACCATGGAAAACTTGCCTGCTCTCTACACTATTTTCCAAGGAGAGGTATATTCTTTTGTGCTTTGAAAGCCTACCATTTATGTTTTTTTTTTTTCTCTCCCACTTTCCCTCTGTCCCATTTATGTTAAGAATAGACTGAGGGTGACAACTGGGTTTGATATTCCTGTCCATTTAAGTCTTTCTGGAGCATTACAGCTTAAATGGGAAGGGCCAGTGGAATATCTGGCAATCACATGTGCCTTCTCTAAGCTCCAGATATTTAAGTGCATAGTTGACATCATCATTGGAATATCAGCACGTCTAATTTATGTTTTAAACTGAATTTGTTTTTTCACTGATGTGGTTTGAACGTGTCCCCTAAAAAGCATGTTTTGGAAACTTAATCCTCACTGCATCAATGTTGGGAGGTAGGGCCCAGTAGGAGGTATTTAGGTCGTGAGGGCTCTGCCCTCCTGGATGGATTAATGCCAATTATTGAAGGGCTTGAGGCTGTGAGTTTGATCTCTTTCTCTCCTTCTTACCCTCCTACCTTCCACCATGGGATGACATAACAAGGAGATTCTTGCCAGATGGTGGCACCTTGCTCTTGGACTTCCCAGCCTCCAGAACTATGAGCCAAATAAATTTCATTTCTTTATAAATTATCCAGTCTCTGGTATTCTGTTATAGTAACACAAAACATACTGAGACACTCAACTAATTTGATTCTTTTCTAAATTTTTTTCACCTCAACAAATAGAACCATTATCCTGCAGGTTCCCAGACTATACATCTGACCATCATCCTTGATTTCTCTTTTGATTTGATTTTGATTTTCCCTCCCGCTCCAGTCTGTTTGCAAGTTCCTTTTTTTTTTTTTTCCTTTAAGACAGGGTTTCACCATGTTGGTCAGGCTGGTCTTGAACTCCCGACCTTAGGTGATCCGCCCGCCTTGGCCTCCAAAGTGCTTGGATTACAGGCATGAGCCACCATGCCCAGCCGCAAGTTCTAATTATATCTCTGGTCTGTGTACTTCTTTATCCCCTTGGCACCCTATTAAAACTCTTCATTTCTTGGCTGGTGTTTACTGGGATCCCTGCCTCATTGTAGTTCCTCTCCAGTCTGTCTTCGCATTGCAACTAGCATAAGACTATTGTTTTTTCAAAAATTATTTATAAAAAATTGAGATGGGATCTCACTATATTGCCCAGGCTGGTCTCAAACTTCTGGGCTTAAGTGATACTCCCACTTCAGCCTCCCAAAGTCCTGGAGTTACAGGCATTAGCCACTGTGCCTGGCCTAAAATAAAATTTTTAAAGTAAGTTGGACATGTTGCTTGCTTTTTTTTTTTTTTTCCTGGTAGCTGGTATGTAGCTATGGACATGTTGCTTTCTCACAACTCTTCAGAAGCTTCTTACAATTGAATACAAACTCATTTTCATGGATCTTCCACAAGTTGGCCTCTGCTTGCTCTCACAATGTTGTTTGTTCTACCCTGTTCGTAGTCAAGACAACTGGCCTCCTTAGGAGCTCTGAACAGTCTTGAGTTCTTGGTGTCTCTTTAGGATTTTTGCACATGCTGTTTTTTTTTAGTCTGTCTGTGCTGCTATAACAAAATACCTGAGATTGGGTAATTTATAAAGAACAGAAATTTATTTCTTACAGTTCTGGAGTCTGGGAAATCTAAAATCAAGTTGTCAGCAGATCTGGTGTCTGGTGAAGACTACTCTCTGTTTCCAAGATGGCACCTTTCTGCTGCATCCTCTGGAGGAAAGAAATGCTGTGTCCTCATGACAGAAGGGACAGAAGGAGTGAACTCACCCTTTCGAGCCCTTTTATGAGGCACTCATTCATTCATGAGGGCAGAGCCTAAAGGCCTCATCTCTTGATGACATCGAATTGGGGATTAGGCTTCAAAGTGAGTATTAAAGAAATACCAAAGTTCATGTTGAACTTTAATCCCCAATGTGGGGATATTAAGCAGTGGTATTAAGAGATATTAATCACCTGGGAAGTGATTAAGTCATGAAGGTGCTCTGCCCTTGTAAATGTGATCAGTGCCCTTATAAAAGACGCTACAGAGAGCTGCCTGACCCCTCCGTTCCTTCTGCCGTGTGAAGACACAGCATTCGTCACCTCCAAAGGACACAAGAACAAGACACTATCTTGGAAGCAGAGAGTGAGCCCTTCTAAGACACAGAATCTGCTGGCGCCTTGATCTTGAACTTCCCAGCCTCTAGAACTGTGAAAAATAAATTTCTATGGTATTTTGTTATAGCAGCACAAACAGACTAACTAAGACACTCTTCCTTTTAACTACCCACTTTCCCATCATCTTGTCTTCATCCTTTAGGTCTCAGCCTTAATGTTGTCTCCTCAGAGATTTTTTTACCCATCGTATAGGTTCGCGCTGTATTTAATTGTTTACTTGTTTAATGTCTGTCTTCCTCACAAGACACTAAGCTCCTTGAGGGCAGAGTTCTCTCTGTTTTGCTGTATATCTCAGTCTTAGGTGGATGGGTAGAAAATAGTAAGTGCTTGATACATTTTTGATGACAGAATGAATTGTCAACCTTTGGTAGAGAAGGCATTATATTTTTTTCAAGAGCAGAGGCTTTGGAACCAGACAAAGTCAGGATTCTAGTCCCCGCTCTTTTACTTACTATATGAGCCTTTAGGCTGTCACTTAATCTCTTTGAGCCTTAGTTTTTCTTGTTTGTTAAATGGAGATTCCATTTATTCACAGTAATTCTCTTTCATAGAATTACTGTGATGGTTAAATAAGCTATCATCTATAAAAATATGATGCCTGACACATAGTAGGAATTAATTAATGTTGGCTCCTTCCTCTTGAAGTGAAACTAAAGCCAAAAAATTGTTCTCAGTGTCTTATGAGAACATGTTTCTTTTCTTTTCTTTTTTTTTTTTTTTTTTTTTTTTTTTTTGAGATGGAGTTTTGCTCTGCCCAGGCTGGAGTGCAATGGCGTGATCTCGGCTCACTGCAATCTCTCTGTCTCCCAGGTTCAAGTGATTCTCTGCCTCAGCCTCCTAAGTAGCTGGGATTACAGGCACCTGCCACCACACCCAATTAATTTTTGTATCTTTAGTAGAGACAGGGTTTCACCATGTTGGCCAGGGTGGTCTCAAATTCCTGAACTCAGGTGATCCACCCACCTTAGCCTTCCAAAGTGCTGGGATTACAGGTGTGAGCCACTGTACTGGGTCTTTTTTTTTTATTTTTATTTTAAGACAAGATCTGACTTTGTTGCCCAGGCTGGACCGCAATAGTGTGATCTTGGCTTACTGCAACCTCCACCTCTTGGGTTTTAAGTGATCCTCTCACTCAGCCTCACAGGTAGCTGGGACTACAGGTGCACACCACCATACCTGGCTAATTTTTCTGTAGAGACAAGGTCTCACTGTGTTGCCCAGGCTGATCTAAAACTCCTGAGCTCAAGTGATCTGCCCGCCTCAGCCTCTCAAAATGCTGGGATCAGGCGTAGGCCACCATACCCAGCCTGAGCCTGTAGTATTTTAATGGTATCACTCATACTTGATATTCATACTTTGCATTCATACTTGCTTTTTATGGTTGGCAAAAGTTTTACCTCCCAATAATGTGAGGTCTTTGAGGACAGACTTTGTGACTATCAGTCAGTTATAGATAATTATGGCTCTTGACTTCTGTTGATCTCAACTTGTAATATAACAGTCAAGATACAAAGGATAATAACATTTTAACAAACAGCAAACAGTTCTGCTCTTCAAAGCCTCTATCCTTTTTCTTTATGGTTCATGGTGTTCCCAAAGGTTAGTAAGGTACCAGAGCTCAGAAGAAGGAAGTATAGCACTGGACGTGAAACTCATTTTTCTCATCATGAAGCCCTCACTCATCAGGTGCTGCACCAAAGAAAGGGAAGAACACTCTGCCCTACACAGAATGACTCAGATTTCTAAAGTGGATCCTAACCTACGGCTTTTTCTTATATGAGATGGAGCTTGAATTAGTGTAGGTTTTATATATTACTATCAAGGAAGGGTGGTCTTTAGGAATTTTCAGAGAGAACTTTATGGTTCTAAATTACTATTTCAGTAGCACAATTTGAAAAGGGATGGTTTAGAAGTGACATGGAGTTAGGGAAAGAGAAATATGATAAATTGGAAAGAAGAAACTTTTTAGAATATTCATCGAATGAACATTTAATGAGTACCCAATATTTACAAGGAAGAGGAATTACATTAAAATTAAAAAAAAATTTGTAAGCCTAATCTATGTTAGTACTTCCACGCATTCTGTTATTGAATCTCTCCAAAGAAATTGTTAACCCTATTTGATAGATAAGGAGACTCTTTTCAGAAGTTAAGTATTTTTAGTAGAGATGGGGTTTTACCATGTTGGCCAGGCTGGTCTCAAACTCCTGACCTCAAGTGATCCGCCCACCTCAGCTTCCCAAAGTGCTGGGATTATAGGTATGAGCCACCACACCCTGCCAAGAGAATTCTTTTGACGGAGTTGAGTTATAGGAGAACTATAGATGGTAAATCTGGTGGTTCTATGGTCGTTTGTTGGTACAACTCTATTACAGCATTTATCCTGGTCTGTCTTATTATTACTCGTATGTGTCTCACTCCACTACTAGATTGTGAGTTACTGTAGAGCAGAGGCCATGATTGTCTCATATGTCTAGGTAACTACTTCAAATTTATTTAAAATAAACTGGGCATCCCTTTTTTAAAGTTGTCCTTATTTCACAGTATCTGACATGGTATCTTGTACGTAGTAGGTAGGTGCTTAGTAAATGTGGGAATAAAATGGAGCCCAAGCCTCATAGGACTAGTTGTCCTTGAAGAAGGTGGTGTTTCAGTCCATGTCCCAGCACTTCTCTTGGTGGACTCAGCAGGGATTTGGGACCCAGTAATTAAATAGCTGAGAAGCCAATATTCATCCTCTCATCTTCTGAGAAGGATGTTGGTAGCAGAGTGCATTATATTAATACATGGTAGGGGGTACAAGCATAGCAATGAGACTTGAGATTTGGCTTAGGCTCGCAATACCCAAAGAAATGCTGAGGGGAGATTCATTTTGGTAAGGTAGAAATAGTGTTGGACTCGAAGTAAAAAAAAAAAAATGTCTGTGTGGTACTTGGCTGTGCTACTATCTAACTTTGTGACTTTCGACGATTAATTTATGCCTCTGAGCCTCAAATTCTTCATTTACATTATGGTGATAACAAGTTTCAAGGCCAGTTGCCACCGAAAATTGGGAATTTATTCTACCCAAGCTCTGATGAGTTCAGTTGATATAGTTACTGAATTTTTTCCCCTGAGCTATTTGACTAATTATCGTTGGGACACCAGGCAGACTACGTGATCATCTGTGGCAGGTGTGACTGTACCCTGAGAGACACAGTGATGAAAACACCTGGTGCTAGAAATAGGAAACAATGCCTGAACAGTTGCATGCATCCATTCTGGAACATATTAACCTTTCCTTTTGGGAGAGGCCAAATTAAGATCTGTTATATTACCTCTAAAAACCATAATGTGACACTGGAGCTTCAGGATTGAAAAGTGAGATTGTCTTAATTTACAGCAGCAAGGTGATTTGGGCTCTAACTTCCAGATTTATTTATTTATTGACAGAGTCTTGCTCTCGCCCAGGCTGGAGTGCAGTGGCAGGATCTCAGCTCTTTGCAGCCACCACCTCCTGGGTTCAAACGATTCTCGTGCCTCAGCTACCCAAATAGCTGGGATTACAGGCATGCACCACCATGCCCAGCTCATTTTTGTGTTTTTGGTAGAGATAGGGTTTCACCATGTTGGCCAGGCTGGTCTCAAACTCCTGACCTCAGGTGATCCACCCACCTCGGCCTCCCAAAGTGCTAGGATTATAGGAATGAGCCACCATGCCCGGCCTCCCTAACTCTTAAGTAGTAGTGTGCCTTCCTGCCAGTCACTAATCTCTGTGCTTCATTGTCTTAGACTGTAAGTTATTGAAAGCTACACTTTGTTGAATGTCCATTATGTGCCATATATGTATATCATGTACTTTATGTACATCATTTGTTACCTGCAGCAGCGAAGTGAGAGCAAATGGGAACTTAGGCCTTGAAAGGCAAACTGTGTGCAAGATCCCACAGGTAGGAAATGGCAGAGCTAGGATTAGAAGCCACATCTTTCACTCCAAAGCGTGTGCACTTTATATACCTATACTGTTATTTTTTCTTTTGTTTTCTAAAAGCTTTTTTAGAACTGGGGTCTTGCTATGTTATCCAGGCTGGACTCGACTCCTGGGGTCAAACCATCCTCCAGCCTCAGCCTCTGGAGTAGCTGGGACTACAGGCTTGTGGCACAGCACCCAGATACACCTATACTATTCTGCTTCATTTGCAACATAGGGACCTACTGTATGTGCTTTGTAGGATTGTTGCTAGGAACAGATAGGATATCAGATACCACATTGCTTTTGGCCATTAGAATTTTATAGTTAAAGGAAACTCATGAGCAGCTCTGTTGTAATTAAGACTCTGGATCCAAATCCCAACTCTGCTACTTATTGAGCTTTGGACTTCCGATAAGTTACTTAATCTCTTCATGCATCTTTTTGTCATCTATTGAATGGGAATAATAGTACCACTTCCATACAGTGGCATGAGGATTATGCAAAGCATTTTGAATAGTATTTTGCATGTAGTATTTAATATATATTAGTAAATAGCAGTACAGTTGGGATTGTTTTATTTACTCCCCTTGTTTTAGTTATGGTGAAGCTGAAACAGTGCTCAAGATAAAGCAGCTAATTAAAGTCACTGAAAAGAATAAAGTTTATATATATAAGATTACATTGAATATTTTACTAATAATTAGTGTTAAATTCCATATATAGTGACAACATTACCCTCAATCTACAGGTGGGCAGTAGGGTAGGCTACAGGGGGAAGAGAGAGCTAGAGCCTGGGTTAATGATTTTTCTGATAAGGGTTCTGGGCATTTCATCACATTTATTGGTTGCCTTTTTTTTTTTTTTAACCCTTCATGAATGCCAATATTGATTGCCTATTACATAGACCCATCAAGCCTCTAACTTCTTCATCTTAGACAACTTTGCAAAAGACTCTTTCTCTCTGATTTTCAAGTTCTGTCAGATGTCTGTGTATTGGCTTTTTATCTAGTTGTTTTGATGAAACCCAAGATCAGACTTGGAGTTAAGTATAACAGACTATATGCTCTGGATTGACTTGAATGAAGTTCAGGTATAAGGAATACCCTGCATGATCCATCTCAAATTATTATAGTTCTCTGTATTGGAATTGGAGGCCTCAGTCCTAGCTAATATAAAGTATAACTTTATTACCTGATTTTTTGCTTTTTGTTCCTTTTGTTCATGAAACTCCTTTGGTAATATCAATATGTTCCCTTTGTTCATGAAACTCCTTTGGTGATTTTACCAGTTATAGGATTTGGATATTTCTCAAGTATCATCACACCATGTGGCAACACTCTAATCTCATCAGTGTTTTTAATGTGTACACACATACCTGTCAGTCTAAATTTCAGAAAAATCCAGAAAGAATGTTTGACAGAGCATCATTTTTAGGCAGTTTTGTAGCATACAGAGGCAGTCAATATGAAGTACAAATTTGGGGAGACTAGGTTAAATGCTACAGAAGAAAGATTCTCATTTGTGTGACATTGATTTCGCCCCCATCTTTGTAGGTTGCTATGGTGACAGACTATGGAGCCTTTATCAAAATCCCAGGCTGTCGGAAGCAAGGTAGGAGCCTATAACTTGAAATTCAGCCCTCTGATTCTACTCTCTGCTATCACCCTACCACCTCCTAATTATAAGCTCTTCATGTTTCAGACAGTAGTTTTTTGTTCATTTCTTTTTAATGTATAGATATGAACACAAGGTGACAGTTCATTTTTAGCAGGCAGAAGAATGGTGGTCTCTGACTCAGGGGGAAGACTGGGGTATAGCTAATTGGGTTTTCTTCTGAAACCAGCTCCTTTCTAGACTTCACTTGTGACCGTAGGCAAATCACTTGACTTCTTTAGACACGGGATTTGTGGGAGGGTGAGCTATCTCTGTTTGAGGCTCACACTGTGAATTTTCTAGTAGATGGTACATGAAATGGGAATAGTATTATAAGTGATACAAATATATATGTAATGTTTTAAGTTTTCTTCATAAATAGGCATCTATTGAACACTTTTTGAGAATCTCGTTGTAAGTCTATAATCTTATTTATTTCCCAAAACTATGTTAAGCAGAAAGGGCAGGTTCCGCAGACTGGTTGTCTGCCCAGAGTGATTTGGCTAGGTAATGGCATAGCCAAGACTAGAACCCAGTCCTTCTGATTGTAGCCCCTGGATCTTGCTACTATGTCACACTGCTGGTGGATCAAAACTTCTTTTTTTTTTTTTTTGAGATGGAGTTTTGCTCTGTTGCCCAGGCTGGAGTGCAGTGGTGCAATCTTGGCTCACTGCACCTTTGCTTCCCAGGTTGAAGCGACCCTTCTGCCTCAGCCTCCGAGTAGCTGGGACTCCAGGCACGCACCACCATGCCTGTCTAATTTTTTTGTATTTTTAGTAGAGACAGGGTTTCACCATATTGGCCAGGCTGGTCTCAAACTCCTGACCTCATGATCCACCCACCTTGGCCTCCCAAAGTTCTGGGAATACAGGTGTGAGCCACCATGCCCAGCTCAACTTGCTAACTTCTTATGCTAAAATAAGTTAAGGTTTAATTAAAGGTTTTAACGTACAAAAAGTGACCATAAGAGTACTAGAAGAAAACATAGAATATTTTGTTACATAAAAATGAAAAACTTAATTACAAAAATCATTGTAAGCAGAGTTAAGCTGGGAAAAAGAATTTGTAGTACATGTGATAAAATTTGGGTATTAGGAAAAGGTGCCAAGGATATGAAAAAACAACTCACAGGAGAAAAAATATTACTTGGTACTATAGTAAAAGATACTCATTCTCAGTATAATTAAAAAGTAACTTAGACTGGTAGATTCATATAATGGGATATTACTCAACAATACGAAGGAATGAGAATAAAATATTGATACATGCAACATCCTGGATTAATATCCAGAAATTATGCTGAGTGATAAAAGCTAATCTCAAAAGGTTATACACTTTACGATTCCATTTATATAACATTCTTGTGTTTTACTTGAGATATGATTCACATACCACATGTTTCACCTGCTTAAAGTCTACACTTCAGTGGTTTTTTTGGTATATTCAGAGTTTGCGACCATCACCACAATCTACTTTGAGAACACTGTTGTCACCCCAAAAGAAAATCTGTACCCATTAGCCATCACTCCATATTCTCTCTATGCCCTCAGATTTAGGCAACCATTTTTCTACTTTGTCTCTGTATATTTGCTTATTTTGTACATTTCTTATAAATGGAATAATGCAGTATGTAGTTTTTTGTGACTGATTTCTTTTACTTAACCACATTTTCAAGATTCATGTTTTGTAATATGTGCTTCATTCTTTTTTAATTGCCATTCCAAATTAATTTATTGCAGTTCCATCATTTGATGGATATTTGGATTGTTTCCACTTCTTTAGTATTATGAATAACGTTGCTGTAAATATTTGTGTACAAATTTTTGTGCGGATATTTGCTTTCATTGGGTATACACCTAGGAGTAGAATTAGTGGATCATGTGGTAACTCTATGTTCAACTTTTTGAGGAACTGCCAAACTGTTCTTCCAAAGTGACTGTACCCTTTTACATTCCCACCAGCAATGTATGAGAGTTCTACTTTCTTTACATCTTTGTTAACACTTGTTATTATCTTTTTGGGTATGGCCATTCTAGTGGATGTGCAGGGACATCTCATTGTGGTTTTAATTTCCCTAATGGCTGATGATGTTAAGCCTTTTTTCATGTTTGGCCATTTGTGTATCTTTTTTGAGGGAATGTCTGTTCAAATCTGATATGGTTTGGCTGTGTCCCCACCCAAATCTCATCTTGAATTATAGTTCCCATAATCCCCACGTGTTGTGGGAGGGACCAGGTAGAGATAATTGAATCATGGTGGTGGTTTCCCCCATTCTGTTCTCATGATAGTGAGTTAGTTCTCGCAAGATATGGTGGCTTTATATTTTTTATTAAACCATCATTTGCGGGGCACTTCCTGCTGTCCTGTGAAAAAGGACATTTTGCTTCCCCTTTCCCCATGATCGTTAAATTTCTTGAGGCTTCACCAGTCATGCAGAGCTGTGAGTCAGTTACATGTCTTTTCTTTATAAATTACCCAGTCTTGTATGCCTTTATTAGCAGTGTGAGAACAGACTAATAAAAAATCCTTTTCTTTTTTTGAGAAAGAGTCTCACTCTAGTGCCCGGGCTGGAGTGCAATGGTGCAATCTCGGCTCACTGCAACCTCTGTCTTCCAGGTTCAAGTGATTCTCATGCCTCAGCTTCCTGAGTAGCTGGGATTACAGGCATGCACCACCATGTCTGGCTAATTTTTTGTATTTTCAGTAGAGACTGGGTTTCACTATGATGGCCAGACTGGTTCCAATGTCCTGTCCTCCAGTGATCCGCCCTCCTTGGCCTTCCAAAGTGCTGGGATTAAAGGTGTGAGCCACAATGTCTGCCTTTTCCCTTTTAAAAATTGGGTTACTTTTGTTTTTATTGTTGAGTTAGGCAAGTATTTCTCATATATTCTGGATACTAGTCCCATATCAAATATATGATTTACAAAGATTTTTATGTAACATACTTCAAATGACAAAATTATCTAAATGGAGAACAAATTATTTAATGGTTGACAAGTATTAAGAAGGGGAAGAAAGTGGCAATATGAAGCTCCTTGTGGTGAGGGACCTGTTCTGTATCTTAATTGTGGCAGTGTATACATGAATCTACACATGTGGTAAAATTATGTGGAACTAAATACGTATACATACATGCACAAACCCAAATGAGTACAGGTAAAACTGGGGAAATCTGAACAAGATCGAATGGATTTTATCTGAGATGTTTTTTCCTGCACTAACCAATTCTCCAGTTCTCTGATTCTCTAACATCAACTGGAAGTCCAACAATTCAGTTCAGTTCTGACACTGACTACCTGGGAGTTAGCGTCATATTCCACATACTTAAGGGCTCAGTCTCACATTACTGCCCTTACTTCAGATGTCAGTCCCCATATTGAATCCTCAGATTACCTATACTTTTGTCTCACTTGGCTGCAATTTTTGGTATTCCCACATTCCCCCCCCCTCCACAGGTTGATAATTTGCTAGAATGACTCACAGAACTCAGAAAAATGCTATAGTTACTATTAGTTTATTTTAACAGATAAAAATGAACAGTCAGATGGTATACACAGGATGAGACCCAAAGGGTTCCAGGTACAAAGCCTCTGTCCCCATGGAGTTGGGGTACTCTCCAAACTCCATTGCTTAGGGATTTCTATGGAGGATCTGTTACATAGGCATGGTTGGTTAAATTATTGGCCTTCAGTGTTAGAGCTCAGTCTTCAGCCCCTCTCCCCTTCCTAGAATTCAGAGGGTAGGGCTGAAATTTCTAACCCTCTCTAATCACACGGTTGCTTTCTCTGTTTCTGAAGCTACCTAGGGATCCACCAATAGTCACCTCATTAAGGGACTTAATGAATAACAAAAGATACTTCTATCACTGAGAATATTCCAAGGGTTTTAGGAACTCTTGCCAGGAACTACGGACAAAGAGCGAATATGTATTTCTTATACCACAGTATCAATGCCAACATCCTGGTTGTAATAGTGTACTATAGTTTTCCAAAATGTCACCAATGGAGAAAACTGGATAAAGTGTACATAAGATCTCTGTATTATTTCTTGTGAGTGCAGGTAAATGTACAATTATCTCAAAAAATTTTTTTCACATAGGGCAACAAAGTTATCAAATATGTTAAAAAAATGATTTAAAACACTCCTGAAATCTTTTGAGATTAACAAATATTTTAAAAGATTGCTGCCTTTTCCCTTTTAAAAATTAGGTTACTTTTGTTTTTATTGTTGAGTTAGGCAAGTATTTCTCATATATTCTGGATACTAGTCCCTTATCAAATATATGATTTACAAAGATTTTTATGTAACATACTTGAAATGACAAAATTATCTAAATGGAGAACAAATTATTTAATGGTTGACAAGTATTAAGAAGGGGGAAGAAAGTGTTAGAAACGGAAACTTTTATTTACTGTCAGGAGCATAAATTCACAGACTTTGGCATTGCCTATTAACATTTTTAATGTGCTTATTACTCTTTAATCCCGAGATCCTTTGGAGAATTTACTGTAAGTAGATAATTACATAAATTATATGCATCTGTTTTGTAGACTATGCAGATGATAAAAAAGAATGACTGTATTTCTAAGACACACTTAGGTTTGTCTTACCAGAAAGATGCAATGGAAGGTTTTCACACAGTTCCATCACACTGCTTCCTACTGATAACAGTTGTAAAGCATCATTGATTATGAGAAGCATTCCCATTTCAGAGATATTAAAGTGAGGGGGGAAAGTGCATCTTAGAATCAATGAAACATCTCAATTTACTGACATGAGCTGGGAATGGTGGCATGCACCTATAATCCCAGCTACTTGGGAGGCTGAAGCAGGAGGATCACTTAAGGCCAAGAGTTTGAGGCCAGCCTGGGCAACATAGCAGGAACCCATTGATGGCAATGGAGGCCTGTCTAGAGCGGCTGCTGCAAAGACACCAGCCACAGTGGGGTCGTGTGGCCAGGGCTGTGTGTTCCATGGAGCTGGCAGGAGCCAAGAACAGTGGGATCCCTGCCCTCTTCTGAGTTGGTGGGGTAGTAGCCCACCCTCCCAGGTACAGCTGTAGTCCCCTAGCCGTGGCTGCAGACCCAGGCATCCCTGTGCTCTTGGGGCTTCCTGCTCCTGCTGCCTGGCCTCTCCCAACTCCCAGCACCTGCTCTGATTTTGGAGCAAAGTTGAAGCCGAGCCTGGGCACTATTGCAACCTGGCTGGGTTTGCATGCCTTGGGGTGGTGCAGACATGCCAGCTTCCTACCACCTCGGCCCCCTCCGGACTTTGGGTGTCAGTGAGCACAGGAGGGAGGCCAGGGGGCTACTGAGGGCAGCTCAGCATAGGCCTGCAGGCACCCCTGGGCACAGAACAGTGGGTGTCATAGACAACATGACTGATGGTGGCAAGAGGCAGACAGGATCCTGGGTGGAAAGGGGCAAGTCTTGGTGAAGCCCCACCTTCAACCCTGGGATGGTCTGAAGCATGGGGGCCAGGCTGTCAGTTCCAGGTGGAGTCTGTAGCCCAGAGTGAGAACTTATGGTGCTTTTTCTGGGCCTGCCCATGGCTGCCCCTGGACCAATCAGCATGCACTTTTGAAGACCATAAAAACCCTGGACTCAGCCAGACTCGGGCAGACATTGGGAGGACCTACTTGTGGAAATGGCCTACCCACTTTGGCTCTCCTCTCTGGCAAGGGCTGCATATGTTAGGATGACCTGCATGCAGATAAGGGCTACCCACTCTGGGTCTCCTCCATGCTGAGAGCTGCACTCACCGGATTGACCTGCCAGGCCAAGTGGGCAGAACGAGCCCAGCAGGCTCAAGCAAAACTCGGGCAAAGGTGCTGCTGGCCACAGAGGCTTCTGGCTGGAAAAGCGACACCTGAAGAATGTTGCTACATCATCTTTACAAAAAAGTTAGCTGGATGTGGTGGCAGGAGGATCACTTGGGCCCAGAAGTCAGAGGCTGCAGTGAGCTATGGTTGTGCCACTGCGCTCCAGCCTGGGTAACAGAGTGAGACCCTGTCCCTTAAAAAAAAGAAATTACTGACTTGGAAAGAAGTCCAAGATAATAAAATTTAAAAACATGTTGCAGAAGAGTTTGTATAGCATCTCCCTTCCCCACCCTTTTAAAGCAAGTGTACATATGCCTTTATATCTCTCTCTTTCTTTATATATGTTAAATTACTGCCTATGTTTAGAAAAAAGGCTGGAGGAATATTCAACAGATTAACAATGGTCACCTCTGGGGAGTTGGTTTTGCTAAGGATGGGATGTATTTTGAAGAAGGACTTTGGCTTTTGGAAATTCTTGTTTGTTTTTTGAGACAGAGTTTCGTTCTTACTGCCTAGGGTGGAGTTCAATGGCATAGTCTCGGCTCACTGCAAACTCTGCCTCCTGGGTTCAAGTGGTTCTTGTGCCTCAGCCTCCCAAGTAGCTGGGACTACAGGTGCATGCTACCATGCCTGGCTAAGTTTTATATTTTTAGGAGAGATGGAGTTTTACTATGTTGGCAGGCTAGTCTTGAACTCCTGACCTCAGGCAATCTACCCACCTTGGTTTCCCAAAGTGCCCAAAATGCTGGGATTACAGGTGAAGCCACCATGCCCAGCCCAGAAATTTTTTTTTTTTTTTTTTTTTTAGGTTTTTTCCTGTTAAAAAAAAAATCCAAGAGCCGATCTTTAGGTAATAATCCATGCCTCTAACCTTGTAGACTACTATTCTGCAAATTGCATCTTTGCTTAGAAATGGTTTACCAGCAGTTTTCAAGCTGGCAGTCAGCAGTCTGTAATTAAGTTTCTCATTTTATGTTGGCTGGGATTTAATGATGTGGAACTCTTCCCCCATCCCATAGGATATTCACCTCTTTCTGTCTGAGCACAGGTTTTCAGTGTACTCGCCATAGCTGCCAGTGCCTGAAAGTCCCACTCTTACTTGGGAATATGTGACACTTTGAGGTCTGTGTGGGATTAAAGGCCTGTCACCTTCCAGCAGTCAATTTTCAACTCACTTTATCCATACCCTGTCAGTTGATGCCTCTGATTGTGGCTGACAGCTTATAAGTGACTCTGTCAGTCTGACAGCTGGACTGAGACAAGCCTTGGAGGGGAAGCTCAGGGAGCCAAACAATTAGGTGGAAACTCTGAGTTTTAATCCTGAGATCTATAGGTTTGTTGGATAACCTGAGCAATTGACTTCCTTACAGTGTATCTTAGTTTCTGTGCCCATAAAGAGGGAAGATTATTAAGTCTCAGCCTGAAAGGACTGAGTTAGGAAATAACTCTGGTCTGATCACATCTTAACATCTTTGGCTCAGGAAGGTAGATTCTAATTTGAGCTAGTTTCCCAGATCTCCTGTTCTCAGAATACTTCAGCCACCACTGAGTTGAAGACCCCTTCCTAGTATTCAAACCTAAGCTAGATTTTCTTTCCCCCTCTCATAGTATTATCCAATGTAACTTTCTATGATGATGAAAATATTCTTTTGTTTTTTTGAGACGGAGTCAGTCTTGCTCTGTCGCCCAAGCTGGAGTGCAATGGCATGATCCCGGCTCACCGCAACCTGGGTTCAAGCAGTTCTCCTGCCTCAGCCTCCCAAGTAGCTGGAGTTACATGCATGTGCCACTACACCTGGCTAATATTTTTGTATTTTTAGTAGAGACGGAGTTTCTCCATGTTGGTCAGGCTGGTCTCAAACTCCTGACCTCAGGTGATCCACCCACCTTGGCCTCCCAAAGTGCTGGGATTACAGGCATGAGCCACTGTGCCCAGCTGATGAAAATATTCTTTATGTTTTCTGATTTGTTTTTTGACACCAACTCCCCAATTCTCTGGACACTAACTGGGTCTCCAGTGACTCAGTTCAATTCTGACATTATTTATCTGGATCTTGTGTTAGATCTCAGTCCCATGAAATTGCCCCCGCTTCAGTTGTCAGCTGCAAGTCCTGGGCCACTTGTACTTCTGACCAACCAGTTGTAAATCACGGGTTCCATCATCACCTTCTTAGGTTTGCGACTTTGCCAGAATGGCTCACAGAAGTCAGGAAAACACTTTACAGTAGCCCCCCCTCATCTGTGGCTTTACTTTCCACAGTTTCAGTTTACTCTAGGTCAACTGAGGTTTGAAAATGTTGAGGGAAAATTCTAGAAACAATTCCTAAGTTTTAAATTGCAGTGTGATGAAATCTTGCACTGTCCTGCTCCATTCTATCTGGGACATGAATCATACCTTTGTCCATCAACACTGTGTACACTACCTTCCCGTTAGTCACTTAGCAGCCTTCTCAGTGATCAGATCGACTGTCTGCTATTGCAGTGCTTGTGTTCAAGTAACCCTTATTTTACTTAATAATGGCCCCAAAATGTAATAGTGATGCTGGCAATTTTGGTATGCCAAAGAGAAGCCATAAAGTGCTTCCTTTAAGTGAAAAGGTAAAAGTTCTCCACTTAATAAGGAAAAGACTGGGGGACTACCAGAGAGGGGACTGAGGAAGGGGGAGGGGGAGTACAACGGTTGAAAAATGTATTGAGTACTCAGTACTTCTGTGATGGGGTGACTACAAACCTCAGCAGCATGCAGTGTACACAGATAACAAGCCTTAACATGTATCCCCAGAATCTAAAATAAAAGGTGAAAGAAAATTAAGAAAATGTAATCCTATCTTGTGGTTGCTAAGATCTACACTAAGAATGAATCTTCCAT
Source organism: Ateles fusciceps (assembly GCA_036589455.1). Lineage (NCBI taxonomy): Eukaryota > Metazoa > Chordata > Mammalia > Primates > Atelidae > Ateles > Ateles fusciceps. Next base: position 3,081,811 of record JAZHEH010000733.1, read on the forward strand.
GTATGAAATTGTGAAGAAGGAAAAATTCATGCTAGTTTTGCTGTCAAACTTCTAACTGCAAAAGTTACAGCCACAGTGTGTGATAACTGTTATTACAGTATGTTGTTATATTATTATTATTGCTAATCTATACCTGTGCTTAATTTATAAATTAAATTTCACAGCCAGGCATGGTGGTTCACATATGTAATTTCAGCACTTTGGGAGGCGAGGTGGGCAGATTGCTTGAGTTCAGGAGGTCAAGGCTAGCCTGGCTAACATGGTGAAACTCCATCACTACAAAATACTAAAATTTACTGGTTATGGTGGTGTGCGCCTGTAGTCCAAGCTACTTGGGGGTGCTGAGATGGGAGGATTGTTTGAGCCTGGGAGGCAGAGGTTGCAGTGAACCGAGATCATGCCACTGCACTCCAGGCTGGGTGACACAGCAAGACCCTGTCTCAAAAAAAAAACAACTTTATTTTAGGTGTGTATGTATAGGAAAAGACATATATATATATATATATATATATATCACACACACACATATATATAAGTATATATGTATATATATATATGTGTGTGTGTGTATATACATATGTGTATATATGTATGTACATATGTGTGTGTGTGTGTGTGTATATATATATATATATACGTATATATATATACGTATATATATGATTTGATACTATTCTTTGCCAGTTTATTATAAAGGATACAATTTAGAAACAGCCAAATAATTGAAGAGATACATAGGGCAGGGTATGGGTGGAGTGGAGTGGGGGTGGGGTAAGGTGTGATGGGGGAGCTTTCCTGCTCTCTCGGTATGCCACCCTCCCAGCCCTAGGATGTGTTTACCAACCCAGAAACTCTACAAATCTCATGTATGGGAGTTTTTATAGAGCTCAGTCTCTAGTTCCCAACCCTCCTCTTCCCAGACCTAGGAGATTGGTGGATGAGACTCAAAGTTCCAGTCCTCTAAGCCAGCATGGTGATGAGCGCCTGTAGTTCCAGCTATTTGGGAGACCGAGACAAGAGGATCAGTTGAGCCCCCCCAGGAGTTTGAGTCCAGCCTGAGCAGCATAGCAAGACCCTGTCTCAAAATAGAAAAAGAAAGTTCCAGCCCTGTAATCACTTGGTCTTTCTGGTGACTAGTCCATCATGAGGCTATCTAGGGACTTCACTCTGTCAACTCATTAACATAAACTCAGGTGTGATCAAAAAGGGCTTATTATGAATAACAGAATACAGTCCTACATCACTTAGTAAATCCCAGGAGTTTTAGTTTTTTGCCAGAAAGGGGGACAAATGTATTCTTGTATCATACTACATCTGTGCTAATACAGTAGCCACTGACTTTTTAATTTTACTCATTGCAACTAATTGAAATGGAAACTTAAAACAGCTACATGACTACTGACTATCTTTTTAGGCAGTGCAGCCGTATACAATTATAAAGTTGTTTTTTTTTTTCCTACTGTCTTCTCTCCTTTAGCACTAAACTATGAAATTTTGAGACAGAGATTGTTAACATTATACTTTCAGAGTTTCTTGCTTATGATAGAGCTCAAATATATTTAGCAGTGGATTCAGTTTAGCAAATAATTATTGAATTCTGTGTTCTGATTAGCTTTTTTGGTGGAACACAGAGGTTAGAGAAACATAAATCCCTTGCTGCCCTCAGATTGCTTACAGTCTAGTGATATAAACAAATTACAGTGGTATATAATAAAAATGAGTATTGTTGCACTTAGTCCATGGAATTGTGAATGGTTAGGCTGTTTGGATGAGTCAGAGCATAGTACATACAATACCTGAGGTAAAGTGAGTGAGTGTTCAGTAAATCTCACTGAATGAATTCTAGTCTCAATTCTACCATTAAGTGCCTTCTTGAGCAGGTTGCCTAGTCTTTGAGCCTTAATTTTCTTATCCCTGAAATGAGAATGATATGCGTATTTTAGGCTCTGAGTTTTTTGACTGGCAGGACCATGTTTCATTAATCCTTGGATATATTTTTGCCTATAATATAGTAGCTGTCTAGTAAATGTTTTAGTGAATCCTTAATCCCAACAAGATAAAGGATATTAAAACACTTTCACTAATGTGCTTATATTATTGTCATATATCATTGATTGGGAGATGACTGACTTGAAAAGTGGAGAGGGAATTTGGATTCCCCAGAGGTAACAGTGACCTTTCATTTTGACATTTTTTTGACTGCAGCTGTCCTCTAATGATTTGAGATTTTCACTTCTTTCCTTTATTGCTAGTGGAAATTATGAAAGAAATTAATGTTGAATCTAACACATTTGGGGCAACAGTTTTAAGGGGACTATGATGGGCTCAATCCGTTACTCTCATGGTGATTGAGGAGCTAGCCCTTTCCAAGTTGTCAGGGTTTTTTTTTTCCTATTTTTAACAGCAGACACTCAGATGGGACTTGTTCTGTTTAAGTGTCATGTTCGGTTTATTGAACTTGATGACAGACTTGATATGCCCCTTGGGCATTTATTTATGGCTTATTGTCAGAAATCCAGGCACAGATTGCTCTGAAGAGCTCCCTTCCATGTGGCATGGCAAGCAAAGCATTTTTGTTTGTTTCTGTTTGATTTTGGAGCATATGCTTGAACAGATTTAGATATGCTTTCTCTATTTGTAGGTAAGGTCATCTTTCTCTTTTTTTTAATTGAAAGGATAATATAGATTAATAAAAATGGGGAAAATATTGTTATGATGAGGTAGACCTGATAAACTCATGTTTGAATTCACTGCTGTTATTTTCCTGTCAGCCTTGTGACCCTGGATAATTTATATGATTTTCAGACTATGTTTTCCTATGAACTTTTGTCAAAGAGGATTAAATGAATGGATGGATATAGTATATATAGTGAGGTACTCAGCACAAAGGGAAGGGGCCTCAAATCTTTTATATGGTGTCCTCTACCGCATATATGTCATCTAACTTTTGGTGGTGTGTCTGTGGTAACAGTGAAGTCTCTCAAAAATTCAGACTGCTTTCTGAGAATGAATCTAGTCATGAATCCTCCCGTATAGATTATGGGTTCAGCCATAGATAGAAATAAACCAAGTAATTGCCTATAAATCTGACTGAAGAGATGGGAGCACTAAAGATTTAAACAAGATAATCTGAATATAATTCCAGGGAAAAGGGATTGGGATGAAATTATAATTTAGGAGACTGAAATCTAGTTGATTATATCATAATATTCTGTGTTTTTTTTTTTTCTTCTTCTTGAGACGGAGTCTCGCTCTGTCGCCCTGGCTGGAGTACAGTTGCACGATCTCAGCTTTCTGCAGCCTCTGCTTCCTGGGTTCAAGCGATTCTCGTGCCTCAGCCTCCTTAGTAGCTGGCACTATAGGCAAGTGCCACCACGCCTGGCTAATTTTTGTATTTTTTTTAGTAGAGATGGGATTTCACCGTGTTGGTCAGGCTGGTCTTGAACTTCTGACCTTAATTGATCCACCCACCTCGGCCTCCTAAAGTGCTGAGCCACCATGCCCGTCCTGTATGATAATATTCTATTGAGGGAGAGATTATGGGAACAAGCAGGGAGTTGTCAGCTTAAAACATAATAAACATAGTAAAAGAAAGGCTGAGTGCTTGAAGTTGGTAGAGTTTATCTTGCCTTATTCAGGGAAGAAATTAATCTGATTATATGAACTGTAGAGATGGATTTTTTTTTTAATGAGGAAGTGATAGTCCACTGAACCTTCATGGACAAAAAGTATCTCAAAAATAGTTGTCTCCCTTTTGTTGTGATTCCATATGGGAGCAATTTCTGATCACTAATGTAATTGTACAGGTATTAAATACCTAGGCAGCAGCTAATTTACCTAGATGAGGACTGAGAACCTTTCAGGTATAAGGAAAGTATATCTTGTATTGTAAATTAATAAACTGGTGAATTGTGTCTCTCTTTGAACCAGTCACTAAAGTGACATTCTAGTTAATGTATTTTAGTACATAAGTATCTGCATGCTGAAGACTCCTGCCCTTATATCTATAGTTCATACGCTTCCCCTGAGCTACAGACTTACATATGCAGCTGCCTACTTGACATTTGCATTCAAGACCAAGGGCAAGGGCTAGACGATGTCTTTTTTTAATTCACTGTATAAGCTAAGGCCTTAAGGTAATAAGCCGTTAATATCTCAACTTTAATAATCCTGTACCCCATTATAACTATTTTTATATTTCCTTTTAGTCTATGTCCATGTGAGACATAGTTTCACATTATTTTAATCATGGTGTATATATTATTTAGTGTTAATTTTGTTATAATTTTTATGATTGGAAATAATTCATGCTTATCATAGAAAAATAGAGGGGAAAAAAAACACAACAGAAAATGATCATTATGTGATGTTACTACCATACAGAGATAGGCACTGTTAACATTTTGGTGTATTTCTTTTCTTTTCTTTTCTTTTCTTTTTTGAGACAGAGTCTTGCTTTGTCACCCAGGGTGGAGTGTAGTGGCGCGATCCTGGGTTCAAACAATTCTCCTGCCTCAGCCTCCCGAGTAGCTGGGTCTATAGGTGCCTGCCACCACATCTGGCTAATTTTTGTGTTTTTAGTAGAGATGAGGTTTCACCATGTTTGCCAGGCTGATCTCAAACTCCTGACCTCAAGTGATCTGCCCGCTTTAGCCTCCCAAAGTGCTGGGATTACAAGCATGAGCCACCGCACCTGGCCAACATTTTGTTGTATTTCTGTATATTCACATATGTGTATACAATTTAATATGTTGAGATTAAGATTATATTCTATATTTAAAATTTGTAGCTTCTTGCACATAATGAACCTTAAACGTTTCCCTGTTAAAAAAATATTTTCTATAAACAATTTAGTGGCTTTATTCTGTCATTCAGATGTACCTCATAACATTTTAAGTTGTTTCTAATTTTTCACTGTTAATGCTTTTAGACTTGTCATATTTATCCAGGAGAGAGATACCTGTACCAAAAAAAAAAAAAAAAAAAAAAAAAATTATACTTTGGAATTAGTTGAGAGAATCACAAGCTGTTCATGCCATTATTTCTGTGTGGTATACCAGTAAATAGACTTCTGTTTTAGGGAAGAAGAGGAATGTTTTCTCAGGTATATTAGGTTCAACATTAATTACTTCATAACTTTCATTAGTAATAGAGGAAAAAGATTAATTTTAACCAGTAGAGGACAGTTGCAGCCAAAAAACAGTAAAAGTGAAGGGTTTCTTCTTTATGGGATCTGAATTTGCTCTTCAAACTTTAAACTTAGACTAGTTGGCTCATTACATCATAGGGGGAAAAAATAAAACCCCACCTGCATGAATTTCACCCAATTTGGAGAAAATGTGTTCATCTAAAATTAAAAACATAATGTATTTAAAACATTTTGAGAGGCCCCACAGTTGTTTAGATAGGTAGGCTATCAACCTCCAGAATCAGCTTATGTAGGTATGAGAGATGTAGTGATGATGGATAGAGAAAGCAGTGGCTCCCAGTAGGAGCTCTAAACAGAAAGGGCAGATACTTTGAGTTTCAGGCATGTGCAGGTACCCACGTGCATCTCTTTGTGTGTATGTGTCTGTGTGTGTATGTGAAAGAGAGTGGGAGAATGAATGGAGGTGGATAAATTTCCCAAGCAACTTTAGGGAGGGCAGTTATTTTAGACAGGATGACTACTTTATGTTCATTTAGAATAATTATTTATTTTCATTTTCTCCAGAATCAAAGTAATCCTATTATGTATTATTGAAAATAAATGAAAAAGTTAACTTGTAATACTGTAACCAGTTAGAATTTAGAGTCATTTCTTTCTAATTTTAAAAATGTTTTTAAAGCAAGGTACTATATAATTTTGCATCATGCTTTTGTTATTTAGAATGGGAAAATGCTAGACACCCACAGTACTTGACACATAATAGGCACTCAATAAATATTTACTAAAGAAGGAATTATTGACTTGTTTAAAAATCTTTCGAATGGACCATCAAGTGACTATACCATAATTGACCTAATTGTTATCCTTTTGTTGGAAATTAGGTTGTTTCTAAATTTTCCTGTCTTAAAAATACATTGAATATTTTGATGCAGATCACTTTTCCTGAAGCATTATAGCTTTTCCTAGGTATAAAGTTATTTTCTTAGGACAGGTTCCCAGAAGTGATTAAGAGTCAAATAAAGTATTAGAACTCTTGGTTGCAAGGGGTGGAAACTTAATTGAGAAACATTTTGGCCAGTCTTATCAGGGGCTTCCAGGATAAATCTCAGTTATGTTTCTCAATTATGTTTCTGTCCCTTGTGTCTCTTTCCTCTTATTGCTGGGACTTCAGCCTTTGCTGTATTAGGTGCTCAGATTACACTTCCAGGGCTTTGTTTCCTGTTTACCAGTGCTGTTTGCTTTTCTCTGGCAGACTCTTGCCATCTGGTGGTAAAAATTGGCATTGGCAATTTTTTGTAGTTTATAATCCTGACATTTATATGTATAATATAAGCAAGGTGGTTCTCCCAAGGAAAGGATTTTGGACAGACAGGAAAAGGACGTCTGTTATAAGTGTTTTATTAAGTGTTGTTAAAATAACGCTTAATAAATTTGATTTTGGAGACAGGGTCTCGCTCTGTCACCTAGGCTGGAGTGCAATGGCACCATCACAGCTTACTGTAGCCTTGACTTCCTGGGTTCAAGCCATCCTCCCACCTCAGCATCCTGAGTATCCATGACTATAAGCATGCACCACCGTATTCTATTAATTTTTCCGTAATTTTTGTAGAGATGGTCTCACTATGTTGTCTAGGCTGATCTTGAATACCTGGACACAAGCAGTCCTCCCAAAGTGCTGGGATTACAGGCCTGAGTTTCCATGCCCAGCAATTATTTGATTTTAAATTATTTTTTATTAAATATGTAATAGTTTATGAATATTTTATCATTCTTGGTAGCCATTGCAAAGTGACTTCCAAAAGTTTATTCCAGCCTTAATAATAATTCTTATTTTACTATCCTTTTGCCACATTGAATATTATTATTCTCTAAATATTTTGCTAATTTAATGGATTAGAAATAGTGGCTCATTGATATTTCCTTTTTTCACTTAACGTCTATCATAATTATTTTTTGTAATTAATCGAAATAGCTGTTTACTCTTTTATTCAACAGATTTACCATGTTTGCTGTGCTATTTTTCTGTTATTGTTCATTAGGGTTATTTTATGGTTCCTATATATTTTTAAACCTCTGTAGGTTTAATTGCAAGTTATTTATTTATTTATTTTTGAGATAGGGGTCTTGCTCTGTCACCCAGGCTGGAGTGCAGTGGTACAATCTCGGCTCACTGCAACTTCTGCCTCCTGGGCTCAAGCAGCCCTCCCACCTCAGCCTCTTGAGTAGCTGGGATCACAGGTTCACACCACCACACCCAGGTAATTTTTGTATTTTTGGTAGAGATGGGGTTTCACCATCTTGCCCAGGCTGGACTGCAAGTTATTTCAGGTTTGTTAAGTTTTTTGGCCTTTTGAGGTTTTCCTTTGGAAAAAATTGTGTTGATATTCTTGCACCAAAGATATAAACATCTATATGTTTTTGCTTTTAAATAACTTTACCAATTTAGATTTCTATCAGTATTGTGTAACTATAGTTATTTTATCACATCTTTACTAATATGGAGCATTACATTTTTTGTTTTTTATTTTTAAAATAAGATTTATAATATTTAAAAAACAGAGATGGGGGCCTTGTTATGTTGACCAGGCTGGTCTCAAACTCCTTACCTCAAGGTATTCTCCCATCTTAGCCTCCCAAAGTGCTGGGATTACAGGCATGAGCCACTGTGCCCGGCCTATTTTATTTACTTTTTTTTTTTTTTTTTTTTTGAGCCAAGGCCTTGCTCTGTCACCTGGGCTGGAGTGCAGTGGCACAACTGCAGCTTACTGCAGTTTCAACCTCCTGGGCTCATACAATCCTCCCATCTCAGCCTCCTGAGTAGCTGGGACTACAGGCACGTGCCACCACACCCAGCTAGGGTGTGTGTGTGTGTGTGTGTGTGTGTGTGTGTGTGTGTTTTATTTTTTGTAGAGACTGGGTTTTGCCATGTTGCCCAGGCTGGTCTCGAATTCCTGAGCTCAGGCAATCTGCCCGCCTCAGCCTCCCAAAGTGCTGGAATTACAGGCATGAGCCACTGTACCTGGCCACTTTGAACATTATTTTAAGAATGTTTGTTGGTTTATTGGATATAAAAAGCAGTCTCAATTTGCAGTTTTAAGTTTCACACTTTTCAGTGAAAAACTTTATTTTTCCCTTACAATCCCCAACTCTTACCTTCTTTTCCAGTTTAGAGTATAAATAACAGATGTGCCCTCTGCTTTATATTACTTCTTCTTGTGCCCAGGTCTGGTCCATCGAACTCATATGTCATCCTGTCGGGTGGATAAGCCCTCTGAGATAGTAGATGTCGGAGACAAAGTATGGGTGAAGCTTATTGGCCGAGAGGTAAAGTTCTGTGCAGCTTCCATGTGGTTAGAAAGGATTAGGAAGAGCTGGGATTTTCTTGGTATTTTACGATAGTGAGTGTGTAAATTTTGTTAATTGTGACTGATAATTTTATTTTTAAATCCTGCCACTAGAACTTACTCTGAATTTAAACCTTCTTGCAAACTCAGAAGGAATGATATGAGCTATAAAAGTGTGGTGCAGTAAGTGCATGTTTGTAAATCTTCCCTCCCTGAAGTTTACCCATAGGGTCGGCAGGAGGAAAGAAAAAGAACCAGAAAGAGAGAAGGAAGCTTGATCTGTGGGACAAGTTTTTATCACAAACTTTAAAGAATACATGCCAGATACACTTCAATTTGGGATAAAACAAAAGAACACAGATAGTTTACAGTCATTTTTCCTAATATCTGACACCACGCAGTGTGCAGAAAGTGAAAAAAATCTGAAGGACCCCGTTACTCTTTTGAGGGTATGAGGGCTGTGGGTGTGGGCCAGACCACAGGAGAAATAAGAGCATACACTGAGTCTTGTTCTTCTGCCAGAGAAAGGCATGGGAGATAGGCATGAAAGAGCTATTATTTAACAATATTTAAATAATTAATATGTGCTAGGTTTGGGAAATACAAGAGTGAACCAGACATAAATGATCCCAGCTATTATGGAGCTTATATAGAATATAAGTAGAGGAGACAATTTTTCTTTCTTTTTTGAGACAAGATCTCTCTTGTCACCCAGGCTGGAGTATAGTGGCACCATCACAGCTATGTGCAACCTCAGCATCCTGGGCTCAACTGATCCTCCCACCTCAGTCTCCTGAGTAGCTGGGACTACAGGCATGCACCACTACACCTGGCCAATTTTTAAAATTTTTTGTAAAGATGGGGTCTCACTGTATTACTACCCAGGCTGGTTCAAACTCCTGGGCTCAAGTGATTCTCCTGCCTTGGCCTCCCAAAGTGCTAGAATTACAGGTATGAATTTCCATGCCTGGCTAGACAAATATACATAAAATAATTACAAGTTATGTTAAGTGCTATATTGAGTTCAAACACTATTGGAGGAAGATTTCTAATTGTCAGGAAAGGACTGTTTGAGGAGATAGTATATGAGCTGAGACTTAAAAGAAAAGGAATAGTCATGGAAGACTTGGGATAGGAACATTCCATGCAGAGAGAATAACTGATACAAAGACTCTGAAGTTAAGAAATGCTTCATGTGCTGTGGGAAGCAAAAAAGTCAACAATGTGACAAATGTCTTCATGCTTAAAGAAGCTCTAGACCAAGTCCAGAAGGAGATCTAGTCTCCTCAAATGTTCAAAAGCCCCTTCTGAGCTTGGGGATCTCTGAACAAATCACTATGCTGAACTTACCTGGAAGAAACAGCTTTTATTTTCTGCCTGATTATTTCTGCAAGCCTTGGGTTTTTGTCTTTTTTAAAGACAAAAAGACTGTTTTTTTCTTTCCCCCAGAGGGACAGGAATGAGATTAAGACTGTTTCCTAAAATCCTTCTGCTATAGGGTCTACCTGTTACACTTATTTGTATCCACAGTATTCCTAGCACAGTAAATGGTCCATTAGAGAAGCTCAATGTTTGTTATAATGATGAAAATGTTGACTCTTAATTTTAGACTGGCCATCTAAATAATGTATTTAAAGTTTTTGGTGACTTTTTTTGGGTCTCTTTCAGATGAAAAATGATAGGATAAAAGTTTCCCTCTCCATGAAAGTTGTCAACCAAGGGACTGGGAAAGACCTTGATCCCAACAACGTTATCATTGAGTAAGTAAAAGGTTTGAAAAGGTAAAAATCCTTCTGCCTCCCAAAGCATAAAATGCTTTAGTAAGTCAGACCGAACTGGAAACTCTACCATTTATGGACTTTGTGATATTGATGAGTTATGTAACCTTTGGAATCTTTGGTTATTAGAAATATAAAATGAAATTAGGCCAGGCACAGTGGCTCACCCCCGTAATCCCAACACTTTAGGAAGCCGAGGTGGCGGACCACCTGAGAGATCAGGAGTTCAAGACCAGCCTGGCCAACATGGTGAAGCCCTGTTTCTACTAAAAATACAAAAATTAGAAATTTGTCGGGTGTGGTAGTGCGTGCCTGTAGTCCCAGCTACTTGGGAGGCTGAGGCAGGAGAATCACTTGAATCCAGGAGGTGGAGATTGCAGTGAGCTGAGATCATGCTACTGCACTCCAGCCTGGGTGACAGAGCAAGACTCCATCTCAAAAAATAAAGTAATAAAAATAAAATAATTAACACCTTGCTGGATAGAATTCTGAGATGAAATGCTAACATGCCAAGCTCCTGGCATTGGAGTGCGCTATCGGTGGTTTTGTTTCCTTTCCCTTAATCTCATTCTGTTTCCGCCCTTTAACAAATTAGCTAATAAGCATTCATGAAGGACTGTTCTTTACCTCTCTTAGTGATTTCTGTATTGGGACTACTTGGGTCTCTTCTATGTGGAGACCATATGGAAGGGTAGAGTAATCCAGGAGCAATTCCAGTGGGGTTTAGACTCCCACATCTTAGGATACACTGTGCTCTGAAAACAACATCTTAACTTTCATTGGCTCTTCTGACTTTTCATTTAGGAATGGAAAGTTATCTATGTAGGCTAACATCTGGTGATACAGGGAATTTTCTGTCTGTCTCAAGTCTTTCTTGAATTTCTTTCTTTCTTTCTTTCTTTTTTTTTTTTTTTTGAGATGGGTCACCCAGATTGGAGTGCAATGCTGTATTCACGGCTCACTGCAGCCTTGTCCTCCCGAGCCCAAGCAGTCCTCCCACCTCTGCCTACCGAGTAGCTGGGACTACAGGCATGTGCCACCTCACCTGGCTAATTCTTATTTTGTAGAGACAGGGTCTTCGGATGTTGCCCAGGCTGTTCTTGGACACCTAGGCTTAAGTGATCCCCCTCCTACCCTGGTCTTTAACGTGCTGGGATTAGAAGTGTGAGCCACCATGCCCAGCCTTCTTTCCTAAATTTCTCATCGGGAGTTCTTGGATCCCTAAAGTCCCTTAAAGGGGGGATCTTGAAGGGTTTATTAACTGTTTTTAGTGTTTTAGAAAGCCATCCAAAATTGTATGTGTAACCTCAGGTTAACCATGCTGTTATTTTGTTGCTTTTGATGATAAAATATCACATTGTTTGTCTTATGTTAATTAGGTACTCTCAATGTTAATTATGTCATTGATTAATTTAAAAGACAAGAAAAAAGATAGAATGTTATTTGAGTGGGATCTTATTGGTGAAAAGCTTGGAAAGCCTTATGTTTATAGTTCTGAGCAAAATCACTTTTAATTTGAATTTTATCTGGAAATAAGGGAAATGATATACTGCAGTGCCAGCATTTTATGTACACTCCTGTGTACATAACAACCTGCAAAGTGGATGTTATCTCCATTTTACTTTCTATTCCTACTGTGTAGCTTGGTGTTTGGTGATAAGTAACTTGGCTGTGGTTACATAGCAAATTAGCAGGGACTCAAAACTAGGCCTCTCTGACCTTAAAGTTAATGCCCTTTTTACCATATAATGCCTCTCACTGTTGCATGTGACTTACATAACTTTTCATATTTCTGTAGTTTAGTCTCTAAATATTAACATGTTTGTAAGGCTGATTGTTGACAAAATACTGTTCAGTAATAGTAGAAATCTTTTATAACTCAGTGCAGAAATGTTTAAATGTAGCTGTGGTTCAAGTTAGTGTTTGGAAAAGAAAAAAGAAAAATCTGATGATTGTATTGTAATAAATTGCTTCTGCTCCAAAGAAGCTGATACAGCTATACAGACTCATTAAAAAGTAGTGAAATTTCCCAAAGCCACCCTTACAATGATAAAATGTAAAACATGTAAGATTAAAAGAGCTAACCATGTTTCTCAGAGAAAGGGTAGGGAAGGGAAAGGGCTCCCTGGTTTTGGGCTATCTCTGTGTAAAACTATTTCTAGGAATAATCAAGTGGCTGAAACAGTAACTTTTGTTGTAAACTATGTTGTAAATATATGACTTTCTGATGAAAGCCGTATATTACTTAGTCTCTCTGAATCTCAGCTTCTTTACTATAAAAGGGGAGATAGTAACGTATATCTGAGGAATGCTTGAATGATTTAAGTAAAATCTTATTTGTAAGGAGTCAGCTTCATGTCTAGTCTATGGTAGACATTTAATGTATGTAGCTACTTGTAGTATTGTTTTAAATGCCACTTTGTTTTTTCCTATAATATCTAAGATTATAGCACCCTTTTTCCTTCATACTATGGTGTGCAGAACCACACCTTTGCTTTTAAAAGAATGTGTAAGACCCAAAAAACAGAGACCATGACTTGTCTGCCATTGTACCTGATGTATACCATTCGTAGCATTCATTTAGTGTTTTGTTTTGTTTTCAGGTATGTCTTAGTAGCATGAAAATGGACATTTAGGTTTTTTTTTTTTTTTTTTTTTTTTTTTGAGACGGAGTCTCGCTCTGTTGCCCAGGCTGGAGCGTAGTGGTACAATCTTGACTTCACTACAACCTCTTCCTCCCAGGTTCAACCAGTTCTCCTGCCTCAGCCTCCTGAGTAGCTGGGACTACTGGCGCCCACCACCACGACTGACTAATTTTTTGTATTTTTAGTAGAGACGGAGTTTTACCATGTTAGCCAGGATGGTCTTGATCTCCTGACCTCATGATTTGTCTCCTTGGCCTCACAAAGTGCTGGGATTACAGGCGTGGGCCACCATGCCTGGCCTAATTTTTGTATTTTTAGTGGAGACGGGGTTTCACCATGTTGACCAGGCTAGTGTCGAACTCATGACCTCAAGTGATCTTCTGCCTCGGCCTCCCAAAGTGCTAGGATTACAGGCATAAACCACTGTGCCTGGCCCTAGCTAGTACTTTCATTTACTCATTTATTCAACAAATATAAGGCAACATGTAATAAATACTAAGAGTAGTTTAAAGCAGCAGTTCCCAACCCTTTTGGCACCAGGGACTAGTTTTGTGGAAGACAGTTTTTCCATAGATTGGGGGCTGGATTGGTTCCACCTCAGATCATCACACATTAAATTCTCATAGGAAGTGCACAACCTAGATCCCTCACATGTGCAGTTCACAATAGGTTTTGCACTCCTATGATAATCTAATGCTGCCGCTGATCTGATAGGAGGTGGAGCTTGGGTGATAATATTCCTTCATCTGCTGCTCACCTCCTGCTTTGTGGCCTGGTTCCTAACAGGCCATGGACCAGGAGCAGTCTGTGGCCTGGGGGTTAGGGACTCCCTGTTTAAAGGAAAGTTTCTAGGAATTCACGTTAAGAGGAATGGTTTACTTCAGGCCTTGACAGTCAGAGAATAGGTGGCATTTGAGGTAGGTTTTCAAAAACAGATAAGATTTTATCAGACAGCTGGAGAAGGAATGTATTTCAGGCAAAAGAAATGATTTGAGGAAAAGAATGAGGCAGGAAAGCACATGGCACGTTTGGGAATCCTGTTTAAGGAAAGAAAACGATATGGTCAAGCACTAGAATAGAATGGAAAGCTTGAAAGGTAAATTAGGGTCAGATTGTGGAGAGCCATGAATATCCTATGGTGCGGTGGCTCACGCCTGTAATCCCAGCACTTTGGGAGGCTGAGGCAGGCGGATCACCGGAGGTCGGGAGTTTGAGACCAGCCTGACCAACATGAAGAAACCCCATCTCTAGTAAAAATACAAAATTAGCCAGGCATGGTGGCGCATGCCTGTAATCCCAGTTACTTGGGAGGCTGAGGCAGGAGAATCGCTTGAACCGGGGAGGCGGAGGTTGCGGTGTTCTGAGATCGCACCATTGCACTCCAGCCTGGGCAACAAGAGCAAAACTCTGTCTCAAAAAAAAAAAAAAAAATGAATTTTTGCATTCATTTTTTTTTTTTTGAGATGGACTCTCACTCTGTCACCCAGGCTGGAGTGCAGTGACACGATCTCAGCTCACTGCAAGCTCTGCCTCCCAGGTTTAAGCAATTCTCCTGCCTTGCCTCCTGAGTAGCTGGGATTACAAGCATTCACTACCATGCCTAGCTAATTTTTGTATTTTTAGTAGAGGCAGGGTTTCACCATGTTGGCCAGGCTGGTCTTGAACTTCTGGCCTCAAGTGATCCTCCTGCCTCAGCCTCCCAAAGTGCTAGGCATGAGCCACCACACCCAGCTCATGACTTAAAAAAAAAGCCTTTGAACACATAGGCTTCTGGTCAGATTATAGATTTTTTTTTTTTTTTTTGAGAGACAGGGTCTTTCTCTCCCAGGATGGAGTGTAATGATCATAGCTCACTGCAACCTTAAACTCCTGGGCTCAGTAATCTATCTCCCTCAGCCTCCCAAGTAGCTGAGACTACAGGTCCATGCCACCGTGCCACACTAATTTTTAAGTTTTTTGTAGAGATGATGTCTTACTGTGTTGCCCAGGCTGATTCTGAACTCATGGTCTCAAGTGATACTCCCACCTTGGCCTTCCAAATTGCTGAGAGATTATAGGTGTGAGCTACAACTCCTGGCCCATAGGGTAGTCTTTAGAAAAAGCACATATGACTTAACTGTGTTAAAACTGTTCATTTGTATGTCTCCCTCCACTTCTAGACTATGAATTCATTCCAGAAAGAATCATGTTTTGTTCACTTTGGTATACATACTGCTATCACTAGTATTAGCACTGGTGCTAGCCACTTACTAGCTGTACTGAAAAAAAGAGATTAATCTCAGAATGTGTGCTAGGATGGATTGGAGGCAGAAATTGGAGGCAGGGAGACCAGTGAGGGAGTTACTACTCTAGATGAAACATGGTGGGAGCCTAACCTAGAATGATAGCAATGAGGACGTGTGGGTGAGTGACACATTTGTTGAATTGAGTGTTAAGTGGGAAGTATAATATGGTTTGTAGTCTGTTAGAAGCCACAGAGTATTGGAATTGATTGTCATGGGGGTTGCTTAAGCTGTAGCTCACAGCCACTTGAAACTCAGCTCTACAAATAAAGATACCTGAAAGCGAAAGCCACGTTTGTGAGTTGCTTGAGTTAGGTCCTCAAGTTTCTGCCTCGGTTTTTGTTATTCAGGCTTCATTATGGGTTTTTTGTTGGTTGTTTTGAGTTTTTGTTTATTTGTTTTTGGAGACAGGGTCTTGCTCTGTCGCCCAGACTGGAGTACAGTGGTGCAATCATAGCTCACTGCATGCAACCTTAATCTCCCAGGCAATCCTCCTGCTTCAGCCTCTCAGGTTGCTGGGACTACAGGCACAAGCTACCATTCCTGGCTAATTTTTTTTTGTTTGTTTTTAGTAAAAGGAATCTGTACTGTTAGAAATTAGAATAGTGATTACCCTTGAGGGAAGCAGGTGACTAAAAGGGAGCATGAGATGGGCTTCTGAGATGCTGGCAATGTTCTGTTTTTTGATATTCAAATTGTAAAAAATCAAGTGAGCTGTATACTTATGATAAACATTTTTCTCTATAGTTATATTAGTTTATTCTCACGCTGCTATAAAGAACTACCTGAGACTGGGTAATTTATAAAGAAAAGGAGTTTAATTGACTCACTGTTCCACAGGCTGTACCGGAGGCATGGCTGGGGAGGCCTCAGGAAACTTAAAATCATGGCAGAGGGGCAAAGGGGGAAGCAAGCATGTCTTCACATGGCAGCAGAGAGAGAGAGAGAGAGCAAAGGGGGGAAGTGCCACACACTTTTTAACCATCAGATCTGGTGAGAACTCCCTCACTATCACATGAGGGAAATCTGACCCCCATGATCCAGTCACCTCCCACCAGGTCCTTCCCACAACAATGGGGATTACAATTCAACATGAGATTTTTGTGTGGGGCGGAACACAGAGCTGAACCATATCAACATATGTATTATATTTGGTAAGAAGTTTAAAGTTTTTTTAAAAGGCTGTGAGAAAGGCAACAAAGAGATTAATTCTGTCAGAGGGGCTCAGGGGAAAAGACTTGTTAGAAGGAGAGCTGGTAACTGAACTGAGCCTTGAAATGTCTAGGTATAGTGAAGTGGTGAGGTGGGAGTCAAGAGGGGAAACAGCATTTCAGAGAGAGAGAACTGCCTGAGCAAAAGCACTGAACCATGTGGCGAAGAGAAAGTAGACTTCTTTGGCCAGAGCATATTGTGTAAAGATGAGGCTGGAAAAGTAGTTTAGAGACAGACTGTGAAAGGCCTTGAATGCCAAGGTTGGAGTTGATTTTCCAGAAAGCCTTTGAAGGTCTTTTAAACCTATGAATGACCTGGTAAGCGTTTAGGGTGTTTAGCATGGTGAGTAATTATATATTTCCATCCTCTGTGCGTTAGTGAGATGAGGGTTAGTCTCATTTGTAATTGTTAATTTAGGGCTGTTTCACATCATTATTTTTACTGCCTATCTTATTCTGCCAAAAACTTTACTTCTTTCTCCCCTTTCCCTGCCAAAAACAAAACAAAAAACCAATATACGACCTTACCTTGGAGTATCTCTGGCATTTCTCTTAAGGGGGCCAGAAGTCAGTATCTTTTTCATTATAGGCAAGAAGAGAGGCGGAGGCGGTCCTTCCAGGATTACACTGGGCAGAAGATCACCCTTGAGGCTGTCTTGAACACTACTTGCAAGAAGTGTGGCTGTAAAGGTAAGGTGAAGCCTCTGCCCTTTCTCTCCTTGTGGATGGACCCTTTTCTGGAAGAAGGAGGCAGCCCAGTATGAGTTTAGTTCACCTGGTTTTTAGCCAAGTGATGGCCTTACCTGTTTATGCTGTTATTCCCACCAGACTCACATCAGAGTTCATGGCTTGATGCTTTTTCTGTTTTCTTTTCTGAGTGCTGGCCCTACCAGATACTATACCACCACTCCTCCCACCCCACCCACAGCTTATGCCCTATCTGAGCAATACCCCCATGAACTATGCCAGGAGGGGTAAGAGTGTTGGATTATGATTAACACTCTAATTTTATCTCCAAGGATGATGATTCTGCAAAAATTAAGCAACTTGGAAATATATAACTTAAAGAGCCAAGTCATACTCATCTTTCTCTCTTTAATGTCAGAGTTCTGAATACAAGATCCTTTTAAAAGGATATCGAATAAAGAATACAGGATAGTCACTTCCTTTTAGTTCTATTTCCTCAGGTTTCCTCTACTCTTACTCAAATATTAAAAAGGTCTTTCAGCCTGATTTCCCTTGTTAGAGCTATATTGAGAGAGACTGTCAGCTTCTCATTTTCAGGGTGACCTCAATTTGTCACCCCTTCTTCCTAGTCTTCCATGTACCGTACTGTGTTGATTTTTCCACAATAACTGGTAGCAGATTTGTGCCCTGGTTGTAGTTGTGGGGTTTTAAGCCCCTATTGATCATTAGTGTAGAGGGGAGAAGGGGGAAAAATAAAATTGAGAGAAAGAATACCTCCTCAGGAAAGCTGTGGGAACATTCCAAATATTTGGAAAATTCTATGCTATATTTCCCTGTCAGGTGCCACCCAACTGCTGGATCCAGAGGTACGGAGTACTTTACACATTGCTTTTGTTTTTTTTTAAGATAGGGTCACCCAGGCTGGAGTGTAGTGGTATGATCATGGCTCACTGCATCTTTGAGCTCCTGGGCTCAAACAACCCTACCTCCACCTCCTGAGTAGCTGGGACCACAGGTGTGTGCCACCATGTCCAGCTAATTTTTAAAAATTTTTTGTAGAGATGGGGTTTCCCTATGTTGCCCAGGCTGGTCTCCCTGGGCTCCAGTGATCCTCCTACCTCGTCCTCCCAAAGTACTGAGATTATAGGCATAAGCCACTGTGCCCAGCCCACGTGTACCTTTTTGATTCTCTCATGCAATTTCTCTGTGCCCCTGAGACAGGCTCTACCACAAACTCAGACACAACTAGGAGTATAGAGCATAGCATCTGTTACAGGGCCCCTCAATACCACTACAGGCTCAGGGAAGGTAGGGGTCTTTTAACCTTAACTGGTGTCCAATAGGCATTACATAAAGAAGAGAAGAATAATGAGAGGTGGAATTTGTCCCAGTTAGCAAAGATCAGGCCAAAGATCGTTGGTTTGGGGTGCAGCAGAAAGCACAGGGCAGGGAGGTGTGAGACCCAGGATAAGTTTAAACTCTGCTGCTGTCTATGTGACCTTGAGCTACTTCTTAACTCTGGGCTTTCATCTTCCACAAATATAGGATGGATTTGATGATCTCTAAGGTGCTTGCCAGACCTGACAATCTGTAAATGTTCAGTGCCCCTAGGTGACTATGCCTGTTTCTCTGTGTGTTAGCTTAGATGTGAGTGCCCACTTGCTGCCAGCTACCTAAGAGCATCTTCCTTTAGGGCTTGGCCTGCCACTCAGCTCTCTCTGCTAAGCATCCTGTTCTCTGGAACAGTCTTTCATTGTCAGGAATATGTTCCAAAATAGATCTTAAAAAATTAATAAGCCCCATTACTAATGGAGGGCGGTACAAACCTGCATCCTTATATCCTCTGCCATTTTGAGAACAGCACCAATGTTTCCCACAGCCCTAAGACCAGCTGCTAGTCTGGCTGTGGTTGAGTGAGCAATACCATGTTGAGGTGGTGGAAAATCTACTGTGAATCAAACAGCTACTCTGAATGACGTCAACAATGTTTCCTGAGCCAGCTAGCCCATTCCAGGAGCCTTGGAGGAAGATTCACTAGCTGAGATGAGAGACTACTTCCTTCTTCTATACCTTTTCTACTTCTCTTCTGCAGGCCACTTTGCAAAAGATTGTTTCATGCAACCAGGTGGGACTAAATATTCTCTGATACCTGATGAGGAAGAGGAAAAGGAAGAGCCAAAGTCAGCAGAGTTTGAGAAGCACAACCCCACAAGGAATTCTTCTAGAAAAAGAAAGAAGGTGAATGTTACTTTGCTTTTATTTTATCATATCTTTTTCAAGTTCTACAATGAAAATATGAAAAGCCTGGTGCAGCAGTGTACACCTGTAGTCCCAGGTACTTGGGAGGATAAGGTGGGAGGATTGCTTGAAGCCAGAAGTTAAAGGCTGCAGTGAGCTATGATTATGCCTGTGAATAGCCACTGCATTCCAGTCTGAGCAACACAGCGAGACCCAATCTCTAAAAAGAAATTTTTTCATTAAAAAAATGAAAATGTGCTTTTCGTAGAAATTTTAGAAATACTAAAAAACATAATGAGGCAAACCAAAATCTTCTGTAATCTTTCTACCCAGAGAGACTCTTATTAGCATTTTGTGGTATATTCTAATCTTTTTTCCTTTTTTTGAGACAGGGTCTCTTGCTTTGTCACCCAGGGTGAAGTGCAGTGGCACGATCTTGGCTCACTGCAACCTCCCAGGTTCAAGAGATTCTCATGCCTCAGCCACCTGAGTAGCTAGGACTACAGGTGCATACCATCATGCCCAGCTAATTTTTGTATTTGTAGTAGAGATGGGGGTTTCGCCCCGTTGGCCAGGCTGGTCTCAAACTCCTGGCCTCAAGTGACCCACCCGCCTCAGCCTCTGAAAGTGCTGGGATTACAGGCATGAGCCACGACACCTGTCCACTTTTTTCTAGGTGGTAATAAATATAGATGTATAGGCCGGGCTCAGTGGCTCACGCCTGTAATCCTAGCACTTTGGGAGACCAAGGCAGGCAGATCATGAGGTCAAGAGATCGAGACCATCCTGGCCAACATGGTGAAACCCTGTCTCTACTGAAAATACAAAAATTAGCCCTGCGTGGTGGCACGCACCTGTGGTCCCAGCTACTCGGGAGGCTGAGGTGGAAGAATTGCTTGAAACCAGGAGGCGGAGGTTGCAGTGAGCCAAAATTGTGCCACTGCACTCCAGCCTGGCGACAGAGCAAGGCTCTGTCTCAAAAAACAAAAAAAGATGTATATAGCTACACATACATATAAACACAAAATTGTGGTCATTTTTGCTATAGATAAATAAATATAGGCATAGTTTATACCTTTTTTTTTTTCATTTTACTTATTGAAAGCATTTCCTGGTCCCCTTAAGTGTTCTTCAGAAACTTTAAGAGCAACTTAATATTTAATCCTATGGTTCTATGATGATATATTTAATTATTTTCCTATTACTAGATATTTTTTATTACTTCCAACCTAAATTTTTGGCCACATCTCTTATTGTTTTCTTTGGATAAATTCCTAAGTAAGATTACTGAGTTAGGGCTTTAGGGCTCTTGATACATTTTATCAAATTGCCTTCCAGAAAATATTTATCTGTCCCCAGCAGTGTATAAGAGCACCTGTCTCACTGAATTCCATCTCCTGTCTACTGCTTACAGCAGAGCAGTTCATAAAACAGACATTATTGTGGTGCAGAAATTAACAGTGCATTTGTAGCATGCTACACAGAGAGGAAATAAAAATTATTCTGTAGGTTGATGAGGAAATATTTCTTCTATCATTATCCAAACTATGGCCAGTATATTGAGTTTTGTTTTGTTTTTAAATCTTTGGCAAACATTTTTTGGGGGGTCATTTTGTGCCAGGCATTGTAACTCTGGGAATACGAAAACTGTGATGAGGTCCTTGCCCTCAGTGATCGTTATCTACAGATTAAGTATTATCTTCATTTTCTGGGTGAGGAAAAGGTTTCCTTATACCATTATAAGAATTAGCCACGTATATGAATAATTATTTCTCAATCTATATATTCTCTCTCTGGGTAATCCTATCCCTCCTGCATTATTGACTTCCATATCCTTAACTAGGATGCCATGGGTACCTCAAACTTTGGCTGGAATCAGTCAGATCCAGGCTTGAGGCCTTTTCTGTGCCCTTTCTGTGTTCTAGCTATTAATCTGGGGCTTTCTTTTTGTCTTTTGAGGTGGAATGTCACTCTCTGTCCCAGGCTGGAGTACAGTGGTGCAATCTTGGCTCACCGCAGCTTCTGCCTCCCAGGTTCCAGCAATTCTGCCTCCGCCTCCTGAGTAGCTGGGACTGTAGGCGCAAGCGACCATGTCCCGCTAATTTTTGTATTTTTTTAGTAGAGACAGGGTTTCACCACATTGGCCAGGCTGGTTCTGAACTCCTGACCTCAACTGATCCACCTGCCTTGGCCTTCCAGAGTGTTGGGATTACAGGCCTGAGCCACCGCACCCGGCAATTTTGGTCTTTTTAACTTCAGTTTTTTCATTTTCAAAATGGGATTGTTATGATCTTTGATGACAATGTCCTTGCAGAGGGATGCCCAGCTCCCAAAAATAGATATAAAGCACTGACAAGTTTCTAATTAGTGTTGGCTATTGTGACAGTCAGCCCTAATTATCTTCTTCAGCCTCCTTCCTAAACATGTACACACAATACCACCATCACCATTACCACCAAAACCCTTGTTTCCATCCTTCTAATGGCAGCAGTACTCTCCAAGTCTCCCAAGAAAGAAACCAATGTCATTTATTTTCCTCTCCTTTTCCATCCTACATCTAGTCAGTCACCAAGTCCTGGTACCTTTTAAGTACATATCTCAAAATTCTTCATCCATTTCCTGCTGCTGCTATACAGTTTATCCCCTCACTCACTTCTCTCACATTCAGACTACTGAATGCCATAGCCTAGGGAGTTTTAATATATATATATTTGTCCTCTACCTCTTAGGTACCATGTTTACAGGGCCTAGGTCTGGCCATTTTTTTTTTTTTTAAGAACATCTTTATTGGCTGGGCATGATGGCTCATGCCTATAATCCCAGCTGAGCCCGGAGGATAGCCTGAGTCCAGGAGTTTGAGACCAACGTAGGCAACATAGGGAGACCCTGTCTCTATAAAACAGAGAAAATTAGCTGGGCATGGTGGTACACACCTGTGGTCCCAGCTACTCAGGAGGCTGAGGTGGCAGGATCACTTGGGCTCAGGAGGTCAAGGCAGCAGTGAGCTGTGATTATGCCACTGCACTCCTGCCTGAGCAACAGAGCAAGACCCTGCCTCAAAACAACAACAACAACAAAAACCACCTTCTTTATGTCACTGCACACTTCTGTTCATTGTTGATTTCTCACCCTATGCTTTAATTCTGAATGTTGGAGTGTTCCAAGGTAATCTCATTCTGTCCTATGGTTTTAAATGTTATCCCTATGTTAATAACCCCCAAATTAAGTGTTTGTATCGTTATTTTATTCAAATCTGCATCGCTATTCTTGACTTTTTCTCTGGAACTCCAAATTTAGGTAAAAGACTGCCTACTTCACATCTACATCTAGTTGTCTAGTTAGCTATCAAGCTTAATACACCCAAAACTTAATTTTCATAACCAAAGCTGCTTTTTCCACATTTGGCCCTGTCTCAGTGATTGGAACACATGGGAACACATTGTCTCAGTGATTGGAAAACATTGGAATACATTGATCCGTTTGTTAAGCCAAAATCTGCAGCCTTTTCGTACAGTGTTTTTTGTTTGTTTTTGTAGGAAAATACACAACATAAAATTTACCATTATAGAAGTGTACTGTCCATTGGCATTAAATACATTCATATTGTTGTACAACCATCACCACCTTTCATCTCAAGAACCCCATTCACCCCTCTTCCCTACACCTGCAGCCATGGTTCTACTTTCTGTCTTGGAATCATATGGTATTTGTCTTTTTGTGACTGGCTTATTTCACTCATCATGATGTCCTCAAAGTTCATCTGCATCGTAGCATATGTCAGAATTTTCTTCCTTTTTAAGGTCAAATAATATTCTGTTGTATGCATGAAGCAGGATCTTGTGCTGTTGCCCAGGCAGGAGTGCAGTGGCACAATCATGTCCCACTGCAGTCTCAACCTCCTGGGCTAAAGTGATCCAGGAGTGTGAGGGTGCCACCATGCCCAGCTAATTTAGTTTTTGTAGAGATGGGGTCTTGCTATGTCTCTCAGGCTGGTCTTGAACTCCTGGCCTCAAGTAGTCCTCCCACCTTGGCCTCCCAAAGTGCTGGGGTTACAGGCATGAGCCACCACATCCGACCCATTTTGTATGTATACCACATTTTGCTTATCCATTCATTTGCGGTGAACACTTGGGTTGCTTCCATCTTCTGGCTATTGTAAATAATGCGGCTGTGAACATGGATGTATAAATATCTCTGAGACCCCCCCTCTCCTTTCTTTTTGGTATATACCCAGTAGTGGAATTGCTGGGTGATATATTATGTTTTTAGTATTTTGAGGAACCACTCTGTTTCCCACTGTACATTCCCATCAGTAATGTACAAGGGTTCCAGTGTCTCCAGATCCTTGCCAACACTTATTTTCTGGGTTTTGTGTTTTTTGGAGAGTAGCCATCCTAATGCATGTGAAGTGATGCCTCATTGTGATTTTGATTTGCATTTCCCTAATGATTAGTGATGTTGAATGTCTTTTCATGTGCTTATTGGCCATATGTATATTTTCTTTGGAGAAATGGCTATTTAAGTTCTTTGCCTATTTTGCATAAGGTTGTTTATTTTGTTGTTGTTGACATGTAGGAGTGTTTTATATGTTCTGGATATCAAGCCCATCAGATACATAGTTTGCAAATATTTTCTCCTAATCTGTGGATTGTCTTTTTACTCTGTTGATAGTGTACCTTTTTTCCCATCAGATTTAGATTTTTAAAAATAGTGATAAAGAACATATAATATTTACCATCTTAACTATTTTTAAGTGTACAGTTCATAATGTTGAATATATTCATGATAGTATTCATTGCACAAAAAAATTTAATCTTGGTTAAGTTAAACTTACCTTTTTTCCCCTCTTACTGCTTGTGCTTTTAGTGTCTGATTCAAGAAATCATTGCCAAATCCAGTGTCATGAAGCTTTTCCCTTATATTATTGTAATTTAATTTTTTTTTTTTTTTTTGGGACAAAGTCTTGCTCTGTCACCAGGCTGGAGTACAGTGGTGTGATCTCGGCTCACTACAACCTCCACTTCATGGGTTCAAGCGATTCCCCTGTCTCAGCCTCCCGAGTAGCTGGGAGTACAGGCGTATGTCACCACGCCTGGCTAATTTTTTGTATTTTAGTAGAGACGGGGTTTCACCATGTTGGCCAGGATGGTCTAGATCTCCTGAGCTCATGATCTACCTACCTTGGCCTCCCAAAGTGCTGGGATTACAGGTGTGAGGCACTGCGCCTGGCTCCCTTATATTATTTTCTAAGAATTTTGTAGCTTTAGCTCTTACATTTAGGTCTTTGATCCATTTTGTGTTTATTTTTGTATATGGTGTACAGAAAGGTCCAAATTTTCTTTGTATGTAAATCTCCAGTTTTTAAAACACTATAGGTTGAAAAGACTGTCCTTTCCCCACTGAATGGTCTTGGCACCCTGTTGAAAATCTTTTGACCAAATATGTGAGGATTTATTCTACCACTGGTCTATATGTCTGTCTTTATGTCTGTACCACACTCTTTTGATTACTGTAGCTTTTTAGTAAGCTTTGAAATTAGGAATTGTGAATCCTCCAGCTTTGTTCTTTTTCAAGATTGTTTTGGCTACTTGGGGCCCTTTGAGAGATTTCATATAAATTTTAAGATAGGTTTTTATATTTTTGCAGCCAGGTGTGGTGGCTCACACCTGTAATCCCAGCACTCTGGACAGCCCAGGCAGGTGGATCACGAGGTCAGGAGTTTGAGACCAGCCTGGCCAAGATGGTGAAACCTCGTCTCTACCAAAAAGCAAACAAACAAACAAAAATTAGCCAGGTGCAATGGTGGGTGCCTGTAATCCCAGCTACATGGAAGGCTGAGGCAGGAGAGTTGCTAGAATCTGGGAGGTGGAGGTTGCAGTGAGCCAAGATCGTGCCACTGTACTCCAGCCTGCGTGACAGAGCCAGACTCTGTCTAGAAAAACAGGAAAAAAAAAGATTTTTATATTTTTGCAAATTCTGATAGGAATTGCATTTAATCAGTAGATTGCTTTGGATAGTATGGACATTTCAACTGTATTAAATCTTCCAATCCATGAAAATTGGATATCTTTCCATTTATTTGTATCTTCTTTAATTTCTTTCAACAACATTTGTAATTTTCTGTATACAAGTCTTTCATCTCCTTGGTTAAGTTTCTTCCTAAGTATTTTATTCTTTTTGATGCTACTGTGTGAATGAATTGTTTCCTTAATTCAGATTGCTCATTGTTACTGTATGGAAACAACTGATTTTAGCATGTTGGTTTTGTATTTTGCAACTTTGCTAAATTCATTTATTCATTCTAACAGGATTTTTTTGTGGAATCTTTAGGGTTTTCCACATAGAAGATCATGTCATCTGTAAACATAAATAATCTTTTCACAGATTTAGATTTTTTTTTTTCTTTCGAGGCAGAGTCTTGCTGTATCACCCAAGCTGGAGTACAGTCACATGATGGTGGCTCACTGCAGCCTTGACATCCTGGGCTCAAGCCAGATCTAGATTTTTAACTGTGTTTCTATTTGTATGTTCCAAGTATTATTCTTTCTCTTTTAACCTTTTAGAGGTAAATGATACTTGTTACATTCCTAAAGTGGTTATTTGGATATTTCACTTCTGTGGGTCTTTGGTTGAGTTCTTTTTGCTGAATATATTGAGTACAATTTGCTGTTGCTTTGTTTCTAAAGCTACTTTGAGATATGTATTTCAGTTCACCAAACCAATTTTTGACTATCTGCTAGGTACGAGGATCTTTATGACCTGCTTAGTCAACCCACTATCCAACCCTCCATTGCCTTTCACTTAGTAGAGGAATGGTCTGATGAACAATGGCAGTAATAATCATCATGCATTATTATTTTTTAGAAGTATCTTCAGCCAGGCACGGTGGCTCATGCCTGTAATTTCAGCACTTTGGGAGGCCAAGGTGGATGGATCACTTGAGGTCAGGAGTTCATGACCAGCCTGGCCAACATGGCAAAACCCCATCTCTACTAAAAATACAAAACTTAGCCAGGCGTGGTGGTGGATGCCTGTAATCCCAGCTACTCAGGAGGCTGAGGCAGGAGAATTGCTTGAACCCAGGAGGCGGAGGTTGCAGTGAGCTGAGATTGTGCCACTGCACTCCAGCCTGGGCAAAAGAGTGAGACTCCATCTCAAAAATGAAAAAGTATCTTTGTGTATATGAACTTCTAACTCATGAGTCCTCTTTGATTGAAACGTTTTCTAGGAAGTTGAGAAGGGTAAAATTTTCCTCTGGATGCCTACTGTTTCTACCCAGATATCATTTAGCATCATTGTCCTTTCACCTCATTGTTAATCCCTTCATTATCTTTTATGCCTCATATTTGTTTAGTGCTTACAGTTTGTAAAAATCTTCCTATTTTTGTTTCTTTTTATCTTTATACAATCCTATGAGATAGCCAGAGCAGATATTATTATCCCCACCATTTTACACATGAGGAAAATGGAGATTCAAAGAAATTGACTTAACTCACCAGAAGTCACACAAATATAAGAGATAGTGCTGAAATAAGAACCTGTGTCTTCAGATTACTAACAGTATTCTTTTCTGTATATCATACTTCAACTATTCATTTATTTAACTCTTCAATTATTCATTTACTGAAGAAATATGTATTATCTGCTTCATAGGTTTCTAACATTGTGGTAGGTACTTGACGTATCAGGACACATCAGGTCACTTTTTGGTGGATTTTTGTTTTGTTCCCAGCTACCCTTAGCAGCCATATGATGTTATCTATTGATTTGTTTCTGTTCACAACCGTAATCAAGATTCCAGACCTCTTGATTGTTTCCTTTTACCCTCTAAATTTTGGATTTCAGTAGGTGGTTGGTTTTCCTTACCAGTAAAATCTGTCTGAGATGGCTTTTTTGGTGTGTGAGTGGCAGATTTGGACACTTATTTCAGGACTAGTCAGCTCTGGGAGCCAAATATGGAACTGAATAGATTTATTTGTGGAGGAAAATGCCTTCAGCAGTCCATGCCTCTAAGTTGGACAGTGAAGAGTAGGAATGTCTGGTGTGTGGAAGGGCATATATGATTGTAACTCATGTGAAGTTCAGTTAATGCATTTTTTTTTCTTTTGAGATGGAATCTCATTCTGTCGCCAGGCTGGAGTGCAGTGACGTGATCTCGGCTCACCGTAACCTCTACCTCCCGGGTTCAAGCGATTCTCCTGCCTCCAACTCCCTAGTAGCTGGGACTACAGGCGTGTGCCACCATGCCCAGCTAATTTTTGTGTTTTTAATAGAGATGGGGTTTCACCATGTTGGTCAGACTAGTCTCAATCTCTTGACCTCATGATCCGCCTGCCTCGGCCTCCCAAAGTGCTGGGATTTTTCCTGCATTTTTAACTGTTAAAAAAAAAGTAACTCATGAAATAAAGGTCATATGGTGCCTTCACTCAAGCAGCTAATCGCATAAGGAAAAGATAAGCAGCCAAGGTATCTGTGGTGGTAAAGGATAGAAACACATTCCATTTGATCTCATGGACATCCAAGGACAGAAAATGCAGTGTAGTCAGGCCACCTAGGACTAGAACTGGAAAGTCTCATTGGGTTCTCATATCTATTTCTTCACAAGTCTATTTCATTGCCTCACTTTTTGTAGTCTGGTGGAAGACAATGCAAAGCCTCTAAGACAAACGATGGTAGACCTGTTGAGGAACCACCAGAAAATAGCCCAGGATAAAGAAAGGGTGTTACTTATTACAAATAATGCCTGGTACTTAATAGGAATGCACGCACTAACTACTTTTGAATAGACAGATTTCATAATCTCTGCTCTCTCTAACTCCTTAGGTGTCTTTACTCAGTGAGACCTGCCCTCAGTTTGCCGAGTAATAGGTATTGACTCCTGCTGCTGGTAGTGGGTGATAATGAAGGGAGCAGGGGCAGGAGTAAGAATAACAGATCTTCCTAACCTTGAGCCTTCCCACCTCTTTTCATTAAACATACGTGTATTGAATGCCTTTTCCCACAAGTTCAGGATGCATTAGTTTAGTGTTGTGCATCCAGTACCATGAACAATTTTTGTCCCATGTCTGAATATTATAAGTAATCGGGGGGGGGGGGCATAATTAGAATAAAAGGAAACTGTGTGTTGCAATTGGAAGTGGGTTATGAAGTGGTTGGTAAAATAGGAATGGAGATTTTGTAGTGACTCCCTGGATAATCTTCTGATGAATTTGTGGTCTGTGCTTTGCTGGCCTCTTTCATTCATCATATGCCAATGTAGGTCTTTCTGAATCAGTGCTATGTTACGAGGAATTATGTGCCTTGGGGACCAAGCTGCCCACTGATTATAGTGAACTTCAGATATATTTGATTCAGAATATAATTTTCTTTTGATTTTACTATGCGGTTTTCTGCTCTACCGTATATAGAACAAGAAATAGGAATGTTATTCTTTGGCTGCAGTGTTGGCTCTGTCCTGCTGTCCAGAGAACTTTTTCTGGTGCCTATCTGTAGAAACGTTGCCAGGCCTAAGCCCACTCAGAGGCAAGTTCTCTGCCTATTCAGATAGAGCAGAGAGTGTTGCCCAGTGTTGCCTACTCAGAAGCCTTCAGTGGTTTCCTTTCTTCTATAACATAAAGTCTAAGTTCCTTTAAGATTCTTCACAATCTGCCCAGCTTCTCAGCATCATCTCCCACCAGTGTCTTCCCACACACTATACTCCAGCTTCATTCATTAATAGAGCTTCTACTATGTGCCAAACTCTGTTCTGGCCACTGCAGGTAAAATAGTGAACAAAACAAGTAAAATCCCTATCTTTATGACACTTAGATTCTAATAGGTGGGGTCGATTGATACAGATAATCTAATAAACAAATACAAAATAGTAAAAATAATGTATCAAGTAGTGATAAGTGCTATAGAGAAAAATTAATTTAGTTATGGGAGATAGGGAGTCCTAGAATGAGGATGTGGGGGAGCAGGTGACTTTCATTTTAGATAGGGTGGTAAGGCCAGGCCTTTCTCATGAAGTGTCATTTGAGTGGATATCAGAAGGAAGTGAGGACACAAGCTGTTCCGATAAGTGCAGAGAGCATTTCAGCAAGTGCAACAGCTAGATATTGGGAAAGAGTGGCATGATTAAGTAGGCCAGTGTGGCTAGAGTGAAATGAATGAAAAGAGAGTGGTAGGAGAGGAAGTTCGGTCAGAAGGGACCCAGATCATTGGGGCCTTATAGGTGATTGGGAGGATTTCATATTTCACTTGAGTGAGATGGAAGTTATTAGCGGTTTTGAGCAGAAGAATGACATGATCTGACTTCCTTTTAAGAAAATTGTTCTGGCTGCTGTGTGGAAACTGAGATGGTCAGAAAGCAAGACTAGAAGCAGAGAGTTGATAGATAATAATCCAGGTGAGAGATGATGGTGGCTTGGAATATAGTTTAGGTAAAAAAAAAAAAAAAAAAAAATAGAATGTCTTTGAATAGGAGAGAAGGGAAGGAACCTAGTACATAGTAATAAGCCACTTAAGATAATTTCCTGAAATATCTTTTCTGCATTTGCCTTATTCTGTCCTCTTTTTTTTTTTTTTTTTTTTTTTTGAAACAGTCTCTCAACACTGTATGTAACTATGGCTTTCTAAAGTGCTTTGTAGATAGTAAATGTCAATAAATACTTGTGAGTCAATTGATAAAACTTTTTCTTCTGATACTGCCTTTTCCTTTCCAACCTATGGTATACTGGTGCCTTGTAGGCAAGTTTTAGACAGGAATCACCCTCTGTCCTACTTCCCCAAGGTTTATCCTAGAGAATCAATTTGAAAATCAAATCATCTCTTGAGAATCAATCGTTTTGCAAGAAGAAATGCTTGTTTGCTTGACTGATTTCTGGCCATATCAGTGCCTTTTGGTTGGGAGATGTTAAGTTAGTTGCTGCCTTTGATATAGACAGATCTAGAAAGAACATCTACTTTGGGACCTGGCGTGAATCAAATCCAGTTTCTACCATGTGGGCAAGTCAGTTCATCTCAGTCAGCCTCTCTGAAATTACAGTTTCCTTTCCTGAAAATACAGGGATACTTAATGCCAAGTCTATAAATTTGTTGTGAACGTTAGATATGTGTGCAGTGTGCCCATCCTAGCACTTAGAAAATTAAGTACTGGCTAGGTATGGTGGCTCATGCCTGTATTCCCAGCACTTTGGGATGCTGAGGTGGGCAGATCACTTGAGGTCAGGTGTTTGAAACCAACCTGGCTAACATGGTGAAATCCCAAGTCTGGTATAAAAAAAAAAATACAAAACTTAGCTGGCCGTGGTAGCATGCGCCTGTAGTCCCAGCTACTTGGGACTACAAGCGATTCAAGGAGAATTGCTTGAACCCAGGAGCCAGATGTTGCAGTGAGCCAAGATCAGGCCACTGCACTCCAGCCTGGGCGATAGAGCAAGACTCCATCTTAAAAAATAAGTAAATAAATAGAAAATTAAGTACTCAATAAATGTTCACTGCTATATTCTCCTTTTTCAGTTTTTGCTTTAATTTTTGTTTTTCTTTCACACTGGGCTGCTGCTATCATGTTTCAGAAGTATAGTGAAAATGGGAGGACTAGCTGCTCTAGCAAAGGATATGTGCTTTTCCTAGAGAACAGACTTTGAGACATTTGAGCAGTGGCTTCTTTTCACTGTCCCTCTTGACCTACACCATGGGCTCACACCCCATGTCATTTAAAATTTTTTTTATTTTTAATTTTCTAGCCAGCACAATGGCTCACACCTGTAACCTCAGCACTTAGGGAGGCCAAGGCAGGTGGATCATGAGTTCAGGAGTTCAAGACCAGGCTGGCCAAGATGGCGAAACCCCGTCTCTACTAAAAGTACAAAAATTAGTCGGGTGTGGTGGTGGACACCTGCAATCCCAGCTACTCAGGAGGCTGAAGCAAGAGAATTGCTTGAACCTGGGAGATGCAGGTTGCAGTGAGCCAAGATCGCATCACTGCACTCCACCCTGGGCAACAGAGCGAGACTCCGTCTCAAAAAAAAAAAAATTATTTTTAATTTTCCATTTCCAACTGATACTTGAATCCACATCATTTTTTTAAACTATTATCTTCTGTTTCCCTTCTCACTTGAATGCAGTTGAGAGCAGAAGTTTGGTTCACCTTCTGGCTCTCAGTCTTCCCCCCACCACAACTCCCAACTTTGCTTTCCAACTACAACTTCTGAAGTGATTGTTCTTTTGTTCTGTAGCTCAAGGCTAGACACACAGGGAGAATGACATCATCTGCTGGCAGATTGAATTGTCTTTGTTCAGGCTGCAAAACAGCTTTAGCATCAAAGTTGAGCTCTAAGAGAAGGCCATCTCCTTGACGCCTTCTTGCTAGCTAGAGTCCTTGTTCCAGCGTGCCAGGGCTTTCTAGTGATTTGTTTTTATCTTCCCCTCCTTCTGAGCCTGCATCTTTGAGAGAAAGCAAAGTGTACCAAACTCTGTGTTAGAAAGTACAGTGGTTTTGCTGCTTTAGCCTTGGTCAACTCACTTTCCATTTCTGAGTTGCAGTTTTTCCATCTGTAAAATGGGAATAATAACTCATGAATTCTGACCCTACAGATTATTATTGTAAGATAAGAATGCAAAAAGCTTGATATACTAAAGCACTGTTTAGGTGTAAGGCAGTATTATTACTCTCCTCACTTATTTATCCATATTGGACCAGGCTTGCAGGGAACTGGTGCCAGACTCTGCATTTTCATTTTTACTTTCCCAGGATCCTCCCCTACGTGAGGGGCAGAACCCAGTGAGACTCCTGACCTCATAATACCCTGTGATGGACTTCCATGGTCTTGCCATCCAGGAAGATACAGCAACATAGCTAAACTATTGATTTGCCAATTCTCAGCTCCTCCCAGCCATGAATGTTATAGATTGGTAACGTGGGTCTGAGAAGCTTTGTTCCCTTCTCTCTACTCCTTTGGAGATGCCAAGAAAGAATTGTTGTTTCATCTCCTCTTAAAATTTTGACTTATCTCCTGTAGATACTTGACCAGGCTGTCAGAACATCCTGGGAGTTAATGAGAGAAAAATACATGTAGCTCCCACTAAGTGCCTATAATGTGTCAGGCACTATAGTTAGTGCTTATCTTGTTTAAACCTCATAGTATCTTTTGAATTAGGTGCTTATTAGTTCCCATTTACTGAAAAGAAAACTGAGGTTTGAAAAAGTTAAATCGTTGTTCTAAGTCACATGGTGACTTAAGCGGCAGAGTTGGAGTGTGAACTTAACTCTATCTTATTCCAAAATTTGTTGTTCTAATGACCATACCATGAGACCTGTCACTATACAGAAAGAAGGGCCATGTGCTACATAGGAAAACTCAGGAAATTTCCATTCATATGATCTGTGTGAAGTTCCCAGCTGTGCCTATGTGATCTGGAACAAGTGGCTTTCAACTCATCTAAGCCTTAGATACTATCTCATTAACTCGTCACCATACCTATATGACACAGGTGGGTTTTGGGGTTTTTTTTTTTTTTTTTTTTGAGACAGAGTCTACTCAGTTGCCCAGGCTGGAGTGCAGTGGCAGGATTATGGCTCCCTGCAATTCCAGCTCCCAGGCTCAAGCGATCCTCCCATCTCAGCCTCCTGAGTAGCTGGGACTACAGGTGTGGCACCACCACACCTAGCTATTTTTATTTTTTGTAAAGGATGTAGATGTTATTCTTACCTCCATTTTACATTTTAAGGGACCAGTCATCAGTGAGGTCAGATGACTTGCCCACGGATACAGAATAGTAAATGGCAGAGCCAGAACTCAGGTCCAAGTCCATCTAATACCTCTTCATTATTCTTTCCACCGTTTCTCACAGCCAGCTCCTAAGACCTGGTATATCATTCAGCCAGATTTACAGCTCTCAGGGTGCTGGTTGGAAGCTGGCATCCTTTTCTGCTCTCTTTCTCCTCCCATACTTTCTCCCTCTTCTTAGAAACCTTATGGAGGCAATATAGATATTTGAAATTCAAAGAAGAGATTTATGTCATGCTTAAAATCTGCCCATACTGCCCCATTAGACACTTAGAAATCTGCCTCTCATCCTTTGTATGGGTTTGTACTGTTATTTTGGTAGCATGGTGTGGTGCATATAATTTTGGGATAGTTCTTTCTCAGCTCTTCATGAGTATAATCTTGTGAGGTGGCTGTAAAATTAGAGATGATAAATATTCAAGGGTAGCAAGTACAGGCTTATTATTTGATGGCAGTTATTTCCCCCTGGCAGCAGGATCTAATAACAACCAGAATGGGAGTCAGGAGTTCTAAATCTTTTTACTCTTATTCTTGGACCTTGGATATGTGAGTCACTGTTTCTAGACAGACTGGCTAATCTTTAGGGACCACTTTCAGCTTTAATGTCCTGCACTTTAAAAAATGAAAGTAACAGATACCTGTTTTTAAAAAAAATCAAACTGGACAGAAGTATATAAAGGAAAAAGTGAAAGACCCGTATCCTTCCCCCCATTCAATTCATTCCCAGTGTGTAACACTTATTACCAGTTTGATGTATCCTTTTCAGTGTTCTCTGTGTATACTAAATATACACAAGTATGTGTAATATATACACTTTATGTCATGTGCATATATATATAAATACACACGTATATGTTATATGCACTAGAATCTACAATACATACTGCATTCACTATGTCTTGGTTCTTTTACTTAACATGTTTTAGCTATTTTTTTCTTGTTGGTACTTAAAGATTTACCTTACTGTTTTTAATGTCTTACACTTTATTAAGTGGTGGCTGGGCACGGGTATCTCACACCTTTAATTCCAGCACTTTGGGAAGCCAAGGTGGGCAGATTGCTTGAGCTTAGGAGTTCAAGGCCAGCCTGGGCAACATGGAGAAAACCCATCTCCACAAAAATTAGCAGGGTGTGGTGGTGCATACCTGTGGTCCCAGCTACTTGGGAGGCTGAGGTGGGAGGATCGCTTGAGCCCAAGAGGTTGAGGTTGCAGTGAGCTGTGATTGTGCCACTGCACTGCACTCCAGCCTGGGCAACAGAGCGAGACTGTCTAAAAAAAAAAGAAATTACTAAGTGGTCCCCTATTGATTATGTGCTATAATTTTTCTTTTTTTCTCTTTTTAGACATGCAGTCTCGCTATGTTAGCCAGGTTGGTCTTGAACTCCTGGCCTCAAGCATTGCTCTCACCTTGGCCTCCCAAAGTGCTAGGATTACAGGTGTGAGCCACTGCACCTGGCCAATTATGTGTTATGATTGTTTAAAGCAAATATATACTTACAGTGTTGATTTTTAATATTTTCTTTTCAGGAGAAGAAGAAAAAGAAACATAGAGACAGGAAGTCGTCTGATTCTGACAGCTCAGACTCTGAGAGTGATACAGGCAAGAGGGCAAGGCACACATCAAAAGACAGTAAGGCAGCAAAGAAGAAGAAAAAGAAGAAGAAGCACAAGAAGAAACACAAGGAGTGAGAGTAGAAAGAGTGTGGGGTGGTTGAGAGTAAGGAACCAGGAGCCTCTTGACTTTAGGCTCCTGGAAACACTCAATAGTGAGAATATAGCCTCCCACCCCATTAACTTTGCTTCCATGGAGATGGCTTCCCCCTCATGCATCAGGCAGGTTTGGGAGTTAGAGGTCAGAAGCAGCTGCCTGAATGAGTTGTTGTTTCCTTATCACTCGTGGCCCCTTTGCAAGTGAACCCTGCAGCTCACCCATTCATTCACCCAACTTCCTTCATTCAGCAGGAGGTTCCATTATCCTCTCCAGCTGCCACTGCCAGAGCTGGATTCCTGTAAGAATCCAGGCTAGAGCCAGAGACTGTTGTGGAGGTGAGTCTGGCTGTAGTTGGAGAAGAGTGATTGGACCCTTCCTATTGGTCTGTTCTGGGCCGATTGGTGGGTGATCTCTGCTGCATCCACCATGGGAGCAGAGAGAGACTGGCAGCCAGAGGCAGAACATGGTGAGAAGTGGTGCTCACTTTTCCCATTCCTCCTAACATAGTTCTGCTATGCTAGAAGTGACATCCAGTGGTCACCACAGCTAGAAAACAATCTGCAGTGTCACTTGTGTATTGCATTCCAGCAGACCACTGAACCAGACAGCTGAAGCCAAGATCATTGTTCTGCTTTGTATTTATTACTCTGTGAATCAGTTGATTCCACTTCAGGTCCCTGCTTAAATTCCTGTCACTAAATGGAAATGTGTTTGGTTTTAAACTTACTGAAAGTTCTTTTTCCTATAATCCTTCTTCCTGGGCAACTTTCAGACTTAAAGTCACTGAGCCTGCACTAGCCCACAAAAACATTTAATATGTTACTTTAGACTTTGGAGAGATGCCCAGCAGAGGTACAGGGCCAAGGCTCTAGCTGGTCGCAGTCTTCTTGGGAGATCACTTATAAGCCCTCCCTTTTGTAATGATCAGATGCCTTCTTCCCTCAGAGGTGATTAGAGAAGCAGGAAGAATTTGTAACCATGCGTAACTAGCCTGGTGCATAGATCAGCAATCATCTTGGCCAGTGGTCGTTTCTCCCACTACCATGGTACAAGCCTGGGTTCTGTGCCCTGAACTTGAATTCTGGAAAGGGAGAGCCTATAGCATTTCACAGAACAGCCAGGCCCAAGAGCTCTCAGTGTAGGATGGGCCTGAAGTGACAGTTCAACAGCCAAACCTGGGGAAGCCCCACCACTGACTGAACTAGGAAATTTGACCATGGAGGGGGGCGGTGTAAAGGCAAGGTATAGGTACAGCTGTTTTATTATTAAATGTGTAAGGTGATCAGCTGATCATCAGTCTCTGAGACTGTCCATTTCAGTCTCCCATCCAGTGCTTCTTCCTGAGTAACCTTCAGGCAGTTATTTCTGCCCACTTTTTGATACACAGGGAAACCACGACTCCCAGAGTTATGTTATCAAAGGCAAAAAGGCAACTGGGTGGCCTTGGCTCTGCTTTATTGACCTCAGAGCACCCTATGAATGCCGTTAACAAAAAAACCACATACACAATGGAAACTGGAAGTGAACCAGGCCAGTGGCACCTGACCCTAGAAGAATTTGTGGATTTGTACAAAATGCAGAGGAAGAAATGATGCAATGTGGTGCTGAGTCGAGGGGTAGCCGATTGGCAGAGTAGGAGTCAGCAACAGTGCAGTCAGGTCATGCCTCTTTCTCGTAAGTGCGAGTGCAAACTGCAGTGCCGTGGGTGAGTGTCTGGAAGGAAGACAGAGTCAGATGGGGGAGTGAAGCCAGGAAGGCCATTGCAAGCACTCTACCCTCCCTTCCTCCTGATAATTGTCACTTGAGTACCTACTATGTGCCAGGCACTTTTACATGTGTATGTGTGTTGTGTGTGTGTGTGTGTGTGTGTGTATTGTGTGTGTGTGTATAAAACATAATATTTTCGATACGTAGAACAAATCTTTAAGATAGGCATTGTAATTCTTATTTTAGAGATTTGGAAAAATTAGCCTTTAGAGAGGAAGTAATTTGGTCAAGATCCTTGAGTGTTTCTTTTTCCTTTATACCATTTGGCTTCCTTCATTCTTAGTGCCCAAGATGGTGCCTGGCATATAGTTGACAAATAGGACAAATATCCAGAGACTCAGGAAAGGACTGTATTCAGCTACTAACTCCAATTTTTCCCTAACTTAGGGTAGTACCAGGGCCAGAGCCCTATACCTCCGACCATCCAGTCTGGTATCGTAAAGCCAGACCCGTGGCCTCACCATAGTTCAGTTGCCCACTGAGAATTTGGTCCTGCATACCACATCCCCACCAAAGCTAGGCATCTCATTCCAAACTTCAAGGGGACCGCTGTCCACATGAGTGCAGGAATGCAGTTAACACATTATGCTGACCCAAGAAGATGTGCAGTGAAGATGTCCAGGTGAAAACCTGAGGCCCTGCAGTTAGGCAGAATCCACAGTTGGTTGCTCTCTGGGTCTGGGGGGGGAATTCAGTCAAGGCTCCAAGTGAAGTCCCCAAGCTTGAACAGATCTGCTAGCCTGGCTGTGATACTTCCTACTGCCCAGGCAGTAGTCAAGTAGTTGCAGTAGGCCAGACATAGAAAGCATGAAAATGGGGTAGGACTAAAATGGGGAAGAAAGGACTGTGCTGTCATTCAGTGTCCCCACCTTCACCAGCCTGTTCCTGCAAATGACAGTGGAGTCCTAGGGAGGAGAGAAAAGGGAATGCTGAGATAGGCAATGGGAGCCTCTCCTAGAGGGCCTGGGGTCAGATTCGGCCCTGTTTTCTACTTCTTCCTGGGGTGAGGCAAGGTGGAAACACAGGAAGACCAAACAAAGGACATGCTGTATCAGTGATGCTTTGTGCTCTGCATACACTGTCTCTTACAGGCTTCCCATCAGCCCTACAAGGTTGGTATTATTAATACCCATTTTACAGTTGCACTTGGAGAGGGTGATTTGCCCAAAGTCATGAAGCCTATAAGGTAAGATTTGAGCCCCAGCCTGTGTGAGTCCAAAGCCGCCACACAGAAAATTCCCACCTGATACCACCCTGACCTTGTAACCACTCTTCTGTGGTTACAAGTCTCAGCTTCTGTGGCTCTCGGGGGGAGGACTTGGCTTTTTAGAATAGGCTTGGCTGAGGCCGGGCGCGGTGGCTCACGCCTGTAATCCCAGCACTTTGGGAGGCCGAGGCGGGCGGATCACGAGGTCAAGAGATCGAGACCGTCCTGGTAAACATGGTGAAACCCCGTCTCTACTAAAAATACAAAAAAATTAGCTGGGCGTGGTGGCGCGCGCCTGTAGTCCCAGCTACTCGGGAGGCTGAGGCAGGAGAATGCTTGAACCCGGGCAGCGGAGGTTGCAGTGAGCCAAGGTCGCGCCACTGCACTCCAGCCTGGCGCCTGGTGACTGAGTGAGACTCTGTCTCAAAAAAAAAAAAAAAAAAAAAAAGAATAGGCTTGGCTGAAAGAGCAGTAGTAAAACCAATTAGATATGGCTCCAGAGTTGCCCATCTTACCAGGATGAGTTTTCCATCAATTAGCTCCCGCACAAGTGTCGTCTCTTGCCCGTCCCACTTCTGTAGGTGAACAAGTTTGCCTCCATCCAGTGTCACAATGGACTGTGGAAAGACAGTAGAGGCCTGAGCTGTGATCTTAGGATTGAGGGGGCAGGATGGGGTCTGGACACTGGGGCCACAGAGGACACAGCCTCTGACCCAAACTAGTGATAGTGTGAGGACAAGAGCTCAGGCAATCCACCTCCCAGCCAGCCCTGCAGGACATCTAGTTCACCTCCAGCTTCTTCACCACTACTGCCTTGCTGGGGAAGAGGCCTTTCAGGTATTAGGTGAGGAGAGAGAGGGGAGGCAGTATGATGGAGCCAGAGAGCCTGGCTCCGAGAAGCATCACAACCCTTCAAGATGGACACTTACTTGAACTCTAGGTGGTGCCCACAGCCTGTTCCCCTCAGACACAGGTGGGATTTACTAGTCTATCCCTGGGAAAGACTGAGGAGGTGGAGTAGTCCTGAGAATCTTTCTCCAGCCTTGTGCTTAGTATACATAATGTCTAAAAGACCCTTTGTGATAAGAAGTATTGGATAATTAGACTTCCTCCCCTGTATTCCTACACCTCTTCCTGGGCCACATCATGTGACCTCTTTAGAGGGCAAGAGGACACCAACCGCAGTCCTGGGACTGGATGCCCTTGGAGTGTTCCTCAGCTCTGGGTGCTACCAGCATACATCAGCTGGTTCTCATTTGGCAGCTCTTCCAGGTCTCTCCTAGGAGTTTGGGGGCCACAAGGCCAGACTAAGGGATCTTGATGAGCAAGGTGGTTCAGTAGGAGAATCTGAGAAGGTTCTGTGTATTGTCTGGGGGGGTAAGGAATATGGGGCCTATCTCTTAGTGTGCTATCTTTATTCTTACTCCTTGTTCTCATTCCCCCTAGTTTTTTTGCCTACTCAGAGAGTATTTTTGCCCTAGGGATCCTAGAGGGCTATTGTGTTTAATTGGGGTCTCTTGCCCCTTGAGAAAGTAGGCAAGCCCAAGGAGGTAGGGGCATGTGGTGAGGCAGCCACCTTTATCCAAAGTAGACTGCCATCTTCGGGCACCATCCCCACCTCTGCTGCCAGCCACCTGTGTGATCCTCTCCTTTCTGGGGACAGCTGTGAGGAAGAGGAAACAGCTGATGGGGCTGAATGATAGTGTCATGATAGAACACTGCTGTAGGGACGCCCTATAGAGGTCAAAGCCTCCAAGTTCTCTTGCACCCATGCCTGGCCTGGAAGATCTGAGGCAAGCTGCCAAGACAGCCACTGCAGTGTGACAGGACCCTGGGGAGAGGGGACTGAGGCTTGGTGGGGAAGACACTGCAAACACATTTATGACAAGACGAATGCCCTGTACCAGAACATAGCTCTTCCTGCCTGTCAGCTGGCAGCATCGGAAATAATTTGTCAGGGTCATTGGCCATGTCTGAGATTTAGAAGTTCAAGCAGCATCTGAGTAGATGCTGCTTGTTCCTGGCTGCCTTTTTCGCTGCTGGAGGCCACAATGACCTCACTCAGTGGAGGGTCCTGGCTTCTGGGCATCATTCCTAAAGCACTTCAGGTCACAGCCATGGGCACATAACTCCACCATCTATGGAAGGGGGAAAGAAACCTAGAGCTACTACTGCATACCTTGCACAGGATCACCCAGCTGGAGCTGGAGTAGATAGTGAGGTCAGAAGAACATCCTGGTTCTGCACTGCCCATTCTGAGGCAGCCAGTAGATGAATCCCAAGAAGGGAGGGGAAAACAAGAGGACAGAACTAACATGTATTTGGCATCAGTGGCATTCCAGCACTACACAGGCTTTATGAACCTTGTTTCATTTAAATCTTCCATGACAGTCCACCCCTCAGGGTACAATACCAGGGAGCCAAGACTACCAGCCTAGGTAGAGTCTCAGCACTCTCCATTCGCAACCCCTGTTTCCCTGACTTACCTTGACCTTCCTGTCATCTGCTGTTGTCTCATCGAATTCCACCCCCAGCTTAAAGCTGATCTCTGTGTTCTTGAAGGTGCTGTGTGTTTTTAGGATGATAGTGTCCCCATTCTTTTCAATGATTGTGGTAGGCTTGGTCATGCTGGCCACCTGCCTGGTAGCAAAACCCACACCTGAGGGTAGGGGGAAGGTTATGAGTATATGAGCTGGAGTAGAGAGGTGGTGTTCAAGAAACTCAGTGAATAACTCTCAGGCCTGGGTATGATGAAGTGGAGGACTGTATCTTTCAAAGCCTTTGCATTGGGAATTTTAAAATTCAGTCTTGCCCTTAGTTCTGTTTGGTGAACAGATTACTGATCCCATTAGACAGATGAGATGGTTAAGGAACAGCAGTGCAAGTCAGTGGCAGAGCTGGAATTAGAATAAGCTACTATTGGGCCAAGTTTGATAGCTCACATTTGTAATCCCAGCACTTTGGGAGGCCAAGGCAGGCGGATTACATAAGCCAGGAGTTTGAGACCAGTTTGGCCAACATGGTGAAAACCCATCTCTACTAAAGATACAAAAAGCCAGATGTGGTGGTATGTGCCTGTAATCCCAGCTATGCGGGAGCCTGAGGCGTGAGAATTGCTTGAACCTAGGAGGTGGAGGTTGCAGTGAGCTGAGACTGTGCCACTGCACTCCAACCTGGCTGACAGAGTGAGATTCCATCTCAAAAAAAAAAAAAAAAGCCACTATTAAGTACTATAAGAACTGTACATATTATCTCATTTAGTTCGTCCTGTTCCTCTGAAGACTTTCCACGTTACAGATGCAAAAACAAGAGTTAAAGCCCAGGGTCACAAATCTGAGATTGAAGCCCAGAATTGTCTGACTCCGGAGCTTGCTTAAGTACTCAGCCATACCGCCTCCCAAGGCTGGAGCATAAGGCTTCTTTCCAGGGCACCTGAAAAGCTCTCAAAGCCTTAGAAATAAGGCTGAGAGCCAGGCATGGTGGCTCATGCCTGTAATCCCAGCACTTTGGGAGGCCGAGGTGGGTGGATCACGAGGTCAGGAGTTTGAGACCAGCTTGACCAACATGGTGAAACCCCGTCTCCAAAAAAAATAAATAAAATAAAAATGCTGAGAAACAAGACTTTGCCTCCCAAAGCCTTAGGAATAATAAGAGTTTTCCACCTTTGAAAGTTATTACCCTGAAACTAAGAAGCATTAGTGCTCTTGTCCCTTATATATGGCAACCCAACATTTTCAAAGCCTGTTATCTATGATCTAGGAGTTAGATACAAAGGACGTATTTGTCTTCTTGCACAGATTGAGGAAGAGCCTAAAGCGGTAGCAACAATCAGTTAGACTCTGCTGGGCATGGTGGCTCTCGCCTGTAATCCTAGCACTTTGGGAGGCCAAGGTGGGTGGATTGCCTGAGGTTGGGAGTTTGAGACTAGCATGACCAACATGGAGAAACCCATCTCTACTAAAAATACAAAATTAGCCAGGCGTGGTGGCGTATGCCTGTAATCCCAACTACTCGGGAGGCTGAGGCAGGAGAATCGCTTGAACCCGGGAGGCAGAGGTTGCAGTGAGCTGAGATCATGCCATTGCACTCCAGCCTGGGAAACAAGAGCGAAACTCCATCTCAAAAACAAAACAATGAGTTAGATTCAACCCCAAGTCTCCTGACTCCCAGTCTAAGGCTCTACAGAGACTGTCTTCCTGACGCAAGCATGGCTTCCTTGGGTACTGGGCAAAGTCCTAAGTGTCCTGCAAGCAAGTAAAGAATAAAAAACTAATATGACTGCCCCCTCCCCCCCCCCAGCAGCTTATGCTGAGCTGTCCTCCAAGGCAAAGGTGAGGCAGGAGGCAGCCCAGTGTAGTGAAGTGGTGCGTGTAGTCTCCAAATGTGCTTGGCTACATAGTGCTTACTGGAGCTAGGTACTCTGCACATGCCCTACATGAGTAGTTGTACTTAATGCTTGTAACAGCCCTGAAGCGTAGATTATCCCCAATTTACAATAAAGAGAGTGAAGTGTCTTGTCTAAATTCAAACGGAGTAAACTACTGACAGATTTGAATCTAGGCTCCAAAACGGCTCACTGTTTCCACTAGGCCATTCTGGCCAGCACATATTCAATCCAGGCCACCAGTCGTGCCTGTGGTCACTGGTACTAGACGGGACCTCTTTGCCCCTTGAGAGCCCTAGGTCTACAGCAGGAGGGGCAGGGGCTGCCTCTGCCGCTATGCTGTCAGCCTACCTTTGCTTGGCCAGTGAGGAACTTGGCCTCGCCCCTTGGTGTCAGGATGAGTCGGGCCAATGACACTCCCCTGCAAAGAGCAGGACCTTGTCACTGCACTGGGAGCTCTGTTTGCTTAGGACCTATCCAGAGGTATAGAGTGTCTGAAAAGGAAACCACTGTGGGATGAGTGAGGGTCTGAACCAAGAGAAACTAAGAATATTGAGCTGACAAAATTTAGGAGACTCGGGGGGGATCTGTGTT
The DNA here is from genome assembly GCA_036589455.1 of Ateles fusciceps. Lineage (NCBI taxonomy): Eukaryota > Metazoa > Chordata > Mammalia > Primates > Atelidae > Ateles > Ateles fusciceps. Next base: position 3,124,578 of record JAZHEH010000733.1, read on the forward strand.
CTACTTAGAAATGAAGCCAGTGCTATTTACTGAGAGCTGGGAAGGGTCTTTTCCCAGGCTTCCCATTCCTACGAAAAGAAAGCAGGCTGCCTTAACATAAGCTGCTGAAAAATAACAGGTCTTTAGGGAGATTGCCCCCACCCACCCAACCTGGGGCAGAATAAGGGAACAACAATGGTAAAGTTGTTTCAGCCCAGTTCAGGGACTCGGCTCTGGCCTAGCTTTGGAAGGAGGAACTAAATCTGGGCATTCCAACTTCCCAATAGCTGCTGCGGTGGGGGTTGGGGGGCTGCTCCTCTAAGAATGACTGCCTACCTGGAATTACTGGGCATAGCGCCCAGGGTAGGGTAGGGGCCGTTAAGAGCTTTGACCTCTCCATGTAAGATCAAAGCAGTAGAAGAAGAGCTGAGGTCAATCATTTGTTAGGCAGTTCCTACTTTGCTTCCCACTCCCAGGGCCTGTAGGGTAGTGGAAAGAGCTCTGGGTAACAGATCTAGAAACCTTAGGTTTTCCTATCAGCTCTGCTGTGGAATTGTTGTAATACATTTCTACTCTCCTGGTTTCAATTTCCCTGTTGAACCAGATGGTATGGGAATCTCCAAGTTCCTCACCTGTAAGATTCTTTGAATCCTTATTCTTACCCATCTCAACACCACAGCAGTTCTTCACATCCTCCTAAACCAGTCACCCTCCCTCCCAGGTCTTGACCTTGCTCTGACACCCTCTACTGCACAATAGAAGTCCAGTGGCTTTCTCTGCCTACCCTTCGCACAGGTGGGTTGCAGGAAAGGCCCAGCTGATGATGGGCCTCTTGCCCCACCCTACCACGAGGCTCACAGACGGTGATTAAGGCCTGGTTACATATCACTGCAGGACAAGGTCAGACTGGTAAGAAAGCATTCCCCAGCAACAATCCCCTTCCCTAATCCAACATGGAGAGATGGGGATTGCTGCTTACTGCGGGTCCCTATCTTACCTCCTCCTCATATCTGATTCACTGATCCACGTTTTTTCCCCCACCAATCTTCCTCCTAGGTATTTCCTACTTGTTTAAGGTCATAGTACACTCCGTGGCTGCCCCATTCCCTTTCTGGGTTCAGTCTCCTCCAATTTCTAAACTACCCATGCCCCTGTTCTTTCTCTTCCCGGGCTAGACACCCCTTCCTGTCATCAGTGTTCCTATCCAAACCCTCCTCTCTACCTCCAAATCATATATCCCTCTTCCTGGAAAGAGCCTCCCACACAGCTGCCTCCTTCCTCAACCTCCCTACCATGGTCTCTAACCAGATTTGGACCATGAAAGCCCCTTCCGAACAGGCTCCACCTGCTCTAGCCCAGGCTGCCATTCCGCGTTCCCCTATTCCCCAGTCTTAACCAGGAGGGATGCAGCAGGAGCCCTGCGTGGGGCTAGGCACGCCACCAGTCCCTCCCCAAGCCAGCATCCTGAGCCCCGCGGCTTGCTCACCGAGTGACTTCATGTAGTCATCGAAATTCCTGCTGTCCACTAGCTTCCAGGTGCCCAGGAAAGCGTCCACCATAGTGATGCTGGGCTAGGCTGAGACAGAAGCTGCGAGAGAGCAGGCGTGCAAAGACTCGGACGGCGGCTCCTTGCCCGGGCTGCCGCTTTAAATAGCCCTTGCATCACATGAGACGTGGCCCACGCCCCCGGCTCCCGAAATAGGAAACCCCAGGCTAGGGCTCACCCAGGAGGGGCTGGGCCGCCATCCCCCAACCCGCCGAGGTGGGAGGGGACCAGTCAGTGGCGCCCTGCTTGCCTGCGTCAGCGCCAGTGCCTGGCCCCCGAGTCTCTACTCCAGGCTGGCAGGACCATCTCCCTTTCCTGGCCTCTAGGCACGCTGGAATCTGAGAAGGAAGCGGCCGGCACCGGCCGGAGAGCTAGGGCGCATGCCATGGATATCTTCCGTACCCCAGTCCCTCTTTGAGCTTGGGGTCAGAGCAGAGATGAGACTAGAAAAGGAAAACTCGCCCTTGGGCTGGTGCCCACTCCGGGAAAAACTCTGGTTGACTTCTGGCACAGGCATCCGTCCTCGTTTTACGAGTGAGGAACCCGCGGCTCAGAGGGGGAACTGACAAGGTCTCAAGAAATAGGGGGTGATTGGATCTTCAGATTGCAAGCTTAGCCTAGCGAGCCCGCGCTGTCCCTTCACTCCCACTGCCTGGTAGCGGAGACAATCACCAGGGGCTCCGTCTGCGGCTGAGCTGACCTTGTCCTCTGCCTGTTTTGAGCGAAAGCCTGACCTTTCGCGTCCGCGCCCGCCCGCTCACACGTGCTTGCCCCTCCCTTCAGAATGTCTCCTGCTGGCCCTCCTCCTGCCCCACCCCACCATCCAACTCCCCACCCGCCCCTGCAAGTGCTCCGGGCGTTTCCAGTCTCTGCACAGTTCCAAGCTTTAGCTCAGTTCCTTCCCAGCTCACCCTCCTTCAGAAATTCTGCCAATTCGGTCAGCTCTTCAAGTCCCACTGCTGCCTTCCCCACCTGCTACCCTTTCTCTGACCTGTTCACACTAGCAAGCCGCCTGCACTTTGGGTACTTTGCTGCCACCTTTCCAGAACCTGTTGTGCAGTGGTTTGACATATAGTTTACTAAGCACTTTGAGTGGAAATAAGACCTGCCTTGTATTGATATTTATTGCATGCTGAGGGCTTTAGGTATATTGTTTCATTGGACTTTTCATTTTATTATTATTTTTTAGAGACAAGGTCTCTCAATGTGTCTCCCAGGCTGGAGTGCTGTGATGCCATCATAGCTCACTGCAGCCTCAAACTCCAGAGCTCAAGGGATCCTCCCACCTTAGCCTCCCAAGAAGCTGGGACTATAGGCACACACCACCACGCCTGGCCTCATTGAACTTTTAAAACAAAAGCCATGAAATAGGTGTTACTGTATTACTTTCTCTTTTAAAAAGATGAACAAGCTGAAGCTCTGAGGAGTTCACTCATTAATTCAGCAGTTATTAAAGTACCTACTTTGTACCAGGCCCTGCTTTGAAGAGAGACAACAGGGAACGAAACACACACTCACCTCTGGGCAGCCAAACACAAAACTAATGTGGTGACTTTAATGGGGGTCCTGTCGTGTCCTGACCTGAGGCTCAGTGTAGGCTTCTCAGAGGAAGTGAGGTATAAATTAGTTTCTGAGTGATGGCAGGAGGCCCAGCACACGAAGGAGTAGTGCGGAACTGAACTTCAGCCAGCAGCAGCCTGTCCAGGGTGGACCTGCAGGAGCCAACACAGGAGCCCTGAGGCCTGCCAACTCTGCCACGTGCGTATAGTGTGGCAGGTCCTCCTGCCTGGGACTCTGTTTCTCCATGTGCAAACCCTGCCTCCCTTTCCTTCCCTGGACTGCTCTGGGAATAAGGCCAAGAAGGAAGAGCCCTCTTCCCACCCTAAGGTCTTGATTCCTTTGGACAGTCCAGTTGCCAGAAGACTTAGAGGGTCATTTTTGCCAAAGCTACAGGTACAGGCCTCAGGGCTGGGCATGGAGCCTTGGTGATCTGACTGTTGGAGCAGGTGCCAGGAGAGGAGGAGGGGAAAAAGATGATTTCTGACTCAAGGTCGTAGCCTTCAGTCATAGGTCCTCCTCTCTCAAGGACTGTGTGGCCAGGGACTAGAACTGTCTCCTTATGTGGTGGCCCTTATAATGCAGTGATGGAAAGCTGGAGCTGGGCTAATGGCTGCTGGCAGATCTTCGTTCTGATCTGAATTTCTTTTTTTTTTAGAGACAGGGTTTCACCATGTTGGCCAGGCTAGCCTCGACCTCCCAAAGAGCTGGGATTACAGGCATGAGCCACCACACCCAGCCTTTTTTTTTTTTTTTTTTTTTTGAGATGGAGTCTTGCTCTGTCACCACTAGGCTGGAGTGCAGTGGTGCAATCTCGGCTCACTGCAACCTATGCCTCCCGGATTCAAGTGATTCTCCTGCCTCAGCCTCCCGAGTAGCTGGGACTACAGGCACGCACCACCATCCCTAGCTAATTTTTGTATTTTTTAGTAGAGACGGGGTTTCACCATGTTGGCCAGGATGTTATTGATCCCTTGACCTCGTGATCCACCCGCCTAGGCCTCCCAAAGTGCTGGGATTCTAGGTGTGAGCCACCTTGCCCAGCTCTGATCTGAATTTTGTTGGGTACTAGCTGTGTGGCCTTGGGCAATTCACTTAAGGCACTCTGAGTCTTTTTTTTTTTTTTTTGAGAAGCAGTCTCCTTCTGTCACCCAGGCTGGAGCGCAGTGGCATGATCTTTGCTTACTGCAACTTCCACCTCCCGGTTCAAGTGATTCTCCTGCCTCAGCCTCTCAAGTAGCTGGGATTACAGGCATGGGCCACCACTCCTGCCTAATTTTTGTATTTTTAGTAGAGATAGGTTTTCACCATGTTGGCCAGGCTGGTCTTGAACTCCTGACCTCAAGTGATCTGCCTGCCTTTGCCTCCCAAAGGGCTGCAATTACAGGTATGAGCCACCACACCCAGCCTATTTCTTTATTTTAAGAGAGTCTCACTCTGTCACTCAGGCTGTGCAGTAGCATGATCTCAGCTCACTGCAGGCTTGACCTCCCAAACTCAAGGTATCCTCCCACCTCAGCCTCCCGCGTAGTTAGGATTACAGGTGCATGCCACCATGCCCAGCTAATTTTTTGTGTGCTTTTTGTTTGTTTTTGGTAGAGACAGGGTTTTGCCATGTTGCCCACACTGGTCTTGGATTACTGGCCTCAAGCAATCTGCTTGCCTTGGCCTTTCAAAGTGCAGAGACTACAAGAGGCATAAGCCACAAAGCCTAGCCTGAGATAACACATTTAAATGCTGAATATGGTTGACTTAGTAAATGTTCACTGCTGCTGCTCCTCCTGCTGCTATTGTTATTATCTCCAGGGGTAGTGCAGACACCTAAGACCTAGTCTGAGTTCTGCAGCTTGCCTGCTGAGTTAGTTACCCAAGGCAGATTGCTTTGCTTCTTTAATCCTTAGTTTTCTTATTTCTGGGACAGGATTAGAAACTACTGCAACTGTGAAAAGAGGTCTATAGAGGCTTTTAGGATGGGTTGTGGGGGGCACTGCCCGAAAATTCATTTGCTCCCTCTCTGGGGCCTGTCCAAGTTGAGCAGCATGGGGCTTTGAGAAGCTCTACTAGACAAACCTCAGACCAACTACCCTCACTGCCCTTCCCCCGCCCCACCACCATGCACAGATCTGGGTCACTGAGGTTAAGCCATAAGCCGCACCCCATCTCCTTTCCTCCTGGTTTATATCCTTCTTCCTTCTAAGTATGTACAGTTCTCTCCTCATCCCTCTGAGTACCTGCATCCTCTAGCTCTGTTATGCTCACTACATTTGGGGGAGAATGTGAGCCCTGTCACTTTTTGTGCTCCCCTGTCTTGCCCTTGGCAGATCCAGATGTGGATATAATATCTGGCAGGCAGCAAGACCAGTGCCTGCCAAGAACAGCATCTCCCCCAGCCCTCATCCTATGGTGAGGTCACTGTTCTGTGTTTCCACGGCAACCACAGGCTGGGAAAATGGAGAAGAGAAGAGATGAGTAACCAGAAGCCAGCCAATGAGATGAGCTGCAGCACCGGATGATCCATGGGGCCATGGGGAGGGGGAACAAGGGAGGCCTGCTCAGCATCTTTAGCTGTTTCCTGGATCCTCCCTGCCATCTGGATGCCTCCACTAGAGAATGAGCTACTGGCACCAGGAAAGAGCTAGAGGCTAAAGAAGCTGAGCTAGAAGCTCTGCTGATCCAAGAACATGGCCCTCCTTTTTTGCCTCTTCAGGGTTTAAGTCTATGGATGCTGACTGCCCCTGCCCCATCCCACCCCTAATATCTGCAACTGGGAACTTTTCCCATTTGCTAGTAATGATGGTGGGGCTCTTTCTGCCTCTGCCTGCCATAGAACCAGCAAGTCTTAGACATCCCTTCTTTTTATGCCCCTGGTGCATGGTGTCTTTGTTACCAGAAAGGGATCCCAATCCAGACCCCAGGAGAGAGTTCTTGCATTTCACACCAGAAGGAATTTGGGGCAAATCCACAGAATAAAGTGAAAGCAAGTTTATTAGAGAAGTAATGTCTGTTTAGTAAACATTATTAACCTGTTCCCTTAACTATAAACATTTTGTGACTAAGAATATTTAACTCTTAGCCAGGTCTCAGCTTCATTTTACCCAGCCTCTATGCAAGATGGAGTCACTCTGGTTAGAATGCCTCTGACATCTTCAGATGTGATGTCTTTAGAAAGATCCCCGATTCTAAATTCCAGGCCTGCAGTTACTAGCTAGAGAACTGGAACAAGCTCATTTTCCCCCTTTTGAGTCTCCTTTTCTCCCAAATAGATGAAGGCCATCAACTTCTTGGGGTTATCAGGATTAAAAGATAACAAATGGAAAGCCTACCAGGCACTAATGAGTAACCAGAAGCCAGCCAACGAGATGAGCTGCAGCACCTGCTGATCCATGGGGCCACAGGGAGTGGGGACAAGGGAGGCCTGCTCAGCATCATCAGCTGTTTCCTGGACCCTCCCTGCCATCTGGATGCCTCTGCTAGAGAATGTGCTACTGGCACCAGGAAAGAACTAGAGGCTAAAAAAGCTGAAGGAATAGTAACTCCTTTCTCCTTTCCTCCTTCCAGTTATTTTCCCCAGGACGTTTGAGTAAGCCAAGTCCTTTTGAGACCCTGAATCAATAGGAAAGGATTCAAGTATGTGGCCAACTCCTCCTCACTGAGGTCACAGAGTGGCCTTCAGATCTTGGAGATAAGTTTCCTCATATTTCCCTTTCTCTCTCTCTTTAAATATTCATTCATTCTACCAATCTTAATGGAGCACTCCTATGGCCAGGCACTGTTGGCTCAGTGGAGATCCAGGGTGAACAGGAGAGCCCTCTGCTCTCACTAAGCTCACAGTGCAGGGGGATTGCAGCCACAGTGGGTGGAGTGGAGTGTTCTTTCTGTCACTAGGAAATCTGCTTCCTTGTTCCCCCAAGAGTTCTAGATACTGCTTGAGAGAACAAATGATGGCAGAAAGTAGAGGTTTACTCAACACCAGTTTGCTTCTAAGAAGCTGCTGCCTCTGGCAGAATGCTCCCTGAAATGAGAACACTGGCCCTCCCTGCCCTGGGAGAGAGGGGCAGCTCAGTGGGGAGGGGCAATCGCCTTCTCAGAAGCCAGCTGTCTCCCCATTGCTGGCAGAAGAAAGCCCAGACTCTATTTAGCCTGGTCTCATCTATTTCCTTGGTCTAATTTATTACTGAAATCCTATTTTAAGAAGAGTTCCTGGCGGAGAATAAGGTGCAATTGACAAGATTGGGTGCATTGTAGACAGGTGCAGTATATTGAATGAATGAACAAATGAGCAAGTGAAGGAGAGAATCTACCTCTCTAGCTTTAGGGGCTCTGGAGTGAGACTTGGGTTCCAATCTTGCCCACTATGTATACAATAGCTGTGTGACCTTGGGCAAGTCATGATCTCACTGGGTCTCAGTTTCTAAATCTGCAAAGAGCGTGATCACTATCCTCATCTAGCCAGCCTCCCAAGGACCCTGAGGAGATAGGGGAGGACAAGTTGAGGAATGCAGTACAAAGGATGTTTCTCCAACTCCTGGCCTCAAGCTATCCTGCCTCAGGCTCTCTGGTAGCTGGGACACGTGTACCAGGTTTATGCTTTTTCTCTTCTAGCCTTCTTCCTTGGCTGCCTGTGGTTCTTAGCACAAGATCCATTTTCTTTGACATGCCCCATAGCCACGACCCACAGCCTCATAGCCTATACACTCTACCCCCTACCTGCCTCTCCAGCTTTCCACACTGCAGCCACTCTGACCTTTTTGTACCTTGAGGGGCACCATGTTTCTCTCTTTCTATTTGCTAACAGTGCTCCTCCTTGCCCCTACAGTCTTTTCATTAACTCCTTTTTTCTTTCTTAAAAAATCTTTTAAAAGTAGTATTCTATTTTTTTTTTTTTTTTAGACAATCTCACTCTGTCACCCAGGTTGGAGTGCAATGGTTTGATCTCGGCTCATTTCAACCTCTGCCTCCCGGGTTCAAGCAATTCTCATGCCTCAGTCTCCTGAGTAGCTGAAATTACAGGCATGCGCCACTACATCTAGCTAATTTTTGTATTTTTAGTAGAGACGGGGTTTCACCATGTTAACTAGGCTGGTCTCCAACTCCTGACCTCAAGTGGTCTACCTGCCTTAGCCTCCCAAAGTGCTAGGATTATAGGTGTGAGCCACCACGCCCAGCCAACTCCTACTCATTTTCCAGCTTTCAGCGTAACAATCCTTCTGGGTAGCCACTTCTGCCCTGTTCTTTCCTATCCTGCTTTGATGTTTGTTTCAGAGTCTGCCTTTGCCATTACACTAGAGGCCCTTAGAGGGCTGGGAACCGGTCTGTGTTGCTCCCTCCTATGCACAGGACCTGGCACATATTTGTGGAATGGACAAACAGTCTCTCCAGAGAAAAGAAAGCCACTTGTTCTTTGCAGTGTTTTCTCTGTTTTGAAATTCTAACACCATCACTGTCTCCTTCTCCACTACTCTCAGCTTTCCTCCTGCCAAAGTATCCTGTTTTGTGTCCTCTTTCTCACTCCATCCCTGAGGGCCAGGAGCCTGGGCCATTTCCCACGTGTGGCGGGGGCCCCAAGTTCTCCCAGGTGAGAACTGCCCTTGGGAAGCATGGGTGTAGCCTGAATCTCAACAGCAGCTTTCTTTGGGGATGGGGTTATTCCCAGAAAGTAATTAAATGAGGCCCCAGACCTGGGACCGACCCTGGCTCCCTCCTCAAACTTCAGTTTCCTTTTTTCTCAAATGAAAAAAAGGTTGCCTCTGCAAAAATCTAAATAATCTCTAATATTGGATTAGGTAAAGTATAATTGGAAAGGTAAACCTTAGGCTTATAAAACAGCACTTCACATTACCAGGTCTCAAGCATGTTCGTGTGCCATGTGGCCTGGCCTCCATCCCCTCTCTGGGCACCAAACAGATGGTTCAGTAGTCATGCCTCATAGTGCATTCTATTCAGGAACAGCTTACCCAAGATTCTGGAAGGATTCAGCCAGCCCCCGGAGGCCTAATGAGCCTGGTTGGTGTGGACACAGATGACCACTGTTGTCGCTGGGTGAGGAGAGCTGGCAAGCCATGGCAGGGTGGCTGGCAGGGAGTGTTCCAGGAAGCAAGTACAGAGCCAACACTGTCAGCCTGGCTTGGGCTGAGATCTTAGGAGTTATCTGGTGTGGGCTGATGGGACAGCAACCCAGGACTCTGTAGTAAACAAAGACACTAGATAGGAAAAGGAAGGAGCCCATTTGCAGGAAGGCCTGGGTGGGCTGGGGGGTGACCAGGACTGGAGCCCAGGGTGAGAGATTTCTCCTTGTAAAGATTGGCAGTGGTAGGACCATGAGGTTAGAGGGATGAGATCAGAGTCAGGAAGAGATAAAGTCAGATTAAAGTCAAATGAAGCAGGCTGTCTTTCTCAGAATGGGATCACTCAGTGCAGGAGCAAAAACAGCCCAGGCCACACCTGTAATTCTAGCTTTGCGAGGCCAAGGCGGGTGCATCACTTGAGGTCAGGAGTTCAAGACCAGCCTGGCAACATGGTGAAACCCTGTCTCTACTAAAAATACAAAAATTAGCCAGGTGGGTACCTGTAATTCCAGCTACTTGGGAGGCTGAGGCAGGAGAATCGCTTGAACCTGAGAGGTGGAGGTTGCAGTGAGCCAAGATCATGCCATTGCACTCCAGCCTGGGCAACAGAGCAAGACTCTGCCTCAAAAATAAATAAATAACAGCCCAGGAGTCATAGGTTGGTATATGTCTGGCTATCGAATCTTCTCCCACCACTGGTGAGTCAGTTTATGATCTGTCCGCGGAAAGGGAGAGGAGATGTAAATACCACCAAGGAAAGTTGGGAGACATTATACTTGTGTGAACTTGGACAAGTCAGTCTCTCTGTGCCCGTTTCCTCCTCTGCGTGATAAGGATAATAATGTCTAACCTTTCAAGAGAATAAACAAGATTGTGGGTACAAAGAAGCTTTGTGTGCTATGAGCGTGGTGCAGAATATTATTGCTAACATTGATATAGCACTTCCTGAGCACTTCACTGGACTTAGTAGCTTTTTGTCTTTCACCTCATGTAACCCTGACAATAACCTAGTGAGGCAGGTACTGTTCTCATCCCTGATTTACAGATGAGAGTCAGGATTTGGACTCAGGCAGACTGGCTCTAGAGCTTGCATGGCTTAACCATTATTCTACACTGGCTCTCCCTGTGACATTGTTCACCCTGCCTTCTCTGTGACCTTGGGTCAGTGTATTTTCTTCAGTTTTCCCAACTCTTTGGTAGGTGGTTGGGCCAGATGATCTCTTCAGTCCTTCAAGCTTGGCAGTCAGTGGTTCAGGAAAGGAACTTCCAAGTAGGGGAGAGGGTGAGGTGGGGCCAGAGCTGAGAGAGGACAAACTTTTCCAGTGTCTCTGCCTTGTCATTAGTGGGTAGGCTGGCAGGCTCCCCCTTTGCCCTATAAGTGGAGCCAAGGGAGCAGGTGATGCTCAGTCCCAGCCTGAAATATTAACTGGTCCCTGAGGATCACTGACATCTGACCACCAGGTCCACCTGCCAATAGTCAGGCAAGGTGCATCTGCCTCTGCTAACAGACCCCAGAGGGCTCTTCTTCAGTCTCTACCCGCCCATTCTGGGCCCCTGCCCCCTCACCCAGGATCAGTTTATCTGGGCACCAGGCCTGGTCTGGGGCCTGGGGATGGGGCTATTTTTAGATGTCCTCTGTCTCCTTGGCCTGGGCCTCTAGCCAGATCAGGCCATTCACACACATGCATGTACACACACACATTTTCTCTTGCTGTCAATCCCTCATTGAACTTGACTGTCACAAGTTTGATGCCTGGCCTCATACTGAGTACGGATAATCAACAGATGACCTAGACTTGGTCCCTGCCCTCATAGAGGGATGGGAGAGTTAGACTTGTCTACAGACTATGATAATACCAAAAGGCTATTACTATCACATAGGGCTGTCCCTATACCATGGAAGACCGGAGGAGGGAGCCCCCCGCTCTGCCAGGAAAGGCCTCATGCAGGAGGCAGTCTTTGGGCTAGGTTTTCCTTTCTTTCTTTCTTTCTTTCTTTTTTTTTTTTTTTATAAAGACAGGGTTTCACCGTGTTGGTCAGGCTGGTCTTGAACTCCTGACCTCAGGGGGATCCGTCTACCTTGGCCTCCAAAGTTCTTGGATTACAGGCGTGAGCCACCACGCCAGGCTGGGCTGGGTCTTGAAGGATAGGCACATAGGAGTCCACTAGATGTGGGAAGGGGAATTGGGGAGGCAGAGGAGAAGGATTCGTTGAGAGAGGATGAGATTTTTCCTGCTGATTGTCCTCGGGTGACGGCAGAAGATAAAAATGGCAAGTGACGGGAATGGAAAGATAGTGTAGGGCAAACAGGAGACCTTGCCCGTCATCCAGGAGTCTGGACTTCCTTCTGAAAGCAGTCAAGAGTCATGGAGGGTTTCAGGCAGGTGACCTTCATGATCTGATTTGTATTATGGGAAGTGTTCCCTGTCTGCTGTGTGGAGGCTGCATTGGAGATATTGGTTAAGAGGCTGTGGCAGCTGTTCAATCTGCACAGTCCAGCAGGCTCACCCATGCCCACACTGCAACAGAGAGAAGGGGGAAAGTGGGAGGACACAGTCCCAATTAAAGGCATGGCCTGGCCGCTGCACATCTCTTCTCTCTCAGGTGCATCTAGATGCAAATGAGACTAGGAGATATGGTGATTATTCTGGACTGCTTTTTACTCTAGAAAAGAGAGAGAGTAGATATCAGGGGACTGGAGGCCTCTGATACAGTGGTTAAAAGTCTCTGAGCCAGGCGTGGTGGCTCATACCTGTAATCCCAGCACTTTGGGAGGCCAAGGCAGGCGGATCACTTGAGGTCAGGAATTCGAGACCAGCCTGGCCAACATCACAAAATCCTGTCTCTACTAAAAATACAAAAATTAGCTGGGCATGCCAGCTAATTGGTGTATGCCTGTAATCCCAGCTACTTGGGGAGCTAAGGCAGGAGAATCACTTGAACCCAGGAGGTGGAGGCTACAGTGAGCCAAGATCATGCCATTATACTCCAGCCTAGGTGACAGAGTGAGACTCCGTCTCAAAAAAAAAAAAAAAAAAAGTCCCTGAAATCAGATTTCTGAGTTTAAGTCCTGCCTTAGTCACTTACCATCTGTGCAGGCAGATTACTCACCCTCTCTGTGCCTCAGTTGCTTCCTCTGAGGGTACAGTGAGCTAACACATACCAAGTGCTTAGAGTAGATCCTGGCACATAATGATGCCCAGAGCTGTTATCTGTTTCCAAGAGAAGGGGAGCTCTGGGAACAGGTGTTGCCCGAGTCCCCAGGAATCGCTGAGGCACCCACAGTGGGGGCAGATGTCTGGCTAGGGCAGCCAGGACTATGAGCCGTGCCCTTTAGCTCCGTTCTCTTAATCCCCATGTCTTAGCTGAGGCAGAGGATTCTGGGAGCAGGGTATGGGGGTCCTGGAAAAAGAAAGGAAGGTGGATTTTGGAGCTGTTTCAAGGATGGATAGCCCAAGAAGTGATGTCTGTGGATCTAGGAGTTTCAGATGCAGCCCAGCCTGGAGCCCCTTTCCCTCACAGGACAACAGATCTCCCAGGGCCAGTGGTGGGGCAGGGAAGGGGAGGTGGGGTGGCTAGTCATGGTCATCTTCACTAATGACTTCAGACTTGGCTGCTGTGTGACCTCAGGCCTCCAACCACCACTGACCTTCTCTGGGCCTTGATCTTTCCATCTGGAGGCTGGGATCACTTCTCCTTCCTTGCCTTCCTGCGAGATGAGTGTGAAGATTAAATGTCAGTCCTAGAATTAGGTTGCTCCCTGTGAAGAAAGAGACCCCTTCCTCTTAAGCTTCTAAGACCACTTCCTCTTAGCCTTGCATTTCAAAAGGAGAAGTGAAAGTTGAAAATAGAAGGCACAAGGTCAGCGGAGAAGACAAAACCGGTGCCACTAGAGGAACCTGGAGGTTACAGATGAACCTCCCCCCGCCAGCCAGAGTTCCTATGCTATCTATAGCTCACAGGCATGGCGTGGAGGAATCTTCCCTGGAAGGCATTGTTCTTGCTTAATCACAATTAGACCCAACCTAAGGTACCCCTCGCTTACCTCATCAATCCCAACCCTCTCACACGTACCCTCTAAGACTGTGAACCTTTAAAAGAGGCCAGGATTTTCTAGTCAGCAAGCTCGGTTCTGAGACATGAGTCTGCCGAGACTCCCGGCTGAATAAAAAGCCATTTCCTTCACAAACCAGGTGTCCGAGAGGCTTTGTCTGAGGTGTGTCCTGCTACACCGGCAGGGCTGAGTGCCTTGGAGCCATGTGTCAGCAGCAGATACCACTGCACCCCTTCCCCAGAAAGAGAAGCATTGTCGCTCAGTCCAGCTGAGCCATATCCCTTCCTCATGTGAGTTATGCTCTTTTCCCCAGGCTACTCCTTGTAAAATAGGGTGGGATAAGAGAGTAATGTGTGAGGGCCAGGTGTGGTGGCTCACGCCTGTAATCCAAGCACTTTGGAGGCCAAGGCAGGCGGATCACCTGAGGTCGGGAGTTCAAGACCAGCCTGACCAACATGGTGAAACCCCGTCTTTATAAAAAAAATAAAAATAAAATTTGAGAGTAATGTGTGAGGGAGAGGACAGGTGGAAGGAAACGAGGGAGGAGGATAGCAACATCAGAAGAAAGGCAGAATAGTAAGATTAAGGGATCACAGTGGAGGAAAATGAGAACTGAGTGAAGTGGGAGGTGTCTAGAATTAGCTCTGTGGGAACCCACTCTCTCATATTCAGGCACAGATGGGGAGCTTGTAGAGGGTAGGCGCTGTGCCTTATTCATCTCTCTTTCCTCTTCCCAGGGCACAGCATAAGCCTCCACCGAAAACAGGTCTGCCGTCAGAGTTTGTCGATTGAACCCCAGACTTGGCCCCCCACTGAGCCTTCATGAAGCCTCCCCACCCAGGCCCTGCTTAGGGGAGGATCTGAAAGGCAGCCTTGCGAAGAAGGGAGGGCAACTGGGAGACAGCAGTGTGGGTCCCGCTAGGGCTCCTTCAGTGCCTTGCCGTGCTACCTGGGACAAACCTCTTATCCTCTAAAGCTCTTTTCCCATCTGAGTAATGTGAGTCTATAGCTGTGGTTTGAGAGCTGTTTTCACTCCATAAAATCCTATCTTCAAACAAATTCTTAGGCTAGGTGTGGTGGCTTATGCCTATAATTCCAACACTTTGCGAGACTGAGGTGGGAGGATCGCTTGAGCCCAGGAGTTTGAGACCAGCCTGGGCAACAATGTAAGACCCTCATCTCTACAAAAAAGTTAAATAATTAGCTAGGCATGGTGCACGTGCCTGTAGTCACAGCTACTCGGGAGGCTGAGGGGAATAATCACTTGAGCCCAGGTCGAAGTTGCAGTGAGCCATGATTATGCCACTGCACTCTGGCCTGGGCAACAGAGTGAGACTGTCTCAAAAGAACACAATATCTTAGGTGGAAGTGCAAGAGATAAGAGGGGAGCTTCACTGGTGGAAGCCGGGAAGAGTCTTGGAACACACTTATATGGTCCTGGAGGGTCTGGGGAGGCCAGTTTAAAGAATGGAAGCTCTGCTCTCTGGGCCTCCAGCAGGCCTGCTATTCTACCCCTGCCTGCTATCCCGTCCCTGCTACCCCACTTCGCATGCCCTTTCTGCAGCCTGGGTGGGAAGGGGTGGTGGGGGGTCCAGGCAACTTGCAAAGAGCAAGCAGTGCCCCTCTTGGGGCTGTCTTTCAGTCCCTGGGAACTAGCGCCACCCACCCAGCCCTACCGCACACAGACACAGTGGTCTCGCTCTGGGTTTCTTGGGCTGGGGAGGGGCCCAGAGAGAGCCCTCAGATTCTAGAGCCTCTGGATGCTTAACAGGGATTGGGGTCTTTAGGAGGGGGTTGGGAAGAGAAGAAATGTGTTTTGAGGGAACCATGAGATTGGAACCTGGACGCTCCTGGCTAAATGATCTAGAGTACCCACTGCATCTCTCTGGGTCTCAGTTTCTCCATCAGTACAATGAGGGATGAATGCCCTTTCTCATTTGTGACTGGTAGAATTATAGGACTGGGGGATGGGGCAGAGACTGGGCTGTGGGTGCTGAGTTTCCCAAGAGAACATCTTGCATACAGTTCAGAGCCAGGGATGGTGGCCACAGCAACCGAGCCCTGGAGGGAGGGTTGATAGGAAGACTTGGTTGAGCCTGGGCTCTGCCAATAAGTTAGTGTGTGTTGTCCCCTCCCAGGTCCACATTTTCTCCATCTGTCTAATGGGACTAGATGTGCCCAGACCCGGGAGTCGGTGACTGTACCTGGCATCAGAGACTGGGGCAGTGGCCTGTGGCTGGCTCAGGGGAGGGCCACAGTCCCATTGTGCAGAGCCAGGAGTGGTTGTCAGAGATAGCATAGAAAACCAAGAGTCAGGTGGGAGTGCTGAAGGGGTCTTAGGGGTCATAACTTCCAACTTTTTTGGTTTATAGATGGGGAAACAGGCTGGAGTTGGGGAGACCAGTTGCCCAGGGTCCCAGAATGGGTTGGGGGACAGAGTCAGGGATTGCTGACCATGTCTTCCAGCTTCTCCTCACAGGAAGTTCTGATAGAAGGTACAGGGAGTAGCCTTGCCTGGGGTGCTGGGAGATGGCCCCTCCCCCCTCCCTCTCCCTGCGAGGTGGGGAAATAGAACACAGTGGGAGCTCAGCCGCCTGTGTTCCCTTTCCATTTCTCCCTCTGCCTGTCCTGCACGCTCCTCAGGGCTTGTTAATCTCAGTTAATCTTCGGTTAACCATCTCATCTTTCCCACAAGGACAGGATAGGGGTGTAGTCGGACAGGAACAGCAGATAAGGGGGTTGGGATTTTGCAGTGACAAAGAGGTCCAGGTGTAGGGGCATGAGATTGGGCTGGGACATGCAGGGAGGAACTGAGGACAGAGCTTTCCCCTGTGTCTGGGGTGGGGACAAGGTAAGGTTTGTCTCTTAGTTCCTGGAACCCCTTCAGAGACCATGGTTTTCTGGTTCCCAAGTCCAGAAGAGACATCCGAGACATGCACATGCACAGACACATCAACCACAGATGACCTCACCCACACCCAGGCACATCCACACACAGCCCCTACATAGAACTAGCTACAAGGCTGGGCATGGTGGCTCACGCCTGTAATCTCAGCACTTTGGGAGGCTGAGGTGGGCAGATTACCTGAGGTCGGGAGTTCGAGACCAGCCTGACCAACATGGAGAAACCTCTTCTCTACTAAAAATACAAAATTAGCTGGGCATGGTGGTGCATGCCTGTAATCCCAGTACTTTGGGAGGCTGAGGCAGGAGAATCACTTGAACCCAGGAGGCGGAGGCTGCAGTGAGCCAAGATCGTGCTATTGCACTGCAGCCTGGGCAACAAAAGAGAAACTTGTCTCAAAAAAAAAAAAAAAAGAAGAAGAATTGGGTGCAAAATTGGCAGGATCCAGTACAAAGTGAAAATGTGAACCCCTTGTGCCTGGGTGTGTGGGTGAGGTCGTCTTCGTAAGAATTTCAAGATAAGGCTGGGGGCAGTGGCTCACGCCTGTAATCCCAGCACTTTGGGAGGCCGAGGCAGGTGGATCACTTGAGGTCAGGAGTTTGAGACCAGCCTGGCCAACATGGTGAAACCCCATCTCTACTGAAAATACAAAAATTAGCCAAGCATAGTGGTATGCTGTAATCCCAGCTATTCAGGAGGCTGAGGCAGGAGAATTGCTTGAACCCGGGAGGTGGAGGTTGCAGTGAGCTGAGATTGTGCCGTTGCACCGACTGATCCAGGAATGCCTGGGAGACAGAGTGAGACTCCGTTTCAGAAAAACAGAATTTCAAGATGATGACAGCAGATCATTAAACCAAGAGCGAGGCCCTTCTGAGGTCTCTGACTGCACAGGTTGGTTTCACACCCTGCTCCTAACACATTCCAACCATTCCCTTGAGGACTCACACATCCCACAGACACCATCCTGCTAGAGAGACACACTCAGCCAGGAACAAACATTCACATCCCTAGACCCATCACCACTGAGGGCACACCCATCTCTCCACCCTAGACACATACAGTCAGATCAGCCCCATTACCATGGAACCTCACCTAGAGCCAGAGTTCCTCCCAGCTGGGCGGGTCCAGGCATCCCCCTGAAGAGGGAGACCCAGGCATCTCAGGTCAACTTCCCCTTTTTTCATTCCTAAGACTGTAAACCGTAGCCCTTTTCATATGTAATTCCTAAGACTGTAAACTTCCCCTTTTCAATCCTAAGACTGTAAACTGTAGCCTTTTTCATATGTAATTCCTAAGACTGTAAACTGAAACCCTTTTCACATGTAATTCCTAAGACTGTAAACTGAGACCCTTTTCATATGTTAAGCTATAAACCTAAGATTCTTCCACGTGTAACATCTAAAGTATAAGCCTATATAAAGAAGGAACCTTCCTTTGTTAGGGGAGCTTGGCTGTTAAGGCAACTATGCCACTTGCTCCCGGCCGAATTAAACTCCTTCCTCCCATATTCGGTGTCCGAGAGATCCGTTTCCCACAGCCGCTCCTGCTACACCACCAGGATACAAGGCCATTATACTTACCCCCTCCCTCAGGCTGCCAGGGTCTCCTCCACCCTTTTTGTTCCACACAGTCCCTCCCCAATATGCACACTAGCCTACCTGCTGGGCTGGTGGTGGAGGATAGCAGAGAGGGCAATGCCAGCTCTTCCACCCACTCTGCAGCCAGCCTACAGGGACCTAGCTGAGGATAAGATGCCAATAATAATAATAATCCCTAACCCTTGAGCATTTACCATGTGCTAGGCACTGTTCCGACACTTTATAAATACTAACTCATTTAATCCCCACAACCCTATTGTTAAAACGCACGCTCTGAATGAAGAGACCCCCAAACAGGCTTTGTGTGAGAAACATGACTGTTTATTCCCCCCAGGTGCAGGCAGGCTAGGGCCAAAAAAGGCGGAGGGATAGGAGTTGGTTTTATGGGTTTGGGGTAAGCAGTGGAAAGTTACAGAAGTAACTTTAGGGCGGTTTTTTGCAAGCTGGAAGGGGGTAGTAGGGTGTGGAGTCACAAGGTTGGCCAAGCTGGGAGGGGATCCTAGGATGTGGAGTCAGGAGGTTGGCCAATGTCGTTTTCAAAGTCCAATGGCCTTGTCAGTTGAGGCTGGAATAAGAAACAATAGAGAATATCTTAAAGTTAAGCAGGCACTGCAGGGGTTGATTATTTCTTCCTCTTCTCATGGTCTTCCAGTTACTTTAGATTTTCCGGGAACTCATCTGGAGTGTCGTTGCAGGTCACAGAGGTTAACATGGCATCCATGGGGCCGTCAGTCAGCCTAAAAGACCTTGCACCTATGAAGTAGGTAATTTTTTTTCTTGCTTTGTTGTATTACCAGAGAAGTAGGTAATATTTTTTATCCCCATTTTATAGGTAAGGAAACTGAGGCACAGAAAAGTTAAGTCACTTGACCAAGATCACAGCTAGTAGGAGAGGAAGCTGGAGTTTTAATCTGCTGCAGATAGCGTGCTCTGTCAGCTGCTGTTGTGTCTGTCCCAGGCATGTCAGGCTCTGTGGGGGACCCGGTGGTTCCAGGGTCTGCCCCTGAGGAGCTCAGGTCCTCTGTGGAATGATGAAACATGATGATTATGATGTAGCAGTTTTTGACTGGGGCCCATGACCAGTCCCGGGTGTCCCCAGGATGGTCACTTGGCTGGAGGAACAGAGATGAGTTTCTTTTATTACAATCACAATATTTGGAAGATGTCGGCGTGAGAGACATAGTCCTTTTTACTTTTTTACAGACAAAATTGTCAACTATGTAATAAAGGCATTTTCACTGACAGCGTACATGGTCAGATAATGGGCAGTCCACATGGTGGCTGATTACTCAGGCTAGAGGGCTTTCTTAATGGTGGGAATGCAAGGAAACCTGCTCTGCCAGTGTGTTCTGGGCAGGCAGCAGGCCTCATTCATGATTTAGTTCAATATTACAAACCTTCTCCTTTTGCGAGTGGCACTGTGTGGCAGCGAGCGTGCGGAGACGACTCTATGAAGGCCTCGGGCACACTACCAGAGTACACCCTAAATGCCACACACCGCCCCTCTACTGCATGGGAATCTTTGTGACTAATCATGTCGTTGCCAAGTCCCACTTCTGGCACTTCGTATCTCAGTTAAAGAAGATGAAGATGGGCCGGGTGCGGTGGCTCACGCCTGTAATCCTAGCACTTTGGGAGGCCGAGGTGGGTGGATCACCTGAGGTCAGGAGTTCAAAACCAGCCTGGTCATCATGGTGAAACCCCATCTTTGAAAAAAAAAAAAAGAAGATGGAGATGTCTTCAGGGGAGATTGTCTGCTGTGGGCAGGTGTTTGAGAAGTTCCCCCTGCGGGTGAAGTACTTCAGCATCTGGCTGCGCTATGACTCCTGCAGTGGAACCCACAACATGTACCGGGAATACCGGACCTGACCACCCAGGGTGTTGTCACCCAGTCCTACCGAGACATGGGTGCCTGGCACCTCACCCGGGCCCACTCCATCCAGATCATGAAGGTGGAGGAGATTGAGGCCAGCAAGTGCTGCCGGCCTACAGTCAAGCAGTTCCACGACTCCAAGATCAAGTTCCCGCTGCCCCACTGGGTCCTGTGCCATCAGCACAAGCCACGCTTCACCAAGAGGCCCAACACCTTCTTCTAGGTACACGGCCCTCACCGGGGTGTGCCCCAAATAAACTCAGGAACACTCTGGTTTAAAAACAAACAAACAAAAAAAAAAACCTTCAGGAGCCTTGCCTAGCCCATGCCCCATCCCCTCCTTCTCAGAGAGTTGCTGCTGCCCACTAGGTGTGGCCCCTGAGGCCATGTTTGTATGCTTTGACTCTTGCCCCTCCAGCTTCCCGGCCATGACTGCCTGATCCAGGAATGCCTACATGATCCAAGCAGGCCCATCAGGTCCTTTGTCTGGGGCCTGGGGATCTGCATTCCACCAGGTGGGGGCTGGCCCTTGAACTGAGAACAGGTAATCCTGGGAACTGTAAAGCAGCTGCCTTTACATTCACTGCTGTTTGCAAAGAAGAAAAGAAGCAGAAAGCTATCCACAGGGATAGAGAAGAATGAAGCAGTGAAGAGGGGCAAGTGCTGAGCTCCAGAAGCCATCCAGCTCCACAGAGGGCCACAGCTGCTCCCCCAATCCTTGTGATAACGCCTGCTTTTCTTTCCGTAAGCCTGAGACAGTTTCTGTTACTTGTAGTCAAATCGCCTTATGTAAGGCACTTGAATTAGAAAACATCAAAGTTAAGAGAGTGCCACAAACCTCCTGAATGTGTTGGTTTTATTGTAGCTTTTGAATATGACGGACTACAAAGCCATGGAGCTACATGTGTCCTGGAGTGTCCCCAGTGGAAGCCTGAGGTTCTTTGTCTCTCTGTCCTGAAAATACATCCCCTACTGGAGATGGCTTCCCTGATAAGAAACGTGCTTTGAAAAGACTTTATTAAACTTGAATTTGCGTGCTTTGAAAAGACTTTATTAAACTTGAATTTGCCCAGTGGTTTGCTGGACAATAATATTTGACAAGTGTTTCTCAAAAATCCAAATATGTAGGTTATGTCGGGGCCAGGCCCCACGTACGGGCGCCATATGTCGGGGCCAGGCCCGCCCCACGTTGGTTGGGCGCCATATGTCGGGGCCAGGCCCGCCCCACGTTGGTTGGGCGCCATATGTCGGGGCCGGCATTAATGCCGGGTAACTCTCGGCCAGCAAGAGGGTCCCAATACCTGGAAGAGAGAGTGCGCAGGAAAACATAGGAGACAGAGAAGCAGGGTCTGGAGGGCTGAAAGGCAATGCCTAAACGGCAATGCCTAAACAGCAAATTTATTTGTGCATAGGGTCCCAATATATACTGTCAGCTTTCAGACACTGACGTCAGTCCACATTGTTTCAGTTAAAACATTAAAGGGAACAGAAGGTTACAAAATCTGGCAAAGTAGATAAGATACAAGTTAAAAGAGAACAGTACTGAAGTCTTTAAAATAACAAAATGATGCAAAACAAGCAGATGCTCTTCTTCTTATCTATTGTGAAAGAGTTTTATATTTATCAAAGTAACATTCTTTAAAGGTCAGGCCCACCATAAATTCCAGGAACAGTAATCTTAAAGAATTACATAAATAATAACAGGGTTCAAGCAGTACTTGATAAACAGAGTCACAAAACTAGTCCAAAGCCGGAACCGAGACAAAACACAATGTCTTAGTAAAACCACACAGCCGTCACCAGGCCACTGTGTAAGTACCTAGAAGTTCAAAATAGCCCTTTACACGATTCCTCATCCTTAGTTCCTGCTTTCCCATAGCTCAACTGCCTCCAGGAGGGGGAAAATGCTTCTGGGGTCAAACTCCATTATGGGAGACACTCTTGGGGGTCTCTACGCTGGAGCGACTCCCACAAGGTTATATATGGACATATATTTATTATAAATTTTACTGATATAATAAAGGCTGTGTAGTATGGGCAAGGTGGCTCATGCCTGTAATCCCAGCACTTTGAGAGGCCAAGGCAGGCAAATGGCTTGAAGTCAAGAGTTGGAGACCAGCCTGGCCAACATGGTAAAACCCCATCTTTACTAAAAATACAAAAATCAGCTGGGCATTGTGATACACACCTGTAATCCGATCTACTCAGGAGGCAGAAGCAGGAGAGAATCTCTTGAACCTGGGAGATGGAGGTTGCAGCGAGCTGAGATTGCACCACTGCACTCCAGCCTAGGTCACAGAGTGAGACTCTGTCTCAAAAAAATAAATAAAGGCTGTGTAGCACACAACTTACAAATGACACACTGTACAAACTCCTTTTTTTTGAGACAGGGTCTCACTCTGTCAGCCAGGCTGGAATGCAGTGGGGTGATAATGGCTCACTGCAGCCTTGAACTACTGGGCTGATTCAAGCTGCTGTCATGATGTCACAGGGCCAACAGTTAGGACGAGGTGTGCAGAAGCACACCATTACATCCTAGTTCCACTATACAGGTAACAACAGATGTAGGGCTGGGCTCAGGAGCTCACATCTGTAATCCCAGCACTTTAGGAGGCCGAAGTGGGTGAATCACTTGAGGTCGGGAGTTTGAGACCAGCCTGGCCAACATGGTGAAACCCCATCTCTACTAAAAATACAAAAATTAGCCTGGCGTAATGGCATGCACCTGTAATCCCAGCTACTTGGGAAGCTGAGGTAGGAGAATTGCTTGAACCTGGGAGGCAGAGGTTGCAGTGAGCCAGGATGGTGCCACTGCACTCCAGCCTGGGTGATAGAGCAAGACTCTGTCTCAAAAATAAACAAACAAACAAACAAAAATAGATGTAGGTAACCTCAAGAGAATAGATAATACTGAAATATAGTAAAATAATCAGGAAGTGATGATTTTATTATCTTTGTTTTAACATAATTTACTTAATTGTAAATGTATACGATTTAATTTAAAAATTTTTATTATGATGATTTTTTTGTGGGGGGCGGGGAGCGGAGACAGGGTCTCACTCTGTCATCCAGGCTGGAGTGCAGTGGCATGATCACGGCTGACTCACTGCAGCCTTGACCACCTGGGCTCGAGCAATCCTTTCACCTCAGCCTCCTGAGTAGCTGAGAATACAGACATGCACCACCACACCCCGCTAATGTTTAAAGTTTTTTGTAGAGACAGGGTCTCACTATGTTGCCCAGCCTAGTATTATGATTTTTTTCTTTCAGTCTCCATAGAGACTGTCAAAAATTGCCAATGCCAACTATATTTCAAGTCGTCATGGTGGGGTATTGAAAAAGGTTTTCACTTTGGGAGGCCAAAATGGGTGGATCACCTGGGGTCAGGAGTTCAAGACCAGCCTGGCCAACATGGTGACACCCCATTTCTATTAAAAAAAAAAAAAAAGAAGGAAAGAAAGAAAAAAGTTTTCAATTAGCAATAATCGCGCCTCAGATAAACTTCACTGGCTACGAAACTGCCACTGCGCAAAGCTGGTATTACGATTTTTAAATAGAGATGTATGTCTCGCTATTTTGCCCAGGCTGGTCTGGAACTCCTGGCCTCAAGTGATCCTCCTCTTACCTCAGCTTCCCAAAGTGCTGGGATTACTGGTGTGAGCCTCTGTGCCCAGCATACAATTTAATTTTTAACAATGACTGTTCAACAACCAGCTTGCAAAATGCCTGAAACTTTAGTAATTTGCTCTTGCTAGCTGGTGTGAGCTGGCTCTTATGCACTGATGGACTTGTCCCCAGCCAAAGACATCCCATGGGACACTGTCAACAAAAGAGGCCCCATGATATAATATTTATATTTATAAATATTAATAATTGTTGTTCCAGTCAAAATCATCTCCCAGACCTCTGGGAGTAAAGGCTGATGGGCTGGCCAGGATACCATAGCAAGGGCTCACATTCTCCTGCCTCAGCTGAAGGCTGGTTTCTTATGCATCTATCTGTAGATGTTTAAGGTCCCTTATACCTCCTCTTAATTCCCCTAAACACATCGTTCCCATTTAGACTACTGAATGTCAGAGCCAGAAGGGTCCTGAGACCATTTGGTGCCTTCAGCTTGTGAAGATGGGGAAACTGAGGCCCAGGGAAGGGCAGGGACTTGCTTAAGCTCATTAACATCGAAAATCAAGTCTCATGGCTCCCAGGCCAGGACTCATCCTATTAACTCCCTTCTTAGGGATAGAGAAGCAAGAGGAAGATGAGGAGTGCAAATTCACACAGCAAACAAGCCTCAGAACCAGAGCCTGGGGATTCTCCTTGCCTGCCCAGATCTCCTCGGAACCTTCACCTTCCTCTTGGGCCCTGGAAATGAGGGGATGTGCGCGCCTTCTTCGGGCCTCCAGGGCCATGGGTGAAGACGGAAGGGGCGATTCCTGCGGGTCTTCTCGGAGCTGAGGTTGGCACTTATCAGTTTGTCCACTGGAGGGCACTACGGAGCCGAGCTACGAGAGCGCGCGGATTCCCGGAGCCTCCCAGCCCCGGATTCTTCCGCACTTGAGCCAGACGGGAAAACGAGTGTCCTGAGAGGAGAGGAACTAGCCGGAGGTGACCCTGAGAACTAGAGACAGAGCTGGCACTTGACGTGGGCCACCTGACAGCAGTCAGGTGCACTCTCTGGGCGTCTGAGCGCGCCCCTCCCCCTCCCCTGGGGGCCAGGCCGGACTGCTCCTTCTTTTCCTGTCAACAGGGGTCAGCGAAGGCCCTCCTGAGCCAGGCTCTGCAGAGGCACCGCGCTGGCTGGCGTGGCGTTGCACCACCGCTGCACAGTGGCCGGTGCTGAGCCACAGAGGCTTCATTCCCGCTCTGTCCAGGGCTGCCCCGCTCCCGCCAACTTTCTTTCTTTTTATTTTTTTGAGACGGAGTCTTACTCTGTCTCCCAGGCTGCTCAAGCGATTCTCCTGCCTCGGCCTCCCGAGAGTAGCTGGGATTACAGGCGCGCGCCACCACACGTGGCTGATTTTTGTATTTTTAGTCGAGATGGGTTTCACCATGTTGGCCAGGCTGGTCTTGAACTCCTGACCTCAGATGATCCACCCGTCTCTGCTGGGATTACAGGCGTGAGCCACTGTGCCCAGCGCTCTCCACCTCCCCAACCCCCAGCCCCACCTTCTGTCAACCCATATCAGCACAAATCTTTGCCGTTTACCAAACATCCGTCACACCCTCTGATTACCTTCTTTTTCTGCGTGGAGAGGAAGGGTGGCGGGGGCTGGGTGTTAGACCTGAGCTTCAGTCTTGGACCAGCTGCTCAAACTCATCTGTTACACAATCACTTTGTGCCTTGGTTTCCTTATTTTAAAGCAGAGATGATAGTTCTTATCTCACAGGATTGTTGAGAGGATTAAAAGAGGTAGCACACGCTGGGCACAGTGGTTTACGCCTGTAATCCCAGCACTTTGGGGGGCTCAGGTAGGTGGATCACGAGGTCAGGAGTTCAAGACCAGCCTGGCCAAGATGGTGAAACCCTATCGCTACTAAAAATACCAAAAAAAAAAAAAAAAAAAAAAATTAGCCAGGCTTGGTGGTGGGCGCCTGTCATCCCAGCTACTCGGGAGGCTGAGGCAGAAGAATCACTTGAACCTGGGAGGCGGAGGTTGCAGTGAGCTGAGATCACGCCATTGTACTCCAGCCTGGCAACAGAGCGAGACTCCGTCTCAAAAAAAAAAAAAAAGAGGTAGCCCAGCAAGTCCTTGGGAACTTTTCGTTTTGAGACCAGGTCTTGCTGTGCACTCCAGGCTGAAGTTGCAGTGTGGCGATGGTGACTCACTGCAGCCTCCATCTCCTGGCCCAAGCAATCCTGCCTCAGCCTACATGTAGCTGGGACTGCTGTGGCTCCACCGTGGCTAATTTTTTATTGTTTTGTAGAGGCACGGTTTTACTTTGTTGCTCAGGCTGGTCTTCAACTCCCGGGCTCAAGTGATCCTCCCGTCTCGGCCTCCCAAAGTGCTAGGATTACAGGTATAAGCCACCTTGCCCGGTCCCTGGGAACTTTTTATCATGACTGAAACCTGCACAAACAACATAGGAGAGAGATGGAACTGCCTTCACCTTACAATGGCAGAACCGAGGCTCCGAGAGGCGCTCAGTGAGGCGTCATAAGGGAACTTTCTATTTGAGTGGCAGGTGTGATTGGCCATGACTCAGGTATAAAAAGTAGAACTTTCTTTCTCTTCAATCTGGAGCTGTGTCTAAGTTGAGATGGGAGATAATTTTTTTTTTTTTTTTTTTTGAGATGGAGTCTCACTGTTACCCAGGCTGGAGTGCAGTGGCATGATCTTGGCTCACTGCAACCTCCGCTTCCCAGGTTCAAGCGATTCTCCTGCCTCAGCATCCCCCAGTAGGTGGGACTACAGGCAGGCGCCACCACACCCAGCTAATTTTTGTATTTTTAGTAGAGATGGTGTTTCATCATTTTGGTCAGGCTGGTCTTGAACTCCTGACCTCGTGATCCATCCACCTCAGCCCCCCAAAGTGCTGGAATTACAGGTGTTGAGCCACTGCCCCTGGCCGAGACGTGAGATAAGTTTATGTGCAGCTAAGGCTTGATAGGTCCATATGTGTTCCCAGCATGTTTTTTAAATGGGTCACCTTGCAACACCCATTGTCCTTTTTGTTCTGAGTGGCCCTTCTGGGGCTGACATCTCTCTCTGTTTCTTCTGGGTGTTACTAGAAAGGCAAGAATTGTTCTGTGAAGTTGGGTTCACAGTGCGGCTTGGGGTCTTTTGGTCACTCTGGGCTCTGGCCATTATCTGCAGAACCAGCCTGGGAAGCTTCTTGTCTGCCTAACAGACGATCTGCTTGAATTGGGAGAGGGGAAAGTAGAAAAAGGGAAAATACCCAGAGAGAAACAAATGAATCAATGATTCCAGTACCTATTTCTGGAGTGCCTTTTATGTAGCACTGTTTTAGGCCCCGGGGTTACAGCTCTGTGCAGGCTGACACAGTCTCTTCTCTCAAAGTAACCTCTAGGGGTCAGACAGTGATGGTCATAATGGTTACCAGGCATGGAGCCCTACTATGTGCTGGGGTCTGTGTCATCTCATTTACTGCTCCAACAGCATAATGGTATAAGTGCTGCTGTTATCTTCATTGTATAGGTGAGGAAACAGAGGCACTGGGAGGCTCTGTAACTTGCCCAAGATAGCAGCTAATAGAGGTAGGATTTCAATTCAGACAGTCTGAAAATTAAGCAAGGCCATGGGGTGCAGAAGGGTGGACTTCCTCAGGGAGGAGGTCTTCTAGCTGAGTCCTGCCTAATGAGAAGCAGCGGTGCCTAGATCTGAGGGATGAGTGTTGCAAGCAGTGAGAACAGCAAGGGCAAAGGCTGAGACAAGAATGAACTTGATGTGCTCAGGAGGTGGAAAGGAAGCTGCTATGGCTATGAGGGCAGGAATGAAGAGGAGAGAGCGGAAGGAGGTGAGGGGCAGAGTGGGTGGACCCAGGCGGAAGGAGGTGAGGGGCAGAGTGGGTGGATCCAGGCGGAAGGAGGTGAGGGGCAGAGTGGGTGGACCCAGGCAGAAGGAGGTGAGGGGCAGAGTGGGTGGACCCAGGTGGAAGGAGGTGAGGGGCAGAGTGGGTGGACCCAGGCAGAAGGAGGTGAGGGGCAGAGGGGGATGGACCCAGGCGGAAGGAGGTGAGGGGCCGAGTGGGTGGACCCAGGCAGAAGGAGGTGAGGGGCAGAGTGGGTGGACCCAGGCAGAAGGAGGTGAGGGGCAGAGGGGATGGACCCAGGCGGAAGGAGGTGAGGGGCAGAGTGGGTGGATCCAGGCGGAAGGGAGGTGAGGGGCAGAGTGGGTGGACCCAGGCGGGAAGGAGGTGAGGGGCAGAGTGGGTGGATCCCAGGCGGAAGGAGGTGAGGGGCAGAGTGGGTGGACCCAGGCGGAAGGAGGTGAGGGGGCAGAGTGGGTGGACCCAGGCGGAGAGGAGGTGAGGGGCCGAGTGGGTGGACCCAGGCGGAAGGAGGGTGAGGGGGCAGAGTGGGTGGATCCAGGCGGAAGGAGGTGAGGGGGCAAAGTGGGTGGACCCAGGTTGGCAATTTAAAACCCCCTAAGGGGTTTGCAGCCATTGGGCTTCTTCCCTTGCTCGGGGCAGGGCCAAGCCCTATGCCTATAAACCCCAAGGGATCATTATCTCTCTATCCCCATGGGTGGTTAGAGGCAGCCATTGAGGGGCTGCCTCTAACCTCCCACTGGTCCCACTGGTCCTGGGACCCTGATGACCATCCAGTTTCTGGGATGTCAGAGAGGACGCCAAGGGAGAGCTTAAGG
The DNA here is from genome assembly GCA_036589455.1 of Ateles fusciceps. Taxonomy (NCBI): domain Eukaryota; kingdom Metazoa; phylum Chordata; class Mammalia; order Primates; family Atelidae; genus Ateles; species Ateles fusciceps. Next base: position 3,152,479 of record JAZHEH010000733.1, read on the forward strand.
CCCAGAGAAACCCTTTAAACTAAATATGGGGTGGGCAGGAGGTGCTGAGCCCTGAGTCAGAGGCCAGGTGGTGCAAAGGCACTTTAATTGGGGTTATTAAGATCACCAAGCTTTGATGGCCCAACCCTGAGTCAAGCCGTCCCGTTGACCCCCCTCAACTTCCTGGCCTGACTGCTCGCTACCTCCAGTGACAGGAGAAGTCCTTTTCTTTTTTTTTTGAGACGGAGTCTTGCTCTATCGCCAGGCTGGAGTGCAGTCGTGCAATCTCGGCTCACTGCAACCTCCGCCTCCTGGGTTCAAGCGATTCTTCCGCCTCAGCCTCCCGAGTAGCTGGGACCACAGGCACGTGCCACCATGCCCGGCTATTTTTTGTATTTTTAGTAGAGACGGGGTTTCACCATGTTGGCCAGGATGGTCTCGATCTCTTGACCTCGTGATCCACCCGCCTTGGCCTCCCAAAGTGCTGGGATTACAGGCGTGAGCCACTACGCCTGGCCAGGAGAAGTCCTTTTGAGGGCACTAATTAGAACTTCCTCTTCTAGATTCCAGAGCTTTCTCCCTGACTGGGGTCAGAGAAACAGCTCCTTCCAGAGAGCAGCTATGGCCCCACCCCTCCCACTTCCTCCTGGTCCTGGTGGTTCCACTGAGGCTGGTGCCACCGCAATCCCAGGGCCTCCTAGCCCTGTCCACAGTGAATTCTTGCCCATGGGTTCCTTCCCTCTACTTGGAATGCCTTTTTGACTTTCGTTTACATTGACAATTCCACCTACTTTACTCTTCAAGGAAAAACAGATTCCTTCCTTTAATTAATGCCATCATTCTTTCTTTGTTTTCATCCATTCATTCATTTCATTCATAAAATTTAGGCATTCATTTGTTTTCTGCTAGGCACTGGGGTTGCAAGAGGGGGTGGGACTGACCCTGGGGTCAAGGGATATCTCATCCTCTGTGAGAGACAGAAGGTAAACCAGCAGGACCTGCTACCTCATTGGCAGGTCCCAGTGCAGATGAAATGTAGAGCCGCTTGTCCCCAATTTAATATGAATTTCAAAACAGTGACAACAGAGCATCAAACCAGTCCAGGGGCCCTCTTAAAACATGGGGTCCTTCTGCAGCAGTCATACGCCCACAAAGCTGGCCCTGTAAGCAGGTGAGTTCATGAGAGACGTGGTGGGGGTGAGCCTGAAAGTCATCAGAGAGGAGGTGATGTTTATAACTGCCAGAGCCAGGAGGAAAGAAGCCACACGGTTGTTTCTGGAAAACTGCGAGCAGCTGGAGTCAGACTGCGTGGGGCTTTGTGGGCCAGTTAGGGAGCTGGGTCTTTATTGCCAAGTAGTGGGGAAACTCCAAAAGTGTTAACCAAGAGCATGATTTGATTTTTAAAATTTATTTATGTATTTATTTGAGATGGTGTCTCCTCTGTCGCCCAGGCTGGAGTGTGGTAGAGCAATTTAAGTTCACTGCAACCTCCGCCTCTAGGGTTCAAGCAATTCTCCCACCTCAGCCTCCCAAGTAGCTGGGACTATAGGCATGTGCCACCATGCCCGGCTAATTTTTTTTTTTTTTTTTGAGATGGAGTCTCGCTCTGTTGCCTGGGCTGGAGTGCAATGGTGAGATCTGGGCTCACTGCAACCTCCGCCTCCCGGGTTCAAGCAATTCTCCTGCCTCAGCCTCCCGAGTCTGGCTAATTTTTGTATTTTTAGTAGAGATGGGTTTCACCATGTTGGCCAGGCTGGTGTCAAACCAAACTCCTGACCTCAAGTGATCGACCCACCTCAGCCTCCCGGAGTGCTGGGATTACAGGCATGAGCCATAAGGCCCGGCCAGAGTTGTTTTTTTTTTTTTTTTTTTAATGATAATTCTGCATCAGATATGAAATACAAATAATAAATATATGGAAAATACAAATAATACGTATGAATAATACAACAAATAAAATACAATGAAAAGAAGTTCAATTTCATTAGCAAGTAAAAAAATTAAAGACAAAATTGTGGCAAAAAGAGAAACATAAGGACAATGTAAGCAAGGCCAGGTGCAGTGGCCCACCTCTACTAAAAATGCAAAAATTTGCTGGGCATGGTGGTGCATGCCTATAATCCCAGCTACTCGGGAGGCTGAGGCAGGAGAATCGCTTGAACCTAAGAGGTGGAAGTTGTAGTGAGCTGTGATCATGCCAGTGTACTCCAGTCTGGACAACACAGAGAGACTGTCTCAAAAGAAAAGAAGAAAAAAGAACAATGTAAGCAAAATGGCGAAAGAAAACTTTCCCAATAGCAATGGGTCTATCAATTAGTACAAATTTCTGGTGCCAATTTGTTTGGAAAACCTCAAAAATGTGCACCCTAAGATGTTTTGGGAAGGATACTTAAGACACTGGTGCCTGTGGTTGTTTCTGAGGAGAGGTCTGAGGGCAGGAGAAGGAAGAAACTTCACTTTTCTCTGTACACCCTTTCAAATTTTGTCACGTGTTTACAGTTTCAGCGTGTATCCCTTAACCAAACCATTCCATCCCTAAGAATTTTTCTGGAAAAAAATAATAGAGGTACACAAGTATTTACAAGACTGGTTATCACAGTGTTATTTATAATATCAAAACATTGCAGATGACTTCCGTCCGCATGCTTCGGGCTGGTATCCTTGCCCTCAGAGGTACTGGGTCGTGTGTTAGGGTGCTCTAAGCAATATGGTAGACGTGGCACACATTCAAAGGGGGTACTAATTTAGAACAAAAACTTTATATTAAACCAATCTAACACATCACACCGCTAGGATGACTAAAATAAAAAAGATAGATGATAACAAGTATAGCTAAGGATGTGGAGAAATTGGAGCCCTCTTACATTGCTGGTAGGAATGTAAAATGGTGCAGCAACTTTGGAAAACAATTTGGCATTTCCTCAAAAAGTTAAACATTGAGTTACCGTATGACCCAATAATTCAACTCCAAGGTATATACGGAAGATAAATGAAAACATATGTTCATATAAAAACTTGCATATGGGCCGGGCGCGGTGGCTCACACTTGTAATCCCAGCATTTTGGGAGGCTGAGGCGGGCAGATCATGAGGTCAGGAGTTCGAGACCAACCTGACCAACATGGTGAAACCCTCATCTCTACTAAAAATACAAAAATTAGTCAGGCGTGGTGGCGTGTGTCTGTAATCCCACCTACTCAGGAGGCTGAGGCAGGAGAATCCCTTGAACCCAGGAGGTGGAGGTTGCGGTGAGCTGAGATCATGCCACTGCACTCCAGCCTGGGCCACAGAGTGAGACTCCATCTCAAAAACAAAAACAAAAAAATTTGCATATGAATGTTCATGGCAGCATTATTCATAAGAGTCAAAAAGTAGAAGCAACCTAAATGTCTAATAATTGATGAGTGGATAAACAAAGCATGGTATATATTTGTACAATGGACTCTTGTTTGGCAAGTCAAAAGAATAAGGCACTGATACAGTGATATCTGCTACAACATGGATGAGCCTTGAAAACATTATGTTAAGTGAAAGAAGACAGTCGTAAAAGAAACGGCTAGAATAGGCAAATCAGTAGAGACAGGAAGCAGGTGAGTGGTTGCTGGGACCTAGGAGGAGTGTGAACGAGGGGTGACTGCTAAACCAGCATGGGGGTTTCCTTCCGGGGTGAGGAAAATGTTCTGGAATTAAACAGTGGTGGTGATTGTACAACCTTGTGAATGTACTACAAACCACTGAATGGTTTCTTAACATAAGTCAATAAAGCTGTTTTTTGTTTTTTGTCTTTTTTTTTTTTTTTGAGATGGAGTCTCGCTCTGTCTCCCAGGCTGGAGTGCAGCGGTTCGATCTCAGCTCACTGCAACCTCCGACTCCTGAGTTCAAGCAATTCTTCTGCCTCAGCCTCCCAAGTAGCTGGGATTACAGGCGTGCACAACCATGCCCGGCTATCTGTTTTTATTTTATTATTATTTTTCAAATGGATACAATAGGCATAGGATCAGGGTTACCAATTGTTCTAGTTTGCCCAGGACTAAAACTTTTCCCAGGGGCCGGGCACGGTGGCTCTTGCCTGTAATCCCACCACTTTGGGAGGCCAAGGCGGGCGGATCACCTGGTTAACATGGAGAAACCCCATCTCTACTAAAAATACAAAATTAGCCGGGCGTGGTGGTGCATGCCTGTCGTCCCAGCCACTTGGGAAGCTGAGGCAGGAGAATCACCTGAACCCAGGAGGTGGAGATTGCGGTGGGCTGAGATGGTGCCACTGCACTCCAGCCTGGGCAACAAGAGTGAAGCTCCAACTAAAAAAAAAAAATAGTTTTCCCAGGACATGAAACTTTCAGTACCCAAACCGGAAAAGTCCCAGGCAAAGCAGGACGAGTTGGCCACCCCATGTAGAATGCAGACTGTACATTCATATTAATAATAACATATGACATATGAGACTTAAAAGGGATTTCCTGCTTGCAGTTCACTAGTGCTACTACTGCAGAGGGAGACATTTAAGGAGCACTGACATCAATGTCCAACCAGAGGAAGTAGTTTCGTTGGTTCATTCATTCATTCACTCCCCATTAAAATGCAAGCTCTGTGAAAGCAAGGGCTTGGCTGGGTGTGGTGGCTCACGCCTGTAATCCCAGCACTTTGGGAGGCCAAGGCGGGTGGATCACCTGAGGTCAGGAGTTCGAGACTAGCCTGGCCAACATGGTGAAACCCCGTCTCTACTAAAAATACAAAAAATTAGCTGGGTGTGGTGGCATGCACCTGTAATCCCAGTTATTTGGGAGGCTGAGGCAGGAGAATTGCTTGAACCTGGGAGGTGGTGGTTGCAGTGAGCCGAGTCACGCCACTGCACTCCAGTCTGGGAGACAGAGCAAGACTCCACCTTGGAAAAAAAAAAAAGAAAGAAAAGTAAGAAAGGGCTTTTGTCTGTTTGTTTCACTGCCATCCTCCCGGGACCTAGAATTGTGCCTAGCACATCAGATGCTCTGCGGATGTTTGTTGAGGAGGACCGGGTGCTGGGAGCCAGCAGTACATTGTTCTCTACTGCCCCCTCCTGAATGGTCCCAGAAGTCTGGCTAAGAAGGTGGCTTCGGGTGGAGGACATCCACTAACAGCGAGTATGGAGCCATCTCATTGCTGTTAAGAAAATATTTTAGGCTGGGCTCGGTGGCTTACGCCTGTAGTCCCAGCACTTAGGGAGGCTGAGGTGGGCGGATCATGAGGTCAGGAGTTCAAGACTAGCCTGGCCAACATAGTGAAAGCCCGTCTCTACTAAAAATACAAAAATTGGCCAGGCATGGTCGTGGGCACCTGTAGTCCCAGCTACTTGGGAGACTGAGGCAGGAGAATCGCTTGAACCTGGGAGTTGGAGATTGCAGTCAGCTGAGATCATGATACTGCACTCCAGCCTGGGAGACACAGTGGGACTCTGTCTCAAAGAGAAAAGAAGCTCATTGAACTCCCCTGCAGCTCTCGGGATTACTGTGGTTTTTTTCGGTGTCGGGGCCAGGCCTACATGCCAGCAACCATGTCGAAGGGACCTGCCGTTGGTATTGATCTTGGCACCACCTACTCTTGTGTGGGTGTTTTCCAGCACGGAAAAGTAGAAATAATTGCCAGTGATCAAGGAAACCGAACCACTCCAAGCTATGTCGCCTTTACGGACACTGAACGATTGATCGGTGATGCCGCAAAGAATCGAGTTGCAATGAAGCCCACCAGCACGGTTTTTGATGCCAAACGTCTGATTGGACGCAGATTTGATGATGCTGTTGTCCAGTCTGATATGAAGCATTGGCCCTTTATGGTGGTGAATGATGCTGGCAGGCCCAAGGTCCAAGTAGAATACAAGGGAGAGACAAAAAGCTTCTATCCAGAGGAGGTATCCTCTATGGTTCTGATAAAGATGAAGGAAATTGCAGAAGCCTACCTTGGGAAGACTGTTACCAATGCTGTGGTCACAGTGCCTGCTTACTTTAATGACTGTGAGCGTCAGGCTATCAAAGATGCTGGAATTATTGCTGGTCTCAATGTACTTAGAATTATTAATGAGCCAACTGCTGCTGCTATTGCTTACGGCTTAGACAAAAAGGTTGGAGCTGAAAGAAACATGCTAATCTTTGACCTGGGAGGTGGCACTTTTGATGTGTCAATCATCACTATTGAGGATGGAATCTTTGAGGTCAAGTCCACAGCCGGAGACACCCACTTGGGTGGAGAAGATTTTGATAACCAAATGGTCAACCATTTCACTGCTGAGTTCAAGCACTAGCATAAGAAGGACATAAGTGAGAACAAGAGAACTGTAAGACTCCTCCGTACTGCTTGTGAGCGTGCTAAGTGTACTCTCTTCCAGCACCCAGGCCAGTATTGAGATCGATTCTCTTTATGAAGGAATTGACTTCTATACCTCCATTATGCGTGCCCGATTTGAAGAACTGAATGCTGACCTGTTCCGTGGAACCCTGGACCCCGTAGAGAAGGCCCTTAGAGATGCCAAACTAGACAAGTCACAGATTCATGATATGGTCTTAGTTGGTGGTTCTACTCGCATCCCCCAAGATTCAGCAGCTTCTCCAAGACTTTTCAATGGAAAAGAACAGAATAAGAGCATCAACCCTGATGAAGCTGCTGCTTATGGTGCAGTTGCCCAGGCCACCATCCTGTCTGGAGACAAGTCTGAAAATGTTCAAGATTTGCTGCTCTTGGATGTCACTCCTCTTTCCCTTGGTATTGAAACTGCTGGTGGAGTCATGACCGTCCTCATCAAGCGTAATACTACCATTCCTACCAAGCAGACACAGACCTTCACCACCTATTCCGACAACCAGCCTGGTGTGCTAATTCAGGTTTATGAAGGTGAGCGTGCCATGACCAAGGGTAACAACCTGCTCGGCAAGTTTGAACTCACAGGCATGCCTCCTGCACCCCGAGGTGTTCCTCAGATTGAAGTCACTTTTGACATTGATGCCAATGGCATCCTCAATGTGTCTGCTGTGGACAAGAGTACAGGAAAAGAGAACAAGATTACTATCACTAATGACAAGGGCCGTTTGAGCAAGGAAGACATTGAACATATGGTCCAGGAAGCTGAGAAGTACAAAGCTGAAGATGAGAAGCAGAGGGACAAAGTGTCATCTAAGAATTCACTTGAATTCTGTGCATTCAACATGAAAGCAACTGTCGAAGATGAGAAACTTCAAGGCAAGATTAACGATGAGGACAAACAGAAGATTCTGGACAAGTGTAATGAAATTATCAACTGGCTTGATAAGAATCAGACTGCCGAGAAGGAAGAATTTGAACATCAGCAAAAAGAGCTGGAGAAAGTCTGCAACCCCACCATCACCAAGCTGTACCAGAGTGCAGGAGGCATGCCAGGAGGAATGCCTGGGGGATTCCCTGGTGGTGGAGCTCCTCCCTCTGGTGGTGCTTCCTCAGGGCCCACTATTGAAGAGGTTGATTAAGCCAACCCAAGTATAGATTTAGCATTGTTCCACACATGTAAAACATTGAAGGACCTAAATTTGTAGCAAATTCTGTGGCAGTTTTAAAAAGTTCAGCTGCTATAGTAAGTTACTGGGCATTCTCAATACTTGAATATGGAACATATGCACAGAGGAAGGAAATAACATTGTACTTTATAAACACTGTATTGTAAGTGAAAAATGCAATGTCTTAAATAAAACTATTTAAAATTGGCACCAAAAAAAAAAAAAAAAAAAGAAAAGAAAAGAAAAGAGAAAAGAAAAGCAGCTGGGTCAGGTTTGGGTGCTGAGCAAGGGTTGGGGAGGTAATGATGGCCTGCAGGGGCTTGGCTGTCCAGATGAAATGGGCCTTGCTCTGAGGGCTGGCCTGATTACAGGGAGCCCTGTGCTTGCCCTCCCTGGGGCCCCGGCCTGGCGGTGCTGCAACCCCTGTATGCCCAGCTGTTCTGGAGCAGCAGAGGTAGGTGGGGCTGAGGAATTTGGGATAGCAGCTGCCAAAATGCATTGGCTTTGGGGTCTGGCACAAGAGATATAACTCATGGTGAAGCCAGCGAGTTCATGCTGGTTCTCATCTGAGGGCTAACTAGTAGTAACAGCAAGGAAAAATGCTCTTGATGGAACGTTATGTGAAAAAGATAGGACACGCCAGGCACGGTGGTGAGTGCCTGTAGTCCTACCTACTCTGGAGGCTGAGGTGGGAGGATTGCTTGAGCCCAGGAGTTCTGGGCTGTAGTGCGCTATGCTGATCGAGTGTCCGCACTAAGTTCGACATCAATATGGTGACCTCCTGGGAGCAGAGGACCACCAGGTTGCCTAAGGAGGAGTGAACTGGCCCAGGTCAGAAACAGAGCAGGTCAAAACTCCTGTGCTGATCAGTAGTGAGATTACGCCTGTGAATAGCCACTGTACTCCAGCCGGGGCAACGTAGCAAGACCCCATCTCTTAGAAAAAGAAAAAGACAGGACACAAACTTATTTAGGTAGCGTGAGTCCAGATTGTTTAATAGTGTTTATGCGGCCAGGCATGGTGGCTCATGCCAGTAATCCTCGCACTTTGGGAGGCCAAAGTGGGAGGATTACTTGAGGTCAGGAGTTGAGACCAGCCTGGCCAACATGGTGAAACTCTGTCTCTACTAAAAATACAAAAGTAGCTAGGCATGGTGGTGCACACCTGTAATCCCAGCTACTCAGGAGGCTGAGCATGAGAATCGCTTGAACCCGGGGAGGCGGAGGTTGCAGTGAGTCTAGATCATGTCACTGTACTCTGGCCTGAGTGACAGAGCGAGGTCCTGTCTCAAAATTTTTAAAAAATTAATTTAAAAAAAGTGTTTAAGCATTAGAATAGATGAAAATAGGACATATTAAAGTATGTCAAAGATGGGAATCCATTGGTGAATTCTTTTGAATTTTTAAATTCTTTTTTTTTTTTTGAGATGCAAAAAAATGCTTTGTTGCTCAGGCTGGAGTGCAATGGCATGATCTCAGCTCACTGCAAACTTGGGTTCAAGCAATTCTCCCACCTCAGCCTCCCAAGGAACTGGGATTACAGGTGTGCACCACCAGGCCTGGCTAATTTTTTTTTTTTTTTTAGATGGAGTCTTGCTCTGTTGCCCAGGCTAGAGTGCAGTGGCACGATCTTGACTCACTGCAACCTCTGCTTCCCTGGTTCAAGTGATTCTCATGCCTCAGCCTTCTGAGTAGCTGGGACAACAGATACCCACTACCATGCCCAGCTAATTTATTGTATTTTTAGTAGAGATGGTTTTCACTGTGTTAGCCAGGATGGTCTCGATCTCCTGACCTTGTGATCCGCCTGCCTCGGCCTCCCAAAGTTTACAGGTGTGAGCACCACGCCCAATCTAATTTTTACATTTTTAGTAGAGGCGGGGTTTCACCATATTGGCCAGGCTGGTCTGGAACTCCTGACTTCAAGTGATTCACCCACTTTGGCCTCTCAAAGTGCTGGGATTACAGGTGTGAGCTACCACACGTGGCATAAAATTCATTTTTTATTCAGCCTCTGCAATGCCCTGCTAGATGCAACTCTGGGAGTTGAGATCCCGTGGTGAACCAGGCAGACAAGCTCCCTGCTATCGTGGAACAGGTAGGATTTTATAATTGGAGGGAATGAAACCCAGAGTAAAGGAGCAAAGTTAATTTTTAAAAAGACTGATGAAATTCTGTATGTGCTGAAGAACCAGCTGGAAGCTCATAGTTAGGGGGCTGTTCCAGCAGCAGGGGAGACTGGGGTGTGGGGGTGAGGGCTTGTTTAGGAAGAAGCAGGAAGCCAGAGAATGCCTCTCAACACACACTCATTGTGCGTGCTCCGGTAAGTCCTTTCTCCTGTGTTGGCCTCAGTTTCTCCATCTGTTAACTGAGAGAAGGCACTAGATGTGTGTGTTTATCTTTTTATTATTCAAATCAGAAAACTTTAAAACAATTAATAGACAAATACAAATTTATACATTTATGCTGTGCAATGTAATGTTTTGAAATATGTATATATTGGCCAGGCATGGCAGTGCATGCCTGTAATCCCAGCACTTTGTGAGGCTGAGATGGGTGGATCACTTGAGCCCAGGAGTTCGAGACCAGCCTGGGCAACCTGATGCGACCCTATCTCTACAAAAAATACAAAAATTAGCTGGCTGTGGTGGCACATGCCTATAGTTCCAGCTACTTGGGAGACTGAGGTGGGAGGATGGCTTGAGCCTGGGAGGTGGAGGTTGAAGTGGGCTAGGTTGGCACCATTGCACTCTAGCCTGGGTGACCTAATAAGACCCTGTTAAAAAACAAAATAAAATAAAAATAAATATGTATATATTGTGGAATGGCTAATTGGGCTAAGTATGCATCACCTCACATACTATTTTTATTTTTATTTTTAAAGATGGGGTTTCACCATGACGGCCAGGCTGGTCTTGAACTCCTGACTTCAGGTGATCCACCCACTTCAGCCTCCCAAAGTACTAGGATTACAGGCGTGAGCCACCACGCCCGGCACTATTTTATTTTTATTTTTATTTTTAAGAGACGGGGTTTCACCATATTGGTCAGGCTGGTCTCGAACTCCTGACCTCAGGTGATCCAACCGCCTGGGCCTCCCAAAGTGCTGGGATTATAGGCATGAGCCATTGTGCCCAGCCCACATGCTATTTTTTTTTTTTTGCAATGAGAACAGTTAAAATTTATCAGTGATTTAGAAGTATACAATACATTGTTAATAACTATAGTGACTATGTGGTACAATAAGTCTCTTGAATTTATTCCTCCTGTCTAACTGAGATTTTGTATCTGTTGACCAACATCTCCTCAATCCCTTGGACCCCGCCCCAGCCCCTGGTAACCACCGTTCTGCTCTCTGCTTCTGTGAGTCCAGCTTTTAAAATTTCATATAAGTAAGATCGCGCAGTATTAATCTTTCTGTGTCTGGCTTACTTCACTTAATATAATGCTCTCCAGGTTCGTCATGTTGTCACAAATGACAGGACAACCTTTTTAAAGGTTGTATAGTATTCTATTGTGTATATATCACAGTTTTTTGTTTTTTTTTGAAATGGAGTTTTGCTCTTGTTCCCCAGGCTTGAGTGCTATGGCACAATCTCAGCTCACTGCAACCTCCACTTCCCGGGTTCAAGCAATCCTTCTGCCTCAGGCTCCCAAGTAGCTGGGATTACAGACGCCCGCCACTATGCCTGGCTAATTTTTGTATTGTTAGTAGAGATGGGGTTTCACCATGTGAGCCACCACGCCTGGCCAATTACAATTTCTTTATCCATTCCTTCATTGATGGACACTTAGGTTGTTTCCATAGCTTGGCTATTGTGGATGATACTGCAGTGAACATGGGAGTGCAGACATCTCTTTGACTTACTGATTTAATTTCTTTTGGATATGTAACCAACAGCGGGATTGCTGGATCATGTGGTAGTTCTATTTTTATTTTTTCAGGAGCCTCCATACTGTTTTCCATAATGGCTGTACCAGTTTACATTCCCACCAGCAGTATTCAAGAGTTCTTGTTTCTCTGCATCCTCACCAACACTTGTCTTTCTTTTTGTTGTTGTCTTTCTTTTTTAAAATTTTTTAAAATTATTTTTTATGAGGCTGGGCACGGTGGCTCACACCTGTAATCCCAGCACTTTGGGAGGCCGAGGCAGGTAGATCACCTGAGGTCAGGAATTTGAGACCAGCCCAGCCAACATGATGAAACCCAGTCTCTACTAAAAATACAAAAATTAGCCGAGTGTGGTGGCGGGCGCCTGTAGTCCCAGCTACTTGAAAGGCTGAGACAGGAGAATTGCTTGAACCTGGGAGATGGAGGTTGCAGTGAGCTGAGATCGTGCTATTGCACTATAGCCTGGACAACAAGAGCAATACTTGGTCTCAAAGAACAAACAAGCAAACATATATATATATGTTTTACATAAAACATATATATATATATAAGGTTTTTTAGAGATAGAGGCCTCGCCATGTTGCCCAGGCTGGTCTTGAACTTCTGGGTTCAAGCAGTCTGCCTGGCTTGGCCTCCCAAAGTGCTGGAGTTACAGGCATGAGCCACTGCACCAGCCAAGACTTGTCTTTCATCTTATGGGTTGTTTTTTTTCTTTTTTTTTTGAGACGGAGTTTTACTCTTGTTGCCCAGGCTGAAATGCATTGGTGAGATCTCAGCTCACTGCAACCTCTGCCTCCCAGGTTCAAGCGATTCTCCTGCCTCAGCCTCCCCGAGTAGCTGGAATTACACACTATGCCCAGCCCATCTTGTGTTTTTAATAACTCCCCATTCTGCTCTCTTCTCATCCCCTGGAAACTACCATTGTGCTTTCTGGCTCTACAAATTAGACTACTCTGGTTACTGTGTATAAGTGAAATCATACAGTGTTTGTCCTTTTGTGTCTGGCTTATTTACTTAGCATAACATTCTCAAAGTTCAGTCATGTTGTAGCACGGGTCAGAATTTCCTGTCTTTTAAGGTTGAATGGTACTGTATTGCATGTATATACATGAGATGGCTTTAGAGCTTCCTTCAACTTTTGGGTTGTAGAAGTCTAAATGCCACGTCTCTGTTGTTTCCCCAGGGCAGACTGTTGCCTGGCTTCAGACAGACTTTCTTTCCTGCTTATGTCACTAGAATCTTCCCTGAGCCCAGTGGGCCTAGGAGACCCTGGGGGAGGGATCCTGGGAATGAAAGGCTTTGGCTAAACACCTGCAGCCTTCTCTCCGAGGCTTCAGCAGCTGGGTCAGGTTTGGGTGCTGAGCAAGGGTTGAGGAGGTAATGATGGCCTGCAGGGGCTTGGCTGTCCAGATGAAATGGGTCTTGCTCTGAGGCCTGACCTGATTACAGGGAGCCCTGTGCTTGCCCTCCCTGGGGCCCCGGCCTGGCGGTGCTGCAGCCCCCTGTATGCCCAGCTGTTCTGGAGCAGCTGCAGAGGTAGGTGGGGCAGAGGAATTTGGGATAGCAGCTGCCAAAATGCATTGGCTTTGGGGTCTGACACAAGAGATATAACTCATGGTGAGGCCAGTGAGTTCATGCTGGTTCTCATCTGAGGGCTAACTAGTAGTTAACAGTCACTGTTGCTTCAAGTTTTAATATGTTCACCACATACCAAACACTGGGCATGAATTATCTCAGTTAATTGTTACACAGCTGTAGGAGGTTGGTATCATTGGCCCGATTTTACAGATGAGCAAGCTGAGGCTTGGAGAGCCTTGCCTGGGTCTGTGCAGTTGGTAAATGGCCCAACTGGAATTGGGCCCTGGTTATATACTGAAGGCTGGTTTCTTATGCACTGCTTCTGTGCGGTGGGGACATTCTTTGGCCAGCTTCTTAGTGGAGAGTAGGTAAGGGGCCAAGATCCCTGCCTTCCCTACATGGGACAGGGGAGCTCCTCTTATAGCTGCTTAGGGATTCTGCTTCAAAACATTATTTGAAAGCCACTGTTAATAGTTCAACCATTTATTTTATTTGTATTTTATTTATTTATTTTTTTAGATAGGGTCTCACTCTGTTGCCCAGGCTGGAGTGCAGCGGTGCGATCTTGGCTTATTGCAACCACTACCCCCAGGCTCAAGGGATCCTCCCACCTCAGCCTACCAAGTAGCTGAGACCACAGGTGAGCACCACCATGCCTGGCTATTTTTTTGTGTTTTTAGTAGAGATGGGGTCTCGCCCAGGCTGGTCTCGAACTCCTGAGCTCAAGTGATCCGTCTGCCTAGGCCTCCCAAAGTACTAGGATTCCAGGTGTAAGCCACTGCTCCCGGACTCAACCCATTTATTTTACAGATGGAGAAACTGCGGCCCAGAGAGGGGCAGGGGAGCTGTCCAGGGTCACTCTAACAGGGTTGGTGGCTGAGCCAGGCCCTGCCTCTCAGCCATCTGCTGTTTCTGGTGCCCACCCATTTTCCTGGATTTTATATGTGACCTGCCCAGTCAGGAGGGCACTCTGGGGCCTTCCCTGCTGGGTCTGCCTGGAGCCCATTCTGTAGGACCTCTGCAGACCTTGGCTTGTGGACAAATGACTGAGGGAGGGAGATGCAGAGATGGCAGGCAGTAGGGGCAGAGATCAGAACCTAGGCTGGATCTCAGACTGGCTCTGGGCTGACTTGTTGTGTGGCCTGAGTGACTCCATTCTCTCTAGGGCTCCATTTCTCCATCTGTCCAATGATGGGGTATTGACAGCTTGGGCCCACAGGCACTGAGCAGGGGAGGATGAATGGTCCTGACAGGAGATATAAATGTATGGGGGAGGAAGAAGGAGCCACTGGGCCCAGGAGGGCTCTGGAATTCTTTGCCCCATCCTCCTCCAGGAAACAGCCTCCCACACTCTCCCTGCTGGCCAGAGGACGCCGCTTGGCCTGAGCGTGTCCAAGCCTCAGATGACAGAGTTCCTGGTCCCCTATGCTGCCCTGGGGCTAGTGGCTGCTTTTCCTCAGTCCTAAGATGTCCTCCTCACCTCAGAGTGGTGCTGGCCCCAGCGGGGCTTGGAGGAAGCTGAGCTCTTTGTGGGGGCACTCACATGGGTATCAGCCTAACCCACCTATGTGTCCTCATATCCCTGACAGGTGCACATACATGCAAACCCATATGCACACCACAGCAGGTGCTCACAGATGGAGGGCGCCAGGCCACTTCTTTTTTTTTTTTTTTTTTGAGATGGAGTTTTGCTCTTGTTGCCCAGGCTGGAGTGCAATGGTGTGATCTCGGCTCACTGCAACCTTCGCCACCCAGCTTCAAGCGATTCTCGTGCCTCAGCCTTCCAAGTAGCTAAGATTACAGGCATGCACCACCACACCTGGCTAATTTTGTATTTTTAGTAGAGACAGGGTTTCTCCATGTTGGTCAGGCTAGTCTTGAACTCCCACTCTCAGGTGATCCGCCCTCCTTGGCCTCCCAAAGTGTTGGGATTACAGGCATGAGCCACTGCGCCTGGCCGAGCCAGGCCACTTCTGTCTTTTAAGGCTCCTGGTAATTTAAAAATGAAGAAGGCCTAAATAGGGTGTTCACAATTGTGGTATGTTTTTATCTAACAAATTAATTATTATTATTATTATTATTTGGGATGGAGTCTAGCTCTGTTGTCTAGGCTTGAGTGCAGTGGCGTGATCTCGGCTCACTGCAACCTCTCCCTCTCGGGTTCAAGCGATTCTCCTGCCTCAGCCTCCTGAGTAGCTGGGATTACAGGCGCCTGCCATCATGCCCAGCTAATTTTTGTGTTTTTAGTAGAGACCGAGTTTCACGGTGTTGGCCAGGCTGGTCTCGAACTCCTGACCTCGTGATTCACCTGCCTCGGCCTCCCAAAGCGCTAGGATTACAAGCATGAGCCACCGCACCTGGCCAAATTAATGTTTTTTTTAAATACACGCATGCACCCACACACATCCAATACAATGTAATTTTGAGACTTACAAGATCATCACAAAAATTATAAAAAATGTGATTTCACATTGCCGTGTGGTCCAGTGATGGGATGTAAGTTTCAAATGGCATGAAGAGCATTCTATTCTTTCCATCTCATCCATGATTCTCTGGGGCTAGACATCCAGCCCACTTTGTGTGCACATTGTATTATGAAAAGTGTCAAGCATCCGGAGGGGTTGAAAGAATGGCACAGTGAGCACCTGTATACTCAGCACCTAGGGGCTACAATGAACATTTTGCAGTATCTGCCTTATCACATATCCATCCCTCTGTCCAACCCTCTATCCATCTCTCCGCACAGCCAGCCCTCTCCCTATCCACCTACCTAGCCATCCATCCCTCTCTCCCTCCTTTCATTCCATCTCATTTTTGGATGCATTTTTGAGGCTTCTGAATGTGAGGCCTGGGCCAAATGGCACTCTCTTCTCTCCTTTGCAGTAACAGGCCCCGCTACACACACAGGCACACCCCTACCTCTACATGTAAACCCCACATGTGTACATACCACATATGACTTATCTATGTCCCCACATTTATACATGAATACCCCATGCACATATCCACATAACCACACACGCTGATCTGTGCACATGTACCTAAACACACACCCCCACCGCCACCATCAACATCACACACTGCCCATGTGTGCATTCAAGACCCTGGACATCTGTAAGGAAAGCATCTGGAGACCTTTGGGAACCCTCAGACCTGTGGCTCTCATGGAGCTGGTGCCAGGTCCTGGCTCTCTCCTCCACCACATTTCTGGCAAGTGCCAGAGGCTCCCTTGAGCTATCCACCTCAGTTGTCCTACCTTTTCCACTCTTACCCATCTTCTCTCTCAACCCCTGGTCGCTTCCCACAAAGGAAATGGATTCCTTCCAGAGTGTTACTGCATATGGGAAGCAAAGCCCACAGACCATCTACTCCACACAGGCTGGGACTGTGTCTGCCCTGTTGTCACTGCATTCCCAGCTCCTCGCCCACTGTGGCCCTCTCTAAGTGTTGATTGGAAAAAAGTCACCAGAGCAGCATAGAAGCACATACACTGGGCAGCCACAGGAGTACCCCTACCCCACACAGTTACATCCATGTACGCAGAACACCCTGTGTTTGCGCATGCTAAGCTTGCCTCACTGTGTGCCTGCACACGTGTGAACACACACTGTGTCTGCCTGTCTTCATACTTTCCAGATAGAGTCCCTGCCAGGACCTGGGTCCTTTCACAAAATCACCTAAGATCACTGTGGGCTCACCTCCTGGCACATGAGATCCAGGTGTGGCTCCATGACCACCCAGGGCTCCTGGCTTGGCCCTGAACATCTGGGCAGCAGGGGTTTAGAGAACCAGCTTTGGAATTCCATTCTTCCGAGGAAACCTGGGTTCCATTCTGGCTCTGCACATGATCACTATGAATGTTCCCCATGTGATTTATGTACAAGTTACCTAATCTCCTGGAACATCAATTTCCTTATCTTCTAAATGGGCCAATAGTTCCTACCTTAAATGCATCTTAAAGGAGATAATCTCAGCAGAATGCCTGGTATGTTGCAAGCTCTTAAAAATTCTTGCGGTGAATACGATTATCGTTATTTTAGCCTTTGCTCCAAAATCCCATGCACTTTTTTCGAGGAAGGACAGCCTTGGTTGGGGGGTGTTTATGGGGAGAGCAGAGTGGATGGTGCATATGTGAATACCTCTCCCCAGATGCTCCTCCAGTCCCAAGCTCTTATTATCCTATATGCATATTCATAAGGGATGGCCTCAGCCCTGCTCTGTAAATGGGTCAGAAGCAGGAAATAGAGGCCAGTGCAGGTAGCAAATCCGAAGGGATAGGAGACTCAAAGCCAGCACACATCTGAGTCCTCATGGATGGGAGGATGGTAAGAAGGGATGGGGTGAGAATGGATTGGGGGCACTAGGGCTGGGGCAGGTGTTTGTTCCTATGTTGCAGATTTGAAAATTCAGGCCCAGTGAGATCAGATTAGAGAACGTTGTGGTGGGTGGTCCAAGAAGTCAGAGCCTGCTGTCTTTGGGAACTAGAGAGTTGAGCATCTGTCTGGACTGGGTGATGGGCATAGGGCAATGGACCAAAGGACCCCTACATGTTTCTTTCAAGGGACATGGTTTACATGGCATTGGGTGGAGGAGCAGAATCCTAATTCCAGCCCTCTAGTGAGGCTTACAGTGGTTGGGTGACTTGCCAGTATCACATAGCTGTTGACTTTGACCTTGCTTTTGGGGGTACGAGAGACAGAGCTATTCTGGCCCCATGCAGGAGATTCAAGGCTGGGAGTAAAGGCTGATGGGTTGGCCAGGATACCAAGGAATGAAACTCTTTATCTATGTCCTCATTTCATCTCCTCAGTAGTCCCCCGAGATATCTGGGGCAAAATATCTTATCTTTATTTTACAGATGAGAAGCATGAGGCTGAGAGAGAGGAGGAGTCACCAGGACCCAGCTACACAGTGAGTTATGCCCTCCATGCTCAGCATGTGAGAGCCCACCTGGCCTTGGTCTTGGGCAGGCAGGAGGCCAGGACAGTGGCAGCACATTACCTTGCTCTGAAAAATGTTAGCCTGAAGCCAGAGTGGCTGTCCCTTTACACATGCAGTCAGCTTAATCCCTCATTCCTTGCAGATAACTGCTTATTTCTTAGAATACTTTCTCAGATGCTCGTGCTGGCTCTGTGAGATTGAACAGAATAGCCCTCCCTATTTCAGGGAAGGGGATGGATGGATGCCCTTTGTGGGGTGAAGTGGCCCCCCCAAGGATGGCATAGGGCATGGGGCATAGGGCATGTTCTGTGGCAGAACAGGAATCCCAGGAGTCACTCCTCTTGGTCTTGGGTGCTTTCTCCTGTTCCAGGTCATGGATAGGGAGGGGATGTGGAATGAAAAATTCAGCTCTTGGAGCAGAAGTGTCCAAGGGAGCTGGCCCTGGGATGGGAGCATGTGAGGAGGGCTCACTTCAGACTGCTCGGTCATATTTCAGTGTAAAGGTTTTCTGTGCAGAAGATGACCCTGTAGGGGCTACTTTTGGATCAGAATGTCAGTCACAGCAAAAGGAGGAAAGTGGACTTATGGTAAAAGTTCAGACATTCATCCAGCAAGCATTCACTGCCTGACTGTGCCAGGCCCTGTACTGTGCTCCGGGCAGGAGAGGGGGTGGTCAGAGAGCAGACCGTTCTTGGGTGGGTCACAGTCTCCTAAAGGCCTCGGGCTAGGCAAGGACTGAAATATTACTGGACAGAAGAATAGGAAGACTAGATATTGTCACCTACACTTTTCCAAGGGAAGCAGTAGGACATCAGGGTGAAAGCCAGGCCGGATGGCCCTCCAGCTCTGCTTCTTCTGAGCTGTGTAGCCTCAAGCAACAATAACAACAACCACAGCGATCATAGTCAATGTTTATTCAATGCATGGTTTACGTTTAGCGTGTCACTACTTCTTTGTGCCTCAGTTTCCTCATCCGTAAACTGGAGTGAGTGTGGAATTAATCAACTTCTCAGGGCTGTTGTGGGGCTCAAATGGTACCATGGGGGAAAGTTGGGCATGTGCTCGGGTTGTTTGTGAGGCCATAAGGGAGGCCCATGTTGTTTGGAAGCTTGGCAGAATCACGAGGATGTTTATTTCTAATGGAGGCAGGTAGTGGGTTGGGGGCGATGGTGGTGGCTCTCTTCACTGAGAGGTATGGCATGTGAGCAAGCTTCAAAGGGAAGAAGAGAGATAAGGAGAAGGACCTTCAAGAGGAGGGCATCTGCCAGGTGCAGTGCCTCACATCTGGAATCCCAGCACTTTGGGAGGCCAAGGCAGGAGGATTGCTTAAGCCCAGGGGTTCGAGACCAGCCTGGGCAACATAAGGAGACCTCATCTCTGCAAAAAATTAAAAAAAAAAAAAAAAATTAGCCAGGCATGGTAGTACGCACTGGTGGTCCCAGCTACTTGAGAGGTTGAGTGGGGAGGATCACCTGAGGTCCAGGAGGTTGAAGCTGCAGTGAGCCATGATTGGGCCACTGTGTTCCAGCTTGGGTGACAGTGAGACCCTGTCTCAAAAAATAAATAAATAAAATACAAAACAGGGGGGCATTGTGTGGGCAAAGAGCGGAGGAGGGAAAGTGTAGGGTGTGTTTGTGGAACAGTCCTCATGCAATTAATGGCTAAGCCTGGCACCCAGTGAATCACCCAAGAATGTAGTGAACCCAGCTCTTTGGCCCTGGGGCCAGCTTCGAGGCATAGAGCCTTCTTTCCCTAACATTATCTTGTCCAGAGGTGGCTGAGGACAGGGCTGAAGGGAGAGTAATTACAGAGTCCTACTTCTTGGTCTCTCACACCTACCCCTGGAGAGCCATCTGCGAGGAATGTGGCCGCCCTTCCCTGCTTTCTGACCTCCTTAGCTAGGGACCAGAGTTTGGGCATCCCTAGGGAGTGATAAGCCACTAAGCACGGGTGGCTGTGGGGAGTGTGTGACTCCCAGCAGGCTGCTGGGAGTCAGTGGAGTTTGAAGAACAGATGGAGAGAAGGGAGGATGCGTTTAGAGTGAGAGGCTGGGGTCTTAGAAGAAGCAGTAGGTTGGCCGGGTGAGGTGGCTCACGCCTGTAATCCAAGCACTTTGGGGGCCAAGATGGGCGGATTACCTGAGGTCAGGAGTTCAAGACCAGCCTGGCCATCATGGTGAAACCCCAACTTTAAAAAAAAAAAAAAAAAAAGAAGAGGAAAACAGTGACGATAGGATCTTACGTTTGTCAAGCATCTACCATGTGTTGTAACCACCCTATGAGGTATGTATCCTCACTTTACAGACGGGGGAAACTGAAGCTCAGAGAGGTGCAGTGACTTGCCGAAGTTTCTTTATCCAATCATTCAGCATTCAACTTCAGCACCTACATATTGAGCAGAGGCTCTGCGCCAAGCACTGAGGAGTTAGCGGTGACCACCTCTTGACTTCTGTCCTCAAGGGTGACAGTGTCCTGAGGTCGCACGGGCTCAAACCGAGGTCGATTTCCGAACGCTCGCTTTGGAGCAGGATGTGAGCCCGGGCCAGGGTTGGGTCAGGTTGAGGGGCTCGCCTGGCCGCGGGAATTTCCGACAGCACTTTTTCCCTAGGGTTCCGCCCCACGCACCTGCCCCAGGTGAGTCCGGGGAGGCCCCGAGCACCTCCGGAAAGCGTCGAGTAGCTTCGGCAGGTGGGGGCGGGGCCGGGGCGGGGCGGGGCGGGGCGGGGCCGGGGCCGGGGAGGGGCCAGGCCCCGCACCCGGATCCGGAGGTCCGAGCCCCGAGTCCCGCGCCCTCGCCGGGCGCCCGAAGCTGCCGCCATGGGGGCCTGCCTGGGAGCCTGCTCCCTGCTCAGCTGCGTGAGTCCCGATCGCGGCGCCCGCCCGCGCGCGCCTCCCGTTCCTGCTGCGGGCCCGCACTTTCTTCTGTTCTGCTCCGAGTAGTTTCTTCTTTTTTCTTCCTGCGAACTTGTCTTTCTGGGCCGGCGCCCCGCCTGCTCGCCCTCCCGGGCCCTCTCTCGGCATCTCGATCCCGCTGCTCCCGTCCCCCCTGCCCCTCCCGGCCGGCGGGCGCCGGGCAGCTGGGGTCCCGGCTCAGGTTTCCGCGGGGGAGGGCGGGACGCGCGGGCAGGAGGGGAGTGCCCTCGGCAGGCGCCCTCCGGGACCTGGGGAGACTGAGCTTGGAGCCCGGGATCGGGGCAGCTGTGCGGGCCCTCGTGCCCACCTGGGGCGGTCCTCGGGGTGGCCTCTGTCCCCGTCCCGGAGGCCCTGGTGCCGCGCGTGGTCGGCGGCGCCCGTCGCTCCTGGCGAGCGCCCCGCCCGGCCCCTGTGGCCGCCTGCCCGTCTGTCTGTTTTGTCACTCGGGCCCGGCCTGTCAGTTCGTATTTGTCTGGTGCGTGTCTCCGTCCGTCGTTCGTCCGACTGTCTTTGTCCGTCTGCTGTCTTCCATCCGGCTGTCCGGCTGTCCCTCAGTCTCTCTGCGGCCCCGTCGGCCGTCCTCAGTCTGACTCGCGCTGCCTCTCAGCCACTTCCCCAGCTCGCCCCGGACCCTCTGGGCGCCGCGCGGAGACTGGGATGGGAGGGGAGGGAGCCCCCGGACTTTCTTAGCCGCCCGCGAGTAAGGCGGGTGCGGGTCGTCACGGACCACCGGGCGGACTCTGGGTTGGGAGAACGGAATCGAGGGAGGTGCAGGTGTGAGCTGGGAGTGACCGGTCGCGGGTTCGGGACCGGGGCGGCGGTGGGGGGCGGCCAGCCTCTGTTCTGTGGCTGCAGCCGCAGAAGGGAGGGGCTCCAGCCAGACCCCGGCTGGGAGGCCCGTTCTCCCTTCCCCTTTCCCCAGCCCCCTCTCCTTCCGTCTTTCCCTCATTAAATCTGAGGTTCATTCAGGCAGCCCCCTCCCCCCTATGGCCCCACACAAAGAGGCCCTGAGAGGGAGAGGGGGCTCCAGCGGCTGCTGAATCTCAGTACTTGCTTTCCTTTGTCCCTGACGTGTGTGTGTGTGTGTGTGTGTGTGTGTGTGTGTGAGAGAGAGAGAGAGCGAGAGAGAGCGGAGAGAGAGAGAGAGGAGGGGGTGTAGGGGGAGAGCTTGGGGTCTAGAGATTTACTTCACAGCCATTTTCTAAGAATGAGATCAGCATAGACAGCACAGAGAGACTAGAGAGCCTCTTGCCTCACTGGGCGTCCATTTCCCGTGTGTGTATGTGTGTGTGTGTGTGTGTGTATGCGGGTGCATGTGCACGAGGAGGAATCAAGCTGATGTCTGAAATTCCTCCCAGCCCAAAGAATTCAAGGTTTAGGCCAGGTCTCTGCCCGCAAGGTTTGCTTCCTGGTGAGGGAGACAGAGCTTTCACAGTGGACCTGATTTCCATCTGGTTGCACCAGGAGGGACACAGGCCCTCCTGGGCTGGTTTGGGGGTGTTGAGGGGCAGCCTGCCAGCCAGCCGTGTGTGCCTTGGTCTACCCATCTGTCAGTCGAGGACAGTCACAGGGCCTTTCTCACAATGCTGTTGGGAGATGAAACAGCTCCTGGCACATTGTGAGTGCTCCCTGTGGGAATTATTGCTAACATCAAGGAAAGGTGGGTGGAGAATTCCATTTGGAGACAATGCAAAGCCAAGTGCCGGTCCCTGAGTCACAGCATTCTACAATGCTGAGAGCAGGCACGCCTACTCGAACCGTCTGTTTACAGATTACAGATGAGAAGACTGCGCCCAGAGAAGTTCGCTGACTTGCCTAAGGTTACACAGGGAAAGGACGGAGAACTGCATAGTTAGGATCAACGTCTGATTCCTGGTCCAGGCTTCTGTCCACACCTTCTCTCCCTTCCCCCACATCCTGGCTACTTGAGGCACAGGGTTGGTCCAGGGTAGAATTGGGAGGTAACTTAGTGAGTAATATCAGCAAGGGACCTGCCCCTCCCTTCAATGCCATCCCCTTGGGGTTCTGGCCTCCGACATTTACTGAGGTTCTGGCCTCTAACAATTTACTGAGCCAGGTACTGTTCCAAGCCCCTCACATGCCATCTCATTGGTTCTCCCCACCTCCTCCACCCTGTGACATGTTAGCCCATTTTACGGATGACTATCCTAACACGCAGCATGGAGCTGTCCAGCAGTGGCCCAGGCCCCACACTGTAGTGAGCACTGGTGTGTGTGTGTGTGTGTGTGTGTGTGTGTGTATGTGTATGTATAAAACCTCCTTTCATTTAATCCTCACAAAGACTCCACTGGGGTAGTTAATAATTGTTCCCATTTTACAGATGAGGAAACTGGCTCAGAGAGTGAAGGTGACTTCTCCATAGCCACACAGCATTAAGTGGTGCAGCTGGGCACTACCGGACACCAGTACCATCGTGTTGTAGTGAAGAGTTGCTATGCAGGAGTGAAGTTCTATAAGGGGTTTCTGGGCAACTTTAGGGGGATTTTTTTGCATGGATGGATCAGTGGGGGAAGAGTTTTGTACCTTCCCAGCTGTGACTCATCTGCTGATTGTGCCTCTCAGCATTGCAACCGGGCTGAAGGTGAACGGGGCTAAAGGTGGGTCCTGCCTTGCATGGGGAAGTAAGATGGGCACACAGGGGATGGAGTCACCAAGCCCGCACATGATGACTCAGCCAGTCTGCAAATATTTCAGGAGGGTCTCGTACATCCTAGGGAGTGTGAAATGCCTGTGGGTCAGACCACTGCACTCAGATCCTAGCTTTGCCTCTTCTCATCTCTGTGACTGTGGGCAGTCACGTGGCCCATCCCCTTGTCTGTAAGGTAGAGAGAACAATGGTGTCTATCCCTTAGCCTGTTGTGAGGATTAAATGGGACTGAGCTTAGCACAGCTGCATATTTAGCATGAAGCTGGCATGCAGTGGCCAGTCCAGAAATACCCCACAGTGGTACAAGACTCAAG
Organism: Ateles fusciceps; assembly: GCA_036589455.1. Lineage (NCBI taxonomy): Eukaryota > Metazoa > Chordata > Mammalia > Primates > Atelidae > Ateles > Ateles fusciceps. Next base: position 3,176,257 of record JAZHEH010000733.1, read on the forward strand.
ACCACATGCAAGGAAGTGCTCAAGCCAGTGAGACCCAGGGCTGCCTAAATGTAGAGCCTGGGCTCTGAGCCACTGTACTCTCCTGCCCCAGGAGACCATTTTACAGATGAGGAAACTGAGTCCCAGGGAGGGGAGGAGAGACTTGCCTGAGGTTGTGGCAGAGCCAGCGTTAGGACTTGCATTCTTGGCACTGCATGCGGGAAGTAGGTGTACCTTGGGACACTTCTGACTGACCTCTGCTGTGTTTTGACTAGTCCTGGGTGGCTCAGCCAGTTATGGAGTTGTTCATGAAGGCAACAAGCTGCATTCTTACTGGGGCCAGTTTTGTATTTTTTTAATTGTGACGAAATATATGTTAAAAAGTTTACCCTTTTAACCTTTTATTTTAGTCTTTAAGGAGTTTGTAATTTATTTTATTTTACTTTATATATTTTTATGAGACAGAGTCTTGCTCTGTTGCCCAGACTGGAGTGCAGTGGCGCCATCCTGGCTCACTGCAACCTCTGGCTTCCGGGTTCAAGTGATTTTCTCACTTCAGCCTCTTGAGTAGCTGGGATTACCAGCATGTGCCACCATGCCCATCAAAATATTGTATTTTTAGTAGAGATGGAGTTTCACCATATTGGTCAGGCTGGTCTTGAACTCCTGACCTCAAGTTATCCGCCCACCTTGGCCTCTCAAAGTGTTAGGATTACAGGCGTAAGCCATTGTGCCAGGCCTATAATTTATTTTAGAAGACATGTATATTAAAATGGAGGTCTAGGCCAGGTGCGGTGGCTCACATCTGTAATCTCAGCACTTTGGGAGGCCGAGGCGGGTGGATCAACTGAGGTCAGGAGTTCAAGACCAGCCTGGCCAACATGGTGAAACCCTGTCTCTAATAAAAATACAAAAGTTAGCCAGACGTGGTGGCAGGTGCCTGTAATCTCAGCTACTCGGGAGGCTGAGGCAAGAGAATCGCTTGAGCCTGGGAGGCAGAGGTTGCAGTGAACCGAGACTGTTCCACTGTACTACAGCTCGGGCAACAGAGCGAGACTCTATCAAAAATAATAATAAAAGCTGGGTGCAGTGGCTCACGCCTGTAATCCGAGCACTTTGGGAGGCTGAGGTGGGTGGATCACCTGAGGTTGGGAGTTGGAAACCAGCCTGACCAACATGAAGTAACTCCATCTCTACTAAAAATACAAATGTAGCTGGGCGTGGTGGCACACGCCTGTAGTCCCAACTACTCGGGAGGCTGAGACAGGAGAATCACTTGAACCCGAGAGGCGGAGTTTGCAGTGAGCCAAGATCGTGCCATTGCATTCCAGCCTGGGCAAAAAGACTGAAACTTTGTCTCAAAAAAATAAAAATAAAAATAAAATAAAATGGAGCTCAAATAAATACAACCCTAATAAAAATTAATCCCAAATGAATGGCATTATCAGAAGGAGCAGTGCCAGCTAAGGCACACAGTAACTCTAGAAGGTCTTACTGTCAGCCCTCATCTGGATTACTGAAGCAGCCCCTGACTCTCCTCTTTTCCCTGAAAGATACCACACATCACCCCCTTGACCTGTCTTTTTGTGGTCAAAGTGATGTTTCTAAAATGCAAATCTGCTGTCATTCCTCTTCTTCTTTCGTAATCATTCCCTGTTGCTTTCAGGTTGAAGTCCAGACTCCCTGGCATGGTGTACAGGACGTTGGCCACCACCTCCATGACCTCTCCAGCTTCTCTCACCCTTTCAGCTACCCTGAAAATACAGTGTCCCTGTAGCTCTGCATGTGTCATTCTCTTTGCTGGGAATACCCTTCTCCCCTCTTCACCTGGCTGACTTCCTGCTCTTCTTTAAAAACTCCATGCCCCCTCCTTTTTAAAAACATTGAGGAAAAAGATGCATACCATAAAAGGTACCGTTTTAACAATTTTTAAGTGTAGCATTGAAGTACATTGACATTGGCCGGGCGTGGGGGGTCTCGCCTGCAATTCCCGGGCTTGGGGGGCCCGGGGGGGGGGGGCCCCGGGGGGGGGGGGAGGGGCGGGGCGGGCACAGGGGGGGGGCCCGGCGGGAAAAAAAAAAAAAAAAAGTGTATATTGTTATGCAGTCATCACCACCATCCTTCTGCAGAACCTTTTCATCTTCCCAGACTGAAACTCCCACTAAACAGTAACTCCCCAGCCCCTCGCAACCACCATTCCACCACCTTTCTCTATGAGTTTGGCTACTCTGTCCATTAAGTGGAGTCATACAATATTTGTTCTTTGGTGTCTGGCTTATTTCACTTTGTGTAATGCCCTGAGGGTTCATCCATGTGTCAGAATTTCATTCCCTTTTTTTTTTTTTTTTTTTTTTTTGAGATGGAGTCCTGCCCTGTCACCCAGGCTGGAATGCAGTGGTGCAATCTCTGCTCACTGCAATCTCCACCTCCTGGATTCAAGCAATTCTCTTGCCTCAGCCTCCCCAAGTAGCTGGGACTACAGGCACACACCACCATGCCCAGCTAATTTTTCTGTATTTTTAGTAGAGATAGGTTTTCACCATGTTGGCCAGGCTGGTCTTGAACTCCTGACCTCAGGTGATCCTCCTGCCTTGGCCTCCCAAAGTGCTGGGATTACAGATGTGAGTCCCCACACTCAGCCTCATTCCTTTTTTAAGAATGAATAATATTCCATCGTATGGATATGTATATGCCACATTTTGTTTGTCCATTTATCTCATCCACCAATGGACATTTAGCTTGTTTTCACCTGATGGCTACTGTGAATAATTCTGCTATGAACATGGGTGTTTAAATATCTGAGTCCCTGCTTCATTTCCTTTGGATATATATCAGAAGTGGAGGCCACTTATTTTATTTTATTTTATTTTATTTGAGACGAAGTCTTGCTCTGTCACCCAGGCTGGAGTGCAGTGGCGCTATTCAGCTCACTCCAACTTCTGCCTCCCAGGTTTAAGCGAGTCTCCTGCTTCAACCTCCTGAGTAGCTGGGATTACAAGTGCCCGCCACCACGCCCAGCTAATTTTTATATTTTTAGTAGAAACGGGGTTTCACCACGTTGGCAGGGTGGTCTCAAACTCCTGACCTCGAGTAATCCGCCCGTGTCGGCCTCTCAAAGTTCTGGGATTACAGGCTTGAGGCACCACACCCAGACGGCCAGTTTGTTTTAAACAGAAAAATTCAAAACTGTCACCCAGCCCTCAGCTGCCTCCCCTACCCACCTAGCACCCCATGAGTGGTTCTGTTTTTTTTTTTTTTTTTTTATTTTAATCGCTTCTGCAGGTTGGCATTCAGCTGGCCCGGGAAGCTAAGGCACGTGGTGATCCCACTCATGGTAGCAGACACCAGGTGAACGAGTGGTTCTAAGAACTTCTGTCTCTGGCTCTAAGGACAACCAGGAGACAATGTGAATGACTGACTCAGTGACAGCCTGTTCACATAATGCCAAACCACTCACAGCTCCAGAGCCATCTGCCTTGCCTTGAGAGGTAGTGAGCTCCTTGTTATTGGCAGTATGCAAGCAGCAGAGGATGGCCAGATGCTTCTAGTTGGTTCTTCATTGGAAAGAGAATGGATTGGTTGAATGCCAAGGAACCTTGCAGCTGTAGGGCGCTAAGGCTTGGGGCTTCTTAAATCTTGACTTGTCCATTCTGAGAACCTGGGCTGGTGCTAAGATTCAGCCACTGTAAGTGTTCTGGGGCTTTTCCGATGCTGCCCTTGAGTGCATCTGCAGGGAAAAGGGAGTGGTTGTAATTGTAGTGTGGGAATAGCCTTACAGTCAGCCTTCCCTTCACATGCATCACGAGCGTTATTCCATGTTGCTCTGGAGCCAGGGGCTTCATCTTTCTGCCTCTGTAGCATTCCGTGGAGTGAAAGGGCCATGGCTGTCCCCGGGTGTTAGACATTTAGGTTATTTGTAGTTTTTTAAGACTCCAATAGGCTCACAAAACCTAAAGCTTATTTAAGTTTTTCTTTATATAAAATATTTTTATATTTGTAAATTCAACTTAATTGAAGTATTATTTATATACAATTAAATGTACCCAAGTTAAGTGTTACCTACATGTTTGCCCTATTCAGCAGAGAAATCCCTTTTATGGAGTACCATGATATATTGATGGGTGTTTTGTTATTTTCAGTTTTCCCCCAGTGGCTGGGGATGGTGGCTCATGCCTATAATCCCAGCACTTTGGGAGGCCAAGGTGGAGAATCCCTTGAGCCCAGGAGTTCAAGACCAGCCTGGCCAACATGAGAAAACCCTGTCTCTATCAAAAAATACAAAAATTAGCTGGGTGTGGTGGTATGCACCTGTGGTCCCAGCTACTTGGGAGGCTGAGGTAGGAGTATCGCTTGAGGCCAGAAGGTTGAGGCTGCAGTGAACTGAGGTCACACCACTGAACTCCAGCCTGGGTGACAGAGCCAGACTCTTTCTCGGAAAAAAACAAAACAAAACAAAACAGAAAACTAAAAACAAAAATTAGCTGGTACCTGTGGTCCCAGCTACTGACGAAGCTGAGGTGGGAGGATTGCTTGAGCCCCGGAGGTAGAGATTGCAGTGAGCTGAGATGGCACCACTGCACTCTAGCCTGGGTGACAGAATGAGACCCTGTCTCAAAACAAAATTTCTCTTCCCCTGTTATTTTTCTATTATGATCAGTGGCACAATTAATTTCTGTGTGTTTGTGTATATGTGTACATACCTGCCCTTACTCCCATGGTCTGGCATTTCCGTAGGAAGATATATATATATATATATATATATATATATATATATATATATAATGACGTTTTGGTTAAATGGAAGAGGTTCTTGTAGGACCTGGAGCCATTCCGGGGTGGGGTGAATGGACCAAGGTAGATGACCATTTCCAAGGATGATCTGGAAGCAGTGTGTGTTTTTCTCTTTGACGTAGTCTCTCAGGCTGCTGATCAAGCCCTTGGATATCCTGAGGTTTCAGGCATCAGGAACACCTGGATTTTGAGCTTTAGGAACCAGAGTGAGCTGAAAGGCCAAGTTCCCTGAAAGCAGAACAGCTTTCTTGTGTCTCAGATTGAAATTAAATGGTAACAAGCCAGAGTCAGGACCTGAAGGAGCACCCGGGCACCTGGCTCCTATCAGTACCCACTGGCCTCCCTTGGTTTTCTGGTCTTGGAGGGATTTTTGTTTTCATCAGTGGGAGGTATTTAAATTAAATGAGAGGACCATTAGTGAATTAGCGAGCTGGGAGCTAATGTCGTCCTGTGGGCAGCCTGACCCTTGATGCGCACAGATCTGAATTTGCATCCCAGCTCCTCAGCTTACTTGCTGTGTGACCTTGGTCATGCCACCTCTCTGTCTCAGTTTTCCCATTTGTAAATGGAAAATTACAACACAATTTATAGCATCAGTGAAGCTTAATGTAGATAAAGTGCTTATCACAGTGCCTGGGATTGAGTAACCCTTCGTAAATGGTAGCTGTCACTAATACTACTTGAATCTCATTGCTGTTATCAACTTGCTGTGTGACCTCTGGTAAGTTTCTTAACCCCTCTGGTCTCAATTTCCACATCTGTAAAATGGGACTAAATAACCTGCTCTATCTGATAACCAGAATGTTCTTTATGGCAGGGGTCCCCAACCCCTTGGCCATGGGCCAGTACCTATCCATGGACTATTAAGAACTGGGCCATGCCAGGGGCAGTGGCTCACGCCTATAATCCCAGCACTTTGGGAGGCCGAGGTGGGCGGATCACAAGGTCAGGAGATCGAGACCATCCTGGCCAACAGTGAAACCCCATCTCTAAAAAATAAATAAATAAATAAATAATAAAAAGAACTGGGCCACACAACAGGAGGTAAGCAGCAGGTGACCAAGCATGACAGCCTGAGCTCTGTCTTAATCAGATCAGCGGCAGCATTAGATTCTCATAGGAGTGCGAACCCTGTTGTGAACTGTGCATGCCAGGGATCCAAGTTGTGTGCTCCTTATGAGAATCTAATGCCTGATGATCTGAGGTGGAACAGTTTCATCCCAAACCATATCTGCCCCCTGCCACCACCCTGCTGCCATCTGTGGAAAAAGTGTCTTCTCTGAAACTGGTTTCTGGTGCCAGAAAGGTTTGGGACCACTGCATTATGGCCTATGAAACATTTTTCAGGCTTTTCTTATCCCCCTCACCCACCAACAGCCGTGGATAGGAGGCAGCTCTTGGGGTGGCAGCTGCAAGATGTAACCAGAAGTTGCTGGACAGGCGGACTGTTTCCATTTAGACCACAAGGAATAGTTTCATTTCCGAAGCATTTTGTTTAGCATCTGTGTGAGCGAGAGATAGGCGAGAAGGAGCATTTCTAGTCTGGAGGAGAGTAAGAGAGGAGGCAGTTGCCCCCAGCAGGATGTGCTGTGTGCCCTGTGCCCTGTGACTAGTCCAGAAAGAAGGGCAGAGGAGGTCTCAGGATGAAGGGGCCCCTGCCAGCCTGCTCTCTGCAAAGCTGATCTTTAAATTCCTGACCCTTGGCTCCAGCCCCTCGAGTGGGTGCCCACTGCTCTTAGCATGAAAACCAGGGTCCTGTTTCTGGCTGTTGGTGCCTATGTGGTCCCACCTTGCCCACCTGTCTGACCTCACACTCATTGCTGACTGTCTGCTCACCAAGCTTTGGCCACGAGGCCTTTCTTTCTATTCCTCAAATGCCCAGCCCCAGAGCCACCTGCCTAGAACTTTCTTTCCTCCCTTTGGTCTGGAAGTGTCTCCGCATCCCTCTGCTCTGAGCTTATTATTTTATTTTAAAATATTTCTTTTTGAAAGGCCAGGTGCAGTGGCTCACGCCTGTAATTACAGCACTTTGGGAGGCCGGGGCGGGTGGATTGTTTGAGCCCAGGAGTTTGAGACCAGTCTGGGACCGTGGTGAAACTCTGTCTCTACAAAAAAAAAAAAAAAAAAAAATTAGCCAGGCATGGTGGTATGTGCTTGTAGTCCCAGCTACTCGGGAGGCTGAGGTGGGAGGATGGCTTGAGCCAAGGAGGCAGAGGTTGTAGTGAGCTGAGATTGTGCCACTGCACTCCAGCATGGGTGACAGGGCAAGACCCTGTCTCAGAAAAAAAGAGAAAAAACACCTTTTTTAAAAAATATAGTCTCACTATGCTGCCCAGGCTGTTGACCAACTCCTGGGCCTAAGCGATCCTCCTGCCTTGGCGTCCCAAAATGCTGGGATTACAGGTGTGAACCACCATGCCTGGTCTGTGCTCAGCTTAAAAGTCACTTCTTCAGGGAGGGCTTCCCTGACATGCCACCCTCAATCAAGCCTAGTCCGCATTGGCACTCTTCTGGCAGTGAGTGCGTGTCCTTAGTGCTTGTCACGAGTCAGTAATGATTTGTTTAGTGTTTTTCCTGTTTGTGTAAGCTCCAGGGGGGTGGGGCCTATGTCTCTTGCTCTCCAGGCTCTTAAATCCTGGGTGAGGAATAGGGGCTGTTTGGGTGACGACAGTTTACCAGAGGTATTTAGATGTGGAGCCTGTTTCCTCAAAGGCTGGGCTGTGGACTGGGCTCCCAGGAGGGTGAGTTTCCTTTTCAGGTGGGGCATAGTGTGGCATCACCAGCCTCTGAATGATTTCAGCTAGCCCAGGGGGAAGGGCTGACCGCCACTGGGGCAGAGGACTCTGGAGAGGGAAAAGGTTAGACCGCCACCTGCTGTCTAATGCTGGTATAGCCTCAGAACCGAAAATATTCCGTTCGTCCACCTGATGTTTATTATGCACTTGCTGTTTTCTGTGGTCTTAACATGTGACTGGTACCATGCCAAACACATCATATTCCTTCAACAGATAGCCCCTAAGCTCCTACTGTGTGACAGGCACAGTTCCAATTTCTAGGAATACCACAATGAACAAAACACAAAAATCCCTGCCCTGCTAGAAAGCGGAGGTCAACAAACACCAGTAAAACATAAAGCCTCGCCGACCGCAGGAAGTCCCACGGGGAAAAAGTAAGGGGGTGGGGAAAGGGAGCCTGAGGGGCTACAGTTTGGAATTTCTCTTTCATTCTCACAACTGGTATGTGAGGAGTACCTACCACTAGGATTCTGGTGTTACAGAAGAGGACGCTGAGGTACAGAGAGGTTGAATGAGTTGTGTCAGGTGACAAAGGTAATCGGTGACAGCTGGCCTTGTGATGTTTTTTTAAACCACTCTCCCTCCCTGTAACTAAGAAACAGTGTGACCTCGGCTGGCTCTCTCTCTCTCAAGGCACAGGATCACTTGAGATAGACCCAGGTTTGAATCTGGGTTCTGTGGTTACTGGCTGTGTAGCCCTATATGACCCAGCCTCCCTCTTGGGCCTGAAAGTTCAATGGGCTGGTGTCTGGGGAACAGTGTGCTCCTGCTTAGCACAGCACAGATGTGCTGACCTCTGGGCAGGTGGTGGGAGCCACGAGCTTGGGCCAGGAAGGGGGAGAGGGGGAGAATGATGGTCCTGTCCCACAGGCGTCCTGCCTCTGTGGCTCTGCCCCCTGCATCCTGTGCAGCTGCTGCCCTGCCAGCCGCAACTCCACCGTGAGCCGCCTCATCTTCACGTTCTTCCTCTTCCTGGGGGTGCTGGTGTCCATCATTATGCTGAGCCCAGGCGTGGAGAGTCAGCTCTACAAGGTGAGCACCCCAGGGGAGGCAGGGCAGCCTCCAGTGAGGCGCCTCAGTTACTCCAGGCTAGAGGGCCCAGGCTTGGGGGTCACAGCTCATCCAGAAGAGGAGGCAGGGGTGTTTGGGTACACTGATGATCTGAGGTTGGAAATGAGGGGAGGGCTTGAACCCCACAGGGGGATTCTTTCTCTTAGACCACAGTCTCCTTGGAAAATCTTACTAATCATGATTGCCCCCCCTAGACACCGGCCTAGGGGGTGCTCTTCTCCCCTTTAGTGCTCAAGCCCAAGTTGGGGCTCTTAACTCTCCCCTTCATCTTAGTGTCTTACAGCCTGGCACAGACCCAGGGGGATGTGGGCATCACCATGGTGCCTTATACACATTTTAGTGTGTATAAAGATAAGACGCACCTGGGGAGCTTGTAGAAATGCAGATTCTCAGTCCACACCATGGGAGAGGGGCCTCAGAACCTCTGTTTCCCTAAGCATCTCAGGTGGTTCTGATGTAGGTGGTGGGTGAACACTTTGGGAAACCCTGCTTTAGAAAGCGCAATAGTTACTGGGGCTGTGGGAAATAAACAGATAGTAACAAGATGTAACTGGGCAGCTCCCTCCCAGAACTTCAGCCCCAGAGAGAGCTAGGAGTGGAGGTGGAGGCGGTGGAGGCACAGGTGGGGGGCTCCAGCTCCCCCTCCCTGCCTGCCCCAGCCCCTGCTGCGAGAGCCTCTTTCCTGGACAGCCTTGGCAGAGCAGGGCTCTGGTTTATAAAGGGAGCTGCCAGGGTTCTGTGAGGGGGTGGGGCCTTGACGCTGCTCTGTCTGTCTCCACAGCTGCCCTGGGTATGTGAGGAGGGGGCCGGGATCCCCACTGCCTTGCAGGGCTACATCGACTGCGGCTCCCTGCTTGGCTATCGCGCTGTCTACCGCATGTGCTTCGCCACGGCGGCCTTTTTCGTCTTTTTCGCCCTGCTCATGCTCTGCGTGAGCAGCAGCCGGGACCCCCGGGCTGCCATCCAGAACGGGTGAGAGAGGAGTCCCTGCCGGCACCCTGGGACCTTCCCCCCAGTGCCTTCCCCCACTCCTCTGCCTGTCCAGGGATCTGCAGACCCTACCCTCAGGCTCAGGAGCCACGGGAGGGCACAGCATGGAGAATGGCTCTTTGAGTTATATCCATTTCTCAGATGAAGAGTAAGGCTCAGAAAGGTCGGCAGTAAGCCTCAGGCCCCGCAGCACTTCAGTGACACAGCTGGGGCTGGACCTGGGTGACCACCTGCACTGCTTCGTGGTCCTCCCTCCTGCCCCTTAGGGCTTTTCCCAGGGCCAGGAGAGACCTGTGCCCATGAGACCATCAGAAAGCCCACCCTCGTCACTGCCGGCATTGCTCTTCGTGGGTGGGGCTCTGGGGCCAGGCCCAGTCTGGCTTCCCGTTTCCCTGCCCACACTCAGCTTCCTTGTCCCTCCCCCCACCCCCTCCACAGGTTTTGGTTCTTTAAGTTCCTGATCCTCGTGGGCATCACCGTGGGTGCCTTCTACATCCCTGACGGCTCCTTCTCTAACAGTAGGCGGGCTTGGCAGGAGGCATGGGGGGCTGTGGGGGAGGGAGGCAGGGCGTCAGGTTGGAGGAACATGGTGGGGCTGCTCTTTGCTGGGGCACACAGAGCCAGGCTGCTGGCTGGGTCCAGTGTCATTCCCCACCTGTGAGACAGCACTGTGGTGCTTGGCTACACGGCCTTTGTGCAACCCAGGGGTTGGGGGAGCCCGCCTCGCCTGACCCATATCCTGCCCTCTGTGTGTCTCTGTGCGTAGCTAGGGGCTCCCTGAGGGCAGGGACTCTGTTCTTCTCAGTGTCCCCGGTGCAGGGCATAGCAGAAAGGCTCGTTGAATGAGAGAGAGGGACCCCCTCCCCTCACTCCCCTCTCCCCACCCAGTCTGGTTCTACTTTGGCGTCGTGGGCTCCTTCCTCTTCATCCTCATCCAGCTGGTGCTGCTCATTGACTTTGCACACTCCTGGAACCAGATGTGGCTGGGCAAGGCCGAGGAGTGTGACTCTCGTGCCTGGTACGCAGGTCAGTGCTGCCACCCTGCCTCCATGCGGGGACTGCAGCCCCGGCAGGGCTGGGGCTACCTGAGGAATTGAGGGTCCCTGAAACTAGATAAAATTGGGGGACATCTTGAGCAGCCACTGCCTTAAGGCAAGATTCCAACTGTCCTAGGCAGATGGGGGGGTGGCCGCTGATCCTGGGGTGACTTCCAGGGGATCCGAGGAGAGCTGACCTGGAGAGGCCTTGGGGGGTCTTGTTTGGGGATTCCTGCAGGGTGGGCCACGCACAGCGAGCAGTGTGTGAAGCCCTTTTGGTGGTGCCCCAGGCTGAACTTCAAGTGACACCTGGTCCCTGAAACCCCAGTAGCAGGGTGAGTCCCTGGTTCTCTTTCAGTTCTGAACACATCGAGAAGAAAGGCTCACCTGGGTGCTACCTTTATGCCTAGTTCAGTTTTTGCAAGGCTGTTTTGAGTTCACTGTATTTATTGTTACAGTTCCCTTAATACAAGGTAGCAAGTGAAGCATCTTAGCTCAACGTGGGGCAATGACTCACAAAGGTGTTGGTGAAAGGCAGTGACGTCATTCCTTAGATGGAGAAACTGAGACCTGGAGAGGGGAGAGCTGCCAACAAGGCCTCTCGAGGGAGTGGGGGTCCCTGTGCCTCCTGCCCCCTGCCTACTCTCTCACCACCCCTCTGGCCCAGGCCTCTTCTTCTTCACCATCCTCTTCTACTCTCTGTCGATCACGGCGGTGGCGCTGATGTTCATCTACTACACCGAGCCCAGCGCCTGCCACGAGGGCAAGATCTTCATCAGCCTCAACCTCATCCTCTGCGTCTGCGTGTCCATTGCTGCTGTCCTGCCCAAGGTCCAGGTGAGCCTGCCTGTCCCTCCCTGGCCCCTTGGTGGGTGGGACTTCTTGCAGGAACCCGGGTCCTGGGGCTAGCTTCCCTGTACATCCCTCTACCCCCTCCTGTATGTGGGCTCCCAGGTCAGCCTCCCCAGGTGAGTCATGGCTCTCACGGCTGCATGCTGGGTGTCTTTAGGAAGTGCCCTCACCTCTCTCTGCCTCTCAAATATCCAATGAGGATAATAAGACCTGCTATTGGAGTTCTTCTCAGGACTGAGATCCTATTTGTAAACACTCCATGCCTGGCCTGTAGGTTTGCCGCAGACATTAGCTATTATTATAGTTATCATGTTGTCCTTTTTGTTTCTATGCAAATCAGGAGAACATTAGGGGGAGTCCAGGAGTGGTGATTCCTAGACACCTCCGGAAGTGGTGTAGGAAGGTCCAATTTCACATTTCCAATCCAAGACCATCTGGAATAATGGGCGGGAGCTCCCAGAGGAACTGTTGGTTCTTCAGAAAGTACCGCTGGAGCCCCTCATGAGTCCCATGGTGCTTTGCGGTTTGAGATCTCAGCACACCAGCGGCTTCAGGGGGCTTAGGTAGTCTCTGGGGGTCTTTAGCAGAAAAGCTGGGAACCTCCCTTCTGGTCAGAGCCTCATTTCCCAGTAAGAAAAGCTGAACCTCAGAGAAAGTGATGTCTGTGTCCCAGGTCACACAGCAATCAGTATTTATTCAGCAAATACCTCCTGAGCACCTTCTGTGTACGAGGCCCTCTTCTAGATGTTGGGGACATGGCTGTGAGGAAGGGGAGGAGGAATAATGATGATAGCCAGTTAGTGGCCTCTGACATGTTATTTGATCCTCACACCATCCTCATCCTCACTTTACAGATGAGTAAACGAAGGCTTAGAAAAGAGGCCTAGCCAAGGTCACATGGGGAGCTGGGATTTGAACCCAGGCTGGAGTGCAGTGGTGCAATCTTGACTCACTGCAACCTCCACCTCCCAGGTTCAAGCAATTCTTGTGCCTCAGTCTCCCAAGTAGTGAGTGATCTGCCCACTTTGACCTCCCAAAGTATTGGAATTATAGGCGTGAGCCACCACACCTAGCCCAAATTTTTTTTGTTTGTTTGTTTTTTGAGACAGAGTTTTGTCCTGTCACCTAGGCTGGGGTGCAGTGGTGTGATCTCAACTCACTGCAACCAACCTCCTCCTCCCAGGCTCAAGCGATTCTTATGCCTCAGCTTCTCCAGTAGTTGGGGATTACAGGCGCCCACCACCACACCCAGCTAATTTTTTTATTTTTAGTAGAGACAGGGTTTTGCCATATTGCCCAGGCTGGTCTTGAACTTCTGACTTCAAACGATTTGCCTGCCTCAGCCTGCCAAAGTGCTGAGATTATAGGCGTAAGCTGCCATCCCCAGCCGCCTGTGCCCTTAATCACAGAGAGCCATGTCTTCAAGTGCTCGTGTGGTTGAGGGGTGGGGGAAGGACAGGCAACAGGGGGACTAGGCCCAGTGAGGTCATTTTAGGTAAATTGTGCGATGTGGACCATGAGAGAGGGTGCAGGCTGAAAGGTGGGTGGCTGGCAGGTGCAGGGCTGTCATAGTCAGGGTTCCCAGGGCTCGGTGGGAGTCCTGTCTGAATACTAAAGAAGGGCTGTCTGTGCAGAGATGCTGGGAAGGAACATGTCAGGGCGTGGGAGAGGCTGGGCAGGCTCTCCTAACAGAGAGCAGGGAGGAGGGGGGGCAGTGGGCCAGGTGGAGATGAAGACAGGGCAACCAGGGAGGCTTGAATTCAGAGTGTGATGAGATGGGTTTTCAGCAGGAGAAGATGTCGGGGTAATCTGAGGGGTGTTAAGAGAAAGAAGAATTGGCACTCAGCCTTTGTTTAGTGAGGTGGATGGTAGGTGGCCTGGTTGGTGTTTTCCCTAAGTGGGGTGTGGTGAGGCATCCTAGGTGGGTGGGAGTTTCTGAGGTCCCTTGGCTGGTGTGAGTGGGCTGTGTGGGTGGGGTGTCTCTGGTCGGGCAGGGGTCTTACCAGTGAACGGCTCTTGCAGAACGCCCAGCCCAACTCGGGTCTGCTGCAGGCCTCAGTCGTCACGCTCTACACCATGTTTGTCACCTGGTTGGCCCTATCCAGTGTCCCTGGTGAGTATGGGCCCAGGCTCAAGGAGGGCTGGCCTTATTCCTGGGCCAGCATCGGCCTGCTGTGGGGCTAGGGACCCTCACAGGTGGCAGGGGACATCCCAGCTCCAGCCCAGTCTGAGACTCAGTCCTCCCATGAGATGGGAGGGCCCTGTCTGTTCCTGAATTGTCTCTCTGCCCTTGTAACTGCTGCGTACTCAGTTGCTGGGACTTGGGTGGTCTGTTGTGTGTCTGTCTATTTGGTCTGGCTCTCTGGCCATCCTCAGGGCCACTTGGCTACCTAGGCCTGGCCTTCACGGGCTGAGGGTGATTGTGCTTCCATCACCAGAACAGAAATGCAACCCCCACTTGCCAGCCCAGCTGGGCAATGGGACGGAACTGGCCGGCCCCGAGGGCTATCAGACCCAGTGGTGGGGATGCCCCGAGCATTGTGGGCCTCATCATCTTCCTTCTGTGCACCCTCTTCATCAGGTATGGCTGGGTCTAGATTCTGGGGAGGGATCGATCATGACTGGGGGCCCTGAGCCGGAAGTGAGGGGGAGGACGTGGGGAGCCAGGATACCAAGCTGGAAGGTGCTCTTAGCATGCAGTGTGTCTAGCTCTTGTATTGTGCGGGGAGGGGAAACTGAGTCCCTCAGAGGGCATGGCATGAGTGGGCAGCAGAGGCGGGCATGACCTTGCTTCCTGGCTCACAGCCCTTTTCTGCATACCGGGCCAGCTCAGTTGGGTGCAGATAGCTGTGGGGTCAGAGAAGGAGCGTGGACTGGAGTCAGTGGGTCCAGGCTCTGTTTTTCACCTGCTGTGTGGCTTGGAGTAAGTGGCTTAACCTTTCTGAGCTCCTGTTTTGTCCTCAATAGCAAGAGGATGACAACCTCCATTGTGGTGGATGTGGCTGTGACCCCACACTCTGCCCTGAGACAAGGCAGCTCATGCTGAAGGTCTCATAGTGGCGCTTTTCAAAGGGGCATCTTAGTAGGTGCTTATCCATGTGGTCTCTGCAGCCAGACTGCCTGCATTTGAGCCTGGCCTTGCTGCTTCCTTGATGTGTGATCTTGGGCAAAAAAACCCGAACAAACAAAACAAAACAAAACGAAAACCTCTAAGCCTTAATTTCCTTGTTTGCAAAATAGAGATAAAATAGTAGCTCCCCTCATTGGATTGTTGAAGAGCCATAGATGAATCCATATGTGTAAAACACTTAGAAAGGGGCCAGGTGTGGTGGCTCACATCTGTAATCCCAGCACTTTGGGAGGTCAAGGTGGGAGGACCTCTGGGCCCAGGAGTTTGAGACCAGCCTGGACAACATAGTGAGACCCTATCTCTTTTAAAAAATTAACAAACCAAAACAAAAACACTTAGAAAGGAACTGGGCAAGTAGTAAGTTATTTGTCATCCAAACACTTTGGCAGGCTGAGGTGGGAGGATTGCTCGGGCCCAGGAGATCAAGGCCAGCCTGGGCAACATAGTGTCTCTACAAATAAAAGGTTTTTTAATTAGCCAGGCATGGTGGTGTGCAACTGTAGTCCCAGTGATTCAGGAGGCTGAGGTGGGAGGATCGCTTGAGTCCGGGAGTTTGCCAAATAAGTGTTGCATATTATTGTGAACATTTGCATATTTGTATATTAGTATGAACATAGTATTGTGAACATTTGCACAACTAGGTAGCTGTGAGTGGCTGTTCTTATGAGTCACTAGATTATAATATTAGGTTTAATTATTGTTTACACTGAATCCGGCGGACCCTGACTTTGCCTCCCTGTGGCCCTGCATTTCTCTAAGCACCGCTTTCCATCTGCTTTTAACTCTAGAGGAAATCTTGGCTCTGCTCCTGTGATCTCCCCCCATCCATCCATCCCAGTTCCAACAGCACCCCTGCCTCCCGGCCTCTGGGCTAAAACATTTTAAGGCTCTTTCACATTTTGTTCTGTTTTGGCATTTTTCAAAACATTTTCTCCAGTTCAATTCTGTACAGCTCATAAACATCTGTCTTCTTTATCACGTTTGACTCCTTTTCAAGCTGGAAAGGCTTGAATTACCTCTGTCTTTTCTTTTCTCTTTCTTTTCTTTGTCCCTCCCTTCCCCTCCCCTCCCTTCCCTTCCCTCCCCCTCCTTTCCCCTCCTCTCCCCTCCTCTCCCTTCCCCTCCCTTCCCCTCCCTTCCCCCTCTCACTGTAGCTTCAAACTTCCGGGCTCAAGCGATCCTCCCACCTCAGCCTCCTGAGTCACTGGGATTACAGGTGCACGCCACCATGCCCAGCTACTTAAAAAACCTTTTTATTTTTTTTCTGTAAAGGCGCTATGTTGCCCAGGCTGGCCTTGAACTCCTGGCCCAAGCAATTCTCCTGCCTCAGCCTGCCAAAGTGTTTGGATTACAGGAGTACATCACTCCTGGCCTGATCACCTTCATTTTACAGATAGGGAAACTGAGACCAAAGGAGGAGGCCATGAGCTCATGGTGGCTGGTGGCCAAGGAGCTCGGCACTTTCCCTGCCCCTGGTTCTCTATCCCTTCCCCTCCCTGACCTGGTACAGCTGTGCTTCCTGCTGCTTCCACACACACAGCTCCCTGGCACCTGCACTGCTGAGAGCCCAGGGGCGCAGGTCTGTTCTTAGCACAGTTCTCACAGCACAGGCAGCAAAGAAGCATATACAACCCATGAGGGCTGGGCCCTCTGGGCTCACATGCAGAGATATCCATAGGATATTCGGTGGTTAGGGCCCATGGAAGCACAGCAAGGAGTGATTTCTCAGTTTGCTGGAAGTGGGCTGGAATCCAGCTCTCCTTTTTTTTTTTTTTTTTGAAATGCAAATTGGTTTTTCAAAACATTTTATGTCTCAAACTATCAAATTCTGTTAAAAACATCAAAGCTCATCACAGAAAAGGAATGGCATACAATCATGACTGTTGTTCTTTTCTTTTTTTAGTGTAAGCATGAAGGAAAGGGAGGCCATTGGTAAAACCACCTGACGCTAATAAAATGGAAACTGAAAATTAATGGCAAACAAGCACGATTAATTATTAACATTCTTAGTGGATATAGAACCTGGTACGGTGCTTTGTAGCATTAACTACTCAACACGTGTTTATGGAAATGGCAAAGGAACAATCATAACCATGGCGGCTATTTATTGAATTTATATTCTGTGCCAAGCACTATGCTGGAGACTTTACATCATTATTGCATCCAGTCCTCCCAGCAGCCCACTAAAGGAGGTGCGATTATCCCTGATTTCACAGACAAGGAATCAAAGGCTCAGAGAGGTTAAGTATCTTGCTCCAGGTAACACAGAAAATGGAAGTGGGGTAGGGGTAGAGTTGAGAGGCAAAGCTGTTTGTTAACCCCTGGGCCCAGTAACGGGGTCACTGGCCTCCGAGGCTCTGGGACCACTTGTGTCCAGTGTTATGACCAATGCCAGGGCTATCCATTTGCCCGCCTTCCTCCCTCTCCTGCAGTCTGCGCTCCTCGGACCACCGGCAGGTGAACAGCCTGATGCAGACCGAGGAGTGCCCACCCATGCTACAGGCCACGCAGCAGCAGCAGCTGGCAGCCTGCGAGGGCCGGGCCTTTGACAACGAGCAGGACGGTGTCACCTACAGCTACTCCTTCTTCCACTTCTGCCTGGTACTGGCCTCGCTGCACATCATGATGACGCTCACTAATTGGTACAAGTACGTAGCCCAGCAGGGCACGGACAGAGCGGGGGGCCCGGGGTGCAGGTCCGTACATCTCTCCTGCGGCCCCTCACTGGCTTTTCCTGGTGTCTGCTGAAGGCTTAGGGTTGGGGGTGTCTATCCAGGACCCTCCACAGAGCCTGCCCCTTCCCTGCCCCAGTTTCCCCACCAGTGCCTTCATCTGCTCACCTCCCGCGCCTTCGCTAGGAGACTGAGACAGGGGAAGCACAGCAGCTGGGGCTGGGCCTGTGCGGGGGAGGCGGGGTTTACAAATCAGGGGTCATGGGGGCTTCATGGTTGGAGGGTTAGGATTAGGATGTGGAGATCTGAACCAAAGTCACAGGTCAGGGATAAAAGTCATGAGGTCTAGGGCTGGGACTGTGGTCATTTAGAGTCACAAATGTGGTCATTTGGTTAAAGTTAAAATTGAGAGTAGGAGGCCATAAAACCAGTATTGAAGTGTCAAGATCAAGGAGCTAAATGACTGTAATAAGGTCAGGGGCCACCCCTAAGTTACAGGATCAAGGGTCAGAGTCAAGGGTAGCAGTCAGAACTAAGGCCAGGAGCTACAGGGTCCCAAGTTCAGAGGCTAAGATTGAGGTCCCAGAATTCAGATCACAAGGTTGGAGACCAGGAGTCAGGTCATGATCTCATGGACTAACACTGGGCTCAAGATGGGAATTGACGTCAGGAGCTATGTCCAAGGTCAGAAGGCTAGGTGTTAAAATGTCAGAGGCAGGGACTGGAGTTACAGGGGAAGAGCCAGAGTTGAAGTCAGGGTTCACACTGGGTCATAAGGCCAGGAGCCAAGACTGAAGTCATAAGACTGGGAGCCAGGCTCACGGGAAAGATGGTGTGTTCCAGGCCCGGTGAGACCCGGAAGATGATTAGCACGTGGACTGCCGTGTGGGTGAAGATCTGCGCCAGCTGGGCGGGGCTGCTCCTCTACCTGTGGACCCTGGTAGCCCCGCTCCTCCTGCCCAACCGCGACTTCAGCTGAGGCAGCCCCCACAGCCTGCCACCTGGTGCCTCCTACCACCTGGTGCCTCTGGGCTCAGAGATAGCCAACCTGCCCCCTCCCCATACCCATCAGCCAGGCTGAGCCTCCACCACTGCCCCAGCTCCAGGACCTGCCTCTGAGCCAGGCCCTCTAGTCTTAGTGCCTTCAGGGTCTGTGGAGCATCAGGCTCCCGATGAGCCCCCTGCTCCCACCGAGCCCCCACCACCCCGCCACCCACAGGGTGGAGCTGCCTCTTCCTTCCCCCTCCTCCCTGTTTTCATCTTGGGATGAAAGGGCTCCCTTGTCCTCAGGCTCTATGGGAGTAGGGCTGCTGGAGAGAGCAGGTCAGAGCCGCTCGAGAGCAGGAAGCTCCCACCACGATGGGGCGTCTAGCACTGAGGCCCTGGGGGGTCATGTCCCCCAGCGCACCCTGCCCCCTTCCTGGACTCTGTGCCTTACTGTGTCTCTAAGACTTTGCTAATAAATAAGCCAGCTCATGTACCATCTTCTGTGCCCCTCACCCTCAGCACAGGGCCCCACTGCATGGGGCTAGTATGGGGCTTGGGAATGGAATGTTAGGGCTGAGAAACCTGGGACATCAGGGCCAGTCCAGGAGGGGCCTCAAAGGCAGACAGAATGGCCTGGGCTCTGTCTTCTGGGTCATGGAGAGCCTGAGGGGAGGGGGCCAAAGAGGAAGGAGGGGCAGACCAGGGATTTGGGAAAGGGGGTGGGTCTGGCAGTCAGAAAAGGAGAGCCTGGAGGCAGTGGGGCCAACAGGAGGCTGCCCCTCCATCCAAGGGAGGGCAGTGAGGGCAGAGCCACGGTGAGGAGGAGGGGGCGATGACTTGACCAGAAGACAGTCTTTAGGGCCCCTCTCACCAGGGCCTGCCTCAAGGTTCCACCCACCTCTGGCCTGCCTGGAATCCTTACTACCCTTGGTACCTGCCCTGACCAGTCGAGCCCCAGGTCTTGGGGTGCTGTGGGGGAGGAGCATGTGCTCTGGAGTCAGCCAGGCTGGCCCAGATCCCTCTGTACCACAGAAGCCGTGGGGCTACTGTCTGACTCCAGTCGGGTCCTTCTCTTCCCCGGGCTCTGGTTCCTCAATGCCACCCACTCCCAAGCCATTGTGAGCATCAGAGGAAGCAGCCCATGCAACCTGCCTGGCACAGCAGGTTCTTGAGAAATAACGTCAGCATCCATCTTGCAAGGGCAGAGAGATGTGAGGGGGACTGACAGCCTCGCAGCTGGGGCCCCAGGGCCTGGTCTTATCACGATGATGGACTGCAGGCCATTCATCCCTTCCGTTTGTGGGGATAACACATATGAAGTTGCTGGGGACACAGCCTACTTCTAAGGCTCTCCTGGGTTCTGGGGTGACTGCACTGGTGGGGGCCACTCAGGGACTTGTGGGGTCACCAACGAGGCAGGACAGGCATTTGGAGGGCGTGTAGGAGTCAGCTGGGCAAAGAGGAGCCACAGTGCTGAGGACGGGGGACAACAGAGGAGCTGGAGGGTGCAGGGTTCAGTGACCAGTGAGAAGCCAAGGTGGCCAGGGCACAGAGAGGGGGTGGGGTGGTGAGGTAAGCATGAGCTTGGAGACATGGGCCAGGCCAAATCACACAGGCCCTTGAGGGTCATGGTGGGGAGACCAGACATAATCCTGCTGGTAGAGGGGGAGCCATGGAGAGTTTTAGAGCAGGGGAGAAGTGGCGAACATGTGGGCTGATTATGGGAAGACCCTGCATGATTTTGAGTGCCACAGAGTCATGTTCAGATTGTCATTTTAGAAAGGTTTCCCCTGGATGAGATGGAGGGGGGAGTGCAGCAGCTGGGGCAGGTGCCAAGGCCCAGGGAGAAGGAGTGGGGGCCTGCTGGGGCAGGGGCCGAGGAGGACTCCTCTTGCCACTGGGATGGATCTTGCAGGTGCTCTTGCCCCCTGGTGCCTTTCAGCTAATGGAGACCCCTCTCTTCAGAGCAGCCTAAATCTCCTTCCCACAACCACAGATTTCACTTCTTTTCATATTTCACCCTTGGGGGAAAAAAGCCACGTTGTGCTCTTGATAACCTTTTCTTTGTATTTGTGCAAGGGGACAATCTTTTTTTTTGGAAACAGAGTCTCACTCTGTCACCCAGGCTGGAGGGCAGTGGCACGATCTCAGCTCACTGCAACGTCTGCCTCCTAGGTTCCAGTGATTCTCCTGCCTCAGCCTCCCGGGTAGCTGAGATTACAGGCACACGCCACCACGCCTACTTAATTTTTTTAATATTTAGTAGAGACAGGGGTTTCACCATGTTGGCCAGGCTGGTCTCGAACTCCTGAACCTCAGGTGAACCACTTTCCTTGGCCTCCCAAAGTGCTACAATCACAGGTGTGAGCCGCCATGCCCGGCCTAAGTGGGCAGTTCTGTCCAGCTTTTGGAGCCTTGTTGCTCTATAGGTTTTTCCATTCAACAGACATACCAAGCACCTGCTCTTTGCTGGGCTGGGCTGCAGCAGGACTGGCTGGGAAGGAGCAGGGGCCAGACTGAGGAGCCAGAATGCCTGGCTAGGGAGCAGCAGGTCCCCGTGTGGAGGTCACCACCTTTGGAAAGCCACCTCTAATCCCCCCAGGTAGGGCTCCCCTCTCTGTCTCCTCAGCCCCTGTTTTTCCCTCCAGCAAGGCATTGACTAAGCTCATGAACCTGGTGGTCGATGTCAGGCCTGACCAGCTGCCCACCCAGGACCTGGGATGTCCACTTGGCCTATCTGCTGGGTGCCCCCTTGTCTCCTGCTGCCCAGCTTCGTGGCTTCCACACACCCTCCTGTCTTCCCTTCTCCTCCCTCACCCCCATCTTTCCTCCACCTCCTGTTCTCCATCACCTTCTCTTTCTCAGTCACTTCCTCTTCTCCATCATCCTCTCTGTCAGTTCTCTTTCCTCACTCTCCTTTGTCACCTCCCCTCCTTTGTCAGTCTGTGGGAGAGGCCCAGAGGACCTCACTGTTTTTGTCTGCCAACCCCTGACAGATTGGGTTTCCATGCTGGACTTGTATTGGGGAAAACGCTGCCCTCAGCCCTGAGGGCCCATGCTCTGCCCCTGGACACTGTGCTGCAGTCCGCAGGCCTGGGCTGTTGTCTCTGCAAAGATACCAGTGGCAGCCTCAGCCCTGCCTGTCCTGGTACATCTTTAGACCCAGGCTGTGGAATGAGTACCTGAGCAGAGTGAGTGCAAAGCCCATAGATCCTGTCAGGAACAAGGCAGTGTGGTGCACTGTGAGGAGCTGCCATTCCCAACCCCATACCCTTTCCTGCCTCCATCACCAAGGCTGGAAAAGCCAGCTGGTCACTTTGCATCTTCCCTGAGAGTTAGAAGCCTGCAGGCTGATTAGATCTAAGTGGAAATGTTCATGGACATTTTTGCTTTCCTATTACACAAGGCACTGCTTGTTCCTTCTTCTCTTTTGACACAACCACAGTCCCTGGGGCTGCAGCAGCTGTCGTGGGACAATGAGGCAACAAGTCTGAGGATGAGAAACCAACCTGGAGAAGATGCTGTTCAGAAAAATGGGAGGTTGGCTGGGCATGGTGGCTCATGCCTGTAACTCTAGCACTTTAGGGGCAGAGGCAGGATCACCTGAGTTCAGGAGTTCAAGACCAGACTGGGCAACAATGAGACCCCATCTTCACAAAAAATAAAAAATTTGAGCCAGGCGTGGTGGGTCACACCTGTAATCCCAGCACTTTGGGAGGCTGAGGTGAGTGGATCACAAGGTCAGGAGTTCGAGACCAGCCTGACCAATATGGTGAAACCCCATGTCTACTAAAAATACAAAAATTAGCCAGGCATGGTGGCATGCACCTGGAATCCCAGGTACTCAGGAGGCTGAGGCAGGAGAATCACTTGCACCCGGGAAGCGGAATTTGCAGTGAGCTGAGATCATGCCACTGCACTCCAGCCTGGGCAACAGAGCGAGACTCTGTCTCAAAAAAAAAAAAAAAAAAAAAAAAAGCCAGGCATGGCGGCATGTTCCTATAGTCCCAGCTATACTTGGGAGGCTGAGGTGGGAGGATCGCTTGAGCCTGGCAGGTCGAGGTTGCAGTAAGCTGTGATCGTGCCACCGCACTCCAGCCTGGGCAACAGAGCTAGACCCTGTCTCAAAAAAAAAAAAAAAAAAATAGGGAAGAGTCTGGGTCTTTAAGCCGTTACATCAACTCTGCTGTCCTTGACTCCAGGTGCCTGCTACGTGAGGGGAACAAACCCCAATACGTGTAAGCCCCCGTTACTTGGGTATTACGTTCCTTGCAACTGAATGTATTGCTAACTGATACGACATGTGAGATGGTCATTAATTTTAGTGAAAATAAAAATAAATAGGAGAAATCTGTCTCCATTACTCCGGGACGTTAGCTGCCAATAGTGTACTGTGTGTGCACAACCTCCCCATATCAATGTAAATATTTACAAACATGTGTATTATATATGTTTGTATAGTATACAGATATGTTTACCAGTAGGATAAATTATGAAAAGATAGTCTTTTTTTTTTTTTTGAGATGGAGTCTCGCTCTGTCACCTAGTCTGGAGTGCAGTGGCACGATCTTGGCTCACTGTAACCTCCGTCTCCCGGGTTCAAGCGATTCTCCTGCCTGAGCCTCCTGAGTACCTGGGATTTCAGGCATGCATCACCACATCTGGCTAATTTTTGTATTTTTAGTAGAGACAGGGTTTCACCATGTTGGTCAGGCTGGTCTCGAACTCCTGACCTTGTGATCCACCTGCCTCAGCCTCCCAAAGTGCTGGGATTACAGGTGTGAGCCACTGTGCCCGGCTGAGAAGATAGTGTTTTGAAAGTTTTGGACCTCCTTGTTTGGGAAACGTTTGTGGAGGCGCAGCAAGCAGGAGAGACATACCTGCAAGATATAATTCTTCTCCTAACTCTGGTTTCCAGAGGCCTGAGTTCACTGAGGAGGTCCGGGGGTAGTTAGGGGAGAGGGCAGTGATGTTACAGAATATCCAGGAGACTGGAGCGACCAATGGGTGAAACAGGAGGATTTTATGAAGGTGGCACTGGCTCAGTGGATTAAGAGCCCAAGGCTGAGCCCCGAGAAAGAAAATGGGGTACTTTTTATACATCCAGGATGACGTAGCAGCTAACAGAAGCCAGAAATGCATTGTTTATTCTTTGGGTGTTATATTGCCCTGTGACCTTGCAGCTGGTCAACAAGAAAAACAGGAGTCTTGAGATGCCTGGGAGATGTCTTGAGATGCTGAAAATGTGGGGAGAATAGATAAGGTAGGTTTTACAGGGAGTTAATTAATTTTAAGCAGAGCTGGGGGTTAGGTTTTATATTAAGCAGCATACAACACAGCAAAATTTATTATATAGCAACTACAAATTATAAGGTTTTGCTTTTACTATTATTATTATTTAATTCCCTTCTTCAGTGATGGAGGCAGCACAGGGGCTTCCTGGAGGGAGAGGGTGAGCCACAGCTGGAGCTTGATCTAAAGGGAGAGGAGTGTTTTCTCCTAAGCCCCAAAGAAGTTCTCTAGCTGGAAGAGGAGGCAGAGGGCTGCAGGGAGCCAGTTCCTGCTGATATGGTGAGCCAGGCAGAGCCTGGGAGAGCTGGCAGGAGGTCGAGAGAGAGAAGCATAGTCTCCAGCCCAACCCAGCAGTGCTCCCTGGTGGGCTGGGACAGTGGGTATTTTGGCAGTAACCAGTGTGGATTGGTGTTCAGTGATGCTAGGTTCTTCCCGCTCTGCCCACTGCCTTGCTACAGGTGACCCCAGGACTTTTGCTCTGTCCTGGTGAGGGGATGTGTGTGTGTCAGAGAGAATGATGAATGGCTGAGGTCGAATTTCCCCCTAGCATGGTGGGATGGAAAATTTGGGTAGAAAGTTGATGCACAGCAAATGGGCCAGGTGCAGTGGCTCACGCCAGTAATCCCAGCACTTTGGGAGGCAGGGGCAGGAGGATCACTTGAGCCCAGTAGCTTGAGACCAGCTTGGGCAACAGAGCGAGACTTCATCTCTATTAAATACAAAAGAATCAGCCAAGTGTAGTGGCATGCTCCTGTAGTCCCAGCTACTTGGGAGACTGAGGTGGGAGGGTCCTTTGAGCCCGGGAGGTCGAAGCTGCAGTGAGCTGAGTTTGTGCCACTGCACTCTGGCCTGGGCATTAGAGTGACACCCTGTTTCCAAAAGAAGAGAGAGAAAAAAAGTTGATATAAAGCAAATGAACGATGCTGTTTCTTGCACACCTGTGAATTGAGTGTCATATCCACTTTGTTTATTTTTAATTTAATTTTATTTCTAGACAGGGTCTCACTCTGTTGGCCATGCTAAAGTGCAGTGGTACAATCTCTGCTCACTGCAACCTCTGCCTCCCAGGCTCAAGCAATTCTTATGCCTCAGCCTCCTGAGTAGCTGGGACTACAGGCGTGCACCATCATGGCTGGCTAACGTTTGTATTATTATTATTTTTTTCATAGAGACAGGGTTTCACCATGTTAGTTAGGCTGGTCTTGAACTCCTGACCTCAAGTGATCCACCCGCGTCAGCCTCCCACTGTGCTGGGATTACAGGCATGAGCCACTGAGCCCGACCTCATATCCACTTTAAAATAATTTTAGATACAATGCAAGTTTATGGGTCTCAAACTCCTGACCTCAAGTGATCTGCCCGTCTCGGCCTCCCAGAGTGTTGGGATTATAGGTGTGAGCCACCATGCCCAGCCGCAAGTTTACGGTTTTTAAGTAAAGCCCTGCTTAAACAGTACAGGAGTATGAAAAGCATTTATCTACTTGAGTTTTCTCAAGCAGCAGCATAGAATTCTGTGGAATGAATATTGCATCATTTATGTAACTAATCCTCAATTGATGGGCACCTATGTTGCCTTGAGTGCTTTGGTTGTTTTTTGTTTTGTTATTGCTACCATCTGTGGCTGTGGTGATTCTGACAGCTTGCCAGGCACCAGGAAGAACATGGGCTTCAGAGCCAAGCTCCTCCAGGTTCTCATCTCAGCTTTGCCCCCCAGGTGCTAGGGACTCTCTGGGTCTCAGTTTCCCCATCTGCAGAATGGAGATTGTAGTAGCATCCACCCTGTGGATGCTGCCTGGGTCAGTGAGAGCACATCTGTAAAGGGCCTAGCACCAAGCTGGGGAGAGTGGGGGCCAAAGAAGACATAGGCCCTTCCTTTCCCTGGCAATCAGTCCTCAGGTACTGAGAGAGAAGGCTAGCTAGCCTGACAGATGAGGTCGCTTTAGCCTTCCCCTCTCCCTCCAGGGACACCTGCCTTCTGCCCCTCTGGAGGTGGCTATGAATGACTTGTGACAGGATTTGGGGGGGAAAATGATAACAGGAGCCAGTGTTTATGTAACAGTTCCCGTGTGCCTGCCCTTGGAGCAAGGAGCTTTAATCCCTATAGCAAACCTGCTAGTGCACAGAGAAAGAAATTTGAAATTGAGGAAGAAGATGGAGACCGTGGCCCCTAGTCTAATTAGCCCACTCTCCATTCTCTGCATGAACTTTTTGCTTTCTTTTTTTTTTTTTTTTTTTTTTGAGATAGAATCTCTTGTCACCCAGGCTGGAGTGCAGTGGTGGTACCACAACTCATTGCAGCCTCAACCTCCCAGGCTCAAGTGATCCTCTCGCCTCGGTCTCCTGAGTAACTAGGACTACAGGCACACACCACCACGCCCTGCTATTGTGTGTTGTTTTTTTTTTTTTTTTTTTAGTAGAGATGAGGTCTCACTATATTGCCCAGGTCTGCATGGCCTTTGTTACTGGGTGTAATTATGTATCCATTTCCGTGATTGTGAGTGTATTGTGTGACTCCTCCTATGGTCAATGAGAGTGAAAATCTATGTTTGCTGGTTATAGTTTCCAAGTGCCTAGAACAGAACCCGATAAAGAGAAGGTATTCAGCAAGAGCTAGGTTCATTGATTGACTGGCTGACCGTCTGAATGAACATTAGTTGATTCTGCAGCAGCCACTGGAAAGCCTGGGGCAGGAGTGGCGAGTTATAAAGGAGCTGGGAAAGGAGGAGCCCTGGGCTGGCTGAGGCCTGAGCTCTATTTACGGAGGTGCACAGGGTTAGAGAACAATGACTGTGAAGCTGAGATGCGCAGAAATGCTGAGAGCCCAGAGAGGCACAGAGCACTGGAGAGTGCAGGCAGGGAACAGCACCTGCGGAGGCTCTGCAGGGAGATGACACGGCTGGTGCGAGGTGTAGGGGCTGGAGCTCCGCAGTTAGGGACGAAGCTGCAGAAGGGAGAAGGGCAGGGCTCTGTGGTTCAGAGGTTGCGGGCTGGGGACCCAAAGGCTTGTCTGATTTGGCCCTCACTGTATAAAAAAACACAAACAAGCCGGGCATGGTGGCTCACTCACACCTGCAATCAGCACTTTGGGGGGCCAAGGCAGGTGGATCACCTGAGGTCAGGAGATTGAGACCAGCCTGGCCAACATGGTAAAATCCTATCTCTACAAAATACAAAAAAATTAGCCAGGCATGATGGCAGGTGCCTGTAATCCCACCTACTCGGCTGAGGCAGGAGAGTCTCTTGAACCTGGAAGGCAGAGGTTGCAGTGAGCCGAGATCTTGCCACTGCACTCTAGCCTGAGTGACAGAGTGAGATTCCATCTCAAAAAAGCAAAAACAAACAAACAAACAAGAACAGGCAGGGTACAGCAGCTCAAGCCTGTAATCCCAACACTTGTGGCGGCAAAGGTGGGAGGATTGTTTGAGGCCAGGAGCTTGAGACCAGCCTGGGTAACATAGCAAAACCCCATCTCTACAAAAAATACAAATATGCGGGCATGGTGGCGTGTGCCTGTAGTCCCAGTTACTTTCGAGGCTGAGGTGGAAGGGTCACTTGAGCCTAGGAGTTCAAGGCTGCAGTGAGCTATGATTGTGCCACTGCACTCCAGCCTGGACAACGGACTCTGCTTCTGAAAAAAAATCAAACAAGAACTTGAACACAGACTGTGATGCCTGGCTACAGAGTGCCTTCTCCATCTGCCCCACTTCCCACTGCTCCTCCTCAGCATCCATCTGGTGCTTCCTCCTTAAGGGACCTGTCTGGCCCATGAAGACATTTGCATTTGCAAGCCCTGATGCAGGGCCGAGTACTGTGGTCAGGCTCTTGAGAGTGATGAAGATGTGGTCATGGGGTCACCAAGGAGGCCTGATACCAGCCTGCTCTGAAAAGCCTCAGCCTTTCTCCGTTTGGTTTCCCAAGAGGTCCCAGACTGGTGGCATCTTAGCTTGTGAGCATAGAAGGGCCCTCAGGAGGGGCATTACCATGCGGTGGTCAGATCCTGAGTGTGGAATCAGGCAGGCCAGGGCTCGCATCTGCCTCCTCCCCTTACCTCACCTCCTTGAGCCCCAGCTTCCTTGCCTGTAAAAGGAATGCTGAGCTCCTACCCCACAGGGCTGCTGCAGAAATGCAGAGACACGCTGCACTGCAAGTGTTCTGTGCAGGGTTTGGGATAAATCTTTGACTATGAGCTGTTCTGGACAACCCGCTCACTTTCTTGTTTGTTTAACATTGCCAGGGTGTAAGGGTTTGGCCAACTGTAGCTGAGAGGGAACACAGTCTACAAGATCACCCTCACTTCTTCTTTTTTTTTTTTAAGCTAGAGATGAGGTTCTGCCATGTTGCCCAGGCTGGCCCACCTTGGCCTCCCAAAATGCTAGGATTACAGGCATGAGCCACCATGCCCAGCCAACCACCCTCACTTCTGACACCAATTGCAAGTCCAGGAGTTTCCGAAACCACCCTGAAGTTTTATTATTCACTAGAAGGACTCATTAGAAGGTACTAAAGGAGAAGGCTAGGCTGACAGATGAGGTCACCTTAGCCTTGCTCTCTCCCACCAGGAACACCTTTTCCGTGGAAAGCTGAAAACTATTGGGCTTATGGTGATGGTTTATTACAGGGAAAGGACAAAGATTAAGATTAGTTAAGGGAAGACATGCATAGAGTCGAGTCTAGGGAAGTATCAGATGCAGAGCTCCCACTGTCCTCTCCCTGAAGCTGGGAGGTGTTACTTCCCAGTGTCCATGTATGATGATGTGCGTGGAGTATTGTCAACCGTGGAGGCTTGCCTAAGCCCTGGAGTTCAGAATTTCCATTGGGTCTCCATTACGCAGGCATCACTGATTGATTGCCCATGAGGTTGATTTCAGTCTCCAGGTCAACTGAGATGGTGTGACCCAGAGCTCCTACCCGAAATCATGTGGTTGGTCTTCCCACCCTGCATCAAAGGGTTGCTTTCTGGTTAGCCCAAGACCCCCAGGCAAACAGAGGTTACCTACCAAGGGCAAAGGCCAGACCTCTTTTTGGCAAGCTTAAAGTCTTTCCTGTACACAAGGTCGGCATGGAAAAGGGACCTGACTTGTGCCCCTTGGAAGATCCCAGAGGAGCCGCCTGGCCTCAACCCTCTCTTACAGCCTGAAAAGTCTGGGGCTGGCAGGTTGAGGGCATAAGGTAAACAATTCATACTTACTGAGCACGTGTTATGTGCCAGACAGTGGTTCAACCATTTCCATGCATTATCTGAACTAACTCTCCTACCCTCTCCCTGAAGTAGACATATTTATGGTTCTATTTCATGAATGAGAAAACTGAGGCAAGGAGGTGTCACCCAAGGCACACAGCCAGTAAGGTGCTCAGCCTAGGATTTGGATACAAGTCTAGGTGACACCTAAGTCACACTCTCTGCTCTGCTACCTTCTATATTCTAAAAGCTTGGGTTTGAACTGAGATATGTTGGTTTGTTAACTAAAATTAAGGCTGTTGAGGCAGAAGTAATTTGGTAAAAGTGTGTCGGAAACCAAATATAAGGATGGACTTGGAAGACACACCAACACAATCAGGCTTCTTCCCAAGTCTGTAACAAGTGGGAATGCTTTTGTAGGAAAGTTTAGGAAAAGGGCGGGCGCCTCCTCATTTCAGGTTTGTCCTTTCTCGTAGGAGGGCACAATACAGACGTTACAGTCATTCACAGGTTATATTATACGGATGAAATTCTACATGTAAGCAGTAAACTTCACGATACAGACACAAATCAGTGTCCTCTTCCGTGTCAGTAGGTTACATATTAATCAGGATGTCAACAGTTGGAGGAAGTCACGTGAGATTTGAAGGACTTGTGATAAGCTCAGGGATAGGATGTTGCCGTGAATCATAACACCATCCCTGGCGGTGGATTTGGAAACCTACCAAATGCAACCCATAGGTTATCAGGTTCAAATTCTAGGCTCGGCTGCATCCGGGTTGTGTGGCCTCGGCCAGGCCAGGGGATCCTCTGAGTCTAGATGCCCTCTCAGGGGCCCTTCCCTCCTTGTTGGCCTCCCCGACTCTGTTGAGATTGTTTACCTAATGCCCCCACAAGCCTAGGGATTGCTCAAGTGGGGGAGGGGGGGACGAATCATAACTGATGCATTCTGTCACCTTCCACTCCCCCGGGGCCTGGCAGAGAGCAGACGTCTGTAAATGTTTGCTGTTGTTGAACTGCATTGGAACATGCCCCTGAACCACTAGGATCCAGGACCTGTTGAGCAGCCAGAGGGCAGTGGTGTCCTCAGGGCTGGGTGCCCAATGTGGGAGGACCCCCCCCCAGGTAAAACCTGGGACCCTGGTCCCAGGTCACAGCTCAAGTGGAAAACATGGGCCCCACTCCTGGAGACCTGGCTGGGGTTTAAGTCAGTGCCACTGACTTGCAGTATGGCCCTGGACAAGGGGTAGAACTCTTCTGGCCTGGTTTTTCTCATTAGGAAAATAAGGGGTAGCTTTAGGCAATTTGACAGATAATATCTGTTTCCTATCTTGGCCCAATGACCCTTAGCTCTGGTCCAGGTCCTCACAGAAGAAAAGTCTGTGGTGATCTTTTTGAGAATGCCTCCTTCCCTCTGATCTCAATGGCCTATTACTGCCCAAGTGCCCTCCCACCACACACACACACACACACACACACACACACACAGATTCACACACATGCATGTGTGTGTGCACATATGCACACACATGCACATAGCATGTGTACACACAGATGTGCATGCCTGCACACAGCTATGCATTTGATGGACTGACGTTGAACACCCATTCATCCCGCTTTTCTGTGCCTTCACCTTATGCTACAGGGGTTCTAAATTAGAGCCAGGGTTCCCCCGCACATAACAACATGAACCATTTGAAAGATAGAATTCAGTGGTGTTGAGTACATTCACAATGTTAAGCAACCATCGCTTCTATCCAGTTCCAAAACATTCTCATCACCCCAGAAGGAAACCTTATATCCATTAGGCAATCACTCCCCACTCCCACTCCTCTCAGCCTTTGCAACCACTAATCTGCTTCCTGTTTCTGTGGGTGTGCCTATTCTGAATATTTTATATGAATGGAATCATACACTCTGTGACCTTTTGGGGCTGACTCCTTTCACTTCGCATCATGGTTTTGAGGCTCATCCATATTACAGCTTGTAGCACTACTTCATTCCTTTCTATGGCTGCGTAATATTCCATTGTATGAATATCCACATTTGTTTATCCACTCATCATCCATTGATAGATTATCGGGTTGTTTCCACTTTTTCACTGTTACAAAAATGCTGCTGTAGGCTGGGCACGGTGGCTCAACGCCTGTAATTCCAGCACTTTTGGAGGCCGAGGAGGGCAGATCATGAGGTCGGGGGATCCAGACCATCCTGGCCAACATGGTGAAACCTGGTCTCTACTAAAAATGCAAAAAAAAAAAAAAAAAATTAGCTGGGCGTGGTGGCGCACGTCTGTAGTCCCAGCTACTTGGGAGGCTGGGGCAGGAGAATTGATTGATCCCAGGAGGCGGAGATTGCAGTGAGCCGAGATTGTGCCACCGCACTCCAGCCTGGATGACAGTGCGAGACTCCGTCTCAAAAAAAACAAAAAATGCTACTATAAACAGGCATGCACAAGTGTTTATTTGAACATCTGTTTTCATATCTCTTGGGTATACACCTAGGAGTGGTATCTAAAACTATGTTCATGAATGTGTGGATGTCTCACGTGGAAATCAGGCTACACCATGCCACTGTCTGCTCAGAGAGGTGCAAGGGAGGACACTGTGACCTCCTTCACCCTGATTTGCCCCTGAGCAGGAAACCAGAATGTGCTGTAGGACGGTCTCTTTCCTGAACTGGACCACAACAACAGAATCTTAACTTGGCTTGTGCCTGGGTCAGATAAGCCTGAGCTGTGACCTCATCTTACTGTACTTACAAGGCTTTTCTGTTCAGATCACCTAGAAACATCTGAATAAGATGCCTCCACCCAGCTGAGATGCTTCAGAACTGTCAGTAACTAAGGCAGGACAACTAATCTACTCCCGAGTAGGACCTGGACCCTCGTGTGCATTAGTAACTACAGGTGAGCGGTGTGACTTTGGGCAACTATCTCAAACAAAGGAGACTCAGTTTCCTGACCTGTAAAATGGCAATGATAGCGCCTTTTCCATTCCTTCCTTCCTTCCTTCATTCATTCATCCACCAGCTGTTTGTCGCACACCTATTCTATAGCAGGCCTTGTTTACACGGGTCAGCAGTAGATGTCATGGCTGCCATTAGGGGGCTGAGATCTGGTGAAGGAGATGGACATCAACCCAATAGCCACACAAACACGTGTACGTTGTAAATGTGTCAAGGGCCATGATAGAAAGACAGCCAATGTTACACACTACTGTAAGGGGTGAGCTGGGGTCCAAAGCAGGGGTGTAGAACTATCTCGTGATTTCAATTTCCATCTCCTTCATGACCACTGACACTGGACATTGTTTCATATGCTTATTGCACTTTTGAATATTCATTTTCACTGTGTGTAAAGTGCCGGTTTAACTCTTTTGCCCAGTTTTAAATTGGGAGGTCTTTCCCTGTTGATTTGTAGCGAATACTTGGGAAGTGAGTCCTTCATGGTTATATATTTTGCAAATATCTTCTCCTAGTCTCTGTCTTATCCTTTCACCCTTTTAATGTTGTCTTCTGATGAACAGTGATTTTTAATTTAATGAAGTCTAATTTTTAAATCTTTTACGAGGCTTATTTTACCCTTATTAAGAAAATTTTGTCTCCTTCCAAGGTCAGATATTATTTTATTTTTTCTTCCGGAATCTTCACTCTTTTGCTGTTTACATTTAGGGGATATGATTATGTTCTATCTCATTACTTCCTGTTATAGTGTGAAGTGGAAGGCAAAGTTCATATTTTTCCATGTGGAAATCCAACCGACCCAGCACTGCTTATTGAAAAGACAATCCCTTCCCTCCCACAGGGCAACTGTCATAAATCAGGTGGTCTGTATGTATTACTGTGTCTGGGCTCTCTGTTCCAGTTATTGGAGGGTTTTAAACAAGGAGCAGATTTTCCTTCAGAAACGCTCACTCTGGATGCATTGTGGACAATGGATTGGTGGCAGAGTGGATCCAGGGGAATGTGTGGGGGAATATTGGCAGTCCAGGTGGAGATGTTGGTGGCCTGGATGAGGGTAGCGGTAGTGTCCTTCCCTGGTTTTAGTATTAGGGTGATACTGGCTTCATAGAATGATTTAAGGAGGATTCCCTCTTTCTCTATCTTGTGGAATAGTGTCAATAGGATTGGTACCAATTCTTCTTTGAAAGTCTGGTAGAATGCAGCTGTGAATCCGTCTGGTCCTGGACTTTTTTCTGTAGGTAACTTTTTATTACCATTTCAGTCCTGTTGCTTGTTATTGGTCTGTTCAGAGTATCTAGTTCTTCCTGCTTTAAGCTAGGAGGGTTGTATCTTTCCAGGAATTTACCCATCTCCGCTAGGTTTACTAGTTTATGTGTATAAAGGTGTTCATAGTAGCCCTGAATGATCTTTTGTATTTCTGTGGTGTTGGTTGTGATATCTCTCGTTTTGTTTCTAATTGAACTTACTTGGATTTTCTCTCTTTTTCTTAACTAATCTTGCTAATGGTCTATCCATTTTATGTATCTTTTCAAAGAACCAACTTTTTGTTTCATTTATCTTTTGTATTTTGTTGTTGTTATTGTTTCAATTTCATTTAGTTCTGCTCTGATCTTGGTTATTTCCTTTCTTCTGCTGGATTTGGGTTTGATTTGTTCTTGTTTCTCTCGTTCCTTGAGGTGTGACCCTAGATTGTCTGTTCGTGCTTTTTCAGGCTTTTTGATGTAAGCATTTAGGGCTATGAACTTTTATCTTAGCACTGCTGTATTAGTTTATTTTCATGCTGCTGATAAAGACACATCTGAAACTTGGAACAAAAAGAAGATTAATTGGACTTACACAGTTCCACGTGGCTGGGGAGGCCTCAGAATTATGCAGGGTGGGGAAAAGGCAAATCTTACATGGCTGTGGCAAGAGAAAAATGAGGAAGAAGCAAAAGCAGAAACCCTGGTAAATCCATCAGATCTCGTGAGACTTATTCATATCACAAGAATAGCATGGGAAAGACTGGCTGCCATGATTCTATTATCCCCCTGAGTCCCTCTCAAAACACATGAGAATTCTGGGAGATGCAATTCAAGTTGAGATTTGGGTAGGGTCACAGCCAAACCGTATCATTCCACCCCTGGCCCCTCCAAATCTCATGTCCTCACATTTCAAAATCAATCATGCCTTCCCAACAGTCCCCCCAAAGTCTTAACTCACTTCAGCATTAACCCAAAAGTCCATGGTCCAAAGTCTCATCTGAGACAAGGCAAGTCCCTTCTGCCTATGAGCCTGTAAAATAAAAAACAAGTTAGTTACTTCCTAGACACAATGGGAGTACAGGTATTGGGTAAAGACAGCTGTGCCAGATGGGAGAAATTGGCCAAAATAAAGGGGTTACAGGGCCCATGCAAGTTGGAAATCCATGGGGGGGCAGTTAAATTGTAAAGCTCCAAAATAATCTCTTTCGACTCTAGGTCTCACATCCAGGTCATACTGCTGCAAGAGGTGGGTTCCCACGGTCTTGGGCAGCTCAGGCCCTGTGGCTTTGCAGGGTACAGCCTCCCTCCCAGCTGCTTTCATGGGCTGGTGTTGAGTGTCTGTAGCTTTTCCAGGCACGTAGTGCAAGCTATTGGTGGATCTACCATTCTGGGGTCTGGAGGACGGTGGCCCTTTCTCACAGCTCTACTAGGCAGTGTCTCAGTAGGGACTCTGTGTGGGGACTCCAACCCCAAATTTCCCTTCCACACTGCCCTAGCAGAGGTTTTCTGTGAGAGCCCTGCCCCTCAAGCAAATTTTTGCCTGGGCCTCCAGCTGTTTCCTTACATCTTCTGAAATCTAGACAGAGGTTCCCAAACCTCAATTTTTTTGTGTGGGGGTGGGGGCAGGGTCTCACTCTGCTGCTCAGGGCACAGTGGCACAATCACAGCTCACTGGAGGGTTTTGTCATGTTGGCCAAGCTGGTCTTGTACTCCTGGCCTCAAATGATCCACCCACCTCAGCCTCCCAAAGTGCTGGGATTACAGGCGTGAGCCACCACGCCTGGCTCCAAACCTCAACATTTTTGACTTCTGTGCACCTGCAGGCTCAACACCATGTGGAAGCTGCCAAGACTTGGAGTTTCCACCCTCTGAAGCCACAGCCTGAGCTCTCCATTGGCCCCTTTCATCCATGGCTGGAGTGGCTGGGACACAGGGCACCAAGTCCCTAGGCTGCACACAGCATGAGGACCCTGGGCCTGGCCTACAAAACCACTTTTTTTCCTCCTGGGCCTCTGGGCCTGTGATGGGAGGGGGTGGCCGTGAAACGTCTCTGACATGGCCTGGAGACATTTTCCCCATGGTCTGAAGGATTAACATCATGCTCCTTGCTACTTATGCAAATTTCTGCAGCTGGCTTGAATTTCTCCCTAGAAAATGGGTTTTTCTTTTCTATTACATAGTCAGGCTGCACATTTTCCAAACTGCTTCCCTTATAAAACTGAATGCTTTTAACAGTACCCAAGTCACCTCTTTAATGCTTTGCTCCTTGAAAGTTTCTTCTGCCAGATACCCTAAATCATCCTTCTCAAGTTCAAAGTTCCACAAATCTCTAGGGCAGGTGAAAAATACCACCAGTCTTTTTGTTAAAACATAGTAAAGTTGCCTTTAGTTCTCAAGAAGTTTTTCATCTCCATCTGAGATTACCTCAGCATGGATTTTATTGTCCATATTGCTATTAGCATTTTGGGCAAAACCATTCAACAAGTCTCTGGGAAGTTCCAAACTTTCCCACATTTTCCTGTGTTCTTCTGAGCTCTCAAAACTGTTCCA
Organism: Ateles fusciceps; assembly: GCA_036589455.1. NCBI lineage: Eukaryota > Metazoa > Chordata > Mammalia > Primates > Atelidae > Ateles > Ateles fusciceps. Next base: position 3,211,790 of record JAZHEH010000733.1, read on the forward strand.
ACCTCTGCCTGTTACCCAGTTCCAAATTTGCTTCCACATTTTCAGGTGTCTTTTCAGCAGCGCCCCCACTCTACTGGTACCAATTTATTGTATTAGTTTGTTTTCATGCTGCTGATAAAGACACACTTGAAACTGGGAACAACAAAATGTTTAATTTGACTTACAGTTCCACATGGCTGGAGAGGCCTCAGAATCATGGTGGGGAGGTGAGAGGCACTTATTACATGGCGGCAGCAAGAGAAAAATGAGGAAGAAGCAAAATTGGAAATCCCTGATAAACCCATCAGATCTCATGAGACTTAATCATTATCACGAGAATAGCACAGGAAAGACTGGCCCCCATGATTTGATTACCTCCCCCTGGGTCCCTCCCAAAACAAGTGAGAATTCTGGGAGATACAATTCAAGTTGAGATTTGGGTGGAGTCACTGCCAAACCATATCAACTGCCTTTGCTGTATCCCAGAGGTTCTGGTAAGTTGTGTCACTGCTATTGTTCAGTTTGAAGAATTTTTAAATTTCCATCTTGATTTCATTATTGACCCAATGATTATTCATTAATTTCCATGTATTTGCGTGGTTTTGAAGGTTCCTTTTGGAGTTGGTTTCCACTTTTATTCTACTGTGGTCCGAGAGAGCACTTGATTTAATTTCAATTTTCTTTAAATTTATTGAGACTTGTTTTGTGGCCTGTCGTATGGTCTATCTTGGAAGAAGTTCTGTGCACTGATGAATAGAATGTATATTCTGCGGTTGTTGGGTAGAATGTTCTGTAAATATCTGTTAAGTCTATTTGTTCCAGGGTATAGTTTAAATCCATTGTTTCTTTGTTGACTTTCTGTCTTGATGACCTGTCTAGTGCTGTCAGTGGAGTTTGAAGTCCCCCACTATTATTGTGTTGCTGTCTATCTGATTTCTTAGATACAGTCGTAATTGTTTTATAAATTTGGGAACTCCGGTGTTAAGTGCATACATATTTAGGATTGTAATATTTTCCTGTTGGACAAGACCTTTTATCATTATATAATGTCCCTCTTTGTCTTCTAACTGCTGTTGTTTTAAAGTTTGTTTTGTCTGATATAAGAATAGCTACTCCTGCTTGCTTTTGGTGTCCATTTGCATGGAATGTCTTTTTCCACCCTTTCGCCTTAAGTTCATGTGAGTCCTTATGTGTTAGGTGAGTCTCTTGAAGGCAGCAGATAGTTGGCTGGTGAATTCTTATCCATTCTGCAATTCTGTATCTTTTAAGTGGAGTACTCAGGCCATTTACATTCAATGTCAGTATTGAGATGTGAAGCACTATTCTACTCATCATGCTATTTGTTGTCTGTATATTTTGTCTTTTTTTAAAATTGTATTTTCATTTTATGGATCCTGTGAGGCTTATGCTTTAAAGGGGTTCTGCTTCGATGTGTTTCCAGGATTTGTTTCAAGATCTAGAGCTCCTTTTAGCAGTTCTTGTAATGCTGGCTGGTTGTGGCGAATCCTCTCAGCATTTGTTTGTCTGAAAAAGATTGTATCTTTCCTTTATTTATGAAGCTCAGTTTTGCTAGATACAAAATTCTTGGTCAATAATTATTTTGTTTAAGGTGCTGAATATAGGCACCCAATCCCTTATAGGGATTGTAGGGTTTCTGCTGAGAAATGTGCTGTTAATCTGATAGGTTTTCTTTCATAGGTTGTCTGGTGCTTTTGCTTCACAGCCCTTAAGATTCTTTCCTTCATCTTGACTTTAGATAACCTGATGACAATATGCCTAGGCAATGATCTTTTTGTGATTAATTTCCCAGGTGTTCTTTGAGCTTCTTCTATTTGGATGTCTAGGTCTCTAGCAAGACTGGGGGAAGTTTTCCTTGATTATTCCCCCAAATATATTTTCCAAACTTTTAGATTTATCTTCTTCCTCAGGAACGCTAATTATTCTTAGGTTTGGTTGTTTAAGATAATCCCAAACTCTCGGATGCTTTGCTTATTTTTTCTTATTATTTTTGTCTTTGTTGGATTGGGTTAATTTGAAAATCTTGTCTTGGAGTTCTGAAGTTTTTTCTTCTGCTTGTTTGATTCTATTGCTGAGACTTTCCAGAACATTTTGTATTTCTCTAACTGCATTTATTATTTCCTGAAGTTTTGGTTGCTTTTTATTTATGCTATCTATTTCACTGAAGTCTCTCTTCATTTCTCATATCATTTTTTTTTTGCTTCTTTAAATTGGATTTCACCTTTTTCTGGGCTTTCCCACAGCCTCCTTGATTAGGGTAATAACTGACCTTCTGAATTCTTTTTCAGGTAAATCAGGGATTTCTTCTTGGTTTGGATCCATTGCTGGTGAGCTAGTGTAATTTTCTGGGGATGAACCTTGCTTCGTCATATTACCAGAATTGTTTTTCTGGTTCCTTCTCATTTGGGTAGGCTATGTCAGAGGAAAGATCTGGGGCTCAAGGGCTGTTCAGATTTTTTTGTCCTACAGGGTTTACTCTCCCCCTTTTCCTAGGGATGTGCCTTCCTGAGAGCCAAGATGTAGTGATTGTTGTCTCTCTTCTGGATCTAGCCATCAGCAGGTCTACCAGGGTCCAGGCTGGTACTGGGGGTTCTTTGCACAGAGTCCTGTGATGTGAATTATCTCCAGTTCTCTCAGCTGTGGATACCAGCACCTGCTCCAGTGGAGGTGGCAGGGTGTGAAATGGACTCTGTGAAATTCCTTAGCTTGGGGTTTTTAATGCACTATTTTTGTGTTGTTTGGCCTCCTGCCAGGAGGTGGCACTTTCAAGAGAGCATCAGATGTGGTAGTGTAGGGAGGATCAGGTGGTGGACAAGGCCCTAGAATTCCTGAGTATACGCCCTTTGTCTTTAGCTGCCAGGGTGGGTAGGGAAGGACCCTCAGGTAGGGACAGGGATAGGCGTGTCTGTGCTCAGACTCTCCTTGGGTGTGTCTTGCTGTGGCTGCTGTGGGATATGGGAGTCTTGTTCCCAGGTCAATGGAGTTATGTTTCCAGGAGGATTATGGCTGCCTCTGCTGTGTCATGCAGGTTTTCAGGGAAGTAGGGGGAAAGCTAGCAGTTACAGGCCTCACCCCAGCTTCCACACCACCCAAAAGGCCAGTCTCACTCACACCATGTCCCACCCCAAACAGCACTGTGTCTATTTCCATGCAGTGGGTGAGCGAGGCTGAGAACTTGCCCCAGCCTACCAGCCTCCCAGCTGGGAAAGTAAACAGGTTTACTTTCATGCTTCCCCCACCTGTGGAGTCTGCACACTGGATTCATGCCCTCTGGTAAATTCTGGCCAGGAGACTTTGCATTTGGTTGGTTGTTACAAAGTTCAGCTGGAGGTTTCCTTCTTCTTATGGTCTTTTCCTAGTACCTCTGGCAGCCTTCCCCAAGGACCCCTGTGAGATAATGCAGAAATGGGTTCCCAGGGAACCCAGAGAGCCCACAGGGTTTTTCCCCACTGCTTCCTCTACCCCTGTTTTTTGCTCGGCTCTCCAAATTAACTTAGCACTGGGTAAGGTCAGAATCTTCTCTCGTGATTTAGACCTTCAGGTTCCCCAGTGAGGATGTGTGTTTGGGTCAGGTGATTCCCCTGTTCCCACTTCCACAGCTTGGGCACTCACAGTACTTGGGGTGTCTCCCAGGTCCTGCAGGAGCAATCTGCTTTCTTCAAAGGGTCTGGGGGGTTGTCTCGGCTTTCCTGGTTTATTCCTGCAGTACTTCTGGAGCAAAAGTTCATGATGTGAGTCTTTACACACTGTTCTGTCTGTCCAGTGGGAGCTGCAATCTGGTCCTGCCTCTCATCCACCATGATGTTCTCAAAAACTGACAAACACGTCTTAAATGCTGATGTATCATTTTCCCATGTCTGAGGGAGTATGGCAGTGAACAAAACAGACCAAAATTTCTGTTTTCATTTATTTCATTTTTCTAGTAAAGATGCACAGATAATTTTAAAATGTAGACTATATAGTATATTAAAAGACGAGAAACACTATGAAATAGAAACAAAACAGAATAAAATAAGAAATAATAAAAATAAAACAAGCTAGGGGATGGAGCGAGCCAGTGATTCTTCAACTTTTCTGTGCCATAGGCCTCTGACCAGCTGGGGAAGCCCTTCTCAGAGTGTTTTTATTCTGAATTTAATTAAATTAAAATTTATTATTATAATTTTTAGAGATGGGTTCTCACTATATTGCCCAGGCTGGTCTTGAACCTCTGGTCTCAAGTGATCCTCCCATCTTGGCCTCTCAAAGTATTGGGATTACAGGTGTGAGCCACCATACCTGACCTCAGAATGTTTTTAAATGCACAAAGTAAAATGTATAAGACCACAGAGAAGGCTGGGCATGGTGGCTCATGCCCATAATCCCAGCACTTTGGGAGGCTGAGGTGGGTGAATCACTTGAGGCCAGGAGTTCAAGACCAGCCTGGCCAACATGGCAAAAGCTGTCTCTATCAAAAATACAAAAATTAGCCGAGTATGGTGGCACACACCTGTAGTCCCAGCCACTCGGGAGGCTGAAGCAGGAGAATAGCTTGAACCCAGGAGGTGGAGGTTGCAGTGAGCCGAGATCGTGCCACTGCACTCCAGCCTGGGTGACAGAATGAGACTCTGTCTCAGAAAAAAATCACAGAGGAAACAAAGTATATTAAAATATAGCTACCAAAATAATGAATAAACAAACTTCCAATAGAGTAATACACATTTTTGAATTATACATTTCTTAATAAGAGAATATATTATAAATATGGGAAATGCAAAGTTTTATTTTTATTTTAAAATGACACGTCAGTGAGAGTGGTTGTTGCTAAGCTTTAATGAGAGTGTTAAACTGTGAAGTGCTCTTTGACTTACCTCCGTCCCCTGACTGATAAACTAATGTGAATAGGGGATCCTGGAAAGCAATTAATATGTCTGGGTCACCAATGTGAGAACGTGAGACATCATTGTCCTGTGGCAAGGAGTTGTCTGATATTGGCTAGCAACGTTGCAGGGGCATCAGATGAAAAGATTTGATCGCCTGTATGCAGCAGCAAATGTGACAATTACCTTACTTTTGAGATGTCTGCAACAACTGTCATGTAATATGAGTATCCATGATTTCCACGAGGTCACAAACACACACGTATTGCTAATGTGACTGTGGTGTGCTTCCTGTATTCATAATAAAAGAAAATGACAAATTTCAGTGGGAGCCTGGTGAAAATAAAGATGCAATTACTTTCCTATATGAGTTCATGGACCCCCTTGAATTGTGCCTGTGGTCTGCAGATCAAGAATATAAGTCATTCGTCACCAGCCCACCCAGAGGTGGGATCAGTGTTACCCAACTTCTAATGGCTGGAAAATTCTGGTATGAGAAGAAAAGATGACGTGGAGGATGGATGCTGGGGGAGGCCCCAAAGCAGGGTCCCTCCCCCGACATTCCACTTCCGTGGGTCATTCATGAAAGTGTTAGAATTGGTCATTTGTGCCGGGCGCGGTGGCGCGTGCCTGTAGTCCCAGCTACTCGGGGAGGCTGAGGTGGGAGGATCGTTTGAGCCCAGGAGTTCTGGGCTGTAGTGCGCTATGACGATCGGGTGTCCACACTAAGTTCGACATCAATATGGTGACCTCCTGGGAGCTGGGGGCCACCAGGTTGCCTAAGGAGGGGTGAACCGGCCCAGGTCGGAAACGGAGCAGGTCAAAACTCCCGTGCTGATCAGTAGTGGGGTTACGCCTGTGGATAGCCACTGCACTCCAGCCTGGGTAACAGAGAGAGACCCGTCTCTTTAAAAAAAAAAAGAATCGGTCATTTGTACTTCCTTTGTTTTAGCACTGAAAGTCCCCATCCTGGGAAACCCATCTGTCTTCCGCAAACCAGGAAAGTTCATCTCCCTAATCGTATAGCCTTCTTTGTGATCTCTGGGCATCCATGAGTTCATGAATTTTGCTTCATCCGCATGAACTTCCACTTACCCTGGTGATAAGTTATACAGAGCAAAAATGGACAGATGCACAAGGAGAAGTCAACAAATCTACAATTTGAATGGGAAATTTAGATATGCCTCTCTCAGTAAATGATATCAAACAGACAAAAACGGGTAAAGATAGAGAAATTTGAATGATATTTTCAACAACTAATGACATAATAGAGAAGTAGAGAAATAGAAACCTTAAAAATTAGTAAGGCTAATGACATTTTGTGCTGGCAAGATTCCTGGGAAAACAGGAATTCATATATATCTAGGGCTATTATTTTGAAAAGAAATGTGGCAATATCTGGGAAATTTTAAGATGAGCACATGTATGAGTCAGTAATTCCACTGATAAATGTTTATAGCAGAGAAAACTCACCCATGTGCAGAAGGAGACATTGCAGCTCTGTTCATAATAGTAAAAAGTACAAAAGCCTAATCAGTGCTCGATTAAGGATGGGTAGTTTGAGCTGGGTGCAGTGGTGTGTGCTGTAGTCCCAGCTACTCAAGAGGCCGAGGCAGGAGAATTCCTTGAGCCCAGGAGTTAGAGACCAGCCTGAGTGATATAGTGAGATGAAGAAGAAGAAGAAGGAGAAAGAGGAGGAGGAGAAGGAGGAGAAGGAAGAGAAGAGAAAGAGGAAGGAGAAGAAGAGGAGGAGGAAGAGGAGAAGGAAGAGGAGAAAAAGAAGAAGAAAGTAAAAGAATGGAAAAATACATCATGTAAACAGAAATCACAAGAAAGCTGGTGTTCCTCTACTAATATTACAGAATAGACTTGAAAACAAAAAAATGTTACTGAAGAGAGACATCTTTATTTATTTATTATTATTTTTTAAATTGTATTTTAGGTTCTGGTGTACATGTGCAGATCATGCAGGATTGTTGCATAGGTACACACATGGTGATGTGGTTTGCTGCCTCCATCCCCCCTGTCACCCACATTTGGCATTTCTCCCCATCTTATCCCTCCTTGACCTCCCCCACACCCCCGCTATCCCTCCCTTGGCCCCCACCAACAGACCCCAGTGTGTGATTCTCCCCCTCCCTGTGTCCATGTGTTCTCATTGTTCAACACCCACCTATGAGTGAGAACATGTGGTGTTTGATTTTCTGTTCTTGTGTTAGTTTGCTGAGAATTATGGTTTCCAGATTCATCCATGTCCCTACAAAGGACACAAACTCGGCCGGGTGCGGTGGCTCACTCCTGTAATCTCAGCACTTTGGGAGGCCAAGGCAGGCGGATCACAAAGTCAAGAGATTAAGACCATCCTGGCCACCATGGTGAAACCCTGCCTCTACTAAAAATAGAAAAATGAGCTGGGCGTGGTGGTGTGTGCCTGTAGTCCCAGCTACTTGGGAGGCTGAGGCAGGAGAATTGCTTGAACCTGGGAGGCAGAGGTTGCAGTGAGCCGATTGTGCCACTGCACTCCAGCCTGGTTCCTGGCGACGGAGCAAGACTGTCGAAAAACAAAAACAAACAAAAAGGACACAAACTCATCATTTTTTATGGCTGCATAGTATTCCATGGTGTATATGTGCCACATTTTCCTTGTCCAGTCTATCATTGATGGGCATTTGGGTTGGTTCCAGGTCTTTGCTATTGTAAACAGTGCTGCTATGAACTATGTGTGCACGTGTCTTTATAATAGAATGATTTATAATCCTTTGGGTATATACCCAGTAATGGGATTGCTGAGTCAAATGGAATTTCTGTTTCTAGGTCCTTCAGGAAGCGCCACACTTGTCTTCCACAGTGGTTGAACTAGTTTATACTCCCACCAATGGTGTAAAAGTGTACCTATTTCTCCACATCCTCTCCAGCATCTGTTGTCTCCAGATTTTTTAATGATCGCCATTCTAACTGGTGTGAGGTGGTATCTCAATGTGGTTTTTATTTGCATTTATCTAATAATCAGTGATGATGAGCATTTTTTCATATGTTTGTTGTCCTCATATATGTCTTCTTTTGAAAAATGTCTGTTCATATCCTTCGCCCACTTTGGATGGGTTTGTTTGTTTTTTTCTTGTATATCTGTTTTAGTTCTTTGTAGATTCTGGATATTAGCCCTTTGTCAGATGGGTAGATTACAAAAATTTTTCCATTCTGTTGATTGCCAGTTCGCTCTAATGATTGTTTCTTTTGCTATACAGAAGCTCTGGAGTTTAATTAGGTCCCATTTGTCTATTTTGGCTTTTGTTGTCAATGCTTTCGGTGTTTTAGTCATGAAGTCCTTGCCTATGCCTATGTCCCGAATGGTTTTGCCTAGGTTTTCTTCTAGGATTTTTATGGTGTTAGGTCTTATGTTTAAATCTTTAATCCATCTGGAGTTAATTTTAGTGTAAGGTGTCAGGGAGGGGTCCAGTTTCTGCTTTCTGTACACTGCTAGCCAGTTTTCCCCAACACCATTTATTAAACAGGGAATCCTTTCCCCATTGTTTGTTTTTGTCAGGTTTGTCAAAGATCAGATGGGTGTAAATCAGATGGTGTTGCCTCCAGGGCCTCTGTTCTATTCCATTGGTCTATATCTCTGTTTTGGTACCAGTACCATGCTGTTTTGATTACTTTAGCCTTATAGTATAGTTTGAAGTCAGGTAGTGTGATGCCTCCGGCTTTGTTCTTTTTGCTTGTGATTGTCTTGGCTATGTGGGCTCTCTTTTGGTTCCATATGGAGTGTAAGGTGGTTTTTTCCAGTTCTGTGAAGAAGGTCATTGGTAGCTTGATGGGGATAGTGTTGAATCTGTAAATTACTTTTGGCAGTATGGCCATTTTCACAATATTGATTCTTCCTAACCATGAGCATGGAATGTTTCTCCATCTGTTTGTGTCCTCTCTTATTTCCTTGAGCAGTGGTTTGTAGTTCTCCTTGAAGAGGTCCTTTACATCCTTTGTTAGTTGTATTCCTAGGTATTTTATTCTTTTTGTAGCAATTGTGAATGAGAGTTTTCTCATGATTTGGCTCTCTGTTAGTCTGTTATTGGTGTATAGGAATGCTTGTGATTTTTGCACATTGATTTTGTATCCTGAGACTTTGTTGAAGTTGCTTATCAGTTTAAGGAGATTTTGGGCTGAGATGATAGGGTCTTCTAAATATACAACCATGTCATCTGCAAACAGAGACAATTTGACTTCCTCTTTTCCTAATTGAATACATTTTTTTTCTTGCCTAATTGCTTTTGCTAGAACTTCCAATAATATATTAAATAGGAGTGGTGAGAGATGGCATCCTTGTCTAGTGCTGGATTTCAAAGGGAATGCTTCCAGTTTTTGCCCATTCAGTATGATATTGGCCGTAGGTTTGTCATAAATAGCTTTTATTGTTTTGAGATATGTTCCTTTGATACCTAGTTTATTGAGAGTTTTTAACATAAAGGGCTGTGGAATTTTATCGAAGGCCTTCTCTGCATCTATTGATATAATCATGTATTTTTTTGTCTTTGGTTCTGTTTATGTGGTGGATAATGTTTATAGACTTGCATATGTTGAACCAGCCTTGCATCCCTGGAATGAAGCCTACTTGATTGTGATGGATAAGCTTTTTGATGTGCTGTTGCAATCAGTTTGCCAGTATTTTATTGAAGATTTTTGCATCTATGTTCATCATGGATATTAGCCTGAAGTTTTCTTTTTTTGTTGAGTCTCTGCCGGGTTTTGGTATCAGGATGATGTTGGTCTCATAAAATGATTTGGGAAGGATTCCCTGTTTTTGGATTGTTTGGAATAGTTTCAGAAGAAATGGTACCAGCTCCTCTTTGTACATCTGGTAGAATTCAGCTGTGAACCTGTCTGGACCTGGACTTTTTTTGGTTGGTAGGCTATTAATAGCTGCCTCAACTTCAGCCCTTGTTATTGGTCTAGTCAAGGTTTCAACTTCTTCCTGGTTTAGGCTTGGGAGGGTGCAAATGTCTAGGAATTTATCAATTTCTTCCAGGTTTACTGGTTTATGTGCATAAAGTTGTTTGTAGTAATCTCTGATTGTATTTCTGTGGGATCATTGGTGATATCCCCTTTATTGTTTTTTATTGCATCTATTTGATTCTTCTCCCTTTTCTTTTTTATTAATCTGGCTAGCAGTCTATTTTGTTGATCTTTTAAAAAAACAAAACCAGCTCCTGGATTTATTGATTTTTTTTAAGGGTTTTTTGTGTCTCTATCTCCTTCAGTTCTGCTCTGATCTTAGTTATTTCTTGTCTTCTGCTAGCTTTTGAGTTTTTTTGATCTTGCTCCTCTAGCTCTTTCGATTTTGACGATAGGGTGTTGATTTTAGATCTTTCCTTGCTTCTCATGTGGACATTTATTGCTATAAATTTCCCTCTAGACACTGCTTTAAATGTGTCCCAGAGATTCTGGTATGTTTTGTCTTTGTTCTCGTTGGTTTCAAAGAACATCTTTATTTCTGCCTTCATTTCATTGTTTATCCAGTCAACATTCAGGAGCCAGTTGTTCAGTTTCCATGAAGCTGTGAGGTTCTGAGTTACTTTCTTAATTCTGAGTTCTAATTTGATTGACCTGTGGTCTGAGAGACTGTTATGATTTCCGTTCTTTTGCATTTGCTGAGGAGTGATTTACTTCCAATTATGTGGTCAATTTTAGAGTAAGTGCAATGCGGTGCTGAGAAGAATGTATGTTCTGTGGATTTGGGGTGGAGATTTCTATAGGTGTCTATTAGGTCCGCTTGGTCCAGATCTGAGTTCAAGTCCTGGATATCCTTGTTAATTTTCTGTCTCGTTAATCTGTCTAATATTGACAGTGGAGTGTTAAAGTCTCCCACTATTATTGTGTGGAAGTCGACGAGGTTTCTCCATGTTGGTCAGGCTGGTCTCAAACTCCGACCTCAGGTGATCCGCCACCTCAGCCTCCCAAAGTGCTGGGATTCCAGGCATGAGTCACCATGCATGGCCAAGAGAGACATCTTAAAGTTATAAAAGGGTCAATCTGTCAGGAAGATAAAACAATCATAAACATATATGCAATTAACAACAGAGCCCAAGAGTACATGAAGTAAAAACTGGCAAATGAAGGGAGAAATAGACAATTCAACAACAATAGTTGAATACTTTCAATAATGAATACAATATCTTGGCAGAAGACTAACAATGAAGTAGAAGACTTGAAGCACACTATAAACCAACTAGACCCAAAAGTCATCTTTAGAACACTGCACCCAATAAATTATACAAGAAAAGAAGAAAAAATTGACCTTTGAACAGCACGGGTTTGTGTTTGAAGTCTATTGGTTCACTTATATGCTACTTTTCTGTTGCCTCTGCTACCCCTCAGATGCCAATACGAACCCTTCTTTCTTTCTCCCTCTTATTCCTTCTTCTCAGCCTATTCAGCATGAACACAGTGAGGATGAAGGCCTTTATGATGACCCACTTCCTCTTAATAAACAGTAAATATATATTCTCTTCCTTGTGATTTTCTTAATAACATTTTCTTTTCTCTAGCTTATGTTATCGTAAGAATTCACTCTACAATACATATAACACACACACACACACAAAGAATGGGTGGATAACCTGAGGTTTATTCAAACAGTGGACTACTTTATAGTATTTGAAATAATTTAAGTAGAGTTACATGAACCAATAAGGATAAACTTAAAACACACTAAAGACTGAAAAAAATCAGGTTGCAAAATGATATGATATGATACCATTTATTTTAACTTTTTTAAAACACACAAAATAATACTTTGTATTGTCCATGGATACATACATCGGTGGTAGAAGTACAACTCCAAGCTTGGTAATGATACTCACCAATTAAACATTTTTCCTGTGGAGAATAAGGGAGAAAGGAAGGGGTCCTGCCCATAGTGTTGCAAAGGAGACCGGAGAGACCAATGGACAAACAGGAGGATTTTATTAAGGTGGCCACTGGCTCAGCAGATGAGCATTCCAAGGCTGAGCAAAGGTCAAAGAAAATGGGTACTTTTCTTACATCCAGGATGATGTAGCAGCTAACAGGTCTACAGAAGCTAGAACAAAGCACAGTTAATTAATTTGTAACATGTTTTGTGATGTATGTTACATTTGAAAAATAGCATTTTGAGAAACACAGTGTACATTCTTTGGGTGTTATCTTGCCCTGTGACCTTGCAGCTGGTCAGCAAGAAAAACAGGAGTCTTGAGATGCTGGGGAACTTTGCTGAGAATGTGGGGAGAATATATAAGGTAGATTTTACAGGGAGTTAGTTAATTTTAAGCAGAGCTGGGGGTTAGGTTTTATATTGAACACAACACAGTAAATTTTATTATGCAGCAATCACAGACTACTATTGTTATTATTTAATTTCCCTCTTCAATAGGACCATTAATGCAACTCTAAGCCTCATCAGGGCTGGGTACTGAGTGTGGGGGAGATTCCCTCATCCAGGTTGGGAGTAACCACAGGGCGTTAATCAGAGTCCAAGGGAACCCTTGCTCTGCTGTCTGTCACGTGTGAATTTGAGCTTGTGATATTGGGCATAACCCACAATCTCTGGACCTCAGTCCTCCCATCTGTGAAACAAACTAAAGATATTTGCCCTGGCGAATGGCTGACTCAGTGTCAACCTTCACGACTGCCTGGTACTATGTGACTTCACTGTCAATTAAAAATTTCTCTCCCCCAGGGTAAGCAAATGGAATTAAAACACTGTGATCGTTCTTAAGCACCTCATGCAATGGCTGCTGCACACCATCTGTGAAGTAAGTTGCAGATCTATGATGAGGAAGCAGAATCACGTGGTCTCCAGGCCCTTTGCTGAAATGTCTTTCCGAGGGGCAATTAATTACGTGGTGTTGAAATGTTCTCCGTCAACTCCCTTTGGTTTAGTCATCGTGCTTGCTTAATGTTCTGTTAATGTCCATGCTGCTTTCTAGGAACTTGCACATCAGCATCCCCATCCAGGTTAAAGGAATTTGCAATATCCCCATAGGCCCTCAATTTCTTCTACCCTGAGTGGAACAATGAAAAGGGTAAAAGTGACCGTACTCTCATCTTCCCCAGCTGCCTGGTTGTTGCAGTGTAGGGGATTGGCTGTGGGTGGTGGGTAATGAATACCTGTTGGCTCCTATTGCCAAACAGACTGATTACACATCAGCTCTGATAACGGATGGATCCCACCCTCAGACAAAAGCAAGAAAATGTGGGTAGCAGTTTGCATTGTAATTAGTAGGGAATAAAAGGCTCCAAGTGCCTCATGATTTCTGGTTCTTTGGAATTGAAAACAAAGTAAGGTCTGGTACCGATGGGGAGTCAGTCCCTATTTGGTTAACCCCAAAACATTTGCAATTGCATTTGCTGGATCTGGGATCCAGGAGATCTTGCACCATGGGTGGGAAGCCTCCAAAGTCAGATTCCTGACGGCATGCTGGGCTTCATCTCTGGACCTCAGTCGTCCCGTCTATGAAGCGAACTAAAGACCATGGGAATGGGGCTCCCCCAACCTTTTTCTGCTGCCACCAACAGCTGAGGCTGGTGTTGGGGAAGAAGAGCCCAAGAGTCCAGCAGGCAGGAGGCTGGCAGAGGTGGCAAGTCCCTGGCTCACGAGAGGCTGTCCTCAGTAAGGTCTTGTCTCTGCCCAGCAGCCCCAAGTGGATGAGTATTTGTTTTTTATTGTGGTAAAATATACATAACATAAAATTTGCCATTTGCCATTTTAGCCCTTTTTGAGTGTATTCGTAGGTGATATTAAGTACATTCATGTTGTTGTGCACCCATCACCACCACCCATCAACAGATTTTTTTCGTCATCCCAGACTGAAACCCTGCCCATTGACTCCTCATTCTTTCCTCCCTCCAGTCCCTGGTAACCACTACTCTTTCTACTTTCTTTCTCTATGAATTTGACTATTCCAGGGATCTCATATAAATGCAATCATACTGTATTTGTCCTTTGGTGTTTGGCTTATTTCATTTAGCATAATGCATTCAAGATTCACTCATCTTGTAGCATAAATCAGGACTTTATTCCTTTTTTTTTCTTAAATAGTATATTTAAACAACAAGATGCTTGACTTGAAGGGAAAACTAGTTTTTTTTTTTTTCTAGAGTAATTTATCCCTACTTAAAGACAGATTGCCCTTTAACAGTAAAGTTATAGCATTGTCCTTGATTTTACAATGATAAAAAGATAGAAATTCTCCAAGCAGCAAGGTATGCAAGGATTTTTATGTGTGCGTGTGTGTTCTGGTTAAACAGTGAGAGCAAAATAACTTACTGGAATATAAAGATGAGAGCTGAACGGTCATGCCACTCACAGAAAAAGGTGGTATATTCACAGAACGTTTCTCTCCATCTGATGTCAATCAAAACATACCACTGGCCATTTAGCAAAAACAAAACCAAAAAACAATATACTTGCACACATATCAATTACTTTATGTAAAATAGAGAAAGAGGGAAGGGGAAATGACAGGATACGTCCTACATAAGCACATGGTTATTATCCCACCTGAATGAGAAAATCATACTGTAGTAGTCAGGGTGTGGTGTAACCAAATTGTGGTTTTCTTTTTTTTTTTTCAAGACAGGTCTTACTCTGTAGCCCAGGCTAGAGCGCAGCTGCGCAATCACAGCTTACTACAGCCTCGACCTCCTGGAGGATCCTCCCACCTCAGCCTCCTGAGTAGCTGGACCACAGGTGCGAGCCACCAAACCCGACTAATTTTAAAATTATTTTTGTAGAGTTGGGGTTTTGCCATGTTGCTCAGGCTGGTCTTGAACTCCTGAGCTCAAGCAATCCACTCGCCTCTGCCTCCCAAAGTGCTGGGATTACAGGTGTGAGCCATCATGCCCGGCTGCAAATTGTGGTATCTAATTGAGAGCCTATTCTTGGTCTGTAGGAACACAGGTCTGGAGTAAAGCAGCAGGTTCCCTTTGTAATAGACACCTCTCTGATGCTGGCACGTGTTAATTGTATCTTCAGCCTCCATTTGCACCTGTGTGGGTGTGTCTGTTTCACTGATTGGCTGCCTGTCAAATTGGAGTCCCATCTGCCTCATGGACAAACCCTGCCATTCACAGCAGATTTCCATTAGGTTGCTAAGTGGTGTATGCCTCTTAATTTTAAACTGCACCATGGAACCATCCTTACCCACCGTTTTCAAGTTAATATAATTGTTGTTACATCTTGACTCCTTCTCTGAGCTTTTCTTCAGCATGGCCGGCATCAGAGTCTCTCCTTAACCGTGGCTTCACAAAAGAGCTACCAGGTTTGTGTCCTCTGTTTCTTTTTAAGGCTGAATAATACTTCCTTGCATTAATATTTATGTATCACCTTTTATTTGTTCATCTATTGATGGAAATTTGGGGTATTTCTACTTTGGCTATTGTGGGTAATGCTGCTGTGAACATTGGTGTATAAATAGCTGTTTGAGTCCCTGCTTTTAGTTCTTTCAGGAATATACCTAGGAGTTGAGTTGCTGGGTCAAGGTAATTCCATGCTTAATATTTCAAGGAACTGCCATAATGCTTTCCATAGGGCTACACCATTTTGCATTCCCACCAGCAAAGAAGGTGGACTCTAATTTCTCCATATCCTCCTCAACATTAGTTATTTTCTGTTTTGTTTTATTTGTTTGCTTTTTAGATAATAGCCATCCTAAAGGGTGTGAAGTGATGGCTCATTGTGTGGATCAGGCTTTTAAACTATGGACAGGCACTTCTCCTGAAAGTGCAATAAACCTGGCTGTAGCCAGAGGACAACTGGCATGGATCCCTGGATGAGGAGCGGGGGAGGCTGGCACAGGGAGACTCTGTCTTGGTTTCTGACTACTTGCCCTAGGGAGGACTGACTGGTCATGGAGGGATAGAAAGTATCTCTGAACTTCAGAAGAACCCCCCATGTTCCACAATCCGGCAAACTATCTTCCCACATGTCAATGTAAAAACAATGTTGGGTCTAAAATGATTTTTTAAAAATATGAATTCTTGATTTGGTGAGAGAAATTTGAAAACTGCTAAAGGTCTTGGAGGCAAAGAAATTACAGGGAAGCTGAGGAATATTTTGGCTGAAAGAAGAGGCTGCCTTTAAAAAATGTTTTAACATTCTGAACAACCTGGAAGAGCCACACCTGTTGTGAGTTGAGGTTTTAAAATGTGAGTTAACTGTTTTAAAATGTACATTGTCTCATGGTAGAGTGACTCTACTTCCGAGTAAAGTTCCTGGATATAGAAACACTGTGACTGATGTCAACAGAATGAGAATTATCTGTGCAAGGTGTTCTGAATGCTCATTTGCTTAGTAAAATGGTAACTCGTCTCGGGCAAATTGGTGTTTTTTTGAGACTGAGTCTTGCTCTATTGCCCAAGCTGGAGTGCAATGGTGCCATCTCAGCTCACTGCAACCTCTGCCTCCTGGGTTCAGGCAATCCTCCTGCCTCAGCCTCCCGAGTAGCTGGGATTACAGGTGTGCACCACCACACCTGGCTAATTTTTACATTTTTAGTAGAGACAGGGTTTCACCATGTTGGTCAGGCTGGTCTTGAACTCCTGACCTCAGGTAATCCACCCACCTTGGCTTCCCAAAGTGCTGGGATTACAGTCTTGAGCCACCGTGCACAGCTTAGAGTCAGCTTTTCCTTCAGCCACCTTGTTCTTGCTGGCTTTCCTCCTGGAGTTCAGATGTCGAAGAGACCCCACCCTGAGTCCTGGGCCTTTTCATAGAGTGTTTGTAGGGTGTCCCATTCAGGCCAAGCCAAGATGTGTACCTGATGCTACGGGGACAGGTGAGGCAGGTGCAGACCCAGTTCTCGAGAAGTTCTGAGGCCACGGAAAGCTAAAGGCAGGTGCAGCTGGCTGCAGCACAGGGAGGAACATGGGACATACTTTGAGGACAGTTCAGGGGGAAGCCATCCATTTGGAAGAGTGGGTGGCTTCTTGGAGGGAGAGTGGGGGGGACCTGGAGGGAGAGCAGAATCAGTAGGTAAAAGCGGGCAGGAAGCGTGGCTCGGCTGTGGGAACAACTTGGCCCAGGCATGGGAATGAGCCTCTGCTCAGAGAACAGTGATTGGCCAGGATTGGAGATGAGAAACAGAGATTGCAGAGCCTAGGGACACAGGTGACTAGTTCGCCTGGATTTGTCTGGAATATTTCTGGTGCTGGTGCTATAAGTCCTGAGTCCTAGGAAACTCCTGAGTCTCAGGCAAACCAGATGTTTGGGGGAGGGGGGAGAGGAGCAGAGGCAGGGCCCATCACATCCCAAGGCCACATTCCTGCAGCAAGTGAGTTCAGCTACTGATTTCTCAGCTTCCAGCTCAGGGAAGATGCCTCCCCTCCCTTCAGCAGGATGTCTCCCACCCTCTCTGCTACCACTCAACTCAGCCAGGTCTTCAGTGTTCTCAGAGTTCCTGGAGCTGACGAGGAATTTCCCCTGACACCTGGGAAGCAAAGGGCAGATTGGGGTAACAGAGGCCACTCAGAGAAGCTAGAGAAGCTCAACAGCCCATCCAATCAGGTGCATCTTATGAGGGCATCCAAGAATATCAAATTCCCTGCCTGCAAAATGGTCTTGGTTATACCCAAACACTCAGGAAATAAGAAGCAGGGATTACGGGTGGGATACTTAGGAGCATGAGCGGGCTTTGGGAAATGTGAGCTATATGCAGATAGAAGACATTCCAGTGAGTTTTCTTTGCCCCTTGTGGGGGTGGGGAGAGGGTAAGTGGGTCTGGGTATGTAAATCGAGGCCTCCAGATCTAACCAACCAGTGACAGACCATGAACAAGATGATGTTTGCGGTTTATGATCCGTAATAAGAAGCCTCCATCACTTGAATCATGGGGCATTAAAAACAAACAAACAACTAGAAAACACTGGGAATCTGGAATAGTGTCACACATCTGTTGTCATCTCCCACATCTGCCAGTCCTTGGCTGCTGGACCGCTGCAGCTCCAGGTGCCGCAAGGGCCTCCCTCAGTCCTCATCTCCTAACTGTGTCCTCCAGGCCCCTCCAGGTGTTCCTAAGGCCACCACCTTATGGGAAGATACACTCCCCTGACGCTGACACTGTCACTGTCAGAATGGCTGGCCGCCTGGCCCCTTTGCTGCCTCTGCATGAACCACTAGTTCCCAGGCAGGAGCCCAGGGTCACCCCCTACCACCACTGCTCCTTCGCAGGAGCCCCTCCATGGCCACTGTAGGAAGCACTGCCAGGAGCTAAATGGCTGCTGCCTTCCTTCCATCTTCTTTCTGGCATGAGTACCTCCCATTGGCAGAATGTCATGGAAACCCAACTGGCAAGGGAATCTGGGAAATGTAGTTTGTAGGCTTCCAGCCTGGTGGCACAGAGGAGGATATGGAAAGGCAAGCAAGAGTGAGTATGGGGCTCAATACAATAGACTATATCTGGCAGAGGGAGACGGACAAGAAAGAAGTAATTAGGATTTATAGTTTTTAAACTGGCCCAGTTGTCCCATAGAACTGATGTTTTTGGTTTATTTTGAATAAACATAGAAATTGACCCTCCCAGTCTTGAAATGAGAACATTATATTTGTCTTATCTGAGTTCCTTTCTCGGGAAACCAACCATCCAGGCTCCCAGATAGTATCAAGGAGGTGAAACTCACCAGACCCCTCACCTGTTGATGGCCTAACTGACCAGCTACTTCTGTTGATCAGCTTCTCTTCCTTACCCCTTTCTAATTCCTGTTTATTTTTTAACATGGTTACATTTCTTCCTTGCTATATGAACCTCTGATTTTATTGGACTTGAGACTGATCACCCATCTCCTTGGCTGCAGCACCCAATTAAAGCCTTCCATGGCAATACTTGTCTCAGTGTTTGGCTTCTGTGCAGCAAGCAGAAAGACCTAGACAGAACTCCTGGTGTTTTGGTAACAGTTTCTGCACAATGACAGAGAAGATAACCTGAAAACCTTCTCAACAACAAAACCTAGATTTCCAGATAATATGTAACCAACTTCCCTTTAGATGCATTGCTGGACTCATAAGAAAGAGAAATAGGCTAGGTGTGGTGGCACATACCTGTAATCCCAACACTTTGAGAGGCCAAGGTGAGCAGATCACCCGTGGTCAGGAGTTCGAGACTAGCCTGACCAACATGCTGAAAGCCCATTTCTACTAAAAATATAAAAATTAGCCAGGCATGGTGGCGCATGCCTGTAATCCCAGCGACTTAGGAGGCTGAGGTAGGAGAATCACTTGAACCTGGAGGCGGAGCCAAGATTGTACCACTGCACTCCAGCCTGGGTGAGAGAGTGAGACTCCGTCTCAAAAAAAAAAAAAAAAAAAAAAAAAAAGGAAAAGAAAAAGAAATACTTAAGAACCAAAACCAAAGAGGAACAGTAAGCTGACCTTGGGACTGTCCTGGGGGTAAAGAAAGGAATTAGCTTTAAATATCCATCTAGGGACAAGGTATGAGAGGCCTGGCAAGAGAGAAATAGGTGTTTGGATCTAATCCCACCAAATGCACACAAATCCTAAACCATTATAGAGTCACACCTGCCGTAAAAGAGTGGACTAGAAAAACATCCACCCCTTTGCCCACGGGCATAGAAAGACAACAGTGAAGCTTGCTTGTCTTAACTTGTACTCTGGATTGGAAAAGAAAGAAAATTCTCCCTTGAGAATTTACAACTATAGGCCAACCCTCCCAAGGGTTTAGAATTTACACTTATATTTTCTTTGTAGTCTGAGAAACGCTGAAGCTGAGAAATTAGTCTCCAAAGTGGTCTGTGGCTGGTAATATCCCAGGGATGCCTGGTAGAAGCAAATGAGATCTGCTCTGCATAGTCACACCCTGAACCCACAGATAAAGATGAACTCACAATCCTAAATTACGAAACGCACAGAAACAATGCAATGCATATGACAACAGATACAGCAGGCTTAACCTTGAGCAAACCCTTAGATAATAGAATGGATAAAAGTCAGTAATTTAACTGCACTCAAGGAGAAGCACAGAGTATGGTGGAAAGGAATAACTGAAAAGCTGGCTTGGTCTGTGTGCTGGGGAGGTTACTGCTTTATTGCAGTGGAGGGGTGAGGGTTGCTTCGTCAGGGTGGTGGTGGGGGGATGGGATGTGTGTCACAGTGGCATGGCAAGCAGAGCACAGGAAGAACATCTTGTACATTTTGTAGGTAGAGACCTGCAGCTTCAAGTACCCTGTGCTAGTTTTCAAAGGCTTCTGTAAAAATCTGCCACAAACTGGTGGCTTAAAAGTGACAGACTCCTGCCTTCCATCCTAGCACTTTGGGAGGCCGAGGTGGGAGAATTACTTGAACCCAGGAGTTTGAGGCCAGCCTGGGGAACACAGCAAGACCCTATCTTATTTTTAAAAATAAAAATTTTTTTAAAAATGACAGAAATTTATTCTCTCATAGTTTTGGAGGTTAGAAGTCTGAAGTCAAGGTGTTGGCAAGGTCATCTCCCTCTGAAGCCTCCAGGGAAGAATGTTTCCTTGCCCCTTCCATCTTCCAGTAGCCCCAGGCTCTTTCTGGCTTCCAGCAGCATAACTCCAGTCTCTGCCTCACAATGTTCTTCTCTGTGTCTCTGCGACCTCTCATCTTCTTATTAGGACACCAGTCTTTGGATTTAGAGCCTGTGCTAAATCCAGGATGATTTACTCTCAAGATCCTTTACTCATCACATCTGTAAATACTCTATTTCTGAGTAAAGTCACGTTCTGAGGTTCCAGTGGACATAAATTTTGTGGGGGGCACAATTTAACCCCAACCTCCACCCCCACCCCCGACTCCCACCCCAGGTCGCCCTTTGGCCCTTATGGCCTCCAAGTCTTATTACTGATACGGAAAAAGTTTTAGTGGTCTGGATAGAAAATCAAACCAGCTATAACATTTCTTTAAACCAAAGCTTAATCCAGAGTAAGGCCCTAATTCTATGAAGACTGAGAGAGGTGAGGAAGATACAGGAGAAAAGTTAGAAGCTAGCAGAGGTTGGTTCATAGGGTTTATGCAAAAAGCTGTCTCTATAACATAAAAGTGCAAGGTGAAGCAGCAAGCGCTGATTTAGAAGTTGCAGCAAGTTATCCAGAAGATCTAGCTAAGATCATTGATGAAGGTGGCTACACTAGCCAACAGATTTTCCATGTAGACAAAACTGCCTTTTTTTGAGACCGAGTCCTGCCCTGTCGCCCAGGCAGTGGTATGATCTCGGCTCACTGCAACTCCGCCTCCTGGGTTCAAGTGATTCTCCTGCCTCAGCCTCCCAAGTAGCTGGAATTATAGGTGCATGCCACCATGCCTGGCTAATTTTTTGTTTAGTAGAGATGGGGTTTCACCATGTTGCCCAGGCTGGTCTTGAACTCCTGACCTCATGATTCGCCCACCTTGGCCTCCCAAAGTGCTGGGATTACAGGAGTGAGCCACCATGCTTAGCCAGACAAAACTGCCTTCCACTGAAAGAAGACACCATCTAGGACTTTCATAGTTAGAGAGGAGAAGTCAATGCCGGGCTTCCAAGCATCAAAGGACAGGCTGACTCTCTTGTTAGGGGCTAATGCAGCTGTGACTTTAAGCAGAAGCCAATGGTCATTGACCATTCTGAAAATTCTAGGGCCCTTAAGAATTATACTAAATCTACACTGCCTGTGCTCTATAAATGGAACAACAAAGCCTGAATGTCAGCACACCAATTTACAGCATGGTTTACTGAAGTTTTCTTTTTTTTTTGAACAAAGTCACACTGTCATGCAGGCTGGAGTACAATGGCATAGCATGATCTTGGCTCACTGCAACCTCCGCCTCCTGGGTTCAAGCAATTCTCCTGCTTCAACCTCCTGAGTATCTGGGATTATAGGTGTGTGCCACCACACCCAGCTAATTTTTATATTTTTAGTAGAGACAGGGTTTCACCATCTTGGCCAGACTGGTCTTGAACTCCTGACCTCAGGTGATCTGCCCACCTCAGCCTCCCAAAGTGCTGGGATTACAGGCATGAACCTGTGGCTGGCCCTGAATATTTTAAGCCCACCTTACTGAGACCTACTGAATAGAAAAAAAAAAGTTGCCTTTTAAAATATTACTGCTGACTGACAATGCATCTGGTCACCCAAGAGCTCTGATGGAGATGTATAGGAGATGAATGTTGTTTTCATGCCTATGAACACAGCATCCATCTAGAGCCCATGGATCAAGGAGTAATTTCAACTTACTTTTTTAAAAAATTAAATTACTTCATTAATTTATTTTATTTATTTTTTTGAGATGGAGTCTTGCTTTGTTGCCCAGGCTGGAGTGCAGTGACATGATCTTGGCTCACTACAACCTCCACCTCCCAGGTTCAAGTGATTCTCCTGCCTCAGCCTCCCGAGTAGCTGGGACTATAGGCGCCCGCCACCACGCCCAGCTAATTTTTGTATATTTAGTAGAGATGGGGTTTCACCATGTTGCCAGGCTGGTCTCGATCTCCTGACCTCGTGATCTGCCTGCCTTGGCCTCCCAAAGTGCTGGGGTTACAGGCATGAGCCACTGTGCCCGGCCTCATTAATTTATTTTTAAGTCCAGGCTGTATCACTCTTCTGCCCTCTGTCTCCCAGCAGTGTAAGTTCTGAGTCAGACAGACCTGGGTTTAAACCCTGACTTTGCCTTTTGTGGTCAGATATGATTCTTGTCCAACTGAAAGGTCCTCACCCGCAGGCTGCCCTGCCTCAGAGTCTAGATCAGAAAAGTCTTCAGAAATTCATTTCAGCCTCAGAATAGAATGATCTGGGATTCATCTTCTGCCTCTGCTGTGACTTACAGAGTTAATTTTATCTCGCTGTATGTGGGGGAGGTCATGCAAGAAGCAGGAGCCTTCTCTGTTCTTTCTAGAATGCAAATCAGGGAGTCCCCTTCCTCCTGATTTCTGGAGCAGTTCATAGCTCTCTCTGAACACCCATTTCAGAGGCATCCCCACACTGGTAGTGAGTTACAGGGAGATGGCAGGGAAGCCAGGCTCTGTCCTCAGCCTTTCATGGGTATTGGCTTATTCAGTCCTCATAATAACCCTAAGAAGTAGCATGTGATGGCTGGGTGCCGTGGCTCATACCTGTAATCCCAGCACTTTTGGAAGGCCAAGGTGGGCAGATCACAAGGTCAGGAGTTCGAGACCAGCTTGATCTACATGGAGAAACCCTGTCTCTACTAAAAAATACAAAAAAAAATTAGGCATGGTGGTGCATGCCTGTAATCCCAGCTACTTGGGAGGCTGAGACAGGAGAATCACTTGAACCTGGAGGGTGGAGGTTGCAGTGAGCTGAGATCGTACCATTGCATTCCAGTCTGGGCAACAAGAGCGAAACTCTGTCTCAAAAAAAAAAAAAAAAAAAAAAAGTAGCGTGTGTTAGCCTCACCATCTGGCAGAGGAAAACGGAAGCACAAAAGGTCAAGTACTTGCCCAGATCTGTAGCAGAACAGGCTCAAAGTTTGGCAGTCTGGCTGCAGAGTCCAGGAACTTCACCACCACACTCCACAGCCATTGTGAGACCATGGGCAAGCCATCGAAGCTTTAATATCCTCATCCATAAAATGGGGGCGCTAATACTGTGCCCCATTGCTCAGTGAATGTGTATGTCCTTAACTCGGTGCATAGGCTTGGGTTGGCTTGACCCGATCTCATTCATTTCTCCCCCACCTGACCCTACACCCGAGTCAGAGTATCTCATGTTGGCTGAGCTTGAAGTATGCAGGAGCACACCCCAGAAAGGCCAGGACACAAGCCTTGCTTGGGGTGGAGCAGGGAGGGCCTGCTCTGCCCCATGGGGTGTTCTTAGGTAGAAGTGGGTTTGGGATGATCCCTCTGGGAGAACCCTCTCCCTCCAGCCTCCCTGCAGGGTCACCCAGGGAACTGAATCACAGCACAAGTGAAATGGGAAAAGTTCCCTTATCCCCCTCGCAGGGCCTGCAACGGAGGTGTGGCTCACTTTTTGGTACCCCGCTGCTCAGACCTCCAAGGGGAGCATGCAGATGTGCAGGTTGTGGGGCTTCAACCCCACAGCAGCACCAGGGGTGAATGCTTACAGCTCCTGAGGCCCCAATGGGTGTGTGTGATAGAGCACTCTTTTAGTTTTGCCGTCATAGGCAGTTGGTATTAATCAGCTTGATTAGATCCTCTGCCATATCACAAGGATGGAGGGCTTTCTGTATCCCAGGGTTCTTGCCTTGGTGTACTGGAAGAATCAGATCACACGGGACTTAGAGAATGAGTGCAAGTTTTTATCGAGTGGAAGTAGTTCTCAAGATGGAGTGGGAAAGTGGACTATCAAGTTGAAATCAGTCTACTACCCCATAACGGAGGTAAGGAAGAGTATGCGTGGAATGCAGGACATCCATTAGAGCGTCTCTTATTACCATGCCCTTTGATTAAGGTCAATGGGAAACTACAACAGCCCAATCCAGGCAAGACTAGAAATGGTCCAGACCCCCCGGAAATGAAGGCTTGAGTCACTCCATCAAGAAAAAAAAGACCACAACCTGCTGAGGTGCTGACTGAAGGCAAAGAGAATACGGAATGGGTAGTAGAAGAAGGTAGTCATCAATACCAGCTACGACCACTTGACCAGCTGCTACCACGTGACCAGTGGCAGAAACAAGGAGCGTAACTATCATTAGTATTTCCTGTTTTGGTTAAAAAGATGTTTGTGCATGTATACACTTAGACTAAAAAAATACGTTCATTTTATTTCTTTTTCCTTTATCATGTGACATAGGTTTACTGACTTCATATCAGCATTTAAGTATTGTTAACCTTATGTAATAATATTTGGGTTGGGGATTGCTGGGTTTCCAGTTGTACGAAGGATAGTTGTATTATTTGAGGCATAATTATGACCATATTATTGTCTTAATTTGAAGATGATGTATGATCTCAGGAGAGGTGTATGGGTTCAAGTTGACAAGGGGTGGACTTGTGATGGTTAATACCAAATGTCACCTTGATTGGATTGAAGAATGAAAAGCATTGATCCTGGGTGTGTCTGTGAGGGTGTTGCCAAAGGAGATTAACATTCGAGTCAGTGGGCTGGGAAAGGGAGACCCACCTTTAATTTGGTGGGCACCATCTAATCAGCTGCTAGCGAATATAAAGCAGGCAGAAAAACGTGAAGAGGTAAGACTGGCCGAGCCTCCCAGCCTACATCTTTCTCCCGTGCTGGATGCTTCCTGCCCTTGAACATCGGACTCCAAGTCCTTCAGCTTTGAGACTCGAACTGCTCTCCTTGCTCCTCAAGCTTGCAGACAGCCTATTGTGGGACCTTGTGATAGTGTAAGTTAATACTTAATAAACTCCCCTTTATATCTATCCTATTAGTTCTGTCCTTCTAGAGAACCCTAATACAAGTGGTTTCTTCATTTTCCTTCATATTTATGAAGTGTGCTTTCTTGCCATCCTTTCCAGATTCATCACCTTATGTTATTAGTTGACTTTTTAAAAATTATTATTATTATTATTATTATTTGAGATGGAGTCTCGCTCTGTCACCCAGACTGAAGTGCAGTGGCATGATCTTGGCTCACTGCAACCTCCATCTCCCCAGTTCAAGCAATTCTCATGCCTTATCCTCCTGAGTAGCTGGGACTACAGGTGTGGGCCACCACGCCCAGCTAATTTTTGTATTTTTAATAGAGATGGGGTTTCACCATGTTGGCCAAACTGGTCTCAAACTCCTGATCTCAAGTGATCTGCCTGCCTTGGCCTCCCAAAGTGCTGGGATTACAGGGATGAGCCACCATGCCCAGCCTCTAACCCTATTTTAACATAAATTAATACCTCTCCGTATATTTTTTCTCAGTGCTGTTGACTTCCCAAAGAAATGAGGTCAACTCTATGTAGAGTTTCTACACTAGGGATACAGTCACTTGCCTCTTTATACTTCATGGGGTACCTTGTATATCTTCAGTGCATCACACCTGGAGGCATATGATGTCTGGTGGTCTTGCTTTTAATGATGCCAAGTTAGGTTCAGGCAGTGGCAACCTTACCCTTCACTGAAAAGTTCTCCATCAATCTTTCACTGAGTGATTTTGCCATCCATTGAAAACCACCGCTTGAATCAATTACTTTATTAGGGGCTTAAAAATGATGATTTTCTAATTCTATATTTTTTCTGCATTTAGTAGCTGAAATTATTCTGTATAGAAGAGCTTTCCTTCATTCATTTTGGCTGTTTAGTGAATAGAAAATGCAGTTATGCATAAAACATGCTTAATTCTTTTCCTTTAATTAACAGTTTTCAGAGAAATGAGTTAATGCCCTAATTTCCCCAGAGGTGCCTAATAGCTTTTATTTTCTTTCTGTACCTTCTTTTCTTTTCCTGCTCTCTTTTACCTGCTGGCTAGAAGCAGGGTACTTCAATACCCTAGGAGATGGCAAGACTTCATAAAGGAAGTTAACTGGTCCCTGAATCACTACATAGAGCTGATTCCTTCCTGTGACTTGAGGAAGAATGGGACTGTGATGGGAACATGAAAATAAGCTTTCAGAGTCACAACCCACTGAGATTGTGATGGTTTGTTACAGCATTGACCCGATCTGGACCAAACAGCTATTACATTTTAAATTTCTTCCTTTAGTTTTTTGAGACAGAGTTTTGCTCTTGTTGTCCAGGCTGGAGTACAATGGTGTGATCTTGGCTTACTGCAACCTCCGCTTCCCAGGTTCAAGCGATTCTCCTGCCTCAGCCTCCCAAGTAACTGGGATTACAGGCACCCACCACCACACCTGACTAATTTTTTGTATTTTTCGTAGAGACAGTGTTTCACCATGTTGTCCAGGCTGGTCTTGAACTCCTGACCTCAGGTGAGTCAGCTGCCTCAGACTCCTAAACTGTTGGGATTACAGGTGTGAGCCACCGCACCCAGCCTACATTTTTAATTTCTAAGAGCTCTTTCTTGTTCTCTGATTGTTTCTTTTCCATAGCATAGTGTTCTTGTTTTATGCATCCAATCATCTCTTATTTTTCTGATATTTAACTTTTAATGACACATTCTTCTGTTCTGTGCATTTTTTTTCTGCTTCTCCTGACTTCCTTTTTATTGTTTGTGGGTTTTGCTCTCAATTTCAACTAAAACTAGTTTAACATTTATTTGGAGGAGGAACAGCATTACGTGGAGGAAGGTTTCTTTTGACAGTCCTTGGCTTCTCTTTCCTGGCCTGAACAATTCAGCTGTGGCCCACATTTGCTAACGCTAATTACTAGCAAAGCAAAAGCCTAGTATTTACCCAGACGCAATATTCTAGGGAAGCAGTCGACTCCCAGCCATTGTGATTGAGGCATGCCTCTTAGAGAACGCATCAGTTCCAAGCAGCTTATCAAACAATCCTTCCAACACTTTATTTTCTCAGGTTTTAGCACCTCTTATGAATGAGTGTCTGGGCAGCCAAAAAATAAATAATGAAGGGCATCATCCAGGCAAAGAGAGGAAGAGAAGTGGACTTGGCTAGAGAGAGGGAAGAACATATACAAAGAGGTGAGATGAGAAGGAGCCTGGGAACTATGACTTATTACAAGCAGGGCGTCCCTGCGGAGGGGGGATAATGAGGAGGGTTTCTATGCAAGGTGAGGCAGAAAGAAAGGTCCGGGCCAGACCAAGCAGGGCCTCCTAAGCCCTGCTCTTGAAAAGTTCTCATGAAATACTGCGAGAAAGAGAACACATCCTACAGGAGAGCTGGGGGGAGATATATATTTTGAGACCATGTCTCAAAATATACATATATATATTGAGATGGAGTCTTACTCTCCCAGGCTGGAGTGCAATGGCATGGTCTCAGCTCACAGCAACCTCCGCCTCCCAGGTTCAAGTGATTCTCCTGCCTCAGCCTCCGAGTAGCTGGGATTACAGTTGCGTGCCAACACTCCCAGCTAATTTTTGTATTTTTGTAGAGACAGGATTTCACCATGTTGGCCAGGCTGGTCTTGAACTCCTGACCTCGGATGATCCGCCCGCCTCGGCTTTGCAAATTACTGGGATTACAGGTATGAACCATGGTGCCCAGCCTGGGTGTCCCCCCAATTTAATTCAATTCTGACACTATCTACCTGGAGATAGTGGTGGATCCCACAGGATGAGGGATCAGTTCCACAAGGCTGCCCCACCCCCCCACTTCAGATGCCAATCACAAGCCCCTAGTTGTGTTACCGGTGCTTCTGCCCGACTGGTTATAAATTGGAGTTCCCATGATCCCCTTCCTGGGTTAGATTAATTTGAACTCAGGGAAGCACTTATGCTTGCCAGTTCATTATAAAGAATATTACAGGCTAGGCCTGGTGGCTCATGCCTGTAATCCCAGCACTTTGGGAGGCTGAGGCAGGTGGAGTCACCTGAGGTCAGGAGTTCAAGACCAGCCTGGCCAACATGGTGAAACCTTGCCTCTACTAAAAATACAAAAATTAGCCAAGCATGGTGCCAGACACCTGTAATCCCAGCTACTCAGGAGGCTGGGGCTGGAGAATCGCTTGAACCCAGGAGGCAGAGTTTGCAGTGAACTAAGATCCCACCTCTGCCCTTCACCTGGGCAACAAGAGTGAAACATTGTCTAAAATAAATAAATAAATAAACAAATAAAATCAGGGCTATCACAAATAATACAGATGAAGAGAAGGGTAGGGCAAAGTATGTGGGAAGGGCTCCGAGCTTCCATGCCCTCTCTGGGTGCACCAGGCTCCAGGAATCTCCATGTGCTCAGCTACTTGGAAGCTTTCCGTACTCTGTCCTTTTGGGTTTTTATGGAAGCTTCGTTAGATAGACATGACTGATGATCAGCTTAAGCTTCAGCCCCTCTCCCCCTCCCCAGAGGTTGGAGGTGGAGTTGAAAGTTCCATTGCTCTAGTCCTGCCTTTCTGGTGACCTGCTCCCATTCTGAGCTACCTAGGGGTTTCCAGCCCTCAACCATTAGCACATAAGAAGTTACCACTTTGGAGGTTCCAAAGATTTTGGAAGTTGTATGCCAGGAAATGGATCTAAGACCAAAGATATATGTTGCAATATCACAGACACGAATAGACCGTTTTCAAAGGAAGACATACAAATGACTGTCTGGTATATGAAAAAATGTTCAATATCACTGATCATCAGGGAAATGCAAATTAACACCACAATGAAATATCACCTCACACCTATTAGAATGGCTATGATAGAAAAGACAAGGCTGTGGTTGGGTGCAGTGGCTCACACCTGTAACCTCAGCACTTTGGGAGGAGTTCAAGACCAGCCTGGCCAACACAATGAGATTCCCCGTCTCTACTAAGAATACAAAAATTAGTGGTGCTGCATGCCTGTAGTCCCAGCTACTTGGGAGGCTGAGGCAGGAGATTCGCTTGAAACCTGGAGGTGGAGGTTGTAGTAAGCTGGGATCAGGCCACCGCACTCCAGTCTGGGTGACAGAGCAAGACTGTCTCAAAAAAAAAAAAAAAAAAAAAAGGCAAGGCCAGGTGTGGTGGCTCATACATTTAATTCTAGCACTTTGGGAGGCCAAGGCAAGGGGATCACTTGAAGCAGGGCATACTAGACCAGCCTGGCAAAAGCGAGCCCTCATCTCTACAAAAAAAAAAAATAATTAGTTGGGTGCTGCATGCCTGTAGTCTCAGCTACTTGGAAGGCTGAGGGACGATTGCTTTAACTGAGGTTTGAAGCTACGGTGAGCTCTGATCACAACACTGCACTCCAGCCGGGGCAACAGAACAAAACCTTGCCTCAAAAGCAAATAAATAAGCAAAAAACAAAAGACAAGTGTTGGTGAGGATGTGGAGAAATGGGAACACTGGTACACGGTTGGTGGGAATGTAAATTAGTACAGCCGTTTGGAAGTGCCTCAAAAAACTGAAAACAGAGCTACCATATGGTTCAGCAAGCTTACTTCTGGGTGTATATCCAAGGGACATGCAGTCGGCATTCTGAAGGATATTGCTACTCCCATGTTCATCGCGGCACGATTCACAATAGTCAAAATATGGAAGCAACCTAAATGTCCCTAAATGAATAAACAAAGTGTGGTATACCTATATCGAATGTCATATTAATTTAGCCTTAAAAAGAGAGGGACAGCCTGTCATTTGCAACATGGATGAACCTGGAGAACATTATGCTAAGTAAAGTAAGCCAGGCACAGGAGGGCATGCTGACCCAACTGCTAAAATCACAGGCACTATCATACTTAAAGAAATCAAAGTTAATTTTATTCTGAGCCAAGCAGGAGGACTATAGCATAGGATCACAGACTCAGCAGAAACCGAGAATGGTCCCAGAGAGCTACATGAAGTACAGTCTTTTTTTTTTTGTAAGACGGGGTTTCACCATGTTGGTCAGACTGGTCTTGAACTCCCGACCTCAGGTGATCCGCCCTCCTTGGCCTCCAAAGTGCTTGAATTATAGGCGTGAGCCACCACGCCCGGCTGAGGCATAGTCTTTATACATTTTGCCATATAGAAAATGGGAGAAGGGGCTGGGGGCAGTGGATCACCCCAATAATCCCAGAACTTTGGAAGGCCAGGGTGGGTGGATCACCTGAGGCCAGGGGTTTGAGACCAGCCTGGCCAAGATGGTGAAATCCCGTCTCTACTAAAAATTCAAAAATTAGTTGGGCGTGGTGGCATGCGCCCGTAATCCTGGCTACTCGGGAGGCTGAGGCAGGAGAATCGCTTGAACCCAGGAGGCAGAGGTTGCAGTGAGCTGAGATCACGACACTGCACTCCAGCCTGGGTGACAGAGTGAGACCCTGTCTCAAAACAAAACAAACAAAAATAAAAAAGAAAGAAAATGGGAGAAGGGGGTTGTTCCATGAAGGGCCTTATATGCAAAAAGACCCTGAGATGCCAAAGTTGCTGGAAACCAGAAAAGGAGGCAGACAAATTCAGTTTGTTGGTTTAGTGTGTTTTAGTGGGGGGAAGAACTTACAGACGGAAGTGTGGTCTTGGGTTTTTAGCTGCAAGACAGTAGATAGATCTCCGCACTGTTCCTCCTCTGACCCAGGGCTTATGTACCGGAGGGGAAAGGGCGTGTGTGTCCGGCAAGACAATGAAAGGCAGCCTCCAGAACTGGCAAGAATGTTATATGCGCCATAGCCTATGATTTGTGTGATGACATCGAGATTGTCATGTTCTTACACTAGGAATAGTAAATTAAGTAAGAATCAGAAGGCATTTGCAGGACTGGGGCTCATCAGAACACACATGGCACGTTCGCATCCAAGATGGAGTCACTCCCTGTCTCCGCAGGGGCAGTGAAGGAAAGGTGACATTTAAGATTCTGATTGGTGCTTGCTGACAGCATGCATAAAGAAATGTGCAGTTAACATACGTAGGGTAAAAAGTTTACGGCATATATAGGGGTAATAAGATCTGGAGAGGGATGATGGATTCTATGCTGCCTTTGTGCTTCATCTGATAGCCAAGGTTACAATGACTAACGCCAGTGAAATATTTGACAGACTCCATCCTAGCAGGCGAGACTTCAGCTTTAGTTCATAGGCCTTATAGCAGTACCCATTTGTCCAACCTGCAGCCATCTTGGGCTGTGTTTTAAAGCTTTTTCTTTAAGATTTTTTTCTCTGACAATTTTTCCCTTTTGGTTAAAATTTTCCAAAGGAGGACTTTGAAAACCAAATAATATATCTGAAGGATTTGAAGAGGACAGGTCCCCTTTGCTTGGAATTACAGGGCATAGGGGATCTAATTGGAATTTTGAAATGCCCTTCTTCTATTTTTCACTCCTATACGAAGTTCTGTCATTTGGTTTGTCAGCGAGGATGCAAAAATTCCTGTATTTCCTTTCAGAATGCCAGAGGCTCTCCTGTCATGCTAATATCTCCTCATGTTGTGGAGAAAAGGGATGATCAATGCAATCAGAATCATCTCCTTAGGAGCTGTTCCTCAGATGCGATGATGTGTTGCATGGTCAACCATATTGCTGAAGAGCCTTGAGGAGCTGGGAAGAAGAATATACAATTTGATGTGTTTTATAAACCTTGGGACTTTAGGATTGAAAAAATTTAAAATAAGGCTAGGCGCAGTGGCTCACGCCTGTAATCCCAGCACTTTGGGTGGCCAAGGCAGGTGGATCTCCTGAGGTCAGGAGTTTGAGACCAGCCTGGCCAACATGGTGAAACCCTGTCTCTACTAAAACTACAAAAACTAGCTGGGCATGGTGACAGGTGTTTGTAATCCCAACTACTCAGGAGGCTGAGGCAGAAGAATCGCTTGAACCTGGGAGGCAGAGTTGCAGTGAGCTGAGATCGCACAACTGCACTCCAGCCTGGGTGAAACTCTGTCTCAAAAAAACAAAAAACAAAAAACAAAAAATTTAAATAGAAAGCACTTCCTCAGTTGATCAGAAATGGGGAAGAATATGTTGGACAAAACAGTCATCAGAAGACCACTCTTACATAAATGCTACAGCTGTTAGTTCAGATCAATGAACTAACTTAATTTTGGCTAGATTTCTGTTCTTTCAGTGACATTTGCAATTTTTGCAGCATTTATAACATTTGTAACACAGACACACTAGAAAATAACAATAATAGTGTGAACAACATACCAGAAAATAATAGTGTGAACAACTGAGAAGTCCTTTGAGGTAAAGACAATCAAGAAAAGAAACAACTTAAACCTTGAACTCATATTTTGATAGTCTTATGACTGATCTAATAATTTTCCTCCCCCCTTTGTTGTTTGTATTTGTACCTTATGATTTTTTTAGTGTATTCACTTAGAAGCGAATTGATGATTTATCTAATTGCTCCTCCAGCCATTCATTTTTTCTTTTTTTTTTTTTTTTTTTTTTGCTGGAAATATAACTTGAGGTGAACTGAGTTTCAATTTAAAAATATTTTTATTATCAATGTCATAATAATGCCACATATCATAATCATAAGTGTTATTTTATCCTAAAAGTACCTTCTCTATGAACCCCATATTGCACCAAATGGCAGTACAATTTAAATCAAATATTGTCTCGTTACAAACAAGATCTAGGATGGTTACAATCTCATTGTTTTCGTTCCCAACAAAAGCATCCTTTTCCCATATACCATATATTATTTTGTTTTGTTTTTGAGATAGGGTCTTGCTCTGTTGCCCAGGCTCAACCTCCCAGGCTCAAGTGATCCTACCACTTCAGCTTCCTGAGTAGCTGAGACTACAGGCATGGGCCACCACCCCCAGCTAATTTTTTTTTTTTTTTTTTGTAGCGACAAGGTCTTATTATGTTGCCTGGGCTCCATATATTATTTTGAACAGGGGTAGAACTTAGAGGTCATGTTTCCATGATTTCAGAATTCCAAAGCTAACAGGACAGTACTATTCTCCCTGAATGTGTTTACAATCTAGAACTGAAATTGGATTCCAAGTATTAGTATTTAATATGGTCCATCAACTACCCATTGGGAGTATGTACATATTGTTCAAATAATCCCTATTTCTACTAGCTTACTGTGCAATATGTCTGGTGACTATATATATGGGGTACTGTGTTAGTCTGTTCTCTCTCACGCTGCTAATAAAGACATACCCAAGAATGAGTAGTTTATAAAGAAAAAGAGATTTAATGGACACACAGTTCCACATGGCTGGGGGGACCTCACAATCATGGCAGAAGGTAAAGGAAGTGCAAAGTGACGTCTTACGTGGTGGCAGGCAAGAGGGCTTGTGCAGAGGAACTCCCATTTATAAAACCATCCGATTTCATGAGACTTACTCACTCTCACAAGAGCGGTATTGGGGAAACCTACCCTCATGATTCAATTACCTCCCACTGGCTCCCTCTCACAACCTGTGGGGATTATGGGAAGTACAATTCAAGATGAGGTTTGGGTAAGGACACAGCCAAACCTTATCAGGTGCTAAAGCTGTAGAATGCAGCAAATTAGGCGACACACCCTGGTAGTAATTTTCCAGGAAGAAGAAGGTTTGTTTTTTTCCATAAATGCATACATTGTGCTTCTGTATCCAAACCGGTTGGCGGTGTTTTAGAGGCTTTTGTTTCCATTTGGATTAGGATGGTCAATAAACTTTGTTGAGTTTGGATGCATGCTCTTTCCCATTGCTAGGTTTCGGTGTGGTCCCTCATTAGTCAAGCAGTTTGACTTACCCACTTAACAATAGTGTCATTATCTTTCCATGCAGCTTCCTCATCCTCACTTCCTTCTGAAAGAGTATTTCTTCTAATCTATTTGATTGGTAAGTATCAACTTTTCTTGTGAATGTCTTCTTTCATAAAATACATTTTTAGCTTGTCCTAATGTCACAAATCGTTCCCCTATTACACCTAAATTTCTTTTTATCTTAGTTGGCCAGTGCTGTTTTATCCACCAAACATGTTGTTGCCACTGAACAATTGCACAGAAGTGCAATTTAGGTACAGGTTGTGAAGACAAATATGTTGAGTGTTCCAAGGTAGGGTGAGACAGGTGATAGTTACCCCTAGATATGGTTTAGTTTGGATATACCATAAGGCTTTTCACATTCTCCCTGGTTGAAATTCCAAATTATCCTCCCATGGTATTCTTATCCACCAACTGGATGAGAATACCACTGGAGAATATCGTTTTCACACTGCTATAAACAATACCTGAGACTGGTAATTATAAAGAGAAGAGGTTTAATTGACTCATGGTTCTGCATGACTGGTGAGGCCTCAGGAAACTTACAATCATGACAGAAGGCAAAGGGGAAGCAAGGCACATCTTACATGGTGGGAAAGAGAGAGAGAGAAAGAGTGAGGAAGTGCCACACTTAAAACCATCAGCTCTTTTGAGAACTCCCTCACTATCATGAGAATAGCATGGGGGAGACCACCATGATCCAATCACCTCCCATCAGGTCCCTCCCTCCGCAGGTGGGGATTACAATTCAAGATGAGATTTGGGTGGGGACACAGGCCAAACCATGTCACCGGGTAATACCCATTGTATGATTCCCAGTTTCATTAGAATGTTTCATAGACCTACAGCCACAAAAACAAGGCCTCTGACCTCTAGGGCTAGAGATACTGTGGCAAGGCACACAAGCAGCAACTGTTTTCAGTTATCTCAAGGACTTCGGGTAGTAATTCATCATCTAGATTCACAGTCATACAGTGAGCTATTAGTGAAGTATTAAAAACTGTCCAACCAGGCATGGAATTGAGAAGAATTTTCTGGATGTATTTCTTTAAATTGGTCTCCTAATAGTATATTATGCATGAAAAGAAGGTGCCATAGGCTATAGGAACATCGAGTTATTTCCAAGAAATCAACATCAGGGTTCCAATATCCTCCTGATATTGAAAAAAAAAAAAAAAAAGGTTTGTTCTACTTCCATATAAGTTAGATGAGTGATTTCCCAATAAGAGGAATGGGGATCAAACAAAGGAGAAGATGTTACTAGCTACTCATCATCATGACAGAAAAATGCAAAAACAAAAGGTATATGCAGAAGAAATTCATCGTGAGTACAGACTTGGTCTGGTATCTTGGGAAATGCTGTCTACTCAGATGTTGTCTCCTTCCCATCCTCGGAGGATTTGGAAATCTTAGAGATCTTCAATTCTCTGGTGGACTTAGAAGTCCATTTAGGTGGCCAGGTGCAGTGGCTCACACCTGTAGTCCCAGCACTTTGGGAGGCCTAGGTGGGTGGGGCACGAGGTCAGGAGATGGTCTCAAGACCATCCTGGCCAACATGGTGAAACCCTATCTCTACTAAAAATACAAAAATTAGCCAGTTGTGGTGATGTGCGCCTATAGTCTCAGCTACTCAGGAGGCTGAGGCAGGAGAATTGCTTGAACCAGGGGAGTGGAGGTTGCAGTGAGCCGAGATTGCGCCACTGCACTCCTGCCTGGTGACAGAACGAGACACTGTCTCAAAATAAAAAAGTCAGTTTAGGTGTTGGAGCTTTTCTTTTTTTTTTTTTTGTTTCTTCATAAGTTTTAATAGTTGCAAAGGATATGTTTGTTTTTTTATACTTTAAGTTTTGGGGTACATGTGCAGAATGTGCAGGTTTGTTACATAAGTATACATGTGCCATGGTGGTTTGCTGCACCCATCAACCCGTCATCTACATTAGGTATTTCTCCTAATGCTATCTCTTCTCCTTCTCCCGCCCCAACAGACCCCATTGTGTGATGTTTCCCTCCTTGTGTCCCTGTGTTCTCACGGTTCAACTCCCACCTATGGGTGAGAACATGCAATGTTTGGTTTTCTGTTCTTGTGTTAGTTTGCTGAGAACGATGTTTTCCAGCTTCATCCATGTCCCTGCAAAGGACATGAACTCATCCTTTTTTATGGCTGCATAGTATTCCGTGGTGTATATGTGCCACATTTTCTTTATCCAGCAATCCCATTACTGAGTATATACCCAAAGGATTATAAATCACTCTACTGTAAAGACATGCACATGTATGTTTATTGCAGCACTGTTGACAATAGCAAAGACTTGGAAACCAACCCAAATGGCCATCAGTGATAGACTGGAGCTTTTCTTAAGTGAGTAATGTGAATCCAGGAGTCAACTCCTTCAAGTTTAGCTTCACAGTGATGAGTCAACAATACCTGATAAGCTATTTCCAATGAGGTTGGAGTGAGCCTTTTAGTTGATGTCTGTTTCCAATAAACACAGTCACCCAGCTGCAGATTGTGGTACTTGAGATCTTCATCTCGTAGGAGCATACTGTTAAAGTAAGTCTTATCAATTTTGTTTTTTGGAAAAGACGTTTAGTTAAGCCTTGACAATAATGGAGTACATCTCCTTTCAATATAGTTGGTTTATATAAACCAACATCCAATTTCATAGGTCACCCTGTAGTTATTTCATGAGATAATTGATGTTTTCTGAAAGGAGTTGCTCTTAGGTTGAGTGACACCAGTGGAAGGGCCCTGGGCCACATAATATAAAAAGCTTTCATTAATTTTGCCATCTGGGTTATTATTATTTTGTTTCTTCATTCCACCAATTCAGAAGACTGTGGAGGATATGCAAGATGAAAATGTCGGAAAATGGGCCAGATTTTACAAACTGAGTGGACTATCTCTCCAGGAAAATGAGTTCCCCCTATTGCAATGTGATTTGCAAGGAATTCCCCAAGAGGAATGATCCACTGCAACAAATGTTTTTCTACTGCGTGTGCTGTGGCTCTTCTGCAAGGAAATGCTTCGCTCCGATGAGTGAACATGCAAATTGTAACCAGCACATATTTATAACCCTGGGCTGGAGGTAGCTGGATAGAATTCACTTGCCATATATTGAAACGTCCAGCAGGCAAAGGGAAATGCCCTTGAAATCTGTGAAGACACTTTCCTGGATTAGGTTTAGGACAAATTGGACGTTTAGCATAAAGTCTATGAGCAATTGTGGGTGAGAATTTCCAATAATATTGTTTTTCTCAGGCAATCATTTTTTCAGGTCCCCAGTGAGTGAGCTCATAGACATGTTGTGACATAGAAAATTGAAATCCCAAAGGCAAAACCTGTCTGTCATTGGGTCCATACCATAATTTTCAAGTTGAGAAAAAACACCCCCGTTTTTTTAGCCATATCTGCTTTTCCCTGTCTGAAGCCTTTTCTTGAGCCCCTTGGAGTTCCTTTTCAATGGAAAAGCCACCTGTCTAGTTTTATTTGATATCAGTGTTAATGCAGACTCTTTTGCTATTGCATCAGCAAAATGATTTCTTTTACTCTCCAGAGAGTGAAGTCGGAAATTTCCAGGACTATTATTAATGGGCTTATTAATAGTCCATTATTATTTTTGTCATTGTTAATTGGATGGCTGATCCTAAAAGATCAGAAACTTGAGAGCCATGTTAACAGCACGTCGGAGGAGGTGAAATAGCCTTGCTGTTTCCACAACATTCCAAAATCATGAGCTACACCCAAAGCAGAATAGCTGTCAATGTAAACATTAGCCGTTTGATTTTTGGCCAATTGACAAGCTCTGGCGAGCACTATTCACTCAGCTCACTGTGCTAATTCTACTTTAGGCAAGGGATTGCTCTCTATAATGTCCACAAGAGACACAATGGCCCAGCCTGCTCAGTATTTTTCAAATTCATCCTTTAGATACGATCCATCTGTGAACCAGATAACATCAGCATTTTACAGCAGCGTCTCCTGTAAATCCTGTCTGGGCATCAAAAGCTGTTCTGTTAGTAAAGGACAGTCATGAAGCGTCTCATCAGTTGTTTCGGGAAGTAATGTTGTGGGATTAAGAGTATGGCAGTGAGGGAGGATAGTATGTGGAGCAGAGAGTAAAAGTATTTTATAAGAAGCCAACCTGTGAACAGAAAAGTGTTGTTTACATTGTGAATTCAAAAGAGCTTCTACAGAATGAGGTACATATACAGTCAAAGCAGCCTGTATTACAACTGCCTGAGTGGCCTTAAGGAGCTTGCAGCTGTGGAAATAGGTCTCAGACAAGGGGGAAGCACATGCACTATGGGGTGTCACTGCTGACTATGATGGCCAATAGGTCTATCTTGTCTCTTGTGTTTTGGGTCAGAATACACAGGGTGCAATCATGTTTTTTATAAACAAAAAGGAAAAATGACAGCTGATAATTTGGCCCAAAGCAGGGGCTTTTGTAAAATTGTCCTTTATTTCTTGAATTGCTATTTGTCCTTCTGATGTCCATTGTATAGAATCAGGTTGGTCTTCTTTTAATAATGTATATAAAGGCTGTACCATGAGAGAAAAATTGGGAATCCACCTACAGCTGTAGCCAGTTAAGCTTAAGAATCCCGGAGCTGGCCAGACCCAGTGGCTCATGCCTGTAATCACAGCACTTTGGGAGGCCAAGGTGGGTGGATCATGAAGTCAAAAGTTCAAGACCAGCCTGATCAACATGTGAAACCCCATCTCTACTAAAAATACAAAAATTAGCTGGGCATGGTGGTGCATGCCTGGAATCCCAGCTACTCAGGAGGCTGAGGCAGGAGAATTGCTTGAACCCAGGAGGCAGAGGTTGCAGTGAGTCAAGATTGTGTCACTGCGCTGCAGCCTGGACAACACAACAAGACTCCATCTCAAAAAAAAAAAAAAAAAAAAAATCCCGGAGCTGCCTTTCAGTTTTTGGAGTGAGGTATGAAAGAATTCCAGCAATTCAATCCGGATTTATATGTTGTCCCTCTTTAGAAATTAAATGTCCCAAATGTTTTACTTCCATTAAACAAAGTTGGGTTTTTTCTGCACACACCTATGTTCTCTGTTTGCTAATTGTTCTAGCAGGTAAAGGGGAGTCTTTTTTTTTTTAATTGTATGTGGGCTCTGGGGTACATGTGCACATCCTGCATCCTGCAGGATTGTTGCATAGGCACATACATGCCATGGTGGTTTGCTGTCTCCATCCCCCCACCCTCTGTCGCCTACGTCAGGCATTTCTCTGGGTTTTATCCCTCCCCATCCTCCCCGCCCCCCAACTGTTTTCCCTTCCCTCCCATCCCCTCTACTCCCCCTAACCTAGCCCTGTGAGTGTTGTTCCCTTCCCTGTGCCCAAGTGTTCTCGTTCATCACCTGCCTATGAGTGAAAACATGCAGTGTTTGGTTTTCGGTTCTTCTGTCAGTTTGCTGAGAATGATGGTTTCTAGGTTCATCTATGTCTCTACAAAGGACATGAACTCATCGTTGTTTATGGCTGCATAGTATTCCATGGTGTATATGTGCCACATTTTTTTTGTCCAGTCTATCATCGACGGGCATTTGGGTTGGTTCCAGGTCTTAGCTATCGTAAACAGCGCCATAATGAACATATGTGTGCATGTCTTTATGACAGAATGATTTATAATCCTTTGGGTATATACCCAGTAATGGGATTGCTGGGTCAAATGGAATTTCTATTATTTCTAGATCCTTGAGGAATCACCACACTGTCTTCCATAATGGTTGAATTAATTTACACTCCCACTAACAGTGTAAAAGTATTCCTTTTTCTCCACATCCTCTCCAGCAATCTGTTGTCTCCTGATTTTTTAATGATCACCATTCTTTTTTTTTTTTTTTAAAGCCAGGGTTTCACCATGTTGGTCAGGCTGGTCTTGAATTCCCAACCTCAGGCGATCCACCCACCTTGGCCTCCCAAAGTGCTTGGATTACAGGTGTGAGCCACCACACCCAGCCTAATGATCGCCATTCTAACTGGCGTGAGATGATATCTCAGTGTGGTTTCGATTTGCATTTCTCTAATGACCAATGATGATGAGCATTTTTTCATATGTTTGTTGGCTGTATATTTGTCTTCTTTTGAAAAGTGTCTGTTAATATCCTTCGCCTGCTTTTGAATGGGTTTGTTTGTTTTTTTCTTGTAAATCTGCTTTAGTTCTTTGTAGATTCTGGATATTAGCCCTTTGTCTGATGGGTAGATTGCGAAAATTTTTTTCCGTTCTGTTGGTTGCCGGTTTACTCTAATGATTGTTTCTTTTGTTTTTTTTGTTTTTGTTTTTTTCACCCCCTCCCTCCCTCCATGATTGTTTCTTTTGCTGTGCAGAAGCTCTTAAGTTTAATTAGGTCCCATTTGTCTATTTTGGCTTTTTGTTGCCATTGCTTTTGGTGTTTTAGTCATGAAGTCCTTGCCTATGCCTATGTCCTGAATGGTTTTGCCTAGATTTTCTTCTAGGGTCTTTATGGTGTTAGTTTTTATGTTTAAATCTTTAATCCATCTGGAGTTAATTTTTGTATAAGGTGTAAGGAAGGGATCCAGTTTCAGCTTCCTGCATGTGGCTAGCCCATTTTCCCAACACCATTTATTAAACAGGGAATCCTTTCCCCATTGCTTGTTTTTGTCAGGTTTGTCAAAGATCAGATGGGTGTAGATGTGTGGTGTTGCCTCCAGGGCCTCTGTTCTGTTCCATTGGTCTAAATCTCTGTTTTGGTACCAGTACCATGCTGTTTTGGTTACTGTAGCCTTGTAGTATAGTTTGAAGTCAGGTAGCATGATGCCTCTGGCTTTGTTCTTTTTGCTTAGGATTGTCTTGGCTATGCGGGCTCCCTTTGGTTCCATATGAAGTTTAAGGTGGTTTTTTCCAGTTCTTTGAAGACGGTAAATGGCAACTTCATGTGGATAGCATTGAATCTATAAATTACTTTGGGCAGTATGGCCATTTTCACAATACTGATTCTTCCTAACCATGAGCATGGAATGTTTCTCCATCTGTTTGTGTCCTCTCTTATTTCCTTGATCAGTGGTTTGTAGTTCTCCCTGAAGAGATCTTTTATCTCCTTTGTTAGTTGTATTCCTAGGTATTTTATTCTCTTTGTAGCAATTGTGAATGGGAGTTTGCTCATGATTTGGCTCTGTTAGTCTGTTATTGGTGTATAGGAGTGCTTGTGATTTCTGCACATTGAATTTGTATCCTGAGACTTTGCCGAAGCTGCTTATCAGTTTAAGGAGGTTTTGGGCTGAGATGATGGGGTCTTCTAAATATATGATCATCTCATCTGCAAATAGGGACAATTTGACTTCTTCTTTTCATAATTGAATGCCCTTTATTCCTTTTTCTTGCCTAATTGCTTTTACTAGAACTTCCAATACTATATTGAATAGGAGTGATGAGAGAGGGCATCCTTGTCTAGTGCCAGTTTTTAAAGGAAATGCTTCTAATTTTTGCCCATTCAGTATGATATTGGCTGTGGGTTTGTCGTAAATAGCTTTTATTGTTTTGAGATATGTTCCATCAATACCTAGTTTATTGAGTGTTTTTAGCATAAAGGCTGTTGAATGTTGTCAAAGGCCTTCTCTGCATCTATTGAGATAATCATGTGGTTTTTGTCTTCGGTTCTGTTTATGTGGTGAATTACGTTTATAGATTTGCCTATGTTGAACCATCCTTGCATCCCCAGGCTGAAGCCTACTCGATCGTGGTGGATAAGCTTTTTGATGTGCTGTTGGATTTGGTTTGCCAGTATTTTATTGAAGATTTTTGCATCAATGTTCATCATGGATATTGGCCTGAAGTTTTCTTTTTTTAGTTGTGTCTCTGCCAGGTTTTGGTATCAGGGTGATGTTGTTCTCATAGAAAGAGTTAGGGAGGATTCCCTGTTTTTGTATTGTTTGAAACAGTTTCAACAGGAATGATACCAGCTAAGGGAGTCATTTTTGCAATCATGCAGACTAAAGGAGTGTAACAAGAGATTATCCACATACTTGAAGTAGAGTGGAATTTCCTTAAAAATTTAGCTTATCCAGGCCAGCCCTTAACATTTGTGGAAAATAAGTTGGGCTTTCAGTGTCATCTTGAGGAATAACAGTCTAGATGTACTGGTGTCCCAGGTAAAGGCAACCAAATATTGACTGTCAGGATCAACTTATATTTAAAAAAGCACTGCATAGCTGGGCGCGGTGGCTCACGCCTGTAATCCCAGCACTTTGGGAGGCCAAGGCGGGCGGACATGAGGTCAGGAGTTCGAAACCAGCCTGACCAGCATGATAAAACCCCGTCGCTACTAAAAATACAAAAATTAACTGGACATACTGGCACGTGCCTGTCATCCCAGCTACTCAGAAGGCTGGAGAATCGCTTGAACCCCGGAGGCGGTGTTTGCAGTGAGCCAAGATTGCACCACTGCACTCCATCCTGGGCAACAGAGCCAAACTCTGTCTCAAAAAGCAAAAAAAAAAGCACTGCATAAATCAATTGCAGTTAAATATTTACTGCTTACATGTATGTTAGATAAAATAGTGTGGGGGATTGGAACTACTGGGTGACAGGGAATGACAATATTTTCAATGACTCTCAAATCTTATACGAATCTCCATCCTCTCCCATTAGGTTTTGGTACTAGAAGGATGGGAGTATTATAAGGACGGGTGCAAGGAATAATCATTTTTTAATCAATGAAATTTTTGATTATTGGTTTTATTCCTATCATGGCTTTCTGTTTTAATGAATAGTATTTAATATTGGAAAGTGGCTTATTTGGATCCACCTGTATCGGAGTGGCTGTTAAAATTTTCCCTATGTCAGTAGACAGTTGGAGCCATAAACAGTCAGGGATTTGGTGTAATAAAGCATCAAGTTCTTTTTTGTCTTACTACTTTATTGAATTTTGATGATCATTTGATCTAAACTTCCTGATTTATCATTTTCAGTCAACGCTCTTTCAGTCATTTTCAAAAAACGTTTCTCCTCTTTTTGAGAAGAAAATCTGAACATTATAAAGCTCCAGAAAATCTCCTCCTATAAGATGTACTAGTACAAAAGGCACCAAAAGAAAAGAATGTCCAGCCAGGCACGGTGGCTCACGCCTGTAATCCCAGCACTTTGGGAGGTCGAGGCAGGTGGATCACAAGGTCAGGAGTTCGAGACCAGCCTGGCCAATATGGTGAAAACCTGTCTCTACTAAAAATACAAAAATTAGCCAGGCATGGTGTTGTGTGCCTGTAGTCTCAGCTACTCTGGAGGCTGAGCTCAGAAGAATCACTTGAACCTGGGAGGCAGAGGTTGCAGTGAACCGAGATAGTGTCACTGCACTCCAGCCTGAGTGACAGATTGAGACTCTGTCTCAAAAAAAAGAAAGAAAGAAAGAAAGAAAAGAAAGAAAGAAAGAAAGAAAGAAAGAAAAGGAAGGAAGGAAGGAAGGAAGGAAGGAAGGAAGGAAGGAAGGAAGGAAAGAAGAAAGAAAGAAAGGAAGGAAGGAAGGAAGGAAGGAAAGAAAGAAAGAAAGAAAGAAAGGAAGGAAGGAGGAGGAAAGAAAGAAAGAAAAGAATGTCCATCTAAATGTCCTAATTGGAAAGGCAGAAGATTTTATTTGGATACAGTCATTGGTTGACTAGATACCCCTGTCATTTGAACTGTTTGATTACTCCAAGGAAGCAGCTTCTTTAACAAGGAAGGGTTGAGAACAGAAAGGGTAGATCCTGTGTCAACTAATGCCTTCATTTTTTTTCTCCATTTATATATAGCTCCACTTCCCCAAGAGCGTTGCTTGAAAGACAGGGGAAAGCCCTCTTCATCTCCTTAGAGTCCCTCATTCCTCTTCTCTTTTCTTTTTGTTTCTGTACCCATTTCAACTTTCTGCAATTTTTCTTTAAGATGTCTTATTTTCTTGCAATAATAATAAACATCTTTAGATGTTTCTGGGACCTCCTTTGGAAAGGGAGACTTCTGTTTAGATCAGATAAATTGACCAGTAAGTTGCTGATGTTGTAAATTCATGATTTTAGTGGCTTTTTAATCTTCCTTCTGCTCTATAACTCTGGCCAATTTATCAGCAAGATTCACTAGTTCTGAAGTGTGCACAGAATCCCAATTATTTGCTGCAATTTGACCACCTTGGCCAATTGCTCATCCAGTCCATGAAAGAAGATTGAATTGAATAAAGATCATTCTGATGATTCCTTAGACTTTCTTTTTCGTTCCCAAATATTGTTTAAAATCCATCTCAAATATTTCAAAATAGTCCAGCACAGTCTCATTTGCTCTTTGTGTACATTGCTGGACGTTAGACGAGTCAGTGGTCTTAGGAAATATCTGGGAAATCACTTGTGCAAACGATTTGCTAGTTCCCAAGTTCTTTCTTGATCTTCCCCTTTTTCTTTATGAAAATTGCTTAATGAATCTTTCCAGTTAGCCTTTGATAATGATTCTCTCACTTTT
Source organism: Ateles fusciceps (assembly GCA_036589455.1). Taxonomy (NCBI): domain Eukaryota; kingdom Metazoa; phylum Chordata; class Mammalia; order Primates; family Atelidae; genus Ateles; species Ateles fusciceps. The sequence continues at coordinate 3,256,236 of JAZHEH010000733.1, forward strand.
GTTTTTCCAGATACTAACACGTGAACCAGCTGATACACATCTGAGTAGCCAGGTTCACGAGTTCTTACAATTAGGCTAAACTCCTTAGTAAAACCTGTAGGATCCTGGGTAGGATCTGGAAATTTCTTAGTAAGAACTGTAAGTTCTGCCTTGGTCCAGGTGTATAAGCTACTAAATTTCCTCCCCTTGGGTTAGGCATTTTTTCTTGACTTTATAATGATTTTTTTAAAATTATACTTTAAGTTCTGGGGTACAGGTGCAGAACGTGCAGGCTTGTTACACAGGTATACATGTGCCATGGTGGTTTGCTGCACCCATCAACCCGTCATCTACCTTAGGTATTTCTCCTAATGCTATTCTTCTCCCTGCCCCCGACAGGCCCCAGTGTGTGATGCTCCCCTCCCTATGTCCATGTGTTCTCATTGTTCAACTCCCACCTATGAGTGAGAACATGTGGTGTTTGGTTTCTCTTCTTGTGTCAGTTTGCTGAGAATGATGGTTTCCAGCTTCATCTATATCCCTGCAAAGGACATGAACTCATCCTTTTTTACGGCTGCATAGTATTGTGTGGTGTATATGTACCATATTTTCTTTATCCATTTTATCATTGATGGGTATTTGGGTTGGTTCCAAGTCTTTGCTGTTGTGAACCGTGCTGCAATAAACATACGTGTGCATATGTCTTTATAGTAGAGTGATTTATAATCCTTTGGGCATATACCCAGTAATGGACTTGCTGGGTCAAATGGTATTTCTAGTTAGGCTTTTTATTTTAAAAAAGATGCTGTCAAAACTGCTGTGTATGGTGGAGAAGGGGAGTAAAGGAAGATCTGGGAAAGGCAGTTCAGAAAGCAACGGGTACGAGGGTTCTGGGGTAGTGGAAGAAGGAATGGTGGGTGGTGGTGAGATGGTGGAGACTTTAGATGATGTTTCCAGTCAAGAAACAGTTTCCGAGCTCTTGTGGTTTACCTCCTGAGAGGAAGCAATTTTATCATTTCCTCTTTTACAATTGATCTTAGCCAAAAGGCCAAGAAGCAATCATTTCCTCTTTTAAAAGCATCTAAATCCCATTTGAAATAAATAGCTCATTCTTTCTGTTCAATTTTTTAGCTTGCTCCTTCCAACTGTGCATATAAATAAACCAATTTCAGAATCTTGAGTGAACCCCATCTCAGTCAAGTTAAGCTAATTTCATTTTGTGTGATGTTTGTCTAATGAGTCAAAAATTTACAAAATAAGGCACCATAACTTTTAGTCATGTAAATCCAGCTGGTGTCTTGGAAGGTGGTGACCCTCTGTCAATAGCCTCAACTTTAGCTGTCTTGTTTTCCTTGTTTCTTCCCATTTCTCCCTTGTCTACGCTAAACTAAGGGTGTATCCAGGGTCAAACGTGCTGCGGGCTGGGATGCAGTGGTTCATGCCTGTAATCCCAGCCCATTGTGAGACTGAGTCGAGAGAATTGCTTGAGCCTGGGAGTTCAAGGCCAGTCTGAAAGAAGACATATGAAAAGACCCCATCTCTACAAAAAAGAAAAAAGAAATGAGCCAGGCATGGTGGTGTGTGCCTATAGTTCCAGCTACTCAGGAGGCTGAGGTGGAAGGATCACTTGAGCCCAGGAGGTTGAGGCTGGAGTGAGCCATGATCCCACCACTGCACTCCAGCCTGAGTGACAGAGTGAGACCCTGTCTCAAAAATAAAAGGGTGTTGGGTATGAGCTGCATTCCTCAGGCTGTTACCCCTCGGGTAGTCTGCGCTCTTGCATGTCTCTGGGAGAAGGTCTCCTGCTGAAGCAGTGTGGTATTCCAAACACTAGGTGACTAACCTTTATGAGAGGTTCCCAGAGGAACCATTGCAATTTGAGTGTTCTGTTGATGGTGATGCCCTTTGGGACTGCCGCAAGTCATGAGGGATCTCCTCCAACACCTTCCCAAGGTTCTTAGTCGCCTAAGAATACTTGAGATTTGGGCTGGAGGGAGCAAATCCATCTCAATTGCCCTCATATAGAATGTAAAGGGTTGCTGCAGACAAAAGAACTTTTGAAAAGAGAAACACTTAGCTGATCAAAGAAACCACAGCTCTAACCATGGCAATGCTTGGTGGACCTTTTCCTTTCTTCCTACCAGGTGAGAGTAACAAGCAATAACAAACATAGGAAGAATCTAGTAAACTCAGAATTTACTTCTTCGAGCTGGGCGCTATGGCTCACGCCTGTAATCCGAACACTTTGGGAGGCCGAGGCAGGCGGATCACGAGGTCAGGAGTTCAAGAACAGCATGGCCAACATAGTGAAACCCGTCTCCACTAAAAACACAAAAATTAGCCAGGCATGGTGGTGCATGCCTGTAGCTCCAGCTACTCCGGAGGCTGAGGCAGGAGAATCGCTTGAACCCGGGAGGTGAAGGTTGCAGTGAGCCGAGATTGTGCCACTGCACTCCAGCCTGGGCAAGAGAGTGAGACTTCATTTCAAAAAAAAAAAAAAATTTACTTCTCCTTTTCATGGTCCTGGAAACAACTCTGAATAAAGTGTATCTGGACCTCTACCGAAGAGGGGGAGCTCTGGATTCCAGGTAACTCACGCCGTGCACCCAGTGGCTCCTCTGGAGTTCGTTTGAATGCAATGAGTTTGTGCTAATACCAAGCACCAAGTGCCAGGGTGTCTATGGATCCTGCTGGAATTCTGCCATCTGTGCTATCTGTTGACCCGAAAGGTAAAAGAACAGGCACTATAAACTTAAATCAAAGTTAAGTTTAATGTGAGACAAGTTTGAGCACTATAGCCCGGGAACACAGACTCAGTAAACCCGAGAATGCATCCTGTGGTGGATTCCATGAGGCACAGGATTTATATGTTTTGCTATTCAGAAAATGGGAGAAGGGGCAGGAAAGCAAAGGTGGTGTTCTTAGAATTCTGATTGGTGTTTGGTGACATTAAACATAAGATAAAGCAAAGGTGCAGTTAACGTATATAGGGTAAAAAGTTAATGATTACATAGATGTCTTAAGGTCTGGAGAAGGATATTTGATTCTATACTGCTTCTGTGCTTCAACGTTATAGCCAGTAATGCCAGGGAAGTATTTAACAGATGCCAGCCTTGCAGGTGAGACTTCAGTTTTAGTTTACAGGCCTAGTTTCTATTACTTACATGTCCAACCCGCAACTATCTTGGGCAGCTTTCAAAACTTTTTTCTTTCAGATTTTTCTTTCTCCGACAGACAGATTTTGCACGATCATATAAGTGGAATCTAAACAAAGCTGAACTCATAGAAGCAAGAGTAGAATGGTGGGGAGTAGGGGAAATGGGGAGGTATTGATCAAAGGGCACACTCTTTCAGCTATGCAGGATAAGCCATAAAGAGCTGATGTATAGCTCGGCAACTATGGTTAACAACACTTGAAATTTGCTAGGAGAGTAGAGTTGAAATGTTCTTACCATGCACAACAAAAGCTAAGCATGTGAGGTGATGGATATGTTAACTAACTTGACAGTAGTAATTGTTTCACAATATATAGGTGTATGAGAACATCGTGTTGTGCACCTGGAATAATTGTTGGCTATTGGTGACTCATTCCAGCCATGCCTCAGGACACAGCCCTACAAGGCAGGCTCAGGGAAGTGGAGGCTCTGCCTGGTGAGGTGTCCTCAGGGTTGGTGCTGTGCTTTGGGAGATGCCTCTTGGATAAATCCTGCACTCATCCCCAAGCCAGGAGCTAACACATGGATATTAGTCAGAGCCCCAGGGAAGAATTGGGGCTGACTCTGGAGACCCATGTTCTGCTGTCTGTCATGGGAGCTCTGGGTAGGGACTTGGGCTAGGCCACCAACTCATTGTGTTACACGTAGGAAATCTCTGTGGGTTTTCTTCTGCATTGGGAAAACCAGGAGATTGGACTAGACAAAAATCAGAGTGGGAGGGTTTTTGACCCAGAAAAGGACATTCTCAAGAACATATTGGTATAATCCTCAGGTCACTGAAGGGGTTCTGTGGGGCCTGAAAGGAAAGGGACAGGACCCATAAGTGGCAGTCAGGAAGATACAGAGTTTGCCCCTAAAGAAGGAGACCTTGCCGTTGGTCATAGCTGTCTAAGAGCAGAGCTGGCTGTCTCAGGAGGTGGGGTGAGTTCCCTGTTCCAGGTGGTATGCAAGTGAGCCACTGGGATGGCTGTCTGCTTGGGAAGTTGAAAAAGGGATTTCTACAGTGGGAAACAGGGAAGTTATATCAGGCATCCTTTCAGGTCTAAAATGCTTTGGTTCAAAAGTTCTGGCAATCTAAGAGTCTATGTATTTAAGAATTTACCTGGCAGATACTTAGTTTCATACCTTCTACGGATGAGAATCCTGAGGTTTAGAGAAGAAAAGTAACTTTCTAGATTTCTGGATTTAATTCAGATTCAGACATCTGCTTCACTCAGGGCTGGGCTGAGCCACATAGATCCACTTTGTAGGTTAGTAATATGGTGGTATCTCTTTAAATTAACACTCGTTTAGCCCTTTTTTTTTTTTTTTTTTTTTTTGTATTTTAGTAGAGATGGGGTTTCACCGTGTTGTCCAGGCTGGTCTCGAACTCCTGAGCTCAGGCAATCCATCCGCCTCAGCCTCCCAAAGTGCTAGGATTACAGGAGTGAGCCACCATGCCTGGCTGTTTTGCCCATTTTAAGTGCAAAATTTTTAACCAAGGAGGTGAAAGATCTGTACATTGAAAACTGTAAAACATCGATGAAAGAAGACACAAATAAATGGCAAGATATTCTGTGTTCATGGATTGGAAGAATTAATATTGTTAAAATGTCCATACTACCCAAAGGGATGTAAAGATTCAGTGCAATCTCAACCAAAATCATAGTGGCATTTTTCACAGAAATAGAAAAAAAAATTCTAAAATTCATATGGAACCACAAAAGATCCTGAATTGCCAAAGCAATCTTGAGAAAGAACAAAGTTGGAGGCATTACACTTTGTGATTTCAAACTATATTACAAAGCTATGGTAGTAAAAACTGGATGGTACTGGCATAAAAATAGACACATAGACCAATGGAACAGAAACAGAAGCAGAAAGAAACCCATGCATGTATGGTCAACTAATATTTGACAAGGGTGGCAAGAATACACAAAGGGAAAGCATGGTTTATCCAATAAATGCTGTTGAGAAAATTGGATATCCACACGCAAAAGAATGAAAATGGACCCTTATCTTATGCCACTCACAAAAATTGACTCAGAATGGATTAAGGACCTAAGTGTCAGGCTGCAACTGTGAAACTTGTAGAAGAAAACATAGGGAAAAATTTCCTTAACATTACTCTTGGCAATGATTTCTAGGATATGACACCAAAAGTACAAGTAACAAAAATGAAAAGAAACAAGTGGGACTACACCAAACAAAAAACCTTCTGCATGGCAAAAGAAACAATGTAAGAAAATTAAAAGGTCACATATGCAATGAGGGGAACATCTTTGTAAACTACATACCTGATAAGGGGTTAGTATCCAAAATATATTCAAAAGTTACACAACTCAATAGAAAAAAAATTTGATTTTTAAAAGTGGGCAAATGTCCTCAATAGACATTTTTCCAACTACGACATACAGAGAGCCAATAGGTATACAAGAAGGTGATCAAGATATACCTTCACATCTGTTAGGATGACTATTACCAAAAAGACAAGAACAAGTGTCAGTGAGGATGGAGAAGAGAGAACCCTTGTGTACTGTTGATGGGAATGTAAATTGGTGCGGCCAGGATGGAAAGTAGTGTGGAAGTGGTTCGAAAAATTTAAAATAGGCCTACCATATGATCCAGATATTCCACTACTGTGTATGTCTTAAGGACATGAAATCAGTGTCTTGAAGAGATCTCTACATTCCCGTGGTCACTGCAGCGTTATTCACAATAGCCATGATATGGAAACAACCTAGTGTCTATTGACAGATGAATGGATAAGGAAAATGTGGTATATCAGAAAAGGAACACAGCTCTGCCAACACCTCGACTTTAGCCCAGTGAGACCCCATCAGTCTTCTCACTTGTAACCCCCAAAATAATAAATTTCTGTTGTGTTAAGCCACTAAATTTGTGGTAATTTGTTACAACAGAAAAGAGAAAACTTACACACAAGGCCTCTTCTAATCCTTGGATTTTAGGGAAATTGTGACAATAATAATTAATAAAATGACACTATAATTCAGGACACTATAATTCAGGACACTGCTAGTCTGTGAACTGTTTGGTACTCCTTCTCAAGGAGATACCTACGGGAATTGAGAGTTTCTTTTTATATAATTCAATTCATGTCTGCTGAATCTACAAAATAAGAAAAGTCTCAGGCTTGAACTTTTATTTATTCTATTTCATTTATCTATACTTTTATGAGGTTTTTTTTGTAGAGTATATGAAAAGATTTGATAGTCTCATGTATTTATTTTACATATATTGATTTCTATGTTTTGACTTATTTAAATTAACAAAGAAAAAGTCATTTACAAGGGCACATACTCTTCCTTGTTTGGGAAGAAGAAAATCTAAAGCTAAATCTACTTAGAAAAACAATGCTGCTAAAACTCTTAACTTCAGATTGCATTAAGCTGAGATTTTCTAATCAGAAGTTTCTTTAAAATTAGAAGGTTCCTGAAAAGTTTGCAACGGATGTGGAAAGTATATGAACTTTTGCTCCAGGAAATGTTATACAGATGAAAAATTTAATCTCTTAGCAGTTAATACTGAAAGCATAAACGATCTCTTAATCCTTTCCCATTTATCTTTTGAAATATATTTTATTGCCAGGTGTGGTGGCTCACACCTGCAATTCCAGCACTCTGGAATGCCAAGGCGGGCAGATCACTTGATGGTGAAACCCCATCTCTACTAAAAATACAAAAAGTAGCTGGGTATGGTGGCACGTGCCTGTAATCCCAGCGACTTGGGAGGCTGAGGCAGGAGAATTGCTTGAATCTGGGAGGTGGAGGTTGCTGTGAGCCAAGATCGCACCACTGCACTCCAGCCTAGGTGACAGAGCAAGACTCCGTCCAGGAAAAAAAAAAAAAAGGAAGGAAGGAAGGAGAAAGAAGAAAGAGAGAGAGAGAGAGAGAAAGAGAAAGAAAGAAAGAAAGAAAGAAAAAAGAAAAAGAAGAAAGAAATGTATTTTATTTACTCTTGACAAAAGTCTGAGTGCCAAGATTCAGGAAACATACTTCCTACAGAACAGGTGTTTTTTAATCCCAAGGGATGATATTATAGGCTGATTTAGCTAAAGACAGCCTGGTGTGAGACTCTGATATAGAATGGTCATGCTGTAATTGTAGGTACCATAATATGTTTGGAGTACTGTAGGCTAGGTTTAAAACTGCATTTCTTCAAAAGAAAAAGAAAGAAAGAAAGAAGGAAAGAAAGAAAGAAAAAAAAAAAAGAACCCCTAAAAAGTGTCATACGCAGGCACATCTACATAAAAGCTGGGAAAGAAATTCATATTTCTGCCATTTTCCTTTGTGTATTTATTCAATTTAATTCAAGTACCTCCACGGAAATGCATGTCAGAGTGTGCTCAGAATTGTATTATTGTGGGTAGCCAACTTCTTGCTTTTAACAATGGCTATTCTAAAGGTCAGATAAAAAAAAGAGGTGGTGGTCTACTTTTTTTCCCCCATTAATAATCAGATATTTCATTAAAGCCATTCAGATAGGGCAGATAAAGTTGGAATGGGGAGAGTGAGAACTGAGTGTGGAGAATATTCAACTATCTTTTGTAAGATGGTCCCTTGACTAATTCTTCACTGACATCATTTTATCCACAGGGTTTGTCAAAAGGTATCTTCATAAGGCATATTTTCAATAGTTGAGTTATAGGACCCTTGGGGGTGTATTCAGCACTTGGTCATACTTTGGCTTGCCAGGGCATAGGATAATTTGATTGAGAAGGCATTAGTGGCCTGTGTAATGACTCAACTTTGTACCCCTTTCTCAACTTAGCAACATCAGAGATATCAGAGCAAATGGTAGATCTTTATTTTTTTGTTACTTTATTTTATTTTTGAGATGGAGACATCCCCCTGTTGCCCAGGCTGGAGTGCAGTGACGTGATCTCGACTTGCTGCAACCTCTGCCTCCTGGGTTCAAGCAATTCTCCTGCCTCAGCCTCCGGAGTCGCTGGGATTACAGGCGTGTGCCACCGCACCTAGGTAATTTTTTGTATTTTTAGTAGAGTTGGGGTTTTGCCATGTTGACCAGGCTTGTCTTGAACTCCTGACCTCAAGTGATCTGCCCACCTCAGATTCCCAAAGTGCTGGGATTACAGGTGTGAGCCACCACCACGCCCGGCCGCAAATGGTAGATCTTTATAGTGATGCAGTTAGGAGTTCGTGAACTGCATTTTGGAAGTCAGTGTAAGAATAAGTAGCATTGATGGGTTCAGTTCGAGTTGTTTCCTTAACTGTTTTAGTCAGCCAGCGACAGCAACACCCAGAAACACATGAATTCGGGATCTGTTTTAAGTATTCAAGTATGGGTGTGGCCCTACTCAAAGTTCGGCTTAGCTGTTTGGTGGCAAATTTGCGGTTCTCCATTTAGAGTGGCACGATCTCTAGAGGGCTGGCTGGGACCTGCAAGGGGGTTTGGAAAAGGTGGGAATCCACAAGAGGCCAGAGGGGGGCATTCGGGAACTGGTTCTAGTTTGGGGACACAGTGGGAACAATGGGAAAATCTTAGCTCTATCTCACGAAGTATGTGGACTGGTGTGCTTGGATGCAAGAGTTTAGCGTGAGATAACCAAGAATTAGGATTTAAAGGTTTCCAAGTTGTAGAATATTTTAAAAGGCACTTAACCTGACAGGCCAGACTTTCAAGAGGTGATAAGTTGGGTACCATGGGGTCCTCTTCTTCAAAGGAATCCCACTGTTCCCCAGACTCCCATTTAGGTAGTGAATGTTTTCTTCTTAATGGAGTTCATTTTCTGATTCTGACAAGGGGTCAGGAGAGAGAGTTCTTGGACCCATCAGAATAAAACAGAGTAAGGAAACAGAAAAAGGTAATAATGTAAGCCAGCAGAACGCTGACCAACACTAGCAAATAAAAATATGAAATGAAAAATCCTGGGCCGGGCACGGTGGCTCGCACCTGTAATCCCAACACTTTGGGAGGCCGTGGCTGGTGGATACCCTGAGCTCAGGAGTTCGAGACCACCCTGGGCAACATGGTGAAACCCCGTTTCTACTAAAATACAAAAAATTAGCTGGGCATGGTGGCATGCCCCTGTAGTCCCAGCTACTCAGGAGGCTGAGGCATGAGAATTGCTCGAAGCTGGGAGGCAGAGGTTGCAGTGAGCCAAGATCGCGCCACTGCACTCCAGCTTGGGTGACAGAGTGAGACTGTGTCTCAAAAAAAAAAAAAAAAAAAGAACAACATCACCAAGACTGTCTTTTTTTTTTTTTTTTTTTTGAGACGGAATCTTACTCTGTCGCCCAGGCTGGAGTCAGTGGCATGATCTCAGCTCACTACAACCTCCACCTCCCAAGTTCAAGTGATTCTCCTGCTTCAGCCTCCCGAGTAGCTGGGATTACAGGCATACACCACCATGCCTGGCTAATTTTGTAATTTTAGTAGAGATGGGGTTTCACCATGTTGGCCATGGTTGGTCTCTAACTCCTGACCTCAAGTGATCTGCCTGCCTTGGCCTCCCAAAGTGCGGGGATTATAGGCATGAGCACCGCGCCCGGTCTAATTTTTCTTTCAGTCCATTAAAGTATGCTTATGACCCACACCACTGTGCAGTTCTTCAAAATTATGTTCTATATTCTTCACTTACAAAGAAGACACCTCAGTTTCCAGAACCAGTTCAGGGTGTAAAAGTGTGAGTCACTTACCAGTGGCACAGATCAGAGTATCTCCTTCAAATCCTGGTGACCCAAGAAGAGAAGGGGTCCTCATCTAGGCAAGCTGATTTTCCTAGCGTGGTCCCAATTCATAGTGATACTGTGAAGAGACACTTTTGTGCTGTTTTGCTGGCAGTGATATTATATCTACTTGACAACGAAAAGGAGCTCAGTGGTTGCCAAGGTTGTCCCCTGGTATCGCAGCTTTTGTGCAGCGGGGGGGGGATGATGGGATGAGCTGCCAAGAACATCTGGTGTATAAGGATCTGATGTTTCCACGGGTGATGCAAATGTCCCTGGGAACTGGTGATTTGGCTGGTTGGACTATTTGGGAAGGTAGGTTTCACCTGGGAAAGAGAAGACCTTAAGGGTGCTTGTTGGGATTTAGGGGCCTTTCCTGGTGGTAGAGCTGCTAGATGCTAGGACTCTCGCTGGGACCTCAGAAGTTGTGATCATATGACCAATTTTCTTGTTTTTTTTGAGACAGAGTCTCACTCTGTTGTCAGGCTGGCATGCAGTGGCACAATCTCAGCTCACTGCAACCTCTGCCTCCTGAGTTCAAGCGATTCTCCTGCCTCAGCCTCCCGAGTAACTGGGACTACAGGCACGTGCCACCACACCCAGTTAATTTTTGTATTTTTAGGAGGGACAGAGTTTCACCATGTTGGCCAGCTGGTCTTGAACTCCTGACCTCAAGCAATCCACCCACCTGGGCCTCCCAAAGTGCTGGAATTGCAGGTGTGAGCCACCGTGCCAGGCCTCATTACTTTCACATCCACCATCGCAAGAGCTGCCAATTATAAAGCATCAGTTGTGTGTGAAGTACGTATCTCCTCGCATTTCTGTTCAGCAATCCTGTGAAGTGGTTTAAGGTCATCTGCATTTAACAGCTGAAGATATTGAGGCTCAGAGAGTGGAAGTGACTTGTCCGAGGCAGCACAGCTAGTCAGCAGCACGGCTGGCCCAGGGCCATCTGACTCAAACTCTGGCGAACTTGTGTTTGTACCACATACCAAGCCGAGCTGAGCTCTCAGCCTCAGGGCTGACATGACTGACTCCATCCAGCGCTGATTCGGGATGACTTGGGTTGGGATGCAGGAGAGAGGCTCGGTGACAGCAGCTGGGAGAGAGGGGAGGGGAAGGGAGGACCAATGCCAGGGGAGGAGTTGGTGGGGCAAGACAGTGGGGGAGAAAACTCAATATTCAGAACGATCTGGGCATCTAAGTGGTAGCCAAAATGCTCTGAATGCTAACAGAAATCAGTGGAAAATCCCAAGCTGAGATTCAATGTTCTGAGACCCAACTAAGAGTGGTTGTGAAGAAACTGACTTGGTAGTATGTCATGTCCAAAGGATCTAGGGGTCCTAAGGGACCATGAGCTCAATATGCTTCTGGAGTATGATGGAACTAGGGAGAAAGCCAACACACACACTTCAGCAACATCAATAGAGGCACAACGTTTAGATGGAGGGAGGTGAGAATCGTGGCAGGACTCTGCTTAACAGAGTTGGGCACTGTTTTAAAATGGACTCAGGACTTGCTTTAATCAAGTATGGTAAGACACGAAGACGCAGAAATGATTGTCATGAAGGAACAAGTTTATACTTTGAGTTCCCTAGAAACAGGAGGCATAGCATGCCATGCAGGACCACGTGGGGGAAGCACCAGGTCCGTCAGGAGGCAGGAGGAGAGGGGAACATGTGGGCGAGAGCTTCACTGTGGGTTTTTTGTTTTGGTTTGGTTTGTTTTTTTGAGATGAATTCTCACTCGGTCGCCCAGGCTGGAGTTCAGTGGTGCGATCTTGGCTCACTGCAATCTTCACCTCCCGGGTTCAAGCAATTTTCTTGCCTCAGCCTCCTGAGTAGCTGAGATTACAGGTGCCCGCCACCACGCCCGACTAATTTCTGTATTTTTAGTAGAGATGGGGTTTCACCATGTTGGTCAGGCTGGTCTCAAACTCCTGACCTCAGGCGATCCTCTCATCTCGGCCTCCCAAAGTGCTGGGATTACAGGCATGAGCCACTACACTTGGCCTCATTGTGGGTTTTGAGGGAAGCGAATGGGCAAGGCAGGGTAAGCAGGCTGGGCAGGTTTGGGATAAACTGTAAAACAGGATCATTGTACCCATTCAGAAAATACTTCAGAGGATTACATAAATTCATTCACATGAAGAGCTTTGAAGGATGCCTGCATTAGAGTTCCTCATGTATTATTATTATTATTATTATTATTATTACTGCTCTGACAGGGGAGCAGGTAACAGGAGTTATCCAGTGCTAGGTAGATATTGTGGGCCTCTCTCAAGGACCAGAGGGTTAAGGGTCAGTGGTGAGACCCGGCCAACCATACGTCAGTCCTGCCCTATTTCTGCTCCCAGGGGGCCATCAAAAGCTGGTGTACAACCTCAGCGAGGGCCACTATGGCACCTTCCGTGTCGTCCCCAGGGGAGCCTGTCTCCAGGATGCCCCTCCTGGTGAAGGGAAGGGGGCCCTTGTGTGGCCCCAGCACCTCCCAGACTGTGAGATCCCTGTCCTGAGAGTCAGGGAGAGGCAAAAGCTCTCAGATGATCTTTGCTGCCAAGTAGAGAGAAGAAGGATCTCACATGCACAGAGGTGCACAGGTGTCCGCCACCACGCCCAGCTAATGATTCATGTCTGTGCGAGTACAATGATCCCTGCTGAGTAGGTACAGTGACCCATGGTGGCGGGCCGCACATGCTCCCCTGTGTGTGGGCCGTCCATTCATGCCTGTGCAGGTAGGTGGGTGTACAGGTTGGTGGAGCTGTGAGGCTGTGCACATGCCTGTTTGGCTGTGGGTGTTTCCACGTGCATCTCTCTGTACACACCATGTATGTGTTTGTGTTTCCAGAATCCTTGAATGCTGGAGATGCAGGACACTGAAAGCAGAGGTTCTCAAACTGCTTCACACTGGAATCACCTGGGAAGCTCTGAAAGCCCCCACAATGCCCAGGCCATGCCCAGACCATTTAAGTCAGAATTTCTCAGTGGTTGAGACCCTGTAACCATCCTTTGTTAAAACTCCCTGGGTGATTCCAGTGTGCAGCTAACTTTGAGACCTAGTGTTCTGAGTGATTATTGAATAATATCTTCCCATTTTATAGATGGGAAAACTGAGATCCCTTGTGTGTCTGCATTTGTGGACTGGTCTGGCTGGACTGTGTCCCTAGAATATAAGCTCCATGAGGGCAGGGTCTTTGCTTAGTTCAGTGCATATCCCAAATGCCAAGAACTGTGCTGGCATGTAGTAGCCACTTGATAGTTTGTTACTATGGTGAATCATGGCATTCTCGCTGCTGCTTCTCCACTTGTGCCCAGGGAGTGGGGCTCCGCAGGAGTTCTGTTCTGAGCCACCCCTCTTCCTTGATCCTCTATGGCCCATGTGCAACGCCTTTGACAGGCACCTGTTGAAAGAAGTACGGCCATCTGAGCTGAACAGAGGCCACTGTCTGATATTGGATATAGATGATGGAAATAGATGCTTGGTGCCACAAAGAAAAATTAGCACTGAGACAAAGGATCTTTTAGCAATGCAATTTTTACTTCCTGGACTGCAGGAAGGGTACTCTCATTAGCCATCATGCCATGAGAGTACAAAGAATAAAAGGAATATATACAAATTTATTCCTTACACATTTGGGGTCATCCTTACCGCTGTGTCTGATCTCCTTTGGCTGGAGTCAGACCTCACAATCTAAACTAAAACCCGACTGGCTAACACTTAAAACTTTTCTAAACAGGTAAAAGCAATGGAGAGCTGGGACATGCCTGTGAGCATGTCCAGCACAGATATCTTGGTTAAAGTACAAGGACATAGAATGTACTACGTGCCTGTAAGCATGTTTAACAGCTACATAGAATAGGGCTTAACAAAGAGTTATTAGCATACTTATGATTTAACAAGAAAGGAAACTTTAAAAAGGAATTTTTTGACTTCCCACATCTGGTCTTCCCCTCTGTGGGCGCCTGCATGTCCTCCATGAGCTCCAGCTTCAATGGCTTCCTGCCTGCCATTGTCTACCACACCATGGGCCCCCAGCTCCGGTGTCTGGGGCATGAAGATGGGAGAGAGGGCATCGTGGGACTTTTACGAGGATCTGAGCTTGGCAAGGGGAGCTGGTGGCTGAGCTTCAGGGTCCCCAGCCTAGGAATACCCTCTTTGGCCCCAGCAGAGCCTAGTGTGTCTGGCTGATACTGACCTCTGCCTATGGGGTTGACCCGTCACAGCCCCTCCCCAGGTAAGTCCAAGAGTACCTGGGTAGCTCTGACAGCTCTGATGAGTGAATATTTTTGCTGGGGCAGAATCAGGCAGCCCCTGCCCCCCTCAAGCCCCCACTTGGCTCTGACCACTTGAAAATGGCTTCCCACTTCCCTCCTAGGGTGTCCCTTCCCCAGCAGCTCAGGCTCCCTCACAGCCCCTCCCCAGCATCCCCTTTCTGTCCACCTAGGATTCGCCACTCAAAGTGGTAGAAAGGGCTCTATACCACCCCTTGACTGGCACCAGCTTTTCACAGGCACGTCCTGGGGACAGCATGTTAGCCCCGGAACATGGCTGAAAGGGAGGGGCTCTGGACACCTTGGCGCACCCACCTGGGGAAAGCTGGGAGCAGTGGGAGGGGAGAGGAACATGAAGGAAGCAAAGGTCTGGGTGCTTCTGAACCAGTGAGGCAACTTTTAAGGTTCATTTTTCTCCCCAAGTGGCCCTGAAGCCCAGGCTGGCTGTTCTGGGCAGCCAACCCCACCCTCCCTGCCCCTAACCCTCTAGAGTAGGTTGGGGTAGGGCTGAAACACTTGGTGTATGCCAACAAGTGCCTGTAGGTTATACCTGCAAATTCCTTCGTCTTTGATCTTTCATTTCATTCGATTAGTGGCCCCTGTGTTGCTCTAGAAAAGGGTATGGATGAATTATAGGTGCCTGCTCTAGTGATGAGAGTTCTGGCTCTTGGAGTCAGACAGATCTGGAGTCAATCCAGGCTCTGCCACATACTAGCAGTGTGGTCAGAGCCTCAGTTTCTCCACCTATGAAGTGAGGATGGTGTATCTCCCTCGCAGGGTTGTTGAGAGAGTTAATGCAGGTAATGCAAATCCTTGCTGAACGTCAGTCCAGGGACCTGCCTCTAGCTGGCCCTGATCCTGGCCTGACCCTCAGAGGCTGCCTCTGCCCCATGGTCTGGCTGTCCTCAGAGAGCATACACCGCATCTGGCCATAGCCAATGGGCCAGGCACAGGGTGTGCCTCAGAACTCACCTTGGCCTTGAGAAGCCCCCAGGTTGGAAGGTGGATGAATGAAGTATGGATCCGGATAACCCTAAAATAGAGCAGATGCTACTGCATGTCTCCCAGGCACTTTAAAACTTCAAAACCAGTATTTGGGGAGCTCTAGAGCTCAGAAAGAGAACGTGTCCTACAAGAATGGACATTGACAGAGAGGAAGGTAGATGCACAATAGATTGACCAGCCACATCCCTGCAGTGCGGGGGAGGGCAGTGGGCTCTGGAGATCAAGACCACCTCCATCCTGTCCCCTTTATAAACTTCACCTGCTGAGCGAGTTCTCTGAACTACAGCCTCTGCAAACAATCCTCCCCACCTGCTAGAGTTAGCCCCACCAATATTGCTGCCGCCTCTTCAGCTTAGTCAAGGCTAGAAGGAATCTTCCAGCACCCTTGGGCTGAACAACTTCTCCCTCAGACATCTTAGGAGCAGGGGTGAACTGCAGATGGAACCCATGTAAGCCAGAGGGGCCCTCAGGTCAATGTGTTACTCATCTGTCTCCTCCCAGAGCCTGCAACTTAGAGGTGGAAATGTCCACCCTTATCCCCCTCAGAAGTGTTTGGAAGTACAGATATGAGTGGACTTTAGGGAAAACAATGTTTTATTCAAATGCAAGAGATTCTGGTGTGTTTTGTTTGCCCTATGGGTACTGTCTTGTGAGACTGTGGATATCCATCCAAACATGCATCCGTTTATCCATCCACACATCCATCCATCCATGCATTCATCTATCCATCATCCATCCATTATCATCCATCCATCCATTTATGCATGCATCCATCCATGGATCCATCCATCCATCCATCTATCCATCCAACCATTCATCCATCCATCCATCCATCTATCCATCCAACCATTCATCCATCTATCCACCCATCCAACCATTCATCCATCCATCCATCCATCCATCCATCCATGCATGGATCCATCCATTCATCCATCTATCTATCCAACCATTCATCCACGCATACATTTAATCATCCATGCATCCATCCATCCATCCATCCATCATCCATCCAATCATTCATCCATCTATCCATCCATGCATCCATCCATCCATCCATAAATTCATCCATCCATGGATGGATCCATCCATCCATCCATCTAGCCATCCAACCATTCATCCATCCATCCATCCATGCACCATCCATCCATCCCTCCCTCCATTCATCCATCCATGCATCTATCCATCCATCCATGCATCTATCCATCCATCCATCCATCTATGCATCCATTTAACCATCCATACATCCATCCATTCATTCATTCATGCATCCATGCATCACCATCCATCCATTCATCCATACATCATCCATCCATCCATCCATGCATCCATCCATCCATCCATCTATTCATCTATCCATGCATCCATTTATCCATCCATCCATCCATCCATTCATTCATCCATGTATCCATGCATCATCCATCCATCCATTCATCTGTGCATGCACCCATCCATCCATCTATCCATCTATCCATCCATCTATGCATCCATCCATCCATCCATGTATCCACTTATCCATCCATGCATCCATCCATCCATTCATGCATTCATGCATCCATCCATCCATCCATGCATCCATCCATCATCCATCCAACCATCCATCCATGCATCCATCCATTATCCACCCATCCATCCATGCATCCATCCATCCATCATCATCCATCCATCCATCCATGTACGTATTCATCCATCCATCCATCCATGCATCTATTCATCCATCTACTTAATAAAAGTGTGAGGTCCTAGTCTTCCTGGCACTGTTCCAGACACAGATGAAACATGGTGAACAAGATGGGTGAGACACACATGTGTGCAATTTACCTTCCAGATGGGAGAAGATGGCATAAAAACACATAAAGAAATGATGAAATGAAGTGGAAGTGTCAGTGCTGTGGAGAGAAATGAAACAGGATGAGGGGGATAGTGAACGGTAGAGGGCAGGGCTACTGTAGGTGGAGGGCTCGGGGGAGGCTTCTCTGAGGAGCAGAGACTTGAAGGGAAGAGGGGGAGGGGCTGTGCGGTTGGCTGGGTCAGAGTTACAGGCATTGAAACAGCAAGTTCCAAGGCTAGAATGGAGACTGTACCAAAAAAATAATAATAATAATAATGAAAATATAAAAAAAGCAAGGAGGCCTGAGTGGGTGAGCAGAGTGAGTGAGAGGGAGGTGTAAGGAGATGAGGTGGGAGAAGGGTTCCCACTGCTCCCGTCAAGCCTTGTGGTGCTGGGACTTGAGCTTTATTCTAAGCAGGTGAATGTGGTGCATGCAAAGAGAGAGAATGTGGCAGGACCAAGGAGGAGGCTATGCCACTTATGCCACTCCTGGCAAAGATAAGGGGGCGTGGAGTAGGCTGGTTGTGGTGGAGGTGGTGAGAACAGTCAGGTTCACACAGATTCTAAAAGTTGGAACCAAAGAATTTGCTGCAGAATCAGATGTGATGTGTAAGGCAGAGAGGAGTCAAGGGCAACTTCAGGATTTGGGGCCAGAACTGCTGTTACACAGATGGGCACACTGGGCGCAGGGGGGGGGCGGGGAAGCAGGTTAGGTGGGATGAAAATCAAGAGTTCAAGTTAAGCTTGAGCAGCCTATTAGACCTCCAGCTGGGGCCAGATCCAAGAAGCTGGTTTCCAGGGAGAGGTCAGGATGAGAGATACACATGTGGGAATGATTGGCATTGGGTGGACTTTACAGTCCCTGGGTCAGTGAGACATCTGGGAAGTGACCATGGATAGAGAAGAGACAGAGTCACAGAAACTAAGAGAAGAAATGTTGCAAGAAGGAAGGAACGTTTCAACTCTCAAATGCTGCTGAGAGGTGAGCTGAGGGCTGAGAATGGAATTAGGAAGAACGAAGGTCACTGATGATCTTAACCTGAGGGTTTCAGGGACGACGGCCGGTGGACTGCAGTGGGTCCAGTGGGCATGGGTGGGGACTGCAGTGGGTCCAGTGGGCATGGGTGGGGCATGGGCCCCTCTCCCCAGAGACTTGTGCTGTCAAAGAGGTCATACACATGGGAGTGCAGCTAGAGGGAAGGAACATAGGGTCAAGGGAGGGTTTGTTCTGAGATGAGAGAGGTCACGGCTTGTTTTTAGGTTGATGGGAATGATCCATAGAGCGGAAGGTAATTAAGATGCAGAAGAAAGGCCAGGCGCGGTGGCTTACACCTGTAATCCCAGCACTTTTGGAGGCCGAGGTGGGTGGATCATTTGAGGTCAGGAGTTGGAGACCAGTCTGGCCAACATGGTGAAACCCCGCCTCTACTAAAAATAAAATAAATAAAAATAAATAAAAAGTTGGGCACGGTGGCTCACGCCTGTAATCCCAGAACAATGGGAGGCCGAGGCAGGTGGATCACCTGAGGTTAGGAGTTCGAGACCAGCTTGGCCAACATGGTGAAACCCTGTCTCTATAAAATTAAATAAAAAAAATAGCCAGGAGTGGTGGTGGACACCTGTAGTCCCAGCTATTTGGGAGGCTGAGGTAAGAGAATTGCTTGAACCCTGGAGGCAAATGTTGCAGTGAGCTGAGATTGCACCACTGCACTCCAGCCTGGGCAACAGAGCAAGACTCCATCTCAAAAAAAAAAAAAAAAAAATCCAGAAGAGAAAGATGAGAATTGCCAGGGCAAAACCCTGGGTGGTGAAAGGGCTTGGCACCCTGTGCATGAGGGGAAGGGGGAAGTGCCCTCAGTGGGTGTGGTACCTGAGTGGTGCTGGTTGGTGGAAGATTTGGTATCATGGGAATGCGGCATTTTGTCTGATTCTCTTTCTCAGTGAGATAAGAACCAAGCCACATGCAGCTGTGTGGGTGCAGGAGCAGAATGGGTGGAGGGCTTTGGGGGAAGAGCCAAGGGAGGTGGGGGGTGGCTTGGAGTATGAGGTGGCCATGGGCTCCCTGCAGGCCAAGGCTCCACCTACGGCCAGCTACCTGCTGGTCCCTGCAAGGGCCTGCTGTCCTTCAATAGCCGTTACCCACTGCACGCTCATAACGATCCCACTTTATAGAGGCCCTTTACCCTGGCCATCTAGCAGTCAGTGGCAGAGCTGGGATATGAATTCAAATAGAGGTTCATTGCTCTTCATTCAGAGTAGCAGAGGCACGCGTGCTGTGTTCAAGAAAGACCTGCATTACAAGTGGTGAAAATAAACAAGTATTGGCTCTTGGGGCATTAAACTTTAGGTATTTTGCTCCCTGGTTGGGCCAGGTTTGGTCCCGGTTCAAGCACCGTGACTTACTGCTACCTACTGGTCACTCTCGGTGTTGCACCGCGTGGGATTTGCTCTCACGGTCTGGTACTAACCGTGCCTGGTTTAAAGGCGAGGACCGGCGCTCTTATCTCTTCGACAAATCAGGCACACCAGGAAACAGAGGTCCAGAGAGGCCACTTTAAGCTTTCATCTGCACTTGCCTGCCCCATCTATTCAGTTGTTCATTCATTCAGTAAATATTTCTTGACACCTACCATGTGCCAGACGCCATCCTAGGTGCTGGGTCTCCGCAGGGAATGAGGCAGCCAAGGGCACCGTTCTGTATAGTTGACACGCCCTGCTGGGGGAGCGGGAGGGGAGGCACAGACCATGCACAAATGAATCAGAGAGGACGACGGATGGCGACAGGTGCCGGGAAGCAGCAAGAAGGGAGCGACAGGAGAGGGTGGTCCGGAGATGCCAGTGAAGGGGAGACCTGAAGCGTTGCGGGGACGGGGAAAGACGCTCCAGGAGGAGGGAGCAGCGTCACAAAGGCCCTGAGAGGCTGAAAGGTTTGGGCGGGTTCCAGGAACACAGGCGGCCAGGGAGGTGGAACCCACACCTCAACACACAACTACCCGCTAAGAACGTGGAGCGATCCGTGTAGATCCGCGTAGAACGTTTTCTCAGACGGCCATGCTACTGACCTGTCAGCCCACAGCCTCCTCCCAGTCCCCAAGCAGCTGACCCACTCCCTCCTTGAAATTCTCTCCCCTCTCAGCTTGTGCGACACCAGCCTGCGGTGGCAGGAAAAACGATTCTTATTCTCTTGCGAAAATTAAACCTTAACAATCAACATAGAGCTGTCACTGGTTTGAAGGAAGCCCTTGACGCCGTGTCAAAGGCTGGAGCAGAAACAGTGGCATTCGGCGTCAAAGGTCGAAGTCCACACTTCCTGGACTGGGACAGGGCGCGCAGGTCAGGACAGAATCAGTCTTGCTTTAGCTGTCCCCATGTTATAAGCGTGTTGGTGGCCCTGTCTGCTGCTAGTGGTGAGTCATTCTTGGCAAATAAAGGGACTATTTATAAGTTTATAGATATGGTAGGAGTATGCTTTGTTCAAATCCTGTCAGTAGTGTTGAAGATACAAGTTGTGAAAGGGAGATAAGTCTCTGATTCCGGAAGTCCATTGCCAATTCCAGTGTGTTACTCCAATGCTATCCCAATTACGTTAGCTGGTACTTTCCGGTGTGTGGATATTTGCTATAGGCTATGGTTCTTTGTAAAGCAAAGTATTTTCATCCTTAAAAAGGAGAAAGTTAAGCCTGAACGACATAGCGAGACCCCAGTTATACAAAAACTGAAAAATCAGCCCGGCATAGCGATGCATGTCTGTAATCCCAGCTACTCAGAAGGCTGAAGCAGGAACATCGCTTGATCTTGAGAGTTCAGAGGTGGGGTGAGCCGTGATTACTCCACTACACTCCAGCCTGCGTAACAGAGCATGACCCTGTCTCAAAAAAAAAAGAGAGAAAGAGACAGTTATATGAAGCAACATGTACCCTCATACCCAACCTGAAGATGTGATTAGACACAATCTTACAAATTCAACATAAATTGGAAATGAAATAAAATTTCCTGTGTTAGAATTACTTGTTATAATAACAAAGATCAAGGCTATTGGATGGGGCAGTTAACACTTTGAGTGTTTCAAATTTTCTTAAGAGTAACTTATTTTCTGATAGATGTTCCATAAAAGAGTAACTTTTAAATAGTAAACATTTGCAATACTATTGTTCTGTTTTTGAAATGACTTTTATTTGGCATTTACGTTGAGTTAATGTTTCCTTCTTGTAATGTTTTCTATTATCAACTGCCGGCATAAAGTAGGGATCATTTTTACATGTTCTTGAAATATATCATTGAATCATAGTATATTAAAATAAAATAATAAAATAAATGAAAACCATGCATTTTTAGTGCATAATAAAAACCAGACACTAAACAGAAAACTTCTGACATTTTTAGTATATCCCTGTCACAGAAAAATGTTCACTATTTCTTATTATGGTCAGTGATTATCTTTTCAAAACACATAAGCTGCTAAGAAAAATACAGAATAGTGTGTAATTTTTCTTGGTATTTCCTGGAATTCTGATTTCTCACACTCAAATCCCAAAGATTTATTTTTTTATTTTATTTTATTTTATTTTTTTACAGGGTTTCACTCTGTTGTCCAGGCTGGAATGCAGTGGCACAATCACAGATCACTGCAGCCTCCACCTTCTGAGGCTTAGGTGATCCTCCCACCTCAGCCTCCTGATATCTGGGACTACAGGTGCATGCCACCCCACCTGGCTAATTTTTGTGGCTTGTGTAGAGATGAGGTTTCACCAGGCTGGTCTAAAACTCCTGGGCTCAAGCAATCTGCCCGCCTCAGCCTCCTAAAGTGCTGGGATTACAGGCATGAACCACCATGCCTGGCTGCATTTTTCTGGGGGGTATGGTTTTGTTTACTTATGGCTTCGCTTTGCCTGTTTTCTGTTTGTTTGTTGTTTGCTTTGCCTGTTTTTTGTTTGTTTTGATGTGTCTTTAAATATTGTTTTACCTTTGGTTCCCTTTCCATCTTTTTTTATTCTTATAATTCATTTGTTACTGAAACCAGATCAAAAATTAGCCCAGATACCTTGGGGAAATACCTAAGAGTAGAACTGCTAGTTTCTAAGGCAGGTAAATGTTTAATTTGCTAAGAATCTGTTAAACAGTTTTCTGAGTGGTATACTTACTTACACTCACACCAACAATGCAGAAAAGTTTCAATTGCTCCAAGCCTTCACCAATATTTAGTACTGTGTATCTTTTTTAAGAAAACATTTTAGCCATTCTAGTGGCATGAAATGCTCTTTCTTTAATTTGAAGTTTCCTAGTAACTAATGATGTTGGACATCTTTTCATGTGCTTACTGGCCATTTGCATATCTTCTTTTGCGAAATGTTTTCCATATCTTATTTAAATTATCTATTACTGCGTAACACACCACCACCAAAATTAGTGACATAAGACAAAACCATGTATTTGCTCATTCTTCTACGATCTGACTTGGCCATACCTGGGTGGGTCTTCTGCTCCACATGATATTGACTGTGGTCATCTGTAGGCTCAGTGGCTCCAGTGGCTTAGCACCAAAGATGGCCCAACACACACGTCTGGTGGCTTTGCTGGGAGGGCTGAAGCAGATGGAGGCTGGCCAGGTATACCTCCCTCCTCACGGTCACCCATCAAGGTAGCCTGGTCACTTTTACACAGTGGTGCAGGGTTCCGAAATGGAGCATTCAAAGAGGACAATACCCAATGTGCGATAGTTTGTCTTCTTGCATCATGCCAGCTAATGCACCACAGGCCAAGAGAAATCACGTGTCCGAACCCAAAGACAAGGTGTGAAGGAACTGTCCATGGGATGAATGCTGGGAGGCATAGCTCATGGCAGACCACCCGTGTAATCCTACCACAGTCCTCTGTCCATCTCCCATTGCATTGTCTTTTCTAAATTGCTTTAGCTCTTTATGCTCTGAATGTAAGTCCTTTGTTAGACACAAGTATTGTCAAAATATTTTTTTCAAATCCATGTCTTGCCTATTTGTTTTTTTAAACTTGTCTCTTGAGAGACGAACTCCGACTCTTGGGGGAAAAAAACCCAAAATATTGACTCAATATTTACTATTGTAGGTAGTATTTTTGTTTCATTTTCCAATTGATTGTGACTAACATGCCATAAAAATGGATTTCACATATTAATTTTATAGCCTTTGACCTCCTTGATAATTTCACTTTTAATTTTTGTAGGATTTTGGGGAGTGGTGGTGAGGTGGAGAGGGTAGATCCCACAGGGTCCACCATGTACACAATCACGTGGTGTGGAACAATGACAGTTTTACTCCCTCCACCACCAACCCAGTCTTTATGTCTTTTCTTGCTTTTTCTTGCTTTATGGAATTGGCTGGAACTTTCTAGTACAATGTTGAAAAGATGTGGTAAGAGCAAAATATTTGCGGTAGGGAATCTTAACAAAAACCTATTCAATATTTCTCCATTAAGTATGATGTGAGCTTTAGATGTTTTATAAATGTCTTTTATCAAGAAGTTATCTTCTATATCTAGATGACGAAGGTGTGTGTGTGTCTGTGTGTGTGTGTGCTGTTTGGTTTTTGTTTTGAAATAAAGGATGAGTGTTAATTTTTGTAAAAATGTTTTTCTGGATTTGCTTGAGGTTATTTTTTATTTTTTTTTAATTTAAAAAACATTTTATTTCTTAAAAAAAATTTTTTTTAATAGAGATGGGGTCTCGCTATGTTGCCCAGGCTGGAGTGCAGTGGCTATTCACAGGCACGATCCCACTACCGATTAGCACGGGAGTTTTGACCTATTTTTGATTTTTATACTTTGTTAACATAGTGAATTACAATAATTGATTTTTGAATGTTAAATCAATCTTATATTTTTGAAGCTAAACCTCATTTGGTCATTATGTTTTATCCTTCTTATATGTTGCCAAATCAACTTGCTAATATTTTGTTAAGAATTTCTGTGACTATGTTAATTGGTCTGTGTTTTTTGGGTTTAATTCATTCTTTGTTTTAGCTTTTTCATTAATTTTTAAAGTATTTCTTCTTTCCTAATATAAACCTAAACAATTCCCTACAAGCTGTTTTAGCTGTATTCATACATTTTAATACATTTTGTCTTATTCAATTCAATACATTTTCTAATTTGTCTAATTTCTCTTTGACTTATGGATGAAATTTCTCTAATTTCATTGACTTGTGGATTAGTTAGAGGTATGTTCCTTAATTTCCAAGCATTTAGTGATTTTTTAGTATCTCTCTTTTTATTGTTTTCTGGTTTAATTGTGATTAATAACATAGTCTGTATAATTTCAATCCCTTGGAATTTGTTGAAACTTGCTTTATGGCCCAGCATAGAGTCAATTTTTGTAAATCATTCATATGAACTTGAAAATTGTGTGTATTTTCCATATATATTCCATATTGTGTCAATTAAGTTGGCTAACCACTTTATTCAAATCAACCATTTCCTTGCTGATTTTTTGTTTGATTGACTTTCTTAAAAAAGTGTGTTAAAATCTTCAGCAGTGGCTGTACATTTATCTATTTTCCCTTTCAGTCTCAATAATTCTTACTTTGTATCTTTTTAAGCTGTGTTATTTGGTACACATAAGTTTAGAATTGTTGTATTTTCCTGTTGGAAAGATCTGTTATCATTATTTAATGTCCATCTTACCTCTAGCAATACTGTTCGTCTTAAGCCTATTTTGGTATTAATGTAGAAATACCAAGTTATTAAAAATCAGTATTTGAGTGGTTTTTAAAAATTTTTTTGTTTCACCTTTCTGTGTTTCTACATTAAAATTGTTGGGGGCGGGGTTATTTTTATTTTTTTAGAGACAGGGTTTTACCACGTTGGCCAGGCTGGTCTCCAACTCCTGACCTCAGGTGATCCACCAGTCTCGGCCTCCCAAGGTGATGGAATTACAGGCGTGAGCCACTGCAACCAGCTAAATTGTGTTTTTTTAAAAATAAAACGTAATTGTCAGAAGAGACAGGAATAATAATAAATGTAACTGGGGTTTTTAAAAACTCCATTCTAACAATATCTGTCTTTCAGTTTGTTTAAATCATGTATATTTAATGTGATTACTGATATAGTTGAATTTAGAGCTACATTTTGCTATTTGTTTTTCTGTCTCATTTGTTCTTCATTGATTTATTCCTTCATTATTTTCTTCTTTTGGATAATCAAGTTGTTTTCCCTATTTCAGTTTTTCCTCTGTTAGGTTCTATTCATACATTTTTACAAAAAGTTTTAACTCTAGATATATAAATATGCATCTTTGACCTATTATAGATATATTGTCATATTAAAATAATGTTTCCCACAGTTTAAACAATGCAAGAACTGACTGGGCGTGGTGGCTCACATCTGTAATCCCAGCACTTTGGACTTTGGGAGGCTGAGGCGGGCATATCACTTGAGGTCAGGAGCTTGAGACGAGCCTGGCCAACATGGTGAAACCCTGTCTCTACTAAAAATATGAAAATTAGCTGGACATCCTCTGTTTGAACCTAACAGGAAGAAATTGCAGTGAGCTGAGATAGTGCCGCTGCACTCCAGCCTGGCTGACAGTGAGACTCTGTCTTAAAAAAAAAAAAAAAAATGCAAGAACTTTACAACTGTTCAACTCCATTTACTTGCCTTCCACCCTATGTGCTGTTATTGTGTATTTTTCTTCTATACATGTTATAAACCCTATAAGGCATTCCTATTGTTTTATTAATTATTTCCTTTATATCCATATATTTGTCCTTTTTGTGCCCTGTATTACTCCCAGAAGATTTGTGCCTTAAAAAAAAGTTATTCCCCCTCTCTTCTGACAATTTTTTTTAAGCAACCAGGCTCTTGCTATGTTGCTTAGGCTGGTCTTGAGTTTCTGGCCTCAAGTGATCCTCCCGCCTCAGCCCTAGAAGTAGCTGGGATCACAGGCATGTGCCACCATGCCAGGCTTTGTAAAGTTTGTGCTTTCATCCGAAGTCATTTTACTTGCTCTGTAGAGTAAGTAGAGACAGAAATTCTGTCTCTACTAAAAACACAAAAATTAGCCAGGTGTGGCAGCACGTGCCTGGTAATTCCAGCTACTCGGGAGGTTGAGGCAGGAGAATTGCTTGAACCCAGGCTGTGGAGGTTCCAGAAGAATTTCTTTTAATATTTCTTGTAACAATATTAAGGTATATAAGCAGTGCACTTTCTCAGCCTTTTCTTTGTATAAAAATCTCTTGGTCTTACTTTAATTCTTAAGCCTCCTGAGTAGCTGGCACTACAGGTGACTGCCACCATGCCCGGCTAATTTTTTGTGTGTACTTTTAATAGAGATGGGGTTTCACCATGTTGGCCAGGCTGGTCTCGAACTCCTGACCTCAAATAATCCACCCGGCTCAGCCTCCCAAAGTGCTGGGATTACAGGTGTGAGCCACCTCGCCCAGCCCTGATTATCTTTTACTGTGTGCTGACCATTGTACTTAAACATTTCTTTGTGTGACTAATTTGGAGCTTGACTGAAGGACCTCCTTCCAGAGAAGATTTTCATTTCTTCTTCCAGAAGCCTTTGGCACAAATAGTCTGCGGTGCACCTCAATCTAAGTTCAAGGCTTGAGGTTACCGACCACCCAGGAGATACAAATTAGAGCTACAAGTCTGTTACCCAAAAGGAGTCCCAAACCAGATCCCAAGAGAGTGTTTTTAGATCTCATGCAAGAAAGAATTCGGGGCGAGTCCATAAAGTGAAAGCAAGTTGATTAGGAAAGTAAAGGAATGAAAGAAGGGCTGGGTAGAGCAGCGGCATGGACCTCTGGTTGCCCATTTTTATGGTTATTTCTTGATTATACACTAAACAAGGGGTAGATTATGTATGAATTTCCAGGGAAAGGGGAGGGTTCCTCCCCTTTCAGACTCTATAGGGTAACTTTCAGATGTTGCCATGGCATTCGTAAGCTGTCGTGGTGCTGGTGGGAGTGTCTTTAGCATGCTAATATATTATAATTATCGTATAGTGAGCAGTGAGGATGACCAGAGGTCACTCTCATTTCCATGTTGGTTTTGGTGGATTTTGGCCAACTTCTTTACTGCAACCTGTTTTACCAGCAAGGTCTTTATGACCCGTGTCTCATGCTGACCTCCTATCTCACCCTGTGACCAAGAATGCCTAACCTCCTGGGAATGCAGCCCAGTAGGTCTAGCCTTATTTTCCAGCCCCTATTCAAGACGGAGTTACTCTGGTTCAAACGCCTCTGACAAGTCCATACTGAGGCTGGTTTACTTCTCAGAGTATGGCTTTTTGGGATTCCAACTAATTCGGAGGAAGGTCTTCTATCTGATCTTCCACCATGTGCTCTGGACTTTTATCTGTGTCCCTTGCCCAGAGGAGTTATCAAAACAACAGTTCAAACTGGCCCAAATCAGGAAGTGCCCTCAGAGTAAAAGTGAGTTTCCTGCATGGTTTATCTGTCTAGGTTTCTGTTTTCCCTTTAGCTTTGTTCTGGTAATGCCTTACCCTATGGTTGTCCCAATATGTCAGTGTTTTTATCTTTTCTTTCTTTTGTTCTTTTTTTTAAGACTGAGTCTTGCTCTGGCACCCAGGTTGGAGTGCAGTGGCGCAATCTCGACTCACTGCAACTTCCGCCTCCCGTGTTCAAGTGATTCTTGTGCTTTGGCCTCCTGAGTAGCTGGAATTACAAGCACGTGCCACCACGCCCAGCTAATTTTTGTGTTTTTAATAAAGACTGGGTTTCCCTGTGTTGTACAGGCTGATCTTGAACTCCTGAACTTCTGACCTCAGGTGACCCACCCACCTTGGTCTCCCAAAGTGCTGGGATCACAGATGTGAGCCACCACGTCCAGCCTTTAGTTGTTTTCAATAGAATTGATCTGAGGAACTTGGCCTGGCATTTCCAGAAAGAGAAGTCGGCCAGAGGGCAGACTCCATTTGACAGAGATGGAAACTGTGGCTTAGAGAGGTGAGGCAAATTGCCTAGGGCCTTATAGCCAGTAAGAAATAGAGCCAGGCTGCAAGCTGAGAGCCGTTTTACTCCAAATTCAGTGTTCTCTTCCTCACTCCCTGGCAGTACCCTCTTGATTTCTTCAGATGTAATGAAAAAGTGAGACAGTCTCTGAGGGCCTTTTGGACTCAGATGTTCTCCTACCAGGATTTCATGGTTTTTCTAATCTCTAAGACTCACTCAGCCTCCTCACCTTCAGTCTGGGATTTAGACCTGACACCCGAGGCCAGTCACAGAGAATTCCTAGATCAGCCATAAGGGGGCAGTGGTGTGCAGAGAGTGCCCAGATTGTAAAATGCTGGCACAGCCAAGGGCTTCGTTCTTCATGGAGGTCTTTGCTTCTCACAGTCAGAGTAAAGAGAAAATGATGTAGCCTAGTATTCCAAGCCCCTGTCCCTTCTGCTTCATTTGTCCAACTCTGGCCAATGCTGCCTCTGGCACAGAGGATGGGGCCCAGAGATAAGTCATGTCTTGTCTCTACCATTGAGGACCCACGGTCCACTAAACCCTCTCCAGGCCAGGGTCTGGCTCATTTCCCACCTCCCTGGCTTTGCTCCTGCTGTTCCGTACACTGAAGTGCCTCCCCTTTCTCATCACTGCCATTCCATTTCCCCT
This sequence comes from Ateles fusciceps, assembly GCA_036589455.1. Classification (NCBI taxonomy): domain Eukaryota; kingdom Metazoa; phylum Chordata; class Mammalia; order Primates; family Atelidae; genus Ateles; species Ateles fusciceps. Next base: position 3,284,820 of record JAZHEH010000733.1, read on the forward strand.
CATTCTTAAGGCTCGGCTCAGATGCCACCTCCTCCCTAGAGCCTCCTGTCCACCCTCATCAGCACCCCCCTCCCTCCCCTGTTCTCCCAGCCCAGGCTCTGAATCTCTCTCATGGCTTGGATTCAGGTCTGGCCATGTGCTTGTATCACCCTCCAGACTGGAAGCTCTGCAGGCAGCTAGGGTCCCCATCAACCCTGGACCCCTGTGCCAGCCCAGAAGACAAGGAGTGCTGGGGAAAAGGAAGCTGGAAGAAGATCTGCTGGCTGGGATTCCTGGCAGGGCTGAAGGAGGTCAGAGCCTGCACTGAACAGACTGGACCACAGCAGCTGATTTCTCTACCCTGGACTCCCAGCATTTTGGGATCCAGCTTTGCACTCACTGATGAGAAAATGACAAGGGAAGCCTCCAGCTCCATGAAACTGTGAATTTTTAAAAAGGGGAGTATAAAAGCCCCAGAAGAAAACATAGGAAAATGGCCGGGCACGGTGGCTCACACCTGTAATCCCAACACTTTGGGAGGCCAAGGTGGGCGGATCATATGAGGTCAGGAGTTTGAGAACAGCCTGACCAACATGGTGAAACTCCGTTTCTACTAAAAATACCAAAATTAGCCTGGCTTCGTGGTGTGCACCTGTAATCCCAGCTGCTCTGGAAGCTGAGGCAGGAGAATCACTTGAACCCGGGAGGCAGAGGTTGCAGCAAGGTGAGAAATGCATATCAAAACCACAATGAGATACCATTTCATGCCAGTTAGAATGGCGATCATTAAAAAGTCTGGAAACAACAGGTGCTGGTGAGGATATGGAGAAATAGAACCACTTTTACACTGCTGGTGGGAATGTAAATTAGCTTAACCATTATGAGAGACAGTGTGACGATTCCTGAAGGATATAGAACTGGAAATACCATTTGACTCAGCAATTCCCATTACCGGGTATATACCCAAAGGATTATAAATCATTCTACTATAAAGACACATACACATGTATGTTTATTGCAGCCCTATTTACAATAGCAAAGACTGGAACCAACCCAAATGCCCGTCAGTGATAGACTAGATAAAGAAAACGTGGCACATGTACACCATGGAATACTATGCAGCCATAAAAAAGAATGAGTTCATGCCCTTTGCAGCAACATGGATGAAGTTGAAAACCATCATCCTCAGCAAACTAACACAGGATCAGAAAACCAAATATCACATGTATTTACTCATAAGTGAGAGCTGAACAATGAGAACACATGGACACAGGGAGGGGGAACATCACACACCGGCGTCTGTCAGGGGGGTGGGGGGAAAGGGAAGAGAGAGCATTAGGACAAATACCTAATGCATGTGGAGGTGACGGGTTGATGGGTGCAGCAAACCACCATGGCATGTGTATAGCTATGTAACAACCCTGCAGGTTCAGCACATGTATCCCAGGACTTAAAGTAAAATTTTAAAAAGAAAACATAGGAGAGTTTCTGATTAACTTTAGATCTAGAAAGACCTTTCTATGACTCAAAACCAGAAGCCATAAAGAAAAAAATATATATATAAATGCTTTTGAAGAAATGCTCAGCCTTATTCATAAGACAATAATCAAAATTTTAAAATACAATTGAGATTCCATTTTTCACCTATCGAATTGGCAGAAATCCAAAGGTTTGATAACATTCTCTAGGCAGCACCATGGAAAAGCGGCATGGGCACTTTCGCTGGAGGAGGAGCATTCCCCTCTGCACAGTCCCAACCGGGGGCAACCTGGCAGCATCCACCCAAATTACAAAACACCTGTGTTAAGCAGAACTCTAAGGTGCCCCTCACCGGCCTTTGCTTTTCTGTGGTCCCCTGCCATTGTATGTGTTTGGGGCCTGTGAATAAGATGAACATGTGAATGGAATGATTGTATTCCATTCTATGGCAAAAGGCATTTTGCAGATTAACTCAGGTTCGAAGTCAGTTAACCTAATGATAGGGAGATCGCCCTTGTTGGACTGATCTGATTGGGTGAGCCCTTGGAAAGCAGCAAGCTTTCTCTGGCAAGAGCAATTTATCAAAGATTCGAAGCATGAGAAAGATCCATTGGGCCATTCCTGGTTTGATGTTGGAGGGAGCGGCATGGTGAGGACTGGGAGTGTCCTTCAGGAGCCCAGGGAGGCCCCTGCTGGAAGCCGGCAAGAAACCAGAGACTCATTTCTACAACCATAAGGAACCAAATTCTGCCAACAAGAGTGACCTTGGAAGCAGATTTTTCCCCTAGAGCTTCCAAAAGGGAACCATGTCTGGCCACCACCTTGGTTTCACCCTGAACTGAGCACCCAGTTCAGGTGAGAATGTGAGGTAATCGATGGGTGTTGTTTGTTTGTTTTTTTAAAACGGGGTTTCACCATGTTGATCCGGCTGGTCTTGAACTCTCAACCTCAGGTGATCCACCCGCCTTGGCCTCCCAAAGTGCTTGGATTACAGGCATGAGCCACCACGCCCGCCGGGTGTTGTTTTAAACTGCTGTGTTTGTGATAATCTGGTATGCAGCAATAGAAAACTCAGACAATACTTTCAACCTGCCAGGCACGGTGGCGCCTGCCTGTGATCCCAGCACTTTGGGATGCTGAAGCTGGAGGACGGCTTGAGCCCAGGAGGTCAAGACCAGCTTGAGCAACATGACGAAACTCTGCTATGTTGAAAATATTAACCAGGAGTGGTGGCACATGCCTGTAGTCCCAGCTACTTGGGAGGCTGAGGCGGGAGGATTGCTTTCGCCTAGGAGGTTAAGGCTGCAGTGCGCCATGATCATACCACTGAACCCCAGCCTGGGCAACAGAGCAAGACCCTGTCTCCAAAAAACAAACAAACAAACAAAAACTAAAACCGCAACAAGATACTCGTAACCCAGCAATTCATTTCTGGGAATTTATCCTCAGGTACACCTGCACACATATGAAACAGTGCATATGCACAATTACTTATTGCAGCACTGTTTGTGATAAGAAAAAATAGGGGAAAAAAACCAGAAACAAATGTTTACAACAGGGAACTGACAAATTGAATTATTTTACTCTAATAATAATAGAATATTATGCAGTGATAGAAAAGATCCAGGAAGCTTGCTCTCTAATTACTGATAAAGGTCTCTAAGATGTGTGATTAGTTTAAAAAATAAAAGAAGTTACAGCATGGTGTGGACAGATTGTTACCTTTTATGTGAAAATGGGCATTAAGAATACATCGTCACTTTTGGCCGGGCGTGGTGGCCCACACCTATAAGCACAGCATTTTGGGAGACCAAAGCGGGTGGATTACTTGAGATCAGGAGTTTGAGACCAGCCTGGCCAACATAGCAAAACCTTGTCTCTATTAAAAATACAAAAATTAGCCATCATGGTGCATGCCTGTAATTCCAGCTACTCAGGAGGCGGAGGCAGAGAATCGCTTGAACCCAGGAGGCGGAGGTTGCAGTGAGCCGAGATTGCACCACTGCACTACAATCTGGGTGACAGAGCGAGACCCTGTCTCAAAGAAGAAAAAGAAAGAAAGAAAAAATCATCATTTTTGTACTTGTAGAAAGAAACTGTGCAAGAATACATGCGATGCTAATAAAAAGTGGTGACTAATGAATTAAAAATCAAATAAAAATGGATGTTTTTGAGTAAGTCAACAGGACACTGTCCTCCTCCCCAATTCTTCCAAGGCCTGAGCCGGTTCCTTTGCCCTCTCCCCCACAGGTTGATTCTGGGGAACACGCTGCGTGGAATCCTTGACCACTGGCTTCCCCCCACCTTGCTTTCCCTGCAGCCCTAGGGGAACTGGAAACAAGGGTTCAGATAGCTGTGTCTGAGTAAGTCTTCTCTCTGGTTTCCCCACATGTGAAATGGGGATGATAATACCTCGTAGGGTTGTAAATGAGATAACCCATGTCAAGTGCCCAGCGCAGAGAGGATGCCCAGCCTGTAGTAGATGCTCACAGCATTTGTGCTGCTGAATGTGAGAAAGCCCATTCCACCAAGAGGGAGTTTATCAAGCACAAGTAGCTGGCTAATCAATGGTGGTGATAGTTCCCTTTGCTTCCCCCTCATCGCTGTGGCCCGATTCCTCCCCTCGCTGTCTCCATTTCTTTAGTTGCAGAGAGTTGGGCTGAATGAGCTCTCACTTACATGATTTAAAACCTGCAGTGACCATGGAGGATACCTTCTCATTCTGGATATGGGTTAGCAAAGCCCAGACAGGGTGGCGACTTGCTCAAGGTCACGTGCCATGTCAGTGGCAGAGCCAGGACTGGCACTGAGGACTCCTGACTCCCTGCCAGGCCCTTGACCCGCATGCCTCTCTCTGCCCACGTCCATTTGTGTCCAAGTAGCCAGGTGGTGGCACAGGGGAACTCTGTCCCTCCCCTGGGATTCTCCTTATCTTCCCAGGCTCTGATGTTACTACTGCCGGGCTGCTGCCCACCCAGCCAGGTGTCTTCTGGCCGCTTTGCAGGTCTGCTTCTGCCAGGAAGCATAGAGTGACGAAAATGCATTACTGGTGTTCTGTGAAGTGGGCACCCCAAGGGTCAGGGTAGAGTCAGGGAATGGCTAGGACTTCCAAGTGCCCACAAGTTGGGGCTCTTGTGTTCACCGGTGCAAGCTGCCCCACAACAGTCTCTGACTTCCAGCCTGCCACCTGCAGCTCCCACCTCCCTACCAGCCGGCTGATCATGGAGCTCCTGACCTTGAGGGAGTTAATTTCCCTTCCTGGGCCAGAGAAATTGGCCTTAAACTCTGATAGCCTTCCAGACACTCACAGGCTCCAGCTGCACTTCCTACCCATGGGTTTCATGAGCGCCTCGGGATCCTGGACCGCAGATCCTCTCTCTTGTTTATTTAGTATGAAGTTGGTTTCTGATATTTGAGCCTTGACCTGCCATAAAGAATTTGAGCGCGTTTCCGACAGGGAAATGTCTGCGTGTCTTAGTTGGGGACATCAGCAACCCTCTGCCTGTCTGTTTTGTTTGTTCTTGGGAGATATGGGGCTGTTTGTTACTATTCAATCTGATGTACAGAGAGGGTGGAGAGAGCCCCTCAGATGTGCAGGCGTGCGTGTAGAGATTCCAGACTGACTATTCTAATCCTGTTTTGACTGATTTAATTGGTTTTAGTACAGCTTGGCCCAAAAGGCTTGAGCCGGTTCACACTGGTCTCAGCTAGTTTTAACTGGTGGGCTCCATTTGAACATATTTGAGTCTACTTGGCTATTCCGAATTGTCTGTGTCTGTTTTAATTTGGGTTAGCTTAATTATGGCAGACACTTATTTTGTACTTGTGGTATGTCAGTATTGTCAATTTCAAGTGCCTTACATGTATGAATTCATATCATCGTCACAACTGCCTTGCAGGTAGGGACTGTTGTTAGCGCCCTCATTTTACACGTGGAGAAACTCAGGCACGGAGCGTTAAGAAGCTTACCCCCCATTTCCCAGTTGCTGAGCGGTGGAGCCAGAGCTGGAACCTGCTTACCTGGCTACTGAGTGATAAACCTCCTTAAACCTGGCTCTTAACCCCAATACCACTTAATGTGTGAACCACTTGAAGATGACTTGATATTGCCTGAGCCGGTTTGGTCTGCTTTTGCCAGCATGAGCTGCTTGTGCTGGCTTGACCTGCACACAGCCTTGGGTTTGGCGATTCCCATCGGCAGACGGAGCTCAGGCCTCGTGGATCCCCCTTCAACTGGAAGCCCACTGTATTTCTCTCCCAGGGCTGCAATGATGAACTGCCGCAAACTTGGCTGCTTAACACAGCAGAAGTTCGTTTTCTCAGTTCTGGCCGTCGGAAGTCCAAAACCAAGGTGCCGGCCAGGCTGTCCTCCCTCTGGGATATCCAGAGGATCAGGGGGCATCTGTCCCCTGCCTCCTTAGCTTCTGCTGGCTCCAGGTGTTCCTTGAATTGTGGCTGCAGAGCTCTGATCTCGGCCTCTGGGGCCACATTGCCTCTTCCTCTTCCGTCTGTATCCTCTGGGGTCTCTCATAAGGATACTGTCAATGGATTTAGGGTCCACCCAGATGGCCCGGAACGATCTCCTCATCTCAAAATCCATCACTTAACCACATCTGCCAGGACTCTTGTTCCAAATAAGGTCACATTCACAAGTTCTAGGGATTAGAACATGGTCATATCCTTTTTGAGGCTTCCATTCAACTCATTACAACCAAAAAGCCACACCACGGTATTTGACCCCGAGAACCAGGCTCTTCGAAGTGATTCTTCCTGTTGGGTTGGTATTTGCCCAGCTATTGGGGTCTTATCACTGCCTGCTTGAGGATCAAAAAGGAAGAGCGTGAAATGGCCTGCAGCCACGGAGGAGCCTCTTGCACTTTTCAAGACCTATATATTAATATTCCTGGCTGGAAGGATCAAGATTCGCCAGAAATGTCAAGTGAGATGTAAAAGTTTTTCTGTAAACAGGCACTCAAGGATAGCTTTCGTTTTCTAAGATGTTTGTGGGTGATAACACCGAGTTGTTTTCCTGGGAGAGCATTCTTTAACGAATGTGCAGCTGAAGTGAAGGAGGGCAATAATTAAGAGATGAGGGGGAAGCTGTTAACCCCCAAATATCACAAGGAAACAGCACTCAGGGGCCCTTTGAGCTCAACTGGCTCCAAACACCCAGGATACAGAAATATGACAGAAACGGGAAAGCTGTCTTTTGTCTCGGCATTTCCCCACTTCCATCCACAGGGAATGACCACAGACACTACCAGGTGTGAGAGTCAACTTAGATTTTGGACAGGTGTGGTCACTGCAGAGGCAGTGTGTCGGGGGCCCTCAGGGCTGGGGCACCAGGGCACTGCCCTGATCCTAGCAGCTGTGTGACCTGGGGCAAGCCAGAGAGTCTTTCTGCGTCTGGACTTGCTCGTCTGTGAAATGGAGATGATAGGGCTCCTGTGAGTCTGTTTGGTGGCATGCTGTCCACCACACACGGCAGGTGCCAGCCTCCATCTGACCTCTCTAAATCCACTTTTACCCTGCAATCATCCGTTCTCTCTAGAGCAGCCAGAGTGGGCTTTTGCACATGCAAATCAGGTGATTTTACTCTCCTGCTTCCATCTCCTCAGTGGTCAGAAGGCAATTCAAGCCCCTTCCTACAGCCTGTCCTGGCTGAGCCGCCCAGCCTCCTCCCAGCCCCTTCCTGCTCCTCTGTGCACCTCGCTGGCTGCACTCCGGCTGCTCGGGGCTCTCTCCTGATTCTCAAGTGGATCACTTGTGCCAGACCTCAGAGCTTTTGCCCAGGCTGATCCAGTTCCTAGGACGCCTCTGCTGGGCCCTGAGAGAGGCTGCCTTCTTCTCATCCCTCAGCTGTCAGCTCAGACATCATCTCCTCTCTGAGACCGCCTTGGCCACCACATTACTCCAGGATCTAACACTATGTGAATGTCTTCATAACACTCCACATTTTGGAATGACTTCTTGATCTTTTGGCGGGGGGTGTTGCTTATTTATTTATCTATCTTCCCATTTTTATTATCATCATCATCATCATTATTTGAGATGGGGTCTCACTTTGTCACCCAGGCTGGAGTGCAGTGGCACAGTCTCAGCTCACACTGCCACCTCTGCCTCCTGGGCTCAAGCGATCCTCCCGCCTCAGCCTCCTGAGTAGCTGGGGCCACAGGCGCATGCCACCATGCCCAGCTAATTTTTTGAATTTTTGGTAGAGACAGGGTTACACCATGTTGCCCAGGCTGATCTCAAACCCCTGAGTGAAGCAATCCACTTGCCTTGGCCTCCCAAACTGCTGGGATTATAGGCGTGGGCCCCCATGCCCGGCCTCTCTTCCCATTAGATTGCAAACTCCACAATAGCAGAACTGCAGCTGTTTGGTTCAACAGTGTACACTTACCACCTAGCACAGAACCTGGCATATTGTAAATGCTCAACAAATATTTGTTGAATGAATGAGGAAATCAAACAGTAAAGCACGCCATTGTGTGGCACAGCACACTTCCACATGGCCTGGAGCTTCATGTACTGCAAGCTCCAGCGTGCTATGAGAGCACCACACTCTAACTATCATGCAGCCCTCCGTGGGGTCTTCCTACGAAACAGTCCATCAGCCCTGGGAAGCCCCAACATATCACAACATGGCCCAACATGCTACAGTATTAGGCCTGGCCTAGATCTCAGACTCCGTACCAGGGAGCACTGCCCTGAGCTCTGGACATGTCCCACTGACCACAGGGAGCCACAAGGAGCCCCAAGCCTTGGCTAGGGTACCATTTGGGCCCCAAGCATCTGAACTCCCAGGCCTCAAGTATTGAGTCCTCAGCTAGGGACCTGGGTTGAGCAGACAATGGGTCTTTGTCTTCCCAGAAGGCCCTGCTCAGCCTGCAGAGGAGAATGGCTGATTCTGAGCACTTAGGGCAGCTGTGAAGGTTGTGGGGTGCAGGGAGCTCTGGAACGCTAGAGAGAGGAGGCCTGGGCTTCTGCTCTGCTGTGTGTCCTTAGGCATGTCACTACCCCTTTCTGGCTTCACCTTCCTCTGTAAAAGTAAGAGAGCACAAGAGGGCCTCCAGGGAGCACCTCCGTACAGATTGGTACCAATGCCCAGAGAAGGGCCATGCTGCAGGGGTCCAGAGTAAGGGAGGACAGAACCATCACGGGCACCCAGGCTACTTGCCTCTTAGGAAGCCTGAAGGGCTCAGAGGGGAAAGTCTCACTGGTGTCTCCTCTCCTGTTGCTCTGTCCCAGACCCTTGGACAAGGCCCCACCTTGGTCAAAGATAATTCAGAGAGCTGGGCACAGTGGCTCACACCTCTAATCCCAGCACTTTGGGAGGCCGAGGTGGGTGGATCATGAAGTCAGGAGTTTGTGACCGGCCTCGCCAACACGGTGAAACCCCATCTCTACTAAAAATACTAAAAATTAGCTGAATGTGGTGGTGTGTGCCTGTAATCCCAGCTACTTGGGAGGCTGAGGCAGGAGAATCACTTGAACCCAGGAGGCAGAGGTTGTAGTGAGCCAAGATCACGCCACTACACTCCAGCCTGGGTGACAGTGTGGAAAAAAAAAAAAGAATAAGTCACAGAATGAGTCACCAGGAGGCAAAGGGTCATGGAAAAGGAAAGTGGGGGTGTCCAGCACCCCCGGTCCTGCCCTTCCTCCTTGGCTAGGAACCTAGTGAGTCACAAAATTCCACTGGGGCGGGCGCTGTGCCAAGCTCAGTGATGGCAGGGAGGCTCTGGCTCTGTTCTCATACCCTGCTCTGTGTCCCTGCCTCTTACACACAGACAGACAAACAAGGACAGGCAGACGGCCACAATCCCCACACAGACACAGGCGGACACCCACACAGATACACAGACACCTCGTAGACAGGCAGACACAGACAAGACACACACACACAGACCTACAAGCCAACAAGTACACAAATACAGGCAAACAACACACGCTGGCAGACAGACACACTGTGATGGACACAGAGACAGATACACACACACAAATGCACAGGTACATAGCAGATGGACAGGTAAATGCATAGACAAGCAGACACAGTCAGACAAGGACAGGCAGATAGCCAAAATATCCAGACTCACAGATACACAGGCACATAGCAGACAGACAGGTCAACACACTTCAGAAGGCCAAGGCAGGTGAATTGCTTGAGCTTAGGAGTTTGAGACCAGCCTGGGCAACATGGTGAAATCCCATCTCTACTACAAATATGAAAAAAATTTAATTAGGGATGGCAGCATGCGCCTCGTGAGCCTGTAGTTTCAGCTACTCAGGAAGCTGAGATGAGAGGATTGCTTGAGCCCAGGAGGTCAAAGCTGCAGTGATTCGAGACTGTGCCACTGCACTCCAGCCTGGGTAACAAAGTGAGACCTTGTCTCAGAACAAAACAAAACGAAAGAAACACAGATGATCAAATGTGGACTGACAGACTCAAGCAGAAGCAGAAACACCCCACAAACCCCACTACTCAATATCCACATGCATACATGCACACACAGATAACACACCCAGACTCACCAGGGTTGCCTACGGGCTGTGATTTTGGGCAAAAGATAGATCAGATGTCCCTGAGCCAGGCCCCAACCCCAGAACCATGAAACTGACCCATAAAAGTAGGCACCCTGGGCGTGAGCTCTTCTGAAAGAAAGCAGACTTCATCTCTCACCGTAAGGATATGACATTTACCAATACCCAAGGGGCCCGTCTTGCAGTAAGATCAATGATGGTTAGATAGGAAAAGGGACTTCCCAACCGGGAGCATGTTGAGACCTGTAGTTGGTGACTAGGGGTAAAGGAGTGGGCTGGTGGCAGGCAGGGAACCTGGGTCTGGCCGCATCACCTCAGGCAAGTGTGTTCTTCTGAGCCTCAGTTTCACACCTGGACTTTGTCCTCCCAAGTCCCTGTAGGGAGCAGATGGACAGCTCCTGGGTGTGTCAGTGCCAGTGCTGGGGCCCCAGGACATCATCCCTCCACCCCCACCACTAGGGCAGGACCCCTTGGTGACTCACCACCCAGTGGTCCATGGCAGGGGTAACTCAGCCACAGGCGCTCATGGTCCTCAGCTCTCTCCCTTCCCCCAGGGGCTGGCCAGCTGAGGATGCCCCTAGGTTTGGGGAGGGATGCAGGGGAGCTCAGTGGGAGGGCAAGGGAGTCCCCGATGCCTCCCCCAGGGGCCAGCATGTGAGGCTCAGGCCTGGACCTGGGAGGGTTTGTCCAGGTGTAGTCTCTTTATCCTCTTTGCAGGTAGAGACCTCTGGCCTGGGCCCAACCTGTTGGAAGAGAGGGCATTGCACAATGAGAAGGTAAAAGGTGACGGCAGACCTGGTGGGACAGAAGCACCATTGTTTGGGTCCCAGGCCAGCCTGGGCAAAGAAAGGTTTATGCCTGGGGCAGGAAGGAGGGCTTTGCAGGCGGTGCCAGCTGGCAGGGCCCTTCCCTTTGGGTCCTTGGAGGGGGACAAGTACTAAGCAGGACACCCTTGGCTTGCTAGAGGGGGAGGTGCTGGGCGAGGGGCCACCCCCACACCATGCCCACCTCCCCCGAGATGAGCCGCCCGGGGCCCCCAAGGATCACACTCCTGGAACCCCAATCATTCCTAGGAGCTGGGGCAGCACCGAAGCCTGGGGGGCACCATGGAGAGGGGTGTACATGGCTGTTTTTATTATCGAGGGGGTCAGGGGGAGGCTTAGAGAATTTTGCCTCACAAGCCCTCCCTATCCTTTTCCAAACTTGTGTCCATAACTCCGAGCTCGGCTGCCCACATATCCCCTTCACCAGAGCCCCTCAGCTCCACAGGGACACCCATTGGGAAGTCCTTCCCCGTATCAGTCCACAATCCTTCCTGCTTGGGGTTCCCCTAAGGGAACGGCTTCCACCACCGGAGACCCAGCCAGGAACAATCGCGTGCTTATAGTCTCTCCACCCTGCAAGCCCACAACTCTGGTCCCGAGTGGTGGGGTAGTGACTCCAGGTACAAGCCAGCCGGCCCCGCCCTCCCGCTGCGAGGGCGGTGCAGAGGATGGGCGGTACAAAACGCGCCCCGCCCCGCGCTCCTCTCTTGACTTTGAGTGTCCGGCGGTCGCAGAGCCAGGAGGCGGAGGCGCGCGGGGCAGCCTGGGCCCCAGCCCACACCCTCACCAGGTAGGGACGCTCCCCCTGCTCAGAGGGCGGAAGGTGTAGACCGAGAAGAAACAGGAGGAGGGGGCAGGCAGAGGAACCAAGACAGATGGCAGAGAGAGGGACAGTGGGAGGGGGCAGAGGGACACAGGAGCAGAAAGAGGGGGACCCAGAAGACGGCGGAGACAGGAGAGCACAAAGTCAAGGACCCAGTTCAGGGATGGGGCTGCTGGAGGGCAGAGGGGCCCAGGACTGGAGAGAAGACCTTGGGTCCACAGGATGAGTGCTGGGTGGGAGCACCAAGAATGCCACCACCCCTCATTTCCTTGTCCTTGAAGGTCCCTGCCTAGGTCAGGGAGGGGCTCCGTTTCTGCCCAGTCCCCACCCCCCTATTGCCAGGACCCACATAGGCTCCTGGGGGCTTGAGGAGAAGAAGCCCATGTCCTGCCTGGGGACTCAGGAATCGAGATTTCCCTCCCTGTTGGCCCCTCTTGAACTCATAGCTCCAGGAAGCTGGGAGACCCGTCTCTGGTATGCCAGGGAGCCTCTGCTGCCCACCATCTCTGCCCCCCCCAGGGCCCAGGAGCCGCCATGTGGCCATGTCCACTGGGGCTACTGCTGTTGCTGCTGCTGACTGGCCACGTGGCTCTGGGTGCCCAGAAGGGTCGTGGGCGCCGGGAGCTAGCACCGGGTCTGCACCTGCGGGGCATCCGGGACGCGGGAGGCCGGTACTGCCAGGAGCAGGACCTGTGCTGCCGTGGCCGTGCCGACGACTGCGCCCTGCCCTACCTGGACACCATCTGCTACTGTGACCTCTTCTGCAACCGCACGGTCTCCGACTGCTGCCCTGACTTCTGGGACTTCTGCCTCGGCATACCACCCCCCTTTTCCCCCAGTCCAAGGTGGGCACCAAGATGGCCAGGAGGGGCGAGTCGCTTGTCCACTCCAGACTCAGCAAGGCTCAGGAGCAAAGCTGGATGCACTGACATTTCCAGGGGAGGCTCTGTAGAATCTGGGACTCTTCCCTGCCCCCTCTGGGAAGTCTCTGCTCTGGTCTAACTTGACTGTCTCCAGCAAGAATGGAAGAAGCTCCTTGGTTAGAATTCTAAGTTGGCCCAAAGAAAGGGCAGCCTCCCACATTTTCTCCTAATCCTGTCTCCATTCCAGACACGGAAGGTACTGGCTGCACCTGCTGACTCACTCTTGGGCTGATAAGGCACACATGGGTTGATGAGGGTCATCTTAGACATTTTTCTGCTGCTCATACCTGGGAGATGGGTCATTTCTGTTACTGCTTTCAGCCTCGCTGTCATCCTTTTCCATGCACTTGCCCCTGTCCAATAGGAGAATCGCTTGCGTTCCTTCCCACAGTTCCATGCTGCTTGGGCCGGCAGACTGCATACCTGAGCTGTCATCTCAGAGTGCTGTGTTGTCTTAAGGCAGTCGTTTACCTACTCTGGGCCTAACCGTAACTTATTTAAATGGCAAAGAATCCCAGGAATGTTGTGGCTGCATCCAAGTAAAGTGAGAGAGATCCAGGTTGGAATCACTGAAGAACTTCCCAAGTCGCAGTTGGTGTGTGATCCTACAGGAGATGTCTTCAATTAGAGTTTGGCTTTCATTTCAGTGAGGGCTGGCGTGTGTGTGTGTGTGTGTGTGTGTGTGTGTGTGTGTCAGAGAGAGAGATTGGTGAGCTTGGAAAGGTTCCTGACCTCAAGGTACCTGACTTGTGAGGAGCCGACCGATCAGCCCATCCTCTCTGGCTCTGGTTTCACTTCTCTTTCCTTCCAGCAGGATGTTTGCATGGAGGTCGCATCTACCCAGTCCTGGGAACCTACTGGGACAACTGTAACCGTTGGTGAGTGGAGCCTAGAGAGGTCTTGCTTTGGGAGGCTTGTGCCTGACAGACTTGGTTCAAATCCTATCCCTGTCACTCTTTTGCAAGGGAAAGTCTTTACCCTTCTCTGAACCTCAGTTTCCTGATGTGCAACAGAGGAATTTTAACACTGACCAAGTCAACTTATCTCACATCATTCCAACAGCATTCCTCAAGCATGGCCAGCCATAGGTGCCTCGCCCAAGGGCTGCCCTTGAACTGGGAGTCCTTTCCCACCCGCCCCTACGCCCCGGGCTTGGGCTGGGCTACCCCTCCCAGCTATTCCTGCTGTCACCGCAGAATCAGAGGGAAAACGGGGCGCCAGGAAGGAAACCTCTGACTGCGGCATCCGCTGCCGTGGGCTGATGAGGGTCAGGGATGGCTGAGCAGGCGGCCAGCCAGCATCTAGCAGGGCCTTCCCTGAAATGTGGTTCCTCTTCCCTTCCCCAACCCTCCCCACCATTCCTAGCAGGAGGAGGAAGGGGTCATGGGTATCCCCCTCTTCAGTCTGAGATGAGAAGTGAAGAAGGGCCAGGTAGGAAACCCTGAACACCTTAATAGAAATAATGGGGAGCCTGCAACTTGGAGGAGGAGGCCGCGCACCCACTCCACCCCCCACTCCGTCTTTGCCTGGGACTGAGGCCCCAGAGAGAAGGAAACTTTTTGGAATGCATTGCTCATAAGCTGTTTCCATTGCCTCACTAGGGTCACAGTGAGGGAGGGGTGTTTCAGCACGTGTCTGGGTGAGAGCATGTGTGTGTGCAGCGTGCTGTGTAAGCACCGTGCGTGTGTGTTCAGAAGGATAAAACACGCCTGCCTGAGTCTGCAGGTTCTGATAGGATGGCTCTGGACGCTGAGGGGTTAACTCTCACTCCTGTCCCTGGCCCTTAGGCCCCCTCTGGAATGCCTGGACCTGCTACCACTGGCCCTGTCTGGACCTGTGTGGGCAGCCCTGGGGGCAAAGGAGGAGACGGCAGGAAGGGACTGAGCAGCCTACTGCCCTCTCCTCTGGACGGCTCTGGGGGTGAGGGCGGGGGAGTGTCCAGGTTTCAGAGACCTCAAGGGATGCTTCCAGAGTCTGGTCGGGTGCGGCTGCCTAGGTGTGCAAAGCGGGGGACAGCCTGGTGTGCAGTTGGGGGAAAGGAAGGGTGAGGAGCGCCTCCCCAGCCTGCAGACTCCTCTGGCCCTCCCCCAGAACTGCCCCCGCCGCTCCAGGGCTGGAGAGCGCAGCCATACTGGGTCTTGGCTCCCATTGAGGCTCCTTAAAAGGCAACATTGGAGGTGGGAGCCTCAGGCAGCTTGGAAGGAGGCAGTTGAGCATCTTGTAATAACAGAGCTATGAGCTTGTACAAGCATTATAGAATTCATAGAATGCAGCCCTTCCGTCCACAACTGCTTATTAAAGACCTTCTACGTGGCAGGCACTGTGCTGGGCTCATGAGACGGAGCAGAAACGCAACAGACACAGTCCTTGTCCCACTTCTAGAGTAAGGTGAAGGGCATGGGAAGACAATAAATGAGTGTATCCTGACAAGCTGTCCAGAGTTATAGGGGAAAGAGGGGATAACGGGGGTCCCAGCTTAGAGTAGGGAGGGGGCGGGGAAAGCCACTCTGAGGAAGGGACATTTATGCTGAGACCAGGGAGAAGGAGTAGAAGAGAGGACGAGAGGCCTGGCCTACGCAGAGGGAGTGCTTACGGGAAGGCTGGGAGGTGACTGAGCTCATTTTAGCTGGAGCTGGGGTAGGGGGAGAGACACCCCAAAGAGGTGCAGGCCACGTTCTGTGGGTCACATCAGCTATGCCGAGGATTCTGCGTTTTGTTCTAAGACTCATGGGAAGCCACGTAGATAGCACATGGTCTGATTTACGTTCCTCAAAGATCTCTCTGGCCTGGGGGGTGGGTAGGGAGGGATGACCGGGAATACTAAAGGGGTAGCGGTTGTGATGGAGAAGCCATTGCGGTGGTCCAGGTGAGAGGTTAGGAGGGACGGGGAGTAGGGCGGCCACGGTGGAGGGGCGAGAGGCAGGTGGATTCCTGATATGCCATCTCCAAGCCCTGCTGATGGGGGGCATGTGGGCGGACACCACGGACCACCCCGGAGCTCTGGCGTGAACAACCGGGCGCCATTTTCAGAGCTGAAGATGTTAGGGAAGAGCAGGCCTGGGGGAGGCAGATGGGCTGTTTTGAGTTTGAGGTGCCTTTTGCACATCCAGAGAGGTCAGAAGGTCAGTGGGATATGAGTCTGAAGCTCTAGAGAAGTGGGGTCTGGGGTTCCCGTAACGGAACGGTGATGGCAGATATTAATTCTGAGCGCTTCACGATGGGCCAGGCCTGGTGCAAAATGCTTTACAAGCCTGTCATTGAATCCCTGGAAAGTGGTACCACTGTATTATCCTCATTTTATAGACAAGGGCATTGACAGAGACAGAGTTTGAATGATTCTCCTAAGATCACACGGCTAGTGGGTTAGGAGTGGAGCCCAGAATTTGAATTGCAGAACCCATGCTCTTAGTCAATTCAGTATATGGCCTCAGTCATTGACTCGGGAACAAATATTTATTGGGTGCTTATTATGTGCTAGGTTTTGTTTTCCTAGGCACTGAAAATACCAAACAATTCCTGCCCTCAAGGAATTTAGAGCCTATGAGGAAGCAGGTCTAAACTATATAAACACGCTGGGCTCATGGCTCACACCTGAAATCCCAGCACTTTGGGAGGCCAAGGAGGGTGGATTGCTTGAGGCCAGAAATTTGAGATCAGCTGGGACAACATAGCAAAACCCCATCTCTACAAAAAATGCAAAAATTAGCTGGGTGTGGTGGTGCGTAGTCCCAGCTATTCAGGAGGCTGAGGTGGGAGGACCACTTGAGCCTGGGAGGCAGAGACTGCAGTAAGCCAAGATCACACCACTACATTCCAGCCGGGGTAACAGAGCAAGACCCTGTCTCAAAAAAAGTCGGGGGTGGTATGGAGCAGGCAGATCGGTGTGAACCATCAGGAGCTGGCCTAGTGGGAGTCTTGGAACCAGAACTAGGAGGAGGAGGGTATCAGGGGACAGGACAGATCATGCCGGGCCTTGTCATCACTAAACTTTGGCTTCTATTCTGTGATGGGAAGCCAGTGGATGGCTTTGGGCAGAGGAACATGATATGACTTAGGTTTAGCAGGGTCACTCTGGCAGCTGTGTTAAAAATACCCTGGGAGGGGGGGGCCGGGGCAGATGCAGGGAGCACCCAGAGCGAGGAACCCGCAGCAGGAATTCAGGTGAGAGGTGATCGGACTCAGGGGGTGGCAGGAGAGAATGAGAGTGGATCGCAGTCTGGATGCGGTTTTAAGGTAGACCCACAGGATATGTGGATGAACTGGATCAGCATGTTAGAAGAAGTCACCAGGGACTGCCAGGTGTGGGGCCCAAACTCCAGGAAAGATGGAATTCCCATTTCCTGACAACTGTGAAGGGAATAGGTGTGGGGAGGTCAGGAATTCGGTTCAGGGTGTGTTTGGTAGTGATGTTGAGTGGCATGAGACCCTTGACTCTGGAGTTCAGGCAGAGATCTGGGCCACAGATATAAACTTGAGAATCATGAACTAGCCATTGACATTTGAAGCCACCCGGCTGGATGGGATCACCTAGAGATTCTCCCATAGTCGCTGGTACAAAATCCCTGGCCCGTGTTAACCTCTGAGGTCATACTCCTTCAGAGGGTCCCCAGCCCTCCACTTACCCTTTCCTTCTCTCCTTTTCTCGCCAGCACCTGCCAGGAGAACAGGCAGTGGCAATGTGACCAAGAGCCATGCCTGGTGGATCCAGACATGATCAACGCCATCAACCAGGGCAACTATGGGTGAGAGGTCCTAGAAGTACCCTCAGTGGGCACACATGCACACACATGCACATATCCATGCATGCCCTGCTGTGGGGCACGTCCGGCAGGGCACTCCTGTACCCAGATTTGATTGTGTGTGCACTCAGCCACTGTGCCTCTCCCACCCACATGTACCTACCCCCAGGGCCCCGAGCCTTGGCAGATCTGTGACTTCCTTTCATCCCCCTCTCCTTCAGGTGGCAGGCTGGGAACCACAGTGCCTTCTGGGGCATGACCCTGGATGAGGGCATTCGCTACCGCCTGGGCACCATCCGCCCATCTTCCTCTGTCATGAACATGCATGAAATTTATGTAAGTCCATCCTTTCCCACAATCCTGCCATCTCCCCATGGCTTAGAACCTCAGGGATGCTGGCCCTGTACCCTGCTCCTCCAAGAGCCTGGACGATCCCCTACTATGAGGCTGCGTGTCTCTGGACAAGTTACTCCCCCTTCTCTGGGCCTCTGTTTCCTGCTTCCACAAGATGTGCTTCGCTGGAAGAACTGATGCTCATTTTGAGTTTTGTGGTCCTGGCATCAGCTCCCCCCCTGATTTCTCCAGCCTGGGAAAAATGTTGTTGGTCTCAGTACAGCTGGGTCAGGGCCCAAGGGGACAGGGGGTCACCTTGGTATTTTGGGAAGGGAAGGACCGACACTCCTCCAGCTCTGGCCAGAGGGCAGCAGTTCTTGGAAATAAATGCCGATTCATTGGAACCCCAAGGGAGGAGAGGGCTTCTCCCTTCCCGACAGTGGGACCCTCTGGGAGAGGAATGGGAACCAGGCCCAAAGTGAAAGGGTGAGGAAGGGGAGCTTCAGCAGGCCTGGACTAGGACACGTGCTGGAGCATCTGTCCATGAGTCGCAGGCAGTGGGGAGGCAAGGGCTGGCAGGAGTGGCCCTCCCTGCAGAAACTTCAGCCTGGGGTGACCAGACCCTGGCCCTGCCCTTTTTCCCCTGGGCCTCTGGCTATTTTCTGCCTCCTGCTGTTTGTGTTGGCAGCCTGCCTGGTCATGGGACCCTACTGCCTCTTCCCTCCCCTGCCCTTTGAGGCCTGAGCCCAAGGCCCTGGTGGGGAAGGCTATGGCCGAACAGAAGGTGCAGAGGAAAGAGGCAGGGGTTGAGAATGGAAAGCTGAGGGACCTGGGCTGGTCACTTGCCTGTGCCTGGCCTCAGCTGCCTCATCTGGAAAGCAGGACTAGTCACCCCCACCTGATACCTGGGAGGCACTAAATGGTGCTCCATTCTTCAACTCAAGTCAAAGTTGGAGGCAGCAGGAGGGTTCAAGATCAAACTTCAGAAGGCCCTGGACTTGGTGGCCCTCCAATGCCAATGGACACCTGAGGGGCAGGCCAGGGCAGAACAGGAGGCAGACAGGGCAACCTTTATCTTGCAGACAGTGCTGAACCCAGGGGGAGGTGCTTCCCACGGCCTTCGAGGCCTCTGAGAAGTGGCCCAACCTGATTCATGAGCCTCTTGACCAGGGCAACTGTGCAGGCTCCTGGGCCTTCTCCACAGCAGGTAAGCTAAGGGCAAGGGCTGGTGCCTGGGGAGAGGAGGGCCAAGTTCTGAGCCTCCTGACGGCCCCTCTGCCTCACCCCACCAGCTGTGGCATCCGATCGTGTCTCTATCCATTCTCTGGGACACATGACACCCATCCTGTCACCCCAGAACCTGCTGTCTTGTAACACTCACCACCAGCAGGGCTGCCGCGGTGGGCGTCTCGATGGTGCCTGGTGGTTCGTGCGTCGCCGAGGGTATGCAGCAATGGGGGATGTGGTCAGGGAAGAGGGCGGGAAGCTCCATGGGCATGGCCTGGGCCATGATGCACCAGGTCTTTCTGCCTTTGCCCTCTCTTGCTTCTCCAGGGTGGTGTCTGACCACTGCTACCCCTTCTCGGGCCGTGAGCGAGACAAGGCTGGCCCCGCACCCCCCTGTATGATGCACAGCCGAGCCACAGGTCGGGGCAAGCGCCAGGCCACTGCCCGCTGCCCCAACGGCCACGTTAATAACAACAACATCTACCAGGTCACTCCTGCCTACCGCCTCGGCTCCAACGTAAGTCAGCACTTGGGTGAGGAGCAGAGGCAGGAGGCTTGGGAAGTGAAAGCCTGGAGTCTCACCCCTGATGGATGCTCTCTGTCCATCCCCTGCCCTCCAGGACACAGAGATCATGAAGGAGCTGATGGAGAATGGCCCTGTCCAAGGTAAATGCCCCTCATCCAGCACCCTGGTTCCAGAAGCTTGTCCCTGCTTGAGACTTGGCACAGTGGCACAAGTGGTCTGCACAGCATTCAGCAGCATGTCCAGTGGGGTCGGTAGTGGTGGGACCTCCCCCTCCCCACAGGCAGCACCTGGAGGGGGCACTTAGAGCTTTGGTATGGAGGGGCCCTGGTGCCTGGGCATACCTCAATAGACTCAGGCACCAGTACCTGTGCCAATGGGTTGAGTGGACCCTACCCTGACATCTGCCCACAGCCCTCATGGAGGTGCACGAGGATTTCTTCCTCTACAAGGGAGGCATCTACAGCCACACGCCAGTGAACCTTGGGAGGCCAGAGATACCGCCGGCATGGGACCCACTCAGTCAAGATTACAGGGTGAGGGGCGTGTGGGCAGAGGGGTTGGGGGGGAGCAGGGTTTGTGCTAGGGGCTCTGCAGCCTGCCTTGAGTTCTCACAATCTCTCTAAAGAGCTGGGATTTCTCTCACCATTTCAAGAGAGAGAAAACTGAGACTCAGAAAGAGAAAGGACCTGCCCTGGGTCACACTGAAGGTTGGGAGCCTCTGAGAGGTTTTTTAGGAACTGTTTCTTCCTGACATTGGGATAAAATAACCCCAGTGAAATACAAAGAGAGAGACTCAAGAGTTCTCAATCTCTCCCCACCTCTGCACCTGTCCCAGCTCTGCCTGACCCACTGAGTGACCTGGGAGGTCGCTCCCCTGGCCTCAGTTTCCCTATCTGATTTAGGGAAGAAAGATATTAGAGTCACTGACTTCAATGAACTCAATGAAATGTGCTTTGCGGTGGGGTTTGGGGGTCTCTAAGGTACCCATATTCTAGAGTGTCTTCCTTCTGGCCCTTGGCACCTACCACTCCCTGGATCCCCAAGCGAGGGAGGGCAGGTGGATGTGTGGTCCCAGAGAGCTGGCCCCAGGAAGTGGGTCTCTAGAGGACCCAGGTTCCTTCCTCTTCTGCTCACCCCCCCTCCACTTTTACCCTTGGTGCCCTTCCCCCATCCTGGACCTGGGTGCACAGACTTACAGGTGTGAGAGTGAGGGGAGACGCAGAGAGCTACAGAGACCTGCCTGAGCCCTCAGGGTGTCCTCAACTCTCCAAAGGCAACTGGGGGCTGGATAGGGCAGGTCTCCCAGGTCGAAGCAACTGAGAGCAGGTAGACCAAGCGCCCTTTGCCCTCCCCTGCTCTGCACACAGATGGGGAGAGGAGACACGGCCAGATGGAAGGAAGCTCAAATACTGGGTGAGGTCTCTGTCCCTTTCCCCGCCCCCTCTTCCCCCTCGTCCCACTCCCATTCCCCTTCTCATCACCCCCCCATTATTCCCAGACCGCGGCCAACTCCTGGGGCCCAGGCTGGGGCGAGAGGGGTCACTTCCGCATCGTGCGCGGCGTCAATGAGTGCGACATCGAGAGCTTCGTGCTGGGCGTCTGGGGCCGCGTGGGTATGGAGGACATGGGTCATCACTGAGGCTGCGGGCACCACGCGGGGTCCGGCCCGGGATCCAGGCTGAGGGCCGGCGGAAGAGGCCCCCGTGGGGCGGCGCCCCCAGCTTCCCCGACAGAGCCCCGGGCGCAGGCGGGCGCCAGGGAGCTAATCCCGGCGCGGGTTCCGCTGACGCAGCGCCCTGCCGGGGAGCCACAGGCAGGCGAGGCTGGAAGAGCCCCCAGACCTCCCAGCGTGGACGGGGCAGGGCCTGGCCTGGGAGGAACACAGCCGCAGATCCCAGGCCCCTGGTGCCCCGACTCAAGACTACCAAAGCCAGGACACCTCAAGTCTCCAGCCCCACTACCCCACTTCACTCCGTTTTGGTTTTTTTTTTGAGACAGGATCTCCCTCCGTTGCCCAGACTGGAGTGCGGTGGCCCATTAGGTCTCACTGTAACCTCCGACTCCTGGGCTCAAGTGACCCTTCCACCTCAGCCTCCCAAGTAGCTGGGACTACAGGTGCACCACCACGCCTGGCTAATTTTTGTATTTTTTGTAAAGAGGGGTTCTCACTATGTTGCCCAGGCCGGTCTCGAACTCCTGGGCTCAAGCAATCCACCTGCTTCCGCCTCCCAAAGTGCTGGGATTGCAGGCATGAGCCACTGCACCCAGCCCTGTATTCTTATTCTTCAGATATTTATTTTTGTTTTCACAGTTTTAAAATAAAACCAAAGTATTGATAACTATGGTGTCTTGGAACCTCTGGGAGTGGAAAGCCAAGCCAAAGTTGGAGTGGCAGTGGTTAGACAGCAGAAAGGACTACCTGAGGCGTTGCTGGTTGGCAGGGGTGGGGGACTGGAAATCCTAACTTCATTCAGCCCTAATTGTCAATGCTCTGGGGGCCGACCCACTTGGGGGGAGGGCATGGATGGCATGGCCTTTGGCCCTAGGGAGAAATCTGAACCGTGGGAACTGCCTTTCAGTCGGTGAGTCAGCTGCCGCCTGAAGGGGGAGCCCTGCTCTCCTATCCACTGAACCGGTGCCAGGGCCCAGCAGGCAAGGGGGACACAGCCTGCAGAAGCTGGAGCCTCTGTCTCTGTAGATCAGCCTCTCCAAGCTGCCCAGGCAAGGGGACCCTCTTCTCCCCCTTGGCTCTTGGGCCAAGTGGAGCCTGCTTCCCATCCCCACCTCCCCAGGTTCCCAGTGCCAGCACAATAAGCCAGGCCTCAGCCTGGCTCCAAGGCCATCAGGACCCACCCAGCCACCCTCATCACCTGCTCCTTGCTGCCTCTCAAATGCCCAGTTCACATGCAGACCCCAGGCATTTGCATGCCTGCTCCCCCGGTTCAGAGGCCCTTCCATGCCACCCACCCCTTGTCCCACTCCAGGTCTCCCCCTTCTAGACAGTGCCTGTGAAGGACCACTGACATGCCAGGGGCTGTGCAAGGAGCGCAGGCCACCCATCCCTTGCTCTGTTGCCCCGGCTGGAATGCGGTGGTGTAATCTCGGCTCACTGCAGTCTCTGCCTCCCAGGCTCAAGTGGTCCTCCCACTTCAGCCTCCTGAATAGCTGGGACTACAAGTGTGCACCACCACACCCAACTAATTTTGACATTTTTTGTAGAGACGGGGTTTCGCTACGTTGCCCAGGCTGGTCAGGTATCTGGGATCTACTGCTCTCCCCCATTATGCTGAAGTTTCTAGAGGTCAGGGATGGTCTGGTTCATTAGTGGGTCCTGGTACCCACACTGAAACCCTGGTATAGGGTGGCCCAGCAGTGTGTGCAACGACTGAGTGGAAATGGCCCATTCCTTCACCTCCACGCCCCTCTCAAGCCTCCGCTGTGTCCCTCTGGGCACAGATGCCAGGCTGGTGCTCCTTCCTTTCTGGGAGCCCAAGGGCCTGTGCCTGGGAGGGGGATCCCCAAGCGCAAGGAATCCTCCCTGCCGCCACCTCCAGCCAGTGGGCAGCCGGAGTTGCCGAGGGACTGCGGCAGGGA
The DNA here is from genome assembly GCA_036589455.1 of Ateles fusciceps. Taxonomy (NCBI): domain Eukaryota; kingdom Metazoa; phylum Chordata; class Mammalia; order Primates; family Atelidae; genus Ateles; species Ateles fusciceps. The sequence goes on from JAZHEH010000733.1 coordinate 3,307,808, forward strand.
GGTCCCCCGGGGCCCCTGGCAGCCCCTCAGGACCGCCGTGTCCCCCGGGCCTCCCCGGCATCACCTGAAAGGAACGCGGGCGCCCGATAAGCGGCCGCCTTTGTCTCGCTTCCTGTTTGCCAGGACGTCCCGAGCCCGACTCCCGCGTCCCGCCCGCCAGTCGTCAGGGAGCCAAGGCCGGCGGGGAGCCCCGAGGGGCGGCGGCTCCTCCGCACCCCCTCGGTGGCCTTGGGACGCGCCCCGCTGGAAAAACCCCGCTCGGAGGCAGCTTGGAGGCCGGGCAAGGCTGGAATTTTCTACGTAGCCTCCCGAGGAAGCTCTGCGGGGCGGGACAGGAGGGGAACTGGGGCGCGGCCGGCCGGTCTCAAGGCTTCGACTCCGGCTCTAGCTCCGCCGCCCTGGCCCTGCGGACCCGTGTTGTTACCAGAAAGAGGTCCCGATCCAGACCCCAAGAAAGCGTTCTTGGATCTCGTGCAAGAAAGAATTGGAGGTGAATCCCTACAGTAAAGTGAAAGCAGGTTTATTGGGAAAGTAAAGGAATAAAGAATGGCTACTCCATAGAGCAGCCCAGGGGCCCGCTGGTGTCCCATGTTTGTGGTTATTTCTTGATGATATACTACACAGGGGGTGGATTATTCATCTCACCCCTTTTTAGAGCACATAGGGTCACTTCCTGACATTGCCATGACACTTGTAAACTGTCATGGCACTGGTGGGGAGTGTAGAGCGAGGAGGACCCGAGGTCACTCTTGTGCCGTCGCGATATTGGTGGGTTTGGGCCGGCTTCTTTACGGCAGCCTGTTTTATCAGCAAGATCTTCATGACCTGTATCTTCTGCCGACCTCCTATCTCATCCTGTGCCTTAGAATGCCTGGCTGTCTGGGAACGCAACCCAGTAGGTCTCAGCCTTGTTTTACCCAGTCCCTATTCAAGATGGAGTTGCTGTGGTTCAAACGCCTCTGACAGTGTGGGGTCAGCCTGGCCCCTCCTTAGCCTTGTTCCTGGGGCCAGCCGAGCCCAGGCCCACCTGGGCCAGTCCTGCAGTGGGCGAGGGTGTGGACGGGGCTGGAGAGGCCCTAGCTTCCACCACCAGCCTCCCTCAGCCACCCCTGCTCCTCCAATGTCGGGCATGGGTGTGTTGTTATAAAGAACGAGGCTTACCTCAAGCGCCTCAACCTGATTACTACCCCTGAATCTGCCCCTAAAGAAATCCTGGCACCACAGCCCCTTGCTGTGTGTCCTCGGGCGGGTCCTTCCCTTTCCCAGGGCCAAGGGTGTGGGACATTAGACAGAGCTGGGTTTGAAGCCCTGCTCTGTTCAGCTGTGTGTATGATTGGACAGGTTTTTCTGTCTTTAATGGAGGACAGTGGCACTCACCTACCTCCTGGGGTTGGTGGGAGGATTAAATGAGACAAAACATGCTAGGTAAGCATTTAGCTCAGTGCTTAGAACTCATTAAGGGCTTAAGAAATGGTAACAGCAACAGCTATGATCGTTTTAAGAGAGCTAAACATTCATTGAATGCTTAACCGTAGGTTTCTGCCAGCATGTTGTTCTGAATGCTTTACATACATTGTCTCATTTAAGCTCCCCAAAATAAAAAAATAAAGAACTATCTCCAGAAGCATAGAGAATAGCAACTAAGTTGCTGAATGTCATACAATTAATAATTGAGGCAGGATCAAACGCAGGCCACCTAAAACCTCACACTCATCAGCTCTGTATTAAGATTAATAGTGATATTCTAGTGTCCTTCCCCAAGCCCTTTCCCTGTCTGGTAAGCTCTTATTCATCCTTCAAAACCCAGCTCAAATGTTCCTCCTCTGGAGAGCCTTTCCTGACACCCATCTTCTGGATCTTCGGGGACCCCTGCATACACACCTGGCACAAAGGGAGTATCTGTCAACAGCTCCTCCTACAGCTCCATTCTTTCCTAGCCACCAAATGTTTCACTTGGGCATTTATTCTGGCCCCCTGTGGGGCTCTGCGGGGTCCCAAGGCACCTGACTCTAATCTCCCAGGGGCTGCTAAGTTACATCATTTCACAAGTGCTGATGCCTCACATCTTCCTGAGATCTGGCAAAACCCCCATCCCTGCTTGGTGCCCATTAAGGGAAAGGAATTCATGCCTACCGAGCCTGCAGCGAGCCACACTTTGGGCTACGTGCTTCACTCACTTCAACTCCTTCGATCCTACCCACAGCCCTGGGAGGAAGTGTATGCCTAGAAACCCAATGTCAATCAGTGAGACAACTCTCAGAATCCATGGGACGGGTGAGCCTCCAAATTGTGAGGACAAATGGGCCCAGGCACAGCTGGAACCAGAGACCCAGAAACTGCCAGGACACACCCCTCTGTCTCTGTCTCACTCGGTCTCTCTCTTTTCCCTCCCTTTCTCTCCACTAACTCTGCCATGAGGAAGAATATGTGGCCAATGACAACTCCTGAACCTCCCAATCCACAGCCATTTTCTCAGTTCTGATTCAAAATAGAGAAGTCTTTTGATTGGCCTGGGTCCATTCAGGTGTTCCACCTGTGGGAAAGTCACCTGTGGCCGAGAAAGAGGGTCATGGAAATCATGACAGCCCTTGCCGAGCCAGTGTTTGGGGGAGGAGGAGATCCTCAAAGAAGGAGGATCCAGGGGAAAGGAGGAATGCCAGATTGAGGTAGGAGGCGAGACTGAATTCCAGGGGTGGGGCTCGACACTGGACCACACTGAGGACTAGCTAAAACGGGAGCTAAAGCAGTTTTCAATCAGACACAGCCACCAGTGTGCTATGTCAATTTACACTGTTGCCATGGCAACACCTGGGACTTACCACCCCTTTTCCATGGCTATGACCCAATGATTACTACCCCTTCAGGGAGGGGACGTGACTTGTCAAGTCACACTGCTGGTAAGCACTGGAGCTAGATGCAGACCCTGCTTTATGAAAATCCGGGGTTCTGACACCAACACCCGAGGCATTACCTTTCCAAAGTAAAACAAGGCTGAGTCTGAAGAGGACTTCCAGGGAAGCATCCTGCTTCCTGCTCCAGGGTGCTACAGTCTGGCTCCCACTATGGGATGGGATGAGGCGGTAAACCAAATAAGCCAGTGGGCAGATCGGAGAGATGGGTGCCAGGGAGCCATGCTGAAGATACACGCTGTAGGTAAGGGCTGCTATTACCTCCTTTTTACAGGGAGTAGACTGTAGTGGGGGTGGAGGTGGGGGTGGGGGAAGGCGAAGTGACCTTAGGACACATTTCTAGGAAGTCGTGGGGACCTCATTTGTCAGACCCCAAAGCCGGAGCTTTTCTAAGCTGTGTCTGGGTGTATACACAGCCATTCTTCAGCTTGTACCCAAGCAGGCTCTTTGGCCTCCAATTCTGTGTGCAGAAGGCCTGGATTTGAAGTTTGGGGCTTGCAGAAGTTGGTGATCAAGGTGCAGCTGAGGGGAGGGGCAGTGGTGGGTGTTATGTATCGCTCGGGTGGCTTGGCCTGGGGCTGCAGGGAGGTGCTAGGGTCTGCAGAGTGCGAGCTGAATCACTGCTTATCTTGTAAAGTCAAGTTCAAAAGCCTCCTCTTCTGAGAAGCCTTTTTCCCCTTTTTTTTTTTGAGACAGAGTCTCCGCTGTCACCCAGGCTGGAGTACACTGGCAGGATCATGGCTCACTGCAGTCTCGACTTCCCAGGCTCAAGCAAACCTCCCACCTTAGCCTCTCAAGTTGCTGGGCCTACAGGCATGCCACAGCATGTGACTAATTAAAAAAAATTTTTTTTAGAGATGGGGGTCTCACTATGTTGCCCAGGCTGGTTTAGAGCTCCTGGCCTCAAGTGATCCTCCTGCTTCCACCTCCCAAAGTGCTGGGATTGGGAAGCCTTTTTGACTCCCCAGAACCTCCTTCATCCATCATCGAGACCCCACTCTCACCCCACTTCCTCCATCATAGTCCAGCATGGCAGCTGTCCACACCCTTCCTGACGTAGGCTTCTGAGAGCAGGGCTGTGCCTCACACTCTCTGCTTTCAGTGTTGCCTAAAAACATAGTGGGCGTGGAAGAGACACCGGAGCTGTTTGCTGGAGGATGGAGGAAGCACGTGAATGTGGATGCCCACTTGCAGCGCACCCTCAGCAGGGTCAACCACGGCAGCAGTGCCCCCTGGTGGCTGAGTCCACATCTCCCTCTGCTGCCTCCTAGAGAGAAGCCACCTGTGCAGATTCTCAGATCTGAGCACCTGCTGTGACTTCATGTCTTACATACCTTCCCCGATGGAGCCAAAACTGCTCTGTGAGGCCTGGAGACTGGCACAAAGGGACAGAGAAGGACGGGACAGAGCTTGGAATGGATCTCAATAGGCCTGACTCCAGACACCAACTCACTGCTGTGTCGTCACCTCTCACCCAGAGGTTGTGCCCCAGCCTGGCCAGGACAGAGCCCAAGTTTGGCTCTTTTTTTTTTTTTAAAGGCAGGCTCTCGCTTTGTTGTCCAAGCTGGAGTGCTGGAGTGCAGTGGCGCGATCATGGCTTGCTGCACCCGTGACCTTCTGGCTCAAGCAGTCCTCCTGCCTCAAAGTGTTGAGATTACAGGCTGTGCCACCATCCCCAGCCTCAGGTTAGACTTTGAGTCACTGTCCTCCACTCAGGGCTGCTTTCAGGTTCCTCATCTCCCCCAGCACACACACCTCCCTCAGCCTCTCACTCAGAGCCAGACAGATCCAGGTTCAAGTTCCAGTTCCACTGGATTCCCTGGAGTGCACTTTCCACTCTAAACCTCTGAACCTGTTTCCCAGTCTTTATTTATTTATGGATTTGTCTATTTTTGAGACAGGGTCTTATTGCATTGCCCAGGCTGGAGTGCAGTGGTGTGATCACAGCTCACTACAGCCTCAACCTCCCACGCTCTGGTGATTCTCCCACCTTGGCCTCCCAAGCAGCTGGGACCACAGGTGTGAGCCACCATGCCTGGCTAATTTTATGTATTTTTTGTAGAGATGGGTTTCACCAAGTTGCCCAGGCTGGTCTCAAACTCCTGGGCTCAAGCAATACGCTTCAGTCTCCCAAAGTGCTGGGATCACAGGTGTGAGCCACTGCACCCTGCCCTGTTTCCCAGTATTTAAAAGGAGAATAGTGATTTCTGTTTCTTCTGTGTGGGAGCTGCCCTAGATCTGGAAATTTGTAAAGAATAAGGAAATGGGAGAAACAAGCTTGCCCACCGAGAGCTGAACTGAAGAAATCTAATGAATGGCAGCAGGGATGTGCAAAGTCACCTTAAAGGGCCAGGCTAACTCTAGCTCCTGAGAAAGATTCTTTGCTTGGCCAAACTTTAGCCAAGCTCTTTAACCTTTTTCTAAGCCCATCTGAGCACTTCCTTGTAAAATTATGTTTGAACAAAAGAACCCCGCCTAGTCCGTGTAGGCAGCACACCTCATCCTCTACATCTGATCACCCTGGATATCTGATCAGGTTCCTCGTCTTCCACCCTTTCCCACGTGCTGTCTGGTTACCCAGGCCTGTCTTCAGCAAGAATCCTGTTAGGTTATTTTAGTCAGAATCCCCCTTAGTCCTGCTGTTTCTTCTTAGTCATTTTTCCATCCACTGGCCCCCAGCCTGCTCCTTGACTATAAACTCCCACTGACCCATTCTGTATTCAGAATGGAACCCAGTCTCTCTCCCCCGACTGCAAAACCCCCGTTACAGTGGTCCCTATACCTCCAAAGATGGTCCTGAGTAAAATCTTCCTTATCATGCCTTCACAGGTATCATTGAATAAGTTTTTCTTTAATGGTCCTGCAGAAGTTGGCAGTCACCATGGTGGAAATGCTGACCCAACTAAAATAGTGAAGTATCCACAGACAAAGATGAGTCCCTGTGATCACAAGATGCTGAGTGTTGTCCAGGGAGAGTCATCTTGGCCATCGGGCCAGTGACCAAGCTGAGCCTTGTGTTCAGATGGATGGGGGGTGTTCCTGATGGACTCTGAGGATGGTCCTTCCCCGTGGCAGACTGGTGGTGCTCTGGAGACCTCGGTGTGGTGGGCTTTCTTAGCCTGAGGCCATAAACTCAGGGTTTCAACCTCAAATGCCGTTGGGATTTCACAGATGCATGAGGAAGCCATGAGTGTCAGAGAATAGGGGGTAGTGGGGTCTGTGTCCAGCATGTATTGGAGAGCGCATACGTGCCTAAAGGCATTCAGAATCAAAGACTTTTAAAAACGTGATGCCATCCTGCCTCACACAGGGTCTCACCAGGAAACAGATGGTGAACTCTAATTAGGAGAATTGGGGTAGAGTTTATTTTCAAAAGGATGAGTGACCAAGAAAGGTCTAGGGAGGTCATCAGAGAGAGTGCAGGACTCTGGGGCTAGCGGTGACATGGCTGTCACTTCCCCTAGGCCTACAGGGCCCAGGAGCAGAAGAGGTCACCAGAACTCTGAAGGAGTCAGTTAGAGTAGAGGTGGTCTGCCAGTGAGGAAGCTGGTGAATAAACCCCTCAGTGTGGCTCTCCCCCTCACCCTCATCTGCTAGGTTCTGCATTTACCAAATCCCACAAGAAGCTAGAAGGCAGGGAATCACGGCTGTGGACTTTTACATGAACAATAAATAAAATTCTATCTTATTTAAGCCTCTGTTTTCCTGGGTCTTTTGTAACAGCAACTGAACCCATAACCTAACCAATGCACTCATAACAGGAAACATCTGCCAAAAAAGACAGGGCAATCGTGAGCTTAGACGTGTCTTGCAGAACATGTTTATTCTGGTGAGACATATAAAGCAAATCTGGCAGGACTGCAAGGAATTTATAGACAAAGTGGACTTTCTAGACGAATTTATAGACAAAGTGGAAAATTTTAATTGGACTTTCTTAAAATCAGTGGATCAAGGAGCAAAACATTAGGAAGGCTACAGAGGTTTGTGTAATATAATTAAGGATCTCGAGCTACCAGATAAACAAATTTTACAGCCCCACCCACAAAACATCCATTGTTGTCAAGCTCATGGGGAATATTCTTCTAAAATTGTTGCTTACTTGGCAATGAAGAAAGTCTAAAATTTGTTCAAGGAATCAATATCATCCGGTCACATTCTCTCATCCCAATATAATAAAATTAGAAATCAATAATAAAAAGTTGGCCAAGAAAATTCAATATGTTCAGTCACTTAACTCATTTCTAAGTAATTCATAGGGTAAAAAGAAAATTATTAATATAATAGAGATTGCAAGTTATTTAAAACTGAATAACCATAAGTTAAAGTGAAACTTGGAGGGAAGATATGTTTACTAAAAACAGGAAGAATTGGTAACCGATGAATTAAGCATCCAACTCAAGACCCTAGGAAGAGACATCAGAAAACCCAAAGAGGATGAAATAAAGGAAATAAAGGTAAAGCAGAAGGGGGTGGCGTGGAAAACAATCTAAGGTTGAGATGAGTCTGTTAAAAACCTTAATATTACCACTGATCACAGACAGAAGAATAAAAAACAAAAAAATAAAAATAAAAATCTTAATAAAGTAACTAAATTATTAGCACAAAACAGACAATTTTAGGAACAAAAAAAAGTTATGACTAGAGATGCAATCAAGATAAAAACACCATGGGGACCTCCGGTTCTGGCAAGGTATCAGACTAAGATAATTCGGAGAACCTAGGAAATAAACTCAGAAGGAAGAAGTGGTTGTAAGAAGAAGTGGAGAATTAAACAATTGTCAAGTGTAGACGATTCAAACAAGCAGAGACGTCATAAGAAACAAATTTAAAAGGCTGATTAAAAAGAAGAACAAGGCATGGCAAAAAAAAAAAAAATTGGAAAAACAATATAATGACAGGACACTGTGATCAGAGTTCAAAAGCATTCTAGGGTCATGCTAGAGGTGGAAATTAATTAACTTCAGACTTTAAAACTGAAGTATACATGTTAAAAATTGAAGGATGACTGACCAGCCATGGTGACTCATGCCTGTAATCTGAACACTTTGGAAGGCCGAGTTGGGAGGATCGCCTGGGCCAGGAGCTCGAGACCAACCTGGGCAACATAGAAAGGCACTGTCTCTACAAAAACTAAAGAAATGAGCCAGGCACGTGGCACACACCTGTATTCTTAGATACTGGAGAGGCTGAGGCAGGAGGATCACTTGAGCAGTTTAAGGCTGCAATGAGCTGTGATTGTGCCACTGCACTCCAGCCTGGATAACAGAGTGAGACCCTGTCTCAAGAAAACAAAAACAAAACAACAACCACAAAACACCTCAGCTGTTTCAGCCGCTGTAGTCGGCCTTTGTTTCTTGCAGCTAAATGCATCAGGCAAATACTAAGCGAAGAAAACCTGATGTCACTTTATAAATATCATGACAGTCAAACCTGAATATAAAGGGTTTTTTCTCTTTTTTTTTTTGAGATGGAGTCTCACTCTGTCGCCAGGCTGGAATGCAGTGGTGTGATCTCCACTCACTACAACCTCTTCCTCCCAGGTTCAAGTGATTCTTCTGCCTCGGCCTCCTGAGAAGCTGGGACTACAGGCGCTTGCTACCACGTCCAGCTAATTTTTGTATTTTTAGTAGAGACCGGTTTTCACCATGTTGGCCAGGATGGTCTCAGTCTCTTGACCTTGTGATCCGCCTGCCTTGGCCTCCCAAAGTGCTGGATAAGGTTTGAATATAGCTAAAGAAATTCCTGAGGGACTATGTATGTGTACTCTTAAATACGTATATTTGATAAGAATGAAGATGACACATTAATAATTCAGCACCCAATTTAGGAAATCAGAAAATGACAACATAATAACAGCACACCCACCCCCCCAACCAAATAGCAGAAAATAATAAAGACAGAAATCAATAAAACAGAAAACAGGAAACAAAAGAGATGGTCAAAACAAGTGACTAATAAAATAGATCTATTTCTAGGAAGACTGAGAAAGGAAAAAGGAGAAGACCCAAAAAAAGAAAAGAAAGAAGAAAGAAATGAAAAGGAGAATTTAACTACAGTTAAGTGACTACATTCCAGGCCACAAAGCAAGTCTACAGATACTTTTTTTAATCATAAGAAACAGTATTACAGAAATACGTTTGAAAGTGCAGATGTAATGGGCAAGTGTCTATAAAATGTAACATTAAAACTGAATTAAGAAATGGAAAAGTGGCCGGAGGCGGTGGCTCACGCCTGTAATCCCAACACTCTGGGAGGCCAAGGTGGGCCGATCACTTGAGGTCAGGAGTTTGAGACCAGACTGGCCAACATGATGAAACTGTCTCTACTAAAAATACAAAAGTTAGTTGTGGTGGCATGCTCCTGTATTCCCAGCTGAGGCGGAAGAATCACTTGAACCCAGGAGGCAGAGGTTGCAGTGAGCTGAGATTGTGCCACTGAACTCCAGTCTGGAGACAGACCAAGACTCTGTCTCAAAAAATAAATAAATAAAAACAAATAAAAATAAAAAAGTAGAAAAGAAACGGACATGAGAAATAAATAACAACATTAAAGAAATAGTTGGCCGGGCGCGCTGGCTGACTCCTGTAATCCCAGCATTTTGGGAGGCCGACGCTTGGCAGATCACTTGAGGTCAGGAGTTCGAGACCAGCCTGGTCAGCAGGGTGAAACCGCATCTCTACCAAAAATACAAAAATTAGCTGGACATGGTGGCGGGTGCCTGTAATCCCAGCTACTCGGCAGGCTGAGGCAGAAGAATTGCTTGAACCTGGGAAGCGGAGGTTACAGTGAGCTGAGATCACACCACTGCACTCCAGCCTGGGCAACAAGAGCAAAACTCTGTCTCAAAGAAAAAAAGGAAATAGTTGTTCATATCGTTCCGTTTTTATCTTTTCAATCTCTCCTGGACCTGTAGTTATCATATCATTTGCACTCTTAGTATTTATTAATTTGTGCCTTTTCTTTTAAAAAAATCCATCCTTGGAGGTTTGACTATTTTATTAATCTTCTCAAAGAACCAAATTTTGGCTCATTAATCCTCTTTGTTTTCTGTTTTATTATTTTTTGCCCTTATCACTTCCTTTGTTCTGCTTTCACTAGGTTATTCTATTGTTCTTTTTTATTTTCTAAGTTAGAGAAAGATATAGAATATTTTCAGAATTCCAGTCCTAACCTCCCCCGTATCCCCAGAGGTAACCACTATTCCAGCTTCTGCCTCCATAGATGAGCGCTGGTCCCTTTTGAATTTCATACAAATGGAATTTGAGAGTGTCTATTCTTTCTGGCTTCTTTTACTCAATTATGTCTGTGAGGTTCATCCATGTTTTTGTCTGTTACAATGGTTGTGTTTGTGTGCGTGTGTGTGATGTATTTAGGTGTGTAGCATTTTATTGTACAAACATATTACAATTTATTGATCTATTCAACTGTTGATGTTCCCAGAAGTGTGTTTCCAGAAGTGTGTTCTTAAATTTCCAGATATATGGGTATTATTTCTTTCTTTGTTACCAACTCTTATCTTAATGGTATTTTGACCAGAGAATATGGTGTGTATCACTGTGATTCTTGAAATGAAGACTTGCTTTGTGGCCTGGAAGGTAGTCAGTCTCTAAATGCTCCATGCGTACTTGGGAAGAAGAAGCATTGGTGTCGGATTCTCTGTGTGTCAATAAATCAAGCTTGTTCATTGTGTTGTTCAAATCTTCCATACCTTTACTAACTTTTTTACTGATTAATCAATCAATGATGAAGAGAGGTGATTTTAAGTATCTCACATCTAAGTGTGTATTGTCAATGTGTTATTTTTGGCTTGACTCTACCATTTTGCTTTTTGCTTTCAATTTGATCCACGTTGGGGTTTCTTTCTTGCCTTTTTGAAAAGTAGACTGGGCTTTAGTTTATTTTCTTATTACACTTCTTCTGTCTGCTTCCTAGAGTGGTTCCCTTTACATTTTTGCACCGTATGCTTAACAAAGCTAATTTATTAACTTCCCAACCCTACTTCCAAATAATCCAAGGACCTTGGAAAACTCCAACTTCAATGGCCACCCCCTTCATCCTTAACATTCAAATTTCATGTTTGTCCTGTCCCTTTTTTCAGCCCCGCCAAATTGCTATCATGATGATCATTGTACTATACAACGTTTGTTTAGATTTATCTCTATGTTTATCATTTTTATTTCCTCAAAAATTATTCTTGCATCTCAGGCATCTTTTTTGATCTTTTTTTTTCCTTTCTGAAATGTATCTAGATTTCTTTTACTGTAGGTCTGTTGGTGGATTTATTAAAAACTTCATTTCAGGGTCATTGTAGATTGACATGCCGTCGTAAGAAATAATACAAAGATTTCCCTCAATGGTAACATTTTGCATAAATAGAGTGCAAAATCACAGCCAAGAAAATGACATTGATGCAATCTACTGATCTGGTTTAGATTTTACCAGTTTTATATGCACTTGTGTGTGTGTGGTTCCATGCAGTTTCAGCACATGTAAACTTCTGTGACTGTCATCACAGTCAAAATACAAACTGTTCCATCACTGGAACTGGTGACACTTTTATAACCACAACCACTTCCCTCCCTCCAACATCCCAACCCCTGGCAACCACTATTCTGTTCTCTATCTCTATAATTTTTGTGATAGCAAGAATGTTATATAATTGAATCACATAGTATACATAACCTTTTGAGACCGCCTTTTGGCTTTTTCTCACTCCGCCCAATTCCCCTGAGATCCATCCAGGCTGTTATGTGTATCAATAGCTCCTTCCTTTTCATTGCTCAGTAGTGTTTCACGGTATGGATGTACCGTGGTTTGTTTAACCATTCACATACTACAACACTGGGTTGTTTCCAGTTTTTAGCTATTACAAAGAAAGCTGCTATGAACATTCATGTGCAAGTTTTGTGTGAACAAAATGTTTCATTTCTCTGGAGTAAGCACCCCAGAGTGCACTTACGGGATCATAACCGTATGCTTTTTAAATTTGTAAATGACTTTAATCCTCATTCTTGAATGATAGTCTTTACTGGATACATATTTCTGAGTCAGCAGTTTGATCCAGCATGCCTGATCATATTTTAGGGTATCTTGTTGCTTGTTCATTTTTGTAATTTGATGTTATAGTTATGAAAATATTTTATTCACAATTATGGTGTTTTACACTCCATATTTGATAAATCCAATATAAGACGTCCTTGGGGTCTGAGTTTATCATTTATGGTTTCTAACTGGCTCTCAGTCATGGTGATTGATTCCTTGGACGTTTTGTTAACAGTGTGATATAGGTATATACTTCTCTTTCTTCCACATGGAAAACTAATTTTCCCACCACCATGTATTGGAGGGAATTGACTTAAATGCAACCTCTGACATAGGTTGAACTTCAAGTCTGCATAACTCTGCTTCTGAGCTTTCAATTCTATCCCATCCATTTATATGTACTTCCCTCTACCAATACCTCCTTGCCTTAATTATTTTGGTTGTATACATCTTGATATGGGGACGGTAATTCTCCTCATTTTGTTAATTTTCTTCAAAATTACCTTGGTTACTGTTAGCTATTTGCTCTTTCATATGACCTTAGGATAAGCTTGGCATGTTTCCCAAAACATTAATTTTAAAAAGAACTCTTCTTTTAACCTCTTATTGAAAATAAATTTATAGTTTAATTTAAAAATAACATCTTTACAATTAAGTATTTTCTTCTACGAGCAAGTTATGCCTCTCCATTTATCTGGGTCTCTTGAATGACCACTAAGAAAGATTTAGGCTAGGTGCGGTGGCTCACACCAGTAATCCCAGCACTTTGGGCGGCTGAGGTGGATGGATCGTTTGAGGGCAGGAGTTTGAGACCAGCCAGGCCAACATGGTGAAACCCTGTCTCTACTAAAAATACAAAAATTAGCTGGGCATGGTGGTGCGTGGCTATAATCCCGGCTACTTGGGAGGCTGAGGCACGGGGAATCTCTTGAGCCTGGAGGCGGAGGTTGCAGTGAGGCGAGATCGCACCACTGCACTTCAGCCTGGGCAACAGAGCAAGAATTCGTCTCAAAAAAAAAAAAAAAAAAAAAGAAAGAAGGAAAGTATAATTTTCTCCATGAAAATATTGCGTATCTCTTAGATTTATTCCTAGGTATCCCATAGTTTTTATGCTTTTAAAAATGGTGTCTTTTATAAATAGAATTTTATGCTTGTTGCTTAACGACTGGGATGTGTTCCGAGAGAAGATTTTATTGTTGTGTGAGCATCGCAGAGTGTACTTGCCCAAACTTAGATGAGATCGCCTACTACAGATATACCTAGGCTATATGGTACAGCCTGCTCCTAGGATACAAACCTGTACAGCATGTTATTATGTTGGTGACTGTAGGCAATGCAATGGTGAGTATTTGTACATCTAAATATATTTAAACATAGAGAGGTTACAGTAAAAATATATTATGAAAGTTTGTTTTATTTTGTTTTGAGACGGAGTCTCGCTCTGTCACCCAGGCTGGAGTACAGTGGCGCAATCTCGGCTCACTGCAACCTCCGCCTCCTGGGTTCAAACAATTCTCTTGCCTCAGCCTTCCAAGTAGCTGGGACTACAGGCGAGTGCCACCATGCCTGGCTAATTTTTGTATTTTTAGTAGAGATGGGGTTTCACCATGTTGGCCAGGATGGTCTCGAGCTCTTAACCTTGTGATCCACCCACCTCAGCCTCCCAAGGTGCTGGGATTACAGGCATGAGCCACTGCGCCCGGCCTCCTCTATCCAACTTTTAATGTTTCTGTATTACATGTTTATGATTAAAATCTGTTTCTAAGAGTTTTTTAGGTGGTGGTGGGTTTTGTTTCGTTTTGTCTTGAAAACTGGCTCTCAATAGGAAGGCAGAAAACCATTATGAGGAGCCGAGCACGGTGGTTCATGCCTGTAATCCTAGCACTTTGGGAGGCCAAGGTGGGCAGATCACTTGAGGTCAGGAGTTCGAGACCAGCCTGGCCAGCATGGCAAAACCCAGTCTCTACAAAAATACAAGCGATTCTTCTGCCTCAGCCTCCTGAGTAGCTGAGACTACAGGTGTGCGCCACCACGCCCAGCAAATTCTTGTACTTTTAGTAGAGATGGGGTTTCACCATGTTGGCCAGGATGGTCTCAATCTCTTGAGCTTGTGATCTGCCCGCCTCGGCCTCCCAAAGTTCTGGGATTACAGGTGTGCACCACCTTGCCCGGCCGAAAGATTTTTAAATGGTACACCTGTACAGGGCACTCACTATGAGTGAAGCTTGCAGAACTGGAAGTTGCTTGAGTGTCAGTGAGTGGAGAGTGAATGCGAAGGCCTAGCACATTCCTATACACTACTGTAGACTTTATAAACTGTACACTTAGGCTACACTAAATTTATTTTAAATTTTTTCTTTAATAACAAATTAACCTTAGCTTCAGTAACATTTTTATTTTATAAAAACTTTTTAATTTTTAAAGACTTTTTGCCAGGCTCGGTGGCTGATGCCTGTAATTTTAGGGAGGCCGAGGCGGGTGGAGGCCAACCCAGACCCTTAGCTGTCACAGTATTGTGTATGCGGGCAGAAGACTTGAGAGTCTTGGGTCAGAGACAAAGGACTTTATCACTCATGGCCCAGGAAGCAGCATCAGCTTCATGTCTAAGTCAGTAGTTTTACGTGCCCCTCAAACCCCACAGTGACGTTGAGGGCAGTGGGGGTGGTGCAGACGGATGACGCACATGCGGTGAGTTTGCGTAATAGCAGAGGAACCCTGAGTTTAGGGAACTGAAATCCCTGATCTTTGCTACTGTAAAAGTTATCAGAAACAAAGTGGAGTCACTTATGTTAAAAGTGACAAATAGAGCTGGAGAAGGTCATGAAGAGACAGCTCTCATGCACAAGCTGCCTGATCACAAGAACTATCCCAATTAGCCAGGCGTGGTGGTGCATGCCTGTAGTTCCAGATACCTGGGAGGCTGAGGTGAAAGGATCACTTGAGCTCGGGAGGCAGAGGTTGCAGTGTGAGCTGTGATTAAGCCACTTCACTTCAGCCTGGGCAACAGAGGGATACCAGGATATGCCGTCTTTAAAAAAAAAAAAAAAAAACTCTACCCCAAAAGACTGTAACAACCATCACAATCTACTGCAAGGCTCTCTGCCCAGAAATTGCCCATCCAGCCTCAGACTAGTGCCATCCTTATTATTAATCTTTGTAGCCAAGGATAATTATCTTGGAACAAGCATGGAATCCTCCTGATTTTTCCCTTAAAATCTTTTGCCTTCCTTTACCTCCATGAATATGCAGATAGTTTACTATGGCATTGCAATGCCTCTTCCTGAATAGGTAGCATTTTCTTTTAGAGAGCCTCTTTCTCTGTTTTTTCAGGTTGACGTCACAAAGGGAGACATTATTAGGCCGGACGGTAATCACTCCTGTTCAAGTTAGAGACACTAACTTCATGTTCCAAAGATGGTTGATATACCAACATCCCTGAAAAGACAGTCCAGAACAAAACAGCAGCCAGTGCCTCTGTGTGCAAGGCATCCAGAAACGCACCAGACCCACGGAAAATTCTCTCTCAACACGAACCTTCTCAACAGTGTTAATAGTTTGCCTGTAGAATTGCTCGGATTTTCTATGTAGACAATCACGTGATCTATAAATATAGAAGGACCACTTTATTTCTTCCTTTCCAATGGTTTATACCATTTATTTATTTATTTTTAGATGGACGCTTGCTCTGTCACCCAGGCTGGAGTGTAGTGGTGCAATCTCGGCTCACTGCAACCTCTGCCTCCTGGGTTCAAGCAATTCTCCTGCCTCGGCCTCCCTAGTAACTGGGATTACAGGTACACACCACCACTCCCGGCTAATTTTGTATTTTTAGTAGAGACAGGGTTTGCCATGTTAGTTAGGCTGGTCTTGAACTCCTGACCTCAAACAATCCACCTGCCTCAGCCTCCCAAAGTGCTGGGATTACAGGTGTGAGCCACTGCACCCTTCTGATGACCAAGGTTTTCTGGGCCAAGCTCTCAGGGTCCTGCTCCTTGGTCCATAAGAAAAATTCTCTCTTCCAGAAGGCTCTTCAGCTCCTGAAAAAACTCAGGACACTCCATCAATGAGGTCAGACATACCAGGACGCCAAGAGAGGTCAGGAGAGGCATGACCGAGGTTGTGAGCCCATGACGTGGGATGTGGGGTTGTCATGCTTGTTAGTAGGTAGTGAGGCTGCAACGAGGTTCAGCTGGGAGGACTCTTTAGCTCTTGCCCTCCGCTAAGGCCTCCCACTGTATATCATTAACAATAAAAGGGATATTGTGCTTCCATAATCAGTCTTTTGCTTTCTTCCCCAGCATGTTAGAATCTGGGTGAGGAGGAAGAGGACTATTTAAAGGAGACCCCCTTGAAAGCTGGATATCCATATGCAGAAGAATGAAACTGGGTCCCTATCTCTCACCATATAAAAAAATCCAATTTAAAAACTTAAAACTAAGACCTCAAACTATGAAACTGCTACAAGAAAACTCCCCCAGGACATTAGACCAGGAAAAGATTTCTTGAATTGTATCCCACAAGCACTGGCAACCAAAGCAGAAATGGGCAAATGGGAATACATCAAGTTAAAACGTTCTGCACAGCAAAGGAAACCATCAACAAAGTGAAGAAACAGGCCACAGGATGGGAGAAAACACCTGCAAACTCCCCCATTCAACAAGGGATTCATAACCAGAATATATAAGCAGCTCGGCCAGGTGCAGTGGTACACACCTGTAATCCTAGCACTTTGGGAGGCCAAGGTGGGCGGATTGCCTGAGCTCAGGAGTTCGAGACCAGCCTGGGCAACACGGTGAAACCCGGTCTCTACTAAAATACAAAATAAATCAGCTGGGTATGGCAGCGTGCTCCTGTAGTCCCAGCTACACGGGAGGCTGAGGCAGGAGAATTGCTTCAACCCGGGTGGCAGAGTTGCAGTGAGCCGCGATTGCGCCACTGCACTCCAGCCTGGGTGACAGAGCGAGACTCTGTCTCTACGGGAAAAAAATAAAATAAAAGAATATATAAGGAACTCAAGCAACTCTATAAATCCAGTAATCTGATTAAAAATGGACGGAAGGCCTGAATAGACGTTTCTCAAAAGAAGACATGCAAGTGGTAAGCAGGCATATGAAAAGCTGCTCACCCATCAGCCCGCGAAAGTGATCCCACCTTCATTCCACCTGCCTCGTTCTAGCTGCTGGCAGTTGAAAGGATAGCGTCCATCCACACTGAGGGTGGGTCTTCCTCTCCCCCTGTCCACTGATTCAAATATCAATCTCCTCTGCCCACACCCTCACAAACACATCTGAAACAACCTCAGCCATCTAGGCATCCGTCTATCCAATCAAGTTGACAACTAATATTAACCATCATGCATACGTAAGCAAATAACAATAAAGTAGCAAGAGACGCCACAAAAATTGAGACGTGGCATGAGAATAACGGAAGTTTACAAAATACTCAAGTAAAAGCCTATTAGTGAGTAACAAGCCAGTATTTACTAACAACACCCCACCCCCTTACAAACACAGACGTCTGGAACGTACAGGAAGGGGAGAGATTCTTAAAGAGAGGGAACTGCTTTCTAAAAAATTCAGTGATCTTGGCCAGGCCTGGTGGCTCACACCTGTAATCCCAGCACTTTGGGAGGCCGAGGCAAGCAGATCACCTGAAGTCAGGAGCTCAGATCCAGTTTGGCTAACATGGCAAAACCCCATCTCTACTAAAAATACAAAAAATAGCCAGGTGTGGTGGCACACACCTGTAGTCCCCGCTACTCAGGAGCCTGAGGCAGGAGAACTGCTTGAACCCGGGAGGCAGAGGTTGCAGGAGCCGAGATTGCACCACTACACTCCAGCCTGGGCGAGAGAGTGAGACTCTGTCTCAAAAAAAAAAAAAAAAAAAAAAAATCAGTGATCCTTTTCATAAGGACTAGAGTGCCTACAGGGATTGTTGATGTCTAGAGTAAACCCTTCCTAATGTGGCCCAGGGTGGAGGCCGGAGTGTCTGCCTATCTCTACCCTAAGCCTGCAGGTTCATCCTCCCCAACTCAGTAAGTGAAAGGACAACCTAAAGACATCGTCAGACATGCAAAGATTCAGAGAGCTTTCCTTCCATGCATTCCTTTTAAAAAGGTTATTTGAAAATATACTCCAGATAAAGGCACATAACTCAAGAAAGAGAGATAATGGATTCACATTGTGAATTAACAGTGAATTAACCCAGTACCACAATGAATAGAAATACCTGAGGTCCATAAAGCCATCCATCAAAATTAGAATAGGAAGTCAGAAGGTTGGAGAAGAACGTCTTAAGAAGAAAATGGGTTTCATTCAATAAATAATGTAATTAAGAAGCTGGAAGATTTTAATGACTTAACTTAAAATGCATATGGTTCTTCTCTCAGGAAGAAAAGAAAAGCAATTAGAAACTCCAGGAGAACAAAAAGTTGTGTAGAAAGTCATGGTCCAAATATGAAGTGAATTAAAATGTCATATGGCTGTGAATAGCTGAGGGAGTGGAGGAGATACACTCGAGCTTGAAGCCTGGAGCATTTCCCTTTGAGCAACACTTAAACCATAAGATTATAGTTCCTTCTCTATGTGTCCCAGGATGCTACTTGGCTCTGTAGAGAATAACGTTTATATAATCATAATATTGTTTAAGAACACTTTATTGATTCTCAATACTTGAAATTCAGAGATAGACAATACTAGAACATTTTCATTATGGATGTAGAACTATATGCAAATGTAGCGGTTTAGCAAGAGGAATTAGGAGAGAAAGTGAGAGTGATAAAGGATGTCTCATCTCACACAGTGGGGGAGTCGACAGATAGCACGTGAAATTAATGGCACAAGAAAAAATAGCTGAAAATATCTATGTCTAACCAAACTCTGCAGGGAAGTTACCTTTGCTAAGCTCATCTTTTTTTTTTTTTTTTTTGAGACAGTCTCGCACTGTCGCTCTGGCTGGAGTGGAGTGGCGCCATCTTGGCTCACTACAACCTCCGCCCCTCTGGTTCAAGTGATTCTCCTGCCTCAGCCTCCCAAGTAGCTGGAATTACAGGCACTGCCACCACACCCAGATCATTTTTTGTATTTTTAGTAGAGACAGGGGTTTCACCATGTTGGCCAAGCTGGTCTCGAACTCCTGACCTCGTGATTTGCCCACCTCAGCCTCCCAAAGTCCTGGAATTAGAGGTGTAAGCCACTGCACCCAGCTTGGCACCCAGCTTAAACTCATCTTTCTTTTCCTTTTTTACTCCTTTCTTTTTTTTTTTTTTTTTTTTTTTTTGACAAGGTCTTGCTCTGATGTCCAGGCTGGAGTGCAGTGGCACAATCACAGAACACTGCGACCTTGATCTCCTCGGCTCAGATGATCCTCCCACCTCAGCCTCTCAGGTAGCTGGGACTACAGGCACCTGCCACCAAGCCCAGCTAATTTTTTGTATTTTTTGTAGAGATGTGGTTTTTCCATGTTTCCCAGACTGGTCTAGAACTTCTGGACTCAAGTGATCTGCCAGCCTCAGCCTCCTGAAGTGCTGGGGTTATAGGCATGGGCATTACAAGTGTGAGCCGCCACACCCGGCCGTAAACTCATATTTCGTAGCAGGAATTGTTTCAGACGCTGTTACTTCTTCAGTAACCACCCCTTCCTCTACCTTTAGTCATAGAACCCTTATAGCTCAGCTGGGCACCAGCTGACATGGATACCCAGACAAAAATTATACTTCCCAGCCTCCCTTGCAGCAGCAGCTACATGTGATCGGGTGACTAAATTCAGGTCAACCTGATGTTAGCAGAAGTGATGTGCCTTTCCACTAGTTGGATTATGGACATGACCAGCCATCTCTGACCTAGGCTGAGATTGCTTTTTTTCTTTTTGGGACAAAGTCTTGCTCTGTCACCCAGGCTGGAGAGCAGTGGCGTGATATCAGCTCACTGCAACCTCTGCCTCCCAGGTTCAAGCAATTCTCATGCCTCAGCCTCCTGAATAGCTGGACTTACAGGCACGTACCACCACATCTGGCTAATTTTTGTATTTTTAATAGAGACAGGGTTTCACCATGTTGGCCAGGCTGGTCTCGAACTCCTGACCTCAAGTGATCCGCCTACCTCAGCCTCCCAAAGTGCTGAGATTACAGGTGTCAGCTACTGCACCCAGCCCAGGCCAAGAGTTTTGCCATAAATATTATAATGGTAGCTAACAGTTATATACATGGTAACTATCCATCAGGCACCTTTCAAAGGGTTTTGCATGTATGAACTCATTTAACCCAATGGGGATGTGTAATCACTTCTTATTGCTGCTGAAACAAATTAGCCACAAAGTTAGTGGCTTAAAGCAACACAAAGTTATTCTCCTACAGTTCAGACATCTAAAATCAGTGTCTTTCCTTCTGGAGACTCAGAAAATCCATTTCCTTCCTTTTTCAGCTTCTACAGGTCACCTGCATTCCTTGGCTCGTGGACCTCTCCTGTTCCCACCATGACTGCTTGCTTCCGTCCTCACAGCTCCTATCGCTACTCTAACCTCCTGCCTCCCTCTTATAAGGACCCTTGGATTTCATGGAGTCGACCTGGATAATCCAGGGTAATACCATCAACTCAAAATGTTTAACTCAATCACTTCTGCAAAATCCTTTTTGCCGCATAAGGTAATATTTAAAGATTCTGCGATTAGGACTCAGACATCTTTGGGGAAATATTACTCTCCCTACCACAGATGGGTACTATGTCATCCCCTTTTAGAGATGATGAAACTCAGCATGGAGAAGCTAAATAGAATGCCCAGGATCACACAGTTGGTAAGTGGCAGATCCATGATTTAAACCCATACAATATGGTCTTAGAATCTGTTCGTATAACCACCATATTCTTCTATCCTGACAGAATTCTGGCTTTCTGATGACCATGGAGTTGCCTGACCAGCCCTGGATAGCCTACAGAGAGAAAGACACTTTTTTTTTTAAATTTATTTTTGAGACCAAGTCTTACTCTGTCACCCAGATGGGTACAGTGGCACCATCTCAACTCACTGTAAACTCTGCCCCCCGGGTTCAAGTGATTCTCCTACCTTAGCCTTCCAAGTAGCTGGGCTTATAGGCGCACACCACCTCCCCCCGCTCACTGCAGCTAATTCTTGTATATTTAGTAGAAAAATTTAGTAGAATTTTTTAATTTTTGTACTTTTAGTTTCACCATGTTGAGACCAGGCTGGTCTCAAACTCCTGACCTCAAGTGATCCTCCTGCCTTGGTCTCCCAGAGTGCTGGGGTTACAGGCATGAGACACCTCTCCCAGGCAAGAAAAACATTTTCAACTTTCAAAGCCACTGTCATTTGATGGGGCTCTTGGTTACAGTTGCTGTATTCAAATACGGGAGTCAATAGATATCCACAGAAATAAAAATAATGCTTTCCTTTTCTTCTGAGTGGTTTGAATATTTTACAAGAAAAGTGTATTATTAATTTCAAATCTGCTTAAGTTGCAGAACAAAACTGCGGACCTGTCTATGTCGCACCTGGCTTAAACCCTTCCACCGCCTTTGGGATAGATCAAGTTCAAGCACCTCAGCTGCCCTGGAAGCCAGCATTTCTCTCATTTTTCTGTTTGCTTGTTTGTTTTTACTCCTCTTCATGGGAACACTCTCAGACAAAACTAGTATTTGTTGCATATTAGTTTGCAACAGGACTTTCACCATGTTCACCCATTGCCTGTGCCCATGCTGTCCCCTCTACCTGGCATACTGCCCCTTCTTCCTCTCCCACTCCTGCCTAGCTGTGAACTCCTATTCATCCCTCAATACCTAGCCCAAATTGCGTCTGGAAATTTTTTCTGTTTATCTTGGTCTTCCCCCTGCCCTGTTAAATATTTTCCTCAAATGTCTGGTAATCCAGGTTATAGTTTGAAACCCCCAGCTCCCCACCTTTCCCCACCATACACACACACACACACACACACACACTCTCTCTCACCCCCTGCTCCAGGAAGAACAGGCCCCTCCTTCTTTTCCTTTCCCCCATTTTTGTGTCCCTGTGTCAAATAATCACACCAGCACACATTTACTATAGCCATTGTTTATTACTAATATTACTTATTATTTTAGGATTTAGATTTTTAGCAGCCCCCAGCACCAATATGTGGCTCACAACAACACCAAATGTTCACTTCAGCGTCACGATGTCTGACAAAATCCTGACTCCTCTCATGATGACCACTTTGACTTCTTAAAGATGTGTATGTGTATGATTATGTGTCTATGCCCTGCTGGTGCCCCACTGCTGGTGCCCCAGCTCCTGATGCCCTGCACCTATGTGGTCTTAGGGAATCCTTACAAATTCTGTATGGCAAAGGTCCTTGTTAGTTTCATCTCATAACCAGCGAAGTGAGGCACAGAGAGGCTGTTAGTTTTCTATTGCTGCCGTAACAGATTACCACAGATTTAGCAGCTTCAAACAGCACAAAGCCGGGCGCAGTGGCTCGTCCCGGTAATCCCAACACTGGAAGATCAAGGAAGGTGGATGGTTTGAGCTCAGGAGTTCGAGATCAGCCTGGGCAACATGGCGAAACCCCGTCTCTACAAAAAATACAGAAATTAGCCGGATGTGGTGGTGTATGCCTGTGGTCCCAGCTACTTGGGAGACTGAAGCAGGAGGATTGCTTGAGCCAGGGAAGTCCAGGCTACAGTAAGCTGTGATTGCACCACTGCTCTCCAGCCTGGGCGACAGGGCAAGACTGTCGCCCAGGCTTAATTGATTAAGACTGGACCTGAGGTCCCTGGGGCCCTCCCTTGGACATGGGCATTTTGCCTGACAGAGGTTACTGTAAGGTTACTCAAAATATAGATAGATAGATAGATAGATAGATAGATAGAGATAGAGTACAAATAAAAACGACACAAGTTTATTCTCTCGTGCCACTAGCAGTCAAAAGTCCAAAGTGAGTCTCGTGGGACTAAAATCCAGGGCTTGGTGGGACTGCATTCCCTCTTCCATCATCGTGTCTTCTCTTTCTGACCCTCAGGGCTCCCTCTTACAAGGACCATGTGATCACACTGGGCCCACCTGCATAGTCCAGGATAAGCTCCTCATCTCAAGATCTTTAATTTAGCCACATCTGCGAAGCCCCTTTTGCCATGGAACATAGCCACAGGTTCTGGGGGTTAGGACGTGGACATCTTCGGGGGCCATTATTCAGCCTATCCCAGAGGTGAAGGAAGTGACCAGCCCAAGATCACCCAGTAGTAAGCAGCAGAGTGGCGTCTAATCCCCATCTTCCTGACTCCAAAGCCTTGCTCCTGACCTCCCCTCAACACCAGGGGCGGGGTGGGGGCAGGAGGGAGGGGAAGTGTTTTCGGTGGTTCTTGTGCTCTGTTTTGGTGCTGTTCCATTCCGCCCCCAGCCTGCCTCCACAGGCTCCATCCTGATGAATTTGACACCACCATGAGGGTCTCCCCAGCCTAACCAGGAGGACCCCCATCTCTGCAGCTTACCTGGCCTCTGTGTTTGTTTGTTGAGTGAGTATATGAGTGAGTGGAGAGACAGAAGGCTGCTGGCTCCAGCCCCTTCTCCCTGGCTCCTGCCACTGGCTTGAAGATGCTCTCTTGGCCGGGAGTAGTGGCTCACACTTGTAATCCCAGCACTTTGGGAGGCCAAGGCAGGAGGATCGCTTGAGCAGGAGGTGGAGGTTGCAGTGAGTCATGATCGTGCCATTGCACTCCAGCTTGGGCAACAGAGCAAGACTGTCTCAAAAAACAAAACAAAACAAAACAAAAAAGGAAGATGCTCTAGCTTTTGGAGTCACAGAGAATGCCTGACTCTGGGTCCTGGGCTCCTCCTCTCCTGGTGGCTGCCTGTCCCCTTCAAGCCACGCAGACCCTGAAGGAGGAGGCCCATCCAGAGGAGAAGAGGCACAAAGGCTGAGGACCTGGATATGGGGAACAGGAGGTCTCTGGGTCCCTCCCTGGGCATAAGCTCGCAGAGGCCATTGCTGTTGGCCCAAAGACCAAAACACCACAGCTGCTCAGTGGCCTCCCTAGGCGCCGCCCTCAGAATCCCCCTTTCCTCCACATAGCCCATCTCTCCTGGCCCTCCCCCTCACCCAGTCCCACACCTCAGCCTGCTGCCTGATCTCTGTTCTTCTACAAAGCACCTCTGCCCTGCCCAGTGTTTTTCCTATCCACGTTCCCAGGTCTGTAGCGGCATTAGCAAGAGGAAACCCAATTATATTTCAATTACTCTAGTCTCAGACAGAGGTTACTGTAAGTCACAGCAGAATTGGGAGGGAAGAGGAGGTAGCAACTGGAGCCAGTGCCTAGGGTGACACTTGAAGATGGATGTGACAGGGACCTGTGGCTCAGAGGCTCAGGATTAGATCAACAAGGCTGGGGCTGGCTGGTTCCAGGAAAGAGGTCATGTGGGCCCCTGTTGACAGACAGCTCAAGCGCTGCAAAGGCTTGAGGCCAGCCCTCCCTGGGCAGAAGAGGTGCCAGGGCTGGGAGCCCAGCCTGGACATGGAGGACCTGAGGTCCCTGGGGCTCTCCTCTGGACGGGCATTTTGCCAGGGGCTCCCAGAGGCCAGTGCTGTTGTGCCCGAGGACCAAAAGCCTGCAGCTCCTTGTAGGCCTTCTAGAGCACTGCTGGTTCCTACCACCCTGCCCCCAGGATTTTCTCTGAGCATACTCCCACTCTCTCCCATGCCCATCTAGGCCAAATAACTGGCCTCTCCCACCCTCAGGCTGTGGCTAAATAGGCCAGATTCAGGATCAGAGAGGCTGCAAGGTCTAGTGCCTCTAGGCCAGAGCCCTGGCTCCTGCCGCTGGCTTGAAAATGCCTGGCCAGAGTCTGATGGGGAGACAGAGAGGTCTGCTGCTTGTGTGTGGCAGGAATCTCTCAGGACCCCTTGACCTGAGGAGCAGTCATCTTTGGGGGAACCAAAGGATAAAGGGCTGGGGAAGGCTGGCAATTGAGAGTCCTCTTGAGTGGAGCTGGGACTGGCTCTGTGAAATTGTGTACTGGGGGGGAGTTCTCAGCCATGAGTTCCTCCATACACAGACATGCACCAACCTGTATCATGACTTGGGGAACCTGGCCAGCCCCTTGCCCACTCCAACCCAGGGTATCTGGGAGGCCCTGAATTATGGAGATCTGCATTCTGGGTTAGGTTCTAAGCCTGGGCTGTGCTGGGCTCGGCTGGTGACTACCGCCCACACAGACAAACATGGAGCTGTACCTTCCACATCGCTGGCTGCACCTTGTTTGCCGCAGCTGTCACTGGAGTGTCCCTGCACGATCTGCCTCCCATCCCCCCCCCCACATGGTGCATCCCCCCTCCTCAGCCTCAACATAGCAAACAGTTGCAGCTCCAGGTTGGGGGAGAGAATGCTGGGGGGGTAAGATGAGTCATTGCTGTGGGAATAGATATACCAAGTTCCACATATGCACTCACAGAGCTTTGCACACAAAGGCATGTCCACACTCACAAGCACTAGTCAAAGCCACAGTTGAGCATTCAGATCCACACTGAGAAACAGATACCCCCTCACACATACACATTCCTCATAGACAAAAAGGCCAAAGCACAGGGACAGATCAAAACCCAGACAGACACATCCCACCCAGGGTGACCACCAGTCATCAACCCAGAGCCCATCCCCCTGCTCATATGCACAGTCAGACACACACACACACACACACACACACACACACACACTGGATTCCCTAGACACACACCACAGCCCTTACTTGAATTCAAGACTCAAACACAACACACACACATGCACACATATGCAGACACACATGCACACATACACACATCAGCCCCTCTTCTGAGTCCCTTCACTCCATCTCTTACCTCAGCCAACACCTAGGGCAGACAGGACATCACCCACCGTGCAGATGCTGTATCTGTCGAAGGACAAATTTCTGCCTTGGGTTTAGCTTCAGTCCATCCTCCTGCTCTGCAGAGGTGAAGGTCACTGGCCCCGCCCCTTGTGCTGCTCCAGTTCCTCTTCCACACCTCCTATGCTTAACGGTGCATCTCCAGAGCCTTTGAAAAGGGCTTTGGCTGCAATGGGAAAGACGGTGGTTACATCCCAGGAATCACCTCCCAGGAGGGAAAGAGTGTGAGTTTCAGAGGGTGACGTGTTAGGAAGGTCCTATCCCGAGGTAGGGAATGGCCAAGGTGACTGCCTGATGCTCAGGCAGTCACCCTTCACCTACCCTTGAGTGAGTGATTTCCAGAAGCCCCAACCTTCAAGCCTTTGCACCTGCTGTTTCCTGACCTTGAATACCTCGCCTCGAATACCATAATCCCCCCTTGCAGGGCTACCTTCTTATTCTTCAGGTCTCCATGGAGATGCTCCTGCTCCAGGAAGCCTGTTCTCATGCCCTGGCTGAGTCGTCTGTCCTCCTGTGCCCCACAGCCCCCAGGTCCCTCGCACTGTCCCCACACCAAGGGAAAATTGCCTGGCTGTGCACCTGCCTCCTCCAGCAGCCAGAAAGACTTTGCAGGGCAGGGAGCCTCCATCTGGTGAGAGAGGCTGGTAGACCTGAGAGAGGCATAGGCTTGAAGCCCAGCTCTGCCTCTGCTGTGCGACCTTGGGCAAGTCATTGCACCATGTGGGTCCAGTGTCCTCATCTGTAAAATGGGGACAATAATAACTACCTCACCAGGTTGATGCGAAAATTAAACGAGATCAGGCATCATGCAGCTTTATTAATATAACTCATTGCATGGCACATAGCTTAATAAATCGTTATTTGTGGAATGAATGAACCCCTACTCCTGCCCTCACCAGCGTCCCTGTTTTGGGAGGGGAGCCGTAGGTATAACAAAAAGAATAATTGGGGGCAGATAGGATGGGGGGGTTGCTGGGAGATGGGAGAGCAGGGCTCTCTGGCATCGTTGGGGAGCTAGCTGTTCCAGCAGCATCCGGAGCTGGGCTGGAGGCGGTGCAGGCATCCTCTCTGTCTCCCCCCCTGTGACCCGCCTGTGCCATCTTCCTCAGTTAGGTGAGGCAGCAAGGAGAGGCGGGGCTGGGCTCCACCTCTGCACTATGGCCCTCCGAAGCTGCCAGGTCCGCCGGCACACACTAAGTGCGCCTAGAATGCGGGGTGGCCAGGGGCATAAATGTTGAATGAATGAGGATGGAGTGAATGAACGGATGGACGCATGAATGAAGGTGGGATGGAAGCGTGAAGTGGGAGGCGAGAAGGAACGAGCGTCTCCCTCCGCCCTGCGGGTCTCGGGGCTGGAAAACACGGAGCCGAGACCTGCTGGGGGCTCCCACCCCGCCCTGCCTTTCCCACCGGCCCCCCTCCCCACAGCGCGCAGCCCGGCGGGGCCCGCGCCGAGCCACAGCCGGCGCAGTAGCCCGGGCTCGCACTCAGCCCCTCGAGCCGAGGCAGCGCCGCCTAGGGAGGGGGCTGCCCCGACCCCCTCCCGCAGCCCCGGCCCCCAGAGGTTCGGCCTTCCCCGCAGGAAGGCGAAGTCCCCGGTGCCAGGTCCGGTCACCAGCAGCCGAGAACGCCCGGGTCCCGGAGCCAATAGGTGCGGGGTGTGGGGGACTCCCAGGCCCGGGATGGGGGTTCCAAAGGACCCGCGGAGAGGGATGGGGAGAGCCAAGAGTCTCGGGTGGTAATCGGGGTGCTGGGAGACTGGCTCCCCGGCCGGCGCTGCTCTCCTCCAGGCAGGCTCCCGCGGAACCCCGAGTGCCCTCGCTCCCCCGCCTCCCTGGAGCCCCCCGCAGCCCCCGAGGTGCAAGGAGGTCCCGCGGACGGAGCACGCCTGCTGGCGTTCAGTGGGGTACGAGGGCGTCCCCTCTCCCTCCCCAGGGGTCTCCGGTGATCCGCAACCCTCCGGCACCCGGCAGGGGTCTTCCCAGGCCAGCCGGGGGAAGGAGGGGCTGAGTGCGGGAGGAGAGAGAGGCAGGGAGCCAGGCTGGCTGGATTTATGAATGGAGAGCGGCCAGCGCGCTGGAATAGCGGCTCCTGGCGGCCGTCGGGGAGCGTCGCGGCCCTGGGGACCCAAAGGGGGCCCCGCAGGGGGCTTGGACGCCCCCATTGCTCCCAAGGGGTCGTCAGTCCCTCCCCCGAACCACCCCCACTGTGTGGTGTGTGTGTGTGTGTGTGTGTGTGTGTGTGTGTGTGCGCACGCATGCCCACCGGAGAGTCTGGCAGGTCTGGCAGGTCTGGCGGGTGGGGTCTGGGTCTCTAACACCTACATTGGCCCTTTTCCCAGCCCAAAATTAAAGCCTGTGAACTGGCTCAAGAAACATTTGAAATCGGGATGGCTTTTCCTCCTAAATCTATGGTGTTTGGTGGGTTCGGACAGACCTGGCTTAGGAGCTTTGTGACCTTGAGCAAAGGACTCAATCTCTCTGAGCTTCTGTCTCATCTGCAAAGCAAGGTACCCTAATAAGAGTAGCCAGAAACCTCCCCCAAACCACCTTCTCGTGCCAGGTTCTTGGTGAAGCACTTGGCATGCATCAGAGCTCATTACTCCTCATCTCAGCCCTGTAAGGTAGGTAGGGTTATCACTCTATTAGACCCATGGGGAAACCGGGGTTGAAAGAGGCCAGGTAAGTTACCTAAGGCAACTGGTGTGGAATTGGGATGCAACCCAGGTCTGTCTTCCTCCATCAATTTCATGACTGCGAGAATTAAGAGGAAACATATGCAAGGTGCCTGCCACACTCCCTAATGTCTCCTTCCTTCCCTCTTTCCCCAATCCTTTCTTTCCTTCCTCCCTTCAGGAAGTTTGGGGCTGAGACCCCAAAAGACCTGGGTGCAAGCTTCCAGAGACCCTGAGAGGAGTGGGCTGAGGACTGGCCCAGGGTTCCCTACTCTCCCTCCGCAGAGCCTAGGATGCCCCTCTGCTGCCGCGCCTCCTGAGCTCATGGAGCCCTCAGCCACCCCAGGGGCCCAGATGGGGGTCCCCCCCTGACAGCAGGGAACCGTCCCCTGTTCCTCCAGACTATGAAGATGAGTTTCTCCGCTATCTGTGGCACGATTATCTGTACCCAAAGCAGTACGAGTGGGTCCTCATCGCAGCCTATGTAGCTGTGTTCCTCGTGGCCCTGGTGGGCAACACGTGGGTAGGTCCGGAGCTTGCCCTGCAGTGCTGCCGGCTTTCCCTGGGGACTGAAGGAGGGTGTGTGGGGGAGGGGCTCGCTCATTGGGCAGAACTAGGATGGGTGTGGCTCTGCCACCAGCTTCACCTCACCCTGCTGCACCCTGCAGTCTGCCTGGCCGTGTGGCGGAACCACCAGATGAGGACAGTCACCAACTACTTCATCGTCAACCTGTCTCTGGCTGATGTCCTGGTGACGGCCATCTGTCTGCCGGCCAGCCTGCTGGTAGACATCACTGAATCCTGGCTCTTTGGCCATGCCCTCTGCAAGGTCATCCCCTATCTACAGGTGAGCTCTGCCCAGGCACCCCTCACTACTTCTTGTCACACCTGCACAAAACCCATGGCCTTGCATAGGCCTCTGTGACCCTCAGACTTGCCTTTCAGACAGGTCAGTGGCTCGTGACCCCTAAAGTGTCATCCTCTACTGCAAGCAAGGGCAAGCCACCAGATCAGATACTCAAGTTCACAGACACAACCCCACACACTCACAAATATCCCCTCCTGGTCACAGTCACAGACATATACATAGATACGTGTGGACACATGTAGTCACCTCCAGGTACACAGGCACACAGTGGAGGAGAGGCGCAAGCCCACTGAGACACATACACAACACCCTGGGCCTGCACCCCAGTCCCAAAGGGGCAGACATGAGGGGGCCTACGGAAACAGCCTTCTCCTCTCCCTCCCGCACTGGTCATGAGAAGCCCCAGTGGTGGAAACCAGGATGTCCAGATGGTGTTAGTGGGGTGGAAGGAAGGCTTCTCTCAGTTCGTACCCTTCGATCCACTTCCTGCACCTCAGAGGGCAGGATCCACCCCTGGAGGCAATGCCCACATACCTCTGGCCCAGACTCATCTCTGCCTCCCAGAATGAGGATTTTTTTCCTAACAGCCTGGGGAAGGGATGGCATTCCAGGGCAGAGAAATGCCTCCTGGGTTTCCCACTGTTTTGAGGTTTCCCACTCAACTAGTTAACTCTGGTGACCCTGAGCATAAAAACAGAAGGATGAGGGAATTCTGTGCCTCAGTTTCCTCATCTGTAACAGGGGGCTAAGAACACTTACTTTGTAGGGTTGTTGTAAGGATGATAAGAACAGTGGCCAGCACATAGTAAGTTCTGTAGGTGCAAGTTATTATTCACAGTAGGGGTGCTCCTGCCATGTGCCAGGTCTGAAGCTGGACATTGTTTATACATGATTTCACTTGAATCCTGCCAGGTAGATGGCACATTCCCATTCTGTAGACAAGGCTCAGAGAGGATGAGTGACTTGCCCACATGTACACAGCCGGTAAGTGGTGGAGTCAGGATTTGCCCTGCACTGCACCTGCCGTCAGCCTCCTCACTCACCTACTCTCCCATCTCTGAGTGGCCCCCAAAATGACTGACTTCGTGTCCCCATGGACCAGGCTGTGTCCGTGTCAGTGGCAGTGCTGACTCTCAGCTTCATCGCCCTGGACCGCTGGTATGCCATCTGCCACCCACTATTGTTCAAGAGCACAGCCCAGCGGGCCCGTGGCTCCATCCTGGGCATCTGGGCTGTGTCGCTGGCTGTCATGGTGCCCCAGGCTGCAGTCATGGAATGCAGCAGTGTGCTGCCCGAGCTAGCCAACCGAACATGGCTCTTCTCTGTCTGTGATGAACACTGGGCAGGTAATGGTGGAAGCCTCAAGCAGGTATCCCCCTCAGGTGGGCACTTAGGGAGTATGTACCCCTAGGGCAGGCGTCTAGCAGGGACCCTTCCAGGGTAGGGAATCCCAGGGCAGGTATCTCCCTAGAGGACACCCTAGGCTGGCACCTACCAGGGCTATCCCAGGGTGGGTACCTCCTCTTATGTAGACATCTGCTCTAGTGTAGGTGTCCTTCCAGGATGGACACCTCAGGTTGGACAACTCCAGGGTCTCTGTCTGTCATGCTGGCTGTATGGGGTCCAGCTGCTCCTAGGCCTTGCTTTGGCCCTAGTCAGGACAGGGTGGCATTGCTAACCAGGGCAGGGTGGGGCTCACAGATGGGGCCTGACTTTGTACCTTTTGACCCCTGCAGATGACCTCTATCCCAAGATCTACCACAGCTGCTTCTTCGTTGTCACCTACCTGGCCCCACTGGGCGTCATGGCCACGGCCTATTTCCAGATATTCCGCAAGCTCTGGGGACGCCAGGGTAAGGCCCACTCTGGTGTCACCGTGTGGGCTCGGGTTGGGGGTAGGGGGATACTGGCCTAACGGAGTAGACAGTCCTCTGCCATCAGCACATGCCATCTTGGCTGCAACCAAAGAGAGGGGAAGCCCAGAGACACGTCGAACTCAAGGCAAAAAGCGATAGTGGCCACCCTAGAATGCAATAGTAGTAACACATCCTTCTTATATTAGTGGCTGCCATGCATTGAACCATCCGCTCCCAGATAGTCTCACATCCTCTTAACCATCATTTATAGCCCCCATTAAATATATGAGAAAACCGAGACCCAGAAGATCAACATAACTTCCCCCAAACTACTCAGTTAGCGAATAGATCAGGAAGTAAAACCGAGATCTGTGAGCCCCCACTGCTCAGTTTAGTACCACTGCAGCAACAATAATAGCAACTCCGGCTTGCTTGCCAAACTAGGCACTTTGCATCCAATGTCTTAACAACTATCTAACCAAAGAGGCAATGTTACCCACGTCACGAATGGCAAATAAGGGCAACCCACTTGCCAGAGCCAACAGCGGCAGGGCCTTCTGGTTCCAGGGCCTGTCTTCTTTCCTGCATTGCAGACTGACCCACAGTGGGTTTCCAAGGTTTTTTGGGGGCCAGGGTGTTCAGAGGCCCTTGGCCTAGCGAGTGGGAGTCCTGGGTTGGTGTCTGGGAGGTGAGAAAATGCAGCCTAGAACACAACCAGGCTCAGGAAGGGACTCTCACACTTGGGGACGTCACCTACATTCCACAGACAGTACTGGCTTGCACCCACGCCATGTCAGGCAGTGGGTGGGGACACGGACTGGCTGAGTTCCAAGTCCGGCCTGGGAGGAGCACACAGTCCAGTAGGGCTCTTCCTGGGTGGCCAGCCCTGCAGTCCACCCACACTCATCATCTGCTTCCACAACCCCCCAGCCAAGCAGGACACAGGCACAATCCTCCTCGTTTGACACACATGAAAGCCAGGCTGAGAAAGGAAAGTGAGGTGGCCAAGGTCACATAGCTCACAAATGTCTGAGATGGCTCTAGACACATGTTTCCGGAACCGTAGTGCCATACCCCTCTGTTGTGGGTGACTCAAGTGTCTGGTGGTAGGAGAGGCTTCTCCAGGAGCCCAGAAACACCCCAGGGTTATGGGCACTGGCCCAGGCCATTCCATACTGCCCACCTGTTCACCCTTTGCCCAGGCCTCCCCCACAGTCTGATATGACCCAGGGGGAGGCACAACTCCCCTACCCCTACCCTCAAAGATAGTGTTGGAGATTCAGGAGGATGGATGGGCAGCTGAGAGGATGTGGCTGGGCTTTCAAGGGTCCCCACCTCTCTGAGTCTCAGTTGCTTCATCTATACCTAAGGGCCAATAATATCTTTCCACAAGGCATGTTGCAGGGGGTTTCACAATGAGCTAATGGAAAATCAAAGTCTAGGCCAGGCGCAGTGGCTCACGCCTGTAATTCCAGCACTTTGGGAGGCTGAGGCAGGGGGATCACCTGAGGTCAGGAGTTCAAGACCAGCCTGGCAAACAAAAATTAGCTGGGCATGGGGGCACATACCTGTAGTCCAGCTACTCAGGAGGTTGAGGTTGCAGTGAGCCAAGATCGCACCATTGCACTCCAGCCTGGGTGACAAGAGTGAAATTCTATCTCAAAAAAAAAAAAGAAAAAGAAAGTCTATTGTTCACTCTCAAGTCCAGAGTGTCTTTATCATAAACTTAGGTGCCTTCCTCTTGCAAGGGCTTGTTCCCTTGCCCATCTCCACCCTGCCCAGGGTCCAGCCTGGAGTGGACTGGGGTGGACCAGTCCAGCCTGGAGTGGGCCCCACAAAAGGCAACCACCCTCCCAAGGCACTATACCCACCACTGCTATCTCTATGTGTGCTGGACAGATCCCCGGCACCACCTCAGTACTGGTGCGGAACTGGAAGCGGCCCTCAGACCAGCTGGGGGACCTGAGTGGAGAGCCCCAGCCCCGGGCCCGCGCCTTCCTGGCTGAAGTGAAGCAGATGCGTGCACAGAGGAAGACAGCCAAGATGCTGATGGTGGTGCTGCTGGTCTTTGCCCTCTGCTACCTGCCCATCAGTGTTCTCAATGTCCTTAAGAGGTGAGAGCATGGGGTATGGTTAGGGTGGCGAGAAGTTTGAAGTCCGGGGGAAGGAGCTCTCCTTGCTTGGGAGAAAGACCTGGCTCCATCCCTCTCCACTATGGGACCTTGGGCAGGCCATTTCTCTTCTCTGAGCCTCTGTCTCCTAGGGCTATTGTGAAAATTCACCCATTCATTCACTCAATCATCACATTTTAGGGGGCTGGAAATACAGTGAACAAGTGCACAAGACAGACCAAGCCTCTGCCTCATGGAGGCTGCATTCTAATAGGAGAGAAGGGAAGTAAATAGAAAAATCAATGTATCTGATAATGTCAGGCAGTGATCACTGCTGGGAAGAAAAACAAAATAGGGTGGAGAGTGCCAGTGAAAAGGGTTGCTGGGTTTTTGCTTTCGCTTTAGATATAATGGTTTTAAAAAGCAGCGGGCCAGGAGCAGTGGCTCACGCCTGTAATCCCAACACGTTGGGAGGCCAAGGAGGGAGGATCGCTTGAGGCCAGGAGTTCAAGATCAGCCTGGGCAACATAGTGAGACTTCGTCTCTACTAAAATCAAAAAATTATCCAAGCACGGTGGCATGTGCCTGTAGTTCTAGCTACACAGACTGAGGTGGAAGAATAGCTAGAGCCCAGGAGGTCAAGGCTGCATCGAGCCATGATTGCACCACTGCACTCCAGCTGCGTGACAGAGCAAGACCCTGTCTCAAAAAAAAAAAAAAAAAAAGAAGCCTTTCCAAGGAAATGGCATTTGGGCAGAGACTTGAAGGAAGTGAGAGAGCAAACCATGTATGTGTCTGGAGGGACAGCCAATGAGGGCCTCAGGGTGCTGGGGAGAGAATGCGGGCTGCTGCACAGAAGACAGTCTCACCTGGAGATTGTGTTTGGCCACTTCCTGGCTGTGTGATCTTCGGCATGTCACTTTACTTCTCTGAGCCTCAATTTCCTTAATGGAAAGATGGATGATGTTTATGACTCATCATGTTGCTGTGAGAATGGATGAGAAAGCGATGGGAAGCCCCAGGGGATCTGATGGCCAGGAGACTGGAGATACCCACCGCAGAGCTTGACACCCTCCATGCTTAGAACCCCTAACCCTGGCCAAGACCTCAGATACAGAAGGCCAGAAAACTTGGATGGAAGTGGGCAGTAGGAACTCCTGCCCTTTACAGCTCAGGTTCTGTGAGCAGCGCTCCCCCCGATTCATGCACACACAGCTACCCCATTTCTGACACTCCTCCACCCTGGGCCTAGGGTGTTCGGGGAAGTTCCGCCAAGCCAGCAACCGCGAAGCTGTCTACGCCTGCTTCACCTTCTCCCACTGGCTGGTGTACGCCAACAGCGCTGCCAACCCCATCATCTACAACTTCCTCAGCGGTGAGCAGGCTGCGGGGGCAGAGCGCTGAGGGTGGCCAACAGTCCACATGACAAGTCTCCCCATCCCCCAAGCCAGGGCCCAAATAAAGGACGGTAGGCAAGGATGTACCTGCTGTGGGCACAGTGATCCTGCTCTGGGAGGACTCACCCCAAGGAGCCCTGGCCTGAGTGGGAGACAGGCCACACTCCCCCACAGTGGCCGGCACCCAGGATCCAGTTTTGCGATTCTGCAGACCAGTGAGTGAGTGGAAGGGCAGGAGCTAGGCCAGCTCGCCCCCACTCCCATCCCGGGTGCAGGCACAGCAGGACCTCCAATCAGCACAGGCAGAGGAGTCCATCTTCCCCAGAGGGAGTCATACCTGTGGGAGGAAGGCCCTGGAGCCCTGCCTGAGGAAGGATCACACAGTCCAGGTGTCAGGGTAAAGGAGGGTCACCAGCAGAGACAGGCTAGACCCGGGGGAAAGGGCTTCCCCCTGTTCAGCTAGACACACACTGGCAGAGTGATCAGAATCTCAGGGACTGTCCCCCTCTGGAAGTCTTCCTTTCCAGTCGCCCCCCACTCCCATTCCAGGGCTCCCCTTTATGCTGTCCCACTGTGCCCACCCCCTCCCTCTACCTCCCAGTCTCGGGGTGGTAGTGGCCCTGACGCTGAACTCAGCAGAAGTGTGACTCACCAGCCCTCTGACTTTGGGCCTAGGCTTCTAGAGAACTGGTCCAGATGACTGTTCAAGCCTGGACAGAAATAATCTTTGAGGAACTATTAAAAGGTTAAAGAAGGGATCAGGAGTCAATAGTATAACCCTCAATGAGACTCAAGAATTACTCAACAAGGCTGGCTGCGGGTTTCCAGCTCAGAAAGAGAACAGAAGAGGTGAGCCCTGTGCGGGAGGGGGAGGGCAGACAGACTTCCTGACACATATGCCTTGGTTTGGCCTATGTTTACTGAGCACCTACTGTGTGCTTGGCCCTATGCTGGGCACCAGAGAGGCTGGCAGGCTAATGACACATGAGGGGCTTCATCCTGACAAAATCTATTTCCCTGGTATACTTGGGCTGAACAAGGTGGTATGGGTGGTATGGTGGTCCCTCCTTCCCTCTCCCCCTCCCCTGCCTGCTTAAAAGAAGGGCTGTGGAGTTCAAATTGGGTTTAGCTTCTGGCTAGGTGGCCTGGGGCAAGCCACTGTACCTCTGTGTATCTCATCTGTGAAGTGAGGATAAAGGACTCCAGCCTCTCTGGGTGCTGGGATGCTCTGGGGGAACAGAGGCTGAGGCACCCAGCACAGCGTGACTGCCATATGCAAAAGGGCTGCTGCTGCCGTCATTTTCATGATCAAAGGGCAGAGAGGGGACAAGCCTAGCAACAGATAGTGAGCCCACGTACACACAAAGGAAGGCAGAGGTGACCTGAGGCCCCTGAGCCAGACGCGTTTGGAGCCAGCCTCTGAGCCAGAGCACAGTCAAGGAATCAGTCAATTGTCTCTCTTTGGAACCTGCTCCAGGGCCTCTGTCCTCACTCTTCATGCTGAGGTGACCTCAGGGCTCTCCCTCCCAGCTGTGTCCCTCCCTCCCTGCCCCTCACAGGCAGCTTGGCTGGAGCTGCGTGGGTGTCCCTGGGCTCAAGGCCCCTTCCTGCCGCATCTGTCTCCTTATGGCTGTCTTTTGTCTCCCAACCAAGGCAAATTCCGGGAGCAGTTTAAGGCCGCCTTCTCCTGCTGCCTGCCTGGTTGGGGTCCCTGCGGCTCTCTGAAGGCCCCTAGTCCCCGCTCCTCTGCCAGCCACAAGTCCTTGTCCTTGCAGAGCCGATGCTCCGTCTCCAAAATCTCTGAGCATGTGGTGCTCACCAGCGTCACCACAGTGCTGCCCTGAGCGAGGGCTGCCCTGGCGGCTCCAGCTCGGGGGATCTGCCCCTACCCCTCATGGAAAGACAGCTGGATGTGGCAAACGGCTGGAGCTTCTGTCCTGGGTTTCTGCCTGTGTGACTCTGGACAAGTCACTTCCCCTCTCTTAGCTTGTGTCCCCTAAGCAGGGTTGATGTGAGGATTAAGCATGCTGAAGCAAGTGGAACGCTCCTTGTAAACTGTGAAGTGCTGTGGACACGCTTATTGTTGTACTTCTCTCATTTGGCCATAGCCCACAGTATAATCTTTCCCCATCATCCTTCCAGAGCTTGGCCATCCTCCCAAAACCCCTTTCCTACCCAATTACAGGCCTTCCCTGGAGGCTGCTCTAAAGGTCCCAACAGGCATTTCCATCTGGTCCAGTGGCTCCCTGAAGCCCAGGGCTGCACTTGGCCGGCTGTTTTGATGCCTGTGTGAACTAATCTGGGCCCAGCCTTTTCCAGTGGGCCACAAGCACAGCCCCACCCTCACCAGGTGCCAAGGGCACACACCACAGACCCGACCTTGTTGGCTTTATGGTGTGATAAAACACTCTCCATGGCCACTTGGTACAGAGGCCAGCAGCCCGAAGCAACTGTAATTAAAAGCCTGGCACTGAATGTTCCCTTTCCTTGTCATTGCACAAAATCTGTGCTTAGGTTAGGAGCAGAAGAAGGTGGGGAAGCTGTGGGGGAGGGGAAGTCAAGAAGGCACTAGAATGCTCTTATCTGCTGACCTCCCACTGCCACCACACGGGATCCCAGATGGACTCAGCCAGGCCTCGGCACACATGGTGCTGCCTCCTCATGCGGTGCCAATCCTGTGACGCCGGGACCTCGCTTCTCAACACAACTGTCTGCTCACAGGCCCAATGGCCTGGGGAAGGTAAGGGCAGCAGGGTGGGCAGACAGCAGGTTAACAGGCTGATTTACTGTTACCTTCTTCTTGGAAACCAGGGCTTGCGTCTATTTTCTATGAACTCACAGGATAAAAGAGAAAGCCACAGACTTGGCCAGACATGTTCCGTCTGCCACCGAGATGACTTTAAGGCTGCCAAAGGCCCTGAGCCTTGTTGCCAGAGCAGGACATGGAACACAGTCTGAAGTGCTACTCTGCTGAGGAACAGGGACATCTGGCAGGGGCCAGCTCTGCTGTGCACACCACCAGGTCTGCTTAACTTAATTAATGGAGCTGTGGGCTCCCTCTGACCTCACCCGTCAAGAAGGTAGGCAGAACCTTGGTGTTGCCAGGGGCCCAGCCCAGGAGTGCTGAAGCACTGCTCTCCTAGGCATGCTTTACCCAGAGCAGGTGGAATGTGTGGTCTAAGTATGTCACCTGCTCTCCACATGACTCACCAGCCCAGCTCTCTGTCGATGGGGCAGGAGCTCCAGCAGCTGCCAGGAGGATGGGCTCTCCTGCCCATTCCACACTCCCACTGGCCTTAGGATCCAAAGCTGTTGGCACAGTGCGTAGGTAGGCTTGGAGGTGAGTGTGCAGGATGAGGTGTGAGGGCTGGCCCCCAAGTTCAGACC
This sequence comes from Ateles fusciceps, assembly GCA_036589455.1. NCBI lineage: Eukaryota > Metazoa > Chordata > Mammalia > Primates > Atelidae > Ateles > Ateles fusciceps. Next base: position 3,345,936 of record JAZHEH010000733.1, read on the forward strand.
AACCATCATGCTCGCAAGATCAATGCAGGTCTTGGGCTCGTCAGCCTCAGCTGAGCACAAAGATGAGAGACTACAATTGGCAGCATTGGTTTCAGCAGACACTTGGTTCAGTGGGAACAAAGAAGTAACAGGCGCTGCTCCCAATGGCTGCAGTTCTACCCCCACTCTCTGCTGGCTGAACCCAGCACCATGGAGGCCTCAGCCCTCCACTCTGGGGGACTCGGATAAACTGAAGCAAATTCAGCGGAGGTGACCAGGATGCTGAGGGGGGAGATGCTCAGCAAGGGAATGCTCAAGAGCCCAGGGCTATCTGGCCTAGGGAAGGTGGGACTTGGGGGAAAATGCAGTATATAGGGTAGGCTCCACCATGTAGAGGGTTAGCATGCAGAAAGGGTGATGTATGTCCTGGATAGCCCCCAGAGAAAACCACAGCCAGTGGTGGGGTTTTCAAGACGGCAGGATTTAGAATCCACATCAGGAAGATGCTGCCAGTCATGGAGGAGATGGGCTGCCTGGAAAGGCACTGAGTTCTTTGCCACTGGAGGTTGACAAGCAGAGGCCAGACTCATAGGGAGGGGGTATGAAGGGGATTTTAGCTCTGGATGGGGGCTGGTCTCTGGGAACTGGATTCCATCTAATGCTGGGATTCTAGCACTACAGCAGCCCAGAGGAGAATGCAGCTGACCTGGCTAAGCCTGACACACCTGCTGGGCCTCAATGACCTGCAAAACAGTCATAGTTACTTCCAACTACCCACTGCAGGGAGGAGAGCCCTGCGCAGGGCCTCAGAGCTCTTATCTTTATCTCAAAGAGCCAAAAGATAATCACCATTACCCAGTACAAAGCCCCTGGCAAACTAGAACCTCTGATGTCTTTGGCTTTTGATTGAAATGTGGTCAGCTCATTACAGACACTCGGTGTAGACTGGGGTATTATGCTGATCTAAAGATCCGACTTGCAAGTACAGACGTCTGTGCTTAATAAAAATGGGGGAAAGTTATGACTTAATAAATGGAGTTTGTCTGGAAGATAAAACTGGGGCCTGGGAAAATAGAAAAGGCCAAGCTATGAAGTTTGAGGTAGCTGCTTTCAGCCCACATGCCAGCCCTAAAACTGCTATGAAACAAGCTTCCTGAATAGACCTCCAGACCAGACTGAATTGAACCCGGCAGGCCCCCCAGCTGGCTATCCTACACTTCACTTCACTCTGGCAAATGAGAGGAGCCCCACATAGGCCATGTGCCCCTGAGCTGCTGCTTTCTGCATGGCTTGGTATACGGGACGTACTTACATAGTCACCGAAGAATGACTGGATGAACGTGTAGCTGAGAAACCACGGTGGAAAACATGAAACCCCAGAGTTTCATCCTTTTATTGACGCTTACAATTTCACTGGACTTTTGGCCCCAAATTAAAAAATGCAAATTAAAAAAAGTATTGGCAGGGAGAGGTGACCACTGTCCCCTGGAGACCGAAGTCGGGCAGAGCATGGCAGACAAGTGAGGGGTCCCAGCTGCAGAGGGCAGTAGCCTGGCCAAAGATGCCCAGGGAGCAGATCTGTCTGAGCTCCCTGAGCAGGGACAGCCCCAGGCAGCTAGAAGTTAACACACGAGGATTTATGGGTGTGGTGGAATCCAAGCCACTGGTCCCATGGGCAAATCTCTCTCATGCTTGGTCAGATTCCACTTTGGAGAAAATGAGCTCATGTGACAGGATGGCCTGAGGGGTGGTGAGGGAACACAGGTGCTAACGGTAACAGGCCGATGAACACTCACCACTGGCACCAGGGTGGAGCTCAGCTGACTGGACACTAACTCCATTACGAGCACTGGTATCTCCTGCTCCTGGTGCCAGGCTGTGCCACTCAACTGCTCATGGCCATCACGACATTCAGCTTCCATCCTGTCCTCCATCAGGCCCCTACCCGTGGCCTCAGGCCCGGTCCTCACTATTTGGTGGCTATCATGCAGGACTCTCAACTCTCTTTTGGAACAGTGTTGCATCAAGCAAGGGAGAATGTTCTTCTAGAGGGGCAGGAAAGGAAGAGAGGTCCACATGCTTCTCTCACTCTAAGAAGGCAGGAAAGGTCCGTGACACACTCCACTCTCCACAGATGGGTTGGGTCATAGCATCCGAGAAGCTGTCATGGTGACGAAGTCCTCGAAGCTGAGCCGAATGTTGCCTTGTACAGCTGTGTCCTTCTCCCGGAAGGCCTCCGTCAGCACCTGCAGCTGGGTGCACACCTGGATGAAGCGGTCAAGCTGCATGGCAGGATTGGCAGAGCGTGGGCAGTAGCGGGAGACCAGAAGTTGGGTGAACTGGGGGCTCAGGTTGTAGCCCATTTGGGACAGAGCTAGAGAAGAGGGGCACACAGACCAGACACACAAAAACCTACCATGAGCACCTCCATCAATCAGCAATACTGGAGCACAGCAGTTCAGGGGACTTCGAGAGGATGGGCACAGAAGCATAAAAAGGGCAGAGACGTCCCCAAGGGTCGGTCCAAGATGTCAGGTGCGCAACAGGAGCCCTGTCTGGATGCTCCCCTTAGCTGGAAGCCCCTCATCCCTCTTCTCCAAATCCCCATTATTGTCTCTTCAACTGAGGCTCATGGGATTCTAGAGATGACAACAGACTACCTGCAATCATCTCTGAGCCCCCAGACTACCTTGCCTAGGGCAGACATCAGAGGCCGCACAGCAGCGGTAGGAGGACCTGCTCTGGAGTCGGTCCCGGGGCAAGCTGCTTAGCCTCACTATCCCTGCCTTATCATCTCTAAAATGGGGCTAATACTGAACTTGCAGGTTCTAGTAAGGATTAAAAAGGGTGAGCATGTGAAGCACCTAGCACAGTGACTGGCACGTAAAACGCACTCGGTAAGTGCTATTTCCATAAAGTCACCACCACTCCGAGGTCTCTTGGAGCATCCTCTGTCTCTCCACTGGGATGCTTCCTTCCTTCCTCTGCTCATAACTTACTAGGCCAGGCTAAAATCTCAGCTCTCCATTTGCTATGCAGGCCCTTGAGCAGGTTACCTACGCTAAACCTCAGTTTTCTCATCTGTAAAAGGGAGACAGCAAGGGATTCTTCATTGAAGGGTGTGGAATTATAAATAGCACATGGGAAGAATGAATGACATAAACCTATTACAAAGAGCAAGCATTCAGTAAGTATCAGTTTTGTTGTGGTTAATATCACCCCTACTAATATCTATGACAAAAGCTGGGGAGAGCAGGTGATTAGTATCATCTCCCCTCCTCTCTACTGGGGGCAGACGGGGTACACTCACTCCTGCCCACAGACCTCCTTAGTCTAACTGAAATCCATAGCCTGGGCAAAGGACTAGACTCTCCGGGGAGCCCTTTCTCCCTCCTGGGTGGCAAAGCTCCCTCTCGGGTCCTCTCCCCAACATCTTACTAACCTGCCTGAGCCCAAGCTGCAGCCTCCAGCCTTACAGTCAGTTTGGAACTAGGCCTGGGGCTGTGGTCTCAGGTCATCTTCCCCAACTGCAACTTTTAAAGTGCTCAGGGTCTTTTAAAGTGCAACTTTTAAAGTTGGGAAAGAAACTGCCCACTAGCAGAGGTGGCAACAGACCCATCTTTCTGAGCCCTGTTCAGGCTCTTTCCATTCAACATGCTAGAAACTGGAAAGAGCCACGCAAGCCACACACACTTGTCCTGCAGTCCTTAAGGTGCCAAGTTTCCATTCTTAAGGCTCCCTGTGGCTGGGACCATCTCACCCAGCATTCTGGGAGTCCTATCACCAGGGGGTCCAGCCCTGATTTTGGACTCAGATGTTTCCTTGCCCTGGATCTTGGCTCAGTGCCCCAGCTGGGTCACAGAAGGGGTGAGGGGCACACGCCTGCACTGAGATCAGTATTCTGTAGTGCAGGCAGACATTCAGTAACAAGAGGAGAACCCCTTGTTGTACCTTAGGGTGTAAAGAGAAGAGTCTAGCTCTGCCCGCCCATCGTGCCCCGGCCATGGCCCGCACCTTGCTGCAGCTCTGTGTAGCTAATGGAGCCCGAGCGGTCCCGGTCATACTGCTGGAAGAGGTTCTTCCACTGCTGGATGAATTTCCACAGGGCTGAGAAGCCGTAGACATCGATGCGGCCTGACTTAGTCTTGTCAAACATGTCTGAAGGTGAGGAGGGAAAGGAGGGGAGGAAGGCTTCAAGACTGAAGGCCAAGGGCCCCAAGCAGGCCTCACTGAGGCAGCCCATCTCCCCATGCTGGAGTAGGCGACTTCACAGAACCAAGGCCTAAGGCCCAGATGCTTGCACCTGAGACACCCACATCAAGCGTTGCGCTGGCCTCCTTCCCTGGCCACCGTTAGCCCCACCCCATCCAGAATTGCATTTTCTCTGCAGGGTTGGCACCTGGCCCTCCCTGCTGTTTCCAACCAGCGGAGGGAGTGTCATTCTGCAGAAGAGGAAAGTGGTTAGCTTTTAACTAGGCAGGGTCTAGAACATAAAAGTAAGATCTCAGGAAAACAGCTCTCAGTCTAGAGGATCCCACCCTGAACCCAGCTTCCTCCACGCAGTCCTCCCTGGTCAATGGATTTCTCCTCAGAATGTCTACCTGCCCACCTACTGCCCACTATCAGGTAGCTCTGCCCCAGCTCAGGTCCATGGGCAAGGCGGGGACTCACTTATCATCATGAGGCAGGTCTCATCATTGAACGAGGACCAATTGCAGTTGACCAGGGCTTGCTTCAGCTCCTTCATGGAGATATAGCCACTGTGATCGGAGTCCACTGACTGGAACCAGGAGTAAGCCTCAGGATCCACATTGGGAGGGGCACCACCTGGAGGAAGGGGTGTGAAGGCCATCAACAGAAAGGCTGGGAAGGGCCAGCCTGGGTAACTTCCTGGCTCAGGTTTTTCCTACCCACAAAGCCTCATAAATTCACCTACCCTGCCTTCCATCAAGTTGACATTCTTACTCTGATGGAAGAGGACCTTCAGTGAAGATTCATGAGTATTTGCAGTTGACTATTCCATGAGTCCTCTGGAGTTCTTGCATAGTGTTCCAGCCACTACTCTAAATGATTTTATGTTTTTAAGGAACAGGGACCCATACCCATGTGGCATTTCAAGAATTCTCTGGAAAAGGAGAGCTGAGAGATGGGGGAATGGGTGGTAGACAGAAGTGTAGAAGCTGGTAAGTCTATCTTAGGACACTGAGTTAACTGGCCACAATAGGGGCCCCTTCACACAAGGACAGCCATGGGCAGTTGTGGAGGATGGAAACCACTGCCTAGTACCAAAGCCCAGTAAGGACAGAGGGAAAAAGGTGTGCCTGACTTAGGGATCAGTCTGACCTCCTTGGATGGGAAAAATCTGGGCAGGTTCTACCCATCTTCCTAAAACATCAGTGTCATAGGGGAGCAAGGGCCACAGCCCCGAGGCAGGAGAGTTTCTGTAACATGTTTGATCTGTGCAGTGTGTACAGAAGGGCTCAGGCTCAGGAATCAAAGCAGACCTAGATTGAAACCCTGGATCTGATCCTCACTAGCTTGTGTGACTTACGGCAAAATGTATAATTTTCTGAGTAATGATTTCCACATTTCTAAAACAAACCCATTTCCCCAGGATTGTTGTGATGATTAAATGAGATAACGGCAAAATAAAATCCTTAGCAAAGAGCCTGGAATGTGTGCATTCTGAGATATTTGCACAGAGAAACGGATATTTAAACTGAGTTTCTCCCCATGGTAGGCTACATTATCATCTCCTGGCTAATAGTCGATAGCAGGAGACATAGTCTGCACACCCACAGACACTGTATCAATATGGTACATAACGGTTTAAAAGGCCAGTTCAGTAGTCTAATTATTACTAGATTATTTGCTAATCTCCCCTTCGCTGTAAGAGCATTGTACATCCTCTCCCACTGCCTGGTGGCTTGAAGAGGGGCATCCATTCCCATCCTGCTGATGTCAGGCTTGATCGGGGGGTGCTCCGGCCGAAAGAATGCGAGTGGACAAGACATACAGTATTTCAGAGAAGAAGCTGTAAGAGGCATTGTGCTTTCCTGCTGGCTCGCCTGCTCTTCTCTCTGTCACAAAGGTAACATATCCCAAACAGGAGCTGCTCCTTCAGCATAGATGCCAGAATGAAAAGACACACAAACAGAAACTCAAGAGCCAACTAACAGCAACTGGCATGTGAGCAAAAGTAAGCAAGCGTGAGCAAGCAATACAAATAAATGCCTGCCACAAAACTAACTGACAGAATTCTCATTTTGAGGACACGCACTGAAGCCAGAAGCAAGTTGCTAAGGTGCCAGAGACCAGGCTGCCTGCCCATCCCCGGGGAGGACAAGGGCTGGCCATGGATAAACTCAGAACCACGTCAGACGTACCCAGAGTCCAAGATCACTACTTACCCTGTCCATAAAGCCCGGGCTGCTGGGCACCATAGGAATTTGGAGGTGGCTGTCCATAGGGGCCCCCTGGAGCTGCACCGCCATATGGTCCTCCTGGAGTTCCGGAGGGGAACATCCCAGGATTGGGGTGTCCATAGGGCCCTCCACCAGCTGGTGGTCCATAAGGTCCTCCAGGGGCAGGACCCCCATAACCACCACCAGGGGGTAGCCCGCTGCCATACTGCCCTCCACTATTGGGGGTCCAGGGTAGTAGCTACCCCGGAGGGGCTCCTGGCGCTTGTCCTGCAGCTCCTGGGCAGCCCTGCAGGAAGAGCAAGATATCAGTCAGAATGATGAGGCCAGAAACTAGGCAGAGAATGGCACTTTACAGCCCTAAAGCACTTCTACCGCCATCCTTTCAACTGATCCTATAGGTAGGAATGGAATTAAGATCTCACTTCTGAGATGGGCAAACTGAGGCTTCCAGAGGAGCAACAGGTTACCCAAAGTCACACCGCCAATAACCTGCAGAGTCAGGGTGGAATCCTGCTGTCCTAACTCTCCTTTCCTGCACACCAAGGGGCTCCACAAGGGCTGGGATCATGTCTGGTTTGTCACTTTATCCCCCGCCTCCCAGTGTAGAATGGATGCTCAGTAAGTATTTCCTGTATGAATGAACAGGCAGATGAATCAAACAGAATCCCAAATGCCCATCCTGTGGTACCACCATCTCTATCTGCTCTAGCTGCAGAACTCACAAGGCAAATGCAGTCTCTAACACACACCCCTGACCCTCATCGGTCACCAACGACGTATCTATAGCACGGATTCATTCACAGCACGTCTTCCTTACCCGGTTGTAGATCCTGATGTAAAAACATTTCCCTATCCTTACTCACAACTCCGTGAGGCAGGCAGGGGAGACTGTATTCCTAAGGCAATATGATACAATGGTTTAAAAGGCCAGTTCAACAGCCAGGCATAGTGGCTCACACCTGTAATCCTAGCACTTTGGAAGGCTGAGGTAGGTAGATCGCCTGAGCCCAGGAGTTGAAGACAAGCCTGGGCAACATGGCAAAACACCACCTCTACTAAAAAAATAAAATAAAATATAAAAATCAAGGCTGGGCACAATGGCTCACGCCTACAATCCCAGCACTTTGGGAGGCTGAGGCAGGTGGATCATGAGGTCAAGAGATCAAGACCATCCTGGCCAACATGGTGAAACCCCATCTCTACTAAAAATACAAAAAAAAAAAAAAAAAAAAGAAAGAAAAATTAGCTGGGCATAGTGACGCGCGCCTGTAGTCCCAGCTACTAGAGAGGCTAAGGCAGAAGAATTGCTTGAACCCAGAAGGCAGAGGTTGCAGTGAGCTGATATTGCGCTACCACTCCAGCCTAGTGACAGAGCAAGACTCAAAAAAAAAAAAAAATACAAAAATTAGCTGGGTGTGGTGGCACATACCTATAGTCCCAGTGACTCGGGAGGCAAAGGTGGGAGGATCACCTGAGCCTGGGGGTGTCAAGACTTACAGTGAGCCATGATCATACCACTGTACTCCAGCCTGGGTGACAGAGTAAGACCCAGTCTCGAAAAAAAAAAAAGAAAGAAAAGAAAGAAAGAAAGAAAAAGAAAGAAAAGAAAATAAAGAGAAAGAAAGAAAGAGGAAAAAAACAACAATCAGTTCAAGAGCTCAAGTTCAGGGTCTGCCACTTACTGACTGGACTGACTTAATCCTCTCTAAGCCTCAATATTTTCTGCTGTAAAATGGGAATAATAATAGTAGCTGCCTCTCAGGGTGGTATGTGAATGAAATGAGGCCAGCTATGTGAAGCACTCTGACACTGGGCCTGACAGAGTAAGCACTCAATCAACACTGACTACTACTAACAGCCTCCTACAGAGGACACCACTCCAGTGCAGGAAAGTCACACACAGGCTGTGTGGAATGGCTGGGACCAGAACCTGGGTCTCTTGGCTCTAAGTCCAGGGCATCTGTGCATTAGATCATACATGGGGGCATCCCCCTCTTATCCATCTTCCCACACCAATAGCCTGGGATCCCTGAGGCTTGGCACGTTCCGCTCCATCTCCCTAAATGGCTAGCACAGGACCCAGCAGAGCAGAGTCCCAACACATCTGCAGACAAGCTGAGCTCAAGGGCACAGAGAGCAGCGGGGAACAGCTCCAAGGACAGAATCATCTAGACATGTTCTAAATCAACCTGTAAGTGTAACAGTGGCCAGCCCACTGAGGGCCTGGGCTTTCTCTTTTATTGTGTTTGATAGCTTCTGAGACAATTACTGTTCAGGCTAATTGGAGGCATGGGGTTTTTTGGGAGGAGAACAGGAAGCAGGCTCTGCCACCTCCCCCAATCAGCAATCCTTGAGAGCTTTTTCTCCCAAGAAGCCATCAAAGCTACTAGCAAGACTCCTTAACAGACAAAAACGGCTCAGACAGATCTCAATTTAAAACTCTGCTCCCATCAGCTGAGTTCATGACTGTGGGCCCGAGGCTTCATCTCTCTGAGCCTGCTTCCTTACAAACAGAACAATCCCTTCTTCATTGGACTGTTCTGCAGATTACAAGAAATAAATGCAGCAAAATTCTGTTAGTTTAATTTTTAACTAAAGAATCAAATCTTTAACTAACCTGGGCAAAACAGTAAGATCCTGCCTCTACAAAAAATTTTTAAAAATCAGCTGGGTGTGGTGGTCCACCTGTAGTCCCTGCTACTCAGGAGGCTAAAGTTGGAGGATCACGTGAGCCCCAGAGTTGGAGGCTACAGTGAGCTATGATAGTGCCACAACACTCCAGCGTGAGAACCAGAGCGAGCCCCTGTCAAAAAAAAAAAAAGAGAGAAAGAGAGAAAGAAAGAATCCTCTGACAAAATAAATAAAACTAACACAAGAAGGTTGTTCTGGCTGAAGTAAGGTTGGGGCTCTAGAGCCCCAACCATATGGAACCCCCTCCCTTGCTAGATTCTGAGGGGGCTCTGAAGAACCGTCATAGTGACTGAAAAGACAGTCGGAAAACCACTCACATAAGAAAAATAGTTTTTACAAGAATGCTTGGCGTAAAGCAAATGCTATTGTTATAACTATATTAATTACTATTATCAGCAAAGTCCTGGGCCAGGTCAACTGTGGGGGAGTGGGGTATAAAGGAGAGTGAAGCAATCTGAAGGAGCTCACAGTTAACAGGATTTCATATGGACACACTGTGTAATGTCTAACAAAACAGCATAAGGAAAATAGGTTGTCTCAAATGGAGACACAAGTCATGTGCCATAGCACCGCAAAGGAAGGAGGGGAAATCAGGGAGTGCTTCCATGAGAGTGGCATTTGAGCTAGGACTTTAAGAATGAACAAGATTCCCAAGGGGTTGGAGAGGTGTGACAAAAGAAACATCCAGAAGACAAGTCACTTAACCTAACACCCTCATTTTACAGGTAGGGGAGGGAGCATGCCCAAGTCATGCTGTGAGCTGGCCGCAGAGACAAGGCTGGACTGCTCCCTTGCACCCAATGACTCCCTCTGCCTCCTGCTACAATGCTCCTTCCTTAAGCAATAGGACTCAGGATACTAGCATAGGATGGAATGGAAGTGGGGACTCTGCAGAATATGGGCACACCCAAAGAACAGGCCAGAAGTAGCTGCCCCACTAATAAACCCTGTGAGCAAAGCTATAAACTGTACCTGGCACCTAGGAAAACCCACCTAGGAAACCAGATAGGAAACACCCCCAAGCCAACAAAGCAGATGCTGCCAGGCAGGTCTTCTGCCCTTCCTGCTATCACATTCCAGAGGCCCACTGCAGTTTGGAGGCAATTAAACCCTTTCCTTTCCATCCTGCATTAAACACCTCCTGTGTAGTTTACAAAGCACTCAAACACACAAATGCTACTGGCAGAATCTTGCCAACAGCCTCCTACAGAAAAAAGGAATACGTTAGTCGGCCTCTTTTTCAGATGAAGAAACTAAGGCACAGCTGTTAAATGACTTCATTCAGCACGCATTTTCAGAGTGACGATATTGTACTAGGCTCTGTGGTAGGCCTGAGGTCGTAACTAAATGGGGTCCTGCCCTTGAGGAGCCCACAGATAATTATAATACAATCTGATCAGTGCCATCAGAAAAATCTATTTATGTGCTATAAAGGGAGCTTAGATGGAGGAATCTGTGCTGTCTGTAGAATGAATAAATGAACAACACATGAAGTGGGTCAAGGAAGGCTTCCTGGAGGAAGTGGCAGTGATACTGGAATTGGTCCTGGAAGGATGCACAGACATTCTCCAAAGGCAGGCAAGGAAGGACACTCCAGACAGGAGAAAAACGACAAAGGCACAGACTTCTGAGTGAGCATAGTGCATTCAGAGAATGAGTTAAACTGCAGAGGCAAGAATGCGGTGTGAACCCAGAAAGGCAGGCCCTTTATACATTCCTTGACCAAGCACCTCTCCCACTGCAGTTCAGTTAGCTGTGAGTTATCAGTGTCTCAGAGTAGTTTCTGTCTGTCTAGCATCTCCCCCACCCAACAGTAAGCCCCCCAGGGGCAGACACTGGGCCTCGTTCATCATGGTACCCCAGGGCCCAGCACAATGCCTGGCACCTGCAAGCCTCCATAAATATTTGAACAAATGAACATCACTCTAAAGAGTTTGGTTTGGTCTTTATGCCGGAGAAAACAGAGCACCACAGAAGGGTTTCCAATAGGAGGGGAATGTGATCAGAGCCTTGTTTAGGGAAGTAAGCAGTGGCGGTGTGGAGGATGAGCCAGCGAGGGAGGCAGCAGCTCTGGTGATGGGCAGGCAGGCCAGGAACCAGACGGCACACTTGGGGATGAAGAGAATGGAATGGATTCTGAAGCTATTTGACAGACCGACCAGACATGACTTGGTGACTAATTAGATTAGGAGAGGGATGGAGGGGGGAGTCAGGAAAGTGTTTAGAATGACTCAGGTTTCTAGCTTACACAAGATGAAGGAGGTGGAGCCAACTGAGATAGGATCCAGGCTACACAGGAAGTTTGGGGAAGATGAGTTAGTCCCCACCTCACAGAGGGTCACCAAGTGTCACTGAATTGTTAGCAAAGGTCTGAACCAGAAATGAAAAACAGAGTCCCTGACTCCATGTTCTTTTACACTGCTCCCTGCTGCCAGCCCTTTTTAGTTTTTCCAAGAGTATTTCATACTGATAAACACAAGATTGTGAAGTGGGGGAAAATAGGAAGAGTTCAGTAACTGCAGCTTCCAAAGCAACACAGAAAAAAATAAGCTACATCTGATGCGCTGGGGGACTGGGGGCAATGAACATTTATTGAGGCTCTGCTAGGTGCTTCCAGTTCAATCAGCTCTCACTGACCCTCAGTCTTGCGAGGTAAGCACCATCATCTCCATTTTGCAGATGAGAAAATTAAGGGGCAGAGTTGAATAACATGCCTGAGATCAGGCAGCTAGAATGGGCGAGGTGGGACCGAAGTCAGGGTTCGCGAGGTGGGATTGACGTCAGGGTCCGCGAGGTGGGACGGACGTCAGGGTCCGCGAGGTGGGACGGAAGTCAGGGTCCGCGAGGTGGGACGGAAGTCAGGGTCCGCGAGGTGGGATTGACGTCAGGGTCCGCGAGGTGGGACTGATGTCAGGGTCCGCGAGGGTGGGATTGACGTCAGGGTCTGCATGACTCTACACTATCCCCCCTTTCTGTTTGTTCACTCAGTAAATGAGTGAGTGCCTAGCATGTGTCTGTGTGACGAATTGTGCTAAATGTCTTTGTCAAATATAATGAATTTTGTCAAATATAATGAATTTCTGCTATGGACAGAGGTAGAGGGGGAAGGCTGGCTTAGGTGATCTCTAAGACCCTTCAAGCCCAGAAATCAGGGAGTCTCAGAAAAATCTTATACTTTTTCATCCCAGCACCTCAACCCAGTTTGAGAGCCACATTTTGGAAGATACCCAAAAGACTCTTCAGTCCAACCTCTCAGTTCATAATGGAGTCTCTGCAGCACCACCTGGAATGTCTACTTGCACTCCCAAAAGCAGCAGGGAGCTTACCTCCTCCCAGATAACCCACTCAGAAAGTTCTGTATTTTTTTTTCCAGTTCTGAGGACTCACTCTTCTACCCTCAAGACGCTTGTGAAGTTAAAAGGTATGAAAGGCTGTTCCAAGCTGAGCCCTGATGACAAACAGAGGAGGGACCATTGCAAAGACAGGTTTGCACCCCAGAACTACCCTACAAGTATCCACAGGAGGAGGTAGGAAGCCCAAACTAAGGGGTTGAACAATCACAGGAAAACAAAAGGAATGGTTCATGCATTCACCAGCAGAGCCACTGGAAATAGGAGAGAAGCCTGCAACCAATAAACAATGAGCAAAGACTGTCCCCAGCCTTCAGTTGCCACCTCTGTGCTCACACTTCCAAATCTCTCTCCAGCTTCATCACTCCTGAGCTACAGACCCACATATCCAGCAGCCTCCTGGACCTCCCCTCCAAACCTACGCCTCCCTGTGTTCTCATCGCAGTGAATGGAGCTCCATTCCGCCTCATCATCCAAACCTAAAGCCTTAGTGCCCTCCCCGGGAACCTCTCTTCCCCGCCTCTGTCACCTCACTTAGGCACCAGGTTTTCTCAACTCTACCTCCCAAGTGTTTCTCCAGTCTTCTCTACCAGGTCACAGTTCTCGTTAGCCTAGATTACCTCAATAGCTTCAAAACTGGTATACATGCCTCCTGTCTCTCCTGCTTCCGTCCATTCTCACAGCACCCCAAGGTAAGCGCTCCAAAGCACAAATGGGACACAACACTTCACTGGCTCCCTCACTACTCTCAGAATGAAGTCACACTCCCCCAAAAGGCACACAAGGCCCTTCGGGATCTGGCCCTTGCTTACCTTTCTAGTCTATTTCTTACCCCCTTTCCCCCCACATCACTACAACTACACTGAACTTCTTAAAGTCCCTACAGAATACTATGTGGTCTTATTTGCTTCCTGGGCTTTGTGCAGCTATTTCCTCTGCTGGAATCATTCCTTTCTTCACTCAGCTAATTTCTACCAGTGATTCACTTTTTGGCTTAAATATCACCCTCTTTAAAAAGTCCTGATGCACCCCTAGACTGAGTTAGGTATCTCATTCTCCCGTGCTGTCCTAGTACCTAACACTTACTCCCATTTCATATTTACCACGCTGCCTCTTCAATCTACATAACTGCATTACTCCTCCACTTGGGAGCATTTCACATGCCCAACACCATACCAAGCACTTTAAAATACAAAAAATTAGCTGGGCATGGTGGTGTGTGCCTGTAATCCCAGTTACTTGGGAGGCTGAGGCAGGAGGATCGCATGAACCTGGAAGGTGGAGGTTGCAGTGACCCAAGATCGTGCCATTGCACTCCAGCCTGGGCGACAGAAAGAGACTCTGTCTTAAAAAAAAAAAAAGAAGGAAAAACTGAGATCTCAGACTTTAGCAACAAACATCTGCAAGGGAGTGGCAAAGCAGGGATTTGAAGCCAAATCTCCCTGGCCTCAGAGACTAAGCTCTTAAGTACTGAAATCCACCAACAGGCTCCCCCACAGGACCCAAGGGTGCTTGAATTTTACCACTCAACACCCAGTCCTGGCTTGGGTACCTTGGACTGGAATCAGTGGAAAATTACAGGAATTTAGACTCCTAACACTAGGCTGGAATCCTCCAAAGCTATGTAGTGGGTGGAGGGGAGGCAGCACTGACTGAGATGCTTTAAACAACCCGTTTCCTTTCTTAGAACACCTGAGACCAGGAGGCGGCCAAGGGTATGCTAGGAAAAAAAGCACCATTTTTTTTTTCTATTCCAGACTCTCTCTCTCTGTGTTCCTTTTCAGTATTTCACTCCAAGAATAGCCCAGGCAGCATGGCATGATGAGAGCAGTCACGGCAGCAGGAGCTGCCACCAGACACTGGCATGTACCAGGCACTAGCAACGTGCCAGGCTCCCTGCATTTCAACCTCATTTTAGCCCTTTTCACAGGTATTATTTCTCCCTTTATAAAGGTGAGAAAGGCGAGGCTCGGAGCCCTTAGTTTGTCTATGGGTATATAACTATTAAGTAATACAGCTAGAATTCTAGCACAGTTCTGTCTAACTTGTCATTGCTTTTAGAATGCACACAAATTGTCCCTAATGCTTATTAACATGTAGATTCCTGGGTACAGAACAGGTCTGAAGTGGGACCCAAAAGTGTGCTTCCTTAAACAATCTCTCAGGTGATTCTAAGGCAGAACACCAGCCACTGGGAAACAAGGCACTATGAATGTTTTCTCAGCCTGTGTTCCTCAGAAATATCAGAGTCACAAAAAGTGACCAGACATCTGAAAAGAAAGAGGGGACAGGGAGTTTCTGTGGTTAAACATGTTGAAGAAATACTGCATATTATATTCCTTTCTGAAAGATTTACAATGTACATTAGCAAATTAAAATTTTTGAGCTGGGCACGGTGGCTCAAGCCTGTAATCTCAGTACTTTGGGAGGCCGAGGAGGGCAGATCACAAGGTCAGGAGTACGAGACCAGCCTGGCCAACATAGTGAAACCTCGTCTCTACTAAAAATAAAAAAATTAGCCGGGCGTAGTGGCGCATGCCTGTAGTCCTAGCTACTCAGGAGGCTGAGGCAGGAGAATCGCTTGAACCCAGGAGGCGCAGGTTGTGGTGAGCTGAGATCACACCACTGCACTCCAGCCTGGGCAACAGGGCAAGTCTCATCTCAAAAAAAAAAAAAAAGAATTTTGAAAATGACTTGTGGTCAACATTATTCAGCTATACTTAACAAGAGTATTTCCAAAACTTTAGTTAACTACAGACTCCTCCTATATTAACAATATCTAAACATCTCACAATGACTCAGCAAATGGAATGGAGTTTAGGACACAACTGCTATGTTAACACTTCCTCCTAACTCCAGCCCGCGCTGGCCTCTCTTTCCTACCTCTAAGAATGCAGTGAGAGAAATCCTAGGCTCTCTGGTCATGGCTTCACCCTCATTTACTACATATGACCTTTGAGAAGCCACTTAATCTCTTTGGGTTTGTTCCTTAGCAGTAAATTAGGGGTAATAATACCTGCATGCCAATAGGGCCTTCATGATTAGGATAATGGAGTTCCAAATACTGTGTAACCCGTACAAGACTGCACTCCCTGGAAGGGCTGTTACATCTTTTGGCATGTGACTATACTCACTTGAGCATTATGTAATATACCAATAGGTCTTGTTTTCCCACTTTTCCTGCATGGGTTTCATCTTCTAAATAACTGTGTGATGGCAGGCCTCTGCGGGCTTCATTTCCTCCTCTGTAAAATGAGGGGACTATTTTGAGGACCTTCTGGGCACTGGCCTTTTAGAAGTCTAGGAAAATCAAAACGCTAAAGGTAACATGTTACACTTTACCTCACCTCCTTACTCTCCACAACAGCTTTATAAGGCAGCCCCCTGTTATTCGGCCCTATTTTACTGGAGGAAACTTGGGACTCGGAAAGGCAAAACATTCAAGGGCTCACAACTATTTAGGTGGTAGAGCCAAGATGTGAACCTACCTCTGACTCCAAACTGCACTTAAACACCCTGCTATCACCCAACAAAGAATTTGGCCACAGAATCACCTGCTGTGGTATTCCTGGCTGAATCAACATGGGCTAGGAAAGAGGCATCTGAACACAGCCCGGGTTCTGACCTTGGCCCTGCTGGCTAACTGCCTGGTGACTTCAGTTAAGCTCTGTGTCTTCTCGGGGTTCACTTTCCTACAAGCGAAACGGAGGTGTTGAACTAAGTCAGTGGTCAAACCAGCTCACTTATGGCGCCTGCTACAACCAGAGTTTCCTGATGACTGTGATGCAGTGTTGGGGTGGGTTCGGAAGCCTGGATTTTATCCGACGCCCCAAATGAGATCGATGGAACCAGAACTCTAAACGTCCGGTAATGGCTGATGCCCCCGCCCAAGGCTCCCGTGGGAGCCTTAGGAGGCTGCGGAGCCCAGGCCAGGACCAGCCTGGACCTGTGGGGTCCAAGGTCCCCAAATCCTCGCATGAGCGACGTCAAAGGGGGCGCGACACGACCTCCTAAATGTGCGGTCCTTCATGACGTGAGCCGGGCGCGACCGACGGTCCCTTTTCGATTCTCTACAGCGCGAGGCCTCGCTGAAGCGAACCCATCGTGAGAAGGGCGCAGAGAAAGCGGGGAGAAAGAGTCGGGGGGCGCCGGGCCTGCGGTGGGCACGGCCCCTACCTGGATTCGCGGACCCCCTCACACACTCACCTGCCGGTAGGGATAGCTGGCCATGGCGATTCTGACGTCAAGCGCAGGCAAGGGGTGGGGCTTTCCGCTCTCAAACCCGCCCCTCGCCTCGGCTTTGGGGTTGGACCCGCATCTGACAGGACGTCCCAGCCTGTCAATCTTGGGCGCTGTCGACCGACGGAAGTGACGATAGGGGGCGGTGGGAGGATGCCTACCCTAGAGATCAGGAGAGTTAAGTGCCTGATGGAGCTTCCGGAAGTTTTGGTGGCTGTACCGGCGCTCGTGTTCCTCCCTTTCCTGATCTGGAGTGGGCCTAAGCGGTGGTTAGGTTCGGATATTTAGTGAAAAGCCTGGGTGGGGTGTTGCTGCGGTAGCCATGTTATAACCTGGCAAATAGGACGCATGACAGTGACGTAGTTGTGGCGTCTTCCCCGAGTTTCCGCAAAGGAGAGCGGGGTGGGGGGGGGGGAGTAGAGGAGAGGCGGCGGCCAGGCGGTTGCCCTGACAACGGGGAAACGCCCCAGTCCTCCCGGAAGGGAGAGGCAATGGCAGAATTACTCCTCTAATGTCAAGACACTGGGTACCAGTTAGTAGCCTTATAGTGGGGTACAGATCTGTGGTCTTTGGAGAAAAAAATCCCAGACCGTTAGAGTTGGAGGAAAATTAAATTATCTAGTGTCTCTTTCTTCATAAATGGGGAAACTGAGGTCCACAGAGGCAATGACTTGCCTTAGCTCACAGTGGGTGGCCTAGAACCGGGGTCCATGGATGTCCAGTTCTCAGCAGGGAAGTCTAGGTCGGTCCCCATCATAGGTCAAATCCTGGTGACTGAGTGATCTCAGTACCATGTACTTGCCACTCAGTGGTTGTGTTTCTACACTTGTTTGTGTGCTTATTTGATTAATTTGTCAAGTTCTTCCATGTGGGCAAGGGTTTTGTCTGTTTTTGCTTGTCATTATAACCCCAGTACCTAGTACAGTGACTAACACGATTTTTAAAATAAAATGAATAAATGAATGTTATGAAGTGTTACCCAGTCTGGCCCATCTATCTAACCAAGTGCACTTTCCAAAATCATGGGCGGGTGGCATCTGATCATGGATGCTCTTGAGCCACGCCTACAAAATAAGGCCAAATCTCTTCATCCTGGCACTCCAGGCCCTTCAGAATCTGGTCCAACCTCACCTTTCCAATCTTACGGCCCCTTCTGCTACTCTGTATTCCTGTGCTCAGTTTCACCATTCAGCATTTCTGCTTTGGAGGGAGAATGTTTGTTTTGTCACTTTCTAACTGTATCACCTTAGGTAAGATTTCTTTTTTTTTTTTTTATTTCCAACTTTTAAGATCGGGGTATATGTGCAGGATGTGTTTTGTGACATAGGTAAATGTGTGCCAGGGTGGTTTATCACACAGATCATCCCATTAACTAGGTATTAAGCCCAGCATCCATTAGCTATTCTTCCTGATGCTCTCCCCTCCCTCCCACCTCCCTGCACCCTCCGACAGGCCCCAGTGTGTGTCTGTGTGCTCTCCTCATTCAGCTCCCACTTGTAAGTGAGAACATGCAGTGTTTGGTTTCTGTTTCTGTGTTAGTTTGCTGAGGATAATGGCTTCCCGTTCCATCCATGTCCCTGCATAGAACATGATCTCGTTCCTTTTTTATGGTTGCATAGTATTCCATGGCTTATATGTACCATATTTTACTTAGGCAAGTTATTTAACCTCTCTGAGTTTCAGTTCTCTTAGCTGACAGGAACAAATATGTAAATTTGAAAATTAGCTTATTGTACCTGCTCATACCCCCAAACTTAGGTTCAAACCACTCCTTTCACCTGGACCAGCAGCCCTCCCATCTCCAGTCCTTCAGGGTTCAGTTCCAATTCCATTCTCCACCTAAACCTCCCACATTCTCCTTAGCTCCAGAGTTAGCCACTCTCTCTTGCCACTCTCCCTTTGCACTTGGTACTGTCACTGTGCCATATTCCAGCCTACCTTGTATAGGAGTTTTCTTTTGATGTTTTCCCCCAAAACCCATTGCTCTCCATCTCAGAAAATCCACCCAGTCTCTCAGGACAAAAACCTAAGATCATTCCTGTATGTCCTTTTTTTTCTCCACACACTTCCCCCACCTCCCTTATCTCCATATGCTCTAATTAAAAAATGTACACATCTGCTCTCTTCTCCCTGTTCACACTGTCACTGTAGTCCAAGACACTGTCATCCATGCCTGGATCACTACAATAGCTGTTTGACCAATGTTCCTGCTGTTATATGTAAATTTTCTTTTTTCTTTTCTATCTTTTTTTTTTTTTTTTGAGAAAGAGTCTCGCTCTGTTGCCCAGGTTGGAGTGCAGTGGTGCAATCTCTGCTCACTGCAATCTCCACCTCCCAGACTCAAGCGATTCTCCTGCCTCAGCCTCCCAAGTATCTGGGATTACAGGCACACACAACCATGGCCAACTAATTTTTTTGTATTTCTGGTAGAGAGGGGGTTTCACCATATTGGCCAGGCTGGTCTTGAACTCCTGACCTCAGGTGATCCACCCACCTCAGCCTCCCAAAGTGCTGGGATTATAGGCTTGAGCCACTGCGCCCGGCCTGTTGTATGTAAATTTTCAGTTCCGCAAAAGAAGTAGCACTCGAATATAAATTTTCTCAGCAAGGCAGTTTACTTCTATAGAAGGGTGCATCTTACAGATGGAGCAATGGCGAGCACACACCTAAATACCTGAGTCAGGGGTTCTTATCCCTGACTCCCTACTGCTGTGTCATTGCCCTAGTGGCTAGGGTTGGACTGCAAAGTCTAAGCTAATTCCGACTGGCTATTTTAAAGAGAGCAGGGGTATGAACCAGAGTGGTGGGGTGAGCAGTTTGGCGGGAAAAACGATTATAGAACAGGTAACTAAAGGTAACTCAGGTCAGAGCAGGTGACTGGGGGTGACTCAGGTGAAAGCAGGTGACCAGGATGAGTCAGGACAGAGAAGGTGACCAGGGGGAACACATGTGAACTACTGATTAGAACTGATGGAAAAAGCTGTTTACTGAAACTACGAGGAAGTTAAACTTTAAAATGGAGGACAAAAAACTGAACATACTGACATCCTGATTATTTGAAGAGAAATTTAGAACTCATTGTATCCAATGCTGCTTTCACTCTTCTCCCCCACACTCCATTTTCTCCACAGGCAGCCAGAGTGCTTATCTTATTCCTCAGCTTCAACTCCCATGGGGGCTTCCCATTACTCTTCTAATAAAAGCTAAACTCATCCTAATGACCTTCATGGCCAAACATACCAGCATTTCCAACCTCACTTCTTGCTGTTGCTGTCCTCCTTGCCTCATTCCAGCCATGCCGGCCTGGTTGTGCCATTCCTGGAATGTACAGAGCTCATTCCTGGAATGTACAGAGCTCACTCCTGGATGTTGGCTTTGGCTGGTCTCTGCCTGCTCATTCCTGCCCCCAGGTCTTTGGATTAGCTCTTCCCTCTGTCTGGGACATTCTTCCCTTGACTTTTCACTGGTTGGCTTCTTTTCCTTATCATCCAGATCTCAGTTCACATGTCACCTGGGGTGGGGGCATTTCTTGACACTGCTTCCCTCCAATGTTCCCATCATCTATCTTATTTTTTCATAATATGTGTCAGTACTTGAATTGTCCAATTTGTTTACATGTATATTGTAGAATTGTCATTTTCTTTTGTATTCCTCTAACCTCAGCACCTAGAATAGTGCCTAACATGAATTCAATGTTAGTAGTTATTATCATGTATTGAGTGCTTACTAGGTGCCAGACATTGTGCTGAGTACTAAGTGTTGTTTAATTTTCACCACAATCTTTTGAAATACATACTATTTCCCATTTATAATGAGGAGCTGAGGCTCAGAGAGGTTAAGTGACCTTCCTATTATCAGAAGGATAAATGGAGGCCAAGCGCAGTGACTTATGCCTGTAATCCCAACACTTTGGGAGACAGGAAGGAAGATCGCTTGAGCCTAGGAGTACGAAACCAGTCTGGACAACGTAATGAGACCCTGTCTCTACAAAAAATAATTTAAAAAAATTAGCCAGGTGTGATGCATGTGTCTGAAGTCCCAGCCACTCCAGAGGCCACAGTGGGAGGATTGCTTGAGCCCAGGAGGTCAAGGCTGCAATGAACTGTGTTTGCACCACTACACTCCAGCCTGGGCAACAGAGAGACTCTGGGGGGAAACAAAAAAGATAAATGGAGAAGTAGGACTTGATCCCAGGTCTGCATTTTTTTTAACTACTCAGTATTTAATAGTAGGTTGTGTCTTTTTTACCTTTCTAACCCCCCCAGTTCAAAAAATATTGGTGAAATTGAACTGCAAATTTTCAGAAAGGAAGGTTGAAGGTCAAGGGGGTATTTACCTGGAGAGGGAACAGTGACACTTGGCCTGCAAACTGGAGCCATGTGACACACACTCATTTATTCCACAAACATATCAGCCCATTGAGTTCCCACCTCTTGCTAGGTGCTCTTCTAGGTGATGAGAATCCAGCTCCTATGAGAGTTATTTGCCCCCATTTCCCTATGCCCAGCAAAGGGCTTAGGAGAACTATCTGTGGGAGGTCTGTGCTATTTGGGGGGGATGGAGCATCCAAGTCTTTTCTTAGGCAGTCAGGGACCCGCCAAAGCCAACAGCCAGGACTATGCCTCTGAGGACCCACACAGGCCCAGGTATGTTTGTTTTGGAGGAGGCTGGATAAAGAGAGATCAGGATCTTCCAAAGACTGAAAAACAATCAACTCCTTTCCAAAACCTCAACTACCTGAGGCAGACAGAGGTGGGTGGAGAAGTTCCTGTTATTGTTTCAGTTTTAGCCCAGGGGGAAAGCATGGATTCCAGCCTTTTTTTAGAGCACAGAGCACTTTCCTGAGTTGGTGGAAGCCCTGTGGTTGACCCATTAGAGGTGAGGCAGAGCTTGGTAATGAGAGGCCCATCCACTGGAAAATATTGCCTCCCCTGGAGACACAGCCTTCCAGCGGCCACTCGGCTCTGCGCCAAGCTTCTGTACGGCTTACTGAGAAGGAATACCAACACCCACCTAATTATTATGGAATTAATTCTCTTTGATTCCAACTAGATCTAGTTCTGAAATTTAAATTCCAGTTGGATGCTGTGGATCAGAGGATGATTTGCAACTGTCCACAAAAGCGACTGAGGAATGAGAACAGCAGATGTGGCAATTTGGCCACACTCCCCTTCCATTATGGGATCATAAGGAGAGTACATTGACATCGTCTATTCCCATAAACTATTCAGGACAATCACAAAAAGATCTAGTCCTTTGGGATATCCGGCACCAAAAAAAAAAGAAAAGAAAAGAAAAAAGAAATCCGTGGCCCGGCATCCTGGCTCACACCTGTAATCCCAGCACTTTGGGAGGCCGAGGCAGGCGGATCACCTGAGGCCAAGAGTTCAAGACCTGACCAACATGGTGAAACTCCGTCTCTACTAAAAATACAAAACTTAGCTGGGCATGGTGCCTTGCGCCTAGTCCCAGCTACTCCGGAGGCTGAGGCAGGAGAATCACTTGAACCCAGGAGGCAGAGGTTGCATTGAGCCGAGATCACGCCACTACACTCCAGCCTGGGCAACAGAGTGAGACTCCATCCACCACCTCCAAAAAAAAAGAAAAATCTAGTCATGTAAAGGGGTTAACAGACCCCAGATGAAGAAAGAATCTAATTAGATTCTGTCGAATTCGAGTGACAGAGGAAAATATTATGACAAAAAGGAAGATTTAAATTCCAGAAGCATCAAAGTTTAGATTTCTCTCTGCATAATAAATACGCAGCAGTCTTTTCTCCATCTTACTTAGCAGAGGGGTTTCTCAAATTAAGGACCGTCCAGTCCATCCTTCACACTGCCATCAGTAAACTCCCCACTCAGCAAACCTGACTTGACACTCCTTTGTGAGAAACACACTAGTGGCTTCCCACTGTGTCTCCCCTGTTCATGCTCCAAAATCCAGCCACGCTGTCCTGTCTCCCATCACTCAGCCTGCTGCACCCAGTCATTAATGGGCCTTGGCACGCGCTGTTCCCTCTGCCTAAATCCATCTTTTTGTCTAGATATGGTCAGTTTCCCCAGCTGTGCATTCCCCCTGGTACCTGGCACTGTCCTATCCCGCTTTATTGTAAGTGCTTAACTGTCTGCTCTCCCCGTGGATGTTGTGGGGGCAGGGACCATATCTGTCTAGTTTGCCTTGGGATCCCCCAGAGCCCAGTACAGTCCCTGGGACAAAGTAGGAGGGGAAAATGGACTCATTAAGTTAGACTTCTCCAATCTGAATGACCTGTGTGCTGCCTTAAAAGCCTGGAGTAGGTTAAGAAATGAAGACAGAAGGATAACAGGGTTGGAACATGCAAAAGCTGCCTAAGAGGAGTGGAAGACACGTGCCCCTCCTTCCTTTCTCTTCAGCTTACCCAGCTCCTGAACTGATGAGCAAGATCCATGGAGTTTTTGCTGACCACAGTAACAGAAAAGACTATAAAATTCAGCTTTCCATCTGGTTCTTCATGGTCCAAGAAAATACAGCAATTTCAAACTCCAGGGAGACATGCATTCAAATCATGAAAGCTTAAACCTAGCCTGTGGTAGAATCCCCTGAGTAGCATGAATTTGACTCAGGAAGAAAAGTGAAGAAGGCATCATTTACTCTGTAAGGATTGATTCCCTGGTGACCCTGACAGGGGATGAGTTTGATGTTTCCTCATAGCGGTTTTCCCCCTCTGGCCTTCAAAGCCAACCTGCTCAATTCCACAGCTGGTCCTTGCTTCTCTTTCTTTATGCCAACGCCAACATGCCCCTCGTCATAAGGCTTATCATCGGCTAGTGCTCGGCAGATGAGGCTGCAGGAGGAAGCTGGCCTTCCAATGGGAGTGCTTTAACATCTGTCCTCGACAGTGGTCCAAACCCTGGCCGCTACTTCAATGCAAAAATGATGCCTTTGCTTTTTAATGTTTTATGTTAGAACCAGGGTTAACTGAGAATAGCTGGGGAGGGATGAAAAAAGAATCAGCTCCTCCTTTATCTAAAAACATCACATGAGACCTCGGGCGTGCTCAGGAGTCTGTCTGATTTCATTCTTCTGGCCACCAGTGCACCTTTGCTCTTGGCAGGAAAAAAAAAATAGGGCAAAGGTTCAGAAAAGCCATCAATAGGCTGGTCTCCTAGTATTTGGGACCCAACTAGAGAAGGGAATTTTCAGAAATGTGCTAGAAATACCAGCTCTGCAGAGATTTGACAGCCGGTTCGAAGGCTTCAGGCAGTTTGGATAAGCATCTAGATTTTGGGTACATTTCTGAGCCTGCTCTGTGAGTCCTTTGAAGTATATCCAACTTGAATAAACCTTCCAGATAGCTGGGGCCAGTGAAAAAGCTTTCTTTGGAAATTCCCCTGCAAGTGCCTTGTTGTTTCTCACAAGGCAGCCAGCCCATCAGGACAAGGGATCTAAAAAGTAGAGAAGGAAGAAGCTCGAGAATGTTTCTATAATGTTCAATTCACTATCTTTTTTCCCCTTCCTACCCTTTTTTACATAGGGAGAAGGAGACAGCAGATAGATCACCAAACTCCCAGTGGACTTTGAGGATCGTGAGTGTAGATCTGCTCATGGCTTGCCCATGACCCCTTTGTACTGATACAGCCTGGCTGTTTCTAAAGGCCTAGGCTTAGATGTACAGGAAAAGCACCACATATGTTAGAATAACGAAGAATAACAGGAGAAGTCATTTGCCCTCCAGAAATTCAATGCTGGAAGCCCTTATGGAGAGCTAGTGAGGAGTCCATGCATTGGTTCAGGCAGAAGGTTCCATCTCATTTCCCAGAGAAGCATTCCCTGGCCGCCTAGGCCAGAGCTGGAGTCTATCTTCTCTCCTGTTTGCACAGGTTTTCTAATCACAGAATTACTGGAGCATCAAGAAGCGCCTGCATGCTTGGAAGGGCTTCCAGGCAGATAAACACACCTCCGCGCCGGGTGGCATTTTCCCAGGGTGCAACCCGGACCGGCTCTGGGTCACACGGACGAGGTGAAGTGGATGGGCAAAGAGTGAGTGGGGTGCCGAACACTGGCTTATTTAGGGAATCAAATAGGCAGGAGCCTTTATAAGCTGGAAGTGGGACCTTCCAACCTGCTTTGGTTCATTCGAGAGGAGGGGGCTGAATGATGCTTCTTCTCTAACTCAAGAGAAGTGTGCATGAAGGACAGGGAACAAGGTTCCAATGAGCAGCGGATCATCAGCCGCCCCCACACGGATCATCCAGCAGCATCCCACAGCGCCACTGGCTGACCATGAGCCAGGAGGGAAATGCCCTTTATTTTTAAATTTTTATGTTTTGGAGACTGAGTCTCATTATGTTGCCCAGGCTGGTCTCAAACTCCTGGCTCAGGCGATCCCCCCACCCCAGCCCCTTGAATAGCTGGGATTACAGGTGTACGCCCCTGTACCCAAAATGCCGTTTTTTGATCCTGGGACTGAATGAGAGAAGGAGGGTGACAGGGAGCTCTGGCTGCAGAGGAACCCACTGGAAGGAAAAAGGCAGATCGTTTTGTTTCTTTATTATTTAAAAATATTAACAGCAATTAAAAACAACAACAACAACATTCACAACCTTTCACAGAGTCCTATAAGCTTTGGCCATTCATTCCCAACGGAGTCCTTCATCCAAAGGCAGGTGGCGATTTCAGCCAAAAGGCCCCTTCATGGTTTTCATGGGTGGGTACTGCTGCTCCATCGGCATGGCTCCAAAGCAGTCAGAGGGGGTTACACTGGCCAGCCTTGCCTGGCTGGCCCATGGGACCCGGGGGCCCAGGGATGCCAGGGATGCCTTGCTGGCCCATCGGTCCTGTTGCGCCCATCTTGCCATAGCCTGGAGGACCTTGAGGACCTAGGGAGGGAAGGGCCACAGAGGGAAAATCAGAGGACCCAGATCATGAGGGAAAAAAGCCATAATGGCATCAAATCACACCTTCCATTTGGTGACTGTTTCTCAAGTCACCACGTGTTTTCATGAAGACCTAGTCTGACCCTCACATTATTTTAACACTAACAATACTGCTGGCAAGTTTTATTTAGAGCTTCCGTGTGCCAGGCACGGGGCTGAGTGCTTTTGATGCATTATTCATTGAATCTGCACAATTTCCTGAGGAAGGAGCTATTTCCTAATTTTGTAGATGAGGACACAGGTTCAGAGAGGTTGCACATCTGGTAAGCTGTGATGCTGGGTCTCAGAGCCAGGTCATCAGGCTTTGGCCACTCTCTTCACGCTAGACAGCCAAGACACATCTTAGAGAGCACCTCCAGAGGGCTTCAAAGGCCTCCTCGGGGCGTGTAGCCAGTGAGGTGCTGAGTAGAACTTGAACTCGAGTTCCTCAACCCCAACTCCATGCGGCTGTCTCCCACTGTGTCATGCTAGCCCAGTTTAGGACTTAAGGACAGGCTCTGAGTCTTCCGCCCCCACATCCCCACAGGCCCTGGCAAAGCGTCTTGCACGCAGTGGCATTACTATAAATGGTGGTTGGTTGGCCTGCCGTTATTTGGAGTTTGACACAGCTGTGTCATCGGAAGAACAGAAAGAAAAGGGGTCTCTGTTGCTCTGGATTCATGGTCTCAAGTGGTGGTTTTTCCTACCTGGGGGGCCGGGAAGACCATTTTCTCCTGCAATGCCAACACCAATGTCCCCCTTTTCACCTTTGGTGCCAGGCAGTCCTGGAACAAAAGAAATAAAATAAGTCCTATCCCTGAGCAGAAAAATGACACAGCCCAGTCAGATTACTTGAAAGACACACACACACCCCTCATATTCACAAGAGACCTCATGGAATACTTAGGCCTGCCCCAAAGAACTACGTGTGTCTCTTGGGAACTGTAGGGAAGAGCTACCTCTCACTCCTGGCAAGCCCTGCCGTCCTTCTCTGCCAATCTGACCAGGGAGCCCAGGTGATCCCGGAGCGCCTGGCCTGCCTGGAGCACCATCCTTCCCTGGGGGCCCTGGTCGCCCCGGCGCTGCCGCCATCTCCATGGGGAACTGCATCCTGGAGGTGTAGTAAGCCATTCTCTCTGTAAAAAAAGACAAGGACAGATGAGAGGGTCCCCCAGGGACTCAGAATGACTGCAGATGCTGCATATAGGTCGCCAGCATGGAGCCCACAGCAGCCTGCCTTCACAGGGATGTCAGGGAAAGGAGTATGGGGGTGGGTCTCCCAAGTGGTGTCCCATGTCCTGGCCTCCACATCGCTCCCCATGGAGATCCTTCCAAAGCGCAGATCTGACTATGGCATCTCTCTGCTCCAACACCCCTCATTAGTTCACTGCTGGCTTCAGAATAAAGTCCAGATTCCTTGCTTGGCATTCAAGGTCTGCTTCCCAAGCAAGACATCCGGCCCCATCAGGACAGGGCCCCGTGTTTTCCCCAGTCCCTGGCACATCAATGTTGGATGAACAAATGAATAGAAAAAACGCTTCAAATAAACCACCCCAGCCATCTTACAGTGCCGCTTGCCCCTGTGTTTACAGCTCACTTCGGGCAGACTCGTTTGATACCAATTTTCTTGTCTGTCTCCTTTGCACAAGTGGGGGCGCGGGGGAAGGCGGGAGGGAATCATTTTATCTCTGAACAGAGCAGGTGACAAGGAAGGTCTGAAGGATAATGGAACATATGCTTGTCAACCCCAGGCCTGTGAGTGTGTGGAGGGCGAGAGCAGGAGGACATTGAGCTTTAAGGAAAAAAGAGGAAAAGTCAGGGCAGAGAAGTCACAGGGAAGGGTGGGCAGCACCCATGGCCACCCAGCTGGCTGCCAGTTACCATCAAACATTTTAATGATCTCTTGTCTGATGAACCTCTTGATTTCATCATAATTCACCATGTCTCCCTGAAGAAAGAGAAGAAAACCTGCCTCAATTATACTTCCAAACCTGGCACTTTCCCCTGTGGAAATAAAGGATGGGAAGGAAGGCAGAGGTCCCAGGAGCCTCCCACAGATTATTTCTTTTTTTTTGAGACAGAGTTTCACTTTGTCGCCCAGACTGGAGTGCAGTGGTGTGATCTCGGATCACGGCAACCTCTGTAGATTCTTCATCCAAAGTCCTAACCACCCAGAAGTGGTACAAAACATTTTGTGCTTAAGCACATTTTTCTGGGAAGAGGGTCCTATCACCCCACCCTTAGTTAAGAACTGCCCTCTATGGGAGCCATGCTCTTTTCTGCAGAATGTTAGCAGGAGCTTGGAAGATGATCCGTTTTCCACCCCCACATGCCTGCTCTATGGGACAGCGCCCACAGCTGCCAGCCTTTCCCCTTACCATGGAGCCAGGCACACCAGGCAATCCAGGGCTCCCCCGAAGGCCCTGGAGACCCAGGGTGGCCTCTCTCTCCTACAGGACCCGGTGGCCCAACAGGCCCCATGGACCCACTCTTGCCAGGCCCACCAGGCATGCCGGCTCTCCCCTTCTCTCCTGGCTGGCCCTCTGTCCGGCAGCTCCTGGATCACCCTGCAAGGATAGATACAAAGTGCTGTCAGATGACATCATGATGTCTCACCAGTCTGCCCTTTTCTCTCCATCCTCCCACCAGACCCCAGCATCTCTCTCTGGACTCTGGCCACAGCATCCTGACAGATCACTGGTCCTCCTAGAAGACAGTTCTCCTGTTGTTACCTCCCTACTTAGAATTTCTGATGGCTCCTAGGCCGGGCGTGGTGGCTCACGCTTGTAATCCCAGCACTTTGGGAGGCCAAGGTGGGTGAATCACGAGGTCAGGAGTTCAAGATCAGCCTGACCAAGATGGTGAAACCCTGTCTCTACCAAAAATACAAAAATTAGCCAGGCGTGGTGGCACACGTCTGTAATTCCAGCTACTTGGCAGGCTGAGGTAGAGCATTGCTTGAACCCAGGAGGCAGAGTTTGCAGTGAGTCAAATGTTCATGCCACTGCACTCCAGCCTGGGTGACAGAGCAAGACTCTTGTCTCAAAAAAAAGGAAATTCTGATGGCTCCCAAATGCCCTCAGGATAAAGCACTCACTCCTGGGCCAGGCATGCAAGGTCATTCGTGATGTGGTTCTGATCCTTCCTTCCTCAGCCTCCTCTCCTTGCCCTCTGCCTCCTGCCAGACCTCACTGGTTATGATTCTCTGTCATGGTCCTCCCGGCCTGGAATGCCCTTCCCCTCATCTCTCTCTACCCAGTGCACCCCCTCCTGAGCTGAAGCGTCCCGTTCTCTCCGGAGCCTCCTCGACTCCCCCAGGCTGGGCTGGGTGCTTCTGCCTCTTGCTCACAGCGCTATGTCTCTTCGGCTTCTGGAAAACTTGCTATTTGCCTGTGTAAGTGTGACTGGTCTATTGTGAGCACCTATTGTTCGGGGACCTCTGTTTACCTGAGGCCAGGACAAGGCCTGGAATGTGAGCAGGAGCAAGGGGATGCTCGGGAAATGAAAACAATGAATGAATGAATGAGTCAATCAGTGAGTAAATGAACTGGAGATTTCCTTCCCCCAGCCACAGCTAATGACTGGATGTGGGAAATTTTCAGACACTCTGCTGTTCCCAGTTCCGCCGTTTTCCCATGGTAACTTGGAGCTGGGCTTCATCAACTCTCGAGCGTCTCCCCCTCACACCCAGCCAGTGCCCACTCACCTTGGGCCCAGGAGGTCCATAGAGTCCCTGCTTTCCAGGGGGTCCCTAGAGGAAAGCAAGAGTCAGAGGTGAAGTCCAGGCAGCATCTCTGAGGCGCCCTGGGGGAGGGAGGAGCAGTGAAGAGACCCCTTCCACAGCCCGAGGCCCCCAGGTGTGTCCAGCAGGGCTCTGTGAGAAAGGACCACAGCCTTTCTGCCCGCAGAGGGGCTGACAGCTGGAAGGGAAAATGATGTCCCCAGGGCATGGCCTTGTTTAAGCATGTTGGCTGGACCCCATCACAGATGAAGAGAGGTGAGAAGTCAGAATGTGACGGCCAGTCTGTGGCATACTGGGGGGACTGGAAAGACCTGGTGCCTAGGAGATGTTTGTTTGGAATTTATTTTATTTTTTTATTATTCTTATTATTGCATTGTTGTTGTTGTTGTCTTTTTTGACCAGGTAACAGGGTTTTAAAAAAGTAAAACAAATCTCACTCCCGTCCTTGGCCCCAATTCCCTAATTCCTCTCCCCCAGGACAACAAGGGTTACCAGTTTCCTGTATATCTGTCCAGAGATAGTCCGTAAACATTCACAGGGAATGTTTACTGAATAAATGAAGAGGGGTCGGGGCAAGGCGAGGAGTGGGAAGCATCCCCAAGGAAACAGAGAAGACCAGTACAACTGTACCTCTTTGCCAACTGCGCCATCTGCACCAGGTTCACCCTGGGGAGTAGAGAACAACGGAGACGTGATGAGCTCCAACCCAGTTTGGTGTCAGATGCCTCACATCGTACGTGGGGCATGCCCAGCCCCTGTTCCACCCAGAGGCCATGATCCTCCAGCCCTCACCCTCTGACGCTCTAGGCACAGGCCATGGAAACTTACACCCCCACCCATACTCCAGCCTGATCCCAGAGCCCCAACGGCTCCCAGCCCGTCTACAAGAGCTCTACAAGGGAAGAACAGACCATGCCTGCCTTGCTGTGTGCTTGGATCCCGCCACCTTGCACACTCCCTGGCTCTGAATCTATGTTAAACGGTTGCTGAATGAACACATGAACAGCCTGAGCCTGCCCCCTCCCTGCGACCAGCGAGGCTGCCTCCTGGTGGCTGCTGGGGAAGAGGACTTAGTGATTGCTAGGCAAGTGGGAGATTCATCCAGGGGGTCCTGGAGGCTCCTGAGCCTGCAAGGAGGGAGGCAGAGTCCTTGGCAGGAATCAGAGCCAATAGGCGTGGTGACACTGAGCCCACCTGGCAGATGGGCCCACGGGAGTCAAACACCCCAGCCCAGGCCGGCAGCCCCCACGGTCACTGCTGCTGCCCCCCCAGCAAAAGTCTGCGTTGGTGGAAAGCATCCTGATGGGTCCCAGGAGACCTGGGTCCCTGCCTCTGCTCTCCCAGGAGACTTCATCCCTGAGCCTGGCAATCACTTGCACCTGATGGGGTTCACCTGTCTGGAACTTTTGAGAGAGGTAGGTTTGCAGAGTGGCTAAGGACACAAATTCTGGAATCAGGCAGGCTGGGATCAAGTCAGAGCCCTTCCACTCACGAGCTGTGTGACTCAAGCAACCTACCTAACCTTTCGGAGCCCCAGATTCCTCATCTGTAAAACGTGGACAATCAGATCCACTAAGTGGGGCTTCGGCACAGATTAAGACAAAATGCAAGGCCGGGCATGATGGCTCACACCTGTAATCCCAGCACTTTGGGAGGCCGAGGCAGGTGGATCACCTGAGGTCAGGAGTTCGAGACCAGCCTGACCTACATGGTGAAACCCCATCTCTACTAAAAACACAAAATTAGGGGGGTGTGGTGGCGCATGCCTGTAATCCCAGCTACTCAGGAGGTTGAGCAGGAGAATCAGGTTGCAGTGAGCCGAGATTGTGCCACCACATTCAGCCTAGGCAACAAGAGAGAAACTCCGTCAAAAAAAAAAAAAAAAAAAGAGAAAGAAGAAAGAAAGATAAAATCCACACCAAATGCTTAGTCTACCACTCAGCATCCGTTGGTGACCAATATCTCAGCGCTCTTAGTATGAAATGTGAGCTAAGACCAAGAACTGGTTTTTGAGAACCTCAGGAAGTTACAGAAACAGGACTGCATTTCTGGTTCCTGACATTTAGCAAGATTTTCTGTGGTTACCGACAAGCTCCCCTGGGGAAGGGGCAGGGGCAGAACAGGGCCACACGGCTGAGGGGTCTGCAGAAGGTTGAGGCTGGTGCACCGTCACAGGCAGTGACCTCGTGTGCAGCCTGGCACAGCACTGCCCTGCAGGGCCTGTCCTTCCAAATTCGCATGGTCCTCAGGCCCGAGCACCTTGCTGCCATCCTGCCATGCTGGCAGCCTCTCCTTCCTTGGAGGCCCCAGATATGTCGTGCTGTGCTCAGCGGGACTTGAGCCAACTGACTCTTTCCCCATGGGCTATGCTGCAAGATGTGGGATCTTACCGGGGGGCCAGGGTGTCCAGGGGGGCCGGGCTGGCCTGGGAGCCCTGCAAGGCCCCTTTCTCCGGTGGCTCCTCGGTCTCCTTTCAGACCCTAGAGAATAGGAAGGGAGACAGTGAGAGGGGAGGGAAGCAGGCAAAGTGGACCCCCCACGTAGCCAGACAGATACCCCATTGTGTGCCAGGGACCACAGGGAGAAGTGGCACCGCCTGAGCTTGCAGCAGGACTCTGAGATGACCTCCAGCCCTCTCCCAAAGCCCTCTGCCATATCCTAGAAGGCGAGATCTTTGGGGACAGGAGAGGCCGACACCAGGAAGGAGGGGATGAGACAAACTGTTCTCCATCTCCCCAGCTTCCTTGGAATGGAGCCCACAGCCAAGCAGGGCAAAACTCCTGAGAGGGAGGAAGGAGCAGAGCATGTTACTCACCACTGCAGAGATCCCAGCTGGTCCTGGCTGGCCTGGAGGCCCTGGTGGCCCCTAAAGAGAGATGAGTCAGTGGGACAGAAACAGGTTCTAACAGTAACACCCGAGGGGCACAGGGCCTGACAGCAGGAAGAAGAGCTGAACTTCAGCAGCTCCGTGTCCTCCGGAAACCTTCCTTCCCTCTGGTCTTACACTTGAGCTTCTGACAAGATTTGTGCCCAGAGCT
This sequence comes from Ateles fusciceps, assembly GCA_036589455.1. Taxonomy (NCBI): domain Eukaryota; kingdom Metazoa; phylum Chordata; class Mammalia; order Primates; family Atelidae; genus Ateles; species Ateles fusciceps. Next base: position 3,378,294 of record JAZHEH010000733.1, read on the forward strand.
GAGGCCTGGGGGACCCTGGGCACACAGGACCCCTCCCTCCAACCCAGGCTGAGTGGAGCATCTGGGGCTGTGCTGAGGGGGATGACCCCAAAGCCATGGCCAGCGGCCAAGTGCAGAGGACAAAGGCCTGGGGAGTTACTATCGGCCTAAGTGGCTGCTGAGACCCCCTGCTTCCCTAACAGCAGCCCACTTGCTGCTGTTCTATGGAAGAGGGAAGACCAGGAGCTGGGGGTCTGTGTAGCAGGGGGTGAGGGGTAGGGGCTTGGCACTGACCCAGACATCCACAGGGACAAGGAGCGGACACTTGCCGTCCAACACTGGGGCGCCCGGAACTCTAACACCCAGACATTCCCCTGCTGCACTAGGGCTGCGTCTGAAACGCCCTCCCCCAGCTCTGATGCCTGCATTCACGCCTCTGCCGTGCAGCTCAAAGGTCACCTCCCTGGCCAGAGTGACACCTTCTCTGAACCCCTGGGGGCACTTGGGTCTCTCTCAGAGCACTTCCCTTCACACCCGCAGGTGGCACATTCCAATTCATCTCTAGTCTCTTGGGGCGGAAATGTCCAGCATGGAGACTGCCACGCCGAAGGGCGAAGGGGCTGGACAGACGGAGGTGAGAGGCGGAAGCCTGCACCCTCTCAGCCCTAGCACCGCACTGAGTCTCCAATGGAGCCACGTTTCTGAGTGTGCCTCCCTGTCACTCATCATGTGAGGGGGAACCAGCCTCGATACGGCATTCTGAATCCAGGGCCTCTGGACCCCTTGAGATGCATAAAAATAGAGATGGAGACCTGAGAGTTCCTTTTTTTTTTTTTGGTCGTGAACTATTTTTAACGTTTCCAAAAGCCTTTTGGAAATTATTATGCAGCCAGCCACAACAGGGCTGCAAGAAAATGCCAGTATCTTCGCTTTTCTCTGGAGGCCGTCAGCCGGGTGCTGTCACACTGATCAAAGGCACCGCCTGGCAGTCGTCTGTGTTAGTGATGAGTGAAGTAGACAGGAAATTCATTACTGCTTGATAAATGTCCTCTCCAACTCTCCCCGTCTTGGGAAACACTCCACCCATTTACCCAGTTGCCCAAGCTGAGTGCAGGAGTCAGCCCTGATTCCCCCTCTTTATGTCACTCTGTCTCCCCCAACCCCAATCCAGTTCATCAGCAAGTCCCCCACCTCTAGGCACCTCCCAGATCTGACCACAGCTCCCCGTCTCCACTGCAACCATCCATCCATGGCTTCCATGCGTCTGTCCTCTCCCACCCCTGACCGCACCGAGACAGCCGCCCCTATCGCCATCATGTCCTTCTCCGAGCTCAGCTGTCCCCTTGCTACTCACAGCTTTCTCACTATACACTCCAGCCACCCTGCTCTTTTTGGGGTTCCTCAAACACACCCAGCTCCTCCCTGCCTTGGACCCTTTGTATCTGCCACCCCCCTCTGCCTGGGACTCTTCCCCCAAGACTGCTCAATAACTGCCTCCTTCTTTTATTCAGGCCTCAGCTCAAATGTCACCTCCAAGAAGGGTCCCTCCCTGTGACAGCGCATGGCTGCCTGATGCTTTCACGTTGGGTCTTCTGTTCGCTGCACCTGCGTGCAAGCTCTGAGATCAGGGACCTCGCCTTTCTTGCTCACTGCTGTTGCCCCAGCGCTTGGATCGCTGCCTGGCATGGTGCAGGTGCTCCATGATTATGTGTTGACTGAATGACCTTCATCTGATAAGTGGATTTGAATGTGCCCAGAAAATAAGAAAATGACGAAAAGCCTGGAAACCACAGAAAGAGCGGCCCCAGCGCCGGGCCACTAGCCCCCACGTGGGAGCCGTCTAGCTCCATGGCTGGGCAGCCCCTGTGGCTAGTTCTTTCAGGTCATGACAGCCTATGCACCGCCACCCACCCCATCAAGAGGCTACCTCTCATGGAGACGGAGATGAAACTGGTTCAACTCACAACATGGCCGGGGGAACCGGGTCTTCCCTGAGGTCCCATGGCACCAGGTTCACCCTGCAGGAGCCAGGAAAAGGACAAAATGACACCGAAACTGACTGACTTGCACCATGTGGCTGTCGGGTGGGAAAGGGCTGGGCAGAACAGGTGGTAACACCCGTGGCCAAAGGAGCCAGGCGATTCCCAGCCTTCAGACCCATGCCTCCCAGAGAGTCAGGGAGAGAAGGCAGACCCACAGCCTGAGCAGGCCAGGCCCTGCCTTTTTAGGTTGGTGACCCAGCAACCTCCAGGGGAGCAGAACCAGTTACAACCCTTAAGAGGAGGGAGAAAGTTCGAGAGGTGCAGTGGTGGGTGAACCCCTCCCAGAAGGCTGAGGTAGAAAGCGGCCCATCTGCCACTTAGCAGGAGGAAGTGGCTGCACCCCAGACTCTGAAGAGTCCAAAGGCAAACTGAAGGCAGCCGTGTGGACCCCTGGCCCTTACCTCTGCGCCAGGCCGGCCAGTGCTGCCAGGGGGTCCTGGTTTGCCACAGTCACCCTAGAAGAGAGAGAGGGCAGGCAGCAGGAGTGCGCCAGACCGTCACTTGACATCCCTACCCCAAGTCAACCTCACATCAGAGGGGCCCTGCTACCTGCCCCGGCTTTGGCCACCTCTGATGCCCTCCGGCTGGTAGACAGAGAAGCTCTGACCCAGTATGCCAGGCACCGGTGGCCCCAGGAGGCGTTGATGCTGGGATGGCCTCTCTGCCCAGGCTAGGCTGCCATGTCTGCCTGGGGGCGGGGCCTTCAGGAGAGCAGAGACAACCTGCTTGGCAGAGGTCACCAGGCCCTTACCTTAGGTCCTGGGAGGCCAGGATGTCCTGTTTTCCCCTTAAAGCCCTGAAAGCAAAAGCAGGGAATTCTCATGTCCTTCACGTCAACTGGGGGCCTCTTCCCCACTCCTCCTTCCTCAGCTTAAACAATTCAAACCCATCCAAAGTCACAGCACGGTCCACGGATGATCTGGATTTGCTGTTGCAGCCACCCAGGCAGAAGCTGCAGCATCGCAGCTTCCAACTCCTTCCTGCGGCTCAACTTACCGGCGGCCCCATGAGTCCAGGGGGGCCAGCAGGACCAGGGTCCCCCTAGGGAAAGAGACCAGGAGGATTGAGACAGGAGTTTTGCCCAGCTTGTACTCAACTCATCCCACTGTCCTCCCCTCTCTCCAGCCCCCTCCACAGCTCTCCCCAGATGGAGGGGACGAATCCAAGCCTGGATCAGCCTCCGACTGGCTGTGGATCCTGTGACTTCCAGTCCCTCTCTGGGCCTTCGTTTTCCTTCTTTGGGATATATAAGGGGGTTGACTTTGATGTTCTACCCTTTCCCGTGGCCCCCGCCCTTTCAGATTCCCTGGCAAAACCCCAGGAGCAGGGCTTGCTCAAGTCCTTCCCTGTCCACACCCTGATGCTTCCCGAAGCCCAGCCTGGGTTCCTCAGCTGTCTGAGTTTCTGCATACATACTGCCTTCGTCATCTGGCCTTTGGTGAGACCTAGCTTGCCTACCCTGCTTAAGGCCACTAGGAGAACTGGAAACCAAGGGGCTGTGGTGCCACTGGGAGCTGGGGGCAGAGAGAGATACACTGAGGAGGGCATGGGTGCCCCCTGACAAAGATGGGGGTGCTTCGGTTCTTTCCATCATGGTTCCCTTGACTTTGACTCTCCAGGAAAAAAGGAGAGGAAGGGGCACCTGCCCTCCCGGCCCATCATCTCACCCTCAAGCCAGGCTTGCCGTCCTTCCCATCCAGACCATCCAGACCGGCAGGGCCCTGGAAACAGGAAAGAGGCATTTCTGCATGCCGGTGCCAGAGCCCTAGGAGCTAGGAGACATGGCCCAGCCCCTCGACTCTCTCCACCCGTCCCCTGACTCCCCCCAGCGCACCCACACACACACACACACACACGTGCACCCCACACGTGCACACACACCCCACACGCCTGTCAGGCTAAGAGGGCACACACTCACCTGAATCCCAGGAGGTCCCGGTGGCCCAGGAGAGCCAGGCATGCCTGATGGGCCTCGAATCCCTTCGCTGCCCTGGAAACAAGACCACCCCCCCACCAACACCAATAAAGTCAGCAGGGCTTTGTCCCACCCGTGGAGACGACGCCCTGGGTCAAGGGTTCTGGTGACTGCTGGAACAGGACAGCTGGCTTCTGGGCCAGGTCTGTCCCTGTCTAACAGCATATGTGGCACACGTCTCCTCCCCAGGAGGATCTGTCTTTGTGTGCAAAGCATCCCCTTTCTTTGCTGCTCCCTGCGGAAGGGACAGGGCATCTTCTCCAGTGCTGACCCAGAGGCTGGCATGGCAGGGGCTCAGTAGCATGTGCCAAACTGGAATCCACACGGGCTCAATCCACACAGGCCTCCACAGCGCACCCAGCGCCACGAGGGCTCTGAGTCCTTGAGATGAAAAAGTGGGTGCCCCTGTCCTCAAAGAGCTCACGGTCCAGTGAGGGTCACGGGCCCAACGCAAGCAGGGGGCAATGCAACAGTCCGTGTGTTCTGCGTGGAGAGGGGCTGTGGGAGCTCAGAAGAGGGAGCGGTTCCCTCTGGCTGGGGACCAGGGAAACTGTCACTGAAGTGTCACCAGATGCTAGCCTCTGAGGATGTTTGGGATTGGGCAGGTGGAGGAGAAGAGCACATGCCAGCGGAAACTAAGAGAAGGTTAGAGATTTGCAAGTCACCACGTGCCTGGCCTGGCATGTGTCTAGGGTGTCTAGGGGAGCCCGTGGGATGGGTGGGCAGGCAGAAGAGGCCAAAGAGTCACCTTGATGGGTGGGGACCCTGAACGCTGTGCTCAACTTTATCGAACAGTCAGTGGTTTTCCAACTGTACTTCTCAGAGCGCTGGGGGCTCCTAGGGGAGCCTAGAAGCTGGGGGTATGAAGTGGGGACTGAAGAGGGGGTATTCCAGGACCCCTACTGTTGTCTTAGCCAGGGCAGCTCCACTGGTATTTGTTTTATAGATTGACGTTTTTACGTTTGCTTTTATATGATAAAAAGGCTCAGAGACTGCAAAATAAAGTCTGAAAACCCCTGCTACAGGCACTGGGGAGCCATTGAAGGTTCAAAGCAGAAGAATGATGAGAACTGATGCGTGGATTGGAATGTTTACCAGAAAAGGCCGGGGGAGGTAAGCAGCATAGCGGGGGAAGGTTACTGCGTTCTCCCAGTGGGGAGAAGGCAGCTGCCCTGCATCAGTGGCTGTGGGGTGGTCAAGGGACGGCATCCTACTAGACAGACCCAGCAAAGGGGAAAAAGAACTTGGGGGGGGCATTGCAATGCCACCAGCCACCAGGAGGGGTCACCACAGCCCCAGCCAATGTTGGCCCCCACTGGGAGTTCGGATGAAGAACCACTGGCCAGAGGTTTGGGATTCTCTGCAATGACCAGCCTAAGGAGAGCAGGGGCTGCAGGTCCTCTGCAGGGAAGGGAAGTGAAGGGAGCTGGCAACCGTGACTGTCCCAACCATGGCTGATCAGCATGGGCTCTAGGGAGGTAGGGAGGGGCCCAGGTCCTCCTGGAGCTGGGAAGGAAGTCTCAGCTCAGCTGCTAACACTGCTGTGTGCCCCTGGGCTGCCCCAAGCCTGTGGACATCAGTTTCCTCACCTGCACAGTGAGATGTTCATGTGTGTGCTCTCAGGGGAAAAGAGGCTCTCCTCAAGGCTGTAGGCTCCTGCTCGTCCCTCTCGACCCAGATTCCCCCACCCCAAGCTCAGGGGCTTCTTACACCATCCACCCAGCACGTCTAGGGAGCCCAGAGGTTGCACCGAGACAGGAATGTCAGCCCCAAACCAAGGCAGAGCCGTGTCTCCAACATTGATCAAGCCAAACTCAAGGGCAGCCAGCACAGGACTCCCCCAATGCTGTTCCCCGGACCCTTGTCACTAGGCAGGACATAGGCCACCCCTGCCCTCTCTGGGCCCTTGGGCACAACTGAAGCACGGCTACCCAGGAGAAGCCCATGCCCCTTCCACGTTGGTGTCCTCCTTTGAGACGCGCTTTCCCCTTCTCTCAGCTCCTCACTCCTCCTCCCGCTTAGGAGAGGAAGGTGGCCTGAGCTGGCTGTCGAGTTCTGGCTCCTCCCCCTACCTCCCTGCTTTTCCCCCCAACCCAGCAGACATGGGCCTGGGCTGCACAGAGGCCGCAGGCATCCTGGGCCAAGCAGACACCTCGAGGAACCTGCTGGTCTGCTGCAGGCCCTGTCACCCTCCAGTAGTCACTGGGCCCATCCTGAAGGCCTCTTTTCCCAGCCTTCATGCAATTGGGTCAGCCTTGGGATTTCCCAAAGCCTGATGCTAGGGGTGGGACAGGGGCATGGAAGCTGCATGGCTCAGATCTGTGACTTTGGCCAACCAGGGGTCCTGCTCACCTTCTCTGCTTGGGGGCCGGGTGGGCCAGGTGCTCCAACTTTGCCTGGGAATCCAGGGGGGACCCTGTATCAACAAAGGGGCAGGCAGGAATGAAAGTGGGGCTACAGGGGGGAGCTCCCCTTCTTCTTCCTCCTGTGCGTGATGCACTGTTGTTAAAGCAATTCATTTTGACTTCCTAGAAGCACCACCCAGGAGTATTACGTCTGCCTGGCCTGCTGGGCTGGGGCCCACCCAGGAGCCTGCACTCTCCAGGTCCCGGTTCCTGGAATCAGGCCTGGCCACCCAGGCTGTTCTCCCCCTGCCTCTCCCCTCTTCTCCCCAGGACCATCCTCCCTGAGCCTGGCCTGGTCAGGCCTGCCCCTCCTAACGAGACCACATCAGACAGAGCCGGTTTTGTGTCTTCTTCACTCACCGGTGGGCCCGGAAAGCCTGGCTGGCCTTGAAATCCCTAGGATGAGAAGCAAGGGACAGTGTGCTGTGACGGCCCGCCTCTCCTGCCTGGCTGCCCAGGTGGAAAGAGTGACAGGTGGGGGCACCCTCAAACTCACGGGCTTTGCCCTCCCCCTCTGCCCACCATGGCTGGCAGGTCAGGCTCTGGGCATGAGGTAGGTCACAGCCCAGGGACAGGTGGGATGGGAAGACTGGAGCTGGTGACCACCAGGGAGGAGAACTCAGCCCCTTCCCTGCCTCCCTGCAGCCAGGCCCCAGTCATCACTCACCTGGTCGCCCTTCTCACCGGAGTTCCCTTGGGGTCCTCGCTCTCCTCGGGGACCCTGTCACCCACAGAGAACAATGCAGCTGAAACCTAATCCTCCTGCCCTCAGACCCCAGGGGTCCCGTGTCCATGTCTCTCTGCCCCTCCTTCACTCACCGCTGGGCCTGTGGGGCCTGGGAGGCCTTCAGATCCTGGGGGGACCCTAAGACACAAAGGAACAGAATCAGTCACTCCAACTGGGGAGGTGAAGGGTGAGGCAGGGGGTTCCATGGGGGACTGCACAGAACAGAGACGGGCACATGCGGGGAGGCCCCCTCTGCCTGGTTTGCTCAGGCTTCCCCCTCTTCTGCCTGAGCTACTGACCCAGCCTCCTAACTTGTCCTGCCACCTCCTGGCTCACTGCAAGCCAGCCAGCAAATGGCTGCCCTCTTCTCCTCTAGCACAGCTCTGATTATGTCAGTCTCTTGCTCAAACACCTTGAGCGGCCCCCTCTGCCTCTGAGTAGGGCGCACACTCTCCCACCAGCGCTGGTCTTTGAGGCAGTCTGTGATCTGCACCAGCCACCCTCTCCCACTTCTCCTCCCTCTCTCCTTCTCATCTTCCGTCTTGCTCAGTCAGACTGCTGTTCCCTGACACGCTCTATACCCTTATGTCCCCGGGCCTTTGCACCCTTAACATGCTCTCCCTTCTACCTCGAATGCCCCCTTCCCCTCCTTTCTAGGTCCCCTGAAACCTTGCCAAATCACTCGATGGCTGGAAGCTGTTCCTGCAGTGCCCCACCTGGCCTCTCCCTCTGGAATTCCCCAGTAGAGACAGCCTCGGGGATCCCTCCCTCTTGCTAATCAGCTCTCAGCTCAAATGCCACATCCTCTGCAAGGCCTTCCTGCCCCTCCGCCTTGAAGGTGCCCGAACACCTCTCTAGCCCCTTCCCTTTCCCTGTCCCACTTCCTCCATGAGTCCCAGCCCTCATCGCTCCTATGCACTTGTTTATTCATCCGGCAGCTGGCTCCCCCACGGCAGGGCACGAGGGCAACTGCCTGCCTTGTTCACCCAGACATCCTCAGAGGCGAGCCCAGCACCCCACAGGCCCCTGAGAAATATCTGTTACTGTGTAAATGCTTGATGGGGTTTGCTGAATCCCACTGAGGCTGCACTGAACTTGGTGAATCTGTGAGGCGGCAGTCCCAGTTTGGCTGATCCTAGATCTGAGGTTTGTGAGATGTGTCACCAGATAGACGTGGATTCAAGTCCAGGTGTCACCACTGACTCACTAGCTGTAGGACCCTGGGGTGAGTCACAGCTTTGTCACTCTGGGGGCCCCAGTGTCCTCATCTGGTCAGAGCCCAATTCCTGTGCTCAACCTGGCAGGCCTTGGCTCTGGAGGGTGGCGCTGCGGGGGCTGGGGCCACGGGGAGACCCTCCTTTGCAGGAGGCAGAGGAATGCTTCTGCGGCCGCCTCCCGGCCCCTCCCCTTGACAGCCCTGTGGGGATCCTCCTCACAGCCTCCACTTCCGTGGGGCCCAGCCTGTGCTGCCGGCTGGGGGGCGGGGGCAGCGGGGGTCACAGTGCGCCTTCACTGGCTGCTGCCAGGTCTCCAGCCCCAGGCTCTGCGGTTCCAGGTGCAGCCCTGCACCCGCCCCCGCGCCACTGGGACTCACCGGCTCTCCTTTCTCTCCCGCTGACCCGGTGTAGCCACGCTCTCCCTTGATGCCCTGACAAGTGGCAAAGAGAGAGCAGAATTAGCCCGTCAAGGCGCCAAGGCAAGGAGTGGAGACTGCAGTTGGCACCCAGACCGGCTCTGGGGGGGATGGCACCGGGAAGACTGCTGGGTGCTCCAAGGCTTCCATGCCTCCCACTTGCCACTGTGCCCCCAAGCCCCGAGCAGAAAGGAGGACACACCCACCCAGTGGCTTCTGTGGGGGTGGCTGTCTCTTCAGTTCTCCCCCACCGGCCCCCCTGCCTCCCCCTACCCCGGCCCCAGGAGGCAGATCTCAGTTCTTGCTGTGTCTGGGCCTGGCAGAGTGCTCTGAGCAGAGTGGTGGGACCAAGCCACACTACCAAGGGGGCCTACGGTGCAGGGCGGGGCTGCATGGACTTTCAGCAAAGGAAGAGGCTGAAATGCCCAGGAATAGGGAGCCTGCCGAGGGGTGCACAGCCTGGCCCTGTCCTGACCACCAGCCCAAGTCTCTGGTACCCCACACCCACTCCCCACCAAGGGTCCCCTTACTCACAGGCAGTCCTGGGGGGCCCATGGCACCTGGGTAACCGGGTTGCCCTGGAGGACCCTGCAAAGAAAGGCAGCCATGCTGGACAGACCCCAGCATTTCCATCCTCCCCTCCCTGAGTAAGAGGGTGGCCAAAGCCCAAACCTCTGGGACTGCCATCTAGCAGGCGCCAGCCTGCCCCAGCACCGCCACACTGGGCCATCTCCCCCAAGCCCCAGGTCCCCTTGGTCGTGACGACCACCACAGACCTGGGCTGGGGAGGCAACCTCCAGCCTGGCCCAGACCCTGGGTGCTGTGCCAGAGCAGGGGGCCCAGCGCACACATGAGGACCAGGGAGGAGGGGGTGGGCGGGGATGCTGAGTGCCCCCAGGGGACGCTGCTGGAGGACAGGGGCTGTGCGTGCTTCTGGCAGGGAATCAGGGCACATGGAGATCGGCCTCCTTTGCTCCTGGGAGAGTGTAGAAACCCCACACTAAGGGAATCCCTGCAGAGGAGCAGAGAGTCTCAAGGAGTCGACCTCCCAGCTTCCACTCAGCAACCACCCTTCGGAGCCCAGGCTCTGCCTCCCCAGCTCTTCCTCCCTTTCCAGCCCTTTCCAGCCCCTGCCAGCTTCCTCTTACCGGCTCCCCCTTGTCTCCAGTCAGGCCCGTGAGGCCTCGCTCTCCTTGAAGGCCCTTGGAGAGAAAAATCATGAGAAACTGCAGGAGCGGGCACTCCCCACCCAGCCCCTGACTCCTTCCCCCTGTCCCACAGCTGTCTGCTCCCACTCCAGGCAAATGTGGAGGTCATAGTGGCTCTCCTAGAGTCCGTGGCAAGGTGACCTGTAAGGGGTGTGCTCCAGAAGGATGACTGGCGGAGGTGTGAACCCCCACACATGGGTGCCTTTCAGGAGGACACCCTTCAAGACAGGTAACTGTAGACATGCCACCCTGGGGGGGTGGCTCTGGGAGGGTGCCTCTCAAGTGCTTGTCGCTGGTATGCCCTGTGTGGTAACTGACTGGGGTATGCCCCTGGGAGGGTGACGGATCAGATGTGTGCTTATTCTGAGGGGCAACTGTCAGGAGAGGTACCCAGATGGATGCTGTCACCAAAGCGTGTCATAGCATCAGACACCCAGCACTTACCTGTGCAAGTCCCCCACCCCCAAGCCAAAAATCACCTTCTTGGAGGGATGCAGGGCAGAGACGCAGGAGGGCTGCCTTCAGAGCAGTCCCTGTCACTTTGCAGGGGGGGGAGGGCATGTCACTTTCCATGAGGGCCACAGCCCCCACCCCCTAATTCTTTAACCTGGCCTTTGCAGGTGCCTCGCCATTAACGGCACCTTTCCTGCCCCCTTCCCTTCGTCCCCTCAAGAGACGGCGCCCAATCCTTTCCACGACACAAGACAGATGGCTAGACGGACAGATGGCCCCTTCACCCAAGCAAGCAGAAACAGACAAGGCCCGGCCAGAGATGAGGATGTGGGGACAGATGGAGCTGTGACAACGAGGGGCCCTGCTCCCTGAGCCTCCATCACCACGCCTGGGAGGAGAGGAGCCAGGCCCCAGGAACACGAAACCTGACACACAGGAGGTTAGTTTCCGTGACCCAGAAGGGAGCAACAGTGAGGCTGGGGGTGATGTAAACACACCTGTGACAATGACGAAGGCAGAGCAATTAACGACACCTGGCAGAGGAGCCGGCCAAGGTGCCGGACACAGAGGGGCAGGGCGCACGACCCTCAGAAACCCAACTGGCTGGTATCACACGCCCCGCCTTGGAGCACACTGGGACTGGAGCCAAGAAGAGGAAGGGAAGAGGAGGAAGCTGAGAGTTTCCTCTAGCACGATGGAAAGGTGCAGGCAGGGCTGCCTTTAAATCCCTGGGTGCCTCTGGACAGCCCTGCCAAGCAGCAGGGCAGCAAACCTGTGCCAGCCTGCAATGTGAAGCTCTGAAGCTTTGGCATCTCTGCTGGGCTCTGAGCCAGGTGTCTGGCAGGGCCCCAAGAACTACTTTCAGCAAATCTTCAGGCAACACCAAAGGTGGTGAGAAGCAGGAGGCAGAGTGAGAAGGCAGGAATGGAGAGGCCCCTAGAGGCACCAGCTGAAGAGAAAGGTTCACGAGCCCAGGTGGACTTGGGTGAGCGCTGCAGGATGGTGGGAGAGATGGAGAAAGAAGACGGAAAGGGGTAAGAGGGACAAGAGGAGAGAAAGAACGCAGGAGAAAAGGGAGAGGACGGACTGGAAAGGAGTCAGAGACTGGGAGGATGTCCAAGCCGCGGGGACCTCAGAGAACCTGTGTCGTTAGCTACCGTGCCTGAAGGGGGAGAACAAACACGGAGGACGGAGGTGAAGTCACGACAGGAGGGGAGCCGAGCAAAAGCCACAGAGACCTGGCTGACCAGGGGAGGGGGAGGTCGAGCAGCGCTAGGTTCTTACGGGCAATCCGGGGGAGCCAACAGCACCAGGAAAACCTGGGGGGCCCTGGTGGGAGAAACAGGCAGGTCACATCTCACAGGCACAGTAACGCTGGGGCAGCCTGGAGGGCACAGTCTGGGGCCTGGGGGTCATGGGGAGAGGAGATCAGGGGAGTATTTTCAAGGCAGCTGGAAAGCAGACTCCTTGAAAATCTTGGCCCAAAGAGACAACTGTTCCTCCCCTTGGCTCCGGGAAGAATGGCTCCTCCATTGGCAGGGCTGCGGAACGGCTTGAGTCAGAGTGCTTCCCCCAGCCTTCTGGAGTCTAACAAAGACTCGGTTGCAGCGGAAGCCGTTTCTTTTGGCCTTGCCCACCATGCCTGCCACCCCAACCTCCATCTGTGCCCCAAGTGGGGGGCTCTCTGGCTCTAAGACGGCTCCCACCAGCCATTTTCTTCTCCAAAACAAGCCTTTTCAGTTCCTTCAACCTTCCCTCGTCACTTCTATTTGCCTGCCATGTCAACATCACAGAGGACTCCAGAGTAGATGCCCTGGTCTGGTCTTTGTAGGTTTACCCTAGCGATGGCCCTACAGAGCAATGGAGGACAGTTCCATCTTAGCTCCGAGCCCTTGTGGGGACTGGCGTCACAGGGGCATGGAGAGGTCTGGCCGGCATGCCGCACGCTTCCCTGGCTGTGGAGGCTGTGAGCCTGAAGCCTAGGCCCCCTGCTGAGGGTGGCCTGGGCACCCCCCCCCAACCTCCACGTAAAGTACAGCAGGGGGTGGGGACAGGGAAGCAAAGATGTGCCTCTGAGGGCCTCTCCTAAGCAGGACCACAGGCAGTGGGCAGAGCAGGGCGCTTCCAGGGCGTTCGGTGGTGGGAGAGTGCAGTCTCTGCAAATGCTTTGCGGAGGGGACAGGGGAGGGCAGTGGAAGTCTCCTCCTCCTTCCTTGCCCAGCCTTTTGGGAACAAGGCAGCCAAATGGTGTCTGAGTGTCATGACCCCTTTGACAGCCTTTCAAGCAGGCCAGGGCACCACAGATACTTACGATAGGGCCTGGAGGACCCGGGGAGCCCCTCATGCCAGGCGGACCCTGCAAAGGAAGCCAAGGGAAATAGATGAGGAGGCCCAGGCCCCTTAGAGCCCCTGGGGTCCCAGCAGCCTTCCTCCCAGCTCGCCAGGGCCAGGTCAACAGAGGGAGGCTGTTGTCCAAGCAGGACCACTTAGCTGACATTAGAACAATCTTTCATTTGGTTCACTCAGTCATCGTACGAACATTTATTGAGCAACTATTATGTACCAGGCACTAGTCCAGGGGCTGAGATCACAGCATAAACAAAATAAATAAAAACCCCTGCCTCAAAGCACTTACATTCTAGGGGCGAGATGGACACTGAAAATAGAACAGGACTGGCACGTAATTGGTGTTGAATTGACACCTGTGGAATGTTCCTGAATGAAGTAACTATGTGCGATGTTGAATAGTGATGAGTATAATGCAGGCCAGGGGGACTGGAGGCTCTGGGGTTGGTGTGGGGTTCAATTTAAAGAGGATGGTCAGGGAGGTCTCTCCGAGAAGGGGACATTTGAGCAGAGCTGAAGGAGTGCAGGAATGAGCCCCGGAGAAGAGGGTTGCAGGCAGAGGATGCAGCTGGGTGCTGGGGAGGAAGAGTGTGTCCTGCCCTTGGTCCTGTGTGTCTCAGAGGAGCCATGTGCCAGGAGAGCAGATGAGTCCAGAGCGGTAAGAGCATCAGTCATGTGAGACCTTGGAGGTCCCCGAAAGGTCTCAAGGCAGACAGGGTCCCAGCCCCCTTAAGGATGAGGCTCCATCCATGGTCTTACCTCTTCTCCTCTCTGGCCTGGTAGTCCAGGAGGACCAGGCAGGCCAGGGCTGCCAACACAGCCGGGATCTCCCTCATTGTTGTCACCCTAGAGAGAGACAAAGATGGTGAGAGTGAGCAGTCAGGGCCTGTCCCTGTGGGGCATGGGGCATGGGGCATGGTCAGGGGAGATAAGGTGAGGCACTCACCCGGGCCTCTCTGCTCGTGGGCGCTCCAGGGACAAAAAGCACTGCAAGGTACAAGGAGACGCACTCTGTCGGGTGAGGCAGCCAGGGAGCCCTCCTGCTCGGGCGGCCCCTAGCCCAGTCGTCCCTACCTGGGCACAGCTGTCAAAGCCTGGCACTCCAGGGATGCCCTGGTCTCCCTTCTCTCCCTTCTCCACGAGGTATGCTGGGTGGACCCTCTGCCCCTGGACACAGTCCCCACAGATACTCTGAGCAGGGAGTGGGGGAGAAGAGTGGGGCTTGGGTCCGGGAGGCCAGGAGGGGCTGACTGGGGGAGCCCCACTGAGAACCCAGAGCTGGGCTCCCTGCCCCACAGGCTTCCCTCCTCCCACACTCCCTCCCTCCCCAGCCGCATCCCTGCGGCAGCTTTGCTCCATCCTTGGGGGACCCACTCCCAACAATTGGCTTTGAGTTTCCTCCAGGAAGAAGCTCTGTGAGAGCTAAGCCAAAGCCACTTTCCAGACAGGCGTGTGGGCGGAGGCGAGGGGCCCGCAGAGGGACCATCTGTCCCGGCTGTTCCTGCAACCTGCACCCACTGTGAGGACAAGCCACGAGGAGCGAGCTGGAAAGGCTGGCTCCGAATGCCAGCTTCTCTGCCCAAGGGAGCAAAGGCACAGCTGCAGGAGGAGCCAGGCCCTTCCCAGGAGACCCCTGGGATGGATCTCAGATTGCTCACAGGCTCCGGCTTAGCTCGTGCCACCAGAATGGTCTCCCCCGCAGGAAAGGGTTTAACCTTCTTTGGGTCACAGACCCCTTTGAGAGTTTGATGGACGCCATGGGTCCTTTTCCCAGAAAAATCAAACCCGCTAGTGAAAACAAGCCTGCAGTTTCTGAGGACTCAGGAGCCTGGAGCCTGTTTGTGGCCAGTGTGGTGTCCACAGATGCCCAGGCAGGAGCCCCCTCCTCACCTTCACTGCTCGCTGCCAGGCCCAGTGATAATGGCTGTCATTTCCTCAGCATCCATGATGCTGGGCGTTGTACGTAATAAGCCCTGCACATATCACAGCCCATCCTGATGGTGCAGTGAGGCAGGGAATCTTATAAGCATCGTGGAGATGGGAAAGGCAACACTCAAGAGAGGCAGCACGACTTGTCTAAGGAAAGTGGGAGCCTGGAGTGGCGTGGGCCTGTCCTAGGCCAGAGCCAGCACTCTCTCCCCAGGGTGCCTAGACTGTGGGTGCAGATGGTGGTTGGGCTCCAGGTCAGCATTCGCCAGGGTGCCATCTGACCCCTTCTCCAGGCTATGTGCAGTTTCTATTTGGGGCCCTCTGCAGAGCACTTGATGAGGAAGCCAGCAGATGACACGTTGCAGGGAGAAATGTCAACTCCTGGATTTGGAGTCACACCATCACTGCCCAGGCATTGACAGAAGCAGAGGGGGAGAAGAGCTGGGGGTTTCGTTGCCACAACCCCACTGTGATCCAACATGTAACTGATGCCAAGTGATTACCCCGACCTCCTGTGGCTGCTTCTGGAGAATCTGCCATTCAGAGCAGGGGAGGGGTAGACAGTCCCCATGCTCCGCCCTGACCAAGGCCCATCAGGGTCACGGGATGTCCAGGGCACTGACTAGCCAGTGTCAGGAGAGGGTGGCCAGGATGAGGGGGGCTCTGGCGGCCAGCACATCTGAGGATGCTGAGCTGGAGGAAAGTCCAGGAACATAAAGGCCTCCTTCAAAAGCCTGAAGGCGACCTGAGGAATTCCTGTGCTCTCGTATCTAGAGGTGGCTACGCAAAGATGGGCTGTGCCACCCTTGGTTCCGGCTCAGTTTGGGAAGCCGGACCAGGTCACAGCCCTCTGGTGGGGGTAGGAAGGTTGTGTACAGGCCCTGGCACAGGCTGACTCTCTGACCAGGTCCCAAGTCCCCTTCTTGGACTACCAGAAGTGCTTCTCAAATCCATCTCCTCCCTGGTTTCTTTCTGGATTGACTAGAGAATGACTGAAGCCTTCTTGAGGCCACACCCAACCTCACAGCCCCTACCACTGCACTTTCACCCCCTCTGCTTTGCTTTGGAAGCTGCTGGGCTCGGCTGTGGTGCGACCCGGGTGCTACAGGGTCTCCTTGCCAGCTGCTGCGGGCAGCCTTCGGGGCTGGGTTCTGCCGACAGCATCTGCCATGTGGGCAACTTCACAGGATTCCTTTAAGCACTCATTCAGCAAATGTCACCCGGGGGCCTGTTACAAGCCAGGCACCAGCTAGGCCCTCTTAGACAGATGTCTGGAATGCGTATTCCCTGCAAACTGCTGCTCTCTCTGCGAGGTGCCACACAGCTGAGCACTTACTAAGAGAATCCCCTCAGGAGACACCCCCGCCAGCTCACACTTCCCTCCTGGGTACCCTCTTACCTTAAGGAGGTGCTGTTCAATTGGTAAGGATCCCTGCAAGAGACAGATGTGTGAGCTGAAGCAGGTGAGAGGAAGGGACAGGGAGACTTATGGGATCAGGTGGAGCTTCGGGACATGTCATGCACCTTCCAACCTCACCAGGGGGAGAGAAGAGGGACCCCCACTGCAGCTACTGGGCCAGCTTCATAGCCTGATCAGCCCTGGAAAGGGCAGGGAAGTGGCAAGGACAGGGATTCCTGGCCGATACCCACCAGTTCCGCAGTTAGCCCAGGCTGCCCTGGCAAACCGTTGTTTCCAGGCACTCCCTGTAGCCAAGAAGAGACACGAGTGAGTGGGATCCTTCTCTCCAGCCTGCTGGTCAGCCTGTTTCCTTCTCATCCTCCCCCGCCTCCTCCTCCCCTTGTCCTGCAGAGCTGAGAGCCCTGGCTGGCACAAGGCTGACATCTATTCTTAGCTTAAGAGCCTCTCGACCCTTTATAGGGAAAGCCAAGGAGGCCCAGAAAAGTGACCCCCCAAAACAAGTCCAACAGTCGAGTGTCTCCCCCACACCTCAGAGGAAGGTCAGACATTGAGCAGAGTATCTTCCATGGAACTACTCTTTATTTCTGTGCTAAATCGTTTTCTTTCTTTTCTCTTTCTCTTTTCTTTTCTTTTTTTCTTTTTAGAGATAGGGGTCTCACTCTGTCACCTAGGCTGGAGTGCAATGGCATAATTATAGCTCACTGTAGCCTCAAATTCAGCTTAGACGATCTTCCCACCTCGGCCTCCTGAGTAGCTGGCACTAGAGGTGCTCACCACCACGCCTGGCTAATTCTTTTGTATTTATTGTAGAGACCGGGTCTCGCTGTTTCCCAGTCTGGTCTCAAACTTCTGTGCTCAAGTGATCCTTCCATCTCGGCCCTTCAAATTGTTGGAATTACACATGTGAGCCACTGTACCCAGGCTACTTTCTCATTTAATCACAACAGTTATCTTGTTGAACTGGGCGTTGTTATCTCCATCTTAAAAATTGCACAAAGAACCCAGAGGAGGCTGGGTGCGGTGGCTCACGCCTGTAATCCCAGCACTTTGGGAGGCTGAGGCAGGCGGATCACCTGAGGTCAGGAGTTTGAGACCAGCCTGGCCAACATGGTGAAACCCCGTCTCTACTAAAAATACAAAAATTAGCAAAGCATGGTGGTGTTCACCTGTGGTCCCAGCTACATGGGAGGCTGAGGCAGAAGAATCACTTGAACCCAGGAGACTGAGGTTGCAGTGAGCTGAGATGGCACTATCATCTGGGTAACAGAAGGAAACTCTGTCTCAAAAAAAAAAAAAAAAGAACCCAGAGGAGTAAGTAACTTGCCAAAGGTCACCAGTTGAGCCAGGCACCGGCTTCTAACCCCTCTCTCAACCACGATTCCAGCACCATTTCTCAGACATCCCCAGAACATTCATGTGCACAGCAAGGGCGAGTGCTTGCCAGTCAGACCCATCTAGACACAGAATTCTTTTGGTAAGTTATTTGGGGGAAAAAAATTCTATGCCTCGGTTTCCTTATCTATAAAACAGGGATAGTTTATGGTGAGGCTTCAAGGAGACAATGGCTGTAAGGATGCAAGCTACCCAGACTCTGTTCCCCTTGCAGATTCACGAGGCACATTTGCATATTAAATACTCTATGGAGGCAGGGAGTATGTTCCATTTTGAATCCCCGGTGCCCGACATGGAGGAGGTGCGCATTAAGCACGTGTTGAGTGAATGCACCGCTGCTTGGCCTGTTCCTCCCTGCACAGGATTTCCTTGGCGCACTCTGAGATCTGGCCTTCGTTCAAGTCCCAGCTCCCAGCAATGGAACATACCACCAGCCCCAAGCAATTTCCAGGCAGGCTCTACCAGGCCTGGGTCAGACCCGGAGCCAGCCTCCATCTGGCCCCTGCGGCACCTCCCTGTACCACCATCAAGTCTTAGAGTGGTGCCTGGCACAGGGAAAATGCTTTGAACATGTCAATTCTCTTATTATTATTATTATTTTATCTATTTTTTTGAGACGTATCTCTCTGTCGCCCAGGCTGGAGTGCAGTGGTGTGATCTCAGCTCATCGAAACCTCCGCTTCCTGGGTTCAAGCAATTCTCCTGCCTCAGCCTCCCAAGTAGCTGGGGTTACAGGTGTGCGCCACGACACCCAGTTAATTCTTTTTGTATTTTTAGTAGAGATGCGGTGTCGCTGTGTCGGCCAGGCTGGTCTTGAACTCCTGACCTCAAGTGATCCGCTGGCCTCAGCCTCCCAAAGTGCTGGGATTACAGGCATGAGCCACCACACCTGGCCCAAACATGTTAATTATTATGCCCTAAATCATTACTCATCCCCTGCTTGCCTCTCCATGGCCAGTGTGTTAGTTCAAGCCTGATACTTTGTGATTGTTTTCCTGACTTCCCAGAACGAAACGTTCTTCGTGTTGTCCTACTGCGGAAGTGAAGAATGCAGACTGAGTTTAAACCTAGTCTCGATAACCTACCAGTTGCCTGTTGCCTCAGGTACCTTTCTTAACCTCAGTGCCTCAGCTTCCTCCTCTGTGAAATGGGTTGAGATGAAATGAGATAACTAAGCACTAGGACCATATGGCCCTGGATGAGTAAGTGCTGTACATCCCTGAGCCTGTGTCTATACTTGAAGAAAGGAGCTGCTCAGCCCTCCTGTGTCCCACCTGGCATGGGGCAGGGGCCTGTTAGCAGCAGCCTCGGCTTGGTCTCAAGCATTGGCACTAGACAGGACTTGGGTGCCTGGGACCAGACTCAGCAGTCTCTCTTTTCTGCCTCATTCCCCCAGCATGTCTTGGGAGGGTTCACACTACATCAGCTCTGGCTTATTAATGGGTCACTTTGAAATGACTCTTATGCTTCCCCCAAGCAAACTACAAGCCCTCTGCAGACAGATTCCTGTTTCCTGGCAGTGTGGCAGGAAGCCCCAGACACTCAGCAAATGTGTGGCTACAAATAAGTGGTGAGGGCTTTAGTTCAGCACTTCCAATGGGCTAGAGGGGAACTGGAATTCTGGGGAAGAGACTCCCATCAGCAACAGCGGCTCACCAGAGCAGACTCCCAGCCCAGGGTGGCAGAGGGGGTGTGCCAGGGTGGCGGGGGCGGGAAGGGAAGATATGGAATGTATCAAATCATTGGGGCAAGGAGGAGTAGCTTGTAAAACGCTTCCATGTGATTCTGCCCTGCTTCTTCAGGTGAGAATCACTCCCTTAGGAGCTGGGAGCCAGACACACGGAAAGCAGTGTCTATGCCACCTAGAACCTCCGGAAAACATGGCTTGGGATGCTAACTGCTGGGAAATGTCCTGAAAGGCGTCAGAAGAAGGCAGAAAGTGCTTTACATGGGGAAGCCTTGGTCTAGCACTGCCAATTCCTAGCCTAATACACTGTATTTTATTTATTTATCTTGCTTATTGTCCGTCTCTCCTACTAGAATAAGAAGAGGGCAGGGATTTTTATTTTTAGCCACTACTGTAAGGTGGCCTTAGACAAGATACTGCATCTCCCAGAGCCTCAGCTTGTCCAGTCGTGACTCAGGAATAATAATACTGCCTTCCTTTTGGGGCTTTTATGTAAGGCTCAAATGAATGAAAGAATGAATGTAAACTAATAATAGTACTCATCCTCATCACAGTGATAGCTAATGCCTCCTAAGCATTTGTCATATAAATAATAGATAACAGGCATGGGCACAGCTCTATACACTTCACATGCGTTAACTCGTTTAATACCAAAGCCCTATGAGTTAGGTGCACTTAGTAGAAGAGGGCAGTGAGACACAGAGGTTAAGGAACCTGCCTACCGTCACACAGCTAGCACATGACAGAGCTGGGGTTCAAGTTCAGGTTGCCTGGCTCTGGAATGCACCCTTTATTCACAAGGCCACACAGATCTTGGCTCCCAATGCTCTCGCCTCACTGTCTCTGGCCTCCTTGCGATTCCCCAAACACATCAGGCACCTCCCCCACCTCTGGCGCGTTGGCTGGCTGCTTTCTCTGCCACATAGGCTCTCTCTCACAGCTTCTCTCCTCACCGCCTTTAAGTTTTGATTCAAACATCACCTTCTTTTCAGCACATTTTGCAAATACTTCTCCTGCCTTCATCCCATTTTCTATCCTCACTCCCTGCTTTACCTTTCTCCTGAGTACGTGTCACTTTCTAACACACCATATTCTATTTATTCATCTTGCTTATTGTCTGTCTCTCCTACTAGAATATAAGCTCCAAGAGGGCAGGGATTTTTATTTTTAGCCACTGCTATATTCACAGCACTTAAAAGAGTGCCGGAAAATAGCATGAATGAATGTTGAATGCTGCTCCGAAACAGTGGGCCGGGCTCTGAACCAGCATAGGGGATTATGATCTGACCCAGATTCCGGGTTCCTGGCTGCTGATGCAACAGGGCATTCCTTGAAACAGTGCCAGGAGTGCACAGAGCCTGGCCTGGAGGGTCAGTGGGCTCTCCATGCCACCCTGCAAGGCAGGTGAACAGAGGAGTGAGAAATGGCATGCATGTGTTTTGGGGCGGGGGAGCAGCATCCTTTTCCTTGAGGTCCAGCTTGGAGCAGCCACCCTGACTGCAAGAGTTCAAACTCCTCATTCTCTTCTCCACCTTTACCTGCAGCCCAGGTACTCCAGGGGGGCCTGGCGGTCCAGGAATGCCTGGTGGACCCTGAGGGAGAGAAGAAAGAGTCAGAGCCAGAAGAGAGCTCTGCCCCATGACTGAGAGCAGCCGTTTAGGGTGGGCAAGCCGCGGGGCGCTGGCGGAGAGACGGAGGAGACAAGCGACACACACCTGCGGGCCCGGCTGCCAGGAGCTGCCCATCCACATTCCCGGAGCACCCTGGGTGGGAGTGGGGGGTCGCAAAAGAAGGGGAGAGGTTATAGGCAACGTCTACACCAAGCGCAGGGCTGCGTGGGAAGGCGGCTGGCTGGGTGTGAGGCCCTGTGGGGCCCTTGCACACTGGCACCAGAGGAGGCTGAAGCTGGTCCTCTCCCCCCAGGCAGGGGGGAAGGCTCTCAGCACCACTTACCGGCATGCCAGAGAAGACGACGTCGCCTCGAGAAGGGCAGGAACACTCCCCCGGCTCACCCTGAAAAGACAAGAGCCTTTGTGAGACCTGGACAAAGATGAAGGGCCCTCTGGAAATGGAAGTCAGAGAGGCACAGGGGCTCTAGAGACAGAGAGGCTGGGGTTTCAATCCAGGATCTGCCTCTTAGGATGGTGCCCTTAGGCTGCCCGTCCAACCCCTCTGCACCTCAGCCTCCGCGCCTGTAAAATGGGGACAGCAATTCCAAGTGCATAGAGTCTCAGGAGGACAAAAAGGATTCATGTACACAGGGGTCCTGTCGCATGGTGATTATTTAGCAAACGATGGTCCTGCTGTTATGATCGCCAGTGATAACCTTATCTGTGCCGCGCAGGTAATCTCGCCTTCAGTACACCTGCAGCCCCACTCCTCTGGGCCCACCCTGGCTTCCATGCCCTTCTCTCGGGGGGCCCCTCACCCCTCTGCCCCTCTCACCAATAGTCCCAGCTCAGTTCCTGCCCCATCCTCTGACTCAGCCCCCATTTGAAAATGCAGCTGCCCTCTAAGGGGGCCTTGGAGTCTTCCAGTCTCCTGTGATCCTGGCTGAGTCCCAGGCCAGCAACAAGGTAAAGTTGGGAATATGCAGAGCCCCTGAAACCAGGGAGCCAGGAGGTAGCAAAAAGACCAAGATGCCTCCTCCACTCCCATCCTCCAGCCCAAGGCAGCTTCCACGTGCATAGGCTCCCCCTGGTTGGAGGTGGGAAGGCTGGAAGGGCTGCTAATTCCCCCAGAATTATGGGTCACAGGTCCTTGAGACTCACCTTCTCTCCTCTTGATCCCTTTTCACCCTGCAGGGAAGAAACACAGGAAGGTGAATGCATAGGGGCGCTGAGGCTGGGCCAGCCATGGCTTCCTGCTGCCCCGAGATACTGTACTCACTGGCGTCCCTCTGGCTCCGGTCTGTCCTTGCTGCCCATCACGGCCCTAAAGGGAGAGAGTCCAGAGTCAGAGGGTGAGACTGGGCAGCGGCCAGCCATCGGTCCTGCTGCAGAAAAGGGCTGTAGGACAAACAGAAGCAGCCCCAGGCTACCCTGGAGCCCAAGGCCCATGTTCCAGAGGAGGAGACCAAGGCATGGGGGGAGGAAGAAGACTGGCATTTCCCCGAGCGCATCTGGGTACCAGCTACCAGCTCGAGTACCTGTCAGAGAACACTTGAATGGAAACCCCCTCCCAGCCCGGCAAGACAGTATTGTTCTGGTTTTCAGGTAAGGAAACTGAGCCTTGAAGAAACTTCGTCATAGACCCAACGGCACTGCTGCAGCCAAGCGTGTGTGGCCTGAAGTCTCTGCTCTCTCTCCTCCCTCCCTCTAGTGCTTGATAAGCGTCCTCCCTATCACAAAGGTTAGCTCTGTTGACTTAACCGGGAGAAGGAGGTTTTAGCCCCTATTTTACCCACAAGAAATTGGAGACTTTGAGAAGCTGTCACTTGCCTAAGGTCACAACCCTAGTGAGTGTGAGGCTGAGACTGGGAAGCCTGCTGGATGGGATTCAGCATGAGGAGAGATCTAGAACGTTCTCCTGAAAAGGAAAGCAGCTTGGGCAACGGTATGGAGTCCACTCAGGCCAGGAGAGGCCAGTCTGGCCACACAGAGGGCGTCCCCATAGCTGCTTTCCTGGGGGCTTCTCCACCTTCACACCTGGGACTTGAAGCTCCCTGAGGACCTGGCCCATGTCTCTCTTTTTGCCCTGGGACTCCCTGGCACAGGTAGGGACCCTGGCTGTCCAGCTCTGCAGGGCAATACAGACTGGCTGTGTGGGCTTGGGCGAGTCCCTGCCTGCTTTGGACATTGGAGCATTTTCCTACCATTAATTCCCCATCTGGAATTAGAATTTCTCTAGGAATCCGCAAAGATAGAAGAGGATACAGTTCGCTGTGCTATTTTTAACATTACCAAAGCCCCAAGACAAATTATGCATTTGCCCACCGCCTGGCACGGAACAGACTGGCTGAAAGGTGGCATGCTTCTGATTTAGGCTGCAATTAGATTATCTCGTAAAATTCTAGCGGGTTCACGTGGAGTCGAAGCTGACAACGATACAGTTCTTTGATGACTAAAAATGAGAAAATGCACTTATGATTACTTAATCTGTGCAATTTGTTCAACAGACATGTCTTTTAAAACATGGGAACCACTGGGGGAATAGTACAAAGGGAAGGTCTTTCCAATTACGTTGGAAGTAGTTGCTGGTCTAGGATCTGTGCTGTCTGATACAGCAGTCAATAGCCACATGGGGCTATTTAAATTTAAATTATTTAAAATTAAATGACACTTAAAATTTAGTTCCTCAGTCACACTAGCCACGTTTCAGGTGCGCTCAGCAGCAGCCATCTGTGGCTGTCCTTTGGGGCCGGGCTGCCCAGGCCATCCTGCCACGTCGGTCACTGTCCCTGCAGGCTGGGGCAGGCAGTGCAGCCATCACCCTGGTCAGAGATGGGTGCAGGACACAGCATTTCCATCCTCATAGACCGTTCTCCTGGGCAGCACTGGTCAGATGTCTCTCATGACTCCAGGTTTTGAATGGGGATGGGCTTTGAGTCAGACAGACCTAGCTCAAGTCCCTGGCTCTGCCTCCTCACCCTCTGGCCTTCAACTTCCTGATCTGTGAAGGGAGTTCCCTTACAGGGCTGATGTGAGGAGGATTACACGAATTTCTGTGTTTAGAGCTTAGCACGGGGCCTCAGCATGATCACTGTTCAAAAATCGTGGTGATCATTATTGCATTACTCAAGCATTCCCCTAAAACAGTGAGGTGTTCCTTGTCTGAGGCTGGGCTGGGCTGAGGCCTCTCTCCTCCCGTCCCCTGTGCTGCTGGGATGGGCAGCAGCGACATCATTGCTTCCAGCAACACCACCAGCATGGAGCACAGAGAGACTCACCGGAGGCCCTGAGACACTGGCCCCAGGAGGTCCCATGGGTCCGGTGGCTCCTTCACCCCTGGAGATCCCTGTGTAAGAGAGGGGTACAAAGGTTGCAGGTGCAGAATTGGAAACCAGCTACAACCCAGCAGCTGAGACACATCCCAACAGGTCTTGGGTGGCCTTCTGGTAGGCATCTCTGGCCCCCATGTCCCCTGTGCCTGCTGCTGGGGCACTCTGGAACACTGCAGGCCCGATGCCCACGAGGCAGAGGCTCACCTGGGCACCCTTCTCTCCACTGGAACCAGGTGGTCCCCGAGGTCCTGGAAGTCCCTGCAGATGGAACCACATTTAGTTAACCTGTATCCTAGAGTGGCTCCCTCCCCCTGCCATCCTCCTCCAGGACTCAGACAGACGTACCTGAATGCCAGGCAAACCCGGGGCTCCAGGCTCCCCCTGTAAGTCAGAAAGGGCAGACTGGGGCACAGCAGCCACAGCCAACCAGCCCCACTGGCCATGCCACACCGGCAGACCGGGTCTGGGTGGGGCATCTGCTAGCCCAAATTGAGAAGAGCTCCCCAAGAAGACCCTGAAGGTCAGAGAGGCTGGGGTCAAAGGCAAGTCCCTGGCAGAAGTGACAGCAGGCCAGGGCTGCAGCCTGACCCCTGGTGTGCATCTGGGGACAAGCAGAGCCTTGCAGTTTGAGAGCGGATGGAAGCAGGTAGCTGGCTAATGGAAATGTTGAGGGGCAGGCAAAGGCAAAAGGCTAGAGACTCACCTGGGGTCCCTGGACTCCCCTTCCGGGAGGCCCTGGCTCTCCCTGAAGAGGCAAAAGGACAGTCCCTGGCTCGAGATTCCCCAGTCACCCCTCACCCTTCTCCGCTGCCCCTTCTCCTCCAGCTTCTCCCTGCCCTTCATGCTGCCTCCACTTCCCACTCCAGGCCCACTGCCCTCATGGACCTCCCCATCCCCAGCCCTCCCTTGCCCACGTCCCCAAGACTCACACATACCTGCACGCCTTTCAGTCCTGGGGGCCCTTGAACTCCTGGTAGACCGGGTTGGCCCTAAGAGGCACAGGTGGCCCATGGAGTCCCCCGCAGGGGAAAGGGGGCACGAGGGAGAGGAGGTAAAGTCCAGGCAGGGAAGGGCCAGAGGGCAGGCAACTCACGGGTTTACCGGGTCGGCCCACGCCTTCGGGGCCCTGCTCTCCTTTGGGGCCGGGCTGCCCGGGCCGTCCTGCCATGTCGGTCACTGTCCCTGCAGGCTGGGGCAGGCAGTGCAGCCATCACCCTGGTCAGAGATGGGTACAGGCGGGAGCGCATGAGCCAAGGCTGGCACCCAGGCCAGGACTCCCTGCATGCCTCTGAACACTCTGCCCCTTCACTACCCCCACCTCAGCCTGGGAAATTGAAACAAGCCCCTGACACTCCTAGTGGAGGAGAAGCCCCGAGGAGCTGCCACCCAGTGATTCCGACAGCCGTGAAGACCCCAGCGGCCCCTGCAGTCCTTCCCTCACTGCAGCGCCACCTAATTTTTTTTTTTTTTTTTTTTTTTTTTTTTTTGAGACGGAATCTCGCTCTGTCACCCAGGCTGGAGTGCAGTGGCATGATCTCGGCTCACTGCAACCTCCGCCTCACAGGTTCAAGTGATCCTCCTGCCTCAGCCTCCCGAGTAGCTGGGACTACAGGCGTGTGCCACCATGCCTGGCTAATTTTTTTGTATTTTTAGTAGAGGCGGGGTTTCACCATATTGGCCAAGCTGGTCTCAAACTCTTGACCTTGTGATCTGCCTGCCTTGGCCTCCCAAAGGGCTGGGATTACAGGAGTGAGCCACACCTCCTGATTTTTTATGCAACAAACCCTCCCCCTACCCCAACCACCCCCACCTGACTGACCTTTTCTCCTTTTGGCCCCGTGGGGCCCCGAACTCCAGGCTCTCCTGACAGTCCTGGCCGCCCAGTGGTGCCCGGCATTCCAGGGTCTCCGGGATTCCCAGCATCACCCTGTAAGGAGTGGGGTTCAAGGAAGGCAAGGACAGCCCAGCCAGGGGCAGGTTATCCCCTGAGACCTGCGGGCACTCAGAGGGGCTGAGGGTTGGGGGCGAGGGGAGGGAGAAAAGGAGGCAAGGAGGGCATCTGAGAGGCTGCCGTGCCCACCTGCATGCCCACGGAGGCCCTCTCACCTTTTGCCCCTTCAGTCCACGCTCTCCAGGCTTGCCCTGAGGAGAAAGCATTTCCAGCACCCACTTACTCAGACCGCCACCCCGAAGTGCCCAGCACCACATCAGGCTGGGGGATACAACAGTAAACAAATAAAATCTCTGCTTTCGTCTATCTGTGCTAGTGAAGCAATCTTGCCCAGGTTCAGAGGAGAGATTTGTGCCAGACTCCTTGCCTGGGTGACCTGGGCAAATTAGCTCATCTATTTCCGTGCCTCAGTTTCTTCAGCTGTCAAATGGGGATGATAAAAATAGTATAAGCTTCTGCCCTGCAGGGATCCTGTGAGGTTAGACAAGCTAATGTGTCGTGTGCAGCAGGGCCTGGCACTCAGTGTCCACTGTGGCAGTGCTGCCCGTTACTATGAAAGCATAGCAACGATAATCACCACATGGTAACTACCACTTCCCGAATGCCCATGGTGTGGCACTAAGCACTTCACACACGTTGTGAGCAAGCTGTACCACACTCTGTGCAGGAAACAGAGGTAAAGAGAAGGTCAAAGACTTAGAGGCAAAGCTAAGATTGGAACCCAGGTCTCTCTGGTCCTAGGATGGCACTCTTTCTGCCCACTGTGCCACACTCTGTCCCAGGATAAAGGGCACAGACCTGTGAGGGCAGCTCCTTCTGGAGACAGAGACTCTGACCCTGCCACATCCTCCCCACTACCCCCAACTGCCCAGGGAGTCAAGAGACTGAGGCAGGACCCCTCCCCTCGCCTGAGCCCTGCCTGCATGCCCACTCCAGAGGCCCCTGCCTATATCCCGCCTCACCTGTTTTCCTGGCAGACCAAAGCCTGGAAGCCCAGGTTCCCCCTTCTCTCCAGACGCACCAGGCAAGGCCACCACACGGACCTCCCCATCCTGAAGGTTGGACAGCGCCGGGCACGGCTCACAGGGCTCCCCCTGCCAAGCAAGGACATTGAGTTAGGGGGTTCCCCTGGCCCTAGTGCCAGGCTTGGAATCTGGGGCTGGGGAATGTCACCAGGTCTGACACAGTAACTCTGCTGGGCAAGGTGGTATCTCAGGAGAGATGGAGGGAGAACAGGAAACAAACAAAGGGAGGGCCGAGTCATCAGGGGTCTGGGTGCCTTGTTAAGGAGTCAGACTCTGGCTGACAGGCAGCAAGGAGCCCAGAGGGTTTGGAGTGGAGCAAGACGAGTGTCTACCTAGGAAGTTCACCCGGGCTGCAGCATGGAGAATGTCCCCAGACTCACCTTCGCCCCTTTGATGCCTGCTGGTCCCACTGGTCCTGGTGGCCCCTGCATGTTAAGATGCCACAAGTGATGCCCAGCATCTGCCAGGGCCATGCCTATCAGCTCTCCAGCAGTGGGCAGCCCTCCCACCTTGTCCTCTCCCAAGCTGTCACCATTCAAAACATACTTACTGGACTGCCAGCTGGCCCTGCCTCCCCGAAGTTACCCTGAGAGAAAGCGCAGACACCATGATTAAGGAGGGGATGGGGTCTAGGTGCCAGAGCAATCCCAAACCCAAAACTACAAAGGCAGCCCCTTGGGATGTCTAGACTATCCTCTCGTTTCCAGAGAGGAAGACGGCTTTCCCAAGGTCCGCAAGGGAGTCTGTGACCAGCCAGGGGCAAGAAGCCCTATTTCTGCCCCCAGCGTCACTTCATGGAATCCAGCCCCACCCTCAGCCCTGGCTCAGCACACAAAAACCGTGAGTGCATTTTTCCAACAGCTGTTCATTGGCCACCTTTACACCCAGAGCACTGGGCTGAGGCGCTAGACAGCAGTGAGCAGCCAAACAGCAATGCCTGTTGAGGTTGCACACGCAGAACTTTTAAAATCATCGTTTTGAAAGTGGCGCGTACTATGAAGGAAATAAACAAGGTGATGAAACAGAGTAAGTGGAGGTGCTCGAGAGAGGTGTTAACCCTGATTATTACTGGAACAATGAGAATAAGGTCATCCAATGAAAGAATAGGGGGAGGGTAGAGAGGAAAAACATTCTAGACATTTCTAGTGGGAACCGCAAGTATAAAATCTGACCGGTGGGGGAGTGGTCCGGACATTGTCCCTAATGGGAAGAAGGTTCTCATGGCTAACACACAGTAAACCAGACGAGAAGAAGGGGAGGAAGTGGATGAATTTGGGGAGGATGGGAGCTGGGGCATCCCCGGGTCCTGCGAGGCACAGTGGAGCTATGGTACAAAGTAAGTCACGGAAGGTCTCTAAGCAGGGAAATACTGATTCTTCTACAAAGCCGCATTAAACTACTGGGTGAAGGCTGGGTGCGGTGGCTCACGCCTGTAATCCCAGCACTTTGGGAGGCCAAGGAAGGTAGATCACTTGAGGTCAGGAGTTTGAGACCAGACTGGCCAACATGGCAAAACCCCATCTCTACTAAAAATACCAAAATTAGCTGATCATGGTGGTGGGCGCCTGTAATCCAGCTAATCAGGAGGCTGAGGCAGGAGAATCACTTGAACCTAGGAGGCAGAGGTTGCAATGAGCAGAGATCACACCACTGTACTCCAGCCTGGGCAACAGAGCGAGACTCAGTCTCAAAAACAAAAACAAAAAACTCCCAGGTGAAAACTGGATGGCTGCAGGTCTGCAGTGGCCACGGGTAGGCCAGAGGAGATTCCACCATGCAGGAGACAGGCCATGGGGATGCAGACTACCATGGCAGTGGTGGACATGGAGGGAAGTGGGGGGGTGATGGAGCA
Source organism: Ateles fusciceps (assembly GCA_036589455.1). NCBI lineage: Eukaryota > Metazoa > Chordata > Mammalia > Primates > Atelidae > Ateles > Ateles fusciceps. The sequence continues at coordinate 3,407,260 of JAZHEH010000733.1, forward strand.
GAGCTGTCAGGGCTCCCGGTGGGCTGCAGGGAGGGGGACAGAGTGAGGCATGGAGGACCTGAGGACGACCGCAAGGCTGGGCTTTGAGGGGCTGGCTGTGAGCTGATGACTGAGATGAAGAAGCTGGGAAGAGTCGCCAAAGTGGGGGAGGAGGTGCAAAGGCCCCACGTGCAATGTGACCTGCGGGCTTCGCCTGTTAGGGTTGAGTCAGCACACATACTTCAGTGTTTCTCACACTTGCGCACTCGTACATCCACAGAGCCCCTCATTGGGGTAACACTGCAATTAGAAGTTCAAGCCATTTGTCTCCAGTGCAGTCATTTCACACAGGCACTGAAATTGAGTGACCCAGCGGAGTCGTGAAGAGTACAGTCTCTGAAGCCAGGCTTCCTGAGCTCAGCCCCAGCTCTGCATCCAATCACCTGTGTGACTGTGGGCAAGTTACTTGGCCTTTCCGTGCCTCTGTTTCCTCATCTGTGAAATGGGAATAATGGAGCACCTACCCCATAAAGTCTGGGAGGGCAAAACAAGTAAATATACTTACAAGATTTGGAATAGTTCCTGGCACATAATAAGCAATTAAGAAGTGTTACATATTATAAACATTGTAAGGTAATTTTGAATGTGCTTAATAGTTTTAAATTATCATCACACCTACACTAAGGAATTCTCTTACAGAACACGAGGACTCTCAGAAATAAATTCTTTGACTCCAGTCTGCAAAACACTAGTAAATTAATTTCACTGTGAATTTACCGTCTGAATCGCTTGTTTATATTACCCGTATTCCCCGCCCACACCGCTCCTACCCTGCCTCCCTGCCAAGATGCCCCAGTGTCCCTGACATCTAACTCAGGTCTCACCTTCTCTCCTCTTCAGCCCTGGTGCCCCGGCTGTCCCCTAAAAACAACCGAGACAGAGTCACAGCATCTCCCCATTCCCAACCCTCCAAGGCTCCCTGGGTTCCAGTGTCCAACCAGAAAGAGAAAGGCAAGATAGGAACTATGTCCTTCAGGTAGCAGGACAGTTTCTTCAGTTAGACAGCTAAAATTAGAGGTGCCAAGCGGAAGTTCCAGGGCAAGGAGCCTGGGACAGCACAGGGATGGAGGGAGGGACCAGGAGACAGGCCTGAGACACCTGCCTCATCCCCCTCCTTCCTGATCCCTGCCCTGAGACCTAGGATCTGAAAAGCCAGGGATATCACCAGTATGGCAAGGATGGGTTGAACTGGGCTGGGCTGGGAGAAAGTAGTCACTCACCAGAAGGCCAGGAAAACCGAAGCCAGGGGAGCCCACCTCTCCACCAGCCCCAGTGGAGGATGCAAGATGCTGAGCCCCTACAACCGAGCCGCAGGACAAGCAGGGCTCCCCCTGGGGAAAGAAGAGGAAGGATCAGAAATGCTCCCAGATAGACAGAGGAGGGCGGCCAGGACAGCGGGGTCCCTCACCTTCTCTCCTTTGATGCCTTGGATGCCAGGGTCTCCCTGCGGGGAAAAAAGGTTTGTGGGCTGAGACACGGCACGTTGGAGCACCCCAAACGCCCTGGCCATATGTGAGGACAGCAACGTCACACACGCAGACCGTTCAAACACCTAGGGGTCCCATGGGATTCAAAGCCAGCACCCCAGAGGCAGGGTTCATCAACCCATGTAACAAGCAGGAGCATGGCAGGGGGAATGAGGCCGGGTTAAGCTACCCCAATAGAGACTTCCTGCACGTACCCGATCACCTTTTGTCCGCCAGCTCCCAGGTGCTCCTGAAAGGGGGGGGTCTGTGAGAAGGGGGCTCACCCAGCCCTGCCCGCTCCTTTCCTCCACCCCCAAAATACACCCAATCCTAGGGAACAGCCTCACTTACAATAAGGGTGGGCTCCAGCCCAGCTTGCCCAAAAGGCATCTTAGAGTCTCCTGGAGAGCCCTGGGAGGTTGCCATGGAGACCTGAGGTGGCACTCTAGCCCAGCCCTGAGCTCTATGGCTCAGACCCCTTACCACCATAAAAGCCTAGACTCTGCCCATAATCTCTCTGTAGCCAGGAGAAGTACCCAGTCCCTCTGCCCAATTCCTCTCTATGATCATGCCCCCAGGTTTCTTTGTGTGTTGGGGGAGGTCCCTCAGTGGTCACCCTGGGCACTCACCCTGGCTGGTGTGGGATCACCGGGCTCCCCTTTGGGCCCTAGCTTTCCAGGGGAGCCCGACAAAGTTCTGGAACCCTTCAGGTAGCGTTGGGCACACTTCACAGGGTTCACCCTAGCAGAAGGGAGAGGCTATGAGTGGACAGGGTGGAGCTGAGACCCCGGAAAGGCAAGGAACCTTTTGCACACAGCAGCCCTAGACCTTGAGCCTGCCAGTTCTCCACCCCCAACATCAAAGTGGACAGCAGGAACGCCGCTGGGGCTTCCTGTTAAGTGACTCATTCATTCACCACAAGATTCCAGGGCTGCACAAAACTACATCCTCGCAGGAAGCCTTAAAACACGACTGTGTCCTACTGACAGACGTGGAAACTTGGGCTATGAGAGGAGCTAATTGACTCGGCACATTCATAACCATGTGTGTGATGGAGGCAGGGTTTGAACCCAGCAAACTTCCAAGCCAGGTTCTTTATGAACTGATCACACAAGGACATCAGAGGAGGAAAGGGCGGGGGTTCCCTGAGGAAGGTCCAGCACCCCTAGGCCTAGGGCCCTTGATGCTCCCTGTCATTTGCAGAGACGGGGGTCCCATTCCCACCCTGATCTGGGCAGCCAGGCCAGGGACTCACCTTCTCTCCCTTCACACCTGGCTTCCCCTGTTAGAAAGAGTCAGTGGGCATCAGTGCCAGGGCACAGGGCTGATGTGCCCACTGAGGGCCCGAGGACCTAGCCCCTCCCTCTGGAGGCCTTGGAAGACCCGACCCTCCCCCCACCAGATTGGGGTCACTCACAGGTTTCCCACCAGGGCCTTCCTTTCCTGGCATCCCAGAGCTGCCCTGTGGTCAGAAGAAGATTAAGTGGGGGAGCCTCCTGGCCAGTGCGAGCTCAGCGCGTTCCCCCTGCCCACCCGTGCCCCTCTGGATGGCAAAACAATCTCTGCCAAGTCTCCTGGCACCATTGGCTTCATTTGGTCGGTTCCTGTTGCCTGCCCTCCATGTCTAACCCAAGCCATTCTGGGTTTCAGAGGAAGGGAGAAAACGAGGCCTCTGTGTGCCCCTTCACTGGTGCACAGGTTAGGGGGTGATCCGGCAACCCCAGGGGGAACCACAGCAGTCACATAGAAATTTCCAGGGCTTTCTGCACATCCAGGCACAAGGCCCTCAAATGGCTTGGGCCTTCCAGCAAAGTCTGCTTTGGTCTTTACAACACTTAGGCCTGCTCACCCCCATACCTGGAACGCAGGCCAAGGTTCCCACCTCAGTGAGCCCCCGGATGTGGACAGGGCACTCCCCACCAAGGGGCCTGGCCAGGCCAAGCCCAGCCTCCTCCTCTAAAGGCCCGACCTTCTCCCTGGGACTTGCTTCCCCCTGTGGGAGGCCACCCTGGCCCCTTCTCCTCTCTCCTCCTGCCAAGCATGGAACTCCCCAAGTGCCCACACGCCTACCTCTGCTTACCTTGTCTCCCTTAGGGCCTGGTGGGCCACCTGGATCCCCCTGAGGGCAGAAACAGAGTCAGGTGGAAGCTTCCAAGGACCTCTCGCTACAGCAAGATCTACCAGCACCCTCTCCTCCAGCCAGGAACCCTGGGACAGAGCTTTATCTACCCCGCTGGCCAGAATGGGAGAGGGGTCTCTGAGAAAAGGGCAGTAAGAGAAGCAAGGGGGTACTCACCGGAGTCCCAGGCAGTCCTATCCCAGGGGGTCCAGGGAGGCCGGGGGAGCCCGGGCTCTCCTGCCAGCCCTTCAGGCCCAACAAAGCCAGGGTCCCCCCTGGCACAAACATAAGGTGGGCATCAAAGAGCTGCCACCTCAGCCCTGCCACCCCACCTCCACCCCACAAACACCCACAACTCACCTTCTGCCCTTTGGGTCCAATGACACAGATCTCTCCGGGCCGGCCCTGTGGGGGGGTTGGGGGGAGGGTGTAGGAACAGCCCTGAGCTTGGCACTTCCCCATAGGGGACAGGTACATGCCTGCCTGTCCCACCCTCCCCGCCCCTCCCCCAAGCCGGAGCCCACCCCAGTGCCCCGAGGTCAGCACATGTCAGTCTTAGGGTGTTAGAGGTTCAGTTTCTGAGGCTGGGAGTGAGGAGCCCTGGGACCAGGTCCTTTTCTGTCCCCTTCTTGCTGTGCCTCCTGGGGCACAGCCCTCCCCGTCCTGTCTGAGCAAGGGGAGGGAGCTGGATTCTGAAGGTTAAATCCCAGCATCCTCAGGCCCCATGCTGGTACGGTGGTGGGGGAAGGGCCCCAGGCACCTACATCCCGGCCCGGCTTTCCTGGCGCGCCCTTCATGCCTCCATCGCCCTTCTCGCCTTTCTGGCCCTGGGGGAAAGAAGAAGCAAAGTGACCAGGACGAGGGGAAGGGACTGGGACAGCTGGGCAGCTCCAGCTGGGGGAAGGACAACTGCCTTCTAGATCCCTGTTCTCTGTCTCCCCTGAGGGTGAACGGCTTCAATCACCACAGGAGGGTAGACAGTAGGAAGAACTTCCAGACCAGCCAGGCCACTCACGGGGGAAGTCTGTGGCTTTCCCCGCCAGGTCGGCTGGGCATTTGGACCAGGCAGGACGACCGGGATGGGTGCGGGAGGGTCCTGCCAACCCCGTGCTCACTGACAGCTCCTCCTCCGAGAACCCCGGCTCCTCCTTCCTCATGGCTACAGAGCCCGCAGATCTCCCTGGAACCCGGCCCTCCAAATCCAGGCTTGTTACCTTCTCGCCTGTTGAGCCTGGGAGTCCTGAGGGTCCCTGAGATGAGGGAGGGGACACAAAGGAAGGGGGAGTGAGGCAAGGAGGGTGAGGAAGGGAGGGTGAGGAAGGAGGGTGAGGCAAGGAGGGTGAGACTGGGCCCAGGACCCACCACCCCTGCCCTATCCCCGGTCCCACACTCACCAAAGCTCCTGACTCCCCCTTCTCTCCCTTCGGGCCTTCTGCACACTGAACAGGGGAGCACAGTGTTGAGGGGGGGCAGAGGGTCACTGGATGGGCTGCCGGGTGCACAGCACCTCCCCCAGGAGCTCGCCCCATATCAGCCCTGAAGCAGGCATCGCCTCCAAGTCTTACCTGAAGTGGGGCATCCGGGGAGATTCGAACGCAGTCATTGCCCTGGGGTAGGGAACAAGGGATCAGGGGCAGGAACTCGCAGGGAAGTCCCCTAGACCTGCTGTGAGGAGGATAGGCCCAGGAACCCGTAGTCCCAAGTATCACTAGAAAAGAGAGGCTTCCACACCCAAACCCCTAGAAAAAGACCCTGGCCCTCACCCCCAGCCCCTGATCTGGGCCAGGCTGCAGGCTTTCTGCTGAGATGATGGGGTGATGGCTCACATCCCACCTCACCCCAGGGCACAGCTGGCAAGGGTCCTGCCACGGGCCGGGCTGGGACACTTACCTGTGCTCCCTTCTCTCCCTTGGAGCCTGGTGGACCAGGCAGGCCCCGCTCACCTTTCCCTCCCTGAGAGTGAAACCAGAATGGAAGCTAGGACCACAGGGTGCACATGGGAGCCTCGAGGAAGCTCTCCCCACCCCTGGCCCCCCCACCCTCCCGCCCTACATGGCATGGGTGTGTGAATGTGCACACATGTTAGCAGTGTCCACCACTCTACTCCCACTGCAGACAGGCATATGGATTCCACACCCGTCCATCCACAAGCCCTCCCACCCCAAGAGGCTGTATTTGGCAAATCTACAGTCTCCAGCAGGGGACATCCCATCCCCCACACTCGTATCCAGTACAGCAGCTCACACACAGCACAGCTGGAGGCACACGGACACACATGCAGGGCGGCAGAAATCCCTGTTGGCTGAGCGTCGGGCTGCCTGACTTCAAATCTTGTACTTCCTAGCATGTCACTCAGAGCAGGTCACGTCACCTTTCTGAGCCTCAGTTTCTTCAGCCATAAAACGATATTGACGAGCACACACAAGCACAACCCATAGTTGCGTACGTTCCCTCCTTATGACTCACAAGCTCCCGGCCTCATTAGGCCCACAGGTCTATGGGTTGAACCCCAGCCTTCGTGTGCCACACATGTGCAAGCATGTGTCCCAGAGATGCATGCAGCCACACCCACACATAATCATTCTGACACACCCAGTCAGACATATGTGGGCACAGCTGGTCCTCAGTTTCCCCTGAAGTAAAATGATAGCAGCCACCCTGTAGGCTGAGTAGTGAGGGGGCTCAGGAAGGTAACATGTGTGCACAGGTGTGGCCCAGGGCCTGGGGCACAGTAGGGCCTCAGAAAAGGGCCGTCTTAGCATCTTTGCACACACACAACCCCCTGCTTTCTCTACCACACATACACCTAATTACCCTACACACATACAGGCTCAGCTGGTCCTGATATAAACACAGAGCCACAGGGTCACATGCTGTGGGGGATGGCTGGGGGGGTGCCAAAAAGACAGGAAAGTCCTGTTCTCCATTACGACTCACCTTGGGGCCAGAAGGAGCAAGTGTGACCTGAGGGGGACAGAGGAGAGGGTATCATACTTCCGGGAGAGAGAGAACCAGGGGCCCAGAGAAGTCAAGCCATTTAGACAGGGTCACACAGCATGGTAGCAGGACCAGCAGCCTGTATCCCAGCCTCTGTTCTGCCTCCCAGGCAAAGCAGCCAGCCGACTCCATGTCCTCAGGCTGCAACATTTCCAGAGGGTCTAACCTGCCTCCTCTAACCTGCCTGGCTTTCGTTAGCTCTGCCTCCCAGTTGCTGGAATAACATGGCTGCTCGGTTTCCATGGTAACCCCTGCACATCTGGGGACTATCCACCTTACCAGATTTGGTGGGGGAGCTGGAGTCGAAAGAGGGGCAGGGAGCAGAGAGGATACTCCTGCTATCTCCCAAAGTCAGGGGGCTTGGAGCTGAGGGTAGCTGGGGCTGTGCCCTTGGTGGACCAATGTGGCAGGTCAACTCAGAATGTCAGGCCACAGAAGAATGGTGACTCATGCTGCCTATGGAAAAGGCACAGTTGGGTGCCAGCTGGGCTCACACTGAGCCCCTCTCCCTTGCCCTTCTGGACCCCCAGAGGAAGGCTGGACCAAGGCCAGCTAGAAAGGGATAGCAGGCCCCGAGCCAATACTGCAGGAGCCCTCACTGGGCTCAGCCAGTCCTTCCCCTTGTCTAAGCCTCCAGGAGAATGCAGGAGCCTCCACCAGAGCAGGCTAAGACCTCGTGGGGGACTGCAAAGCTGGGATCAGCAACCAAGGCCCTGGTCCTGCCGGCCCCCACCCCATGCCCATGCCCTGAACCCCAACGCACTGTGGATGACAAGGCAGATCACAGGCTTTCTTCCACACAGCCCTGCATTGGTGGGGATGGCAGTGGGGGGGGTCAAGCCTGGCTCTGGGAGATGGGCAGGGAGGGAGTGTGAAAGTGCACAAAGACGCCCTTGTCCTCACCCAGGAGGCTGCCAGCCAGCTCTAGGCAACATCCACTCCCAGCTCTTGCCCACTCCACCCTGCACACCCTCCATTCACTCACATTGCTGTTCTGGGCACCATGGACACAGGGCGGGCACTGAAAGGGAAGAACAGGCCAAGAGGTCAATTCTGAGCCCCTGGGGTGGGCCTTCCCCCACCTCCACCACCGCCAGGCCCACAGAACAGCACGCGTGTCTTAAGTGGAATCTGAGGAGAGCCTGAAGACAGGAATCCTATAAAACAAGCCTCACCCCCCATTTCCCACCCACCCAGCCCCATAGCCATTTTTCAGGTGGGAAACTGAAGCCCAGAGAGGAATAGCAATATGCCCAGGTCACACAGCATGCTGGGGCAGAGTATGGCCCCGAATAAAAGGGCACCATGGCTGAAGGCTAGGCTCTCCCCATGATGCCTGTGGCCATTTGCTGCCCACTCAGCAGGAGTGCCCTCCAGGGCTACCTACCCCCCAACCCAAGGAGAGGCAGTGGATAGACAGGGCCCAGCTTTGGGCCCCCAAGGAATGCCGGGAGCTGTGTAGTCAGCCGGCACCCCCATGCTCAGGCTCTGTGCCCAAAGCCTGGTCCAAAGGGTTCATGCTGGCACCTTCCCTGCTGCCAGCCCACTTGGAGGCTTACCTCATCGGCTGCTGTCTCCCAATGGACCTGAGGAAAGGGTGGGGGTCGTGGGAATGGGCAGGGAGCTCAGGGGGCCTAGCACTGTTTCCAACACCTCTAGCTCCAAACCAAAAGGAGTGGGCACTCTAGAGAGTGCCAGGCACTGCATCCGTCTCAACCCCCATCCGTCCATCTTGATCAGAGCTGGCTCCTACATTTCCTAAGCTCTGTCCAGGAGGTGGGGAAAGGCAGGAGGAGAGTGGGAGCAGAGCACCTTATCCCTGGGGTTTACAGGGGCACAGAGGGCCGACTGAGGGCACATGGTCCCCACCCCCACCCCTACCTTTGCTCCCCTTTCTGCCTTCTGGCTGATTCTTCCTGTAGCTGGGCATCCACCTGGGCAGACAGAGCAAAGAGAAACCCTTGAGGAGGGGGGCATTTCTGGGGCCCATGCTGGAAAGGGGCACCCAGGCAGGGGCATGGACCCCAGGTATCCCCTCAGCCTGGCATCTGGCACCTCCAGGGCATCAAGGGCCCACTGAGGGCCCTGTGGCTGCCTCAACAGGTCCCCTTCCTTTCCCCACCCACCCATGTGATGTCAGAGCAAACAAGACCATGCATCAATGGGATCCTGTGTTCCCGCAGCCCAAGGCTGGGCAGGATGCCCGGGCAGGCAGGGAGACTGCCCAGCCAGGAGGTGGGGCTAGGGAGGAACCAGGCTTCCATGCCACCTCTAAAGAACCTGAGAGTGGGCAGGGCAACTGGCCATGGTGCTGGGTTAGAACCAGTCTGGCACTGGTGGCGCTGGGGCCCAGGAGAGTGAGCCATCCCTGGGGGAAGCAGTATGACCTGACCTCTGATCCCAGGTATCTGTGTCCTGGAGAAACTGCCTTTGAGGGGACAAGCCTGGTCCTGCCCTCATCAGAAGAGTTTGGATGGCATCCATGAGGGTCTAGGCAGTGCCAGAGCTAGATGGTACCACTTTCAACACCCATAGGTAAGTGGGCACAGGACCACCCAATGGGCTGCCTCTGCCTCCCGGAATCCTTTAGGGGTGGTGTACAAATAGCGGGGGCTTCCAGCCCTCCTGCCATGGACACATGGCCAACTGACCCTGGTGGCATACGTCAGTCAGGTCAAGGGAGGGGTATCTCACTTGTGCCTGCCTGTGCTGGCATCTGCCTGCCCTGTCCACCTACCTGGCTATTTTGAGGCTCCTCCAGGCAGAAGCAGCGGGTATAGACCTTGCCTTCAGTCTGTGGATTGATCTCGATGAGCTCATTGCTCTGGGTGTCCCGGCGGGCCTTGGAGGTCTCTGGGGGGCACTGTTCAGTGGAGGGGCAGGGCTAGGGTCAGTACAGAAGCCCACTCCTCCTGAAACCTCCAGGCATCACCTTCCAGACCCTCATCTCCGGCACAGTATATCCCTGGCACTTCGAGGGCCGGGCCACTAACCCCTGCCGGTAAAATCTCACAGCAACCCTCCTCCAGCACGAGCTCCGGGTCACAGTAGATGTGCGCCTGCTGAAGGTCAAACTGCAGGGGACACACACATCAATTTCACTTCATTTTATCAAATAGCTCTGTGTCCTGGCCCCCAAGGAGGCACAGAGATGTCCCTGCCTCAGGATCTGACCTCAGGGTGTTTCCAGTCTGGCCTGGGAGACATCAAAAATGGAGCTGTCGCCAAAGGCCAAACAAAACTGTGCGGCACAGGAACAAGGGAGAGCAGGCCCAGAGGAACCAAAGAGGAGGAGGCGCCATTCATGCTGGGCTTTGAAGGGCTGGTAGCTACACAGCAGATGAGTATGCAAGGAAAGGCATTCCCGGTGGAGGTAACAGTGTAGCCAAAGGCACGGCAGTGTGAAAGTACTAGGTGAGCTGGGTGAGTAGGATGGAATTGATCAGAGCAGTGCTGCACGGAGAGATGTAAAGGAAGACGATGCTGCAGGCACTTATAGGGACCAGATCATGCAGGGCCTTGAATGCCAGGTAAATATGTTTAGGCTGCCTTTGGAGGGCAACGGAAAAGCAGGGGAAGATTCTGAGCAGGAGAAGGACTTGTTCTGATGCAGACTCCACGAAGCTCATTCAGATTCCCAGAAGAGAGGAGCAGAGGTCAGGGCCTGACCTAGCACTCACCAAGACAGGCTTGCCCTGCTCAGCATCCAAGCCGAGAATATATGGCCCACGGGCCGCAGGGGTCTCCGGGGCCCCAGAGGCTGGGAGGAGGCTGAGCTGCAGTCCACATGCACAGAGGCCACACGTCCAGCCACACTCAGCATCAGCTTGTGCCAACGCAGGTCGAAGAGCTGGGGCACTGGGAAGACGCAGGACACAAAGTCGCCATCCTGGCCCTGGGCCCTGAACTCCAGGCTCCGCTCTTGGCTACTGACTTCCAGGGGAAATCTGAATGGAATGGAGAAAGGGGCAGGACAAAGATTCAGAGCTCCAGAGTCCCAGCACCGGCACATTCAGGGCCCCCACGCTCCTTCACAGGAGGGGGAAACTGAGACCCAGAAAGGGAAGAAAGCTGGCTGAGGTCAAGGAGCTATACATCCCGAAAAAATGAGGCAGGTACTGGTGGGCTGGAGGCAACCTTGAAGGTAGGCACAGAATGGCGCAGGAAGACCCCAGAAACCACAAGCCGGGGAAGAAAGTTGGGGCTGGACTGGTACTACCCAACGCCCTAAGAAGCAGTAAGGGCACAAGGGAGGTTCACCTGTGGGTACCCATCTGCATCGGTCACTTGAAACAGATACCACGTCTTCTGGTAGGTGTGTTCTTCAGCAGCAGTGTCAGCACCAGGGCAAACTCCTCTGGGAGGCCCCGAGGGAATACTCGTCTGGAGATGGAGCAGGGAGGGTGCCCTGAGGCTCCGGTGAGGTCCCAGTTGCTGCCCACCCTGGGCCCTCAGGATTGCTGAGCCTACCCAAGACATGCACAGGCACTCACCTTGCATCACATATACATTCACTCACTCTCCACACCTTTACTGAGTTGCCTTCCACCTGCTAGGTGTGGGTCTGGCTGCTGGGAATAACAGTGGTAAAGGCCGGGCGTGGTGGCTCATGCCTGAAATCCCAGCACTTTGGGAGCCCAAGGCAGGAGGATCACTTGAGGCCAGGAGTTGGAGACCAGCCTGGGCAACATGGTGAAACCCCATCTCTAATAAAAATACAAAAATTAGCCAGGTGTAGTGGTGGGCACCTGTAATCCCAGCTACTTGGGAGGCTGAGGTAGGAGAATCACTTGAACCCAGGAGGTAGAGGTTGCAGTGAGCTGAGATCGTGCCACTGCACTCCAGCCTGGGCGACAGAGCAAGACTTGGTCTCAAAAACACACACACAATCACTTCTCAGCCTTGGCTAAGATCAAGTGTAAAAACACACACACACACACACACACACACACACACACACTGGTGAAAATACGGAGGCAATGCCTGCCCTCATGGAGCCTTCAAGTCTGATGGGGGCAGGGAGGCCGTGAGCAAAGAATCCCCCAGAATGACTATTTCCCTCTCGCATTGCAATTTGAGTAAGTGCTTCCAGTGAATTCAGGATACCCTGGGGTGAATAACTGGGCCTAGGGTGGAAGGACAGATGCTGAAAAAAAAGCTGGAAAGAGTTCAGCACGACTAGAGCAGCAAGAGAGAAAAAAGAGCATTTTGAGAGCTGAGGTTGAAGAGGCAAGCAGGGGCCAGACCACCCAGGGGCTTGTGGGAGTTTGGACTTCACACACGTGGGTGCACACGCTCACATGTACGCGCACACGCACACACACACACACACACACACACACACGACTCTTGCCAGGTTCCCGCCCACATCCTTATTCTCACAGTGCCCGTAGGATGCAGATCTGTTCCTACCCACTGCTGGCCAGAGACAGGGGGAGAGGGACAGAAGGTAGGTCTGCCAGGTGCCCCTCTCAGCCCACCCTGCAAGCCTGGGGTGGAGGCCAGGTTGACTCTTGGCAGGGGGTGGGATGAGATGACCCACAGAGAGGCCCCTGGGCTTAGGCCCCACATCCAGAGTTGCCGAGAAGCGCGGCTGAGGTCAGTGTTGATTCTCGGTGGTCGTGTGGATGGCTTTACCGGGTGGGCTGGGTCACGGGGGCCGCCCCCAGGCGCAGGATGAGAGGCCCCTTGGGGTTGCGGATCTTCTTGATGGCAGACGTCTTCATGAGGCTGAGTCGGCGGATGAGGTTGAAGCCTTTGGGGAAGACACCAGGTGAAGAGCTGAGCTGAGCAGGTGGAGAGGGGTACACATCACTCCCAGAGGAAGGTCGCGGGGTCGGCGGGATGCGATGGATGGGCGCTCACCAGTCACATTGGCTGGCAGGCTACTACTGTGTTCCAACTTGAGTCCTTCCTGCTGTGAAGGTGGGCACTGTGCACCTGGAAGAGAAGGGGCAGGGGGGCATTAGGTGTGCTCAGGCCACGGTTGCTGCATGGTTGGACGCTTGGGGGAACCTGGGAGGGAGCAGGTTTATAGTCCTCACTCTGGACATCAGCTAGATCTTGACTTCACCACCTGCCTTCTGACCCTGGCTTTCCAGGGAGCCGGAAGGCCGCCCAGCGTACAGTTGAGAAGACTGAGGTCCAAGACTGAGGTCTGGGCCGAGGTCTCTAAGTAAGCCAGCAACAGAGCAGGCCCAGAACTCCAGGAACACAAATCTCCCGACACTCCAGGTCAGGAGCTAGGCCAGAGCGGGAGAGAATACAAGAAACTCTAAGCAGTCCTTGAGCTCGGATGGAGTGGGGAGCTGTGTATTTACACGTGTGCCCTCTCATGACTACCCCCAGGTCGGGGGCAGAGGAGCTCTTCGGGGGGTGAGGAAGTGCCACAATCATGCACACTTCGTGTTATGTACAATTATATGTACATGTCTGTACATGTGGGAGTTGTAGCTATCCTGCCACCAGGGATGACATGTGCAGCTGGCACACGTGCTCCCAGCAATGAGAGCTTCCTATGTCCAAAGTAGACAAGCAGGCCGACACAAGTTTGAGCCAACAGAATGAATATTTACCTGAATAACCACCTTTTGAAACAGTGAGAAGAGACTGAGGGTCTGAGGGGACCACAAGCTCAGGGCCTCGGAGCTCCAGGCAGGACATATTAAGGGGTAAGGGCTCCCAGAGAAGGAGATAGCTTAATTCAGGTTTCCAAAGCCCTGAAAGAATAGGTGGGCAGCCATGGCTGCCCTCTTCCTGGGGCTGACTGAGTGGAAGTGTTGGGGGAGGTGCTATAACAGGAATGACAGAAGCCTTCTCATCAACGCAGAGGGATAGGTGGGAGAAGACAGTGAAGACAGTTCCTAGAAGCTGGCCTTGCACCCCCCGGCTAGACTGGCTGGAAGAAGGAATCCTGGGTCGCTGGGTCCCGGTCCCAGTGACCCCACTGGACTCTCCCTCCCCCAGGTCTGGTCAGAAAGACCATCACTGTCTTCAGCATCACAGCAGCAGTGGGTGACTCACCCCTTGGCAATGGGCCCAGATTCTTTACAGATGTTGAAATTCTCTGCCCCATCCCCCCAGGGGACCCGGTGAGGGGAGAGGAGAGCAAAGCTCACGCACACACAAGCAGAAACGCATACGTGCACATACAAGGGGCAGGAGGTCACACTCACCCTGGGTGCACAATCCCTCTCACTTCAGCTCCTTGGCTTTTCTGCCTTTCCTAGCTGGATTTGGGTTCTAGGAGTTCTGTTCCTGCTTGGCTAGGCGGCTGAGCTACTGAGCCCAGAGGGCACCCAGCAAGGCCAGGCAAGTTGCCCGGTCAACTTCCCCTGGATTTGGGCCCTGGAAAGCTGCACCCTCTGTCTCATCCAGAGTCTGGGCCTTGGGGCGGGCCTTTTATTGGGGACTCAGGGCCAGCCGTGGAGGAGAAGCACGTGAGCTAGAGGGATGGAGTCTCCACCATGCAAAGAATCCGCAGGACTTGGGGTTCTCCGGGGATGAGGCGTCCTTCTGCAGGGTGAGCTCACTGCCTGTTCCTTCCCACCCCATTGGCCCGACCAGCAATGTGTCCACAAGCTTGGCTTATATATTGGGGGTGGGGGGTGTCCTCTCACATACAGAGACACAGAAATACCTACAAATGCATAGAGCCAGTGTGAGAGACAAACAGAGATGCTCAGAGACATAAACATACGAAGACACATGTGCACTCGCTCTCCAGCTGACCGTGCACAGGCTCGAGGGTGTCAGCGCCCCAGAACACCCTGAGCCCAGCCCCTAGACTCTGCTGTAACTGCCCATACGACCACACATATGTGGTCACATATATGCAAGGACCCCGGCACCCCAGGAACCCAGTTCCAGGCCTGTGATACTCTGAGTCTCCTGTGTCATCTCACCTGTATTTGCCCCATGGCTGAAGGTAGCCCAGAGGCCGAGCAGCCACAGGCCAGGAGGCCAGGATACCCACATCCTGGTTCAAAGAGGTCAGCTACAGCCACAGCACCTGAAAACCACAGAGACCGGGGAAGGCGGATTTTCTGAGTTCACACAGCACAACTCCACATGTGGACAAGTAGTAGCCAGCCCGTGGGGCCCAGGCACTGGTATTGGGGTGGCAGGAGGTCTGGCCAGGCATCAGTCTCTCCCAGGGGCCCAACCACAGGCCTTAGGCTAGGATTTGGGCAGAGGTGATATTCAAAATATTTAACCACCGGTATGGCACGGATACCAACCAGCCAGAGCAGAAAGCTGCCCGCTGCACTGAAATCGTGTCCAGGCAGCATCCGGCCTCGCCAGTGGATACTTGCTGGATTGAGAAGAGGTCTAGAAGGTCTTAAAAGGCCAGAGAAGTTGGAATAGTGATGGGGGCTTAAAACAGAGGCTATTCATCAAGACACATGGAAGACTTTCAACAGCCTAACAACTTGTGCGCTGTCCTGGTGTATATACCAGCCTGATATCTTATTAGCTGCACCCAACTCAGCCCAGGCAGCCCTGCCAGGCACCCACAAGGTCAGGGGCTGGTGACTGGGCTGAGACTGTGGGCCACAGGCTTCCACAGGCAGTGTGGGGGGCCAAGGAAGCTTTCCCCATGGGTACAGTGGACAGGAGAGCCGGTCTCTAGGGCTCAGGCTCTCATGGCCAGTCCCCAGCTGATGGATGCTCGTCTTTTAGTTTTATTAAACCCTGATGGATGGGCCCAGATAAATCAATGCAGGCTCAGCGAGAGGCCAGCAGAGCCGTACATCATCTGGCCTCCCCCTAGGACGGGCAGCTCACGTGCACAAACATAGAGCCAGGCAGCACACGCAGATGCACAGGTACATGTACATCAGGACACATATGTGGTACCAGTGTGCACACACACCTATCTGCACACAGGCATGCTCACAGAAACATATGCTCACTGATAGACCCAGACACAGCAGCTTGCATATACCCACGTGCGCACAGCCAGCCTAGGACCACCCCTCCCATAGGTCTTCCTGTTGGGAAGTTCTAATGCAAGTCTGACCTCACTCCTTCCAACTCTAATGGAATCCAATTTTCCTTCTGTCGATCATGGATAGGAAATGAAAACAGAAAGGACCCCTTATTCCAATATATTTGGAGCTAGGACTCCAGCCCCTTTCTCCCTGGGACAGAACTGTGCCCCCAGCCTATTCATCCCCCATCCCAGTGGTATACACATCCCACCTCTCAAACCCTATCCTGGCCTTCCTCTCCTGCCAGCCAATAGAAGGGCTTCCAGCTGTGGGCCGCATGTGGGTGCATGTGGAGGCGTGAGGATGGGTGTGATCCTGTCCCCATTCCTCGGGTTTCAGCCAGAGTGGAGGGCTACAGGGACAGAGTCAGAGAAGCTTCCAAGGAGACGGCTCACCCCAACACAGAGGCATAGATTTGGGCGCAGGGACAGTCAGAACCAGGTTGAGAGTTTAGAGCTCATTTCGTTCTAAAGAAGATGACCAAGGCCCAGAGAGGGAATGCCACTTTCCCCAGGTCACACAGCAAGTCAGGGGCAGAAAGGGCCTCTCAGCCCAGAGCCCTGAGGCCACCCACTGTATCCCCACTTACCAGTGGCGCGGGATCCCCCCACCTCACTGAGCCTTCCAGGCAGCAGCCTGAGGAAGCAGGGCCCAGGTTCCTCAGGCCCGCTGGGGGTCTCCATCTCTTCCTGAGGGTCTCAGGTCCCCAGCTTCCTGGCGCTCCCCGGCTGTCTGCTGCCCCGTGCACGCCTGCCACGGACTGCCGGCCACTCCGGGTGGGGGGAAAGGGGCGGTTCCAGGGGGCTGGGGGCCTGCCAGGGACACTAATGGAACACAGCTGGACCGGCCCACCAGGCAGGAGGAGGAGGAGGAGGGCTGGGAGGGGGCTCCAGCGCCAGCAGAGGCGGCTGGACTGCGGGGTGCACAGCCCCGCCCCGCCCGGGGTCTGGCTAAGCTCCCAGGCCCGCCCCTCCTGCCTCCCTGCCAGGTGAGCCAGCCTCGAGCTAGGCGGGACCCTGCGTGCCCAGAGCTGCCCTGGAAGGGGGCTCCTGCAGGCCCTTTAAGAGCCAGGCCTGGAGTTTGAAGTGCCCTCCTATCCATGTCCCGGCTGGGCCCCCAGAAGGCTAGGGATTATGGCAGGGGGAGAAGGTGGAGGGGGAGAGGGGTAGAGACCCTCCTCCCAAGTGCGTGGCACCCATGATGTGGCTGCCGCCCAAGCCTCGGTGGTCAGCTTTTTCCAGTTCCTCGGCCTAACATTCCCAGTCAGTCTGTCCCGAGTCTGTCTGTACTGGGAGGAGGAGGACACAGAGGAAGGGGAGGAAACCGCTCCCTCCCCTGTGCTAAATTAACCCCCCTCTGCTCTGGCCTGACTCCCAGAGAAGGCGGACTGAGGGAGTCTTCTTCTTCCTCCTGACTCCATGAGGTTGGAAGGGCTCAGATCCCTGGCCCCTGCTCTGTCTTTTCGGCTCCAAATGTGCTGTGTAACCATACTCCGTTTTCTTGTCTGGAAGATGGGATCGTGAGAGCACATGCCTCATGGCCTTGTGTAAGCAGGAAATGGGGGGAAAGGTTGTAAGAGTGCTTAGCACATGGTCTGGCACATACAGGAGCTCAGTAAATATCTGCTGCTATTATTGTTATCACTGAGATCCCTGGCGGGGGATGGGACTGGATTTTGAGCCTTTATCCCAGCACTGGGGAAGGAGCTGCTTTATATTCAGGGTTCAAGGATGCAAGAGGAATTGAGCTGGGCTGAAAGATTGGAGCTCTGAGGGAGGAAGGAACGGGTAACGTTTCCAGTTCCGTCCAGAGGCAGGGCCGCGGACCAAGGTGAACCCCCCCGCCAAGGGTGTCCTCCCCCGTGGGCTGACCCGAGGCTGAGGTGCAAAAGTAGGTTCAAGAAGCCTTGAGATGCTGGGCTGAAGAGGGAGAAACTGAGGGCCCCCAATTGAAGGGGGCCCTGTGAAAGCAACGTGCCCAGCCATGTGGCCCCGGCTAACCCGGGCAGGGGGGAGGTTGAGGGGGCAGGCCTTGGATTTCCCACCTCCAGACCCAGAGGCGCTGAGCCAGCGGAAACCCCAACCAGGCCACAGAGGCGCCCACTGTGGTCCCAGTGAGGAGCCAGCCCCAGATGTGGCGGTGGTGGGGCCTGGGAAGTGCTGAGCTCAGCAGGCGGGAAGCGGAGGGGGTGGGGCCTTCTGAGTGCTCTGGCCAGACGGGTGGCCAGGCACAGGCCCCACCTGCCCTGCCCGAGGGTGCTGCGCTGGCGGTGGGCACTTGGGAGAGGTGGGAAACACATATATGTCAGGCTCTGTGGTGGAAATTCACGTATGCTAACTCCTTCGATCTTGACAACAATGTGAAGCAGAATTCCATTTTTACTCCCAAACCTGCAGCATAGGAAAAACAGACTTGCCCCGGGACCCCGCAGCTAGTGAGCGGTGGAGCAGGACTCACATCCAGCCAGCCTGGACTCAGCACGTGTTCTCAACCCCGTGCCGTCCTGACAGCTTCCACTGCGCCCAGACAGGGCAGGTGGCGGGACCAGGGGTGGAGGAACCTGAGAAGGGAGAGCCAGATGCCTTCCCACAGCACCCCAAGGGTGCTCACAGGGACAGCCATGCCTGCGACACACCTCACACCTAAAAATACTATCATAGACACAGTCTAGAATGTGCCACGCCCCTTCCTCCCTTCCACCTAGGTGCACACATCCAGAAACACGAGGTCAAGTACGTTTAGCATAGCACTCGGGTATGCAGACTCCATATGCATGTATCGGCATTCATGTTCACATAGACACACCCTGGCCCTAGAAACACTCACACACAGCGGAGACACACAGGAGACGCCTCCACATAAAAGATACACAGAGACACATGTAAGAGCCCGGATTATCCCAAACACAGGTGCGTAATTCTCAGAATGCATGCACACAGCACTGCATATACTTGAATGTGCACACACAGATGCATGCATGTACATGCAGACATGGGTGCACACAAACATACATGTGCCCACAGGCATAATTACTCAGATATGCAAGCAGAGAAGGCTGCAGACGTGCAGCACATACTTGTGTGCACACATAGATGGCCACACAGACTTGGCTCCCAGAGAAACACCCACCGGGACATGAGCACACCGACACAGGTACACGTATGCATACATGCAGCCATGTGGACATATTTACATGCATGCAGCGCCAGAAAGCCCTGCATGCCAGCAAGCCGGGTATCCCCTGGGGCTGGGCTCAGTGCCCTCACCCCAGATGGCATCACCATGAGGTACTCAATGCTGCTAATCACCGCCAGCTGCCCTGGAGCCTACGTGCTGCTGCTGGGTGGGGCTACCAAGGCCTCCTGGACCTGGGGTAGTCTGCCCAGATGTTGGCAGTGCCCAAGGGCCCTCCGTCCCCACTGGGGGAATCCCTGTCTGGCAGGGTAGACCCTGGGGCTGGGCCAGGGTGAAGAGCCAACCCAGGGCCTGGTCCCAGGACAGGCCCAGGAACCCCCACACATTCAAGCAGAGATGGTGTAAAGGCCTGAGGCTTGCAGTGTGGACCAGAACCCCCGTATGTACAGTGCACACCTGGGCCCAGGCGTATGTGCATACGGGCGCACATCACACATCACACATCACACATGATTGATTACTCTTCACAGATAAGCCCTTCCTGACTTCCTCATCCCTTTAAATGCCACCATAATTCAGTCTGATGCTCAGGCAAAAACCTGAAAAGCCTTGCTCTTTCCTTTTCCCTACCATCCCCATCCAGTCCTGTCAATTCCACCTCCCAAATACAGCCCACGTTCATCCACTCCTCCCCCACCTCCCCAGCTACGACCCTCACCCAGGCCACAATCATCTTCTGCTCGGCTCTCGCAAGAGCCCCCCAACTGGTCTGCCTGCTGCCCTGGGGGCCCTGCTACCCCCTAACTTCCTACCCGGCAGCCAGTAAGACCTTTTCAAACCCGTATCAGTTGGCTTCACTCTCTTGCCTCCCTCTTCCTAGAATAAAGCCCCAAATCTTTCCCTTGGCCTTGCCGAGTCCTTTATGATCTCGCCTCTGCCTTCCTGTCCACCTCGCCCCAAAAGCTGTAGCCTCCCACTCACTTCCTTTCTCAGCCCTGAAGTCACTAAGTTGACTTTCCCCTCGTGGCTTGTGCACCAACTCTTCCCCCTGCTGGGAAGGATTTGCCCCTCATCTTTGCCAGGCTGGCATTTTGATATCCAGGTCTCACTCCTCAGTCAGCTCCTCAGAGTGGCCTTCCCTGGCCACCAGATATGAGTGGCTGCTAGCTGCTCCCCATCACATGATCCTGGTTTGGGTTTTTTTTGTTTGTTGGTTTGCTTTGCTTTGCTTTTTTTGAGACAGGGTCTTATTCCGTCACCCAGGCTGGAGTGCAGTGGTGTGATCATAGCTTACTGCAGCCTTGAACTCCTGGGTTCAAGTGATCCTCCCTCCTCAGCCTCCTGAGAAGCTAGGACTACAGACTGGCTATTTTTTCAAAAAATTTGTAGAGGCACAGTCTCGCTATGTTACCTAGGCTGGTCTTGAATTAATTCCCGGCCTCAAGTGATCCTCCTGCCACAGACTCCCAAAGTGCTGGGATTACAGGCATGAGTCACTGTGCCCGGCCTGCCCTGTTTGAAATCTCTACACAGCTCTGGTATTTGTTTGCTGGTTGTCTTTCTCTACTAATAAGCACGAAAGCTCCATGAGTGCCACTGTCCACCAATAATACCGTCCTTTCAGCTGAGCCTGGCACCCTGCAGGCACCCGCGATCGAATGAATGGCTAAATGCACGCAAGCACGGTCTAAGCACACAGACACAGACGTGCGCCGCAGGAGATATGGCATCAGCACACGAGTATGCACGTGCGCCCTCATCTGCAGACACCCGGGTGCAGCGTCTGGGGCGCAGAAGAGAGACTGAGAGCAGAGGACCAGGCTTGGTCCTGCTTCAGTGTCTCTGAGTATGTCTCTGTCTCTGTCCTCTGCGTCTGTGTGAGATATCCGTGGCTCTTTCTTCCTTCTCAGCGAGTCTGTCCCGTCTCCAGCTCTCTCCCGAGGGTCTCTGTTGCCCTCTGTTTGGGACCCTGTGTATCTAACTCTGCATCTCTATGTCTTTGTGCCTCTGGTCTCTTTTTCTCACACTTGCTGCATCTTTACATTCCTGTCTTCTGTCTCTCTTTATCTCTGTCTTCCCTGTTCCTATCTCACCGTGCGTTTGTATCTCTCTTCCCCCGTCTCTGTCTCTGTGTGTGTGTCTCACTCATTCTCCATCTGCACGTCTCCATTTCTGGGTCTGGTCTCCATCTTGCTGGCTCTAGATCTCAGCCTCTCTGTCTTCCCTTCTCCCTCCCTCTTGCCCTAAATGAGCTGGGCCACCAGGTCTCCACGGCCGTCCGCATCCCTGTGGCAGGGAGACCCATCTTTCATCTCTGACTGGCGGCTTTATGGTGGTAGTGGGAAGGCCAGTGCTCCTCTCTGATAATGCCCACCTCCCCTATGGGGCCATGGCAAACTCCTCACTGAGACCTGGGCCCTGGCAACCTTCCCCCAGCCACCAGGCCCAGCCAGGGCATCCTACTTCAAGCAGCTCTTGTTACCAGACACCTGCTTGGTTTGACCATCCCGGAGCTGCAAGAGAGGTGAGCCCAGAGCCTGGTGGGCCCTGCTGTGGATGTGGCAATGGCCAGGGAAGGTGGACACTGGCGGAGGGAGACATTCCAGGGGATCCTGAGCCCCAGCTTGGCTGCCCCTGGGCTCTGCTCATCTGTTTTGAATGACTCACAGAGTTGTGGCAGGCACAAAAGCCCTGGGTGCCAGTCTTACCTCTATCCATTGTGTGACCCTGGCCCCTGGCCTCCATGTGGCATACAATCCCAGCTTAACCTACCTACCTGGTGTGTTATAGCATCTAAAAGAAACTGGCCCAATTATTCTAGCCAGTGGTTCTCCACAGGGGACAACTTTGCTCCCAGGGGACATTTGGCAGTGTTTGGAGACATTTCTGATTGTCATAATGGGGGAGGGTTGCCACTGGCATCCAGAGGACAGAGGCCAAGAATGTGCCCACCATCCTCCAATCCCAAGACAGCCCCCTGACAGTCAGAATTATCTGGTCCCAAATGTCAGTGGTGCTGAGGGGGCAGAAATCCTGTTCTGGGCTGGGCGAGGTGACTCACACCTATAATCCCAGCACTTTGGGAGGCAGAGGTAGGCAGATCACTTGAGGCCGGGAGTTCGAGACCATCCTGGCCAACGTGGTGAAACCCCATCTCTACTAAAAACACAAAAATTATCTGGGTATGGTGGCACGTGCCTGTAATCTCAGCTACTGGGGGAGGCTGAGGCGGGAGAATCACTTGAACCTGGGAGGCGGAGGTTGCAGTGAGCCGAGATCGCACCACGGCACTCCAGCCTGGGTGACAGAACAAAATTCAGTCTCCAAAAATAAAAAATAAAAGAAATCCTTCTCTGTCCCAAAAGGAAGATTCTGCTCCTCAGAATTCCCATATTACTTCGCCTTCTTTAAACTCTTAATCATATTCTAAGCAAGGGCTGGATCATGAGAAGACTCAGGACACCAGAGTTGGAGCCCGGCTCTCCCTTTAATATCAGCAGCTAATGGCTGGGTGTGGTGGCTCATGCCTGTAATCTCAGCACTTTGGAAGGCCGAGGCAGGTGGATTGCATGAGCCCAGGAGTTCGAGACCAACCTGGACAACATGGCGAAACCCCATCGCTACAAAAGAATACAAAAATTGGCTGGGTGTGGTGGTGGGAGCCTGTAGTCCCAGCTCTTTGGGGAGCTGAGGTGGGAGGATCACTTGAGTCCAGGAGGTCAAGACTTCAGTGAGCTGAGATGGCGCCACTGCACCCCAGCCTGAATGATGTGGAGAAACTCATGTAGTCTCAGCAACCACAGGAGTACCTATGTTTGTACCTTCCCCATGCTAAGAATGAAGAAGCTTATACAGCTGACACAGCTGGAGCCTGGGCTTGAACTGGTCATTTTGAGACAGGCCCACAGAGCAGGGTCCTTCTTGGGAATGAGCTCACATGCAGGCACCTGGACAAGTCCTTTTCCCTCTTTGAGACTCCTTTTGCTCATCTGTCAGATGGGATTCACTATCTCATTTAACCCCGCCACAATGCCCAGAGGTAAGGTGCTGCTATCATCCCGCTTCACAAGAAGTCGAGATTTAAGGCTGGGGCCAGGCACTGTGGCTCACGCCTGTAATCCCAGCACTTTGGGAGGTCGAGGCAGAGGGATCATCGGCAGTCAGGAGTTCGAGACCAGCCTGGCCAACATGGTGAAACACCATCTCTACTAAAAATACAAAAATGAGTCAGGTGTGGTGGCATGCACTTGTAATCCCAGCTACTTGGGAGGCTGAGGCAGGAGAATCGCTTTAACCCAGGAGGCGGAGGTTGCAGTGAGCTAAGATCACACCACTGCACTCCAGCCTGGGCAACAGAGTGAGACTCCATCTCAAAAAAAAAAAAAAAAAAGAAGATTTAAGGCTGGAAAGTGGGGGGACAGAGATTGGAACTCCACTCTGCCTAACCCCAGGGGCCACGAGTTTAATCAGGTCACCTGCAGTCCCCCAAGTATGGTAAAGCAGGAGGGTAGGAGTTCTCAAGCTTGGAGGACTTGTGAACACAGGCCCCACTCTCAGAGTGCTGCTGATGTTGTGGACCCAGGGACCACATTTGAGAACCCCTGCAGGAGAGTTTGATGTTTGATTACCTGCGTGTGGGTTCAAATCCTGACTCTAGCTCTTACTGCTTCTATGACGAGGATATCACTTAACCTCTTCTTCTGCGTGGGGAGATAACAGCCGTGCCTATCACTTCGGGTTGCTGGAAGGATTAACGGAGATAGTGACAAAGAAAAAGTCCCTCACATGATGCTGGCACCTAGTGGACTCTCAGAAATGCTTGCCAGCTTGAGGATTCGTAACCCAGGCAATGCTCCCTCTCTCTAGACAGAAGCAGCTCTCAGAGAGCAGAGAACTCACACATCCTCTTCTCCTACCTATCAGATATCTCTCCAGGCCTAAGCAGAGCAAGGACAAGATACCATCTGAGATAAGCCCAGGCGGGGCAGAGGGATGTGGCTCATGTCTGCCTAGGTGTTCCCAGGGGCTCCTGCCCTGTAGCACAGGTTCTCCTGGAGCAGAAGTGAGGCTGGCACATAGGCAGCAGTGAGAACACCCAGACTGGCCTGGCCCCCAGACTTCCTCCATACCCAATCCCACACCTAATGACCTTAGCCTTTTGGGGCAAGGATGGCATAGCTTGCTACCACCACACCCTTATCCAAACAACCCTTTGGCCACTAACCAACACAAGTCAGTCCTGCTGTGTTGTATGACCTTGAACCAATCCCTAGGCTCCTCTGAGCCTTACTTTCTTCGCCTGTAAAAATCAAATAAGAGCCAGGTATGGTGGTTCACACCTATAATCTCAGCACTTTGGGGGGGCCCAGGCAGGAGGATCACTTGAACACAGGAGTTTGAGACCAGCTTGGGAAACATAGCAAGACCCTTGTCTCTACAAAAAATTTTTAAATTAGCTGCGTGTGGTGGTGCACACCTGTAGTTCAGCTACTCAGGAGGCTGAGGCAGGAGATCTCCTGAGCCCAGGAGGTTAAAACTGCAGTGAGCTGTGATTATGCCACTGCATTGCAGCCTAGGCAACAAACAGAGATCCTGTTTCCAAAAAAGGCAAATAAGAGCTCAGCATAGTGGCTAAAGGAAGGGGCGAAGGGACTGTAGCTCCAGGGTAACTGGGTTCACATCCCGCCTTTACCACTTACTAGATGTATGACTTTTGACAAACTACTCCATATTCCTGGAGTAAAGCTCAGTTTTCTCGTTGGTGAAACAAAATTGTCCCGACCTCGCAAGCATGCTGTGAGGGTTACCTGTAATGCTACATTTAAAGTGCTGAGCTTGGTTCCTGGAACTCAATGAACGCCAGCTATTCTAGACAGACAATGAGAGTGTGTAACCCTCATTGCCACCACAGAAGAGTGTGTAATCTTCACCACCGCAACACACAGTTCCTTGGCGGGCTTCCCTCCCCCTCCATGTTTAGCTTTGAGGCTATCTTTGCTTTCCTTCCCACTTGGAGGTGGGGGAAGAAAATTGGGAACAGGCCCCCAGAGGGGGTGGATCTGAGTGGAAGCTTGGAGGAGGGAGGAGGATCATCAATTTTGGCCATTGATTTGCTTGAGTGTCTTTTTGTCCTGCTAAACCAGAAGCCACAGAAGGAGCTGCTTTTGTTACCATTTCTCCCTGGAGCCTGGGACAGAGACTAGGTGCTTTATAAATAGTGCTGCACGAATGAAAGAGGGAGTCCAGCTCCTTCTGAGGACAAACTCCCCTCCATGAAGTGCAAACCAAAGAGTCTTCTGGGGGATGCTTGGTGATGACAGGAGCATTCAGGGACTCCCAGATTCTTTCTTTGCATGCAAGAACCTCAGACAGTTGGTCTCGCAAATTCTTTGAATCCTGGAATCTCTGGGTGGAGAGAGCTCTGGCGGCCCAGCTCCTCCTCCTCCCAGCAAAGCCTGGGCGGCAGAGGCCTGATGACTTGGCTAGAAAGGAGGCTAAGGGAGTGAGCAGGGGAAGGGAAAGTTCAGGGAGAATCCCCAACTGTTTCACCAAGGCAGAAAATAAATCAGAGATCAAGAGAGGGTGTGATCCTGGCTCTGCTACCTTCTGACTTTGTTCTCTTAGGCAAATTCCTTCACCTCTGAGAGGCATAGTTTCCATATTTGTAAAAGGGGTGATAATAATAACACCAACCACATGGAATTGTGAGGATTCAATGAGACAATGCATGAGACAAGGCCAAACCCATAGTAAACATCCAACAACATTCATTTTTAGGTACCTTATTTTTATCTGAGCAGACTCTTATCCTGCATCTTATACCCACATTCATCTCTGACATTTTCCCCTGACCGCCCATTTCATTATTTACATAGCTGGTTTCATGTAGCTTTAAGAGCTCAATGGCATTTCTGACAGACATAAGGCCTATTTCCATGAAGTGGCCTAAACGATCATATGTAAAGAAAGAAAACCAACTGGAGTATTTGTCAGCCTTGACCATTCAGAAAAGGCCAGACACTGGTGCGTCGGAACAAAAGAGGACAGGCGGTGGGTGGGTGGGGAGAAAGAGCCTGGGACTGGAGGACTGGGGGTCTAGGTTCAAGGCCAGGGTCTGCCCTGATGCATTGTTTGGCTTTAGGAGGCTTCCTGCCCTTGGAAAACAAGGGAAGGCTGAACTTGGAGACCCTGGAGCCCATTCCATTCCTCCCAAGTCTAAGGGTCTTAAACCTGTAATGATCCAAACAGGTCCCCTCCTCGGGATGGGGAAGGGGAATGGGAATGGGGTGAAGTGAGCCAGACCTGTGTGAGGGCCAAGATGCCACCCTTCCCCCTCACCCCCCCCCATTCAGGCCTCATATACACCTCAGTTTACCAGGTGGTCCTGATCCATCCAAGTATCCCGTGACAGTTCCCCATACCACCTTAGCTCAGTCCCTCCAGGGGAGAGGAGCTTGCCACACCACACCCATTCATCCTCCTCTGTACATCTGGAAGGGGAGAAAAATAGGTATCAGAGATGGTAACTTGCTGAGTGGGATTGAAGCCAGGTGTATGTGACTCCCAATATGTCACCACTGATTTTTAAAAAATTATTTTGGTCAGGCGCAGTGGCTCACATCTATAATCCCAACACTTTGGGAGACTGAGGTGGGTAGATCACCTGAGGTCAGGAGTTGGAGACCAGCCTAACCAACATGGTGAAACCCCGCCTCTACTAAATACAAAAAATTAGCCTGGTGTGTTGGCAGGGCCCGGAATCCCGGCTATTTGGGAGGCTGAGGCAGAAGAATTGCTTGAACCAGGAGGTGGAGGCTGCAGTGAGCTGAGATTGTGCCATTGCACTCCAGCCTGGAGGACAGAGCGAGACTTTGTCTCAAAAAAAAAAAAAATTATTTCAGTCATCAGGACAATCCCCAAGTATGTCTCATTCCCGAATGACAGGGGAATGGGCCATAAACCTAGGTGTCAACCTCAGCTCAAGCACCTATATAGTAGGAAACAGGCCCTAGAAGTTGAGTGAAGTCCAGAGCTGTCATGGGGCACTTTGCTGTGCCATGGGCCTCTTCCTCCCTTTGGAACTCAGTTT
The DNA here is from genome assembly GCA_036589455.1 of Ateles fusciceps. Classification (NCBI taxonomy): domain Eukaryota; kingdom Metazoa; phylum Chordata; class Mammalia; order Primates; family Atelidae; genus Ateles; species Ateles fusciceps. The sequence continues at coordinate 3,434,098 of JAZHEH010000733.1, forward strand.
TCTCATCTACAGAATGGCAGTGTTTGCTCCAGAACCGCTAATATCCAGGTCAGGACTTTGTGTTGCTGTGAGCCCAGGTCCCCACCCTGAAGCCTAGGACAGCCCCCTGAGCTTGGGTGGGAGAGAAGGGCAATGCAGACGTGGCTGTTCTGCCAGGCGGGGGCGCCGCCGCCGACGCACGAAAACAACCAAATAAATCAGGCCCAGGAACTCCTAATCCTTCCCGGCTGTGGCTGCTACTGCTCGCCCGGCCTGGGAGGTGGGCACCGCCCGGCCAACGGTGCAGAGTCGGACCAGCAGAGCCGGAGTGATGCCCGGCCATCCAGGCGTCCTCAGCCCTCGAGGTGGGAGGTGGGGCGGGGGGGAGAGAAAGAAGGCTCTCCCGACACGGTTACTCAGGCCTCCCTGATCCCCTCCTGGATGGGCACTTTCCTTCGCCTCGGTCTATTTTTAGAGCCAGCTCTGGGCCTGAGCGCAGACTGGAGGGAAGGGGGGGGCCTTGTGGCGGGGCGCAAGCGCCTGACTAGCTCCTCCCCGCTCGGGGCTCAAGCCCCAGGCCCTCCAGCTGTCTACCTGTAAAAGGATGGAAGCACGTGGAGGGTGGGGTGTCAGGGGGTGCAGCGCAGGCCCAGAGAATGCGCTCCCCTCCCCGCAACAATGCCTGGCAGTTCCAGAGAACTGGGCGCGGCCTCCCAAATAACGATCTCTGTTAAGTGGAACCAGCAGCCTCCCGACGGTCGCTCTGTCTGCCTATTGGACCAGGGGCCAGGACGGGGGTGGGGCTTTGGGCGACAGAACTGGCTAGGGTGGGAGAGAAGAGGAAGCTGCCAGGTTCTGGGGGATCCCGATCCCACTCCGCCGACGGCCACGCCTCCAGCTCACTCTGGCCACGCCCCCGGTGTGCCTTTGGGCCACACTCGCGGCCGGGTGCCTTCCCTGACTCCGCCCTAGGCCCGGCCTTTATCTGGCTCCGCCCAGCCCTGGCCAACCTTAGATCCTGTACCAAAGTCCAGAGAGGCCTAGAAGAGGGATAGCCTGCCTCTGAGAGGCATGGGGCCCTCCTCCAGCGTGGGGTCAGGGAAGGAGGGCGTCGAGGGTGGGGCGTGGGGGAGACGTTCGTGGCGCCGCGAACGGGGAAGCCTCCAGGCTGCAGGATGTAGCTGCGAGGACCTGGCAGTCTGCGAGGCTGGAGTGGCCGAGGCCGCCCGGAACATAGAAACAATCCTGTATACGTGGGCACAGAAAGGCCCAGGGAGGCACCCGGGCAGAAGTGCCTAAGACGATGCCCCCTGCCACAGAGCCCTGGAATGGGGGCAGCTAATGGCTCAAGACACATGAGCTCTGGGTGGCGAGTACAGTGACTCGGGGTTTGGGAGGCCCAAGTCAAGGCCCATCCTTCTGGGGTGAGGGGCGGAGGATGGGAGGCGGAGCCCGGTCTCCGGGCACCAGCCCTCCACCTAGCGGAAAGCTTGGGAATCGCGGAGTGCAGAGGTGGGGTGAGAGGAGGCTTTCCCCAGCGCCGGAGCTCCTTTTTTTCCCTGGAAGTCCCACTGGCGCCTACCCGCCACCGTCCTGCCCAGCCTGCTCCATCTCCCGGATTCGCCCCAGCGACAAAGGGGAGTCATTCTAACATCTGTCTTCCCTTCTTCCCCCACCTCCAGGTCCTGTCCCCTTCCCTCTTCCTGGCAGTTACCCCTGGGAGCTGCCTCTGTCCGCCCCAGTCCCTGAACACCTGACAGCTGCTCTTCCTGCCACCACTTTTGCCCTCTCCCCATCCATTCTTCATAGCCATGTGGTGTTTCTAAGCAGGAATCTGGCTGTGTCTCTTTCTTGATTAGAATCATTCGATGGCATCTCATGGTCCAAATAGACTCCAAACTTTGACTTGGGACTTGAGCTCTTCATCCCTCAGCTCAAGTCCCTCAGCCCCAGTCCCTCTCTGGGGCTAAGTTCCACTCATATAGGGCAATTGTCAGCTCCTCAATCCTTTTCCAGGAATGGCCTCCCTGGCCTAATCTTTGCTGTCTTCAGGGCTTAGTCAGGTAGAGACTCCCCTGCTTAGGAGACCTTTCCTGACCCCCCAGGTCTAAGTGAGTGCCCCTTGTCTGAGCTCCCACAGCCCCCAGTATGTGCCTGCCTCTCTCAGAGCAGTCACTGCCTGGGTCTCTAATGGCTTATTCACGCTAGTGGCAGGACAATTGATTGAGATATTAATTGCTTTGCTCTCCTGTAGTTTCCCCTCCCACTTGCAAGCTGAGTAGCCAAGCGCTTTGATTTTTCTAGCCTCGGGGAACTGTGCAGGGCTGAACACAAAAGCTGCTTGAAGTCTGGTGGCTCATTCTGAGTTTGGAAAAGGCTAACCTTCTGGAAGCAGCTGTGTCAGGTGTTCCAGAGGGATGGGGGAGAGAGGACAGAGAAAGGAGAGACGGAAGCTAGCTGCAGAGTGTGCAGAAGCTGGGGGTCCTTTGGGTGGTAGGGACCTGTGTCTAGCTCACCTGACAGGTGGAGCTGTGGGGATGTGTGGTAATGCACTTGGGGTGTCTGACATGCAAACACTGGGGTACCAGCCTCAGTGCCCCAAAGTAGCAGGGGAACAGCTTAGTCACTGAACCTCATGGGACCATAAGGACTGCTAGGACAATGGACACCTGTGTGTGACCAATGTAGACCGAAGACAGGAGGCACCTCTTCTGCGCCCATGCACAGGTGGGGTCAGCAGCTCCTTGCACAAACCAGTGGAAGAGGTGGGAGGGAGCCTCAGTCACGGTTGAGATTAAGTTTTTTGCCACCTCATAGGAAAGCATTTAGAGTGAGTCAGATTGGAGTTGGTTTAAAGTGAATAGACAAATGGGGTATTTCTTGTTTGTGTGCCAAGCTTCCTCGCTACTACACCTGTCTGTGTGTCTCTTAATTCACTGCAGAGCTGAGACTGTATGTGCCTCCTTCAGAATTGCATCCTCAGCACCCAGCATGGTACCTGGCACATATTGAGTGCTCAAAAGTATTGGTTGAATTCGTTTTTCCTCTGTAGCTACAGAAATCCTTCTAAAACCCAAGTCTGCTTCCATGGTTCCCCTCCGGTCCTCAGAATAAAATCCAAACCCTGATGATGGCCCACAAAGCCACTGTGATCTCACCGCCCCATATCCGCAGCCCATCCTCTCCAGCTGACCTGCACTGTTTGCTATTCCCCAAACTTGCCAAGTTGTTTCATGCCTCGTGCCTTTGCTTGCGAGGCACCCTCTGCCTGGAGTGCCCTTTCCCCTTTCTCTGCCTGCTGAGCTTTCTATTAGTCTTCAGAGCTCAGTGCAAGTGTTTCCTTGTCTTCCCTGACACCCTCTTCTGAAGGCAGAGGAAATCCCTCGTGCTCTGCAGCCTAATGCTCAGGCCCATGTCTGTCTTCCTCTTCCCCCAAGCCTGGTTTCCTGGACTGTGGGCTTGTCTAATAAAGTCCCCCATGTGCAGCATAGTGCCAGGTACCATCACATGCTCTCAATAAATGCTCACTATTCACAGGGCTTTAGCCCTGATCCTCCAAGTACCCATGGCATGACCTCAAGCAACCTCTCCCTTCTGAGCCTCAGATTTCCTTTCTGCACAATGGGAGGAGTGGAACTGAATGTTCTCTAAGGGCCCTTTATTCCCTCAGTTGAGCTTGGAAATGAGAGCATGTAAAACACAACTCACCTGTGTGCATGGCAGGCCAGCTAAGTGCAGAACATGCTGAGATGCAGCTACACATAGCATCCATGCACGGCCACCTGGGAGCAAGCCTTTGCCTAAACAGCTGCACGTCACACTGTCACACAAAAGTGCATGTGGCCCTCTGGACACAGATATGCTGTCCTCCCAACCCCCACACCCCTCAGCCACTGGCCCTGACAGTGAAAAATTCAGCAGCAGTCAGGGATGCCAGTCTAGCAGTGAGTTAATATTCAAGGAATGAGCCTTCTGCAATATGCATGCCCTGAGGCTGGTGTCCTATGGGGCTCTCCCCTTCCCAGGCCTGCACAGGCAAAGCCCGTCCCACCCCACCACAGGCACAGACACAGACTCTGCCTGCGGCAGGGCACTAGGAACTAGACCTTCAGCTCTAATTGCTTCCTAGACAGCCCCCCTCCTAACGTCTCCTCATTCACTCATTCAGCAATATCTATGCTGTTCCTATCCTATCTGGCAACAGCATGAATGTTTGACCCTGTTCTGCCCTCAGGGGCTCACCGTCCAGTGGCGGAGACAGACAGACAATAAATAGGATACAAGTGATATAAACTCAGATCAGGAGAAATGATACTGTGAAAAGGATTAGGTGATATGATTTTTTTAAAAGTGACTTGGCAGAGGGAAGGGGGTAGTCAAGGAAGGCCTTTCTGAGGAGGTGGCATTGGAGGAGTTATCGAAAGATGAGAGGCAGCAAAGCAGACAGCCAGGGAAGAGACTTTCAAGTTGAGGGCACAGCAAACACAAAGGCCCTGGGGGAGGAAGAAACTATGAAATGCGTTTGAGGAGCAGAGAGGAGGCCATGGAGCTGCTCAGTCAGTGACAGCAAGTGGCAGAACATTCGGACAGAGCAATGGGCAGGGACCAGAGCACGCCCGGCCTCCTGGGCCACAGTGAGAGCCTTCGCTGTAATCAAAGAGCAATGGGAAGCCCCTGGAAACAACATCTCCTCCCTCCCGCAGCTCCTCCATCTTGGGCTCCTTCTTAGAGACTACATCTTCCTCATCTCTACGTTGTCGGTGCCCGGCCCAAGGCCCAGCACAGGGCTGACACCAGACACTGTTTACTGATAAATAAATGACCAAGTCAAGCTCTCCTGGCTTAAGGCTTGACTCAATAGATCAGAGTGGTCAACTGGGCCAGATTAAGACATTTATATCCCATCCATTGGGAAGACTGGCACTCCTATGGGAGTATGTATGCATCATTCATAACAGAAATAACACTAATCCATGAAGTATATTTTATGCACATGCTAGAATGAAAACCATTTCCTTTTGGATTTTCAATCGCAAAATTCCGGATTAGTTCATGGAAGCAGATTTTTTTTTTTTTTTTTTTTTTTTGAGATGGAGTTTCACTCTTATTGCCCAGGCTGGAGTGCAGTGGTGCGATCTTGGCTCACTGTAACCTCCGCCTCCTGGGTTCAAGTGATTCTCCTGCCTCAGCCTCCTGAGTAGCTGGGATTGCAGGCACCTGTCACCACACTTGGCTAATTTTTGTGATTTTAGTAGAGGTGGGGTTTCACCACATTAGCCAGGCTTGTCTCAAACTCCTGACCTCAGGTGATCCTCCCGCCTTGGCATCCCAAAGTGCTGGGATTACAGGCATGAGCCACTGTGCCTAGCCTCAGAATTTCTTTCTGCTTATGTGTGTGTGCACGTGTCATTACTGTCTTGATGGCATCCCAAGCTGAACTCAGTCTGCCCTTTGGTCACCCAGTGCTAGATGGCAGGGCTTGCCCAGCCATCCCCCTCAGTGACACGGTCTTGGTTCGTGCACTCTGGATAATGAGGAGGACCAAGGGCGCCATTGTGGCCTGGGCCTAATTGACAGCAAGCAGCCCCACAGGTCAGAAGAAGACAGTAGCACTGTCAGCAGGTTTGGGAACTGCTCATTGTGAGACTCTGGGAAATACCCTCCTTAGACCATCAAGGCTTGCTTCTGCCCATCCCTGACCCTCTAAAAACAGTACAAAGTGACCAAGGTCCAAGAGATCTCTCAGAGGAGGTATCTAAGGCTCAGAGAGGTTACTTAACTTGCCTAAGATCACTCAGCAAGTTGGGGATGGAGTTGCAGTTGGGACCCAAGCCTGGCCCCCAAAGCAGACTGCAGGCATTCCCTCCCTAAGGATGGGTGAGCCTGACTGGGGAAGAGGGGCTGAGGGGCCCCTATCCGGATCCACAGAACTCATGAGAACAAACTGGAAGTTGGACCCAGCCCAACTTGTTTAAATGGGCTCTGCCCTTCCCCCAAGCCCCTCTTTCGACATGGTCGTCCATCCAAGTGTGTAAGACAGAAGCCCTGGTGTCATCCTTGGCTCCTCTGTGACACCCAGTCCACACCAGGTGCTGAGTGCTGAGCAATTCTACCCACTACACACATAGAAACTCCATTCCTCCTCCACAGCGCCCTCTAGTTAAAGTCTCCTTCATGCACCGGAAGAGGTAGCCCCTCTTCGTTACCCAGCTGAACTCTAAACCTCTAAGCTCAAGGCTCCCTCAGCCTCCTCTCTGGGGCCTAGAGATGGACCTCATCTCAGGGCCCTCATGTAGCTTCCACAGCACACACAGATGCAGAACTGGGCACCCAGGAAGGATCCAGAGCCAGGTCTCAAGATTTGCTCTCACTTCTCTCCCAGTGGCACACGTCACAGGTGCTAGCCCTCCTTCACCCAGTCAACCCCCAACCACACCTGCTCTGTGTATGGCCCCAGAAGGGAATTAGACTCAATGTGGGGGGCCTGGGAGAAAAGCTCACCTCCCCTCTCCACCTCCCCAACCTCCCCAGGTATGGCGCTAGGAAACTCAGACAAAGCAGCTCAGTGTTTCTTGGGAGATCGGAAGCTGGATGGTTCAGAGGAGCACCTCCACATGCAGGCCGGTTTTCCAGGCTGAGCTCTGCCTCTACTAGGCTGCACCCCACCCCACCCCCAGTGAGTGGGAAGTGACAAATGAGCCTGAGGAGGAGGGGGAGCTGGCGATCAATGGCATTAACATGGTGCCCAAATTAAATATTGACTTTCTTGGTTGACTCTAGGGACACTGGATTGATGGCTGAGGCTTTGCTGTGCCACCACAGGAGATAGGGACACACCAGCCTGGAGCAGGTCCATAGGGGAAGCTGAGGCCTGGGGAGGTGGGGCACACCTTTGCTTCTGCCTGCTCGGGAGGAGTAGGGGTGAGGGCTTCAGGGAGCCTGGGGCACCGTGCCTGCATCTCCACCTTCCCCATGGAGTCCCAGAGTCCCATCCTTCCAGAAGGTCTTGGAGTCTGGGCTTTGTTGAGTGTCCCCCGCACCCCAATCCCACCTCCAGGAACTGTGGCTAACCTGAAGTGCAACAAATGAGCAGAATTAATGTCTGTGGTGATACACATTATTGGGTCTCAGGACCCAGCCTCCCAAGGTGGTAGGGCTATGGTTATTTCTGATCATTATGTAGGATCTTGGGGAGGAGGTAAGAACAGCCTCTCTATTCATGGAAATCTTCCATCAACCTCTCCAGCTAATTCACTTTCAGAGACTACAGTAGGCCCTCAGCTTTCTCTCCCTCTTTTTTTTCACCTGTTCTGAACAAAGGCAGTCTCCCTCTTTTCAAAGCTCCACTTCCAGAACTGCTTGTAGTCCCTTGATTTATTCACCTCCCACCCCACTCTACAACCCACCTGAATGCTGGTTCTTCCCATTGTAATGACTCCAGCCCAGCCCCTCATTCTGAGTTCCAGCCCTGTGTGACCCACTGCCTACTTTCTACTTGACATCCCCCCTTGACCATCTCAAAGTTAACATGCCTGCTATGGTTTGAATGTGTCCCCCCCAAAAGCATGTGTTGGAAACTTAATCTCCTATGCAACGGTGTTGGGAGATGGGGTCTAATGTGGGGGCAGGTGTTTCAGTCATGAGGGCACCACCCTCATGAATGGATTAACACTGATTATAAAAGAGCTTGGGGCCGGGCATGGTGACTCATGCCTGGGAGGCTGAGGCGGGCGGATCACCTGAGGTCAGGAGTTTGAGACAAGCCTGGCTAACATGGTGAAACCCCGTTTCTCCTAAAAAAAAAAAAAAAATACAAAAAATTAGCTGGGCATGGTGATGCATGCCTGTAGTCCCAGCTACTTGGGAGGCTGAGGCAGAATTGCTTGAAACCGGGAAGCGGAGGTTGCAGTGAGCCAAGATTGCATCATTGCACTCCAGCCTGGGCAACAAGAGTGAAAATCTGTCTCAAAAAAAAAAAAAAAAAAAAAAAAGAGCTTGGGTCTTTGAATTCAATCTCTTGCTCTCTTTCTCTTTAGCTCTCTCTCTCACGCTTCTGCCTTCTGCCATAAGATGATGCAGCAAGAAAGACCTCGCCAGATGAGGGCCCCACAACCTTGGACTTCCCAGCCTCCAGAGCTGCAAGAAATAAATCTCTGTTCTTTATAAATTACCCAGTCTTGGGCATTATTATAGCAGCACAAAACAAACTAAGACAATGCCCAAGGCCAAATTCATGACTGTCTCCCTCAAAGCTGGTCCTCTGCCTGTACCCATAAGCCAATGACATGGTCATCCATCCAAGTGTGTAAGACAGAAGCCCTGGTGTCATCCTTGGCTCCTCTCTGATACCCAGTCCACACCAAGCGCTGAGTGCTGACAATTCTACCCTCTACACACATAGAAACTCCATTCCTCCTCCACAGCGCCCTCTAGTTAAAATCTCCTTCACGCACATCACCTCCTTACTGGTCTCTCGGCAACCACCCTCACTCTTCAGTGTCCCTGCCCCCACCAATCCATTTTCCATCCACTTAAGAGAAATCGTGTTGAGATAGAAATCTGATCATGCCAGTCCCCTGCTCAACACTCTTCCTTAGCTTCTCACTCTCCTTAAAGGCCAAACCCTCAATGGAGTCTCCTCTGCCTGAGACACTTAGCATGTGTTTTGAGGACCTGAGAGGGTGGAAGTCTTCCTGGAGTAGGTGGCCTTGGAGGAGTGGAGGGAGGAATGTGGTGGGTACTGGGGACTGGATCTAGGAAGGCCCCAACTGGGGACCCCAAGAGCTGCCAGGGTGGGCATGAGGAAGCCTGAAGGGAAATGAGTCCAGAGAAGCAAAAGTCAGGAGCATCCGGGCACCCAGGTCCTCCCTCAGGCCACCTAATTTCCTTTTAATTGGTGCCTAATGGAAGTGATTTAAGCCCAATTGAGTCTTAATGTGTCTGTTCAAGTCTAGCCTCAACTTGCTTCCCTTCTCCCAGAGTCTGGGGTTGCAGGGGTAAGGGTAAGGGTGAGGCTGAGGGTGCACCCTTCCCCTAGCCCTGCTGAGGGAGGCCTGATACCAGTCCACAGGTCTCCTCAGGACCTTCCCCTACTTCCCCATACCCCTTCCCTCCCCACTGGTATCCCCCAGGATATGGGGAGTCCAGGAACCCTGGCTTTGGACCTCCTTTGTTCTGGCAACTTTCCCTCCATCACCTCCTCAAGCCCTCTCCATGGCCCCATGAGGCAGGCTGTGAGGAAGTACCTCCTTTTCACAGAGGGCACTGAGTTCACATGCTCAAGGTCACTGCCTTTGTTCTGCCTACAGCTGTGCTGTCCAACATGATAGCCTCATGGGGGTACTGAGCAGTCAGAAGGTGGTGAGACTGAATTGAGATGCACTGTATGTATAAAACACGTGGCCCATGTGTTTTACACACGAGATTTCCAAGATTTACTATAAAAAAAGAATGTTAAATATCTCAGTCATTTTTATATTGATTATATGTTGTAATGATTGTTTTTTCATATATTGAATGAAATATTAAAATTAATTTTGCCTTTTTAAACTTTTAAAGAATGGTTACTAGAAAATTTTAAATCACATATGTAGTTTACACTGTATTTTTATTGGACATCTCCCAAGGTCTGTTCTCATGGAGGTAGGGACGGTCTGCTCACCCTTGACCCTGCCTGTCTGGAGCAAGGGAAGGCTGCATCTGAGCTTGTGTGGGCCTCAGTCTTGTCTCCTCATCCTTTGGGAGAAGACAAGTCACTTTCAGCACCCTGGACAGCATCCAGGGCTGGCTTCCCATTTGGGGTTGAGGAAGGAATAACTGTGGGAGGAGTAGATTAACACCTACAAAATGCTTCCAATGAATCATCTCAAGTCATGCTCCGGATATCCAGTGAGGGAGACTAGGTAGGGATTGTCATTATCCCAGTTTTGCAGATGAGGAAATCAATGCTCAGGGAGATTTGCGTATTCCACCCTTCACCCACTAAAGATCCACTGATGCCTGCTTCATGTGGGCCTCTGAGTGCACAAACCAGAGCAAGGCCAACACAGATGACAGCAGTTCTGTGTGATCGGTGCAGTAGCGACAGTGCATGGCAAGGGCTGTGGGGGCCCCCATGAGTGCTGACTGCTGGGCCAGGGAGTTAGGGACAGCATCACACAGGGGGCTACTTGGGCCGGGTGTGGAAGGCTGAAGGAGAGTTTTCCCTCTGTGAGGAGGAGGGAGCTTCAGGCAGAAGGAATGGTGCATGCACAGGCACGGAGATCAGAAAGATGGGCAGAGGAGGGATGCAAGGGCCACATCACCAAGGCCCTTGAATTCTAGGCTAATTCCAGGATCTACAGAAGGTGTCTGAGCAGTGGCCTGGCCAGATCTGCATTTTGTAAAGATCACTTGGGCCATGTGGATGAAGGGCTGAAGATTGGAGGCAGAGAAAATGAGGGCAATGATGTGAGAAATTTGAGTCCAGGAAAGAAATGACAGGTTGTTAGATATTAGTTGAAATGGAAGGGCTACGGGCCAACTCATTTCACAGATAGGGAAACCCAAGTCAGACAGGGTCCAGTGGCCTGTCCAAGGTCACACAGCAGGTCAGTGCCTGAGACTAGGGAGAGACAAAGCCTCCACCCCCACGAAAGCTAAGTGGGTGCTTCCAAAGCCAGCAGGGGCCTCTGCTGGCAGCTGTGGTTTGTGTTTGAGCAGAATCAACAAGGTAAATACTAAACTTCCTCTTCAACCAGATGCAAAGCAAGAATGGACAGGAAGACAGGGATGTGCACGTCGCATCTCAGCCCCAGAGGGCCCCAGAGGTGGGGACCAGCAAAGCACAGAGGTGTGAGCACAGGAAAAGGCACTAAGAGGGCCTTTAGGGTGGTGGTCAGAGGAAAGCATGGCCCAGGATGCGGAGCAGGGTCTGGCGGTACACAGTCAGGGATGGGGGCTTTGTTTATGCAACCCCCCTTCTAGGAACAGGCCCCTCTTTTTTGAAAACCTGCTCCCTTTCCCCCTCCCCCATGGCTCCTGATGTGACTGCCAATCACAGTGCCCCAGCCTCCTGCCTGGAGCCAACCAGAGCCTTTCCTTCCTTGGGGGTTTTCTAATTGGAATTCAAGAGAGAAAGTTTCTTTCCCTCTAGGGGCAATGCTGAGTGATGGGAGCTGAGAGGAGGAAGCCTGGCAGGCCCAGGGGTAAGAGGCCTTAAAGAATGAAGCCAACACACATTCCAGAGCACGCCAGGATAGGATGAAACATGTGGGGGTGGCATTACTCATCCCGGGTCCCATCACCAAGGCCAGCCACACTTGCCCATCGCTGTCCTTGGCGCAGCACACTCTCCTGGGTGAACAAAGCTCCCAGGTGCCTAAGCTGGCTGATATCGGATTCTGCCACTCCCAGCCACAAGTCCCAGTCACAAGCTGTGGGAGCTTGGGAAAGTCATGTCTCCTCTCTGAGCCTTGATTTACTCATCTGTAAAATGGGGCAGTCACAATACCTACCTTGAATCAAATGAGGTAGTGCTTGAGGGAGCTCTGTGTACACTTAGGTGCTGGGGCTGCCCGAAGGGAGGGGGATGGAAGAGTGAGTCGCAGGAGCTCTGAGGGTCTAGGAGCACAGTCCTGAGTGGACTCTGCCCGCACAGCTCCTCTGACGAGGTCTCACAGCAGGCAGAATTGGAATGAGACTGAGAGCAATCCCCTGTCATCAAGGCCTGTGAAACTCTGAAGGGGCCTCCATCCCTCCTCCAGTTCCTCTGGGCAAGCCATTAGCTGTGATACCCCCTACCCCAGCAGTCAGTCACTTCTTCTGTCACCCCCACCCAGGCTGCTGCAGCACCTAACCCTCCCTCAGCTGTCCAGGGACCTGTGTTTGTGTCTCCAAGCCCTTGGGAAGGGGCCCAGAGGTGCCCACATTGCTAAATGACCAGGTGAGGAAGGATCTGTGACCTTGCTAACTGTGCCCCAGCTCCAGCTACTGCCTGACTCCAGAAAATGTTTCCACATGTCATCCTGTGCCCCCTCTTCTGGGTACCTGAGAACTGAGCAAGGATCTCCTCACTCAGGCATGTAACAAATGCAACTCAGCACGAGCCTCCAGCCCCTGGCACCAAGCCAGCCTGGCTCCTGCACCCTACCCCACCCCAGCCCCGGCCCAGCCCAACACCTGCATCTCCACCACAACCCAGCACCTGCGGCTCCCCTGCAGCCATAGTCAAGTCCCAAGAAGCTGAGCTGAAGCCCCACCTCCAGCAAGCATGGGTTTGAAGTCCCAGATCTGCCTCTGACTGTGGCCTCGAGCAGGGCACTTCCCACCTCTGGCCTCATTTTCCTATCCACAAAATGGGTAACCTAAAAACTTCCAACAGCGTTGCTGAGAGGGGCCAGGGGACACGTGTGTGAAGTTCCTAGCTTAGAGCACTACATGAGACCGGCTGCCACGTGCTAACAGCTAATCCTTCAAGAGCTTATCCTGTCCCAGGTATCTGCCGAACGCTTTACACAGAGGAATGTTTCATCCCCATAACAACCTGTGAGATGGGCACTGTTACCATCCCCATTTCACAGATGTGGAACTGAGGTCACTAAGCCCTATCTTGGCTCTAGCCCAGGCAGTCTGGCCCCTGTGCCCCAGTGAATGGCAGCCACGACCATCACAGCCACTAGGCAAGTCCAGCCATAACAGGCCCCTCCCACATTTCTAATCTGCTACCCCAGCCCAGATGGGGGAAAAGATGGGTCACCCAGAGAGCCAGGGACAAAGATGGGCTCCAGGCAGGGCTGTCTTGACCCCATCGCATAATCTGATGAGACCAAGTGAGTGGAACCCAGGAGACAGGAACAAAGTCGGGGTCCCAGAGCTGGGCCTTTACCCGGGGGGAAGCAATCAGGTCAGCAGCAAAATCCACAGAGTGAAGTTTATTCCCAACAAAGTTCCCCTCCCCCCCTCCCCAGCCCGGGACAGGAACGGACAGGCTGGGCTGAAGATGGGGTTCCAGTGGCTGAGGGGCCTCTGAGAAACAATGAAGGGCCCTGGGCCCCAGGCCAAGCCGTGTCCGGCTCCCCCAGCCTGGCTGAGTCCACGGCGCCTCCCTGCCCAGCCCTCGGGAGAGGGGGAGAGGGCGCTGGCTCCTGGGTAGTTCCAAAGTGGAGTGTGAAAATAGAGAGATATATATATTTATATGCAGTGGGCAGTCCAGCGTGGCACTCACACCTCTGTCTGGAAGTCGCCGTCCGGTGGTTCTGTGGGCTCCCAGGCTGCCGCCCGGTGCAGAGTCAACCGTTCTCGGGGCTTGGGGGGCAGCGAGCCAGTGTCATCGATTTGAAGGTGCTCCAGCTCTGATGGCGCCGATGTTGGGACAAGCTGGGGCGCTCCCCCGGGGCTGGGCTTATCCTGTGGAGGGAGCGGGGAGGGGCCCGTGGAGATGGGCCAATATCCTCACCCATGGTACAGAAGAACAAACTGAGGAGGCCCAGAGAGGGCCAGTAATGCCCAAAGTTACAGAGCCATCGGGTATCAAAGCAGAGCTCAAATACAGACCTGCCTGGTTCCAGGGTGGGGCTCCTTACCTGTTCCCAGTGGCCCCTGGGACATGTCCCCTGCTGACCACTCTCCCTCCCAATCCTAGAGGACCTCCATCCCTGCTCACCATCTGTGGCACCTTCCCCACCCCCTGGGTGGCCCCAGACTGTTGCCCATGCCATGGGAGGCCCTTTGTGAGGCAGGCTGAGGTTGCCTGGGAGGGACAGGAGGGCAGGGAGGGCACAGGTCTCTCAGGCCCACCTCACCCCACCCAGCCCGGGGGGACTCACGGTGCACACGCTCCGCTCGGCCGCCCCACCCGAGGACACACTCCACCGCTTCTCCCTCTGCAATGGGGGCCACGGGTCAGGCTTCAACCCCAGGGGCCACTGCACCAGGTCAGGCCCTGAGCTTCGGGGTGGGGGCAGCCACGGGAGGAGCCCTCACCTTGGCCGTGGACTGGCTGCGGTAGCGGTCGAAAGTGTGGAACTTCTGGTTGAGCTCATGGTAGAGTTCCGAATGCCGTTCCGGGTGTGCATCACCTTCTAGGGGCCGCAGGGCGTCAGAGGGTTGCTCCCCGGGGCAGCATCATGATCCTCCCTGCCCAGGGCGCTCAGCACCCTGGGCCCCCCACATCCCTCCCTGCTGCCGGCCCCTCTGGGACAAGATCTGGTTCTCTCTTCACATCGGAGCTATGGGCTTGGGCAGGGAGGGAATCATGGGAAGATCCCACGGAACCCACAGGCTTGGGATCCTGGGGTCAGGCTCTGCAACAGAGCTTGGACTAATTTTAGGAGTGGGCCCTCCAGGGATAGACACCACAGACAGATGCCCCACCACCGAGCACACACACGGCCCTTACCTCAAAGTCCAGGTCTGAATACCGTAGTTTCTTTCTCTGTGAAGGAGCAACAAGGAGGCAGTGGAGAAGAAAAAGCTTTTACCACATGCAGGGGCTCTAGAGACAGGAAGCCTGGCACCCCAGGGGTGTGCCCGCTGTACCTTCCTCCCAACCCAGTCCCAGAAACTGGGGATCCTCATGGGGCAGTTTTGCAGGCCTCACGGCACACACACAGACACACACACACAGTGCAGTCTTCCAACATGGCAGGGCCAGATGCCTACATGGAATCAGAGCCTATGCTCATTTTCTGTGCCCTAGAGCCCACCCCTGCATCCGTCCCATCTTGCCCCATTCTCTCTGCCAGCCATAGCTACCCCTTCCCTTGGAGCCTTCCACTTGCCCTGCAAACACAGGCTTTCAGAACCTTTCCATTGACCCCACATTGCCCCTTTTCCTGCCAAACCCGGCCCTGTCTCCCTGGCCTCTCTGCCCCCTCATGCCTCTCCCGGCCCTCCTCGCCCAGACCACTTCTAAGGCCCCAGTAAGCTGTTCTGCAGCCAGTGCTGCTCAAGAAAGAGACCTGAAAGTCTTAAAATGTCAGCACAGGAGACCCATGAAACCAAGGCCAACTTTCCCAGGCTACAGATGGCAAAACTGAGACACAGGGAGGTGAAGGGAATTGCTCCCAGGTCTTCGAAGGTGATACTTAGGACCATCATTTGGATCTCCCAGGCCTGTGGACATGCTCACCACCACGGGCCCATGGCACCCTTTCTCCTGGTTTTCCTCCCCTCTACCTGCCTGCTTTCTCCTCACCACCCACCCTGGCTTCTCTAACACTAGGTACTCACACTCTGCCCTGGCACCTTCTCCTGCCTATACCACGCACACATGTATCCTCCCCATCCCAACCGAATCTCTCCTTCTGGGGGCAACAGGGTACCTCTCCCTGTCTGATGCCGCACAGGCACTGCACAAGCAGCTCACACCAATGGAAGACACTTGTAATTCCCCGCCCAAACCTGCTCCTCCACCCATCACAGCTGCCCACGCCAGAATTCTGGATGTCATCCTTGACCCCTCAAAGCACTGCTGCATTTGCTGCTGCCTCCCACACGAGGAGCCCGACATCCGCCCTCCTCAGTGGCCGGCAGGCAGGTGTCCACGGAACAAAACCCGCCATGACGCCAAGCGCGCCCTTCTCGATGCTGGTGTCGCATTTTGTCTTTGTTACGCCTCCCTGTTTTTGCCATCTATGGCAGGAGCAGGCACTAAATGTCTCAGAAGCATTCTGGGAAAAAAACTAAACTTTCAAGCCCCTAGGTACTAACTTAATTTTGGTCATGTGGAGGATCAGGAGTGGGTTTCTGAGACCAAGTAGGAACAGCCAGTTGTGGCTAAGCCACGACTTCTGCCCCTTTCCTTAACCACAACCCCTTCATGCCTCCAAGAGAGCTGCAGAATGTTCTAGAGTTCCACAGCAGGCCACTACTGTCTGTTTGTTCCCAGCAATCCTCTGCAGGGAGCAGACCCGAGGAGGCCAGAGGGAAGGAGGAGCATTCACAGAACACACACAGGCAGGGCCACGGAGGGGTCTGCTTTTCTCAGGAAGAGAGCGGCAGTTACCACAGACCTGTGGGCAGCGCCTGCAGCTGATTTCAGGGGTGCTAACAGCAGCAATCCCCAATTATCTAGCACTTTCTACCTGTTCCACATGAAAATAAATGCTTTACATCACAGTCCTCAAAACAACTCTACCAAGAGACTGCTATGTTATCCCCCACTTCACACACGAGAAAACTGAAGCCCACTCATCTCGCTGCCAATCACAGAGTCCAGACTGGAACTCAGACCTGTGTCACGCGGAGGCCCAGGCTCACCCCCTAGTATATGGCTTCTCCAACAGCACCTTACGTTGCCTGAGCCACAATCTCCTGAAATGAGGACTTATCCTAACCCAGTCACCCCAAAGTCGGCCCTAAAGCAGGCGCGAACGAGTGGAGAAGTGCGCTTCCAGTGCGTGAAGGCCCAGCCTGTGAGGGATCCACAGACGCCATGGAGCTGCCATGCGCAGAAACGGAGGGAGAAATGCGCAGTGTACACGCACCCAGTGACTCATACAGAGGCCGCTCTGGGGAGGTTGAGGCTGTCCCCCTCCTGGCTGCAGCCTGTGACTGACACACAGTCTCAGATACTCAGTAGGCAGACCTCCCCTCCCCCATTCCCTCCAGCTCCTTACCTCCAGGGAGCCCATCTTCATGGTAGAGCCGGGCACGGTGCGGGGCATGGTCCGGCTGCGCTCCCCTGGCTCGGGCACTTGGCGGGCGCTAGGTGTCGTTGGTGGCGGTTGGAAGGTCATTCCATAGGGGTTCTGGAGAGACCCATAGGCAGGGCCCAGCCCTAGGCCCGAGTGGTCCACGGACAGGAAGCTGGGGTAGCCTTCAGTGTGGGCCACTGTCTTGGCAGCCCGCCGGGGTGTCCCCTCGGGCCGGGCCCTGGGGGCATCCTCACCACCTCCACCCCCACCACCAGGCTGCAGGCTCAAAGTCCGCCGGGGCAGCACCATGTAGTCCCCCTCAGAGCCCGGCTCAGTGGGCCGCAGCCATGTGAGGTCCAGCTGCCGCAGGCCGCCCTCCCCACACATGTACACAGGGTTGGCCTCCTGAGGGGCGGCGGCTCCCCCAGTCCTGGTGAGGCTGCCATGGGCACCAGGATATTCCCAGGCAATGGTGGAGAAGCTGAGGCTGCCCTCAGGGCCCACGAGGCAGGACTTGGGCTCCTCATCCTCGTCCAGAGACAGGCGGGGATAGTGTGCCCGTGATGGTGGACGGGTTGCAAGTGTTGACCTCCTTGAACAGAACTGGGGGCAGGAGTGGGAGGGAGGGGGTGAGTCCTGAGGAGGAGGAACCTGCACGTGCCCTTGCCCAGGCTGGGGAGGTACCAAGCCTCTGTACTTGGACAGGAAAGGAAAGTGGGTCCTGGAGAGATGGCTGGGTGGCTAGTAATCTCTCACATATAAGAGGGGTTAAGAAGATAACTGCTCCAAAGTCCCCACAGTGAGACAGGGCAAGAAACAAAGGCAAGGCCCAGCTCCCAAAGTCCTGGTGCAGGTCCTGCCCTTGACCCCATAGCCCAGGACTGCCAAAGGGCTTTGTCTTCCCCACCTCCCTGGGCAACAACTCCCCAAGAGACAGAACTGGAAAGAGATTCTGATAAGAATCTGGAAATGATATAATAACATAACATTCTGTGCCAGGGGTCCTGCTAAGGACGCGATGTCCCCTAATTCATGCATGCCCCTAACCCTCCCACCTGCCCTGGGAGGACAGTATTCTCTCCTTTACAGGTGTGTTAATGGAGGCTTAGAGAGGCAGGTTGTTTGCCCAGGGCCATACAGTAAGGGACATTCGCAGCCTTGCATCCAGCTCAGGGCTGTCTAACTTCGAAGCTGGACTCCAGCAACCAGAACTCCATCAGGGCCTCCCATGATGGGGCTTGGGGCCTCCCCTTCTTCTCCAACCCCAGGGCCATTCTCAGCTCTGCCACGGCACACTCACCTGTTTGACAAGCCAGATCCACATCCTTTTCAAAGTCTGACTATAGGCGGAGAGGGAGGGGCAGGTGGGCAGAGGGAGGATTAATGTATCAGGGTGGGAGGAGGCTCAGGCCCTCCCCAGCCAGCTTTGCCCAGTCTGCCTGCCTGAGGGCTGCCCACGGCCCATAGCCCACGGCCCAGCGGAGCCCAGGCACAGTCTACCCCAGCCCCACCTGATGGCTGAGAAAACTGAATTGGGGGAAGGACTTACCCAGTGCCACCCAGGTGTTAGTGGCTAAGCCTGAATCAAACCCAATCTCTGTCCCAACCCAGCCATGGATGGGGAAGGTGAATGGTCTAGGGCAGGAGGACTCAGGTGTGGGGTGCCCAGATCCACCCAGGCCCTGGCCAGGCCCCCTAACTCACCAGGATCTGCAGCTGCCCATTCTTACACGAGTCAGGGGAGTCTTCACTCTCATCAGCCCGGCACACGCCCATCTGGCACTTCACCACATCCTGGACCTGGGGACAGAAGGCGCCTGCTGGGCCTGAGGCCACTGCAGGGCCCCCGGCCTCAGCTGGCTGTGCTTCCCCACCCAGATGCCCAGGCAAGTGTGGAAAGAAGGCAGCACATCCAGCCTTGGGGAAGGTGATGACGCCTGGCGGGGTGCAAGGGGAGAAGGAGACCCAGAAGGCCAAGGATAAGGCTAGGGACAGTGGTGAGTACCCCAGGCCATCAGCTTCCACACCAAGGGCTGCCCAGCTGGGGCCTGGAGCACCCCGGTCAGGGCCTCAATCCTCCCGGTCTGCACAGTGGGGGAGAAGCCAGAGGCCTGGCACAGTGTGGTGGGCACGCAGGGGTGGGAGAGGCCCAGCCCCACCTCTCGGCGCAGGAAGCAGTGCACAGCAGTGATGACAAAGCCCTGCGCGGAGTTGAAGACAGCAAAGAGGGCCTGGAAGAGGACGGAACGGCGGTCTGTCATAGCCAGGACGGCAGACATCCAGGTGAGCGCCAGCAGGGGCAGCACCACGCAGGAGCTCCAGAGTGAGGCCCTGAGGGGACAGTGGCAGAGCCCATCAGGGTGACACTCCAGGGGACAGGATGGCTTGAACCTAGGCCTCCACTCAGCTGGAGCCCTTCAGCTGCCCAAGACTGAGAGGGCCCCAAACCCCAGGGCCTCAGTAACGTCCCCAAGCAGAGAGGGGCTGAGGAGCTGGAGCCAGAGAAACAGGACAGAGACAGAAAGCAGAGAACCACAGGGTCAGAGCAGGGACCAGGAAGGTGGGGGATGGACACGCAGACGCAGTGGGACTGAGCCACAGACAGTGGAAAGGGGAGAGAGAAGAGAGGTAGACAGAGGCAGTTGTTATTTCAGCCCCAAGAGTCACCTGAAGAGGTTTTAAAAATGCACAGGCCTGGACGGCATCCCCAGAGCCTAACTGGGGAGGCTGGAGAGGGAGAGGAAGAGGGACAAAGAGACAATAGCCACAGTGAGAGAATGCATGCGACAGAGACACCTAGTTGGAAAGAGTCGACAGGCAGAGCACGCGGGGGACGCCTGAGCACGAATCCTTAGGGAGAAGATGGGGGGCCAGGACCAGTGAAGCAGAACTCCCCCCACACACAGAGAGAAGGTGCCAGGCTCCCAGGGACTGCTCAGAGCCCTGGTCAGAAGGATCAGAGCTGGGGCTGGACCAGACCTACACCTCCCCGGCCTCCCTGCCAGAGGAGTGCAGAACAAAAGCAGATGGGGCCTGGCATCCAAACCATTCCCACCCCTCCCCCACCTGCTATAGCACATGAGGGACAGCAGGGCCACCATACCCTCCTGGGCCAGGTGCCACACTCAGCCCACTCTCCTTCACAAACACCCCCCGGTGGGGAGAGTCAGGCACAGCTCTGGGCAAGGCAGAGGGTGGCACCATTCCACAGAGACAGCCGGGGGAGGCCAAGGCAGAGAGATGGGCATGGGGCCAAGCCCTGCCCTAGGAAGAGCAGTTCAGGGCTGTTCAGCCTGGCAGGGGACGGGCACAGTGGGCTCTGAAGCCCCCAGAAGTGGAGCCAAGACCAAGAGAGGGTCTAATCACAGTAATAAGAGCTATGCTGATTAACCACCAATTCTCTACCAGGCCCTACACTGAACACTTTACATGTATTACTTCAAATCGTGATCAAAACAACTCCAATTAACAGGCACAGGGATTATTATCCCAATTTACAGATGAGGAAACTGGAGTGTGCCCAGCTGGGCAGGGAGAGGCACAGTTGGGACACAGACACAGCTCTGACCGACTCCAAAGCTCAAGCATTGAAAACAGCTAGTGCAGACGGGGTGAGGGAGGCGGACGGCATGCCCAACACAGAGGGAGCTTCGCAGTGACCGTGCCAGCCGCCTCCAGAGGCCCTGAGCTCCGCGACCCTGGAGGTGTGCAAGATAAAGCTGGACCTCACTGGTCAAGGAGGCTGGGATGGATTTCCGGCCCTGGGTGGGAGGTTGGGCCTAAGGTCTTGTGGATTCCTTTTGCCCTCGCATAGCTGGGATTTTAAGATTCTCAGATGCTTGGGCGGGGGTCTCAGTGAAATCACTCTCTACCTCCATGATTCGCTGTCTCCAATTGAGTGTGAGATTCAATGCCTCTGAAAGGCTAAGTCTCAGATTCTATGACAGATGATAAGACTCGATGATTCACTCATTCTAACATTCTTAGCTTCTGATTGTCTTATTCTAAGATTCTATCATTCTAATTCTAAGGTTCTATAGCTCAAAAATTCTAAGGGCTTAAGATTGTCTGAGCCTCTGAAGGTTGGGGGTGTGGGGCTGCGTAGGATAGAACATTAGCTGGGAGTGGGGGGCAGGGGCAGGATCCAAGGGTGGTTGAGGAACCGGGCACCTGTGGGAGGCACAGACATCCACTCCCCATCGCCTTGGTCACCTCTTGCTGAACCCTTGAGAGTGTGTGGCGGCTGGCAGGAAAGGGCAAGCTTTCCAGGGCACTGGGCTGGTATCCCTCCTCCTCCCCCCACCATTGGCACTGCCCCCCCCCAATTCCTTTGCCCCACCCACCCCCACCGCCCCCCCAGGGGGCACGACTAACATGGCGTTCCTGGCCGAGGCTGAGCTGAGCAGGGGGCTGGGGACCGCTCCACACGCTGAGCAGGGGAGGAGCAGGCTGGCCCAGGGGCACCGCCTCCGACCTCGGGGGCGGCACAGACATGGGAGAAGGGGGAAGCACACGGGAAGCCGGGAGATGGGGCAGAGTGAGCCCCGAGTGGGGTGGGAGGGGAGGGCAGACGAGAGAGAGAGAGCTGGGTTAGGGTGGGTGAGGGGCTGCGGCTGAGCACTCTGGGTGCCCCACCTTGCCTGCAACCTTGATGCACCAAGGTTGGGGAGCTCCCGGTTGCATCATCGAACCCTGAGTCTCCGAGAGCACCCACGTCCCTCCCTCCCTGCACCATTTCCAGAAAGGCCAAGTCTCAGAGGCCCTCCCCCTTACCCGGCCCTCTGCTTCTTGGATTTGTCGGAGATGCCATCGCGTGCCATGAGCTTGTTGAAAATGATGATTCCGATGAGCATGTTCACCTGGGGGCCCAGTGGAGTGGAGTGGGGGAGACAGGATCACCAGGTGCCCTCCTGGCAGGGAAATCCCCCACGTGGGAGCTGGAGTGCAAGGAGGAGGTAGAGGGAGAAACAGGATGACCCTCTGGGGCCACGCCCTTCCAGGATGCTGAACGGGGCACGTACCAGGACAATGACGGCTGCAGGGCCCACAAAGGCGTAGAGCAGGCCGCCCTCCAGGGAGAGCCAGCAGCTGGGGTATGGGAGAAGAGGGGTGTCAGACACCCAGCAGGCTCCCCCCGCCAAACACCATCCCTCAGTCTTCCCAGGCTCCCAAGCCCACATCACTAGTGCAGTCTGAGCCCCAGATGGTGAGAGGGAGCCACTGGCTGCGGCTGAGCCTTGGTTTCCCCCTCCAACAGAGGTCCAGAACATCAGGCTCATCCCCCAGTGCTCCCATGGGGATGAAACAAGGCTGACTCCTGAGCTAAACAGTCCCTTAGGGATGACCCAGTCCCAGCACATTCCCTCAGTCAGGGAAACTGAGGCTCAGAAATGGGAGGATTGCCCAAAGACCCACAACAGGCATGGGCCAGGATTTCAGCCAGCTGCCCAGTCCAGTTCCCTAACAGATCCACTAACCCCTACTTCCCCACCACGGGAGGCCCACGTACTAGCTGGATGTACCATATCCTTTGGTTCGGGTAAAGCCAACAGACACGGCCACCACCAGGGCAGGCAGACCTGGGGGAGTGGGGGGCACCAGAGTGAGATGGCTGTGGGTCTTTAGGGCCCCCTTGTTCTCCCAGACTCCCAGCCCAGCTCACCCCTGTGCCCAGAGAGCTGGGCCAGGGCCAAAGCTGAACCTCTCTTGCTGCCCCTGCCCACCAAGGCCCAGCAGCAGAGTCCAGCACTGGCCCTGCTCACCCCAGCCCAGGCAGAGGAAGCGCTTGCGAACGAGGCGAGTGCGCATCCGCCCAATGACAGCCAGGTAGGACTGCCAGGCCTCGGTAAGCACCCAGCAAAAGGAGGAGAGAAAGAAGAAGTGCAGGAAGGCAGCCGTCATGGTGCACACGCCCTGCAGGGAGAGGGAATGGGAGGGAGTGGCCCTGAGCAGCCGCCAGGGCAGGAGGTGCCGGGCTTCCCACACCTGCTGCTGGGCGCTGTCACAGCCGCCCACCTGAGCCCCGCCCCCCACAGAACCCTGCCAGGCACCCCCCACCTTCCTGCACCCACACACAGCACGACATGGGCCTGGTGACACACACACAGCACTCGGCATCCAGGGAGGCGGGTGGGCAGGCCGCCCACACATAGACGGGGCTGGCAGGGGAGGGGGACAGACGTGAGCACCTGCCACGTCACAGTCGGGCAAGGCCCGTGCCTGGCATGCACAGTGCTGGCGCTGTGCAGAGAAGGCCAAGGGGGCATGGGGAACAGTCTGCACCAGTCATCCACAGGCAAGTGGCAAAAGAGGCCTTGCTCAGGCTCCCACATGCTCACAGACACAAGGAGGCCCAATGCCACCTGCCCAACACACACCTGGTGCTCAGCTCACACGCATATTTACTGATGTTCACAGAAGTTCCTCACTCGCGTACACACCTCCTCTCCAAGTCCTCACATATGGTCTCACACACTATTTCACACACACTCATCCCAACACGGGGCGCTCACACGCCACCGCGAGGGATGTGTAAGCAAACACACACACTGGGTGCTCTCCACCCCTTCACCCACTCACACCCCTGGCAGCCCCGGAAGCCTGCACCTGCCTTGCTCAGCACCCCGGGATTGGCCCACGAGGATCAGGATGTTGGATGCCAAGATGGACAGGCAGAAGTTTAGCAAGATGATGGAGCGTTCCGATTTTATGAACCTGCCGGGGTACAGCAAGCAGGGACAGAGGCCCTGGCTGCCCCACCTGACCTGGTGTGGCTGGCCACCTCCCGCCCCACCCCACCCTCACCAGAGGCAGGTGTCAGGCCTACCTCCAAAAGGCAGCATAGATGGCGAGCAGGGTGAGCAGCGCCATGCAGGACACTGCACAGCCGATCACAAGGGGGACCGAGGGGGAGCCCGCCAGCTCCAGGGTCTACGGGAGAGAGGCAGACGGTCAGATGGGTTGCTGGGACAAGGTAGCTGCAGGGGCCCCGTCCCCTCATCTGGCACAGACTGGCATACCCACAAGAGAGAGGGCAACACCTTGCTGCCGTTGTACTCATGCTGCACAGAACACATCCAAGTATCCATGTGGACTCGTATTTACACTCAGTCACCACACTCTTCCACACACAACCAGACATGCACACACACATACAACCGGCCACTGCTGAACACCCCTAGGCAAGTATCACTGCTGTGAGCACAATCCCAGGGGCACAGACATCCAAGTGCACTCCCACAAGCGCACCTGCGAATGCACATTCAGGATCACCCGGGCGCCTGTCAACACCATCGCTCATGGCTGCTGGAAGCCCAGGGCCTCCTCTCTTGTCCAGCCCAGGCACCTCCGTTCCACTCACCAAGTCCTTGGGCGGCTGGGCCAGCACAGCAAAAGTGGACAGGTGCTGGCACTGGCAGCGGGTGTGAGCTGCCTGGGTCTCCAGGGTCTGGCAATTCTAGTGTCCCAGTCTCCTGAGCTGGCATCTCTTGGGTAGGGACGGGAGAGATGGGATGAGCTCCAGGCCAGCTACGTGGACCCGCCCCCTGTCCCGGCCACTGCCCAAGGACAGGCTAAATCCACAGTAAGGCCATATGCACAAGGCAACAGCAAGGACTCCCAGGATAGGTTCTTGACCCCTTAAGCTAGGATGGTACCAAAAATCCCTCTTGCCTTTCAGGCAGGAGACTCTTTTCTGATAAGGGGCCCTAGGGCTGCTCCCTCCTCACCCAGAGGAGCCACCCAACTCACGCTCTGGAGTAGTCCCAGCTGGCGCAATGGGGATCCGTGGTGCCCTGGGGAGCAGAAGACATGAGTACAGTTAGGGAAGAAAGCTCACCAGCCCCGACCACCGCCCATGCCATGGGGGCCACAGCAGCTCCCACACAGGTCCAAGGTTCAGTCCACCATCAGGGGCAGAGACAGGCCTCTGGCTGCCCAGGTTAGGGTGCGCCCAGGGTTCCTGCGTGGACCTCCACTCACATTGATGATGTAGGAGAGCTCCACTGTGATGAGGGGCTCAGCTGGAGGCTGGGTAGGGGGCCGCACAGTCACTGTCATCACCCGGGATGTGACGGCCAGTGGGGGCCTGGGGGAACAGATACTGAAGTCAGTTCCTGCCAGCGGGTGCCAACCCCAGTCAGAAACCCTGAAGCCGCTTTTGATAGAGGGGCCAGAGGCTTCCAGGGAGCCAAAGTCCAGGGGAAGGCCTAGCTCAGTGGGGTCCAGGACTTCAGGTGAGGTCTAGAGCTCTGTCCATCACCCTCTGGATGGCAGCCCAGCCTCCGGAAGCAGCATGGTTGTATCTGAGAAGCACATGTGTCCAGAGCCAGGCAAGGGGTCCCTGAAGGTGCAGGAGGCTGCCATGGATCTCTCTGCAGCCAGCACCAGCTCAGTCCTCCCTGTTCTTACCTGGGCCTTCCTGGACCCTCAGCAGCCCCATCCACCCATCCCCCAGGACTCACCTGGGGGGCGGCAGGATGAGGCCAAGGGTGCGGTAGAGCACAGCACCGATCACAAAGTAGGAGGACTCATCAGGGTCTGCTGGGAGGAGGCGCTGGTGGGAGTGGCCTGGGCCAGGGGGCACCGTTCCTGGGCCCCTCCCCCCTGCCGGGGCTGCCTGCTGCCCCAGATGTGGCTGGCTTCCCTGGGGAGGAGAGGCTGAGCACCTCCTTGGGCAGGAAGAGGCGGTCCTCTGAGTGCCGCACCCAGTCCTTCATGCCCCGGCGGCCCCGCATGGGGAACGTGATGTCGCTGGACACAGCTGAGACGGGCTCTCGCTGAATGCTGATCACTGCAGTGGGAGGAGGGTGGGCAGAGACAGACAGAGGAGCAGAGACAGAGTGGCAGGGTAGACCAGGGGAAGAGACAGATGTAGGAGAGACACATACCAGGAAAGGTAGATGTGGACACCGAAGTTGGACCAAACACAGAGACAGAGAGATGTACACAGAGAAACAGATGACACAGATGAAGAAGAGGATGGAATGTGGAGAGAAAGATACAAATATGGCGTTAGGCAGAGGAAAGACAGATCCTCCTGAGTTCTGCCACATTCAGGACCCCCTCCCCTGCCTGCCTCCTTGTACCCAGGTTGTCCGTGACAATCAGCGAGCTCTGGAAGGCCTTGAGAGCATCGCCCACCAGATGAATAAAGTCCTCCACAACACGGAGCAGGTGCACAGAGCCAGGGGACACCTGGGGACAGAGAGTGTGTAAGGGTGCAAGGCGGGGTGGGTCCCGGGAGGAGAAGCTGGCAGCTGTGCCCCACACCTGCTGAGCATCGTCCCACTTCTCCTTATTTTCCGCGTCCACCATGAAGCTCACCACCTGGAAGAAGCGCTGGGGGAGAGAGCAATGAATGAGTGGCAGGGGGTCCTAACCCCAGGGAACAGGCAGCTCCCCCACTACAGCCACACTTGCCACCCCTGCAGCAGACTCTGCCTAGGGGCCTGGCCTCCCCCCTCAGTTTGGGCCTTCTCCACCCTCCACCCTCCTTTCTCCCAGGTGGTACCTGCACATCATCAGCTGAGGGCACGTAGGTGGCCCTCTTAAAGGTGTCAGTGACATTCCTCAAAATGTCCACAGAGAAGAGCAGGTCCCCGCTATAGTAGGTGCGCCGGGCCAGTAGCTCCTGCAGGCTTCGCACCACCTGCGACATGCCCTCACCCGCCAGCATGCGCTGCCCCTTGGCCAGGTGCTCCCTAAGCTGTAGGTGACGAGGGGGCCACAGTCACTGAAGTGTCAGGAGCTGGAACCAGACCCTGGCCCATCCCACTCCAGTCTACCCACTGCTTGCATCCATGGGGGGAGAAAGGGGAAAGGGTCAGAGAGGCTCAAAGGGACGCACAGGGGAGACAGAGTCCGAAAAAGAGACTCATAAAGAGAGAGAATCCCAAAGGGTAATTTTAAAAAGACAGAAATAGAAACACCCAGAGAAAAAAGGTGCTCAGATGTACATATAAAAGATATAAGCGCAGTATGGGAAGAGGGTACCTCCCCAGCCCAAAGGGGTCATGTACATTCTGGAGTGTAATGAGCATGTGTGTGGGTGCACACACAATGCACACACACACACATGCACACGCACACAGTCTCTCTCTTTCTCTCACTCTCTCTCAACACAAGTTCTAAATGTATTCACACAATTAACACCCAGTTACAGTCAAACATGTACACACATTTGCTGGAACTACTCTTACCCCATGACTGGCCCTGGGCTGGGCGCTGGGGACACAAAAATAAATTCAACTTTTCCCCTGCCTTCAAGGAGGCCCCAGTCTAGCAGCACACACAGACACTTGGATGAGCACCTAATGACTGAGGAGCTCATTCTGCAGGAGCACAGAGGTAGGTCTCAGGGATAAAGAAGGCACTTGGGAGTCAGGCCTTGAGGTATGAGTAGGAGTTTGCCAGACAAGGAGAGGCACAGCCAGGCAGAAGTGGGCACAGCATATGCCAAGGCACGTGAGAATGAGTGAGAATCATGCTCCCTCCACCCCCTAGCAGAGTCTGAGACAGATCCTGCGGTGCCCCAGCCCAGCGGGGGCGTACTCACTGACAGATACAGGTAGCGGTACTCGTGGGAGATGCAGCGAGCAAAGCTGGGCAGTCCCCAGTACGCCACGCCTTGGGCACTGAGGAGACAGCGGCGGCTGGCAGACCCTGCAGGGCGATAGGACAGAGGGCTGGACATGGAGGCCGAGCTCTCACCCACACTCCTCCACACCTCAGAGAGGCTGGGGGGTGCAGAAGGGGACAGTGAGAATGGCAGGGGTGGGGGTGGTGGGGGAAAGCCACCTGCCCCCTTACCTGAGGCGTTCGGGGGACACTTGTTGTAGATGATCTCGCCAGCAGCCGCTTTCTTCCATGTCATCAGCATCACATACTCATCCCTGCACATCTCATGGAAGGCTGTGGGTGCAGGGGTAAGGCTCAGCTGGGCCCGTACATGGGACCCCCAGCCCCCCCAGGGTCATTAGGGCAGTACCTGGACACCTCTTCTCACTACAAGGCTTCACCTCCTCTCCGGTGCCCTCACAGGGGTAGCCCTGTGTGCCCGTGGCCTGGCACATGCGGAAGCGGCGCTGCCAGCCTGTGTCACACGTCTTAGAGCACAGGCTCCATGCATTCCATGGCCCCCACTTGCCATCAGTGGCTGTGGGAGAGGGGGGAGGCATGAGTGGCCCCCAGTGCCCCCAGGGCCAGAGCTGCCACCTGCCACTGCTGTGCCAAGCACTCACCTGGGCACTCGAGGTTGTTGCACTCCCGGGTGTCAGTCAGGGCACCAGTGCATGTGGCCCAGGCTGGGCCCGCCACACTGCACTTCCGGCTGCGCTGCTGGGTCCCATTGGCACAGGACGTGGAGCATGGGCCCCAGGGACCCCATTCTAGCCACTGGCCTTCCACTGCATGGGGGAGACACAAGCAGGGGTGGCTGTTGAGCAGGATGTGTGAGGGCTGGTGGTGTGGAGCACCAGAGGGAGACCCA
This sequence comes from Ateles fusciceps, assembly GCA_036589455.1. NCBI lineage: Eukaryota > Metazoa > Chordata > Mammalia > Primates > Atelidae > Ateles > Ateles fusciceps. The sequence continues at coordinate 3,462,181 of JAZHEH010000733.1, forward strand.
GAGCCTGCTAGGCATTCAGATTTGAGCCAGGCCAGACCCACTGGAGGGGGGGGGAGAGGAGGGGGTTATGAGGGAGGCTGGGGTGAGCAGGTGGAGTGCTGCCTCATGCCACCTGCCTGCTACCAGCTCCAGAAATACAGGACACCTCTCCTCTTAGCACCAAGCACAGCTCACTTCTGGCTAAGGGAAGGGGATGCAGGGGTGTCTCCTGCTCTTTTCCAGCACTTCAGCCCAGCTTTGTGTCCTCTCACAGTCCAGCTGGCCATGCACCAAAATGCTAGTACCAGCAAGGGCGGCTCAGGGCTTGGAGAAGAGCGGCCCCCTTTGACGGGGTCACAGGGTGCTAACTCAAGTCAGGGTTACGGGGTCACCTTACACACAGGCAGGCATACTTCTCCACTCTCCCCATGCTTGGTCAAAGTTTATGGGGCCCCCCAGGAGCAGCTCACTGAACCTGACTGCCTCCCCAGGTCTCCCAACCCCGCCCCCCTCCACCAGGCTGGGCAGCGCCCTCATGGAAGCCCACGGGCGCTACTCGACCCGGGCAGGCAGCCATACTGCAGAGCTTAGTCTGCAGCTCGGGACCCTCGCAGGCCTTGCCGCCGTGCTGGGGGGGCACGCAGGTCCGCATCCGGCTCCGGGACCCCCGCCCGCAGCTGCGGGAGCACAGGCTCCCAGGACCCCCACTCCTCCCACACGCCGTGCACTGCAAGGAAGCACGTGGCCGGTGGCTGGGCAGCACCATGGCCCCGCCCACCACCGGGCGCCTGCCCATCCGCCCACCAATCAGGAGCTCCGCAGCTCTGCGGCTGCTCCTCATTGGCTCTGCCCCAGGTTCGTTGCCCGGAAGATATCCCAGGGCCCCACCAAGGCACCGCCCTTTGAAGGGATGTGCAAGACACAGGCTTCTGGTCTCAATTTACATAGGACAGCCCCTGTGGATGCCTGGACAAGGAGGCTAGGACCAACCTAGGAGGGGGAACCAGGGGTCCTCCTTTCCTGGGGCCACAGGAAAATTTAGGAAATGACCCAGGACCCACACCATTCCACCCCTCCCCACTCCACCCCAAGACCCAGAGCCGGAATACAACACAGCAGTCCTCAGGGCAAGACAAGTGCCCTTCCCAGCCCCAAGCGCATAGACACACAAATAAACATGAACCTCTACGTGGACACCGACACACCGAGCTCACACACTGGAACACAGCTTTGCTCCTGTCACACCCGCAGTTACCAAGAGCCCTCCCCAGGCAGGCCCTGCTCTAAATCCACAGCACCACTGGCATGGCCTAGGCACCACTTCACCCCCCTCAGAGAGCAAGGAGCAGAACTGGCTGAGGCTGCACTGCCCTTACTGTCTCAAGCAAGCACATGCATTTCCTTAACAACTACACACTCAACTGATGGGAGCCTTAGGGGAGGCTCCCTGGAGAAGGGGAGCCCAAAAGAGGGAGGGGAAGGTCAGGCAAGTGGCATTTGTCTTAGATCTTGAAGGACAGGCTGAATTTGAATAGCCAAGGTAGGGGAGGAAGGATAGGACAAGAATCAGCAAATGCAGGGAGGTGGGAAAGTGCGTGAGCTGCTGCTGTGGCCAGAGCGGAGTGGGTAAAAACATGAGCCTTGGTTACCAGGACGCAGGCACTGGGGGAAATGATGTGCCCAAAACCGGGCCCAGTAGTATGGGCCCTGGTCTGATCCATCTGTGCCCCCAGTGCCCTGGGCTGTGCTGGCATGGTGTGCAGAGTTGGGCATGGTATGGGGAACAGCCACATTTGTTGAATGAAAGGAGGAGGCAACCCACCATTTTGGAGATTAATCTGCCCAAGTCCCAGGCAGGACCTAACCCTGCAGGCAGATGGGGTGGGGGAGGAGGATGGGCCTACCTGGGCAGGTGGCTGAATTGTTGCAGGGCCGGGTCTCCCGCAGGGGCCCGCTGCACAGGGTCCCATAGGGGGAGGACACGCAGGAGCGGGTCCGCACCTGCAGACCCTGCCCACACGTCAGGGAACACACGCTCCACGGGGACCACTCCTCAGCCGCCGGGTCGCCTACGAGAGAGGGACAGCGTCGGCGGCAGGGGGCACCTCCCAAGCACTCAGTCTCATAGGGATAGGGGGAGCGGCAGCAAGGTGGGCAGGCATCAGAGGGACCCTCCTACCCTGACCCCAAGTAACAGGCTCTTCAGGAGGCCACCCAGCCCTTCCCACAAGCTTCATGTGGCACAGACGAGACTGAGCTCCAGGACAGAGACAGACAGGCACACACCAAGCGCATACGCCACCAGACGCACACAGTCGGGCCCCCGCCGCAGAGGAAGGGAGGCGGGCCCGAGTTACCTGTCTGTGCCATGTATAGCCCAGGCTCATCTGCAGACCTTGGCCACTGGGTTTTCACCTTCGGTTCCTCTTCTGGCTCCTCACCTGGAACACGGAGGTGGCGGCAAGGGCTCAGCAAAGGCCAGCTCAATCCTGCCACAGTGGCACAGTGAGGGCAGCCTTGCTTGCCCTCGGCCTGAGGGCCTGGAACCAACTGCATGCTGCTGTCTCAGCATCACATCCTGCCCCTGCCCCCCCCCACCACTATTTCACAGACAAGGAAACTGAGGCTCAGAAGGCCACACGGGACTAGCCCACAGCCTCACAGCCATCTTTTCCACCTCTCATCTGAGCCAGATGGGGGGGAGATTGGAGGGGAGTGGCCACCCAGATGAAAGAGCTCTGGGAACGCTTCTGTGCCAAGTCTGGCCCATACCATTCTCCTTTAGTCCTCTCGCTGGAAAGAAAGACCATCATCTCTGTTTACAGATGAGGAAACTGAGGGCAAGACAGGGGAAGTGCCTTGTCCAAGAGCACACAGCTGCATTTGCTCCTTCACTGGACTGACTCCTAGGGGCTGAAAAAACATCCAAGCTGAGCCACTGCAATTCTGGCCCCGAGCCTATCTCTGAGGATTCGTGCTCCCCAAGCAGTAGTGGATTGTCCTGGAGGCCCAGGTCAGAATGCCACTCCTCTGAGACCCAAGGGGCCTAAGGCAGGTGCCCACATCCAACAGACCTTTCTTCCACTGGCCCTGAGGCCAAGAGAGCAGCAGGTGCTCGAAGAGGCCAGGCTACCTTGACCCTGGCCTCACCAGGCCCTCAGCTGCCCTGACTTGTGTGTCTAGTCTAGGCCTTCGAAGTGCTACCAGCCCTGGAGGCGTCCATCCTCCAAAGCCTGACCCTCCTGCACAGACATGAGCTCATCAGGGTCCTCTCCCACAATAGGGTATCAAGGAGGAGGAGACAAAGGCATAGAAGGGAAAGGCCCAGCAGCCTCTGCATGAGCAGTTGGGACTGGAAGACCCTTTGAGGATGGGCTCACCCCATGCTGTCCCCAGACTATTAGGTGCTCCTCTCCATCGCCAGGCTCCTTCCTATTTCTAAAAGCCAGCAGCACGGGACGGGCGCTCTGAGTGTGAAGGGACCCACCAGGGCTGCCTCTTCCTGCCCCCTGCTGCCCAGCCCAGGTTCTGCAGCTCTTTCTCACCAAGCTAGAGGAGCTGCCACCCCGAGCAAACCCGCTGCCTGGGGGCTCCAAACTGCCACCTAGCCCAGCCTTTGGTCTCATCCACTCCGGGGCCTTTCCCTCCACGTCAGCCACCAGCCCCAGGGCCTGATCCACCTGGTCCCTGAAAACCTGGACTCCCAGGAGAGCTTTGGAGTGAGTTAACCCTGGATCCCCAAACGGGGCGTGGACACTGACCAGCTGCGTGGCCTTGGGCACATCTCTTCACCTCTCTGACCTTGCTTTATCCTCTGGAAAACAACATTCATTATGCTCCACCCCCAGGACTCGCATGAGGATCCCCCTGCCAGGAGGGCCCTGAAGCTCTCAGCACCGTGCCTGGCACACGGCAAGTGCTCATAAGACAGTTGCTCTCGTTTATTTTTATCATCTCCCCTCTCTTCACAGCCTCCACTCCTTCCAGCCCCTCACGTGCCACCCCTCAGCCCTGAGCCTACTCCCTCTGAATCGCATCTGCGATTTCACTTGGCCCGTGCCTCTCTCAGGACCACAGAGGAGGTGGCAAGGCCAGGCCTGCCAGCTCCTTGATCCCCTCCCCCAGCCCTTCCACCACGCCCACTCAGCCATCCCCAGCCCTGGAGCCTTGTGACAAGCTACCCTCTCCATGCCCACCCCCAGGCCGCTGAAGAAATCTATGGCTGTGCCAACTGGCACCATGACAGCTTCAGGGGCTCCACATCCGCTGGGCACCCCGGGGGGGCTTCTCGGTGGCCCTCCTCGGCTCCGTTCCTTCCTCATTCCCCTGCTGTAACCATACTGCACCTTGTCCTCTCTCCTCAAGCCCATCTCTGCCCACTCTCTCAGTGATGAACTCGACATGGGAGCCCCCCCCAGCTTTTTGCCCAGCCTCTCCAACTACCACCTTCCTTACAGCCCTTCTCCCCACAAAGGCCAGACCCGAGGCCTGGGCCTGCATCCCCCTCCTCCTGCCTTCTCGGGGAGGGTTCCACCCATCATTCCGCCTCACCAGCATCCCGTCAGCATTCTCCCCTGTGGCAGCCCAGGAAGGCACCCAGGCCTGCTCGATGTTTAGAGGCCCTCCTCTGACCCTCCACTCCCCTCCTCCATCAGTGAGCAGTCCACAGCCGGGCTCTGGTTTTGCACCTGACACTCACTGCCTGGCTCAAATGTCACCTCCCCTGTTAATCCACTGCAGTCTGGCTTCTGCCCCCATCTCTCTGCTGAATGTGTTCTTGATAAAGTCATCAGCACCTCCTTGTCTGCTAAATCCTGTGGACATGTTGCAGGCCTGGTCTCGCCTGACCCCTCAGCAGCATTTGGTCCTGTTGACTCGTCCTGCCTTGAAGCACTCTCCTAGTTCCCTACCTCGCTGGCTACTCTGTCCCCCATCTCCTTGAGTGGTCTATTTTCCTGCTGTTTCCCATATCAGGAGTCCATGCTTTGTCCTGTTTTTGCTGCACGCAATCCCCCCCAGGCTTACTTAACCCTCTCTGAACCAATGCTCCCAAATCATCATCCCCAGGCCCTGCCTTTCCTGTGCTCCCCTCCTGGATATCCTCCTGCCTCCTGAGCATCTCTCCTGACCATCAAACTCTCAAAACAGGCTCACAATCCCCTCTCAAACCTGCTTTCCCCACTCTCTTTGCCTAGAAAACTCCTGCTTGACCTTCAAAACCCACGTCAAATGACCTCTCATCTATGGAGACTTCCATATTGTCAACTACCCAGGCGGAGTTGGCCACCCCCCTCTTCTATGTGCCCCTTTATCACACACGGATCCATCTTCTGACTGTCAAAAATAACCCCCATTTCCTCCTACCATGAGCCCTTTGAGGGGAGGTTGTAGATGAGTCCTCCCCTGACACCCAGGGAATGCCAGCATAAAACTCAGCCCAGTGAAATACCAAGAAATAAGCACCAATGAATACATTGTTCCCAGCTTCCCCAAAATGGGGGTCATGAGGCATGGTCATTTGTAATCTTGACTCCCAGTGCAAGGTATCAGCTCCGACCCACGGTGCCAGCATTCATATTTGATACACCAGCCTGCATGGAAGAGACCGCTAAGACAGGCTCAAAGACAGGGCTCCTGGGTCCTCAGGCCTGACCCCCGTTAATTCATAAACACTTTGGAGGTGTAAATGCAGCTCTCAGCCCTCAGTCCTCCCATCCAGCTCCTGTGTGGGCTTCCTGCCCATCGCCATGTCTGGGGCATCTACCAGCCTGGCATCCAGTGCCCACCCAACAAGGACATGTGAGAGACCAGCCTGACCTGCGTCGGGGACTCACACTGCTTCCTGTGGTCCCTGCTCCTCTTCTAACCGCTCACAGACCATCTGCTGGCCAGCCCCACAATGTAACAGGAGGGGGCAGGGCAAGCGGGGGAGCAGGTTGGGGTTAGTGGTTCCAGAATCCACCCTATTTGAAAATCAGAACATGTCTGAGGTCCAGCTTTTAGATCCCTTTTCCAGCCTCCTGAACTGGGCCAGAGAGGGGAAGGAACAAGCCCAAGGCCACACAGCCCTACACTGCCTGCCCGCCCCTCCGTTCCCACCTACCCCACTCAGAAGAGAGGCCAGTAATTTATTCCCCACACATGGGAAGGCTGGTTCTCCCTGGACGGGGGAAGAAGACAGATAAGAGCAGGAGGTGTCATTTACTGAAACAGCACACACCGTGTGTGGGCCCCAGCCAGCCCTGAGCCCAGAGACAGAGCAAGCCAAGAGGAAGTGAGCCAGGCAGGGTCCAAGAGGACAAGGAGGGGGCCCCCAGAAGGGATGTGAGTACCCCGAGCACTCCTGAGTGTTCCACCCAGTGAGCCCAGCAGCCTGTGGGCCAAGCGCCCGAGGCCTGCAGTTCTGCAATCTATCAGCTTTCCCCACCGGGCTGCCAGTCGTGGGCACAGACAGATGTGCTGCCTGAGACACACTTCCCCACTCGACCACCTGATGACCTCATAACTGTTACATTCTGAAGAAGGCAATGTTTACTTAAACAACTCCTACAGGCCAGTCACTACACTCAGCACCACCTCATTTCATCCTCCTCAGGGCTGGTTTCCCCATTTTCCTAATGAAAAAGGAGGCTCCAAGGTCTCACATTGGAGAGAAGCTAAGGTGGGTTCGAACCCTGGCCTGCCTGACTCCAGAGGCTCTGCTCCTTCCACTGTGCTGCACTAGCTGTGACAAAATGCCACTCAACTTGGACCTCCTTGGAGACACCTTCCCCTGATTTGCATGGGACCCTGAATCACCTCCACCTCCATCTAAGCCCCTAGTCCCTGTCTCTCTTATCCTGTTCCCATGCTACTGTCTAACTGCTCCTTTGCACTCTCCTCTGTGTAACCTCCGAAGTGAGCCTCGGGGATCCCAGCTCCAGCCACACCACTCCCCAGTTGAGGAAATCTTCAGTGGCTCCCCACTGCCACAGCCAGAGTGTGAAACTCTGAGCCTGGCATGCTCCAGCCCCTGCTGGCTTGTCCAATCCTGTTTCTGTCACCCCACTGGACAGCCAAGCACACTGCAAGGCCATATGGACCCGTGGGAAGGGCAGATTCTGGAGCCAGACACATGTAGGTTTGATTCTCAGCTCTGCCACCGTCTTGCTGTGTACCCTTGGGCCAAGGCATCTCACCTCTCTGAGCTTCAGATTCTTCAACTGAAAGTAAGGACACTTCCTACCACATAGGTTCATTGTGAGAATTCAGTGAAAGCAGAGATGTGGACTGCCTGGAGCACAATCGGCTCTCAACGAAAAGGAGATGTCAGCTGAACACGGTGGCTCACGCCTGCAATCTCAGCACTTTGGGAGGCGGAGGAGGGCAGATCATTTGAGCACAGAAATTCAAGACCAGCCTGGGAAACATGGTGAAACCCCGTCTCAAAAAAAAATACAAAAAAAAAATTAGCTGGGCTTGATGGCATGTGCCTGTAGTCCTAGCTACTTGGAAACCTGAGATGGGAGGAATGCTTGAGGCCAGGAGTTCGAGGCTGCAGTAAGCAATGATTGTGCACTCCAGCCTGGGAGACAGAGGAGGCCCTGTCTCAGAAAAAGAAAGAATGACAAAGAAAAAGAAAAGAGAAAGAAAGAAAAGGCGATGTCACCCCTTTTCATTATCCCTAGTATTGTACAAATGCTTTCCTCCCTCTACACATCTGCTAACGCAATTCCCTGCCCTTGAAATACCCTTCTCTCTATTGCAATCTGCCAAAATCATCTACATGTCAGTTGCCACCTCCTCCAGGAAGCCTTCCTAGGCTGAAAATACAGGGGTTTGGATATGCCTGCACCCTTTTCTGTGGCCTAGTCCCCAGGCCACCTTCTTCTATAGCTGGGAGAATCCTGGGCTCATCCCTTCTGTGGATCCTGAGGAGGGGTCTCAGTCTCCCGTGTCACTCTTGCCCACAGGGCCTAGCTTCTGAAAAGACAGGCATTCAGCAAACATGGGGCCAGATATTGCTGGGAGTTCCTCCACCATAACCACACAGAGGCCCCTCTTGCCTCACCCCTGGTGCCAGCAGGCGGGGGTGAGCACAGGCTCTTCGCCACTTGCACATACCTGCTATGCTGTGCTCCACAGACCCCGCCCCCCAAACTCCACGCGGTCCTGTGCCCTCAGCCTACTATGGTATGAATGTGTTAAAAATAACCACAATAAACATCACTTCCACAGGAAGAGAACGCTGTGATTTACAAAGCAGTCCTCCCTTCCCCTGGCTCCCAGCTTCCTCCCTGAGGCTGGTCCCAGAGCAGATGCCAACTGATCCCCTTGACACATGCTCTATCATGACCCTCCATGGCACCCCGTCCCCAGCAGTGCTTCTTGCACCTCACAGTGTATCAGAATCACAGGGATGCAGTGGGGGGGGAAAAGGTGGCTTTTGAAAGGCACAGGCTCTACCCCTGCAGTTCAATGAAACTGGGTACCCTATGAGATCATGTACCTAGCCAGAATGCTAGATGACCCCCTCCAATAATTCTTCCTCCCCAAGCTGCCTACCTATCTACCCAGCCTACCACCACAGGTAGCTGGGTCCCTGCCACCTCCCCCATGTGGCCAGAAGCTCCTCGAGAGCAGGAATCATGTCTGACTCAGGCTGCTTCCCCCACGACGCCCAGTTTTTGCTGCCATAAAGCCCTTGGCCAAGAAGATGAGGCCTCACTGTCCTGGGACAGCAGTCAAAGCCCTGGCCCCATCTCCCTCCACTAGGGCTACCATCCAACAGCTCTAGTCTCTTTATAGCTCCTACACCCAGCGTGGTTCACACCTCCACGCCCTTGCACAGGCTGTTTCCTCTACCTCGAAAGCCCTTCCTCCTGAGAGCTTCCCCAAAGCATGGGGCGGAAGATGACTTGGGGCAGCTCACAAATGTACCATTAAATAACACTGGATCCCGGACTGAGGAAGCGGGGGCTGTCCCCCAGGTCTCTCAATCCGTTTGTATGGGATAGTCTGGTTTATGCCTGCTGTCCTGATGTAATTGATGGTACCCACCTCTTACCCTTCATAACCTCAGAAATGTCACAGTTTAGATGATAAATTACATGGTCATTTTCATCCTTCCAACTGCATGAGAGATAAAGGCTGTGCAGTCCTAGACTTTAACACATCCCCAATGTGAGCTAATTTCTCTAACAAATGGAGAGTAGGAAAAGCATCTAGCTAGAAGTTAATAACGGCATTTTGTTTTCACTGTGGTTGTTTCTTCGGTTATCTTCTATTTCAGATAAATGATACTCTTTCCATTTAGGATATGAAACTTATTTTTAATATATTAAATTTAAAAAATGATACAATTGAAAGAGAAATTTCACAGACTAGTGAATTCCTATTCATTCCTTAAAACCCAACTCCAAATCCCCTTCTTTAGACTACCTTCCTCCTCTCTGTGGTTTAATTCCTTACTCTTCCTCCCCTCTGTGGTTTAGTTCCTTACTCTTCCTCCCCTCTGTGGTTTAGTTCCTTACTCTTCCTCCCCTCTGTGGTTTAGTTCCTTACTCTTCCTCCCCTCTGTGGTTTAGTTCCTTACTCTTCCTCCCCTCTGTGGTTTAGTTCCTTACTCTTCCTCCCCTCTGTGGTTTAGTTCCTTACTCTTCCTCCCCTCTGTGGTTTAGTTCCTTACTCTTCCTCCCCTCTGTGGTTAGTTCCTTACTCTTCCTCCTCCTTTGCCATCTGGCACCAGCACAGTCGTACCTTTTACACTGAATTATGATGACCCAGCTATGATTTGTTAGGCATCTACCCTGTGCCAGGCGCTGAGCACCTACCCTCATCCTCGCACTGAACGCTCCCCACAGCCCCGTGGAATAGCTGTCACTACCCCCCGTTTTACAGGTGATGAAATGGGGGTGAAGGGACATAAACAGTCACTCAGCAAGTCAGCAGTAAGGTCCGGAACTGAACCCGGACTGGGCGACTTCAGTCTGTGGCCTTGACTACCACTGTCCTGGTGAGTGCCCTCTCTCCCAACGGCAGGCAGACAGTGTGCCTAGCTCACCTCCCCCTCTCAGAACCAGCCCCAGGCCTGGCACAAACTCCACGCTAATAAAGACATGAAGATGTGTGTGAGGGACTGGCTGGGACTCAGTGCTGGCTGGGATGTGTGGGGACGTCTGGGCCCCACTTCCCACCCCATGATAGAGCACACAGAGCTCCACCAGCACAGATCTGGGCTAGAAGGACCTGCCAGGAAACAGCACCGAGTGTGCTGGGTTTCCCTGCCCCACCCTGCCTCCTCACTCTCTGAGCCCCCAACAGGCAGGGAAGACCCCCACTTCCTGCTGCCAGACCAGGATGGCCAAAAGAGAGCAGCAGGGTCTGAGTGCTGGGAGGGAAATGCCAATCTTAGAACTGGGCTGGGCAAATCAGAGGCAACTTCCTAGAGGGGACAGGCTTGGGTGGTGCTTAGAAGGATGCAGGAGTTCTGGATAACCAAGGGCAAAGAGCATTCCAGGGGAGGAGCCTCCGTTGAAAAGGTGCGGGAGAATTCGAGGGAAGGCTGAAAAGCAGGTGGCAGCTGGTTCCCAGGAGGGGCTTGAACGCCAGGCTGAGGAGTTTGGGTAGCACTGGGGGATTTGCTGGGGTCTAGATCAGGGAGTGGCACACAGAGAACTGGGGGTTCTAAGGCCCCAAGATGGGCAGCACCGTGTCCAAGTCACAGAGAAGCAGTGGCAGGGTGGGGGTCTGAGCCCACTCTTGCCTCCCGGGAGACCCCCACATTCACCTTGAGGCCACACCTCAAGGATGGAGCCTGATGATGGGGTGGGTGAGCCTGCAGCAAGCAGCCACGGGCAGGCCAGTCCCCATGGGGGAGGTAGGGATTGTGGCCAGGAGAGAGGCATGCATGAGACGGCATTCTTTCTCCCAAGTGTCACTGGGCACAGCATGCCCACTGCCCAGTGCCTCCTCAGGATTAGAGGGTCAGTGGGCAGGAACTGCAGGCTGGTGCCAGCCCTCAGGAGCTGAACTCTGCAGCTGGCACTACCTCTACGGCCCCCCTTCCAGCCCTGGCCTCAGCCAGCCTCTGTGCCAGTCCTCTACCAAGCTCCTTCCTGCCTGCCTTTCTTTTCTTCCTTTCCCCCCACTTAACAGATTGCGGCAGCAAGATGGCACAAATTTATGGCTCAACTCACCAAAAATAACAAGAGATCTATCAAAGGCAGTTTGCGTGAAATTAACAGGCGCCTGTACCCTCTTGTCAAACGCACTCAGCTCTGAGGCGGCCCAGTCCCTGCCCACTGGCCCCCCGCCTAGTGCTCTTCTGGTACCAGCCCAAGCCCACCCTGCTAGGCCTTGCTTAGGATCCTCCTCAGAGTGTCCCAGAGAAGGTGAACACAGCTCCCCTGCCCTGGTGCCTGGCAGAGGGGCCAGGACAAGGACAAGGCTCTCACCCTTCCTGTTCACCACCATCCCCATGAATCTTGCTCTCAGCCTGGCAGCTGCAGGTGCCAGCCCATTCTCCTGCAGCCCAGTGGGGGAGGAGACAAGGGGAGGAATGGAAGGGGCCAAAGCCTTGGCAAGAGTGGCGCTGCCCCCAAGCACAGACAGTGCCACGGACCCTCAGACATGCCCCGACAGGTGAAACAACAGTCATGTGCCCGCTGTGTCTCGCACCAGAAAGGCTGAGCAAGAGGGAGGAGACGGCAGAATGGAAGAGCTTCCTGCCTGCCAAGGGAGGGGAAGGGGCTGTGCCAGACCAGCTCTGGGCCCCAGTGTGCCATGTGAGCCCACTTATGACAGCTGACACCACATCATCCCGTGCCAACTCCCTACGGGGACCCTCCCTGAAAAGCAACCCCAAGGAAACATGCCAAGTAGGACAAGGGGCAAGAGCAGAGGTCAGGCTTGGGAACAGCTGGGAGCCCCAGCTCAGAGAGACACCTGGCCTCGTGCCCAGGAATAATCAGGCATCCAATCTCCACCCATTTCTGGCCCCAGAGGCCTCTGATGATGGTGCCTTTCCCATTGCCGGCCCTCTCTGATCCCCAAAGACACCCCAGCTACCAACCAACTCCTGCTTCCGGCTTCAACCAAGCCCAGCTGGCTGCTCCTGGCTCTGTGCTCCACATGGCAGCCTGCCCAGATGGTGCCCGCCCATGAGGGCAGAGCCTTGCTCCGTCCACTGCAGATCACTGGGCCGATGGACCGCAGGGAAAGCCAGACAAAAGTACCCGCCTGCAGCTGAGCACGATGGGGGAGACCCCCACAGAGTGACAGGCAGTGTCGGCCATGCAGGAAGAGCCATAAACCTCCTGATATACGCTTGGCGTTCTCCGCCGATGTTCAACAAAGAAGCGAAATTCAATTTCTTCCTACAGGCACTAAATCCCAGGCCAGCCTCCAGGGCCTGAAACCTGCCCACGGCCTGGCTGTCACTCGGACGGCTTCATTGACCACCGTTAGAGGACAAGCTAGCCTGGGGAGAGAGGCCACAGCAAGGCCACTGGGCACTTACGGTGGATGGGCACAATGCCAGATGTCTCACTGGGGGAGGCCAAAGTACTGGGTCAGGCTACTTTCATGATAACAACCTCCTCTAATTAATTCAGGGATATCTCCCCATTCTACAAAGAAACCACCACCCACCAAAAATAAAGAGATCATCAAGGTAACAGTCAAAGGTAGGACCCAACTCCATGGCTCTAGCCAGCAAAGCAGGGCTGGGGACAGGCCGTACTCCGCCAGTACTCCTAGCGGCCCTCACACGACATCCCGTCTCCTTACGCACACTCTCCCAGTGAAATCCAGATGCCCCTTCTAACCTCTATCCCTGCATCCTTGATTCCCATGAGGTAGGCCAGCACCTGTTATCCCAAATGGGGAAACTCAGGCCCAGAGAGAGAAGAGGCCTCCCTGTCAGTACCAGAGCTGCAGACCAGACCCCAGACCTGCCTCCTTCCCATCCCCATGCCATCGGTCCCTGTTGCCTCCAGGTCTCCTGCTCCGTCCCTGGCCCAGCACTGTTCAGCAGGCACATAGAATACAGCTGAGGTCCTCAGGGCCTTGAAGCTGCAGGAAGCAGGGTCTGCGGGAAGGCAGCCGTGGCTGAGGGAGCTGGGGTGGGAGCGGGGCTCGCAGAGCTTTTGCCCAGTCAGCAGGAAGCTCTAGCAGCTGGCGGCCTCAGTCCCAGAAGACATGGGCCCTGAGGGGGGGAGACAGGGGACACCGGGAGCTGAGCCAGCCCAGCCCTCCAAGGCAGCCTGGAAGCTCAGGCCTCTTCGCCCAGGCAACTCTTCCTTGCCTCTCTCTGCCCTGACCCTGGGGCAACTGCCAAAACTCACTGACCTGGGTGGACAGGAACGTATCCTTGCTGCCTGCCTACTCCAGCCTCCAGGCAAACTTGTCAACTCGCAGCGCCAGGGCCTGCCACAATCACTCCCAGCCTTGGGCTTTTGTGCACACTGCTGCCTCTGCCTAGAATGCCCTCATCCCATTTCTGCTTGTCCTTCAGGTCTCTGTTCCTGCATCACTTCCTTCAGGGAGCCTCCCCCGGCTGCCCAGTTAGGAGGTCCCTTCCTGGGTTTATATATCAGTCTGCATTATCTGATCTGTGCCCCCATTCATCCAGCCAGTCTGCAGACTCTCAAGAGTGAGCTCTCACTCCCAAGCATTCTGGTGACTGCAACAGTTGGACAAGGCTTGGCACAGGGGTGATATCAGCGAACAGCTACATGAACGGCCGAGGATCTGCCAGGATGGACACCAGGGACACCGTCAGCCCCTGCAGACCCCACCCCACCCAGGCCCTGCTCACACTCACCATATTTCATCTCGGTTGTGAATAGATCATTGCTGCTCCCCCGAGTGCAAATCAGCCTCAGCAGGTGGGGCTGGGCCCCCCGGGCACCAGGGCATTGGACAGGGTGTGGGCAGCAGGAGGGCCTGGAGATGTGGTGGTGGCGGAGCCGGCCCCCGCCTCTCCGGGGCAGCTGCAGCCTGGCTGAGCAAAGCCACAGGCCCTGCCAGCAGCGCGGCCACACTCCTCACTCCAGCGGCAGAGCACACCACAGGTGAACTGGCTGGAGTTGTTGTTGTTGATGAGCAAGACCTCCACAAAGCGGAAGGCCAGGGCAGCGGGCGCCAGCAGGCGCGGGGCCTCAGAGGGCTCAGCCGACAGGCACAGCTGCACGAAGTTCTTGTCGAAGTGCAGGAAGGTAAAGGGGCCCGAGCCACTGCACAGCTCCAACCCCGCTGCCGCCTCCGCCTCCTCCTCCTCCAGCTGCCCCACCTCCGACTCCGCCTGGGCCACCGCCTCCTCCGGGCTAGGCCGCAGGCAGGTAAAGTTGACCAGGTAGTGGTCCAGGGGCAGCAGGCGGGGGGCAAAGTGTGCGCACACCTGCTCCTGGCGGTTGAAGCGCAGGTAGAGGGAGTACTTGGTGGGGTAGGGTTCTCCAGGGTCCAGGAGCAGCCTGAGGCGATGGTGGGAAAGAGGTCCTGCAGCGAGAAGGCCCCGTAGAGCACACCCGAGGCCAGGGCAGAGCAGGCACTTGGGGCGGGGTCGAAGGCAGCGGCCAGGCGCAGGGGACAGAATCACAGACAGTAAGAGGGGGACAGGCTGGGGTCATCCTATGTCCCTTGCCCTGTGGAGAGAGACAGTGGTCAGTGGGCCCCCAATACAGACAGCTGGGGCTCTGAACCTCCTATGCTGAGCTGCGGGGAGGGGGCCTCATAGTTAAGACCATAGTCTATGGAGTGTCACCCAGCTCCACCTGTGTAAACTTAGACAAGGGACTTGACCTCTCTGAGCCTCAGTTTCCTTACCTGTAAAATGGAGCGATGACAATACCTATCTCACAGGTTTCCTACAAGGGTGAAAGGAGATAAGTAAGGGAAAGGGTTCGGGGAGATCGCCTGGACTCCTGTGAGCCCGGAGGAAACAGGAGTTGTTGTTGCTGTCATTCCGTTTCCTCAGAGTCAGCCCATCAACTACAAGTGCGTTCACCTGACATTCAGATCCAGCCCCAGCCCCACCATCCAACCTGTATTCTCCAGAACTGTTGCTCTCAGTCCCAGTGTGTCATGATCAGCTGTGAGGCATGTCACGCGTAATCCTGCAGTAATTGTCAAAGTGGTGATGTTTGACTACGATTTGTTTTTTTATAAATTAGAGCAATTCGAGGTTATTCCTGGAACAATGTCATTCTCACTCACTTGCTTTACTGCGAGGGAGAGAAAGGGGCGGAGTTACAGCCAGCGTGCCAGGAACTGCGCACAACCTGAGCCATGCCCACAGGAGGGCACTGCCAGTGTGGACGTCATGTGTCTCGCTGCTGTGGATTTCCTGGTTGGAACAAGGGGGAGAGGCACCGAGCAAGGGGACATTGGGCTTGAGCCCCAACCCAGCTGCCACCTACTGGCTGGGTGGCCCTCGTGAGCCTCAGTTTTCTCATCTGTAAAATGGGTGCAGGAATTTCCCTCTTATTTCCCTCTTCTCCTCCAGCCCCATGGGATTATCTTCCAAGGCCTGGTTCAGGGCCTGCTATCCCCAGTGAAGCCACCAGCCAGTCGTGACCTCTCTCCTATACTATTTCCCCAAGGCTAGCTCAGTCAGCTCATGGGTCTTCCAGTGCCTAAGGGTGAGGACCAGAGCTTGTTGATTTCTACCTTCCCTGCAAGTGCTGTACTAAGCTAAGCCCTCAACAGGTGTGAATGTGCTCCAGGTGTGGGTGGGCACCTGAGGACCCAAGCCCTACCCCCACGGACACATAGAGCAGTCAGGCCAGAGTGGGTAACGGCTGAGGATGGGGAGAGCTGCGGGTGCCCTCCCACCTATCAGGCCAGGGCTGTGTCACTGCCCAGTCTCTACCCAACTGTCTAAAACATGGAAGCTAGCACGTGGTCTCGTCACCCCCCACTTCCAGTCCTACCCCTCAAGCAATCCACACGGCCTCCCTTCTCCATGCCACAGGACAGCTCACAGCACTGCATGGGCCCCTAGAGCCCAGCTGGTCCACATTAGAGAAAAGATGGGGACAGGAAAAGGGAGGCAACCTGCTCCAGATCACACAAAGGTGGCCAGAGGCCCAGCCCAGGCTCGTCTCCCTCCACCAGTAGCCTCTGCTCCTTCCCTATGCTTGCTGCTCACGCTTCAGGCCAGATGGACAAGCTATTAGCTCTGGGGACTGAATCAGAAACACAGGACGATTCACAGGTATGGCTAGATTCTCCCAAGACACAGTTGCTCCCAGGGGGATAGACTTCCTGTGGGGTCTTCAGGAGTCTAAACAGTGGGCAGAAGGGGGGACAGGATTTAGAACCCCAACTTTCCAGTCCCTGTGGAGCATCCATGGAGCTCCCCACTGCCCCAGGTCCCATATCCCCCCATGCTACACCTCCAAGCCAGCCCCAGGCAAGCACCTGCCCCTCCCAGCCATACACAGGTTGGGAGAGATGGCGGAGCAGGCAAGCTCCAGGCAGACCTACTCACTGCAGAGCAGCCACCCCCAACCTCCTCCCAAGACCCACACGGAGTTATTCAGTGGAAGCCAGACAGGCTGTGCATCT
This sequence comes from Ateles fusciceps, assembly GCA_036589455.1. NCBI lineage: Eukaryota > Metazoa > Chordata > Mammalia > Primates > Atelidae > Ateles > Ateles fusciceps. Next base: position 3,478,708 of record JAZHEH010000733.1, read on the forward strand.
CCCCCACCCACCCACCCTCCTCCTCAGAGCTGAAAAACAGATCAGACCCCTGGTCTTTCCGACCCCACACCGTGCCTGACCCAAACTGTTCAGCCCGCCCTGCCTGCTGTGACACTAGCAAAGCCAGAAGCTGATGGTGAGTGACATCCAATCCCCCCTGCTGCCCCCAATTATTTTTAAGCAAGCTACAAAATTCAGGCCATGGCTGCAGCTGAGTGGAGGGGGAGGTGGGGGCTCATTACTGGCTTCCCTTCCCCCACTTAGAGCAGCTTGGGGAACCTCCCCCTCACACACACACCAATACACGTGGGTTTGAACACCCTTGTGCCCTGAGGACACACACACCAAAGCATGTGTGCACCGACGTATGTATAGATAGTCATTCACAGGTGTTCTGCATGCGAACGGATACGTATGCACACAGATATGCACACAGACAGGTGAAAACCACAGATTCATGCTCTCACATGCACTCAGAAGTGAACATGCACACACAGGGGTGTAGAGGCTGATACTTGTACACATGCACAGAGGTGCACATGCATTCTCAAGTGAGAACATACATGAGTATTGGGCCCTCTGAGGCTCAGGATATGATAGTTAAGTGTCAGGCAGGAGCCTCTGGGGGCCCTTCCTTGGCTTGTCTGAAGCTGGGGCTTACTCCACGGCCCCCTCCTGGGCTACTGCTCCCTACTCCATAGCCCCACCCCATCAAGACCACAAGGTCCACATCCTTCAGAGCCGCAGGCTGGCTTCTCCAGAACTGAGCCACTTTTAAGCCGACCCAAGCCCCCTCCTCCCCTCCGTCTCCTTCAGACACCTTCACGCTCATTCTGGGATTTCGCCCTGGACATGCCTGACCCTCACTGTGCTGGCTGCAGCATAAGACCTTTTGGGGCCCCTTTCTATATCACTTGCCACCACTCAAAATAAGGCAAAGACCCAATTCCAAGCTGGGTCACAGAGAGCCACTGGTTCATTAAAGACCCTCCTGCCTATGTGTGGCCAGGCCTGTCCTCCCAGGGGCACTACCCACCCAGAGGCCTCTCCCTGAGCCACCCCCGGAAGGGGACCTAGAAAGATGATCCTTGCTTCACAGGCAGCCCAAGTGGCTCTTAGTCATGATTAACCTCCCTGAGCCTCAGTTTCCCTCTCTGTGCAATGCAGACCATGAGCCTTGCCCTCAAGATGGTAGACACCTCATCAGCCTCCCAACGAGTTCCCAGCACAGAGCCTGGCTCACAGCTCTGTCTCTTGGTCTTCTCAGGGCCTCATAAACGCTGCCCTCTTGCTGAGGTACAGGGCACTGTCTCTGGGAAGGCTCTTTGGGTTGAACCATAAGGGGCTTGGCTACCTCCAAACCCAGGAAGACCACAGACCCATCCCTGCACAAGAGCTAGAGAGGAGAGGTACTAAGGTCAGCACTGAGGAAGAACTTCCTGGGCTAGAGGTGGCTGATGCAGAGGAGAATCAAAAGGCCTTCTCCCTCAGGACCTCTCTTAGAGATGGGTGCAGAGCTGGCTGGAGTAGTCTCCCTCTCCAAGCCCCCTCCTAGCTGGGGCTGGGGGCTGCCTTCCCCATATGCCCCTGACTCCAGCAAACCCAAGAATCCCACTCTGCCTAAATACACTCAAGTCGCTTCCTTTCCCCACCCCTCAGGCCTCCCCAGCTTCCCTTCCGCACCAATAAAGGAATCCAAGGCTTTCAGCTGCTAAATGGGCCAAGGCAAGACTGAGGGGTTGGTGGGTAGAGCGGCCGGGGAGGAGTGTCTGGGGGCCAGGGCCGGTCTGGGATTCCCGGGATGACTCCCATTCGTCGCTGGGCGGCGGGGGAGGGGCGGGCCGGGGGTCGGGGCGCGGCGACGCGCACATCCGTCCTGTTTATCCACCTGGCAGCTCCAATTCGCCCGTCCGTCACTCACCCTCAGCCTCCCGGGCGCTAGACGCCCGCCCTACCCAGGCCGCCACGCAGGCGGGGACCCCCACTCGGGGCCTCCGGGGCCTCTGCCAGTGCGCAGACCCGGGGACAGGGTCCTCAGGGGCCGTTCTCCCAGAGCTCTGTCACCCCGGAGGGCGCACACCCTCCATCCTGCCTCCGGAGCCGGGGGACCCTGCCGAAGGGAGGGAGCGACCCTCTCGGTGCAGCCCTCCTGCTCCTACTGCCAGAGAGGGTCGATTTCTTAGGGGAGGGGTTTCCTCCTTAAGGAGGAAAAGGCGGACAGAACTGGGAGGGGGACAAGGGGCAGCCCTCGGCCCCTGGGGGGCGGTGCCGCGAGGGCTGCGGGGGGAGGGGGGCGGTGACTCAGCCGCCCTCCGCCCGCCTCCCCGGAACTTTGCAGCAGCTGGAGCCACCGTTGCTACAGGAACCGAATGCTTTTGTTCCCTAATGTCAGGGCTGCCAGGGCAGGCGGGTGGCGGGGGAGGCTGCCACTCTGCAGTGGGACCCAGGTCCGGCCACACTGCCCAGAGGACTTCCAGCCGTCACAGGTTCGAGTCCCTCTCCTCTCCACCACCTTCCCTTCCCCCAAGCCACTCAGGCCAAAGCCAGTTTTCTTCAAACTCCTCAAGCCCTCAGGTCAGGTGGCCCTGCTAACTCTGACCAGAGGTGAAGGGCCCTGGGAAGTTCCTGCTGGTGTCTGACCTCTTAGGGGAAGGTAGAGGCTCTTTTGTGGCTGAGTGACTGATTTCCCACCTGGGCTCCCCCCTAACGGGCTGCCTGCCTTCGGGGACTCTGACTGGGGTTTCTTCTCAGTACTTCTCCCACCTCTGCAGCCTTTACACTTGAACCAAGACTCCAGAGACCTTGACCTGGCTTTCACTGATGTCCCTCTGGCCAGAGCTGATCCTAGAGAAATACAGTGGGAAGCTGCAGGACCAGGGAGGAGATGAGGGAAACTGACAGTCACCAGCTTCCCCCTGCACCCACACTTTGGTTGGGGGTGGGAAGAGGGCACAGGGGCTAAAGGTGTTTCTGTCTTTATTATTCTGGGGGTTGGTTTGAAGGCACTGAAACATGTTTTTCATTTTTCTCCTTTGGGATTTGGAATGGAGTGGAGAGGGGCCTGACCTTGGCCTTGAACAGAAACTGCCCCACACCCCTATCATGATTGAGCATTGCTAGGTGTCAGATACCCTATAGAAACAACCTAACTTCATTCCCCCAACAGCTATATGAGGCAGTGATCACTGACCCATTTTATAGAGGGCCAACTGAGGCTCAGAAAGATTAAGTAGCTTGCCAGTGTCCCACAGCTTTTGAACCTAGGTCATCTGGCTGAAAGCTGAGTTCCTAACTACTTACTCAGCTTCAATACCTGGGGTGGGGAGGGAGGGAGGGATGGGGGCAGAGACCAGATGGGATCTCACTTTGTGTTACAGAAATGCAGACCACGCACACACACCCCAGACTAGACATGTCCTTTGAAGAGTAGTACAGAAAGGGGGCAGAAGGGAGAGGGGGAAGGAGAAGACAGGGGAAGAAAAGGGGAAGATCTCTTCTCTCAATTTTCGTCCAGAGAAGACCCTCCCTAACCACCCCACTACAATCACCAGGGCATATCCTGTGCAGTCTACTCTGACCCTCACCCCGTAGCAGTGCAGAGGATACTCCCCAGGTGCTTGCTCTGTCCCAGGGTCAGGTGGATTTCCCCCACAACCCACTACATGCCGCCAGGCAGAGCCCACCTTTGCCCCTAGCCCTCCCCCTCACGGGAAATGCCATGGGGTAGAGGCTCCCTGGCAACACCTGACCAAGCACAAACAAGCTCAACCAGGTCCTGGAGCTGGCGAGCCCGAGGCCAGTCCTACTGGTCTGTGCCTGAAGGCTCAAAGGACTCTTGACTTGCTGCTGGGGCGAGCCCTCCACCCCACCCATCCCACCCCCAGAACATATGGCCTGACAACCAGGAGTGTTTGGGCATGGCTAGCACGCGGAGACACCTGGCCTGGCTCACCAATCTCCTCTCCCCAGGGACTTCCCAGCGTCAGTCCCGCAGCCACCGCTAATACTCTGGCTGCGGAAACCCAGGGTTGGTCGCGGGAGAAGGGGTGGCGGGTCCCGGGCTTCGGGCAGGGGGGCGCCAGAGGACGCCCAGGGGCCCGGCCGGCAGCTGGCGAGGCGGGCAGGCAGGCGGCATCTCTCGGCCCGGGCGCCCCCTCCCCCGCGCGGGCAACAGATCCGTCGCCCGCTCTGCACCGGCCGCGGCGCGGAGGACTTCCCGCGGCTGTGCCCTCGGACCGAGCTGACTGCGGGAGTGGCCGCCAACTTCACAGCCTACAGCCCCCTCTCGATCATGCCGGCCCTGGGGCTGCGGGAGGGTGCGTCTGGTGCCCAGTTCTATGACCAGGGGTGGGAGGATAGGGATGGGGGGATGGACAGATAGACTCCGGCCAAAGATGGACACGGAAGTCAGGAATGCAGGTCCAGTCGGGTTCTCAGCTGGAGGGGAGGGGGCGCAGAGCAGACACAGGGGACACGGCCCCAATTCCAAGCTGGGGGGGGGGGAGGGGACTTGCAGCAAGATTGGCGAGGGAAGGCGGGACTCCGGGCAGATATGGGGGGAGGGGGCACTCGGGGCAGAAATAGAGAAGAAGCATGGTCGGGGTACAGGCGCGGGGGAGGGTAGTAACTATGGGCAGACATAGATGGGGACTGGAAAGACTCGAGCAGAGATGAAGTGGAGGAGAGGAGCAGGCATTCATACTGGGAAGGGAGATGGAGGGGGGAGACACAGTTGAGCTGCAGGTTAATGGGGGGGCTCTAATCAAGGTGGGGGGGCGCACTGCACGGATCCAGGCCGAGATAGGGAAAGACTCGAGACAGCAAAGGGGGCACGGTCTGTGTCAGGATTCTGGAAGGGGAGACTTTAGCATAGATGGGTAAGAGGGTCCGTCCAGGCTTGGGAGGGGGGAGGCGGGCAGAGATTAGAGATTCACCAGCGATTAAGGGGGCCTCGGCCCCAGGCTTGGGAGTTCCCCAGAAGATGGGGGGTGGGCGAACGCTGAACGAACTCAGTTCGGGCTTGGGGAAAATTCAGCAGAGACGGGTGAGGAGAGCGCCCCGAGTACGGGCCGGTGCGGAAACTCGGGGACCGCGCCGGGAGGGCTCGGTGCGAGGCCAGGTCTGGGTCTGGGGCCGAGCACTCACCTGGGCGCCGTCAGCAGCAGGAGCGGGGGCCGGCGCTGGCAGGGGCGGCCACGGGGCGCAAGTTTGCCATCCCTAAGTCGGGGACCGGGCCGGACTCAGGGCAGGTAGCTGCAGCCGCGCGGAGGGCCGAGGCTCCCGCTCCCCCGGGCGGCGGGTGCAGAAAAGGCGCCGCGGAGCAGCGCGGGGCGGGCGGGCGCCGGGCCGGGCGCGGGCTCCTGCCGCTGCCGCCGCCGCCGCCGCCGCTGCCGCCGCCGCCGCCGCCTCCTCGCCGCGCCGCCCCCCGTTCCCCCGCCCCGAACACCGCCCGCGCCGCGCGCCGCCTCCTATTTTGCAGGCGGCGGCCGCAGCCCCGGGCTCTCAGAGCCGGTGCCGCATCCTCCTCGGTCTCCGAGCGCCGCCGCCGCTGCCGCCGAACCCGGTTCCTCCGGCTGCTCCGGCCGCTGCCCGCAGCGCGCGCCGGGCCGAGTGACGGCCGAGGCGGGACGCGGCGCCTGCGCGGGCCGGGCCGGGGGGGGGGGGGGGGGGGGCGCGCGCCGGGCCGGGCGCGAGGAGCCGCGGGAGAAGGGGCGGGGGGGCGGGGGCGACGCGCGCCGCCTCCTGTTAAAGGGGGAACAGCGCCAGCCGAGCCGAGCGCGCCCCCCACCTCCCTGCCTTGAGCCCCAGGCGCCGGCGCGGGAGAAGCCCTGGGTAAGCCCCCGCCCCGCCCGCCGCCTCCCGGACCGCAGAATGAGGCGATCCGCGACACCCCTCCAGTGATACCCAGGCCGGAGGCATGTCGCGCCGCCAAAGTCTCCCGGGCCCTGCGGGCTGAAGCATTTGCTCGCCTTCCCGTGTGCATTGCATATTGCATGTCCCTGTGCATGCAGGTGCCAGTCATGTGCGCTTAACTTTGCATATGCATACAGGTGCCCTAAGTGTGCACTGCCATGTTGCCTGAGTAGGTGCATGCAGGTGCTACGCACATACATGGTGTATTAACATCTGCCCAGGTCCTCAATGCATGTTGCTTGTTCCTGTGCTCAGGGAAGCTATATGTATGCAAGCTTACAGGTGCCACATGTGTGTTGAGGACTGTGGATAACTCATGTGTAGCAGCCACATATGTACACTGCAGTGTGACATGTTTGATGCATACTGTAAACTGCAATGTTGCACGTCCCTAGGCACGGGGATGCTACACGTGTGCAGTGTGTTACATGTTTTCTTGAGTCCCCGTCTATTCCCACAAGTGCCTTTCCCTGTGCCAGGGGCGCCCCCATGTTGCATCTGTTTGTGTTGAAGCAGCAGAGATGTACAGACCCACCCCTTCCCCATCTTGGCACTGTGCCCAGAAACAGTTGGGTGGGGCCTGAGCCCACATGGTTCAGACGGTACACAGGGAGATGCCCATGGCTCAGGGTCCTGATCAGGCGATCCGAGGACGTTGCCATCAGTAAGGTATGCTGACCGGGGACACACCATTGCAGCCAACACAAGCAGGTTAATCCCATGGCTTTCGTCAGAGAAGAAACCAGCAGGGGGCAGCTTTGCAATAAGGGTGTGATGGTTTCAGCTTTGCGATGAGGGTGGGATGGTTTCAGGACCATACTTTTTGAAGGTTCGCCAGCCAGGAAGGGCCAAATTTGCAGGGCAAAGAAATCCTCAGTCCAGCCAATACCAACCCCACCTCTCCACTGATGCCCCTTGAGTTGTGTCACCCCCGAGATGGGACAAGATGAAAAAAGCCTACCTCTTCCCAGGGGCAGTACCAGGAAGAGGCCGAGAACCGCCCTCTTTCCCTCTTTCTGTGTTTCCCACTTCCAGCAGCTTCGGTGACATTTGTTGTGAGTGATTGTGAGAGATTATCAACTTTAATGGAAGGAGGTAATAAGGGGCGATGGAGGAATCTCACCTGTCACCTTAAGAGAATTTATGAGGCCTTATGAGGCAGGGAGGAGGGCTGGCCGGCACCTTCCCTTTCCCTGCAGATACCCAAGGAGGCCTGTGCCTTGGGCCTAGCACTGGCAAGCAGGGCTCCTAGGGTTTGCTGGGCACCCTCAAACACACCCAGATGTCTCTGGGTTTCAAGGCTCGGCTGCTACTGTGAAAGCCATGCCAGGCAGGCCTTGCCAGCCACAAAGTGTGTTGAGAACCATCCCAGGGCAGTGGTAAATCTGGGCCCCCTCCTTACATGGGCACTGGGAGGGGCAGTGGGGTTACTGAGACTGGGGCTTCAAGGAGGTGGGGGAAAAGTGGGGGAAAATGGTGGGGGCATGGGTTGCCCATAAGGATGCAAGCCCCTTAGAAATCTCCAGGACCCTGTCCAAGCTCCTCTCCTACAGGGAGCCCACCCTTCTCCTACAAGGAGCCTGCTTCCCTCTTTATAAATATTCATGATAATTAGCATATTAGAGACCAAAGACCAGAGAAACACAGGCAGGTCTCTTGCAGATGTGATGCAGCTGGATCCCTGAAGCCCCCCTCCTCCTTGCCCAGGATGCAGCTGAGTGAGAGGTGATGGGAGGGACTGGCTCCAGATAGACAGCAGCGGTTTTTGTCTGTCTCTCTGTTCCTTGGTAGCCCTCTGACTTCTTGATCCCTTTGATCAGCCACAAAAATGTACACCCAAGGAAAGACAGGTGGTCAGACAGAGTAAGGGACTGACAGAGATGGTGTCCCATACCCAGGATCTCACTGGGGCAAGGTGGGGGAGGTCAGCAAGGCAAAGGAGCTGTAGGAGCTGTGTGGGGGAGAGTAGGACTCCCCGGCGTTGCATAGGAGTGAGCAGGCGAGACTAGGGCTGACCTCTGGAAGGCTCTCCCTGGAGGCACCTCTCTGAATCAGGGTTTTCCCACCTCCTTTCCCGGGAGCCCCTGCCCTTCCAGACTCACTTTGGTAATAATGCCACCCAGGAGGACTTGGAGTAATTACAAATCGTTTCCATATTCAAATCCAGCTGGTTGAAGAGAAATTACTTATCTGATGCTCTGGTGAGGGTGAAGAGAGCAAGTCTTAGCCCCGGGAGGGGCCTTCAGGGAGCCTGGGGCTGAGACTGGGCATGGGAAGGGGCACCGGCCAGAGCTTGAGAGAAAAGGACTTGGGCAGAATAAAGAGACATCCCCTTGAGCCCCCTAAGCTCAAGGGGATAAAGGACAATTACCTCAGCCCTTTAGCCCCATTGGGGCCCCCTCTGGAACCTCTGATGGGATTATGGGGACCCACCCCACAAGGGCAACTGCCTTGCTGTCACCCTGCCTTGCTAGGTGACCTTGAGAAAGTCCCTTCAGCTTTCTGGGCCTCTGTTTCCTTATCTGGGAAATGGTATAAATGATCTCAGCCTGGGATCCAGTGAGATGAAAGATTGATTGGCAAGGGCTACGTCCCTGAAGGGGTCTTTGTAAGTAATTATTTTATTACCAATTCATTAATAATTTTATCAACAATAACAACTATCAATGGCCCAGTTGGAAGGCAGACAGCTCTCAAAGCCTAAGCCAGTGGGGCTGCTCAGGAGAGGATGGTGTGTCGAGGAAGGGAGCTGCCCTGGCCTCACCCGCCTGGCCTCAGCCTTGCCTCCCGCTGGGCCGGCCGCGGCTATGCTTCGTTGCCCTTTAAACAGATGAGAAAATGTTCTTCTTTCCCTTCCCAATGATTTATTTGGCTCAGAGCCTAGGCAGGTTTCCTTCCAGCCAGTGGGACTTAGGAGCACCCCTCACTCAGCCCTGTTCACCACTGCCATTCAACTAGGCACCCTCTAGGGCCACCCAGAGCTGTGGGTGCCAAGATCTCCTTCCAGCCCCGCCCTTACCCCAGACACCTATCAGGAGTTCATAACATGTCCATAAAGACACCCAAATCCACGTGACAATGTTCTGCCCCAGAGTTCGTATGACCAACACCTGAGAGCTCTGAATGGCATGCATCCTGGAGGCCATCCTGGAAAAGGTGGACTGGCCCTCTCTGCCTGTGGGAAATCCTGCATGTCTAGCTTCCATCCTTCCTGCTGCAGATGCCAAATGGGTTAGGAGCCTGGGGCAACCCAGGTTGAGTGTTTGTCATTTTCTTGCTGCTGCAGACTGGGGAAAGAAGGGAGGATGCCTTGCTCCCTAGCCAAATCCTCCCAGAAATGCCTGGTTTGTGTGCAACTCATTGAGCAATGCCCGCATTCTCTGTCCCCTGGCCCCTAGGGCAGAGGATAGAGCAGCCCTTTAGGGTCCTGGGTGATCTTAACATACACATACCAGAGGATACACACAAGTGTATGTAGAGCCTGGCACCTTTATTCATTTATTCAACAAATATTTATTGAGTCTGCTATGTTCTAGGCACTGGGATCCCGGCCATCAGCAAGTCTTGTTGTTTCTACCTCCCAAAATATCCCAGATCTATCCACTCTTTACATCCCCCACTCATCCCCCACTGCCAACAGGGTAGTCCACGCCACCATCATTCAGTGCCTAGATTCTCCCTTACTTAATTTCTGAGCTCCCACTCCTACCTCCTCCACTCCAGTCCATTCTCCTGGAGCCACTGAGTCATCTCTTTAAAAATGTAAATCAGGGTATCTCAAGCCTTCTAGTGGCTTCCCACTGCCCTTGACAACGTGGCCTTCCAGACCCTGTATGTTCTGGCCCTTAGCAGACTCTCAAACTATCTCCAGTCCCCTACCCCCACCCCACACTATGCTGCAGCCACACAGTTCTCCTTGCTGCCCTTAGAAAACTCCAAACCCTTCCCCCAGCAGTTCCCATGGCTGGCTCCTTATCAAGAAGGTCTCAGCTCCATCATCACTTCCTCCAGGGAGCCTCCCCCTGACCACACTGCTAAGCTAGCCCTGCCCCACCCCCAGTTGCTTCATCCCACATCCCTGTTATATTTCCCTAGCAGTACTCATTGCTCTGAAAATAGGTTGTTTATTTACACACGTCACCTGTTTTTTGCCACCCTGGACTGTGAGTTCCATGAAGTAAGGGACCGTGTCCATCCATTCACAGCTGGAGCCCATGGCACCCAGCACCAGGTACAAGGTAAGTACTCAGAAAATATTTGCTGAGTGAATGAATGGTGAAATGGCAAGCAGACACCTTGCTCTCACAGAACTTTCGATCTGTGACCCTTGACTGATGTTTGTGCAGTAAAACAGTGGTTCACAGTTTTCCACGTGATGAACCAGAAAGGATTCAGGCTCTGAGGCCACACAGACCTGGATTCCTGCCTCTGTCCCTCACCAGTCGTGTGTCCTTGGGCAGATCATTTATGATATCCAAGCCTCAGTTTTCTCTTCTGTAAAATGGAAACAATGATCCCAACTTAGCAGAGCTGATGTGGTTCACATCAGATGAAAAGAGGACATGCTTCACACAGTGCTATGCCCAGATGCCATCTGCATGTAGATGGCATTTGCATGAATGTGGGCCCCTTTCAGACTTACTAGGGCTATGGGCTGTTCTGGGTTCTGGGGACACGGAGATCACTCAGAACTGGGTCCTAACCTTAACACCTTCCCAGCAACCCCCCACATCCCCAGAAGGGAGAGAGGTGTACCAGCAGGAGCTCTTATCTGCTGAGATCATTGTAGAGAAGGAGACAGGAGCCAAGGTTTTGCCAGAGTGACAGGGACAGTGTGGGGGGGGGATCCCTGGAGAGAAACTGAATCTGAATCCACTTCTCTGCAGCACATCCTCTCCTTATTTGGAAGTTCCTCTTCCTTTTTGGCCTTCCATGTCTGTGTAAACACACACACACACACACACACACACACACACACACACACATCTGCATGTACAGAAAAAGCCATATCTACATACACACACACACACACACACACACATCTGCATGTACGGATAAAGCCATACCTACATACTGACACAGTTGCCGGTCCACAGACATATATACTTGACTGGGATTCACAAGTATATAAATAACCACGTACACACAACCCCAGGACACAAGCCCTCTCCATTTTTCTGGTCCAGTAGGGATACGTCTGGCTTATTGATTAGTCCTACCACCTCTGGCTCTAGACTGAGGTTAGACACAGTCCATCCCAGGAGGGAGCCCAGGCACTCCCCCCTTGGTAAATTCTTCCTAAGGTCTAATCCCACACTCCCCTACTGTAGGCCTTAAGGTCGATAAGCCCTGGCAGCCATTCCAGACAGCCAGGGATGGCAGCACCATCCCCCTGTACCCACACCCTGAGGCTGGTGGATACGCAGGAGGCAGAGGCGCCTAAGTAGAACTGCTCCCCAGCTTCCTGCCATGGGCAGGGGTCAGGGGCATCCCTCAGGGAGGTGCTGGGACACTCTCAGCAGGCATGGGGCATACTGGCAGTAGCGGGGGGAGAGGGGCAGTGTGTTTCACTGCCTGGGATGCCCCAGGTCCTCTCTCCTGGGCTCTGTGCCACCTGGATCCTGCTGAACTGGGCTTGTGCCAAGCAGGACACATGGGCTTAGCAGGCAGGGGTGCAGTGACCTAGAGGTTTGGAGGCACCGGCTCATCCAGCCAAGCCCCTCTGTGGGCCTGACACTGTGCCAGCTGCTCTCCACTTATTGTTCAGATGAACCTTCAGAACAATCTTTGCAATCAGTCTGGTCACCCGCATTTCACAGATGAGGAAACTGGTTTACAGACAGGCTAAGACAAGCAGCGGGCCTCCACCGCATTCAGGGTTTGCTCGAGGACCTGCTTCAGTTCTTCCTCTGCCTGGCTCAGCCTGGTCCTCCTTGCTACCCTCCAGAGGACAGACCCAGCACCAACTTTTGAAACAATTTATTTTGAGATTAAAGTTGATCTTCCAGAGAAGACCAGCTCCCCTGGGGTTGAGAGATTTGGTCAGTGGGGTTCTGACTCCCAGGGCTTGACACCTGCTAGAAGAGGCTGAGGCTGGACCCCTAGGTTTTGGGGGAGACAACCAGAGTTGCTGAGGGTGCTGAGAAGGACGAGATGCAGGACTGGTGACACCTACAGGCCTCCCTGGCTGGCACAACCACACTCCTTACCGACAGGACCACACGATGACACACCCTAGGAGGACATCTGTCGCTCTTGCTGGAAAGGAACGTACACCACCCCTCGCTGGTAATAAAGCAATCACTGCAGGGTTAGTGGGCGGTGCTTCTGGCTCACCGCCAACCCTGGCACAACTCTGACCTCAGAGGGTCCCAGGCTTGGGGGGTGAGGCCTGTGGATGGAGCAGGGGTAGGGGTGTAAGGCTCCAGAGCCTTGTGGTTGGAGGGGAGGGCCCTGGAGCACCTCGACAAGTGAGCGTTCTGTGTGTCAGAGTGGGAGTGAGTGGGGCTGAGTTCCGGTACACGTGTGGGTGGTTGTGTGCGTCAGTGTGTAGGGGGAGAGTCTGTGTGTGTCTATGGCGTGCCTGTGTGCAGGTTTCGTGTGTGTCTGCCTAGACTTTGTACGTCAGAAGCCTGGACCTGGCTCTGGGATCTCTGCTGTGTGTGCATGTGTGTGCCTTTGTTTGCAGGGTATGTGGCGTGTTCATGCATTTCTTTTCTGTCTGTGTGTATGTATGGGGTAGAATGCATATGCACATATGACGCTGGGATTTGGCCTCCACTGTGTCTGGGCAAATGTGAGGTGTATTGACAGGGCAGTATTTGCATGTCATTGGAGTTTGTGTGCAGCCAGAGTGCGGTGTTTCCTTGTTTTCAGTGTGTGCTTGAGCCTGTGTGTATGTGTGTGTGTGTGTGTGTGTGTGTGTGTGGAAAGTGTTTGCAGGCCTGTGTGTGTCTGCGCCTTTGGTGAGTCAGGGTGCATGGCATTCGCAGGCCCTAGTGTGACCACGTCTGCGTGTCAGTGGCATATGTCTGTGCCAGCCTGCGGTGCGTGTCTCTGTGTGTGCCTGGCGGTGCTGGCAGGCCCTCAACTTCCAGGGAGGTCTGTGTGTGATACTGTTGGGTATGTGTCTCTGGGTGTCCTATATCTGTCTGGATAAGGGGTTTGGATGCACTGTGGGGCACATCTGCAGATCTGTACCTGTGGCCTTGGGATTCTTGTCTTTGGAGACTTTGGGAAGTAATCCTCCCCCTGGAAGCCCCCTCCTATTCCCAGGCTGAATCCTCCATCCAGCCCTCCCTTATAACCAGCTTGGCCAACTGTGAGCCTGACTTTCCACTGGAGGTCCCCCTCGTGAGGGGAACCCTGAGGCTGCACAGCCACCGGATCAAGGTCACATATGGAGGGACAAAGGCTCCTATTCCTATGGTGCCCTTACCCCTTACTCTCACAAAGGGCCCCAGCACCGCAAGCCGCCTCCGCTTCCCACACCTTGTGCGGGTCTCCCCCTGAAATGAATGTTAATTTCCGCCCAGGGCAAGCGGCGTCGTGAGTCCCGGGCCCGTGTGTGGGGCCGCGCCGCGGCTGGGGAGCGGCGGAAGGGAGCGCGAATTTGAATTTCAAAGGCAACTGGGGCCCAAGTGCGTCTGCGTTGCGCGATTGTGTGTGCGGCGCTTTTGTGTGTCCGCGAATGCGCGCCTGCGTGTGTGGCGTGTGTCGGGGTGTTTTGTGACTGTACTCCGTGAGGCCGTGTGCGAGCCCTGGCGTGGGCTGCGAGTGTGGCAGGGAGCGCGGTGTCGTGGGTCGCCTGTCGGTGTGTCTGTGCGTGCCTGTGTGCAAGCCTTTGCCTCTGCAAGTGCGTATTTTTAGGACTGAGTCTGTATTTGAGCCTGTGTCTGTGTGTGTCGGCGTGCCCGGCCCTGCGTGTGTCTGCGCGTCTACCTGCGCGTCTGCCGGGGCGCGTGTGTGCTTGGACCCCCGCGGGGGGTGTGCGGGTGTGTCCGTGTGTCTGTGCACGTGCAGGCAAGCGTTCCCACCTGTGTGTGTGCATCCCAGTCTGTGCTATGTGTGACTCAGGGACGAGTCTCTGAGCCTGCCTGTGCCTTTGTGTGTCCGTGTTCTGGTCGATGCATGTGCGTGCTTGAAGTGTCTGTGTCGTGGTGTGACCCTGCAAGCGTTTGCGCCCCGCAAGTGCTGGAGTGTGTGTGTGTAGCTGTGGGAATGAGTGTGTGTGAATGTGCAGAAGGGGCGCCGCGCCAGGGAGCGCGGGTGCCGAGGGGGTAAGCAGCCCCTGTGTCCCCCCCCCACGGCCAGTACCGCCCACCCGCTGTGTGCTGTGTGCCCGCCCCTCGGGGGCCTTCCCTGGGCCCTGGGAGGGGGCTGAGCAAACGGCCCTTTCCTCCCAGGCACCCCGGGCCCACCGCCAGCATTGGGCACACCCGCCCCTTCCTCCAGCGGCCCTGCTCGCTGACCCACAGGCATTCGATGGGCACTCGGGAGGCAATGGCCGGAGAGGATGGGCCTTTAGCAGGAGGGACCCAGCGGCGCCGGCTTCAACCTCTCGCTCTGCTGAGGGCTTGGGGGCAGCTCATCCGTCTTGGGCAATGGGCCTGCTCGCTGTGAGATCTTCCGTGTCTTGTGACTGAGCTGGAGACTCAAGTTAGAGTGCAGGAAGGACCACCGGGGTCCGAGGCAGCGCATGCACACACTGCCATAATTCAGACACACCACATTCCCCAGCACAGCTGACCTGGCACAGGAGTCTGGGACAGGCCCCTGACATGAAGATCAGGGACAAGCCCACCAGTGCACACCCAGGAGTGCACAAAAACACATACACCTGACCCAGAGACTCAGCAGATCTGTGCACACCCCACACTCAAACAACCCCACCTCTCCCTGGGTCTGGACTCTGTGGTTGAAGAAGGCTAAGACTCAGAAGTCCCAGAGAATAGGGGCAGCCTTGAGTCATTCAGGGTCCCCTCTACTCCAATGGCTTTGGAGAACCAGAGGTGGTTCACCCTCCATCCTACCTCCCTGAAGCTGTCAGTCAAGGGTTAGCAGGAAAAAGCAGACCCCAAATCCAGTCATTTCCATCAGGTGCCACACCGCAGCCAGAAGTAGGCAAGGGCCAGGGGCTGCCCTTCACGGGGAGGCTCCCCCCCTCCCCCAGCCACAGAGACCTGGCATGATGGTGATATCAGGATGTCCAAAGGACAATAAAGGAGGAACTGCAGATGGAATGATGACTTCGCAGCCTCCTTCCCTGCCAGATTGGGAGCATTTTGAGAAGGGGTGTGGGCTGACTCCTCCCAGTAATGCTCAGCTATGGGCCTGGCACCAAGGGTCTACTCCATTTAAAACACGTATTGACGGAATGAAGGAAAGAAGTAAATGAGTCAGAGAATGTAGGACCACTTAAGAAAGGAGGGAACACTGTACAGAAGAGGCAGAAATAGTATACCCAGGCTGTGTGCACTGTGTGCGTGCGTTCGTGCGTGCGTGCGTGCGTGTGTGTGGTGCGTATGCTTGGGGGAAGATGTGTGAAATGAAGGTTAGGCTGGAAATACATCACTGAGAGCCTTGTAAGCCAAACCAGAGGTAGATTTTATTCTGAAAGCAAAAGAGATCTATGAAGGGTTTTGGACGAAAATGAATCATAGTCAAGTTTGTTTAAGAAACAACTGGGGCAAATGGAAGGTGGATTTGAGGAGTCAGGATTGAAGAAGGGGGCTGGCTTGGAGGCTCATTTATTCATTCAAGAAATATTTATTGGGAGCTTACCAAATGTGTCCAGCACTGAGTGAGCCAAAGAGATACAATGAGTCGAACAGTTCTGAGACTCTAAGGAACGTCTAGAACCTGACCACATAACTGCTGTGTTTATGTGGAGTTCAGCTTCTAGTGGGGGAAAGGGAGGCAGATACAAACACCTAAATATATGGAATGCGTGTGTGGACAAGTGCGAAGAGGGAAAAGAGTGTCCGGCAAGGGGCAGAAGTGGCGGATGAGAATGGGGGCTGTTTTAGGAAAGGTGGTCAAGGAAGATGTCTCTGAGAAGGTGACATCTGAGCAGACTCCTGAGGGACGTCAGGGATATTTGGAGGAAGAGCTGTTCAAATAGGGGAAATTGCCAGTGCAAAGGCCCTGAGGGGGAGTGTGCCATTTACTCAGATGGGGAAAGACTGTGGGAAGTCGATGATTTCTATTTTAGACATGCTGCATTGAGGTGCCTTCAGGACATCCAGAGACAGTGTCCAGGAAACAGGAGAGATCTGGGTAAAGACAGGGATTAAAGAGGCCGGGCACGGTGGCTCACACCTGTAATCCCAGCACTTTGGGAGGCCAAGGGGGAGGGTCACTTGAGCCGAGGAGTTTGAGACCAGCCTGGGCAACATAGAGAGAACCCGTTCTCGGCAAAAAAATAGATTAGCCAGGTATGGTGTTGCACCCTTGTAGTCCCACCTACTCAGGAGGCTGAAGCAGAAGGATTGCTTGAGTCCAGGAGTCCAAGGCTGCAGTGAGCCACGATCACTGCCTGTACAGAGTAAGACTGGGCAGAGCAAGACCCCAACTCTAAAAAATAAATGATAGGAAGTAAAGAGAATTGAACCCTGGGAAGTGATGCAGAGGATAACTGCAGGGAGGGGAAGAGGAAGCAACCCGAGGTGTGAGAGTCCGTTCTGGGGAGACTGGATGCTAGGGATGGGGAGTGGGGGAATGGAGACCACGTGACTAATGTGGCATTCCCAGAATGGTCCTGAGAGCAGCTGCTCCTCTTCCCGATCCTACCCAGCTGCCTGAGAGAGAGCTGGGGCTATTTCATCACATTTCAGGCGGGTTCAGTGGTATGCTGGTATCATTCAACAACTGGCTTGGGGGCAGGGAAGTGCAGCCCTGATTTGCAGCATTTGCCAATTTCCATGGTGTAAATCCTCCCATGATGGCCAATTTACATTACCAATGGGAAGTTAACTGGCTGGCAAAATTCCTAAAAATTTAACAGTCCACTCTCACAAGCTGGTATGGGCTGCTCTAGCACCTTCTCCAGACCCTTTCCAGAGAGATGGGGAGAGGCAGATAGCCTAAAGTGGCAGTGAGGGGATTTGCCTGACAGTCAGGGGAGGAAAGCTTCTGGCCTCCCCATCTTCCCTCTGGACACCCAAGTCATTCCCCCGGAAGCTCTGGAAACCTCTTCTGTGTTCCTGCTGCTCCTCCAGCTCTAACAATTTGGCATCCTGCCTAGGCCCTCTTTCCATTGCATTTCCTACCTAAAAGGTGGGCTGGGCTGGGCACAGTGGTGCACACCTATAACCCCAGCACTTTGGGAGGCTGAGGCAGGCAGATCACTTGAGCCCAGGAGTTTGAGACCAGCTTGGGCAATGTGGTGAGACCCCGTCTGTAATAAAAATACAAAAATCAGTCAGGCGTAGTGGCGCATGTGAATAGTCCCAC
This sequence comes from Ateles fusciceps, assembly GCA_036589455.1. NCBI lineage: Eukaryota > Metazoa > Chordata > Mammalia > Primates > Atelidae > Ateles > Ateles fusciceps. Next base: position 3,496,075 of record JAZHEH010000733.1, read on the forward strand.
CTACTTGGGAGGCTGAGGCAGGAGGATCACTTAAGCCTGGGAAGTCGAAGTTCCAGTGAGCCAAGATCACTGCACTGCATTCCAGCCTGGGCAGCAAGAGTGAGAACCTGTCTCAAAGAAAAAAAAAAGGTGGGCTGATACCACACCCCACCCACTCTTCCTGCTTCCTTTCTTTAGAAGCAGATGCCAGAGAGCCAAGGGCCGTGTCGTCTTCACCCTCAGCCAGAGTACAGCTCTGGTCAGTGTAAACAGATGGCTTAGATGTTTGGTCCAGCTCTGCCACCAGCTCCCAGGAGGTTCCTCGCTCTATCTGTTATCAGTGTCCCCCTCTGTAAGGTGGTGGCAATGCTAGCCTCTCCAAAGGCCCTTTCAACTGTGAGATTCCGGAATTTCTATCACTCCCTGTCTCAGCCCTGACGGCAGCTCAGGGCCTTCTCTCTCAAACAACCATTTCCCCAGCCTCCTAGACCCTCCCTGCTCCAGTGGCCCCCCACTGCCTCTGGCTCCCCCAGGCTCCCGGATAAGGGGCCCAACTAATTACATTAGGATTTCATGCTAATTAGCAAACAATTACACGGGCAAATTGGTGCCTAATTTGGAGCAATAACGACAGCTCCATTGGCCGAGGAACATAACTGCCGACAAGACTGTTCCCCTGGCCTGGCCCTCTCAGGACCCCTGGAGGATGGGAGCCAGCGTTCTGGTCTAATCTGAGCCAAGGCCTGCAGTTCTCCTTATAGGATCTTTAGGCAACTGTTTATGTTGATTACATGGTCAGCCCAGGCCTGTGCTAAGTGAAGAGGGTAGAGGAAAGGGAGGGAAGGTGAAAGTGAGGGAGGAGGGGCGCCAAGGCCTACAGGGCTGGCTTTAGTGAGACGTTGGGGAAGATTTGGGGAGGGAGAGAAGAGGGATGACAGCAGTTCACATTAATTAATGTGAACATCGGCTTGGATGCTGGAATAAGCCATAGGAGCTCAAGGCTAATGTAGAAACCAGGTGGACCAGAGCACAGGAAGGTAGCGGAGCTGAGGCCACAGAGATATATAGGACCAGACTGGGACTGTCATTCCAGGAAATTTAAACATTCTCCTGGAGGCCTTGGGAGCCAGCAAGGCTTCAGGGTGAAAGGAGTGGACTGTGCTGGGACTCATCTTAACTTGGGATCTTGGATCACCAGCTGCCATCCATCCCACCCACAGCCTGCCATGGGGTCCCATGTGGTTTGCCCTGTTAACATCTCTAGAACCCATCATCCTCGTTGAGGACCACAGGTACCACAGCAGTAGCTGCCACTACTATCTCCCAACCATTCTCTGTCCATGTTTTCTCCAAGTGACCACCCTATGGCACAAACCTACTCCATATTCCTCCTCTGCTTAAACCCTCAATGTCTCCCCCAGTGCTCTTAGAATAAAGTTCCAACCCGCTGTATACATTCCAGCTTTCCCTCCCTTCCCCCATCTTCATCCGCCCTGTTCCCTGGGAGCTAGACACCATTTACAGATTGTGTCAGGCTCTGTCGCACCTCCAAGCCTTTGGCCATGTTGTTCCCTCTGCCCAGATTGCTTTGCCAGCACCCCTTCTTTGTTACCAAATGCATCCTCCCAGGCCCCCTCCTCTGCCTCCCAGATTTCCCCAGGAAATACCAATTCTTCTCTTCCCTGGGCTCTGTCTGTAAACTCCTTCTTCTGTGGCACAGGTCACTTCATATCAGAGCTCTTTGTACCAGGGACTGCCTGTCCCACCCAACTTAGAGCTGATTAGAAGCATGGCCTGGCTCAGGCGCAGTGGCTCACACCTGTAATCCCAGCACTTTGGAGGTTGAGGCAGGCGGATCACCTGAGGTCAGGAGTTTGAGACCAGCTTGGCCAATATGGTAAAACCCCATCTCTACTAAAAATACAAAAGTTAGCCAGGCCTGGTGGCTCATGCCTGTAATCCCAGCTACTCTGGAGGGGAGAGAATTGCTTGAACCCAGGAGGCAGAGGTTGCAGCGAGCCGAGATCGCGCCATTGCACTCCAGCCTGGTGCACAAGAACAAAACTCCATCTCAAAAAAAAAAGAAAGAAGAAGAAGCAGGGCCTGGGGCTGATTTACTTGATGTCTCCTTCACCCAGCACCAAAAGTGAATGCAGAAAGAAGACAAAGGGATAGGACAAAAACATTTCCCCAGCCTCCACTGAGCACAGTGGGGAAACTGAGGCAGAGGCCCAGAGCAATATTTACGAACCTAGTGAATGCTTCTCTCAGAAAGGAAAGCTGGGTTAGCTTCCAGCCTCTGGCCAGTGGAGCCAAGCCCTGCCCCCATCCCCCTCTAGGGTTTCCTCCTGAAGACCATCACAATCTGAAGCACCCCACCTCCACCAGCCCCGCTCTGGTGTTTTCACCTCTGCTTGCAGTAAGTGAGATAAAGAAAGCCCCTACAGCGAAGACTTCCCAAAAAGCAAAGGCAGCTCTCATGGGACTGTGGCAGAGCAGATTGAACTGCAGCATGAAAGACTCTGGGCAGGCTCAAGGAAGAACCTCCTGGCCATCAGAGCTCAGGTGATCCCTAAAGTGATCCCTAAGGGAGTGATCAATGGGGGAATGGGAGGGGGCTTGACCTATCCAAGGGGTGTCAGGAAGAAGAAGCTGGGGATGAAACACGGATCTTTCCAGAGGCAGGGGGATGACCTGGCTGACTTGCCTAAGAGCTTGGTTCTCACTTGGGGGGCTGCTACTCTATCTCAAGGCCCATCGCTCACATTAATTACAGAGAAAAAGCCGATTCCTCCTCATTTCCAGACTCCAAATGACAGTATCATTAGGCTGGTAATGTGCGGAGAAATTCTGCATGTCTGTCTTGGAATGTGTCCTGAGCCAGAATGTGTGAGGGCGCCCCCAGCAGGGGTTTGTCTCCAAGACACTCCCCGTGGCTGAGGGCCAGTCTCCAGAAGAGATGCTGTGCCACCAGGACAGAGATGCTCTCCCTCTCTGTTCAATGGGTGATTCAATCATAGCAGGCAATGGTGTGGGCAATAGCCCACAACACGGAAACCCTGCCACACATGAACGGAGTCACTCTTGACTTACCACAAGGACAGGAACTCCCTGGTCGGGGCTGAACTCGAACTTGAAGCCTGCCTGCTGTGCCATGGTCCTTCCCAGTCTTGCCTGGACACTTTTCTCTGAGCTCCTATCCACCTCTGGACCAAGAGGCATCTGGGTGCCATCTTGGCTCGGGGGAAGGAGGAGTTGGCCGTTCCTGAACATTTTCTCTTCCCTCAGCAAAGTCAGCTTCTTGGATGTGAACAGACCACTGCCTCCTAGCCCTGAACAACTCGCCTCTGCTCACAGCTCTTCACATGACTCTCCACACTCGTCATGTATCGTGCTCTTTCAAACCCACTTGACACACGAGGAAACTGAGGCTCAGAGAAGCAAGGCCATTTGCCCAAGTTCAAGCCTCAGAGCTGAACTTGACCCCCAGGTCTGCCTGAGGCCAAAGCTCAGACTGAAGCCAGAAGCCTCAATCAATCCATGCAGGACTCCGAAGCTCCCGCCCTCAGAGCTGAGGTTGGTGAGGCAGAGGCAGGATGTGAAATATAATTATAGCTCAGTGTGATGCACGCATGACACAAAAGAGGAGATCCAAAAGGTTGATCCTCCCCAGTAATCAAAGAAATGCAAATCAAAACAACAGTATAATGCAGTTTTACCTATCGAAATTAAGACAGGTTTTGTTTTGTTTTATTTTTTAAAGACAGCACCAGTGTTGGTGAAAACTGAAATCTGGGCCGCTCTGAGACTCCGAAGATGAAAGAGTAAATTAGAACAACTTTTCTAGAAAGCTCTAACACTGGGCAGGTGTGTTAGAGCTCTAAAACAGATAGACCCTTTGGTCCCATCAAGCTACTTGGAGGAACTCAATCCAAAAAACAACCACAGCTGTTAAAAAGAACTATGTACAAAGATGCTTATTACTGTTATTTACAACTATGAAAAATCATAACCAACATAAATGTCTAGCAATACAGGGTTGGATAAATAAATTATGATATATCCATATATAAAGATATTACGCAAACATTAAAAGTCATGTTCTTGAAGCATTTTTAATAACCTGGGCAAATGTTCACAATATAATGATAGGCTAAACAAAGCAGGAAAGAAAACCATACATATATAGAATGGCCTTTATTTTATAAAGAAAATATTTCATCAATTCATTTAAAGAAGTCTGGAAGGAAATAAACTGAGAGGTAATCTGAGAGGATTCTGGGTGATTTTTTGTTTCAATTTATACTTTTCTGTTTCTTCCAAATCGTCTATACATTTTCAGGGGGAGAAAACCCATTAGAAATATATGCAATGTGTGGGTGGGGGTGGGAGAGCAGCCCAGGATGTTAGGAGAAGCAGAGGCTCCTAACGCAGCCTGCGGGCAGTCAGGGAAGGCTTCCTGTTGGAGGCAATACCTGTGCTGTGTCCCAGGATGGCTAAGCTTTATCCAATGGAGAGAGGATTCGAGTTCCAGGCTGGGGAACAGTTATGTGCAAAGGCACAGAGGCAAGAGAGATCCTAGCTTCTTCTGGAAATTCTTAGTTGCTGGTGTGGCTGGGTGAGGGAGCAACAGGGAGAGGACAGGGGTGGGCAGAGGCCTGACCAGGGAAGACCAGGCTGAGGAGCTGACACTTTGCCCTAGGAACAAAGTGCCACATTGATGGGTCCCAAGCAGGGGCGTGACAGGATCTAAGCTGTGTTTATCTTCGTGGACACAGAATGGTGAGGGGACGGGCATGGGAGATAGAGGCGAGATGTGGGACCTGGGCCCAGGGGCCAGCGGTGGGGGAGGCTGCTGCACGTCCTGGGGAGGGAGGCACTTGGCCTGGGCTGGGCAGTGGTGGCCAAGAGAGGAGGGGCCCTTGGAAGCAGTGATTAGGAGGAGATTGGACAGGACTTGGTGATTAATTGGAGAGTGGAGGCAGAGGTGGGAGGGGCCTCTGCTGCTGACAGTGACTAGAGCATGCTCAGAGATTTCCACCACAGTTTTAGGGGTGACTTCCTCCTCCATTTCCCCCAGACAGACAGATTCGGGGCTTCTATGATATTAGGCTGCAGAGCCAGGGAGACATTGACCTTGGCTCCGCCACCACACCCAGCCTGACCCCCGGCTCACCCTGAGCACCCCACACCCCCATCACCTCTGCACTGCCAACCCTGGAAGGTGGGGCAAGCAGCAATGAGGGAAGCCCACAGCGAGGAGAGGAGCCCAGGGACATGCCCAGGGACAGGCCCCAGGAAGTCCCCGGCCAGGCCCCTCCCTCAGGACACGGGCACACACTCTCACACACGGGGACACACATCCTCAGAGAGAGAGCGCAGCCATCCATGGGGCTCTGAGAGTCAAGTCACAGGCACTGATGTACACCCAGGGGACACAGCCTGCCAGGGGCTGTAAGATAGGGACTATCACACACACAGTCACAACCTCACAGTCACACAGCCTCTGACACTGCCAGCTCCAGCCTGGGTCTCACACGCAGGCCATCGAGCTCAGCCAGAGCCCCCAAGGTCCTCCCTCCTGCACCGCCCCCACACTCCACCTTCCTTCAAGAGGAAAAGGCAGAGGGCTGGCTGGCAGAGGGGCCAGCACGGTGGTGGTGGGGGCTGGCACAGGGACCCACAGCCCAACGGGGCAGCCCAGCCAGGAGGGAGGCCTCTGAGAAGGGGTTGCCAAGGCAACAGGCTCCCGCAGAACCAACCAGAGGCTTAGATTCTCGGCTCTTATTTTTAGAAGTTGGGCCTGGGCTGGTTGGGCCAGCCAGGGGCCAGGCTCCTCCAGGTATGCCCAGGGCATAGACACGAGCCTGAACACCCTCAGGGACTCTGATGGGCAGCTACCATGCTTTCACTTCTTCCATGCACTTCCAGCCCCCTTCCCGGGGGTCATGCCCCAGGTGAGATCTTGCATTCCCTCTGTTCAAACACAGGCAGGGGCCTACCAGCAGCACACACCACCCACCAGGCCCCAGGCCAGAGACACAGCCTGCTCACCCTCTGCACAGCAGCCTCTGAGTGTCTTTGATTGATGGTATCAGGGGAAGGGGGGCTTGGCCAGGCCTGTAGGGCGATGTTTCGAGGCTTTCGTGTCATTGTCAGCATGAGTGCATATGTGCATATTGCAGGGGCTGCTCTCACTCTCAACTGTGAGTGTGAGTGTGTGTGTGTGTGTGTGTGTGTGTGTGAATTTCCTCTTCTACAGGGCAAAATAGAGGTCTCCCTCTGTTTCAGCTGCACTTGCCACTCCCCCACTAACTTCCACCCCTGCCGGGATTTCTCTAAGGGGAGGGGAGGGAGCAGAGATCTCAAGCTGGGTGGGCCTTGGTGGCCCCTCTTGTCCAGCCCCTTCCTGTGTCTGAGCAGGCTTCTGAAGGGGTAGAAAGGTGGTGGCCGGGAAGGGGAGGGACCAGGCAGGCCCAGCCAGACAGAGCCCGGGAGGGTGGTACTGGGGAAGCTGGGGTGAACTGACTTTGAGGTGACTCCTCCAGCTGCCAGGGATTTCTCTCTTAATCTGGGACGACTCTGTTTGCATCTCATTTCCCTATATTTGCATAACAAGGGCCTGGCTGGCACTAAAGATCGAAATTCCTGGCCTGGGTAATTGTGTGGAAAAGCCTCTGGAGGCCCAGCAGGAATCCTGGGGAAGCAGAGGCAGGAGCCGGTGGTGTTGACTCGGAAGGTCCCTGTCCAATCCCAGGAGCCTCCACTTCTTCCCCATCCCTGGTGCAGGAGGGGGTGGGGACACTGGCAGAAACGGAGAGGGAGGGGTGACAAGATGAGGACTCATTCCAATATCGCTAAGAGAGTACATTTCTAATGTTCTCATCACAAAAAAATGCTAAATATTTGAGGAGCTAGATATGCTGATGAGCTTAATTTAATCATTCCATGGTGTATTAAAATATCATAACACCACTTTGTACCCCATAAATAAATACAACTATAATTGGTCAATTTACAATAAGAAAAAAAAATTGAGTCATCCTTAACAGTCCCCGGCACCCAGCGTGGAGCTGGGTGTGCACCCATCGGTGGAAATGGCCTCAACTTGGTAAGGTCAGAGTCGGGCTGAGGAAGTGAAACTCAGCAACCTCTTCCCTCCCCCACTCCCTCAGCCCCCACCAGTCTCAGGAGAGTGCCTCTCTGGCAGGGATGACTGGGATCAAATCTGGGACCTGCTACTTAATGTACCCAGGACTCTCAGACCTGGGCAAACAAGGTCCATGACCTGGGGTCCCACTTCAGATGACCCCCTTGGCCCTCTTCTGCATGGGGCGAGGAAGTCAAAGATTCATGGGTCCACCTGGAGCTCCAGTCCCCTTCTAGACTATATTCCAGCTCACGACCCTGGAATCCCCTCCCCAGGCAGGCCTAAGCCAACTACTAGGGTCTATGGAGCCGCTTTCCCACGTGCATCCTTCCTCCTCAAGCCCAAAGGGTGGCTGTTTGCCAGCAGTGTGGACCAAGCAGGGATTGAAGTGTTGGGGTGCCCACAGGCATCCATACAAGGGCCCTTATACTGCAGGATGGAGCCCAGGGTAGGATGAGAAGGGGCTGGGGACCTCCTTTTGTGTTGTTGCCCTAGGTTCTTTAAACACTTGGGGTGGCTCTGACAAGCTATTTGACCTTGGACAAGTTACTGTGCCCTCCCAGTAGGGTTAATAATAGTACTTGCCTCTCAGAGTTGTTATGAGGATGAACTGAGTTAATTCATGTAAAGCACTTTGAACAGTGCCTGGCACAGAGTACCAGTGCGTAAGCGTGAGCTATTATTATCTATTATCCTAGAATTTGGTGTTTTCTTCTCTCCAGCTGCAGAAGTCCCTTCTCTTTCATTTGAGAGACTGAGCAAGAAGCAGGGGAAAGGGATCCCCCTCCACTTCCTCTTCCTCCTCCCTCACAGCCCAGGCCCCCTTTCCCAGCTCCTCCACCCCCAGGCCTTCATGCCAGGAGGGCAGCCAGGTCATTGGACTGAATGTCATGATTTGATTTGTTTAAAGTCTTTATTGGCTGAATGACTGAATGAGCAAGTGAATAAATGAAAAACAAGGACTGAGTGAATAAAAGTGAAACAAGGCTGGACGGACTGATGGAAGAACAGACTGACAGGCACATGTTTTGGCTTTGGGGCCCTCAGATCCGTGTCCCTGCACATCATCGTTTTCTGCCTGTTTTGATTAGATGGTGGGAGTCAGAGAGGGGAGGCGGGCTCTCACCAAGGTCAGCTCTGGCCTGGTGAGTGGCTCACCCTACGGAAGGGGCCCCTGTGCCTGCGGCTGTTACAGGGAGAATGCCCACATGCATCCAGGTCCTTCTGGTCCTATAGATGTCTGAGTGTGAATGAGAGACCGTGGGGCAGGCTCCATCCTGGTCTGGGGCAGCAGGGGCTGAGGGGAGAGGCTGATGAGCCTCCCTACCTCCTTACTTACACCCCAGCCTGCTTCCGGCGGAGCCAGGCCTGCCTGTCAGCCAGCGGGTTAGCGGTGATGGAGAGCTCCCTTGGGGCCTGTCAGCCTCCACCATCTGGCCAGGCTGGGGAAGGTGGAGGGACCTGTCGCAGGATGCCCCTTTGGGCCCTCTCACGTGGCACTTGGCTCATCTCAGAGACTGATGAGCTAGTGGGCATGTGGGGGTGCAGCTTTGTGGGACTTTATGTGTGTGGTCAGCCCGTACGTGGTGGCTAGGTCGGGATGTGACAGGAAGCAGCATTTGATGTGTTCGTATTCATGACTGGCCGTGTTTGTGTGTCTGCATCTATACCCTGTGCATGACAGTGTATGTCCCAGAATGTGAGCAAAGTGCATGCGTCTCAGGTCTGGGGGTTTTCTAAGGGAAGCTCAGGGTGGAGATAAGGATGGGGAGGGCTTGGGCCCGGTGGGGACTGGAGCTGTGGCTTTAAGAGGAAGGTGCACAGTGAATTCCTGCCTCAGCTTTCAAGCAGGAGAAATTAACCTCCATGTCAATCTCTTGAAAGGGGCTAGAAGTCCCTGGGAGGGGAAGCCAAGTCAGCCTGAGAGCATCCCTGCCTGTCCTTGAGCCCCAATCCGGTGGTGGGGGGTGGGGGGGTGGGGGGAACGACTCTGCTTTCAGACACCATCCCAGGCTTCCCAGGGAAGCGTCCCTCCCTGGCCCCAGCACAGAGACAAGACACATGCATGTAAAGCCACTCAAAAGTACAGGCACATAATTACCCAGATATGGACACTGGCACAGCATGGTCACACGTGATCCAGACACCCACATGTGTAGTCACAGATCTGCTGGGCACAGCACATGTACATATACCCATGCATCATGACAGACACTCACCTCAGGCAGCCACACAGATGTATAGTACATGCATGTTTACACACAGGAATGTGCCCACACATGGATGAAACACATTCTACAAGGAGTCACACGCATGCAGACACGCTTGCATGTTTTCACACACAGTCTGCCCCCCCCCGTGTCCCCTCCCACACTCACTCCAGTTCTCTTGGTCCAATACCCTGCTGCTGCCCTCACCCACTGTGAACAACCCTCTGAAGGTCACCACAGAAGGGATGTATGCATATGTGACCCTGTGAGTAGAAAGCTGTGTGTGTCTACAGGTCTAAGTTTGTATATGTGAGTGTCACTGGTAGTCTGTGTGGCTCTAGCTCTGTGGAAGTGTCTCTTTGTGACACTGTGGACATTTTTCTGTGTATCTCTGTGTATGCTTCTGGAAGGCCCTATGTGTGTGTGCATGTGTACCCATCTGTGTGAATGTGAGTATACGAGACAGTGGGGAACTTTTATATCTGTGTGACTGCCTTCTGTGGGCTACCTCTCTGAATATGACTGTATGTGTATATCTCTGTGTGCATTTGCATATCGGTCATGGCTCTGCGGTCCAGGATCCACAGTCTGGCTCAGTAGACACCCCTGCCAACAGAGGCTGTGGCCTGGGGTGGGGCCAGGCAGGACTGAACTGAATACCCTGGCCATTGACAGTTGTATTTACAGAGCTCCAAGTAGGACGTAATTGCTTCTATTAATCTTTCTCCGGTTGTTAATTGCTCACTTATCGGGTTGTGTATTATGCCGACTGTTGCTCTTAATTCGCCTCCATAGCTGCAGGTGTTTGCTGCCTTATTAACTGTTAATCGGCTCGGCTAGGGATGGAGACTTAAATGGCCCCCAGAGCAGGACACAGGCAGGCCAGCCAGGCACTGCTAGGCTCACAGCCTGTCCCTGGAACCCTCACCTGTGGAGCACAGGTGGCTGGCCCACCGCCATCCACCAGCAGACAGCAGTCTTGCATATAGCAGTCAGAGTGACAACTGCAGAGTATGGCCCCCATGCAGTCCTACCTCCTCCAGGAAGCCACTCAAACCCTGGGAACCCAGCTCCTATACCCCTGACCATCACCAATAATCTTCCTGCACCCAGGATAGAAGCCAACCCCAGTTTCTAAATGAACAAGAGCCCCCAGGAGTTCTGCTGCTCCTATCCAGCACACTTAAGGGGTCCCTCTCGGTTTCTGCTTGCACAGTGCAAAGAACAGGGAACTCCCTCCACGGTACTGTTACATAGCTGCAGCAATGAGAGAGTTCTCCATACTGAGCTGACTGCTTACCCCCAACCCAAGTGGCAGCAGAGGAGTCCCTACTGTCCACAACAGGGAAACAGGCTCAGAAAGGGCAAGGGGGTGGCCCAGGGTTCCCCAGTCCTCCCTGGTAAAGGCACTCCAGGCAGATTCTTCTCTCAGTCTCCTTCCACCCCCCTGGTCCTGCTCCATCCCAGACATTTCAGTCCTGGAAGGTACTTCCTCAGCCATCACCTGCTCAGCCCTGGTCTTCGGCCTCCCAGGCTCAGCTGTCACTGCTGCAGCCGCCTCAAGCTCCCGGTCTTTGGGACAGGAAAGCAAGCTGTGGGCTCCCTGAGAGAGACAAGGATGTCAGGGGGTGGCGGTAGGAGAGTCCATGCTCACCAACCTGACCTGCAGCTTCCAAGAAGGACAAACAGGCAAACCAATAGTCCTCATGTTGTGTGTCAAATCCAGTCTGCCTTGACATCTGGGAGTTCTTCCTGGTGTCCAGTTGCCATGTCTTAAGCGGCAAAGGAAGTTGATTTCCTTTGGCTGGATTCTAAGAAGGGTTGGGCTTGAGAGAGGGAGGAAGGGAGTACCACCAAGTGCCCACTGTATGCCAGAACGCAGCAATTAGTGTGTGTACAAGTGGCATCCCGCTTAACCCTCCCGTAACCTAGAAGTTAGGGATTAATATCCCTGTTTACAGAGAAGGAAACTTAGCCACAGAGAGGGTAACTAAACTTGCCCAAGGCCACACAGCCAGAAAAGGGCAGAATTGGGGTGCCAGCAAGGCCTGGCATTGCTTCGGAAGCTGGATGTCTTCAGTCAGAGATACCTGGACGGATTCAAGCTAATGGTTCAATAAGAGGACGTGGGGAAAGGGAACCGGTGGTCACTATCACAGCTCACTCATCTATCCCGCATCTGAGAACACGGACAGGCGAAACACTCACGCATGCGCAGCCCACGTGCCCATCAGAAGGGATGAGGAGGAAGCAAAGGGAACCGTCCAGGGATAGTTGCCCAAACAAGTTCCGGCCCCGCCTCTATGCTAATGACATGCAGATATATGTAAATTTGTACACGCAACCGCTCAAACCTTTGGGAGCAATGGGGTGACACAGGAGCGGTTGCTATGGAAATCCAAAAGCAATACCCGCTCCGCACCTCTCCCCCCGCCACAGGCAGGCGCACAGACACGTGCACAAAGACGCAGAGTTCTTCACTCCGCAGCCAAGAGGATCACGGAGTGGCAGACGGTGTGACCGGAAGGACCCTTAGAAACTGCGTTCAGCCGGGGGAAGCTCGGGCCCGAAGAAAGTCACCGGGAGAGCAGCGTCGCGATCCCTGGTAGCCTGGGGCTCCTTCCACTAAAACCCAGGGCGCAAGGTGTTTCTTCGGGTCCTGGGCGATTCCAGCTCCGGCCTAGCAACAACGAGCCCCGCCCAGTGTTGCATAGCAACGTCCCTGGAGCCTAGCAACCGCCAGCCACGCCCCCTAGCAACGTCTTGCCTAATCCTTGTTCCTGGCCTCTGCCAGAGAGAGAGGCTAGGGGCTCTTGGACTGGGGCCAAAAGGCGGCAGGGGTGGGGGAGGGTGTTATGTTTAGCGGGCAGCAGGATTTTGGGGCTCATCTACAGCCCTCCCGAGGGCGAGTCCCATTTACAGAGGAGAAAACTGAAGCTTCCAAAAGAAATCCCTGCCCAGAGTACAAAGCTCGCTCTTCCCTGCGTGCTTCGAGAGAGCGGCTCTGGCGTCTCTCCGGGCCTGGAGGGGAGGAGGTGCACAGCCGTCTCCCCTCCGCACCAACTGCATTAGGAAAACCACCCAAATTGTGGACTCAGAACCGAGCTGTAGGTTTGCATAGTAATTTTCGTCATTTGCATATAGCGCGGAGGCTGCGGCGCTCCCATGCCGTTCCGAGCCGGAAAAGTTCCCGAAGGAGACCCGCTCCCTCCCCGGGTTCAACTGTCCAGCCCCCTCTCCCTACCCCTCACCCGCACCCCATCCGCATTCCACCCGCATCCCACCCCGCCCTCGCTTCCAACTCCTTCGGCTAAGTTCCTGTACCTCGCACCACCCCCGCCCCCCCCGCCGCCTTGACTCCGGTCCTGCCAGCCCCGACCTCCATCCCAAGGCCGAGGGCCCCCTCTGCTGTCGTCTGCGGGTAGGGCAGCCGCAGAGCTCATGGGGCAGAGAAGAGGGGGCTCTCCCAACCGACCATCGCCCCACCCTTCCCCCGAGGCCTGTACATGGGTGGACTTGGCGAAGGGGTGGGGGAGGGAGGGGGATAGGGCCCTTCTCACTACGGGGCGAAGGGTGGGGTTCTAAAGAGTTTCTCTCCTGGAAGCCAGGCCCCTTTCCCCACGCTGGGTTGGTTGGCCCTGGCAGCTGTTTCCCCGATCAGTCCGCAGACTCAGTTCTCTCGAGGTAAACCCTACCTGAGACGCTTGACAGTTACAGCTGCTGTTAGAAGCTTATTCTAGGCCCAAGGCGGGATAGCACTGTCCAACCCTAATACCAGTCCCCAACGCCACCCTGAATGCCCACCACCAAGGCCAAGACCCTCGACTTTTTCTAACACCAGTCTCTGGGATCTGGCAAGAGATAGAGGAGTCACCCTATCTGGATCTCCCGACTTCCTCAACAGAGACCTACCCACAGGCAGGCCATGAGACACAGATACACACATGCACGCAGACACACACATGCACAGAGATCCCCCAGAAGCACACAGACACAGAGACACAGAGGGGATATGGTGGAGGTATGTACTACCCTTCCCCATCTAGTCAAAGGGAAAAAATCTTAATATTAACTGAAAAATGTAAAAACCACTGCAACTTGCTTTTTTTCCTCTCTAGCAATCTGTTGATGTCTGTGACCCTCCAAAAGGCTCTGTCCATTTCTCTCTCCACCCTCAACCTCGGTCCTGCCTTCTTCCCCACCACCTCCTCTTCCTCCTAGTTCAGAATACTTGCAAAATGCTTCCAGAAGCCGCCATGGCAATAACTGTGCCCTGGGGCACAGAGATGGTTCAGGACCTCAGCCCAGCAATGAGCAAGGCTACACATCCGTGCACAAGACACCCACTGACACACCCACCGAACCCACATGGGACCAGGACCAGGGGCTCTCCTGACCAGCCAGCAGATGCAATCCCAACTTTGCCAAATTCTTTATTCAATGGAAAATCAACAGCAAACATTGTCAAACAGGAAGCTCAAACAGGGCAGGTGCGTAGAGCTGACCCTCCTCTCCTTGCAGCCCAGCATCTCTCTGGAACAGGCTTCAGCACTAGTGAGGGCATCAAAACCCCTGTTCTGGTGGGTAAGGAGGGTCAGGCCTTTCTAGGGAGGGAACACTCAGAGCCAGCTTCATCTGTAAGCCCCAAAGAGGAGTCAGGGGCTGGGCCAGGAGGGGGCTCTGGAGCTGCAGGGGGCTGGACAGATGCTACAGAGGGTGAGGAATGGAGCTCTTGGTCTGGGGAGCACAGTAAGGCTTGGAGCTGCTGACTCATGGTCACCAGGGATTCCAGGTGCTGAAGCAGGGCTTTGTGGGGACAGGAGTCCCTGTGGAGGTGCTGGCCATGGCCAAAGCCATGGCCAGCTGGTGCTGCTGAATAGGGGTGCCAGGACTGGTGCAAGCCTGGTTCTGGGGGCCATTGCCCTCGCCCAGGACCCTGCCAAATTTCAGGCTTTGGCCACAGCCTCCCCCTGCCTCTGAGGGGCCTCTGCCAAGCACAGATTCCCCTTGGTGCTATACTGCCCCTGCCCTGGCTCTGCTGCCAGGTGCCTCCTGGGGGAGGGGTGCCCTTCAGGGGCACACTCGGCCTCCTGTTGTCCGGCTGATAGTATCTCTTCTCTACCTTACTGTTGAAGGAGACCATCTTCTGAACTTTCCCCACCCAGGGGCTGGACGCTGCTATGTCCGGAAGCCCTTCCTTGGGGAGCAGCACAGCCAGCAACAGACTTGAGTGAGTGACTTCCAGACCTAGGGAAGGAAGAGGGGAGACAGGAAGAGCCCCAAGTCCTGTGGGGGGAGAACTATGTTCAGCTTAGCTGCAGCAGATCTGGAGGCTGGATCCCAGGAGGGGCCTCTCCGCAGTAAGATGAGGCCCATGAGATGCTGGGAAAAATAAGCGGGAAGGTGGGGCCATCTTGGAAGATTTGAGCTCTGCGGGATCAAGGGTCCTCTGGCTGAGGCTGGGGTATAGATGGTTTGACCTGAAGACTCTCCGGACTCAGAGTCTACCTCATTGTCTCAGGACATAGAGCCGGGAAAGGCCAAGCGCTTTGCTCAGGAGTGGATAGGGCCCCCACCGCCGCCCTCGCTGCTGTCCTGAGCTGCACCGTGCAGGGTGTCCAGGTACAGAGGCCAAGCCTGGCCCCCCCCCCCATAGCTGTGGTGAAACATCCCTCCCTCCTCTCTTAGGTGACATCTGCAGTCAAGCATGTGTAGGCCCTGTCTCTGTCCTGCTGCCTGGGTCACATGTGGCTGTCCCAGGAGTTTCTCTTCGGGGGGTGCCTACCTTGAGAGGCAGTGTGGTGTGCTGAGGGGCTGGGTTTCTGAAGCCACGCTGCCTGGCTGTGCAGCCCGGCTCTGCTATTGACTGGCTGTGTGACTTTGCAAGTCACTTGCCTTCTTCCTACCTCAGTTTCTTCATCGATGAAATGGAGAGTCTAGTCTAATAGTACCATTCTGATAGGCTGATTCTGAGACTACAAGAATTCATCTAGGTAAAGCTTTTAGAACAATGGCTGGCAGGCAGTTCACGACATAAGCGTGAGCTATTGCTGTCACTGTTCTCACATTTGCCTGGCTGGGTGAGGAGTTCCCTTCTGGGATGCGCCTGCCTCTGCTGGGTGACTGCGCCAACCATGCCTGGTCTGGTGACCAAGTGATCGGAGGCAGGGTCTGCTATGGGCCTAGGGCACTCACCTGGGCCCCCCCAGAGGGCGCAGCCTGGTGGGCAGGGGCTGGAAGGCAGGCAGGGGCAGCAGAACCATCCCCCATGTGCTCCACAGAGGCCAGGCCGTGGCGCTGCCTGTCATTGAGGTATGAATAGAGCAGGCGGCAGTTCTGGGTGTCCCGGGCCCCGTGTGGGCACAGTCTGATCACGCAGACGTCCTGTGGTGGCAGGAGGAGAGCAGCTGTAAGCTCAGTCCTCCTCTGCTCCTGCCAGCACCCCTGGGCTCCCTGAAACCCCTGAGAACCCCGCGAGGAAGTGTGTCCCCAACTTCCAGAGGAGGAAACAGAGAGACCTGCCCAGGGTCACACAGTGAGTCTGCAGTCACTCTGGGAACTAGACCCGGGTATCCCAAGCCAGGCCTCTGCTCCAGAAGTGGAGAGGGAGGGTGTCCAGGGGTGGGAGTAAGGTGCTAGGAAAAGAGGGGGGTTCCCAAGAGTGGGCAGTTACCTTGGCCTTGGCTGGGCAGATGCTGGCCAGAAGATCCCAGACAGTATTCGGGGGAGATGCAGCCTGCTGAGCGGATCACAGTGGGCAGAGCCTGGGGACAAGAGGGACAGCCGGTCAGACCCCCAGCTTCCCACCCACTCGGGGTGGACACATTCCCAGCCACCTGGAAGGCTTCAGCCTGTGGCGAAGATGGGTAGGCAGTATTCCAGGACCCTCGGTGGCTGCCCAGAAATCTCTAATTGCCCCATGGAGGCCTGCTAAACTACAACTTCTCCAAAGCCCCTCCCTCCTCTATCCTTTGTCCTCATCCAACACTTTAGCTGATCATTCAGTCACTCGACGATCACTCCTAAAACCCTCCTGTGGGCCCTTCTTGCTATGTGCTTTGGGTGACAGGGAGTCCTTCACCCTATGTGTCTCTGTAGGAATGGGGCCAACATCTCATTTGCCCCCATGCCTCACATAGGGCCAGGCACAGAGAGGGGTGCCAATGACTTGTTTTAGAATAGGAGAAAAGAAAGAAAAAGGAGAGGGAGGGAGGGAGGTGGGTGGGTGCCTGGGATGGTTAGCATATGAGGGAGTCCTCAGCGAGGAGGGCAGGTGCACCTGGACGAGCCGACGGCTGTGTCCCGAGACGAGCTGGGCCCTGGCCCGGAACCGCTTGATAGAGAACATGTCCAGAACACCTTCCCAGGGCGGTGGACAGGGCAGGGCCTCTGTGGGCGCAGAAGGCACCTGGGGCCCAGATGGAGGGACCCTAGAGGGAGGGGACAGAGACAGAGCCATCAGGACTTCCCCCGGCCCCTCCTTTCTTTTCAGAGCAGGTCCTGAATCCCCACTGTGGGGACTGGAACATTGGCCCAAGCTTGACCTTGTGCAGGATGCAACCAGGAGGCTCGGGTGATAAGTTCCATTGCACAGATGGGGAAAAGGAGGCTCCCAAGGGAGGGAAGACTTGCCTGGGGCAGCATAGAAAGAAAAGCCAGTGCTCCATCTGTTGTCCAAGCTGGTGGTCTCCCCCTCAACCCTGCTGGGCTGCCACCTCCCCTGCTCCCAGCCCCACACCTGTCCTGTGGTTCTGTGGGAGGCATCTCCCTGGCTTTGGGCATCTCTGGAGCAGGCACAGGAGTTTGGCTTAGGAGTTTCTGGAAGATATTGTCCTCAAGGCTCTCGGTGGCTTTGAAGGAGCCCAGCAGCTCACTCGAGGGCTCCCAGTCTGCAAACAGCAGAGGCAGAAGCTGAAACAGGGGCAGCAGCGGGGCTGAAGCCAGCCCAGGGCTTTAGAGCCAGGGTTGAACCAGGTTCTTTTCTAGGTGACCTGTGGCACAGGCACCCCCGCTCTGCCACCCTCTCCCCAGGCCACAAATCCCTGTTGCTGCTGAATTGCACACACAACCCCAGCCTGCCCACCGCCCCTGCACCCCTCCTGTGTCCCCTCCCACCCCTGCAGATGCGGCAGTCGGGGTCTAGGAAGTGGTGGTCATGCTGCCCCGTGGTGTCCTCTGATGCGACGGGCGGGGCCTGTGGGCTGCAGTCCCTGGACACCTGCGGTCCCTGGGAGGCAGAAGACAGAGGGGCAGGCTGAGAAGGTGGCTGGGGACTCCAGGAGCCCACAATGGGTTGGGGGCCCCAGGATGTGGTTTATTTTTTTCTCAATAATAAATGTTGTTTATTATTGTGAACTCACAAAGGAAATTTGGAAAACACCAAAACTTGAAAATTGAAAAGAAAATCGCTTCTTGTCCCACCACTCAGAGACCACTGTTGCTTTTCTGGGTATTCTTTTATAATCTTTTTCTAGACACAGGGTTTGGGGGGTCCTTTTCCTAAAACAGCTGGGATCACATATTCAACTTAGTGATCTCTTTCTGTCCACTCGTAATAGCAGAGGCATTTGTCACGACACGTAGTCCCCGTAGCCGCTGCTGTGATGGGGTGGACTAGAGTGGATGTATCCCCTCTGTTGCTATACATTTGGGTTATTTCCAGGTTTTCACTATTACAAAATAGCACTGAGGACATCTTTGTGCAGAAAGTAGTTTCCTAAACTTTAAATTATGTCCTTAGGACAAGATTTCAGAAGCAGATGACAGAATCAGGGAGAAGGAACATTTTAAAGACTCTTGATGTCTATTGCCAAATTACTTTTTTTCCTCATACTAGAAATAGCTTTAAACATAAAACAATCACTGCTTTCGGAAGGTTTAAGAGGATTTTGAAACTCTGCTGTTATCAGCCACCTCCAGAACAGTCTCAAAGCACAGACTTTGGAGTCAGGCAGCCTGGGTTCAAATCTCAGCTCCCACTGCACATTGTGGGGCCTTGGGTAAATGGCGTCAGGCTCCTCATCCCAGAAACGGGCGGAGAATAGCACCGACCTCCTCGGCCACTGTGAGATGTGAATGAGGCACTGTTTGTGAAAGGGGCACATAGTAAGTGTTCAATAAACAGTAAAGACTGTTATCATGTGTAATTTTCCCCTCCCCTCCCACCATCTCCTCTGTCTCCTCCTCTCTGGCGCTATCTAGGTCTTTCTCCTATATTGCCATTCAGATTGTTCAGGGAATACAAATTGATTTTATTTAATTAATTTATTTATTTTTAGAGAAGACAGAGTCTCACTCTGTTGCCCAGGCTGGAGTGCAGTGGTGCAATCTCAGCTCACTACAACCTCTGCCTCTCGGGTTCAAGCAATTCTCCTGCCTCAGCCTCCCAAGTAGCTAGAACTACAGGTGAGCACCACCAGGCCCAGCTAATTTTTGTATTTTTAGTAGAGACAGGGTTTCACCATGTTTGTCAGGCTGGTCTCAAACTCCTGACCTCATGATCTGCCCGCCTCGGCCTCCCAAAGTGCTGGGATTACAGGCATAAGCCACCGCGCACAGACTACAAATTGATTTTGATTGGGGGAGCAGCCACACCCCCTTGGGGCTCCTCTTGGCACAGGCAGAAGTTCTCCCAGTCATTGGCCTGAATATTGGTGGTAGGAATGGGGAGCAGAGATTTCTGTCTGTTCACTGTCATTTCCCCAGTGCCTAGAACCATGCCTGGCACCTGGTAGGTGCCCCATAAATGTACTGACTGAGTATGGCTGAAGACACCTGCCCCGCACCCCTCTCCTGGACACACAGCTGATGAGACCCAGGTGAACATCTGACCCACAGAACACTCGGCCTTCTGAGAGTAACTAAAGGGAGTCAGGGCAAGTTCTGGTGGACTGCAGCAGTCTGAGATGAAGGTTTCACGGATTCCAGGACTGCTGAGCCGCCACGTCAGGTTATGTGCAAGCCTGGGCCAAGGGGGAGGAAGGAGCAGGATGGACATGGGGATGGAGCAGATCCTCAGCAGCAAGAGCCCTGGACTCTGCCCCTCCTGTTGGCTTTTGTCAGTCCTGTGGGCTTTCCAGGTCTGAGGACAAGTTCCAGGAGGCCCTCTGGACCGACTACCTGGGCGCCAGGTGGTTCCCTGCCTGGGGCATCCCCAAACCAATCCACTGAATACAGTGGGTCTTCGTTCCTTCCATCTGAAAAAGTCACTGCCTGGAACAGTGCAGCCTGCTGCTTCCCAGTAGAGATCTTGGCAGAAGGCCTGAGGTTGGGGGTGACTATGATGATGGGACTTAATGCCACTCATGTGGGGGCCTTGAGGTGAGGCCAAAAGGAGGGGGACCAACAGTGACAAGGTGCTGGCAGGCCTGTGCCAGCAGCACTGTCTCCTCCCATGCTCCCCTGTGAGTTAAGGATCACTGTCCCCATTTTATCACAAACAAGCTGGGCCTCAGAGCAGTCAGGTGACATGCCCAAGGCCACACCACTGGTGAGGTGAGGTGTGGGACCCCCAGGCATGGGCTCTGCCCAGCACCAACCAGGTCATGCTCCAACTTACTACCAGATCCTCCAGGGTCAGTGTCTGGTCCATGTCCCGCTGGATCTCCACTTCGCCTTTGTGGGTCATTTTGGAGGCTGGAAGTCTGCACGGCTCCTTCTGTTGCTGCTCAATGATATCCAGGCCCTGAAGAGGAGTTGAGCCCGGTTAGGGCGACTCTGGCCATCAAAAGCCCAAGTCTCACTTTCCTCCCTTGAGGCCCCTCTCTTGTGGTTCCCCCTCTCCTCAACACTTTTACTTCTGCCATACCCCTCCCCTGGGAAGCCCTCCACCCTTAGTGCTACCTCTCCATATTCCACTGATTCACCCTTCAAATCCTGCCTCCTCCAGAAAGCCTTCCTGGATTTTGCTTTCACCCACAGGTCAATTCAACCTCTGACTGTACCTCATCCTCTTCTGGGAAGGGTGTGGTATCGCGGCAACAGTGCAGGCTTTGAAGTCCCCAATAGGTCATTAATAAAGATTCATAAGGTGGTATGGCCTGGGGCAAGCACTTAGTGGCTCTAAACCTCAGTTTATCTGTTTGTGGGAATTTAGTGAAAAGCACTATATTAAACAACATATAGAGAGTGCTGAGCCTGGAACATGGCTCATAGCAAATGCTAGTTGTGAGTCTTACTGTCGATCAATGTCACTCTATCTGCAATGCTCCCTGAAAGCCTGTCTCTCCTTTCCTAACAACCCCTGGAGAACAGGGGGTCCGCTCCTCTCTGGTGCGCTCAGCCTCGTGGGCATGAGATCTGTGCAACTGCACAGGGCCCTGTGCTTAGGAGGCCCCTGCATGGCTTAGCGCTCTGTTGTCGCCACCTTGCAATTCTTAGCAGTTGAACAGAGGGCCCCTAATTTTCATTCGGCGCTGGCTCCTGAAAATCACAAAGCCAGTCCTGATACCGGGTCCCCACAGAGCCCAGACGGAAGCTCAGCCTATAGGGATGGATTCACCTGAAGGACTCTGGTTATTCCTTCTAATCAGCTCAGTGTCTTCCAGAGCAGGGCCTGGAGGGCCTTGCCCATCCCAGTGGCCTCAGCCCCTAAATCAGTCCCTTCTTCTCTCACTGGGCCACCAACAAGCGTGAGGTGAGCATTCTCTAAAGCCCGCTCAGTGCCACAGCTTCCCAGTCCCCGAGCAGTTCCCAGGCAGGGAGAGACCCACGCACACAGGGTCAAGTGTGTCACGTCTCTACCAGGCTCTCTTTCATTTCATCCCAGTCCCTTTCATGTCCACCCCCTTCTCCTGTTGTGGGAAGGGTCTCTCTGACTCCCCTTCTGCCTTCTGTTTCCTTGTTTCTGTCTTTCTGAGTTCCTCCTCCCTCGCTCCCTGTCTCTGTCTCTCCCTCCTCCACCCTCAGGCCACCCTCTCTGCTCCCACATCCCCTTACCCGTCCTGACTGGGCTCAGCACTCACCCGTTTCTCCTCCTGGTCCCGCCAGCGGGCCAGCTCCTGGGGGGGCCAGCTGCATCGAGCTCATCCGAACCAGGTCATAGGGGTTGACATCTCCATGAACCACTTTGAGAAACAGGTCCTGTGGGGGCAGAGGCAGGGCTTTAGCACATGGCTGAAACAGCCCCCCACCTCACATCCTGCAGGGGCTATGAGCCTCAGAGAGGGGACCCGGCCCAGCCCAAAGCCCTGCTCACCAGGTTCCTGGGGTCCCGCAGGTTGAACAGCAGGCTGCGGTACTTGGTTTTGTAGCGGCCATTGGTGCCTTGCGTCAGGTCCCAGAGGGCTACCTCAATGCCAGCAGCGATGCCCCCACCACCTCCTCACTCAGCACCAGGTCCGGGAGCTCCCGAAGGCTGTGGAGGCCAGGGCAGGGCGTGGCCATGAGCCTGGGAGGCTCTCCAGGCACTTGGTCTCAGAGGGAGGCAGATGGGTGGGTGGCAGGGTCTGGGCCAACTTGTTCCTGTCGTGGGTGTTTCCCTGCAGGAACCTAGTTATTCTCACCCCAACTCTGTGAGGAGGAAATAGGATCATTCTCCTTTTACAGATGGGCTTACGAGGGCTCAGAGAAAATAAGGGGCTTACTCACAGCCATGTAATTAGTGGCAAAAGCAATACTGGAAACCCGACTGTCTGATTCGTCAGCCCGTGCTCCATCTCTGGCCCATGGCATGTGTGGGATATGTGTGGAGGGGAGGAAGCCCAGGTCAGGTCAGAGTAAGGCCTGAGTCAGGGGAGGGAACGGAGCCCTGGCCTTGGGTGTCATCTGTCATTGACTCGCTGTGTGACTTTTGCAAAGTCCGACCCTCTTTGGGCCTTGGTCTCCCCATCAGCAAATGAGAGCTCTGGGCTCAGGTCTCAGCCACTCCCAGCACAGACTCTCACCATCTGAAAGCATCTGCTGCAGGTGACACTGACATGGCTGGACCTGAGCTGAGGCTGAGAGCTGCCGCAGCTGAGTGGGGGAAACACAGCCTTGAAGCCAGAGAGAACCGGCTTCAAATTTCAGCTCTCCACTGGCGCTTTGTGTGGCCAAGGGACCTTGCACAGCTACCAAATGGGGTTAGCCAGACATGCAGAAGCCCTTAGAACGTGGCAGGGCCCCAGAGACGGGGCATGTGAGGGCATCCCAGGATGTCAGCGTACTGGGGAGCAGGGCCTCACCGAGTCCACAGCACCTCCTGCATGGAACGGACAACAGTGCCCCGCACCCCGATATACAGGGATGGCTTCTCCTGTTGGAGCTGAGCTGTGGGGAGAGAATGTCACAGGCTCCCAGGGGTGCCCAGGGGAAAAGGGAGGGGCTGACTCAAGGCTGATGGGCTTAGGCAGACAGGAGAGGGGTCCCACCCTCAAAGACCTAGACCCTCTCTCCATCCGTCTGAGAGCCAAGCCCAGGCAGCCAGCAGCCCCAACGCCTTTGGGGAAGAGCTACAGGCTGATGGGATGCAGGGAGAGAAGAGTCCTAGCAGGGGCTGGGGCCAGGAACAAGGCCCAAGTCCTCCCCAGACCCCAGCAGTGTCTGGAAGCCAGGGGGCAGCAGAGGAGGCTCCCTCCAGGGCCCTTCACCTGAGTCCTCCGCCCCCTCCTCCAGCAGAGGTTCCTCTTCTTCAGCCTCCATTGGGCCACTCTGTAGCGGAGGTGAGAGGAACTGAGGCTGTGCTGGTGGGCCCGGCCTTCCAGCCCAGGGGACACTGCTTCCTCTAGTCACCTCCCCACTCCCACTTCCTCCCTGACCCATGCTCCAGCGAAGGAGGCACGTGGCCAGGGCAGAAGCACTCTCCTGGTGACACGCAGGGTCCGAGGTGGGGTCGCCGAGGGACAGGGAACCGCTTCTTGGAGGGTGGAAGGGGTCAGAGAGGCCACCAGAGTCCCATGCTGTGCCTCCTGAAGGAGGAGGCTGGAAAGCCTTGGGGCAGGGAGCAGGACAAACTAGTCGGCTAGAAATGGAGGCCAGGGACTGTTCCCTCCCCAGATGCACTGGAGGCCCAGCCCCTCCCTCCTGCAGTCCACCCTGAATTCAGAGCTGGAGCAGGAAGTACACGCGGAGGCAGACCAGCCATCCCGCTGGGGCCTAACCCTGCCTCTGGCTATTCTGTGTGACGGCAAGCAAGTGGCACCCTCTCTCTGAGCCTTGGTGACATCTGTGTGGGTCAAGTATAAAGCTGCCTCTCTCAGCAGGATTAAATGACGTCACGTGTTCTGTACCTGGCACCCAGCAGGGCCCTGCGCCATGGGTCTTTTCTTCCTTCTGAGCCTCTTGGCAGGTGACAGCGAGCTGACCTCCATCAAGTCCTCCAGAACCTCCAGCTTTGGTGCCAGCTGCCCCCCTTCCTGGCCATGGCTGACGGCCCCCAGAAGATGGATCACTGGCCCAGCATCCAGCTGCAGGGGAGATGGCACTTCAGAAGCAAGCAGGGCCAGTGGCTGTCCCCTGCCTTCAGAGTACTCCCCCTCACCTGTAATTGTTTCATGTCTCTCTCCCACTGGACTGTAAGCTCCGTGAGGATAGAGAGCATGCCTGTCTTGGGCCCCCCTGTATTCCCAATGCCTGGAAAAGGCCTGGCCCATAGCGCTCAGTGAATGTGTGCTACCTGGCTAGCCTCTGTCCCGGGAGAGAAGCCTGTCTCCATTCTCATCCCTTTTCAACCTCACCTTAACCCCCAGTCACATTCAGAGTTAACTGGACTCTGTGCCAGGACCCTCTCACCCTCCTGACCACAGATGCATCTCATCAGGAGGGACACGCCCTGTTCTGACTCCATCTCCTCCTGCTCAAAGCTCTGTCATGCCCCTTTCAGGGGTCACTGACTTGCTCTCTGCCTCTCCTTTGAAGCAGCCAAATGCAGTCATCACCTTTTGTAATGCTGCTGATCACTTCTCTACTGCCGATTAAAAAAAAAAAATCCCTTCATGACCATTTCAAGGTGCAGAGTAGATTTTGTTCTTCTAATGAACTACAGAATCTATCCTGCTCCTCTTTTTGCTATGGCTGCCAGGAAGCTCAGTGTTAACTTTGAGCCTAGCAGTTGTACCTTTCCAGGATTGGTGGAGAGTAAAGTGTTGTAACAAGATTCCCCCTTCTCCTTCCTCTTTTCTTGCTTTCTTTAGGCTTTTAGCCCATTTTAAGTGTGTTTGGATTCCTTTAATTTATTGCAAACCACAGGGAATTGTTTTAAAGTAGGTGAGTCTGAAAACTAATCCTTGAACGAATGATCATGAAATGGTCAGTATCCAAGGTCTGCAGGAAATGAAGTCTAAGATCCAACATTATAGAGGGAGGGGAGCACTAGGATGCTGGGGCCTCCCCCAGGCTGGGCGGGGGTAGGATCACATCTACTGTGCAGGAGCCCTCCCCCTCCACCCCACCTGAGGAAAGGGAGGAAGAAAAGCAGTAATAAACAGTAAAAACCTACGTAATACACATGCTTCACCCCATGGGGTATTTTCACTTCCTCCTTGAAGAGAAAGAGGATGCAGAGATTAGAATCCAAAGGACCCAGCCACCCCATGGCAGGGAATTCACAAAAAGACGACATTCTTGTTGAAAGGGTGAGTGTTCGGTGTTCACTGAGTTACACTTACAGCAAAAAAGCTGTCCATCAAAGGGAAAATGGTTAACAACAAAATGTCCATGAGGCCAGGCTCAGTGGCTCACACCTGTAATCCCAGCACTTTGGGAGGACGAGGTGGGCAGATAACCTGAGGTCAGGAGTTCGAGACCAGCCTGGCCAAATGGTGAAACCCTGTCTCTCCTAAAAATACAAAAATTAGCCCAAGTGGTAGCAGGCACCTATAATCCCAGCTACTCGGGAGGCTGAGGTAGGAGAATCACTTGAACCCAGGAGGTGGAGGTTGCAAAGCCGAGCGGGGGCCACACTCCGGGGGGGCGCGGGGGGGGGGCCCCAAAAAAAAAAAAAAAAAAAAAAAAAAAAAGTCCATCAAAGGGAAAATGGTTAGTACATGGTGACACTTCGTACTTCTATGCGTCTTACAAAGGTTAAGGAAGTCATCATAAAAATGACCACTCGTTGAGGGCTTATGAAGTAGCTGGCCCCACAGGAAGCACATCACGCAAGCTATTAAGGTCTCAGGACGACACCATGAGGTATATGCTATTTCTATCCCCATTTTACAGATGAGGACACTGAGGCTCAGAGAGGATCTGAAAAGTCCTATACCTGCTAAGCTGCAGAGCTAGCATTAGAACCTCGCTCTGTCTGACTCCAAAACCCAAGCACTTAACTCAGGGGCTATGTGGAGACACGGAAAGATTCGTGGAACGATGTCATGAGGTATTATTGGGAGAAAAAGAAAAAAAAAGGTTACAGAACAGTATCAGTTGCATAAGCCCATTTATGTAAATATATATTTATAGATACATAATAGAGGTTATCTCTGGGGAATGAAATTCCAGCGAGACTTTCACTTTCTACTTGTAGATACTTGGGTATTCATGTTATTCAAAATGAGCATGTATTCCTTTTGTAACCAGAAACATCTTTTTTTATTAAAAACAAGTTCAGAACAATACATGTAGTGTGCTACCCTTCGTGTTACAGACAGAATGAATTTTTAACTTTGTATTTGCTCCAATACGCATAAAATATCACAGGAAGTACCTGCAAGAACCCACATAACCCTGGCTGCCAGTGGGGAGCGACTGGGTGCCGAGAAAGATGAGTTTGACTTTTTCTGAACCATGGAAATGAATCAGCCTTTCAAAAAAGTAAATTGAGAAAGAGGGAGAAAAAAACAAAGAAAAGGGGTGTGGGAAGAAGAGGAGCAGGAAAAATATCAAGACCAGCCCTTCACAGTTCAAAGCCTTCTGGCTGGCCCCTGTCTCAGGGGTCCTAACGTCGGCGTTATGTGGCTCCAGAAGAACAGGCAGGAGAATGAGACAAGCGAAGCCTTTCAACACGGACGTACCAGACCAGAATACAAACTGCGTATATCGTATGTTTAAAGAAGTGAAAGAAAGAGGTGAACGCATGAGTGAAGGACAAAAAGAAAACCTACAAAAAACAACCAGGCAGATTTGGTTGGGAACCAAACACAACTTCTGGAAACGAAAAATATAACGATCTTCATTAAAATTTACAGACTCAATATATAGGTTTAATGGCATACTAAATGCAGCTGAAACAAATTAGCTAACTGGACAACAGATTTAAATAAATGATCCAGAATCTTCACAGCAGACACCGTGACGCACCAGGACACACATCACGCCTGTCATCTCAGCACTGTGGGAGGCCAAGACGGGAGGATCGCTTGAGGCCAGAAGTTCAGGAGCAGCCTGGGAAACGCAGCAAGA
This sequence comes from Ateles fusciceps, assembly GCA_036589455.1. Classification (NCBI taxonomy): domain Eukaryota; kingdom Metazoa; phylum Chordata; class Mammalia; order Primates; family Atelidae; genus Ateles; species Ateles fusciceps. The sequence goes on from JAZHEH010000733.1 coordinate 3,522,730, forward strand.
TCCTGTCTCTACAAAAACCAGAAAAAAAAAAAGCCAGGTGTGTTGGTGTGCACCTGTCGTCCTAACTGCTCAGGAGGCTGAGGCGACAGAATTGTTTGAGCCTGAGAAGTCAGGGCTGCAGTGAGCTGTGATCACACCACTGCACTCTAGCCTGGGTGACACAGCAAGATGCTGTCTCAGCATAAAGGAAAGGAAAAGGAAAAAGAAAGGAAAGGGAAAAGAAAGAAAAGAAAAGAAGAAGGAAGGGAGGGAGGGAGGGAAAAGAAAGACAGATGGATAGAGAGAAAATGATTAATTAATCTAAATGAAATTCCACAAGGAGAGAGGAAGAGAATGTGTAGAAGCAGTGTTTAAAGAAATACGGCTAGTATTTTTCAAAACTGATAAAAGACAGCAATTTACAGATTCAAAAAGCTCAGTGAATCTCAAACAGAATAAATAAAAGGAAGTTCATACCTAGACAGATCAACACTCACGATAAGGAGATAGTTACAAGCATGAAGAACAAAAATAATAGCTAACACTTGAATAACACTTAAAATGAGCTACGTCTGTGACGAGTGCTTTACATATCAGTTAATTTAATCCTCACCACAATCTTATGAGGTAGGTACTGGTACTATTATCTCTCCCATTTTACAAAAGAGGAAACTGAGGCACGCAGAGGCATGGGGAAGTTAATCAGCTTGCTCAATGTCACACAGGTAGAAAAGCAAAGAGCTGGGATTTAAATCCAGGCAGTCTGATTCCAGAGGCCATACCTTCAACTACTAGACTATGATCCCATTCACTAAAATGTATTTTATCTATAAAGGAATGGCAATTAGACTAACAGCTACTTTCTCAATAGTAATAATGAAAAGCAAAACACAGAAAAGTAATATTTTCAATGTGCTTAAAGAAAATAACTATGGCTGGGCGTGGTGGCTCACGCCTGTAATCCAAGCACTTTGGAGGCCAAGGCGGGCAGATCACGTGAGGTCGGGAGTTCAAGACCAGCCTGACCAACATGGTGAAACTCTGTCTTAAAAGAAGAAAAAAAAGAGAAAGAAAGAAAGAAAAAAAGAAAAGACCTATCAATTGTGGACCCAGACAAAATACTTTTCAAGAATAAAGAAGAAATAAAGATACTGTAGAGAAAATCAAGAGAGTTGTTTTTCTTGATAATTTTGTTTTGCTCAATAAACAAAATGCTAAAAGATAAACCTGAGGCAGAAGGAAGGAAAAATGATCCCAAATAGAAAAGCTGAGATGAAAGGAGGAATTTTGAGCAAAGAAAATGATGAAGATGTTGTTAAATCTAAACAAACATTGTATGAAACTATAATAACAGTGTGTAATTTGGGGATTGAAAAATATATAGGCCCAATTTACTGGATAACTACAGCACACAAATCGGAAGTCTACATGCTTGGAATTAGAGCATTCCAAGATCCTTACGTCGTTTCAGAGGAAGATAAAGACTGTAACGACCTTCATACTTTGATAAGTTAGTTATTTGTGCTCAAATTTCTAAGAGAACCACCAAAAACATATAAACTGAGGATAGGAAACATCTAAATTACTAGAGGGATAAAAAGAGGTAAGAAAAAATAATTCAAAAAGAGGCAGTGACAGGAAGAAAGTGAAGAAATGCAAAACACACGCAAAGCACAAAACAGGCTGGGCATGGTGGCTCATGCCTATAATCCCAGCACCTTGGGAGGCTGAAGCAGGAGGATTGCTTGAGCTCAGAAATTCAAGACCAGCCTGGCCAACATAGCCAGATCCTGACCCTACTAAAAATTTTTTTAAAAGAGCCAGGCACAGTGACATGTACCCACAGTCCCAGTTACTTGAGAGGCTAAGGTGGGAGAATCATGCGCCGGGGACCAAAGCTGCAGTAAGCTATGATCACGCCCCCGAACTCTAGCCTGGGCAACAGAGTGAGACTGTCTCTCAAAAAAAAAAACCACAAAATAAAATGGTAGGAGTAGATGTAAATAAATCAGCAACTATAACAAATGTACATAAACTAATACTTTGGAAAAATACAAAAATTATCAGACCTTTAAGGAAAGAAAATACAATGATAAAGTCTTTATGAGACCCATTTCTAAAACATAATGACGCAAAAAGGTTAAAACAACAAAACGGAATAATATATGAACAGGCAAATACCAACCAAAATAAAGCTTTGTAGCTATGTTAATAGTCAGATAAAACAGACTTTAAGGCAAAAAATCATTAGAGGCAAAGACTTGACTACATAATGATATGCAGTTTTACCAGGAAGCTATAACAACTCTAAATTTATAAGTATCTAAAAGCATCAGCTCAAAGAATATAAAGCAAAAAATGGTAGAACTGCAAGCAAAAGACAAATCCACCATGATAGCAAGAACGTTTCATGTATCTCTCTAACTATTGATAAATAAAGCTGACAAAAGAATCAGTAGGAATAAAAAATAATTAATGAAAACAATCAACAAGCTTAATCTGTATATATATATACACATATATATGTGTACATACATATATATACACAGAATAATCTGTATATATATATACACACATATATATGCATACATACGTATATATATACAGAATAATCTGTATATATACACATATATATGCGTACATACGTATATATATACAGAATATTAATCCTAATAACTAGAGAATACATGTTCTTTTTCAGTATACGTGTAACATATATAAAAATTGAGCAAAGCCTGGGCCAAAAAGCAAATATCAACAAATTTCAAAAGATGTTTTTAGATCATCCCTGCCCAACAGAAACATAAGACACATGTGTGCTTTTAAATATTCTGGTAGCCACATTTTAAAAAGTGAAATTAATTTTGTATTTTATTTAATTCACCACATCCAATATATTATCATTTCAACATGTAATCAATATGAAAAACTATTAATGAGATTTTTACTTTCTATTTTTTGTTCTTAGTCTTTGAAATTCAGTGTATGTTTTACACTTAGAGTACATCTCAATTTGGACTAACCAAATTTCAAGTGCTCAGTAGACATGAGTAGCCAGCGGCTATCAGACTGTATAACTCAGATGAAGATCAACTTCTCAGACCACAATATGATTCAATTAGAAGGCAATAATAACAATAGCAACACAAGATTATGTTTGGAAATTAAGAAATACACTTTAGCCAGGCGTGGTAGCTCATGCCTATAATCCCAGCACTTTGGGAGGCCAAGGCGGGTGGATCACCTGAGATCAGGAGTTTGAGACCAGCCTGGCCAACATGGCGAAACTCCATCTCTACTAAAAATACAAAAATCAGCCTGGCGTGGTGGCACACACCTGTGGTCTCAGCTACACGGGAGGCTGAGGTATGAGAATTACTTGAACCTGGAAGGTAAAGGTTGCAGTAAGTGAAGATAGCACCACTGCACTCCAGCCTGGGGGACAGAGCCAGACTCTGTCTCCAAAAAAAAAAAGAAATACACTTTTAAATAACACATAGGTCAAAGAAAAATTGTAGTTAAAAATGATAAAATAGGCCGGGTGAGGTGGCTCACGCCTGTAATCCCAGCACTTTGGGAGGCCAGGGCGGGTGGATCATGAGGTCAAGAGATCGAGACCATCCTGGCCAACATGGTGAAACTCTGTCTCTACTAAAAAATACAAAAATTAGCTGGGTGTGGTGGCGCACACCTGTAGTCCCAGCTACTGGGGAGGCTGAGGCAGGAGAATTGCTTGAACCTGGGAGGTAGTGGTTGCAGTGAGCCGAGATCATGCCAGTGCCCTCCAGCCTGGCACCTGGCGACAGAGTGAGACTCTGTCTCAAAAATAAAATAAAATAAAATAAAATATTGAGGTTGAATGATAATAAGACTGTATGTATGTAAAGACTATGAATGCAGCAAAAGTGATAATTAAAAGTTCCTCTATAGTTTTTAATGACTTTAGTAGAAATGAAAAACTGCAGAAAACTAATGAGCTAAGCATAATTTTTAAGACTTTATAAATAACAGAACAAACTGAAAGGAAGATCACATAGACAACAAACACACAATGGGGAGGGCGAGCAAACCAAAGATCAGTTCTTGAAACAACTGACAATTCTCTAAGACTGATTAAGGAAAAAAGAGAAGGTGTAACTAGATAATATTTGGAATGTATAATTACAAATGCACAGTCCTTAAAGATAAGAGGCTCTTGTGAAATAGTGTATACCAACATACTGACAAATTTGAAAACTCAGATGAAAACAAACAGATATCTAGAAAAGCAGGCTGGGCGCAGTGGCTCATGCCTGTAATCCCAGCACTTTGGGAAGCCGAGGCAGGAGAATCACAAGGCCAAGATATCAAGACCATCCTGGCCAAGCCCCGTCTCTACTAAAAATACAAAAATTAGCTGGGCATGGTGGCATGCACCTGTAGTCCCAGTTACCCAGGAGGCTGAGGCAGGAGAATCGCTTGAACCCAGGAGGCAGAGGTTGCAGTGAGCTGGGATCGTGCCACTGCACTCCAGCCTGGCGACAGAGCAAGACTCCATCTCAAAAAAGAAAAGAAAAGTACAACTTAGCAAAATTGATTCAAGAGAAAAACAACACTGAATAAACCTATACCCGTAAGATAAACTGAATCAATAGGGAAGAAAACATCTTCCCTAAAGAAAACATCAGTCCAGACTTTTTTTAAACCAGCCATTCTATCAAAATGTACAAAGAACAAATAATTGCAATCTTAAATACATTATGCCAGAGAATAGAAAACAAAAAGACAATCCACACTTCATTCTATGAAGCTAGCAAAACCCTGATACCAAAATCTCACAAGGGTAGTATGCAAACAAATCATTTCAGGCCAGTTAACTCATCAATTGAACTACAAAAAACCCCAGACAAAATATGAAAATGAATTCACAAGATATAAAAAAAAGATGTACCATTATCAAATTGGGTTTGTTCCAGCAAGGCAAGAACTTAACATTTTAAAAAGCTTAACATTAAAAAAAAAAAAAAAAAAAAAAAAAAAAAAAAACTCATGGCTGGGTGTGGTGGCTCACGCCTGTAATCCCAGCCCTTTGGGAGGCCAAGGCAGGCGGATTACCCAAAGTCAGGAGCTCGAGACCAGCCTGGCTTGCATGGCGAAACCCTATCTCTACTAAAAATGCAAAATAATCCAGGTGTGGTGGTGTGCGCCTGTAATCCCAGCTACTCGGGATGCTGAGGCAGGAGAATCGCTTGAACCTGGGAGGCAGAGGTTGCAGTGAGCCGAGATTAAGCCATTGCACTCCAGCCTGGGTGACAGAGCGAGACTCTGTCTCAAAAAAAAAAAAAAAACATAAAAACAAAAACCAATTCCTTAAATTAACATTAATAAATTCGAGGATAAAAACCATATTATCTTAGAAACAAAGAAAACAGACTTGATTAAATGCACTGTGCGTTCAGAATACTTAGCAAACAAGGAAGAGAAGGGCGTTTCCCTTACCTGATAAAGAGCATCTATACAAAAAACATAGCAAGTGTAGGCCAGGTGCGGTGGCTCACGCCTGTAATCCCAGCACTTTGGGAGGTCGAGGCGTGCGGATCACTTGATGTCAGGAGTTCAAGACCAGCCTGGCCAACATAGTGAAACTCCATCTCTACTAAAAATGCAAAAAATTAGCCGGGCATGGTGGCAGGCACCTGTAATCCCAGCTACTTGGGAGGCTAAGGCAGGAGAATCGCTTGAACCCAGTAGGTGGAGGTTGCAGTGAGCCGAGATCGAGCCATTGCACTCCAGCCTGGGCAACAAGAGTGAAACTCCGTCTCAAAACAAAACAAAACAAAACAAAATTTTAAAAACCTAGCAAGTGTCATACTTAAGGTGAAATGATGATGCCATTTCCCTTAAAACCCAGAACAAGTCATGGGTTCCTTGCTATCACCACTTCTGTGCAACATTAAACTAACAGTCTTAGCACAGTAAGGAAAGAGAAGGGAAGAGAAATGCAAAGAATTGGCAAGGAAATAACAAAAACTGTCATTTGTCTACATATGATTGTCTACATAGAAAACAAAATCCAAATAGATAAATTATATAGATTAATAAAAGCAAGATTTCTGGGTGCAAAATCAATAAACAAAACTCAATTGTGGTTTTACATACGAGACAGTTTAGAAATGCAAAACATATGCAAAGCACAAAACATACACCTGGCACTTTGGGAGGCCGAGGCAGGTGGATCACCTGAGGTCAGGAGTTCGAGACCAGCCTGGCCAATATGGTGAAACCTCATCTCTACTAAAAATACAAAAATTAGCCGGGCGTGGTGGTGGATGCCTGTAGTCCCAGCCACTCAGGATGCTGAGACAGGAGAACTGCTTGAACCCGGGAGGCAGAGGTTGCAGTGAGCCAAGATCGCACCACTGCACTCCAGCCTGGGTGATAGAGTGAGACTCTATATATCTCTCTCTCTCTCTCTCACTCTCTCTCTCTCTCTCTGTGTATATATATATATATATATATGTATGTATATATACACACACACATACACACATATATATACATACACACACACACACACAAACACATATAATAGCATCAGTAAATATAAAGTAGTACAAGGAGACATGTACCTCTGAATGAAAGAACATACCACCACCTATGAAGTAGTTCAGGCCAAAAGCTGAATCCAATTCTAATAAAACCTCTAGATTCAACTACCAGTTCACAGCTTAAAGTGAAGACAGAGGAACATGTTTAACTCTAGTACAGGATGCAAAAATTACAGGACAATCTAATTTCTTTAAAAAAAGAAAAAAGATTGAAAGAAAAAACAAGATATGGAGGGAGAACCTATAGTTTGAAAGACTAAAAGAGACATCAACCAATCACAAAGTGTGGACCTTATTTGTATCCTGACTTTGAAAAGACAAGCTATAAAAATAAGTTGCTGGCCAGGTGCGGTGGCTCACGCTTGTAATGCCAGCACTTTGAGAAGCCAAGGTGGGCGGAATGCTTGAGGTCAAGAGTTTGAGACCAGCCTGGGCAACATGGCAAAACCCCATCTTTACAAAAAATACAAAAAATTAGTCGGGTGTGATGGCACATGCCTGTAGTCCCAGCTACTCAGGAGGCTTAGACAGGCGGATCGCTTGAGCCCAGGAGGTGAAGGTTGCAGTGAGCTGAGACCATGCCACTGCACTACAGCCTGGGAAACAGCAGGACTGACTCTCCAAAAAAATATATTGATTGATTAATTAATTTTTTTTAAATAGTCATCTTTATGAAACTATTACAGATTTGGATATTAAATGAATATTTGATGATTTTCAGGCACAATAACACATGATGGCTAGGGTTGGGTGTAAGCACAAAAGGATTCATTCCGGGGGGTCAGCAATCTTTTTTTCTGTAAAAAGCCAGAGAGAAAATATTCTAGGCTGACTGCGGTGGCTCAAACCTGTAATCTTAGCACTTTGGGACACTGAGGTGGTTGGATCACCTGAGGTCATGCTATCAAGAACAGCCTGGCCAACATAGTGAAACACTGTCTGTACTAAAAATACAAAAATTAGCCAGGCATGGTGGTGGGCACCTGTAATCCCAGCTACTTGGGAGGATGAGGAGGAAAATCACTTGAACCCAGGAGGCAGAGGCTGCAGTGAGCCAAGATTGCACCACTGCACTCCAGGCTGAGGGACAGAGCAAGAATTGGTCTCAAAAAAGAAAAAAAAAAGAGAGAAAATATTTTAGGACTGCCAAGTGACAGTTTCTCTTCTTGACCAAACTCTAGCCAGGCTCCTCTGAATCTCCTTCTCAGCTAGGCCTCAACCTTTGTCTGTAAAGACTTGAACAGACACTAACATAGTTTCTAAGAGATCATGGCACATCCCTAAGATGATTCTAGCCCTCTTAAAGTAGCTGCCTAAGAAAACTCAAGGCTGCCTCCAAAATGTACTGTTTGTTCTAGCCAACACCTGAGGGTAGGACCTCTGCCTCCAATCTCTACCAGAGGATAGAATCCTAACTTGGTGAAATCCAACATGGTGAAACCCCATCTCTACTAAAAATACAAAAATTAGCCAGGCGTGGTAGCCATGCCTGTAAGCCCAGCTACTTGGGAGGCTGAGTTCACACCACTGAGCTCACACCACTGCACTCCAGCTTGGGCAACAGAGTGAGACCCTGTCTCAAAAAAATAAGGTGCAATATTTTTATGGAGAAAATATAAAGACATAAAGATCAAAATAAATGAATATACTATGTTCATGGATTGGAAGACTCAATATTGCAAAGATGGTAGTTCTCAGCCGGGGGCAGTGGTTCATTCCTGTAATCCCAACACTTTGGGAGGCCAAGGCAGGCAGATCACTTGAGCCCAGGAGTTCAAGATCACCCTGGGCAACATAGTGAGACCCCATCTCTTAAAAAAAGTTAGTTCTCCTCAAACTGATTTATAGGTTCAATATGTTTCCAATCAAGATCCCAACCTGTGTGTGTGTGTGTGTGTGTGTGTCTGAAAATTGACAATCTGATTGTAATATATGAAAAAGCAGAATAATATAAGAGAGAAGATCCTCTCGAGAACAACAAAGTTGGAAGACTTGTCTCACCAACTATCAAGAATTTTTAATAAGACACAATATATGAGAACTTCATCACTACCTTGAGATAGGAAAGGAATTCTTTAAAAATACTTTTAAAACAAACTATAAATGAAATAATTGATAAACTTGGATATTTTAAAATTAAGAATTACATCAGCAATTTTACTTCTGGGTATATATGCAAAAAAGAATTTAAAGCAGGGATTGAAACAGATAGTTGTACACCAATGTTCTTAGCAACGTAATTCACAAATGCCAACTGGTGAAAACCATCCAAGTGTCCATTGATAGATGAATACAATGGAATGTTATTTATCCTCAAAAAGGAATGAAATTCCAGTACACACTACAATGTGGGTGAGCCTTGAAAACATTATGTTAAGTGAAATAAGCCAGTCACAAAAGGACAATTATTTAGTGATTCCACTTATGTGAAGTACTTAGAATAGTCAAATTCACAGAGACAGAAAGTAGAATGGTGGGAATTGGGGTTTGGGGGAGGGAAATAGGGGGTTCTTGTTTAATAGGTACAGAGTTTCAGTTTGGGGTGAGGAAAACTTTCTGGAGATGGATGTAGGTGATGATTGCACAACAGTGTAAGTGTACTTAACGCCACTGAACTGTACACTTAAAAATTGTTAAAATGGTAAATTTTAAGTTATGTATATACTTTACCACAGTTTTTAAAAATTAAGAATTTCTGCTCATCAACAGACACCACAAGGAAAGCAAAATTATGAGCCATACTCTAGGAGAATATATTTACAAAATACATGAGCAACGAAGGAGTACTATTCAGAAAAGATAAAGAATTCTGGCCAGGTGCAGTGCCTCATGCTTGTAATCCCAACACTTTAAAAGACCAAGATAGGAGGACTGCTTGAAGCCAGGAGTTCAAGGCCAACCTGGGCAATATAGTGAGATCCCATCTCTATAAAAATTTTTTCAGCCTGGCGTGGTGGCTCACGCCTGTTATCCTAGCACTTTGGGAGGCTGAGGCAGGAGGATCACTTGAAGTCAGGAATTCGAAACCAGCCTGGCCAACATGGTAAAACCCTGTCTCTACTAAAAATACAAAAAAATTTAGCCGAACGTGGTGGTGGGCACCTTTAATCCCAGCTACTCAGGAGGCTGAGGCAGGAGAATCACTTGAACTCGGAAGGCAGAGTTGCAGTGAGCTGAGATGGCGCCATGGCACTCCAGCCTGGGCAACAAGAGCGAAACTCTGTCTCAAAAAAAAAAAAAAAAAAAAAAATCTGGGCATGGAAGCTCATGTCTGTAATCCCAGCACTTTGGGAGGCCGAGGCAGGCAGATCATGAGGTCAAGAGATCAAGACCATTCTGGCCAAATATGGCAAAACCCGATCTTTACTAAAAATACAAAAATTAGCTGGGTGTGGTGGTGTGCCTGTAGTCCCAGCTACTTGGGAGGCTGAGGCAGGAGACTTGCTTGAACCAGGGAGACAGAGGTTGCAGTGTGAGCTGAGATAGCACCACTGCACTCCAGCCTGGCAACAGAGCGAGACTCCGTCTCAAAAAAAAAAAGCATTTTCTTAAATAAGCTGGGCATGGTGGCGCATGCCTGTAATCCCAGCTACTCAGGAGTCTGAGGTGAGAGGATTGCTGGGGCCCTGGAATTCAAGGCTGCAGTGAACTATGATCTTACCACTGCACTCCAGCCTGGGTGACAAAGCAAGACCTGTCTTTAACAAAAAAATAATTAAAATAGAACTCCTCCTACAAATCAATAAGGAAAAGTTAAACAACCAAAAAACTTTTTTGGCAAAAGACTTAAGAATAACCAAAATGCATAAAAAGATGCTCCTTAGTAAGAGGGCCGTGAAAATTAAAACAAGACTGAGACACCACAGCATACCTCCATTTCAGCAAAAAATCCAAGTCTGATATTATCACAGCTTGGCAAAGATGTGAAGTCGCCGGAACATTTATACACTGCTGATGGGGGTGTATACTGTCTCAACCACTTTAGAAAACATGTGTGTACCCTATAACCTAGCAATTCCACCCCAGAAAATATTCCCTGGAGATACTCTTCCCCATATGTACCAAAAAACATACAAAACTAGGCATAGCAGCACCATACGTAGTAGTAAAAAAACAAAAAACCCAAATATCCACACGGAGTCAACAAATAAATAAATTGTGGCATATTCATGCAATGAGGGTACCTGGTGCCAACACATAGGAACAGTGTGATATTGGGAAAGTTACTTAATCTCTCTGTGTACCTCAGTTTTCTCATCAGTAACATGAGGATAATACCAGTATTTACTTCACGGTGTTGGGGCAAGGCTCATTATCATTATTCCAGACCATTAGAACAGTGGTTGGAGGAGAACAAGCTCGCTCTGTAAATATTGGTGTTGCTAACGTTCCTTGGTCCCTGCCCTGGAGAAAGGCCATCCTGACATTTGAGCACCCTGCAGACTCTCCATTTACATTCAAGCAGTGTTGCCCTCGCTGGTCTCTCCCACCTGGCTCCTGTCCCACCTGTAATGCCCACCTACCCTTCCACTCCTGCAACACTCCCAGCTGCCTCCCACAATGCAGCCCTGCAGGGCACTGCCCTCTTCCTACCAAGCCTCTCCTACTTTCTCAACTGCTGAACACCCACTTCCCTTGCCCAGACCCAGCTCAGACAGCCCCCCTCCTCTCCCCTCCTCTCCCCCTCTGGACATCCTCGATCCACTGGGCTTCAGTCTGTATTTCAGTGCTCTGGCTAGTTGCTTTCTCCTCCCACTAGACTGTAAGATCCCTGGACGAGCCCCACTCCTTGTTCAACAAATTATAGCAAAGCCCCATAAGCACCCAAGTTATGCCAGCACTTACTCACTATGTGCCCTGAGTGAGTCACTTAACTTCTCTGAATCCCAGTTTTCTTACTCAGTAAAATGGGGATATTAACACTGACTGGTTTTTTTTGGAGACAGGGTCTCACTCTGTTGCCCAGGCTGGAGAGCAGCAACGCCAGCACAGCTCACTACACACTTGACCTGCTGGAATAAGGTGATCCTTTCACCTCAGCCTTCCGGGTATCTGGGACTACAGGCACACACCACCATGTCCAGCTAATTTTTGTATTTTTTGTAGAGACAGGGTTTTGCCACATTGCCCAGGCTGGTCTCCTGGGCCTTGGCTGGGATTACAGCTGTGAGCCACCCCGCCCGGCCGACATTGACCTTTAATGGTTAATGTGAGGATTAAATGAGATGACGTACCTGAAGCTCTGTCTACAGTAAGCACACTAATGAAACGAGCTCCTCTTAGGCTGCTCATCTGCTGGGAAGACACGCTCCTCCACGCATCTCCTGACACTCTGCAGCTGCAGACAGCCTACCTTGAACCAGGGATTCTGGGCCAGGCCAGAGGAGCTCTGTGCCTCCCTGGTTGCAACGGGCAGACTGCGAGCAGCACAGGGTTACTGGCAGAGCTGCCCTCCACACACCCACTGCTATCCCATCCACAGCACAGCTCCAAACCTCACTGGCCACTGTGGGGCCCAGGACAGACAAGAGAATGGTATCCACTCCCACTCCCATCTCTCCTCCAGGAGTCTCTGGCCAGCCTCTGATATCAGAGTTCTAAGGCCCAGTTCATTCTCCCCATTTCACAGATGAGGCAACTCAGATTCAGAAAAGAGACATTTCTAAATATCTAAAGTCTTCTTGCAGCCGGGCGCAGTGGCTCACGCCTGTAATTCCAGCACTTTGGGAGGCTGAGGCGGCAGATCACATGAGGTCAGGAGTTCGAGACCAGCTTGGCCAACACAGTGAAATCCTGTCTCTACTAAAAATACAAAAATTAGCCCGGCATGGTGGCACGCACCTGTAGTCCCAGCTACTCGGGAGACTGAGGCAGGAGAATCACTTCAAACTGGGAGGCGGAGGTTGCAGTGAGCCAAGATTGTGCCACTGCACTCTAGCCTGGGCAACAAAGCGAGACTCCATCTTTCTTTTTTTTTTCTTTTTTTTTTCCGAGACTCCATCTTAAAAATAATAATAATAACATACAAAGACACACATAGACTCAAAATAAAAGGATGGAAGAAGATTTACCAAGCAAATGGAGAACAAAAAAAAGCAGGGGTTGCAATTCTAGTCTCTGATAAAATGGACTTCAAACCAACAAAGATCAAAAGAGACAAAGAAGGACATTACATAATGGTAAAAGGATCAATCCAACAGGAAGAGCTAACTATCCTAAATATATACGCCCCCCAACACAGGAGCACCCAGATACATAAAGCAAGTTCTTAACGACCTAAAACGAGATTTGGACTCCCACAAAATAACACTGGGAGACTTCAGTACTACACTGTCAATATTAGACAGATTAACGAGACAGAAAATTAACAAGGATATCCAGGACTTGAATGCAGAGCTGGACCAAGCAGATCTAATAGACATACACAGAACGCTCCACCCCAAATCCACAGAATATACATTTTTCTCAGCACCACATTGCACTTACTCTAAAATTGACCACATCATTGGAAGCAAATCACTCCTCAACAAATGCAAAAGAACAGAAATCATAACAAACAGTCTATCAGACCACAGCGCAATCAGACTAGAACTCAGGATCAAGAAACACACTCAGACCTGCACAACCACTTGGAAACTGAACAACTTGCTTCTGAATGTTGACTGGATAAACAATGAAATGAAGGCAGAAATAAAGATGTTCTTTGAAACCAACCAGAATGAAGACGCAACTTACCAGAATCTCTGGGACACCTTTAAAGCAGTATCGAGAGGGAAATTTATAGCAATAAATGGCCACCAGAGAAGAGAGGAAAGATCTAAAATCGACACCCTATCATCAAAATCGAAAGAACTAGAGGAGCAAGATCAAAAAAAATCGAAAGCTAGCAGAAGACAAGAGATAACTAAGATCAGAGCAGAACTGAAAGAGAGAGAGACACAAAAAAACCTTCAAAAAATCAATAAATCCAGGAGCTAGTTTTTTGAAAAGATCAACAAAATAGACCACTAGCCAGATTAATAAAAAAGAAAACGGAGAAGAATCAAATAGATGCAATAAAAAATGATAAAGGGGATATCACCACTGATCCCACAGAAATACAAACTACCATCAGAGATTACTACAAACAGCTCTACTCACATAAACCAGTAAACCAGGAAGAAATGGATAAATTCCTAGACACTTGAACTCTACCAAAATTAAACCAGGAGGAAGCTGAAACCCTGAATAGACAAATAACAAGGGCTGAAGTAGAGGCATCAATCAATAGCCTACCAACCAAAAAAAGTCCAGGTCCAGAGACGGGTTCACAGCCGAATTCTACCAGACGTACAAAGAGGAGCTGGTTCCATTCCTTCTGAAACTGTATCAAACAATACAAAAGAAGGGAATCCTCCCTAACTCATTTTATGAGACCAACATCATCCTGATACCAAAACCAGGCAGAGACTCAACTAAAAAGAAAACTTCAGGCCAATATCCATGATGAACATCGACGCAAAAATCTTCAATAAAATACTGGCGAACAGATTGCAACAGCACATCAAGAAGCTTATCCATCATGACCAAGTAGGCTTCATCCCGGGGATGCAAGGCTGGTTCAACATATGCACATCCATAAATGTTATCCATCACATAAATGGAACCAAAGACAAAAACCACATGATTATCTCAATAGATGCAGAGAAGGCCTTCGATAAAATTCAACAGCCCCTCATGCTAAAAACTCTCAATAAACTAGGTATTGATGGAACATATCATAAAATGATAAAAGCTATATATGACAAACCTACAGCCAATATCATACTGAATGGGCAAAAGCTGGAAGAATTCCCTTTGAAATCAGGCACTAGACAAGGATGCCCTCTCTCACCACTCCTTTTCAACATAGTATTGGAAGTTCTAGCCAGAGCAATCAGGCAAGAAAAATAAATAAAGGTATTTGATTAGGAAAGGAGGAAGTCAAACTGTCTCTATTTGCAGATGACGTGATTGTATATCTAGAAGACCCCATCGTCTCAGCCCATAATATTCTCAAACTGATAAGTAACTTCAGCAAAGTCTCAGGATACAAAATCAATGTGCAAAAATCACAAGTATTCCTATACACCAACAACAGACAAACAGACAGCCAAATCAAGAGTGAACACCCATTCACAATTGCTACAAAGAGAATAAAATACCTAGGAATCCAACTAACAAAGGATGTAAAGGACCTCTTCAAGGAGAACTACAAACCACTGCTCAACGAAATAAGAGAGGACACAAACAGATGGAGAAACATTCCATGCTCATGGTTAGGAAGAATCAATATTGTGAAAATGGCCATACTGCCCAAAGTAATCTATAGATTCAATGCTATCCCCATCAAGCTACCAATGGCCTTCTTCACAAAACGGGAAAAAACCACTTTAAACTTCATATGGAATCACAAGAGACCCCACATAGCCAAGACAATCCTAAGCAAAAAGAACAAAGCCAGAGGCATCACACTGCCAGACTTCAAACTATACTACAAGGCTACAGTAATCAAAACAGCATGGTACTGGTACCAAAACAGAGACATAGACCAATGGAACAGAACAGAGACCCCAGAAGAAACACCACACATCTACAACCATCTGATCTTTGACAAACCCAGCAAAAACAAGCAATGGGGAAAGGACTCCATGTTTAATAAATGGTGTTGGGAAAACTGGCTAGCAATGTGCAGAAAGCAGAAACTGGACCCCTACCTCTCACCTTACACTAAAATTAACTCCAGATGGATCAAAGATTTAAACATAAAACCTAACACCATAAAAACACTAGAAGAAAACATAGGCAAAACCATCCAGGACATAGGCATAGACAAGGACTTCATGACTAAAGCACCAAAAGCAATGGCAATAAAAGCCAGGATAGACAAATGGGATCTACTTAAACTCCAGAGCTTCTGTACAGCAAAAGAAACCATCATTAGAGTGAATCGGCAAACAACAGAATGGGAAAAATTTTTTGCAATGTACCCATCTGACAAAGGGCTAATATCCAGAATCTACAAAGAACTAAAACAGATATACAAGAAAAAAACAAACATCCCCATTCAAAAGTGGGCAAAGGATATGAAACGATACTTTTCAAAAGAGGACATATATGAGGCCAACAAACATATGAAAAAATGCTCATCATCACTGGTCATTAGAGAAATGCAAATCAAAACCACACTGAGATATCATCTCACACCAGTTAGAATGGCGATCATTAAAAAATCAGGAGACAACAGATGCTGGAGAGGATGTGGAGAAATAGGAACACTCTTACACAGTTGGTGGGAGTGTAAATTAGTTCAACCACTGTGGAAGACAGTGTGGCGATTTCTCAAGGATCTAGAAATAGAAATTCCATTTGACCCAGCAATCCCACTATTGGGTATATACCCAAAGAACTATAAATCGTCCTACTATAAAGACACATGCACATGTATGTTCATTGCAGCCCTGTGTACAATAGCAAAGACCTGGAACCAACCCAAATGCCCATCAGTGATAGACTGGACAAAGAAATTGTGGTACATATACACCATGGAATACTACGCAGCCATAAAAAACGATGAGTTTGTGTCCTCTGTAGGGACTTGGATGAATCTGGAAACCATCATTCTCAGCAAACTGACCCAAAAACAGAAAGCCAAGCACCGCATGTTCTCAGTCATAGGTGGGTGTTGAACAACGAGAACACGTGGACTAGGGGAGAGGAGCATCACACACAGGGGACAGTTGGGGGGGGGATAGGGAGAGACAATGGGGGGTGGGGGAGGGAGAGGAGGGTGGGAAGGGATAACATGGGGAGAAATGCCAGATACATATAATATGCACCTAAAGTAAAATAAATAAATTATTAAAAAAAAATAATAATATGTGGCCAGGTGTGGTGGCTCACACCTGTAATCCCAACACTTTGGGAGTCCGAGGCAGGTGGATCACCTGAGGTCGGGAGTTCAAGACCAACCTGACCAACATGGAGAAATCCTGTCTCCAAAATAATAATAATAATAATAATAATAATAAATTCTTCCTGTTACAGAGCTTAAGAAAGGGGGGGGGAAGCTAAACTCATCTAAATGTCTAAAGACAGGTCTAAAGTCACCCTGCAGTAAGAGACAGAGTTTGACCTTGAACCTCTCTGTCTACCCCCGCCAGGCTGTCTCCAGGGGAAGGTGCTAGGGCCCTAAGCAGGGCTCTGGACCAGCCGGGCACTGTGCCCCCCCCCATTGCCCAGGCCCCACTCAGTCCTGTCCAAAATCACCCACCTGTCCCTGTCATAGCCCAGACTCAATTCTCCTGCAGCTGGGACTGGCTGCCATGGCAACGAGTTGTTTGGAAAGCTGTGGGATGATGGGCTGTGCCGCAGAGTCAAGGATGGAGCCTGGAGGAGCCAGCAGTCGTGGGCTGCTTCCAGTCAAGCCAGGCAGGAAGCTGGCTCCACCACCACACTCCAACCAGCCCCCTCAAAGGCTGCAGACCCAGGAATCCCAGTTCTGGGCATCTGGTCCAAATAAATCACGTGAAGAAGGGAAAAGCCAGATGCACAAGGATGGTCCACCCCTGCATTACTTACAGCAGGACGAAACTGCCTAGGTTGGTAACAGGTAACCTATCTGAGTATTTTTCTTTCACCAAGCACTCTGTTAAATGGCAAACAGGTGTCATCTCATTCATCCTCACCACCTTCCTAGGAGGCAAGTCCTCTTAATACCCACATTTTGCAGATGAGAGAATTACACTTGCCTCAGTTGTTCAGATAGCAGCAAAGTCAGGATTGAACATCAGCCTATTGGCTTCCAGGGCTCACGCTCCTAACTCCACTACAGTGGTTGGGAACGAGAGGAGGAAGTCCCAGCCCACCCTCTCATCCTGACAGCGCCTGTGGTTGTGACAAATACATCCACAGACAGTTACGACGCAGGGCTCAGGAAAAGATCAAATTCGGCAGAGCAAGGTGAACCAACTGAGAAAGATCTTCAAATACCACGGAACTTACAAAACAAAGCAAAGTCCTGGAACAATAAGGCATAATAGCAGCCTATTTATAGACAAAAAGGCTTGATGCATAGTGGAAAACAGCTCACTGGTTCTATTTTACTAATTGGCTGTTTGGCCTTGAGTACTCATGTCACCTCTCAGAGCCTCAGTGTTCCGGTCAGCAAAATGGGTATATGTCAATAGTGTCTACCTCACAGGCTTGTTACAAAGATTGAGGACAAAGTGCTCAGCGCAATATCCAGCACGTGTTAAGCAAGCCAGACGCTGTTACGACTGTACTGATAACACAGAAGATACACAGAGCAGGGCAGTGCAGTGAGCTCTCAAGACAGATCGCCTGAGGTTATACCCTTGCTCCCATCCACCAGCTGGGTCTGTTACCTCACCTCTGTGGACACCATGTGAAGATGAAATCAGAAACACTTAGGCACATCATGCACACTCAGTAAATGTGACGAAAATTCAACTGCGTGAGAAATACACACCAAAAACAAGTACAGTCATCTTCCGCCTTTGGTGTGTAAATGTTAGCTATGATTATTAGTGAAATGATGATTATTATAAGTAAAAGAACAATGGAAAGGGAAATGGTGATAGAGGGAACATGGCTGGACACTGCCTCCCTAGCTGTGTGAGCCTGAAGAATACCGTTAACCCCTTGAGCCTCAGTTTCCCCATCTGGTTATATGGGGCTAACGCCTATCTTACAGGGTAACTGTGAGCAGTAAAGGAAAAGCAATTTACCTTGTGTCTTGTGCTGTGCTAGGCACATTATTTTATACCATAATCTCATTTAATCTTCAAAACAATCCCATGAAGCTGGAATTAGTATCCCTTTTTTTTTAATTTTTAATTTTTGTTTCCTTTAGTATCCTTTTTTTGAGACAAAGTTTTGCTCTTGTTGCCCGGGCTGGAGTACAATGGTGCGCCCTCAGCTCACCGCAACCTCTGCCTTCCAGGTTCAAGCGAGCGAATCTCCTGCCTCAGCCTCCCAAGTAGCTGGGATTACAGGCACCCGCCACCATGCCCAGCTAATTTTGTATTTTTAGTAGGGACAGGGCTTCTCCATGTTGATTAGGCTGGTCTTGAACTCCCAACCTCAGGTGATCCGCCCGCCTCGGCCTCCCAAAGCTCTGGGATTACAGGTGTGAGCCATTGCACCCGGCCTAGTATCCCTTCTTTTTTTTTTTTTCAACTAATGAGGAAACCTAGAGAGGTTAAAAAAACATCCCACGGTCACTCAGCTACGAACTGGGCAGAGGCAAGATTCGAACCCAGGACTCACTGGCTCCAAAAGATAATGACCCCTCACAAGGATTCAACGAATGTATTTTATTTTCTCTTTCCTGGCTTGTGGGCCTCGTTTTTCCCATTTAGTTAATCGGGGTGTGGGAGAGAATGTTCATGAAGAGCCCATCTAGCTTAGCTCTATTAAATTACACCGTCAAGCGTGGCACTGAGAGACATGGCCAGGCCCTCCTCCTCCCCCAAACTCTCAGACTCAGCTTACCAGTCTGGGGCAGCCTCCTGGGCCGGGTTCCTCTGGCCTGTCCTGGTGGGAGCTGTCTGAGCTTCTGTCTGCACCCTGGTCTTGGGCACAGGGCACCGGACCCTTTTTCAGCTTCTTAGCGCCCTTGGATCTTCTCTGCTCCGGGAATGGGCCCGAGCAGGCCCTGCTGGCTTCAGGGTCCAGGGAGGAGCTGGGGTCGCCCAAGGACTCCGGGGAGCCGACACAGCTGTCAGCGGGGGCAGCGAGTCCTTGCACCAGCCTTCCCCTGGATGCTGGCTGACCCTTGACTGGCAGCCCCTCCTGGTCCTGCTCTGCAGCCCGGCCTTCATCGCTGCCAGCCCGCACGACATGCACAGCTTCTTGCTGCTCTGCAGAGGCCCTTGCTGACACCCCCCAGGCACAGTGCAGCGCTCTGTGGAGGAGCCTGTGCAGCTGGACTGAGGGACTCCCCTCCACTGGGCACGGGGAACCCGACAGCACCACAGGGGCTGCCTGGCTGGGCCCCATCCCCTGCAGCAGGCAAATATTCAAACTTCTCAGTCCCTGAGGCACATCCTGCCCCACTTCCACCTGGCTCTGCAGGCCCAGACCCAGTGTCTCTGCAGGGGCCTCCCAAGGACTCCAGGTCAGCACCCTGGGGAGGGTCTCCCACAGACGAGGGCTTGTCCCCACCAGGGCTCCGATCAAGCCACAGGAAGCTGCCGGCCCTTCCCCACCCTCCAAATGGGCCCCCTGCTTCCTGCTTTTCTTTCTTACCCTCACAGAGGCTGGGCCTGGTGAGGATGTGGGGGCCTTCCATGGGGCTCCTCTTTGCTGACTGTGGGGCTTCTTCTGTCACACCCTGGAAAACTCATCCCACCGTCTCTGGCCTCCCTGGACCTGGGGCAGCTCACCTTGTCCACCCCTGCAAGCCTCTCCCTGCAGACCAGAGCTCTCTCTGGAAGGTCAGCAGAACTGTGACAAAGTTTCCTGGGGCAACTGTCAGCTAAGATGTCACACAGAGAAACCTGGAGCCTCTTGGAGGTCAGAGCTCTCCCCTGAGCTGGTACTGAGGGCGGCTGCCTGTGGAGCCCAGGACCCAGCCTCGAGCCCTGGCTCTGTCCCACAGCGAGCAGGTCTGAGACCCCTGGGCGGACCCCAGCAGCACCCGCAGCCCAGGAGCTGGCACCTTGATGGGCCTCCTTCCTGGGGATCTTCCTTCTGCTGCCAGCCCTGACTCGGAGCCCAGAGCTTGTTCCTGGCCCATCTGGTGCCAGGCCTGGCGTGGAGCTGGCTCCTTCCGTGTTCTGTAAAAGCTCACAGTTGTGTTGGGGACTGAGCACAGGGTCTTCTGTGCTGGGGACCTCTGCATCACCTGCTTGGGACATGTCTGTCCACCTATCTGGGCCAAAAGCACAACACGGGCCCTGTGTGGAGACAGAAAGAGGAGACTTTGTCATGGAGAGTCCGACCTGTCAGCCCATTCAGTGGGAACAGGGAGGAGCCCCTCTTCCAGGCAGTGCTCCCAGACCCTTCCACTCCTGAGGCTTAGGCGTGAGCACTCCAGGGAGGGGGAGCACCCAGCAGGAGCTGGTGCCCCGGGGTGAGCGTGGAGAGGCCTACCTCCAAACAGGGCTGAGCTACAAGCGGCCTCCAGGGCCTTCTTGTCTCTGCGAGTTCACTCATTCACTTAAATGGGATCTAATAAGATACCATTTATTAATGACTTATGTGCTTACTTCATTTCATGCTGGCAGCCACAGGCAAGGACACTGAGATTCTGAGATGTTAAGACACTCACCCAAAGGCACACAGGAAGTAGAAGGGCCAGAATCCTCTCTCAATTATCTTTTCTTTCTCAATTTTCTTTCTCTCTCTCTCTTTTTTTTTTTTTTTTTTTTTTGAGATGGAGTCTCACTCTGTGGCCAGGCTGTATTGCAGTAGCGAGATCTCGGCTCACTGCAACCTCCGCCTCCCGGGTTCAAGCAATTTTCCTGCCTCAGCCTCCCGAGTAGCTGAGATTACAGGCGCACGCCACCAGCCCCAGCTAATTTTTGCATTTTTAGTAGAGACGGGGTTTCACCATGTTGGCCAGGATGGTCTCAATCTCTTGACCTCAAGATCTGCCCGCCCCGGCCTCCCGAAGTGCTGGGATTACAGGCGTGAGCCACAGCGCCCGTTCTCAATTTTCTTTCTCAATTAAATTCTCTCCCAGCTAAGAAGGAGTAGATACTAAACGGGGTTCGTGCCCATAACCCCTCCCGTCCCTCTCCCATCTCTCCCGTTCTGAAAGGCGCCCCACCCAGGTTCCCAGGCCTTACTGGGGCAGTCCCCCCAGCATCCGGGGAAACCGGGCCCCACCGGTCCCGTCGCTCTCACCTGGGCTTTCCCGGGTTTTCCTTCCTGGGGTTCCACCCACCAGCTGAGAAGGAGCTGGGATCACGTGATGCGGGGGAGGGAGGCCCCTGGGGAGGGGATGGGGGTGGAGTTCCTGATGATGCGCAAAGGGAGGCTCCCCCAGGCGTGCTGGCGTTCCTGCCCCGGCAGAGGGCGCCCTCTTCCTCCCGAGGGCTTCCCGGAGGAGGTGCCAATCCTCCTGGCTCCCAAGCAGAGGTAGGTGGGTGCATGGGGCGGCGAAGAGCCTTGACTGACTGCCTGAGAGTTTAACTTGATCCTTCCGCAACAGTCCCTGAGCCGACAGGGGAATGTCAGAATTATCTAGATTTTTTGCCTAATTTTATTTTTTAACTTTTATTTAAGGTTCAGAGATACATATACAGGTTTTTTACATAGGTAAACTTGTGTCACAGGGGTTGTTGTACAGATTATTTCACCACCCAGTTACTAAGCCTAGTGCCCAATATTTATTTTTTCTCATCCTTTCCCCTCCTCCCACCCTCCATCCTCAAGTAGGCTCCAGTGTCTGTTGCTCCCCCACTTTCTGTCCGGGTGTTCTCATCGTTTAGCTCCCACTTATAAGTGAGAACATGTGATATTTGGTTTTTCCATTCCTGCATTAATTTGCTAGGGATATGGCCTCCAGCTCCATCCGTGTTCCTGCAAAGGACATGATCTCGATCTTTTTGATGGCTGCATAGTATTCCATAGTGTTCCATTTTTTTTGCCAGTGGGTATTTAGGTTGATTCCATGTCTTTGCTATTGTGAACAGCGCTTGCCTAATTAAAAAAGAAAACTCAACTATAATTAATGTAGATGGAAATGCAGATTCAAGCCCAATAGAAGGTTAGAAATAAAAAGTTTAAAGCTTTCTCTCATTTCTCAGTCCCCCAACTCCTGGAAACAACTGTGTTTTGTTTTTTGTTTTTTACTGTGTTTGTTGTTGTTTTAGGTTTTTAAATTTCCTAACTGAATAATACACTCATACCTCTATGACTTGATTTATTAATTTTAACTGTACCTGTTGACTTCCTGCTGTGGTGATTTTAGCCACCCACCCTTTCCCCCTTTCTCCTCCCAGTTTTTCTTTTTTATATTTATATTTTAAGTTTTTCTATTAGTTTCTATTATCACTTTGAATAATATTCTTAAATGTCTGTTTCTTCTGTATTTTGTATCTCTTGACTCTCTCCGTGTGAAATGGATAATTTCCCTTGATATCCACTGCCTGCTTCGCCTTCATCCGTGAACTAAGCTTTTACTTTTTTTTTTGAGACAGAGTCTCGCTCTGTCACCAGGCTGGAGTGCAGTGACACAATCTCAGCTCACTGCAACCTCTACCTCCCGGATTCAAGTGATTCTCCTGCCTCAGCCTCCCGAGTAGCTGGGATGACAGGTGCATGCCACCATGCCTGGCTGATTTGTGTATTTTTAGTAGAGATGGGGTTTCACCATATTGGCCAGGCTAGTCTCGGTCTCCTGACCTGGTGATCCACCCCCCTCAGCCTCCCAAAGTGCTGGGATTACAGGTATGAGCCACTGCGCCTGGCCTGTTTTTACTTTTGTGTCATTGAGGTTTATAGCATTTACATTCTATCCAGTAAAGATAATTCAATTTACCATAGTTTACCTGTAGATTGATTCTTAACACTGAAAACCAAATGACATCTGTGACGTTATGATTATGTAAATACTTTTACTGCAGAAACAGGTGTTTGGCTTTTTTCGAGATAGGGTCTGGCTCTGTCACCCAGGCTGGTTGCAGTCACTCCTGAGCTCAACTACCTGAGCTCCAGTGATGCTCCTGTCTCAGCCTCCTGAGTAGCTGGTACTACAGACATGCACCACCATGCCCAGCGAATTTTTTTTTTTAATTATTTTTGGTGGAGACTTGATCTCACTACCTGGCCCAGACTGGTCTGAAACTCCTGAGCTCAAGCAATCCTCCCATGTTGGCCTGGGATTACAGGCGTGAGCCACCGCACCTGGCCAGAACCAGGAATTTGATAGGTCTGATTTCGAGGGAAATAGAATTCCCTGGCACTAAACTTGTGCCAGGTGAGACTGTGAGAACCTTCCAGGCCAATGGAATACTAAACCACAGTTAGACTACACAAATTAGATCTCTATATCAACATGAATGTATCTCAATGACATGTGAGATTTTAAAAACAACATAATATTAATAATAAGGGAAACTGAGTCTGGAGTACACAGGAACTCCCTGTACTAATCTTCAGATTTTTTTGTAGACCTAAAACTGTTGTAAAAAACAAGGTTTATTACAAAAAAAAAAAAAAAAAAACCAGCTGGGCTCTGTGGCTCACACCTGTCATCCCAGCACTTTGGGAGGCCAAGGCGGGTGGATCACAAGGTCAGGAGATCGAGACTGGCCAACATGGTGAAACCCTATCTCTACTAAAAATATAAAAATTAGCTGGGCGTGGTGGCAAGCCTGTAATCCCAGCTACTCGGGAGGCTGAGGCAGGAGAATTGCTTGAACCATGGAGTCGCAACGAGCCGAGATGGCACCATTGCACTCCAGCCTGGCTACAGAGTGAGACTTCGTCTCAAAAAAAAAAAAAAAAAAAAAAAAAACCCAACACAAAACAATAACAAATGAACAAGCTATTGGGTAATCCATATTGAAAACTGTCATGATCTGGCAGTCAGAGTCATAGATGAGGGAAGGGTGGACGCTGGATGTCACTGATGACCAAAATTACTAAGGAAATCGTTTTTGTACATGAGAACTCCTCCCACTAAGGAATGTCTTGGTGATGATGGCAGAGAATTGACCAGGTTTCCTAAGACCAGTGAACAAAGCCGTTCTGGTCCATTTGGATAACGGAAGTCTCCAACATTGGGCAGAGAAAGCGGGAGTGGAGATGTTGTTAGTACCGTATGGTATAGAGATAAAGAATGGCTGGCCAGGAGAGGTGGCTCATGCCTGTAATCCCAGCACTTTGGGAGGCTGAGGTGGGCAAATCAGTAGGTCAGGAGTTCGAGACCAGCCTGGCCAATATGGTGAAACCCCGTCTCTACTAAAAATACAAAAATTAGCTGGGCGTGGTGGCACATGCTGGTAGTCTCAGCTACTCGGGAGACTGAGGCAGGAGAATCACTTGAACCCGGGAGGCAGAGGTTGCACTGAGCCAAGATCTCACCACTGCACTCCAGCCTGCGTGACAGGAGTGAGACTCCGTCTCAAAAAAAAAAAAAGAAAAGAAAAAGAAGGGCTAACACTTAGGTAGTGCTGTATTGAGCCAGGGACTAGTCTAAATACTTTGCCTCTATTAATTTGCCTATGTTAATCCTTACACCAAGTCCATGAGGTAAGAACTGTCATTATCCTTATTTGACAGATGAGGAAATAGGCAGAGAGATTAAGTAATTTGCTCAAGGTTAGCAAGTACTGGTTTTGGAAGCCAGCCAGTCTCTGGCCAGTTTCTCTATCTGCTGGTATTCTAACTTGGATTTTGTTTCTTTGTTTGTTTTGTTTTTTGAGACAGTCTCACTCCATCACCTAGTCTGGAGTGCAGTGGCACAATCTCAGCTCACTGCAACCTCCACCTCCCAGGTCCAAGTGATTCTTCCACCTCGGCCTCCGGAGTAGCTGGGATTACAGGCATGCACCACCACAGCTGGCTAACTTTTGTGTATTAAGTAGAGACGAGGTTTCACCATGTTGGCCAGATTGGTCTCAAACTCCTGACCTCAAGTGATCTGCCTGCCTCGGCCTCTCAAAGTGCTGGGATTACAGGTGAGAGCCACTGTGCCCAGCCTATCTCCTGGTATTCTAAAATGTCTCATTGTCGTAAAAAAATAAAGTAAGATTTTGCCCAGGTTTTGGCCTAACGCCATTTACCCCATCATTAGCTGTTTGTTCCATTGACTCATGACAGCACCTCTGCGATACACCTGGTTCCCATTAACGAATGCAGTTTATTTCTTGGCTTTTTTTTTTTTTTTTTTGAAATGGAGTTTCACTCTCATTGCCCAGCCTGGAGGGCAGTGGTGGGATCTTGGCTCACTGCAATATTCGCCTCCTGGGTTCAAATGATTCCCCTGCCTCAACCTCCCAAGTAGCTGGGATTACAGGCATCTGCCACCAAGCCCAGCTAATTTATTGTATTTTTAGTAGAGATGGGGTTTCACCATGTTGGCCAGGCTGGTCTTGAACTCCTGACCTCAGGTGATCAGCCCAGCTTGGCCTCCCAAAGTGCTGAAATTACAGGCGTGAGCCACTGTGCCTGGCCTATTTATTGGCTTTCTTTTCTTTTCCATTGATCAATTTGTCTATTCCTGCTATTGTTTTAGATCTATGGTTTTGTGATAAATATTGCTATTGGGGGAGCAAGCTCCACCCCTCCAACTTGGTTTCTATTTTTTATAATCGTCTTAACTAACTGTATATCTTTATTCTTCCATATGAACTGTAGAATCATTTTGTCAAGTTCCTTGAAGAACTCCATTGGGATTTAAATTAGAATTTCATCGAATTTACAGATTAGGGATAAATTGAATAATACTGAGTCTTCTCATCCATAAATGTACATTATTTCCATTCTTTCAGGCCTTCAATTCATTTTTGTAATTTTTCTTCATCAAAATATCACACATTTTAATTAAATTATTCTTTAATATTTTTATTGCATTTTCTTTTTTCTTTCTTTCTCTTTCTTTTCCTTCTTCTTTTTTTTTTTAATAGGGTCTCGCTCTGTGTACAGGCTGAAGTACAGTGTACAATCACCTGGGCTCAGATGATTCTCCCACCTCAGCCTCCTGAGTAGATGGGACTACAGGCACCTACCACCATGTCATTTAGGCTGGAGTGCAGTGGTGGGATCTCGGCTCACTGCAACCTCTGCCTCCCAGGTCCCAGTTCAAGAAATTCTCCAGCCTCAGCCTCTCGAGTAGGGGACTACAGGCATGTGCCACTATGCCCAGCTAATTTTTGTATTTTTAGTAGAGACCGGGTTTCACCATGTTGGCAAGCTGGTCTTGAACTCCTGACCTCGTGATCTGCCCACCTCAGCCTCCCAAAGTTCTGGGATTACAAGCGTGTGACACTGCACCCAGCCCCTCAGTTCATTTTTAAAATTCTTTCTTTAGCTGGACGAGGTGACTCACACCTATAATCCCAACACTTTGGGAGGCCAAGGTGGGAGGATCACTTGCATCCAGGAGTTCGAGACAAGCTGGACATCATAGTGAGACCTTGTCTCTATAAAAAATACAAAAATTAGCCAGGCATGATGGCGCATGCATGTAGTCCCAGCCTAGAGACAGAGTCTCTAGGGAAACAAAGTATTAGTACCTGACTCACATTTTTATTTTTTGTAAAGATGGAGTCTCTCTATGTTGCCCAGGCTGGTCTTGAATTCTAGGGCTCAAGCAATCCTTCTGCCTCAGGCTCCCAAAGCACTGGGATTACAGGCATAAGCCACCACACCCAGTGGCTGGCTACCTGTTATTACTAAAAATAAATGTAGTTTCAGGCTAGGCATGGTGACTCACGATTATAATCCCAGCATTTTGGGAAGCCAAGATGGGAGGATCACTCAAGGCCAGAAGTTCAAGACCAGCCTGGTCAACATAGTGAGACCCCCCCCCATCTATAAATAAAAACAAATAAATCATATATACATAAATGTTTCAGCCAAGCATGGTGGTGAACCCCTGTAGTTTCAGCTACTCTGGTGGCTGAGGTGGGAGGATCCCTTGAGCTCAGGAGTTTGAGACCAGCCTAGGCAACATAGTGAGACCCTCTCTACTGAAAAGAAAATTAAAATGTACTTTTACTACGTTGTGATAAGTTAAAATGGTCTCTATGATGTTGATTTTTTTTAAGATTTTCTTTGTGATCTGATATACTGTCAGTCATTGTTAATATTCATTGTATATTTGAAAAATGATTAAAATTATCAGTTTAATAGTTTAAGCTTTTCCTTTTTTTTTTTTCAAGATGAAGTCTTGTTCTGTCACCCAGGCTGGAGTGCGGTGGTGAAATCTCGACTCACTGCAACCTTCGTCTCCTGAGTTCAAGCGATTCTCCTGCCTCAGCCTCCTGAGTAGCTGGGATTACAAAAAAGATGGTGCCCACCACTTCGCCTGGCTAATTTTTGTATTTTGGGTAGAAACAGGGTTTTGCCACGTTGGCCAGGCTGGTCCTGAACTCCTGACCTCGTGATCCACCTGCCTCGGCCTCCCAAAATT
Organism: Ateles fusciceps; assembly: GCA_036589455.1. NCBI lineage: Eukaryota > Metazoa > Chordata > Mammalia > Primates > Atelidae > Ateles > Ateles fusciceps. The sequence continues at coordinate 3,550,426 of JAZHEH010000733.1, forward strand.
CTGGGATTATAGGCGTGAGCCACCGCGCCCAGCCAACAGTTTAAGCTTTTCTTACCTCAAGTTTTTACTCATGTTTTTCAAATCCATAGTAATGTATAGTAACTTGAATCTATAGAAATCAGTGTTCAATGCAGAAAGAGAAACCACTCTAGGTATTTTAAGCAGAATGAGGTTTAATACCGGGCATTGAGTGTTTCAAAAGTCATTGGAAAGCCAGGCACAGTGGCTCATGCCTGTAATCCCAGCATTTTGGGAGGCCAAGGCAGGCAGACTGCTTGAGCTTAGAGGAGTTCAAGACCAGCCCAGGCAACATGGAAAAACCCTGTCCCTACAAAAAGTACAAAACTAACTGGATGTGGTGGCGTGCACCTGTAGTCCCAGTTGCTTAGGAGGCTGAGGTAGGAGGATGGCTTGAGCCCAGGAGGCAGAGCTTATAGGGAGCCAACATCGCACCACTGCACTCCAGCCTAGGAGACAGAGCCGGGCCCTATTATATTAAAAAAAAAAAAAAAGAAAAAGTCACAGGGAGGCTGTAGCAATGGACCCGAGGCTGGACCCAGAACACACATTAGAACTGTATTTATAAATACACTGTTAGGGTGACAATACAAATATCTCATACAGGCACTGCCACTGCTGCTCCTACTGCCCACGTGCACAACACTAGGGGCCAGACACTGATGCGGGCAAACTCGACAGAGCCACAGCTGTGCCTGGAAGCAGTAACAGCCCACAGAAAAGGACAATGGTCTTGGCCCCTCATCTGCCTTTCAGATCTTGCACAAAAGCACTAAGTGGTGGAAAATAATTCACATCTGAGACACTCATTGTAAGGGAATCTGGGAAAGAGCTTTTAGCTTTCGATCCTCTATAGGAAGGCATACTAGTATGTGGAGGATCAGTTGAGCCCAGGAGTTCAAAGCTTCCATGAGCTACGATAGCACCACTGCACTCCAACCTGGCTGACAGAGTGAGACCCTGTCTCTAAAAAAATGTTTTAAATAAAATTTTAAAAATCAGCCAGGTGCAGTGGCTCATGCCTATAATCCCAGCACTTTTGGAGGCTGAGGCAGGCAAATCACTTGAGGTCAGGAGTTCGAGACCATCCTGACTAACGTCGTGAAACCCCATCTCTACTAAAAATAGAAACATTAGCTGGGCATGGTAGCAGGCACCCATAACCCCAGCTACTTGGGAGGCTGAGGCAGGAGAATCGCGTGAACCCGGGAGGCAGACGTTGCAGTGAACCAAGTTTGCACTACTGCACTCCAGCCTGGGTAACAGAGTAAGACACCGTCTCAAAAAAAAAAAATTTTTTTTTAAATCTCATGCAATTATTATGGACTTGTCAATTTTTTCCTTTACCTCTGTAAGTTCCTGCTTTATATATATTTAAAACACTTTTTTAGGATCATGCAAATTCATAAATTTTTACATCTTTTTGGGAGATTATAACTTTCATCAATGCCAAATGTGCCTTTTCTTCCTATTAATGTTCTTCTGCTTTAATTCAGTTCTTCTGATGTTAATACTGGTACACTGTTTCCTTGTGATCAGTATTTGCCTGGTATAATTTTGTGTGTATTTTTTTTTTTTTTTTTTCAGAGACACAGTCATGCTCTGTCACCCAGCTTAAGTTCAGTGGCATGATTACGGCTCACTGCAGCCTCTACCTCTTGGGTTCCAGTGCCTTTCTGGGCTCAAGTGATCCTCCTGCCTCAGGCTCCCAAAGTGCTGGAAATACAGGTATGAGCCACTGCACCCTGCCCATTATTCATTTTTTACGGAAGAGAAAAAGTGGGCTTCACATACGTGACTTGCTAGGGATTGTTTGGCTGGAGAGAAGCAGAGCTGATGTCCGACCTCAAGTCCAGCTCCATCCAAAGTCCCTACGCCAGACTGTATCCCCACAAGGACAGGAATCAGACTGGGTCTGCCTTGTGGTGGTGCCTGTCTTTTAATAAGAAAACATACCCAGAGGCAGTCAGAGAGGGAGGGAGAAAACAACGGTATGACATCATGGAAGCCATGGAAAGACCATTTGGGGTTTTGTGGATTTTTTCCCTAATAAATTATTTATTTTGGAATAATTTTAGACTTAAGGAAAAGTTTCAAATATATAAGAAGTTCCATCTACCCCTCACCTATTTTCCCTCATTGTTACCATCTTCTAGTACTGTGGTCTCTGTGTAAACTAAGAAACCAAGATTGATACATTACTATTAACTAAACTCCAAACGTTATGTAGATTCTGCCAGTTCTCCCCTTCAGGTCCTCTGTTCCAGGCTCCCGTGTGGGCTATCACGTTGCATTTAGCTACCGTGGCCTTAGTCCCCTCTGATATGTGACAGTTTCTCAGTCATTCCTTGTTGTTCATGACCTTGACAGTTTTGAGGAGTAATTGTCAGGTATGTTGTAGAGTGTTTGTTCATTTGGATTTCCCTGATGTTTTTCTCCAGATTAAACGGGTCTCAGGGGTTTTGGAAAGAATGCCACATGGGGAAAATGCCTTCTCCTCGCATCATAGCAGGGGAGCAGGTGATATTAACCTCCACCGCTTGGTAGAAAGTGTTTTCCAGACTTCTCTACTGCCAAATTACTACTTTAAGAATTTTACACTTGATCTTAGCCAAAAGGCCGAGAAGTGATTACTTTAAGAATTTTAAAGGCTGGGCACAGTGGCTCACGCCTGTACTCCCAGCACTTTGGGAGGCCGAGGCGGGCAGATCACTTGAGGTTAGGAGTTTGAGACCAGCTTGGCCAACATGGTGAAACCCCGTCTCTACTAAAAATACAAAACTTAGCTGGACATATTGGCGGGCATCTGTAATCTCAGCTTCTCGGGAGGCTGAGGTAAGAGGATCACTTGAACCCAGGAGGCAGAGGTTGTAGTAAGCCGAGATTGTGCCACTGCACTCCAGCCTGAGCAACAGAGCGAGACTTCATCTCAAAAAAATTTAAGATAGAAAAAGGTAGTGTTTTCAAAGAATATTGAATGGTGTGGAGGAAGTGTCATAACGTGATATTACGAAAAGGAAGAGAATGGAAGGAAATGTACCAGAATGTTCACAGTGGCTCTTTTTTTTTTTTTTCTGAGACAAAGTCTTGCCCAGGCTGGAGTACGATGGCAGTATCTCAGCTCACTGCAACCTCCGCCTCCCAGGTTCAAGCGATTCTCCTGCCTCAGCCTCCTGAGTAGCTGGGATTACAGGCATGTGCCACCATGACCGGCTGATTTTTGTATTTTTAGTAGAGACAGAGTTTTACCATGTTGGTCAGGTTGGTCTGGAACTCCTGACCTCATGATCTGCCCACCTTGGCCTCCCAAAGTGCTGGGATTATAAGCATGCGCCACCGGACAGTGGCTCTAAGTTGCCTCTTTTTTCTCCTCTTGTGTTTTTCATTACTCTACAATAAATATATAGGACTTGAAATTTCTTTAAAGTTTTTTAAAAATTGTATATCGTATCACCTCCATTATACAGATAACACATACAGACATATTTATTCGCAGGAACAATGTATAAAATATCCATTATATGTTGATAGCTAGAGATTATCTCTGGATGATAACTTTTATTTCTTGTGATTTTATGTATTTTTCCATTTTAAAACAATAATCTTATTTTACTTTTCTATTTTATTTTTTTTAGAGACAAGGCTTTGCTCTGTCACCCAGACTGGAGTGTAAGTAGTGCAATCATAGCTCACTGCGGCCTCCAACTCCTGGGCTCAGGCGATCCTCCCATCTCAGCCTCCTCCATAGTTGAGACTACAGGCATGCCACTGCACCAGCCTTGTTTATTATTCTTTTTAATTGGGCTTCAATTGCATAGAATGAGGTTTATCATAATAATTGGGTATATAGTACACATTCTCATCATTGGTCCACAAAAGGCCTTCCTTGAATCGTTTATGAGTTTATATATTAGGGTGCCTATTTTAATTATATAAAAATATCCATGGAACCACTGCCCAAGATGAAAACCAAAATACTGATAAGAACTTACACCAGCTGATATGATTCTCCTCCTCACTTTCATCCGCCAACAGCAACCCCTAATTTGAATCCTGTGTTGTGTTCTTTTGCTTTCTGTTTTATGTAGTTTTATCACATCCACATCTGTTTCCCCAAATTCTATATATATGTTGGAATTTGCTTTTTTTCTTTTCTTTTTTTTTCTTTTTTTATTTGAGATGGCGTCTCGCTCTCAAATAAAAAATCCAGGTCGCCCAACCTGGATTGCAGAGGTGCGATCTCGGTTCACTGTAACCTCCACCTCCTGGGTTCAAGTGATTCTCCTGCCTCAGCCTCCCAAGTAGCTGGAAGGAATTACAGGCACCCACTACCATACCACGTTAATTTTTTTGTGTATTTTCAATAGAGACGGGGTTTCATCATATTAGCCAGGCTGGTCTCGAACTCCTGACCTCAGGTGATCCACCCACCTCAGCCTCCCAAAGTACTGGGATTATAGGCATTGGCCACGGCACCTGGCCAGAATTTCCTTTACCACTCAAAATTATATTGCTAAGTTTCATCTATATTGTTGCATTTACCCATGCTCCTGTGTAATATTCCATTGTATGTTATTCTAAAATGTATGTGTCTGTTCTCCTCTCAGTGGTTCTCTGGATTATTTCTAGGTTTTGTGCTGACAGGAACACTCTGGCGTGTGTCTCCTAGTGAATGTGGTAAAAGTCTCTCTTGCATATGAAGTGAGGAGTGAAATTGCTAGGTCATAGTTGTCTTAGTTTGGGTCTCCCTAAAGCAGAGCCTGAGACAGAGACTAAGATGCTCCCTGCATCTGTTGTTGGTTGTTTACCTGAGGGTAAACCCAGGAAGCAGGAGTAAGGTGGCAGAAAGAGTGAGACAGGCAAGAGATCGAGGTCACTGCTGGAGAACTTGATTTTTGGAACTGTGGGCCCAGAGAATGGACGACAGGGACATTTTTATCTACAAGCTCCTGAGCCCCATCTGTCAAGGGCTGCCCCTGGCATGTTATCTTCCCCACACCTCCAAGCTGTGCTTGGGTGTGGGCTGAAAACAAAAAGATGTACAACTCGTGCTGAGGTGGGACTTGTTAGCGTGGGGTGAGCCATGAGGTCAGAGGAGCTGCATCGGGGCTCAAATTAGAGGTGAGTGGAGGGGAGGCGGTGCCGCACCAGAGGCAACTCCAGAGAGGGTAAGTGAATGTCCCACTTTACAAACGAACGCCAAACTGTCTTCCCGAATGCTTGTGCCAATTTACACTCCCATCTGCAGCCTATGAGAAACCCCGTGAACCCACATCCTCTCTAACACCTGGTACCATCAGCATTCTTTTTATTTTTTTTTTTTTGATATGAGGTCTTCTTGCTCTGTCTCCCAGGCTGGAGTGCAGTGGCATGATCACAGCTCCACAGCTCGCTGCAGCCTCAACCTTCTGGGCTCAAGCAATTCTCCCACCTCAGCCTCCCAAGTATCTGGGACTACAGGTGTACAACGGGTGGCATGCACCACCAGGCCCAGCTCATTTTAAAAAATTATTTGTAGAGATGAGGTCTCACCATGTTGCCTAGTCTTGTCCCAAACTTCTGGGCTCAAGTGATCCTCCTGCCTCAGCCTCCCAAAGTACTGGGATTACAGGCGTGAGCCACCAGGCCCAGCCATCAGGCTTCTTAATGACCAATTTCTGGCCCTTGGTAGCTTTCTCTCTCTCTTGTTCTCTACCTTTCATAAATATGCGTGTGTGTGTGTGTGTGTGTGTGTGTGTGTGTGTGTGTGTGTGTTTCTTTTAAATTCAGAAGTAGAAAGAAATCTTATTTTTTTCAAGGAGTAGTTTACCTATTGAGAGTGTCAGTTGTTGCAGAGGGGCCTAGAAATGTAATGACTAAGAAAGGACCCATCGTGAGTTCCCAGGTTACTGGTGACTCTGGGGGAGTGGCTGGCAGGGGAGGGAGGCTGATGAAACCTCAAGGGGATAAGGGTGGGACAATATGGGTGCAACAGAAGAGAGCCAAGTAACAGGTCGGGTAGCCAGAGGAAGGAGAAGATTGCAAGGTCAAGTGGCGGGCATGTGTAGAAACGGAAGAACTGAGTTTACGGTGAAATGAGGAGGAGCCAGGAAGGAGGGGGTGATGGAGAGCAGAAGCAAGGGGCTAACTCCGTGTTCAGAGCAGTGTGGCTGGGCGCGGTGGCTCACACCTGTAATCCCAGCACTTTGGGAGGTTGAGGTGGGTGGATCACGAGGTCAGGAGTTCAAAACAAGCCTGGCCAACATGGTGAAACCCCATCTCTACTAAAAACACAAAAATTAGCTGGGCATGGTGGCACACGCCTGTAGTCCCAGCTACTCAGGAGGCTGAGGCAGGAGAATCACTTGAACCCAGGAGGTGGAGGTTGCAGTGAGCTGAGATTGTGCCACTGCACTCCAGCCTGGGTGATGTAGCAAGACTCTGTCGCCCCCACACAAAAAAAGAAGAGTAATGGGGGCATCACAGTCCTCTCAAGGAAAGAGCATTGGCTTTGCGGCCAGACATACGCAGGTTCAAATCCCAGGGCTGCCAGTTATGAGGTGTCAGAGAGGGTGAGGACAGAGGAGCACCTAGACCAGAAGGTGCTCAACCCCAGCTAGTTTGTTCTCTCTCCCTTCTTCCTCCAAAAGAGTCTGTGGCTGAACCCAGTCAGATGCAGAAGCCGGGAGGTTCTGCGGGAGTGGCTCTTGGCTGAGTGGGCTGCACGCCGTGGAATTCCATGAGTCTCAGGGAGGCCAGGTCAGAGCGAGTTTCTAAAGAGGGAGAACAAAGGGGCTCCTGCGAGTCGGGGAGAGGCGAGGGTGATGATGGAGGAGGTTGAGGTGCTACTGCCGAGGCAGGGAAATTGCCATGGATTAGGGTGGGGACTGGACCTTCCACGCTGAGGTCCAGCAGGACACGAGTGAAGTCCTGGCAGAAGCGCGCCGTGTCCTGCCCTGCCCAAGCGGAGCCACCTTCCACTTCCAGCCTCCAAGCCTGCTTATGTCATGTGGCCGGTACCCAATTCCTACCCCAGCTGCTCCTCCTCCTTTGTCCCCAGCTCAGGTCCTGTGGTCCTTCCACTGAGTTCTCCCAGCCAGAAATCTGGACATCAGCCTCGCCTCCCCCACTCAGCAGCCATCCCGCGTATGGACTCAGCCTCGCTCTGATTTTCCCAGAAGGTTCCCGGGGCTGGGACACCTTCCCGGCCGCCCCGGGCAGCTCTCATCAGTCTTTACACAGGAGGCTGGGGCCTTCACTGGCTCCCTGCGGCTCCCAAAAGGATCCATCATGGGTTCAGCTGAGGGGAGCTCTTGGCTCTCGCCTCCCTAAGGTGCACTGATTTTTGGGAACTGGCTTCTCAAGCTGCTGGGGAGGGGTGGGGAGGGCAAAATTTCATTTTCCATGGATGCCTTTGTGCACACATCCCTCAACCAGGCTTTATGAGCTGTGGGAGTGAGGGAGGGAGAGGGCGGATCTGGACCACACTGAGCAGCCAGGAGGTGAACCCCGGAGGAAGAGCAGTCTCTGCAAATCACGCTTGCCCAGGGCACTCTCTAACCTGCCCGTCCTGTGCCCGCCCAGCCTTGGTCAGCAGGGAGCAGGCACCACTGCTTTGCACTGTGCATGCCAGGCCCTTCCAAGCCCTTCAGCAGAAGGAAGTGGGGCCGCTCAGCCAACAGTCACCACTGCTGTCCACAGCTCCACTGACCCAGCCCAACATGCCACAGCTCACTTTGTCACCCCACCTCCCAGGTTCTCTGATTTACTAAAGGACATGTTCATGGTTGTCTGTCTTGTGAACTGGAAAACCAGAGCAGATCCTCAGGGCCCCAAACAAGAGGCTTGGTGATACAGGGCTTGCAGCTCTGTGTCCTGAGGCTCAGTTCCTGTGTAGAGATGGACACCGCTGCTCCCAGGGCCACCAGCACCAGGACCCTCTGAAGCTGCCAGGTGCCCCTGCCCCTTGGGGCCTCCTCCCGGGGCCTTTTGTCCTCTGTATTGAAGGTCATGGCTGCTGCCCCTGGACACTGCTAACTGTAGCTGCAGGTCCCCAGCAAGTGTATTGGGCGTTGTTTGTGCCTCTGACTTTGCAGACACCACTCAGCCTGGTTGCACCTCTAAGTCCTGGGCTGCAGCCAAGGTGGCTGGATTTCCTGTGCCTCTGAGCTCCTAGCTGCTGTGGACACAGCCAGATGCTCCAAGGCTCCTGATCTTCATCCCAAGGGCACATGGACAGACACAGCCAGGAGGAAACTGGAGTGCTGGCTGCTGGGGTGTGTGTGCTTGTGCTTATGAAAAGTGGCCCTTTTCCGAGGCCACCAGGTGCTGCTGGCAGCCTGACCCAGGATGCTGAGGGACACACTTGGATAAACATGACTTACACTGCCGATGGCGACCTGGTTCACCTGGCCCCGGTAGGGTTTGTCAAGTTTCTCCACTGAGAATGTGACTCTTCTCCTGTCCACGCTCCCTCCCATACTTACCCTTAGGAAGGAAGTCATTATGCACAGCCTACACTTAAGAAGTGGGGGCTTATGTGCCACCTCCTTGAGGGCGGATCATCTACATAAATTATTTGGAACCTACACGGGAGATTTGTCCCTTCTCATTCATTTATTTATATCATTTGTTCAATTACTTATTTATGTCACTCTGGACTCACGTGTATTGATTTTATACTCTGGGTTGTAATCCATTGCTACTTTATTTAGTTTGTTGCTCAAACTATTCAGTTTGGCTGTTAGTAGGCCCCTGTGTCTCTTTAACATTTTGTTGTACCCCAATTATTGCAGGGTATGGTATATTTCCTACCTTCTTGAAGACTTTCCACTCCCCTGATGTCAAACATCAAATGCCAGTGAGACTCTAATTTACCCATCCCTCCTTCACTCACCCCTGCCACTTGCTACTCTGGACCCTGAGCCCTGGCTGAGCCTCTGGTCCTGGGGACCTCAGAGCTGCTGGACACACTGAACTTCGAACCTTGCCCTTCTCCCGCCCAGCCACTGCCACGCACAAACAATGCCCTTTCCCCTGGTTGAGTCTGTCTGTCCTCCAGTTCCAGCTTCCAAAAAGCTTTATCACTTTAGTGCCAAAGCTCCAACTTCAGTGTGTATGAACAAACCTACTCAAAGGAGAAAACAAAACAAAAAGCCCCGCCTCTCTGTTGCCTTTGAAACCTACCTTATCTTCTCCACTCCCACACTTTAGATGAATCTCCATTTACCTGCAACTGTTTTTACCCCACACCCTCTCATTGGCCAGGATAGCGTCATGGTCTCTGGAATCAAGCCTGTAATCCCACCAGACCCTGATTCCAATCCCAGTGACCCAGGCAGTCAGTTGATCCCTCAAAGCCTCACTTTTTTGTCATCTGTAAAAGAGAGGCAGTAATAGCCTCCGAATAGCTCACACTGATTGATCACTGCTGTCAATATCAGGCGATAACTTTTGAAAAGTACCTAATATCCTCTCCTGCAGGGCCCTTCCTTCCTCCATCTGGGGACTTAAGGTCTGGGTTTCAGTCTCCATGAAACTTTTCCCAACCAACCAGCTGGAGCAAGTTCCTGCCTGCCTGCCTGCACCTCCCTAGTACTTGAAGAGATTATTTGCTGACTCTCTATTCCATCCCGCCCTTCCTCCAACCAGGCTGCCCAATGGTCAGGTCATGCTGCATTAGAGCCAGGAGGTAAGGAAGAAAGGGCATGGATGTGGACTTGGACTTCACACTTGAGTGTGACCTGCGCTGGGATCGAGGCTCTGCACCTCAGCTGCTTGGTCTCAGCAAGCTCCGTAACCTCTTTAAGCTTCCTTTCCCTTATTTATAAAATTGTGATAACCGTAGTTATTTTATAGGAATGCTGTGGAGATTTAAGTACATAATCCAGGTCAAGCATTTCACATAACGCCCAGCACACAGAAAGTGCTTCATAATTTGTCCCTTCCTCTCTTCTTACTATCAGGCAGGCTGCTCTCCCAGGCTCCATTTACTGATGGATTCAAGGTTAAAAATAGAGTGGCAGCCTTGGGGGAGTAGGTCCTTCAGAGCTGGGAATTGACACCTTTGGTGCTGTGAATGGGGAAGGAGCTGGCCTCTCCCTTCAGGGGCCTCTCAGAGAAATACAAATCTTGATGCCTCTGGCCTTTCTCTCATTGATTTCCAGGACAGGAGTGCAGAGGCCAGACCGCTAGTCAGGTGAGCTCAGAGCAGATGCTCTGCGAACAAACGCGCTGGCTTCTCACCCCAGCCCTGCCATTCAGTGGCTGTGTGACCTTGGACAAGCAGCGTTTCCTGTCAGAGGATCATCAGGGAAACTGACAATGTTAACAACGCTGTTATTTTATATATATTACATATATGTTACGTATATATTACATATATATAACATATATTACATATATATATAAAAGCAAACAACTGACACTGGCAGAGACCTTGAGGTCAATGACCAGCCAGCTCTGGGACTCAGGGTAATGGCGTCCCCTCTCTGAGCCTCAGTTTCCATATCTCTGAAACAGACACAGCAGCCCTGACTTACAAAGCTGTTGTGAGGATGCAGCAAGGTCGTGGACAGCAGCTGCTGACAGCAGTAACACCTGATGTGCACCTGAGTTATCTAGTAGTCCATCCTCCGGTCTGAGGGTTTAGGGAGCCGACACATTTATTTTAGGTGTTTGTAACTATTGATCCACCAGCCTTGGAAAATGCAAAGAAATGCATCAATGGAAAAACGCTTCACATCTTGAGCTGCTAACAGACTGGTCCTGCCAGTGGGTAAATCATTTCTGTGCGATTGACTTCCCGTGCCATCGGCTCAGCACTCTTGGCAACTTGTTTTGTCACCCTGGACGAGACACTGGTTTAATTAAAGCAGATCCTGAATTGTGGGCAGGAACTCCCACTTTCCCTTCTGCAGGGAGTCTTAGCAGTGATGTCAAAGGGCATGTATCTGGCTTCCAGGGCCATTGAGCCAGCCTCCTTCAAGTAGACACTCAGGGGGCTGGATGACCCATGACTTCAGGGCCACAATCCTGGATTGTGTCTTCCTTCCCTTCCTGGGGCAGGTCCATCAGGCTCCAAACCCTCTCCCTCACTCATTTCTGACCCAGAGGTGGATATGGAATTTCATGACAATAACATTAATAAAAATGCACAATCTTGGCCAGGCATGGAATTACACAATCCCAGCTCTGGGGTTATAGCTGTGAGCCACGGCATCTGGCCTACCATTGTTATTTTAAATCCTTCTTGACCTGAACCCTCAGTTCATTTTTAAAAGTCTTCCTTTGGCAGGACAAAGGAACATGGTGGCTCATGCCTGTAATCCCAGCACTTTGGGAGGCCGAGGTGGGCAGATCACTAGAGGTCAGGAGTTCGAGACCAGTCTGGCCAACATAGAAACACTGTCTCTACTAAAAATACAAAAATTAGCCGGACATGGTGGTGCACACTTGTAATCCCAGATACTTGGTGGCTGATGCATGAGAATTGCTTGAATCCAGGAGGCAGAGTTTGCAGGGAGCCTAGATTGTGCCACTGCACTCCAGCCTGGGCAACAGAGCGAGACTCTCCCTAAATAAAATAAAATAAAATAAATACACAATCCCATCACATTGCAGTCATCAAGGGAGGATGATAACAGATTTCTGCAAGAGCTCAACAAGGGCTGGGTGCAGTGGCTCACGCCTGTAATCCTAACACTTTGGGAAGCTGAGATGGGCAGATCATTTGAGATCAGGAGTTCAAAACCAGCCTGGCCAACGTGGTGAAACCCTGTCTCTACTAAAAATACAAAAAGATTAGCTGGGAATGGTGGCAGGTGCCTATAATCCCAGCTAGTTGGGAGGCTGAGGCATGAGAATCTCTTGATCCCAGGAGGCGGAAGTTGCAGTGAGCCGAGATCACGGCACTGCACTCCAGTCTGGGCAACCTGGCGAGATTCTGTCTCAAAAAAAAAAAAAGAGCTCAACAGCCTTGGGCCAAGGCACCACATGCAAAGGCTCTCTTCCAGGCCACCTGCAACCTGTGCCCCTCACAAGCAGAGAAGAAATTCATGTTTTGCCCAGGCTGAGCAGGATGATCACCAGAGGACGAGCAACCCCTATAGGACTGCTCCCCCCCAAGATGGGGGTGTTGATCTGACAGCATCCTGTAAGAGTTCGGGGCTCTAGATTCTCATTTTCTTGGGTTTCGTTCCCAGCTATAGCATTGGGTGACTCTAGGCCACACTCTTAACTTCTCAAACCTTAGTTCCTCAGTGCGTGCAGTTGCCCCTTGAACAACATGGCGGCACTGACCCCTGTATAGTCGGATCCACATATATTAATAACTTTTGACTCCCACAAAACTTAACTAATAACAGCCTACTGTGGACAGGAAGTCTCACCCAGTAACACGAATCCTTAAGTGGAAATGGATCATGGGTCATAAAGGTCTTCACCCTCGTCGTCTTCACGCTGAGTAGGCTGAAGAGGAGGAAGAGGAGGGCTTGGTCCTACTGTCTCAGGGGTGGCAGAGGCAGAAGAAAATCTGTGTGTAACTGGACCCACACAGTTCAAACCTGTGTTGTTCAAGGATCAGCTGCATATTTATTTGTTTATTTGCATGTTTATGAGAATTCTTGCTTGTAGACAACAGAGTGCACTCTGGCTAGTTTCCGTAGAAAGGAAAGTTATTTAGGGATGTTAGAGAAAGAGGATCTGGATGCCTCTTCGGGAAACTCTCCAAGAAGCACACTGCGAGTCAGATTCATGGGGACCTGCTGCCGCTGTCACAGACTCCAGACCACAGGCTTCCACCAGGATGGCAGAAACAGGGTGCCCTGTTCCCACACATAGCTCATCTCCCAGTTGGCATCTCAGTGGACAAGTGTGATTGGAGGAACCGAGGTCACATCCCTGCACCCTAGCTGCAAGAGAGGCTCGATTGGCTTTGAGGAGGAACTCAAGATATCAGGAATAATCCGAAGTTATTTTGGATTATTTATTAGAGAATAATTTTTTAAATTGTTGAGCAGCAATGAAAGATAAATGGTCAATACAGCTTTCTTCCTGTGTCCCTCAGTTAGATTGTAAACTCCAGGTAGGCAGTTTCCTTGAATATCTTGTTCATCACTGAATCTCCAGCACCTAACATGGAATCTGTGATGCAAAAACAGGTAAAGGAAATGTAAATAACAATAGAACCACCTCAACTTTGAGGCTTCTGGCCAGCTCACGGTCTCTCAAGGGGCCATGTCTCCAAGCCTTTGGAAAAGCTCTTCCTTATTCATGGAATGTCCATTCCTCCACATCCCCTTGCCTGGTGGTAAGGTTGTCTTTGTCTGTCTGTTCTCAGCTTTGACTCACCTCCTCCTGGAGGGTTTCCTTAATGTACACCTCCATGCCTATCACCTCTGTTGGCATCATCACCACATCCTTGCCCTAAGAGCTAGTTTTGTATGGTAGTCAAGAAGGCAAGCTCTGAATTCCAACTGTCTGATTTCAAATACTGGCTTCAGCTCTTACTGACTGTTGGCACGTAGGTAAGTCGTGTGGCCATTCTGAGGATCATTCCCCCTCATCTATAAAATGGGGATAAAAATAGTAGTTAAGTCACAGGATTGTTGTGAGGTTTAAATGAGATAGTATATGCAAGTTCTTAGAATGGGGTCTGGTACAGAGAGAGAGAACATGCAATCAGCCTCTGCTGTTGCTGCAATTCTTTAATGTTCTACTTAGCAGGGCAATATTGTAATTCTTTACTTAGCAGGGCAATATTGTAATTGTTTTCCAGTTTGTATCCCCAACTTAACTGAGGCCTTCCGGAGTCAGGAACTGGAGTGTCCTTTAACCCCGTACCTCTTCATGCACCTGGCATCCAGATTGGATGTTCACATAATATTTGTTGTAGAAACTCAACCAAACAAATTACAAATGCAAAGATGGACAGATAAAATGTTTAGAGTTTGTATAATAGAAAAATAACTTTATAACTAAAATGTCACCTGGGAGTGGGGCAAATGGAAAATGGATAATAGATACATGATGTAAAGATTTTATACACATCAATAAAAAATACCTGAGTTGCTAAGAGAGATGGGTGCAAAGGTCATGAGCAGGTAATTCAAGTGCAGAATCGAAGTAGTAAGTAAAATACGGAAGAATAGTCAGTCTTCCACAAATGAGCCACAAATGATAGCAACAGTATCACAGAATGCATAATTAAATATAGAACTATCCATAACACCGAGAAATGTCCAATGGCAGAAGAATGGTTACATAAATAATGATATACTGGCTCAATGGCATGGTGTTCCACCATAAAATAATTACGAAAATGTTGAAACAAGCGTTTATGACACAGAAAGTTTGCAAGCAGATTGCAAAATTAAACTTAAAACATGATCACCGTGTGCGAAATGTTCATCTGGACTTGATAAAAGCTTGGCAGAGAATATAACAAAATGAAAACAGTTGTCTTGATAAAAAGAGAAACTTTACTGAGTGCTCCCATAGGCGAGACGCCATGCCCAGGGCTTACACACATATGATCTCCCTGAATCCTCCAGTTCTCCCCAGCTCCCTGTGAGCTAAGAGTTGTTCCCCTTTACAGGTAAGGCAGCTAAGGCAAAGAGAAGGGCAAGAGGTGGTGCAGGCAGTAATTAGTGGAGACGCGTGCCAACCCTGCTGTGTTGGACTCCCAGTTCGGTGCTCTTTCCAACTCATCAGATGTGTAAGATGGATGTAATCCAATGACTTTTATTTCTTTTTAAACATTGCCTTTAGTGCTGTTTAAATGTCACTTGCGCAATTAAAACACAATTAAACGAAAAGCCAAAGCTGTCTCGGTAAGGCAGTTTAGTCTCTGTTCCTCCAGAGAGCTCCATGGACCAGAGCCCCACCCGGCTCCTGGCCAACGCCCATGGTTTGGCCCAGACAATCCCAGGACACAGCCCTGCTGAATTTTCTGTCCCTCTTCATTAGATTTAAAGCCCATGGGAGGGACCTGGCATTTCCTTCACCCCTCTCACCAAGACTCTCCTTTCATTTGAGGGTGCCAAGAACTCTAGTTAGCCCTGTCATGGGGGCCCCAGTACTACTGTCAGTATTTCAAAACGCCAAATGGAAATTGTGCTTTCACCTTAACAAGGCCTTGTGGGCTGACCAAGTGCTCCTAGTGTCTGTCCTTTGATGAAATTATGTCCTGACCCTGTGCACCAGCAGAAAAGGTACAGAATCCCGGGTTGCTGAGTTCTGGGGAGTCAGGGAGGTCTCCCTGGGGAGTGGGCTTTTTCAGCTTAGATCTGGAAGGTGAGTAGGAGTCAGCCAGGCAAAAAAAAAAAACAAAAAACAAAAAACGGAAGAAAGAGCCTCACTCTGCTGTCCAGGCTGGAGTTCAATGGCACAATCATAGCTCATTGTGACCTTGAAGTTAAAGAGAAAGTAACACAAGACAGACTGCTGCAACACGTCGGAGAGAAATGAAGAAAGAAAAATTAAACGAGAAAAAAATTTTAACGTTTAAACGATAAAGAGAAAATGTGAGACCCTGTCTCTAAACACAATAAAATGGACCGGGTGAGCGGGCTCACGCCTGTAATCCCAGCACTTTGGGAGGCTGAGGTGGGCAGATCACCTGAGGTCAGGAGTTCCAGACCAGCCTGACCAACATGGAGAAACCCCGTCTCTACTAAACATGCAAAAAATTAGCTGGACATGGTGCCACGTGCCTGTAGTCCCAGCTCCTCGCGAGGCTGAGGCACGAGAATTGCTTGAACCTGGGAGGCAGAAGTTGCAGTGAGCCAAGACTGCACCACTGCACTCCAGCCTGAGCAACAGAGCAGGACTCTGTCTCTCTCTCTCTCTCTCTCTCTCACACACACACACACACACACACACACAAATATATATATATATTTTGTGTATATATACATACGCTGTTTAAAAATTATTAGATTTTAAAGTTAAGAACAAACAAATGAAAAATAAAATAAAGTTAAGAAAGATTCCTTTGAGAATCTAAACAGAAAGAAAAAAGGCACTTAAAAATCCCAGGCTGGCCTCTGACTTCTTCACAGCAGTATCTAGCATTAGCATACAATAGAGAGATACCTACAAAGTCATCAGGGAGAGAACGTGTGACTCAAGAATTTTATTTTCAGCCAAACTGTTGTTGAAGGAGAAAGGCAAAAGACAAACTTTTGGAACATGTGTGGGGAAGTTTGGAGGCTGAGGCAGCAGGAGTCTAGATTTGTTGGAAGAATAGGATTTTTTTCCTTATGGGGTGACCCAGAGTTTTACTTAGAGGTTCATTTACATATTTATTCAACAGATTTTCTCTCTGTCTCTCTCTTTTGAAACAGGATCTTGCTCTGTTGCCCAGGCTGGAGCACAATGACACGATCACTGCTCACTGCAGTCTGGACCTCCCAGGCTCAAGCGGTCCTCCCACCTCATTTCCCCACCCCAAGTAGCTGGGAGCACAGCTATGTGCCACCACGCCGGGCTAGTTTTTTTAATTTTTAAATTTTTCGTAGAGATGGGGTCTCCCTAGGTTGCCCAGGCTGGTCTTCAACTCCCAGCTCAAGTGATCTTCCCAAAGTGTTGGGATTACAGGCGTGAGCCACCATGCCTGGCTTAAATAGATTCTTAAAGACTCGAGAAGGTGTTGGGCCCTGTGTCCGGAACTGTCTTATACCAAATGCTAAGATGGGTGAGAGGAAAGCATCTTGAAGAGGTGAGTTGGGCTTTGAAGGTGAGTCAGAGTAACAAAGGATCCCAGGCAAAGATCCAGGTAAAGAAAAGGGCATGAGCGAAGGCAGTGGGCATGGAAGCATACAGCAGATATTCTAAGGCAGAAGCCAAGCTATCATCAAGGATGGGACCTGGAATGTCCAAGTGTTTGCAATGGGAGAAATGGGTAAACCCTGAAGACTCAGGATTGGAAAAGAGGGAAAGAGCTTGCACACTGGACTTTCAAGAGGCTCTAACTTGGCTGGATGCATAGCTCACACCTGTAATCCCAGCATGTTGGGAGGCTGAGGTGGGCGGATCACTTGAGACCAGGCATTTCAGACCACTCTGGCCAACATGGTGAAACTCTGTCTCTACTAAAAATACAAAAATTAGCTGGGCATAGTGGGCATAGTGACACATGCCTGTAATCCAGCTACTCAGGAGGCTGAGGCACAAGAATTTCTTGAACCTGGGAGGCAGAGGCAGAGGTTGTAGTGAGCCAAGATCACACCACTGAACTCACTCCTACGTGGGTGACAGAGCAAGACTCAATCTAAAAAAAAAAAGGGGGTCAAACTTTATCCCACAGGCAATGTGGAGTCATGGAATGAGTGAAGCAGGAAAATTCAAGGAGACAAGGAGATACCTTGAAACCTTCGCAACGAGAAAAGGTT
The DNA here is from genome assembly GCA_036589455.1 of Ateles fusciceps. Classification (NCBI taxonomy): domain Eukaryota; kingdom Metazoa; phylum Chordata; class Mammalia; order Primates; family Atelidae; genus Ateles; species Ateles fusciceps. The sequence continues at coordinate 3,567,816 of JAZHEH010000733.1, forward strand.
CAGAGGTTTTGTGAGAATTCAGCCGTTCCCACAAGTGTTTAATCTAGCAGTCATACCTAATGGTGCACACTAGAATCATTTCTTGCAAAGTCAGAAGCAAGGCAAGCTTGCCTGCTATTGCTGCGTTTGTTCAGCATTGTATTGAAGAGTCCCACCAGCACAGAAAAAGAAAGAGCTTAAGGATTACTGTGACCATCTACATATTTTTCATTGCTGAGTCAAGGAGTGTCCTGGTATATTTCCCTCCTTCTGCTCTTTAGGTGTTTCCTGGAGTTTTAAATTGTCTTTGTTTTATTACACTATCTGCCTTTATTATTATTATTATTATTTTTTTTTTTTTTTTTTGGAGATAGTCTTGCTCTGTCACCCAGGCTCGAGTGCAGTGGCGCGATCTCAGCTCACTGCAACCTTCACCTCCTGGATTCAAGCGATTCTCCTGCCTCACCCTCCCAAGTAACTAGGATTATAGGCGTGCACCACCACACTCAGCTAATTTTTGTATTTTTAGTAGAGACGGGGTTTCACCATGTTGGCCACGGTGAGCTCCATCTCTTGACCTCATGATCCACCTGCCTCGGCCTTCCAAAGTGCTGGGATTACAGGCGTGAGCCACCGTGCCTGGCCTCATCTGCCTTTATTATTGAGGGCAGAAAGTTCCCAACAAATTGGAAAGGTGGATGTTCCTATTTCCTTTTTGCAGATAGAGGAGTCAGAGAGGAATTGGCAAAGTCCACAGGAAATACCCAGTGGAGCTGGGATGCTTACCTATTTCGTGGGATGACTGTATCAACCCCTAGGCTGGCCCCGTACAAAGAACTGGAGTATGCGTTGGCAGGTACAGAGGTGCAGTGTGTATGTCTCAGTTATCTGAACTTCATAAAGTTCACAGTTGCAGGAAATCCCAAAGGGCACCAAATGAAAGAAGGTCCTATGAAGCGATGCCTGGAGAGCCAGCCACGCCGGCCAATATTCAGCTCTCCAAAGGGCCGAGCCACCTCTGTGCAGCTGCAGGCCTTTCGTATCTTTATCCCCTTGCCTAGAATGTTCTTCTCTGCTCTTCCTTGGGTGGGCACTTGGGTAGCACTTCCTTGGGTTGCTCAAGGCTTTGTTACCAAGTCAGGCGCCCACCTTCACTAGGCAGAATGCTTCATGAAGTTTCCCCAGGCCTCAGGCAAATGGGGGTCTCTCCCCCTCAGGTCATCAGACTGGCCCATTCCTGTCTCAGCCTCAGGACTAGTGGACACCATCTCTGGCCCTTGCAGAAATACATGAAATGAAGCACTTGGAAAATTCCATGTTATTCAGCACCTGGAAGCAGAGGACATCTTTCTGAGCACAAGTGAGAACCCCTCAAGAGCTCCCAGAAATACCTGGCTCCTCTCACTCTCTCTCTCTCTGTCTGTCTCTCTAAACTGCCACAGCTAATCATCTGTTTACTCAATACGCTGCGTGAGCACTCCCCCAGTGCCAGCCTGTGCTAAGCACTGGGTAGACACACCAGGGCAGACTGTTCCTGGCACAAGGGCACCCAGCCCAGGGGCAAGTAGGGCTGAGATCCAGCCCAGGGACTGTTTGCCAAGCTGTGGGCTCAGAGAGCAGCATCTGCCCCAGAGGATTCCGTTTTTCGAATTCCCTCAAAAGCACTGCATGGGCTGGCTGCAGCCCTGCACATTAATGAATGAAACCCACATGGTCCCTGCCCTTGCGGAGCTCCAGTCCAGTGCAAGACAGACACATAATTAAACAATTAAACATATAATTACAATTCACCCTTATTTTGCTGGTGAGGACACCGGGTTTTCTGGAAGCTAAGTGATTTAGACAGTGAGTGACAGGGTCAGGGTTCAAACTCTGGGCTCCTGGCTCCAAAGCCACAGTCTGTTCTGCAGCATGCAAGAGGCATTTGAACTACAGCAGTATTCATTCTGAGCATCAGCCCCAATCTCCAACGTTTCAGATTCTCCCTCTTTCTGACCCGTTTGATTATAAGCTCCAGTTCCTCTGACCCTGAAGGTCCCTCCTCTTGACCTTGCCAGCTCCTTCAGCTCATCCCAGCCTCTCTCCTCCCTCTGGCTGCCAAACCTCTAGCTCGGATCCACCTGCTTCCTGTTGCCGAGGCTTGCAACAGTGAGTGACTCCTGCAGCTGGTACTTCCTGTCACAGGTGTCTTTTGGAGCCAGTCATGCATCCCAGAGGCCAGGCTGGGGACAGAACTGAGCAACAGCCCCTGGGCCATACTCAGAATTCCATTCCCAGTGGCAACACAAGCCATCACAAATCTAGGAATAAGCCAATATGAATAAAATTATGAAACTGAAGGTCATAAAAGGAGATCTGAATGAATGGAGAGACATGCCATGCTCCGGGGCGGAAAAACTCAGTACTGTAAAGATGTCAGTTCTCCTAAGAGTAATCTATAAATTTAACGTGATTCAAATCAAAATAGCAAAGGTGTTTTTTGGCCAGGCATGGTGGCTCACACCTGTAATCCCAGTGCTTCCAGAGACCAAGGTGGGAGAATCAGCTTGAGGTCAGGAGCTTGAGACCAGCCTGGGCAACATAGCAAGACCCTGTCTCTTAAAAAAAATAACAATAATAATAATTAGCTGGGCATGGTGGCAGGAGACTGTAGTCTAAGCTACTCAGGAGGCTGAGACATGAGGGTCCCTTGAGCCCAGGAGTTCAAGGCTGCAGTGAGCCCTGATCATGCCACTGCACTCCAGCCTAGGAGAGACAGAGCAAGATCCTGTCTCTAAAAAAATGAAAAGTAAATGCATTTTAAATGGATTTGACAAGCTGATTCTCAAGTTAATCCAGAAGGAAAGAAAATACACAAGAATAGAATATCCAAGAAAACATTTTCAGTAGTTTTTATTGTGGTAAAATATACATAACATATTTATCATTTAAACCATTTTTAAGTGTACAGTTCAGTGGCATTCAGTACATTTCCAGTGATGTGCGCCCATCACCACCGCCCAGCTCCAGAACTTTTCTATCTTTCCAACTGAAACTCTTTACTCATCAAACGCCAACTCCCCATTCTCCCTTCCCCCGCAAGAAAAAAGAATTTAATGAATAAAAATAAGAAAACTGTCAAGCCAGAAATAAAGATACCTTATAAAACAAGATAAATTCTGTCTATCAATCATAAATGTAGCATTTCAAATCCACGAGGAAAAGAGAGACTATTTAATAAATGGCATTAGGACAAATGGCTCTCCAAATTGAAAAATATAAAATTTGAACTCTACGTCACACCAGACACACATACAAAGTCCTTTAAAGAACTCAATGTAAAAAACAAAACCCCATAAAATGATTAGAAGAAAAGTAAGAAAGATGGACAGATCTGACTACATAAAAACAATTTAACTTCTGAGTGACAGAAGACTTGGTGAACAAAGTTAAAAGACGAGTAACAGGCGGGGGAAAACAAACCCACCGTAGACATGCGGGGAATGCAACAAAAACATATCTTGAAATAATAACAATTTGGCTTTTATTTTGCCCACTTCCTCACATCAATCAGAGATTTCATTTTACCTCCAGGAGAATTTGTGCTTTTGTAGCAGGAATATAAAGAGAGAGAAACAGTCAGTGTTTAGACGTCATTGTTTTTTTTAACTTTCTGGATAGTCGACTGAAGCCCGCATCAGAAATCATACTTTTGAAAGGCAAAGTCTTTTGATTTGCAAGAGGCTGCTTCTGCTGAGAGAAGAAAATGCTCTTGAAAATCAAAAGGGAAGGTCTTGGAGGAAGTTGAAGATAAAATTTATGCCTTAACGATGGATTGAGAGGGAATGGAGAAGACCCACGTTGTGTTTCTCTGAGCGAAGTAAATGGGTCACTGAGCTGGGAAAGAGAAAGGGAGTAGGAGTGAGAGACGACCGTGGAAGAGGTCAGGGGGATCCGGGATGGGGAATTGGACCTGTAGGACCCCAAGGAGAGGAGTGGACTCTGTGCCCAGAGACAGCTAAGGCCCCTCCGTCACCACTACTGGGGGAGCTTCCTGGGGACTGAGTCATCCCCAGCAGACCTTCTGTGGCCACTGGATACCACAAGCCACCTTGGCTGAAGAGCTACATTAGCCATTGTATTAGTCCGTTCTCTCATTGCTAAAAGAACTACCTGAGACTGGGTAGTTTATAAAAAAAGAGGTTTAATTGACTCATGGCGTTGAAGGCTGCACAGGAAGCATGGCTGGGGAGGCCTCAGGAAACTTACAATCATGGCAGAAGGCGAAGGGGAAGCAAGCACATCTTACATGGCCAGAAAAGGAGGAAGAGAGCGAAGGGGGAGGTGCTACACACTTTTAAACAGGCATATCTCATGAGAGCTCACTATCACAAGAACAGCAAGGGGGATGTCCACCCCCGTGATCCAATCACCTTCCACCAGACTCCTCCTCCTACATTGGGGGTTACAATTCAACATGAGATTTAAGCAGAGACAAAAATCCAAACCATATCAGCCATTCAACTCTGCACTGTCTGACGAGGGCATTAACAGCTGTCTGGAGTGCTCAGCAGGCATAATACCTACCCATGTCCCAAAACTTTGTTGAGGGCCCCCATCCACTTCCTTACCCCTAGTAATGCCCTTCCCTTTTCACATGGCTCAGGATATTCACCAGCCTCCCAAAACAAGGGTGGGATCTTTCATACCCACAGAGGAGGCAGTAATATGGAGTGAAGACCACCTGCAAGCTGTTCTTGGGTAGAACTAGATAATGGTATAATCTACCTTGGTTAAAGTGATCCACAATATATAAACAGCTCCTATAAATCAACAAAAGTGGGCCAACAACCTAATAACTAAATTGGCAAGATATGAAAAGAGAATTTACAGAAGAAATACAGATGTCTAATAAGTATATGAAAAGATGTTCAGTGACTTTATAATTACAAAAATGCAAGTTAAAACAACAATAAGATACATTTTGCTTGGCAAATCGGCAAAAATTTAAAAGGCAGATAAGGGAAGAAAGCATCCTCTTTGCCATTGGTGGAAATATCCATGGGTGAAGGCTTAGTAAAGGGCAATTTGGTAATTCCATAGAAATTTTAAGTGTGTACACTTTTAAACCCAACAATTCCACTTCAACCAAAATGTCCAACCAGGGGATGGTTGAGAAAGTCATGAGCAAAAGGGTCTGTCCCACATGTATGTGCAGAATGGTTTTGCAGCATCATTGCATGAAAAACTGGGTTGCGAGTTAAGTTGGGGGGTGTTGCCATTTAGGTGGTGACCATGATAGGCTGGACTGATTGAGTGACCCATAAAAGGTGAGGAGGCACCCTTAAAGGTGAGGAGTGACCCATGCATACTTTTGGGAGAAGACATTCCAGGAAAAGGAAATAGCCAGTGTGAAGACCCCGAGGGGAGGTGGGAGCACATACCTAGCATGTTTGGGGGCGACGCCACTGTAGCTGGAGCAGAGTGGCAGGGAGGAGGGAGGGGGGTCGGAGAGGAGGGCACGCCAGGGAGGTTCCTAGAGGGGAGGTGGAGCCAATAGGCATGCAGGACCTTGCAGCGCATCGTAAAGGCGCTTTGGTTTTGCTGTGAAATTGGAAACCACTGAAAGGATTTATTATTAAGATTTAAAAAGCAGAATGTAAAATCAAAGTATAGGATGCTATATTGAAAAAGTCATTTTAAAAGGTTGAAAGGGAATCATCAAAATTGACCACAGCTGCCAAGTTAGGGTGAAGGGATTATGAATTTTTTTCCTCTCTCCAACTTTTAATGTTTCTGTATTGCATGTTTGTGATTCAAATCTGTTTCTAAGAGTTTTTTTAGGTTGTGGTGGGTTTGGTTTGGTTGTCTTGAAAACTGGCTCTCGATAGGAAGGCAGAAAACTATCAGGAGCGGCTGGGCACAGTGGCTCACGCCTGTAATCCCAGCACTTTGGGACGCCAAAGCGGTCAGGAGTTTGAGACCAGCCTGGTCAACATGGCCAAACCCCATCTCTACTAAAAATATAAAACTTAGCCGGACATGGTGGGGCATGCCTGTAATTCCAGCTACTCAGGAGGCTGAGACAGGAGAATCTCATGTCTTGAACTCGGGAGGCAGAGGTTGTAGTGAGCCAAGATCACACCACTGCACTCCAGCCTGGATGACAGAGTGAGACTCCATCAGAAAAAAAGAAAAAGAAACTATTATGAGGGAGAAGGGGTGCAAAGAGCAATGGAGTTAGAGGTGGGTGGAGGGCAGGGGCCAGGAATGAGACGGAAGTGGGTCCAGGGGTAGGGAAACCCGTACAGAGGTGGGGTGGGGGGGAAGGAGAGAGGTGGGACACTGAGGCAGACAGCGAGATGGGAAAAGTGAGACCAAGAGACCCAGAGGAGAAAGACAGGGAGAGACAGAGACCAGAACAGGGGCAGGGGCCCGTGGAGAAGCCCCGCTCCATGGTACTCCCTTTGGACCTCCACATCCCATCAACCTCTCGACACCCCTGTAGGACCCACAGGCCCAGGTGCCTGACCCAGGTAGCCAAGCAGTGGCCCTTCCTCCAGCCCCTCAGCATCTCAGGGTCTGGGAGCTCAGGAGCCATCAGTGCTGTTTGGATGACCTTAAGCAGGGAAGTGGCATGACCAAGCTCGAGTGTTCACAGAGCCCCTGTCTGTGAGGAGGAAATGGGTTGGGTCCAGTAAAACCACTCTGAGAAATATCGGGTACTTCTTTTCTTTTTGAGTTGGAGTCCCACTCTGTCGCGCAGGCTGGAGTGCAATGGTGCAATCTCTGCTCACCACAATCTCTGCCTAGCAGGTTCAAGCGATTCTCCTTCCTCAGCCTCCAGAGAAGCTGTAATTACAGGCGCCCGCCACCACACCCGGCTAATTTTTTGCATTTTTTAGTGGAGATGGGGTTTCACCTTCTTGGCCAGGCTGGTCTCGAACTCCTGACCTCAGGTGATCCACCCGCCTCGGCCTCCCAAAGTGCTGGGATTACAGGCGTGAGCCACCATGCCTGGCCATATTGGGTACCTCTAAAAGCAAGGCAGGGCTACAAAGCGCTTTCATATCACATGCACACACACACACCATGGGGGGTCCACACATCCACTGCAACCTACACAGAGAAATTCTGGTACCTGGTGAGGGCCAGAGCTCTTATGTCTGCTGGAGGCACCCCGCAAGGCAGGAAGCACACCTGCAGCAGGAACTCAACTGCCAAGACACCACACAGACACTGGTGGGGCGCTCCTCACACCTGCTTGGCCCACTTGACTCAGGGCATCCGGGGGGGGGACAGTTGGATGCACCCTGCTTGAACCCCATTTCAAATGTACCCTTCCCTCAGCTTTTCTGTCCCCGGCCTTTCTCCTTAGCTGCAGAAGGCCACTCGATCCCCCAGCAGACACAGCTTGGACATCCAGGAAGCTGATGGCCCTGGGGCAGCCCTCAGCAATGAGCGACTGGAGTCGTGGATAAATCCGACCTTCCATGGAACCATTCTGAGGGCATTCCTCCTGGATTCTCCGAGGGGTCCCAGTGGGATATGCCCAGTTGTCTACGGTGGGAACCAGCTCAGAGAACACCCTTGTTGAAGGAATCACTGGTCCTGTGGAGCCCCACAGCTTGGATGCGTCTACCGGCCACCTTGCGGTATCCTGTACTTGCTTCTCCATCCCTGCATTTCCTGTAGATAGAAGTCCGCCCTCAAGTTCAACTCTTCTGGCAAGGTGCCAGACCAGGCACTGTTAAGTGTCCCACCATGTCTGTGGGCCAGTGCTGGAGGCCACCTGCAGATCTGAGTCTTGCAACCGGAGGGCATTTTCTGCTCCTGAGAAGAGATAGGGAGTTAACATCCCCAAGCAGCCTTTGGCCAGTATTGGGTGGAGATTGGTGGCTAAATAGCCCAGCTTCCTCGCCTCTCCAGGGAAGGTTTCCAACATGTCCTGTGCAGCCTTTCAGAGGGTCCCCAGAGGAACAGAGCCCCAGTTCCCGGAGTAGGGACCCACTCATTAATTCACTTTTTATTGGCTTTCTGCCTTCTCTGCCTCACTTCCCTATTCCCTTAAAGATAGATGCTCTCTGGGATCATCTCCCAGATAAATACTTGCACCCAGATCCTTTTTCCTAGAGTCTGCTTTTTTGGGAAATCCAAACTAAGGCAGACGTTCTCTGCATGGGGCTGTGTACTGCACCTGGCTTCACTTCAGGAGCTACAAGAGCAGTGCTAGGGTAGGCCCATGGGCTCAGGTGGTGACAATCTGATTCCTCCATTATGAAATTCTCCATCAACGTTTCACATTAATAATTTCATCCATAGGGGATTATTGCCTGAATCCATCATTTTATTAAGAACTGTAAAAAAGATGGTTTTCCAATCCTATCAATCCTTTCACGTTTATTAGCTGGAATTTTTTAACAAAGAACTTTCCTTCATAAACTAGGGCTTTTAAGTTGAGATGAAATAGTAGAAAAATGACAGGATGAGGGGCTAATTCTTTCTTTCCGTTGCTAATTCCCAGGACGGACAAGGAATTGCACCCTGGTTACCTCCAGTGGTATTTAATGATATGTGTGTGATTTAGGGCTTTCTCTCTATTAATATGAACAAATTCGTGTTTACATTGTTTCGATCCATTTCAGTCATTATTCTTTCTGATGATAAGTTGTCCCATCTTTAGCCAGTGAGTGTCCCTTCTTGTTGAACCCTGTGTCCTTTGGATGTGATCCCATTACTCTTTGACAATGTCCTTGCTGTCTGGCCCATCAAGATACTCCAGGCTCCTGTGGTCTGCTCCTTTTCCTTGGAATCTGCCTTTCCTCCAAGGAGCCCTGGTTCTTGGTAGTTGGCAAACACAATCTCGGCACAAGAGCGTGCATTGCTGCCGGGTTAGCATTGTTTCTTAAATCTTTTCAGTGGACAGAGCTAGGAAACACATACTTTTGAACAGGAAAAACAAAGGATTAAGAGTTTCCGCTGGTAGTTCCAATTCCAGTTTCACATTTCAGGATTTTTATTTAACCTCTTTGGTCTTATCCTCATATCTTTTTTTCTCATACACTAAAGATTTTAGATTCTAGCACTAACAATTACTTATTTGCATTATCCTGTGATTTTTGTAAAATAGTTTCAAAAATAATCCCAGTATTTTTACTAACAAGATTTCCAGATGAAGATGAACTTTTAAGACTTCCAGGAGGTAATTAAGACGTAAGGGCTCTCAGCCTCCACCTCTTGGGCTTGAGCCAGCCTCCCTCTTCAGCCTCCCTAGTAGCTGGGAATATAGGCACCCACCACCACACCTGATTAATTTTTGTATTTTTTGTAGAGACAGGATTTTGCCATGTTGGCCAGGCTGGTCTCAAACTCCTGACCTCAGGTTATCCACCTGCCTCGGCCTCCCAAAGTGCTGGGAGGACATCTCTTACTATTGGACATTTGGATTTTTCCAAAATTTCAAATAATACCACAATGAACAACCTTATGCATATGTCATTTTGGTATTTTTCTCAGTGTATCTTTAGGTTAGAACTGTTGGGAACGGATGCTCTGTGCCACAAAGAAAAATCAGCACTGAGACAAAGGATCTCTCAGCGAGGCAATCTACTTTCTGCAGAAAGGGTGCTCCCATTAGCCATCTTGCCACAAGAGTACAACAAACAAAGGAAAAGCAGATATATGTATTCCTTACGCATTTGGGGTCGTCCTTACTGCTGTGTCTGATCTCCATTGGTTGGAGCCAGACCTTACAATCTAAACTAAAACCCGGTTGGCTAACAACTTAAAACTTTTCTAAACAGGTAAAAGCAATGGAGAACAAAAGGAAAAGAGGAAGTCCAAATAAGGAAGGGGCATAGGCTGTGAGCTGGGACATGCCTGTGAACATGTCCAGCACAGATATCTTGGTTGAAGTACAAGGACATGGAATGTACTACATGCCTGTGAGCATGTCTAGCACAAATACCTTGGTTAAAGCACAAGGACATAGAATGTACTTATTCCTTTACATCTAACAGCTACACAGGTTAGGGCTTAACCAAGAGTCACTAGTAAAAAGCAAGAAGGCTTTGAAGAAAGTCTTTAAAAGAGACTATTCTTTCTAACATTTATTATTATTATTTTTTAACAAGAAAGGAAACTTTGAAGAGGAACTTTTCTACTTCCCACAGAACCCTAGAAGTGGGATTGCTGTGTCAAAGGGTAAATATTAATATATAAGTAATCATGTACTTCTTTTTTAGATGGAGCCTCGCTCTGTCACCCAGGCTGGAGTACAGTGGCACAATCTCGGCTCACTGCAACCTCCACCTCCCAGGTTCAAGAGGTTCTCCTGCCTCAGCCTCCCAAGTAGCTGGGACTACAGACACATGCCATCATGCCTGGCTAATTTTTTTTTTTTTTTTTTTTTTTTTTTTTTTAGTAGAGGTGGGATTTCACGGTGTTAGCCAGGATGGTCTTGGTCTCCTGACCTCGTGGTCTGCCCGCCTCAGCCTCGCAAAGTGCTGAGATTATAGGCATGAGCCACTGTGCCCGGCCGTAATCATGTATTTTTTTGGGTGTAGCCAAGTTTCCCTCCAAAAGAGTTGTTCTGTTTTGCATTCCCAATAACAACCATTTTTCAGTCATTCATTCAATAAACACATGTTGCATATCTACTACGTGTCAGGCACTGGCTTGTTTGCTGAGGATACATACAACAGAGAAACAGACACACAGCCCTTGCACTCAGGAGCCTATAGTCTGGTGAGGAAGTGGAGGGTAAACAGATAATCACACAAATAGTCACTTATAATATGTATTAAGAAGGAGAGGCTGTTGGTGACGGCTCACACCTGTAATCCCAGCTACTTGGGAGGCTGAGGCAGGAGGATCACTTGAGGTCAGGAATTTTTGAGACCACTCTGGGCAACTAGCTACACCTCGTCTCTACAAACAATAAAAAATTAGCTGGGAGTGTGGTGCACTTTTGTGGTCCTAGCTATTCCTGAGGCTGAGGCAGGGGGATCGATTGAGCCCTGGAGTTGGAGGCTATAGTGTGCTATGATCATGCCACTGCCCTTCAGTCTGGCAACAGTGAAATTCTGTCTCAAAAATGGAAGGAAGGGAGGGAGGAAGAAAGGAAGGAAAGGAGGAAGGGAAGGAGGGGAGGGAGGGACCGATTTTATAAGAGTTATGCCTTAACTCAATTTGGGGGATCAAGAAGACCTTCCTGAAGAATAATAACTGAGCTGAAAACTAATGAACAAATCAGAATTAGCCAGAAAATGGGTGAGGGGGAAATACCTGAGGTCAAAGAGGAAATCCAACCAGAAATTACAATAATCAAGTTAGTTAAAAGAGAAACCATTTATAACAAAATCTATAGGGTAGTGATCAGTAGTCCAAATATAATTTATAACTTAAATAATTTTATTGCTTAAAAAAACTGAAAATATGGCCGGGCATGGTGGCTTATGCCTGTAATCCCAGCACTTTGGGAGACCGAGGCGGTGGATCACCTGAGGTCAGGAGTTTGAGACCAGCTTGGCCAACATGGAGAAACCCCGTCTCTACTAAAAATACAAAAATTAGCCTAGCGTGGTGGCAGGCACCTGTAAACCCAGCTACTCAGGAGGCTGAGGCAGGAGAATCGCTTAAACCCAGGAGGTGGAGGTTGCAGTGAGCCAAGATCTCGCCATTGCACTCCAGCCTGGGTGACAAGAGTGAAACTCTTGTCTCAAAAAAAAAAAAAATTAATTAATTATAAATATGCAACTTAAGAACCTAGAAAAAAATAACAAGATAAAAGAAAAATGAAAGTAGGAGAAAATTAATAAAGATAAAATAAGAAATTAATGAAGTAGAAAAGAAAGAAAAAAGCAGTTAGTAGGATAAATTTTTAAACTGGCTCTTTGAAAATACTTTTTTTTTATTCTTTTTTTCATTGGACATTTCTACAAGAAAATACTTTTTAAAAGCACAAAATTGGCGAGGCTCAGTGGCTCACGTCTGTAATCCCAGCACTTTGGGTGACCAAGATGGGCGCATCACTTGAAGTCAGGAGTTCAAGACCAGCCTAGCCAACATGGTGAAACCCTGTCTCTACTAAAAATACAAAAATTAGCCGAGCGTGGTGGAGCACACCTGTAATCCCAGCTACTTGGCTGGCTAAGGCAGGAGAACTGCTTGAACCCAGGAGGCGGAGGTTGCAGTGAGCCGAGATCATACTATTGCACTCCAGCCTGGGCAATAGAGCAAGACTGTCTCAAAAAATAAAGATTAAAAATAACAAAAAAATAAAAATAAAAGTACAAAAATAGACTGGCACAGTGGCTCATGCCTGTAATCTTAACACTTTGGGAGGCCAAGGCCATCAGATCACTTGAGCCCAGGAGTTCAAAACCAGCCTGGGCAACATGGTGAGACCCTGTCTCTGAAAAAAAAAAAATTAGCCAGGCATGGGGCTGCAACTCTGTAGTCCCAGCAACTCCGAAGGCTGAGGTGGGAGGACCACTAGGAGGTTGAGGCTACAGTGACCTATGATCACACCACTGCACTCCCGCTTTGGCAATAGAGACCCCATCTCAAAATAAAATAAAATAAAATAAAATACAGCACAAAATCACTTGCAAGCTTAATTAAGTAAAAAACAGAGAAAATATATATAAAGGATGAGAAAGGAGATATAACTATGATTATAGAAATGACTAAACAATTTAAAAGATGGCATTATGGCAACAAATGCCTTAGTCCATGGGAGACTGTCAGTCAAAATACAAATGGTCAAAATTGGCTCGAGAAGTAAAAAAGCTGAAGAGAACAATAATCAAAGAAAAGAATTAAAAGCCTGTTGAAGAGCTCTCATTAAGACAAGTCATAAAGGCCGGGCGTGGTGGCTGGCGCCTGTAATCCCAGCACTTTGGGAGGCTGAGGTGGGCGGATCACCTGAGGTCGGGAGTTTGAGATCAGCCTGACCAACATGGAGAAACCCCATCTCTACTAAAAATACAAAATTAGCCGGGCATGGTGGCGCATGGCTGTAATTCCCAATTACTCAGGAGGCTGAGGCAGGAGAATCGCTTGAACCCGGGAGGTGGAGGTTGCAGTGAGCCGAGATGGCGCCATTGCACTCCAGCCTGGGCAACAAGAGCAAAACTCCGTCTCACAAAAAAAATGTATTAAAGACCAGCAAGGGAAGGGAATGAGAGCATATACGGAAGAGAGGAGCTTCAGTGGAACTTGCCAAGACCCAGGACATCCAATGTGAACAGAGAGGAGGAAAGACGAGGAGCAATCAAGGAGACTTCGCATACCCAGTGAGGTAGGAGGAAAACCCAGAGAAGGTGTTGTCCTAGAAGTCGTGTTTGCGGGAAGAGAGGGCGTGTCAGATGCTGCTGCTGGGTCTGCTAAGATGAACGAAGACGATCAAGCAAGTACTGAAAAGGACTCGCAGGGTGGGTTTAGAATAGCCTGGAGGAGAGGAATGGGGAGCCAACCCCCCAACTCTCTTGAGGAGTTTTACTACAGAGGTAAGAAAAAAATGGGGTGGTAGCTGGCAGGAAAATCTGGTCAAAAACGTTTGTTTGTCCTGTTCTGTTTCATAAGATGGGATAAATCACAGCATGTCTGCTTGCTGATGGGGATGACTCAGTGGATCACTGCAGGGCAGGTCACTGGCTGAGAATGAGACGGGAGAGGTGCTAGGAGGTTGAGGAGAGAGCAGGAGGTGTGAAACTCTCACTTCAGAGCGCGTGGGAGAGTGAAGGGTCTTCGGCACGGGGTGAGCTTGCTTGGCAGCCTTCCGGCCCCACTCAAGGTGTGTGGTCAAGGATCATGAGAATTAAATGCACTGACGCAGAATATATGAAAAGCACTTAGAACAGAATCTGGCACATAGAAAACGCTATATAAGCATTAGCGATTATTATATAAAGTCAAGTATAGAAAGGTCTAAGACCATCAAACGCATAGTGTTTTATGTATTTATAATGTTTAAGAGTATTTGGCCTACTAGAATGATAATCTTGTAACTCCATTTTAAATGTGTAATGGGGTAATTGATTAAGACTTATGATTTCAAATTGAAATCTTATTAAAGTAATGCACAATACTGAAAAATCTAAGTGAGTTTTAGGCTCACCATATTTATTAGTTTAATTTTCTAGATTGATAAGAATTATTTTGTACTTAGGGAAGTTTTGTTTGTTAAGTGAGAAAACTTAAATACTTAAAAAAGAAATCAAATATATTTAAATTTATCAGTGCAGTTTTATAGTTGTAAAGCTGTTTAATTAACTGAATTCTTAAGTGGGACCAAACAGTATTCAAAGTCACCTTAAAAATTGTTGTTGACATTTATTAGGCTTATAAATAGAATAATAAGATTTGTAAGCTGAACATAAAAGCCTAAGGAGAAACCAAGGTTTTTGAATTTGTAATTTTAATAAATCAACTCCATTTTTAAAACCAAAAATAAACCTTCTTAATAGTCTTCTCTGCAAACAAAAATCATTGTCAAGGGCATCAAAGAACAGCCAGTGCTAGGAGCAGTTGGTTCATGGGTGGGAAGAATCAGAGCCCAAAACAAACTACCTTGCCCTGGGGTCATGCTGGGGGCTGAGCCGTGAGTGAGCACCACGTAGAGAAGGAAGGGAATGGGGGCTGGAAGGAGCGGGGATGGTCACCCCGCTGGGGTGGGAGTTGAGGGTGAAGGGTTGAGTCTTCTAGGCAGCTGGCAGGTGAGTGAGACAAGAGGCGACTTCAGGTATGAGCATTCTTCATTGAATCCTGTATTAGAGTCCCAGAGAACCAGAACCAATAGGATGGATGGATGGATGGATGGATAGATAGATAGATAGATAGATAGAGATAGAAGACAGATAAGATAGAAGATAGATAGATAGATAGATAGATGGAGTGAGAACCTGTCTCTATTAAAAATACAAAAATTATCTGGGCATGGTGGCACATGCCTGTAGCCCCAGGTACTTGGGAAGCCAAGGTGAGAGGATCACTTGAGCACGGGAGACAGAGGTTGTTGCAGTGAGCTGAGATGGAAACACAGCACTCCAGCCTGGGTGACAGAGTGAGATTCTGCCTCGGAAAAAAAAAAGAGAGAGATTAGATAGAGATAGAGATGAGACAGAGATCAGATGGATGGATAGACAGGTAAGAGGAAATTTACTATGGAAATTGGCTCACATGGTTATGGAGGCTGAGAAGTCTCATGATATGTCCTCCGCTTTGTTGTTTATCCAGACCCTCAGCCATTCGGGTGAGGGTGCGTCTTCCTTACTCAGTCAGGCTGATTCAAATGCCACCTCTTCCACCCTCACAGACGTATTCAGAAATAATGCTTTCCCATCAATCACAAGTCCTTTTTTACATTGCTCAGGACATGCCAGTAAAAATGTGAATTGCAACCAGGTGAGGTGGCTCAGGCCTGTAATCCCAGCACTTTGGGGCCAACGCAGAGGATCACTTGGCCCAGAAATTCAAGACCAGCCTGGACAACAAAGTGAGACCCCCATCTCTACAAAAATAAATAAATAAATTTATTAATTAAAAGTGGGCTGGACGTGGTGGCTCAGCTACTCTGGAAGCTGAGCAGGAGAATCGCTTGAACCCAGGAGGCGGAGGTTGCAGTGAGCCAAGATCGCGCTCTGCACTCCAGCCCGGGCGACAGAGCGAGAGTCTATCTCAAAAATAATCATAATAATAATAACTAAATAAATAAAAAGTTAGCTGGGCATGGTGGTGTGCACCAACAGTCCTAGCTACTTGGAAGGCTGAGGCAGGAGGATCCCTTGAGCCCAGGAGTTTGAGGTCGTGGTGAGCTATGATCACGCCATTGCACTCCAGCCTGGCTGACAGAGCAAGACCCTATTGCTTTCAAAAAAAAAAAAAGTGAATTGCTTTTACTTTGATTGCAGAAGTCTTTCTTCTAATACAATCCCAGGCCAGGATTGACCATGTAGGGCCCTGGCTTAAGAGAATCTGAGGCCTCCAGGCAGAAAAGCAATTGTTAAACTGGTCCCTGCATCTCTGTCCTGGCAAGAGGTGCTAATCTGGAAGGCACAGAAGGAGTGCTACTGAGGGACAGAGATAGATTGCTTCTGACACTGTTCCTCAGCCTGGAAGCAGCCATCCTCAGAATGGCTCTTCTCCCTTGGCCTGATTCCTGGTTCAGCCTTCTGGGTTTGGTTTTGTTCCATTCTGTTTTCCAACTCCCATCTATTTAGTGTTTACTATGTGCCAGGCAATGCTCTCAGTTCTATACTCAGTCATCTTGTTAAGTCCTCATCAGAACTGTAGAGGAAGGTCTCCCGACTCCCCAGTAAGGTCACCTGACTGGTTAGCCTCGCCTGACAGCTCAAACTCTTTTTTTTTTTTTTTTTTTTTTGAGACGGTGTCTCACTCTGTCGCCTAGGTTGGAGTGCAGTGGTGCAATCTCAGCTCACTGCAGCCTCCGACTCCCAGGTTCAAGCAATTCTCTGCCTCAGCCTCTCAAGTAGCTGGGATTACAGGCACCTGCCATCACACCTGGCTAATTATTTGCATTTTTAGTAGAGACGGGGTTTCATCATCTTGGCCAGCCTCGTCTTGAACTCCTGACTTCGTGATCTACCCACCTCAGCCTCCCAAAATGCTGGGATTACAGGTATGAGCCACTGCGCCTGGCCTTTTTTTTTTTTTTTTTTTTTTGAGATGGTGTCTCACTCTGTTGCCTGGGCTAGAGTACAATGGCACAATCTCAGCTCACTGCAACCTCTGCCTCCCAGGTTCAAGCGATTCTCCTGCCTCAGTCTACCAAGTAGCTGTGATTACAGGGGTACGCCACCATGCTCAGCTAATTTTTGTGTGTTTTTAATTGAGATGGGGTTTCACTATATTGGCCAGGCTGGTCTCAATCTCCTGACCTCAGGTGATCCATTCACCTAGACCTCCCAAGGTGCTGGGATTACAGGTGTGAGCCACTGTGCCCAGCTGAGCCAAAACTCTTAATCACGGCAATGGTTTGGATGTGTGTCCCTCCAAAACTCATATACTGGAACTGAAACCCCAAGAGATGGTATTAAGAGGCGGGGTCTTTTGGGAGGTGATGAAGTTATGAGGGACTGCCCTTGTGAATGGAATTAGTGCCCTGATGAAAGGGCTCAAAGGAACTAGCTAGGCCCCTTCCTGCCCTTCCCCCTTGTACCACGTGAGGGTGTCTTGGTAAGAAGATATCATCAACGGAGCAGGCCCTTCCCGAACGCTAAACCTGTCAGCACCTTGGTCTTGGAACTCTCAGTCTCCAAAACGGTGAGAAAATAACTGTTTGTTCTTTATAAATGGTAATTTGTTATAGCAGCACAAATGGACTAAGGCAACCACTATGCTACTCTGTAACAAAGTTCACCTCCCAGAGACTCTGACATCAGGCTTAATGCCGCTGGCCTGAACCTCAGTCTTCTCAGGTATAAAATGGGAATCATGCATCCTGTGTATTAGGCAGTTCTATGAATTAACAGGGACAACTGCTCCAGGGCATAGAGAAAGAAGAAAACATCCTTGGTTTTCTTTAAGAAGATCTTGGCCCCCAGACTCGACAAGGATCATACAGAAAAGAAAAAGACAAGACCAATCTCCCTTACTCGTTTTGCTGCAAAACTCCTGAATAAAATGGAGGCAGAATGAAAACTGTTGCTGGGTGTGGTGGCTCACACCTGTAATCCTAGCTGTTTGGGAGGCTGAGGCAGGAGCATTGCTTAGGCACAGGAGTTCCAGACCAACCTAGGCACCATAGCAAGACCCTATCTCAAAAACCAGAAAAGATAAAAGGCCCGGGGTTGTGGCATGAGCCTGTAGTCTGAACTACTTGGGAGGCTGAGGCAGGATTCCTTGAGCCCATAGGCCACTACACTCCAGCCTGGACAACATAGCAAGACCCTGCCTCTAAAAAAAAAAAAAGAGAGAGAAATGCTGTATTTCTTATACAACTAAGTTTGCAGGCTGAGTTCATCCTCTGAAAAATATTAGCAAGGACAAGTTAACAGTGTATTAGGATAGAAATATACTTTGATCAAGTGGTGTTTATTATAGGAATGTTAGGATGGTTCAATATTAATAACTCTATTAATGTAATTTATTCTAGGAAATACTCTATAATAATGGTTTAAAAGAAAAATATGCCATGACCAAGTGGTATTAGTTACAGGAATAAAAAGATAGATCAATATTAGAAAATCTATTAATATAATTTATCTTATTAATAGGTAGAAAAAGAAAACTATATATTAAAAGATAATGAAAATGCACTTGATAAATATAATATCCATATAATTAAGTTTTTAAAACCTTTGTAAAATAGAAATAAGATACTTGCTTATGATTTTTTTAAATGTCTCAGACCAACCTTATGCATCATATTTCACAATGAAACTCTAGTTCCATTAAGCGAAGAACAATCAAGGGTCCCAATCACGACCCTTAATTAACATTGTTCTGAAAGTCCTAGTTCATTTAGTTAGGGAAACACATGAAATGATATATAAATATTAGAAGGAAGGAGGCAAATTAAGCATTATATAAAGTTAATATGATTATATATCTAGAAATCCCTCCCCCAAAAAAATCCATTAAAAATATTAAGTGAGTCCAGGAACATAACCAATTATAAAGCAAATGTACAAAAATCAATAGCATTCTCACCAAACAATAGAAAGTAGTTAGAGGCTGAATGCAGTGGCTCATGCCTGTAATCTCAGCATTTTGGGAGGCTGAGGCGAGCGAATCACTTGAGGTTAGGAGTTCAAGACCAGCCTGGGCAACATGGTGAAACCCCATCTCCACTAAAAATACAAAAATTAGCTGGGCACAGTGGCACACACCTGTAGTCCCAGCTACTTGGGAGGTTGAGGCAGGAGAATCACTTGAGTCTGGAAGGCGGAGGTTGCAGTGAGCCAAGATTGTGCTACTGAACTCAAACATGGGCGACAGAGTGACACTCCATCTCAAAAAAATTTTTAAAAAGTAGTTAGAAAAGATATGGGCAAAGATTCCATTCATAATATCAGTAAAGATATACCCACCTATTTCCCTCAAATTAACATCAAAATTTACATATTCCAACTCAAAATCCCTAAAGACCTTATCTTAGAATTTAGAAAGCAATTCTATAATTAAATTGAAGCAATAAAGCTATAAAAATATTCAGGAAAAGTCTGAAAAATAAGATTGAGAAGGGACTTGCCCATCCATTAAAATATATTACAAAGTTTAAAAAATTAAAACAATATGGCACTGGCACAGATATTTTAAAATTTAAAAGGATTTTGGCTGGGCACAGTGGCTCATGCCTGTAATCCCAGCACTTTGGGAGTCTGAGGCAGGCAGATCACTTGAGGTCAGGAGTTTGAGAACAGCCTGGCCAACATGGTGATACCTATCTCTACTAAAAATATAAAAATTAGCCAGGCGTAGTGGCACATGCCTGTAATCCCAGCTGCTCCAGAAGCTGAGGCAGGAAAATCACTTGAACCCAGGAGGTGGAGGCTGCAGTGAATCGAGATTGTGCCACTGCACTCCAGCCTGGGAGACAAAGCAAGACTCTGTCTCAAAATATATATATAGAGAGAGAGAGAGAGAATAAATAATATATATATATATATATTTAAAAGGATTTTATTCTCATCAGACGTGGTAAGGTGATAGACACAGACAACTTCCCTGGAAAGAAGGGATTATTATTGACAGTTCCCAGGAAGGTGCATGCCACACTATGCAGGGCCACACGGAGAAGCACCAGGGTCAGTCAAGAGGCAGAAGGAGTAGGGGAACACATGAGCAGGGGGAACGCATACACAGGGGCCCTCTCTGCGGTACTCCTGGGAAGGAGTGGGTGAAGCCAGGTAAGCAGCTGAACAGGTTTAGAATTGGATAGTTTGAATAATTTTGCTAGCTCTGGGATAAAGAGGCAGTCCCTGGTTGTCCAACACCTGGCTCTGCAGCAGTGTAGAGCAGGAGGAATTTTGGGTTGGTGTGTTAGATAAGATAGTTTCGGGTATGGGCTCCAGATTGGTCTGTTTGCATACAGAACAACTTGCATTTAAACAACTTGCCCAGCTGGGCATGGTGGCTCACACCTGTAATCCCAGCACTTTGGGAGGCTGAGGTGGAGTCAGGAGTTCAAGACCAGCCTGGCCAACATGGTGAAATGCCATCTCTGCTGAAAAACACAAAAAATTAGCCAGATGTGGTAGCGTGTGCCAGTAGCCCCAGCTACTTGAGAGGCTGAGGCACAAGGATCACTTGAACCCGGGAGGTGGAGGTTGCAGTGAACCAAGATCACACCACTGTACTCCAGCCTGGGCCACAGAGTGAGGAAAAAAAAAAATAGTAATCGTAAGACTGATGAAACAGACTATTTGTGGCAATAAGATATCAAATTATAAACAATACATAAGGCCATGCCAAGCTAGGGTTAAGTCATGCACTCCTACACTTATAGAATAAATTATGGGCCAGGTGTGGTGGCTCACACCTGTAATTCCAGCACTTTGGGGTCCCGAGGCTGGATGATCGCTTAAGGCCAGGAGTCCAAGACCAGCCTGGGCAACATAGTGAGATCCTGTCTCTATTTCTAAAATAAAGTAAAATTTTAAAAATTTTTTTAAAAATTAAGAATAAATTAGACCAAGCACGGTGGCTCACGCCTATAATCCCAGCACTTTGGGAGGCCGAGACAGGTGGATCACTTGAGGTGAGGAGTCTGAGACCAGCCTGGCCAACATGGTGAAACCCCGTCTCTACTAAAAATACAAAAAAAAAAATTAGCTGGATGTGGTGGTATGCACCTGTAATCCCAGCTACTCGGGAGGCTGAGGCAGGAGAATTGCTTGAACCCGGGAGGCAGAGGTTGCAGGGAGCCAAGATCACATCACTGCACTCCAGCCTGGGCGATACAGCGAGACTCTGTCTCAAAAAAAAAGAGAGAATAAACTATGTTCTATTTCCTTTTTCTTTAGCAGCTAAACAAACCCTAGCCTTGAGACAAACGATAGTAAAACAGTTGCAGCTCATTTACCGTCAGACTCTGACTAACTGACCCCTCCCCCTGCCCCACTCCACAAGCCATAACTACAGCTTTGACTGGACAAGAGACTCATTTCAGTAACTTTCTCCTGATAAGAGATCACCACTCATGGACTGGTTCTAGCTGGTTTACAGAGGCTACATTTGAGTGCCTTTGTGTTCCTGCTTCACCTTTTGATGTATAGGGCTTAATCATAAGGCATTTAAATGTTATGTTTCTACCCCAAAGTGAACATGGGATGCATGTAACATGTGTTTGTTCAGTATGCCTGTGTCAGGCCCCCCTTTGTGAATATTCATGGCTCCGCCTATAACCTGCTGAATATGTATACTTGACCACCCCATTCGGCATAAATCCCTGTTGCATTCTCTCTTTCCAAGGGGCTTCTAAGGGGCTTCTGCTGGAAGCTGTACCTCTCAGTGTGCAGAATGGCCAGCCTGCAGGCTGTAACCCTTTACGAGAAATAAAGTCTTTCCAAATTTATAAATGGTGTGATTTTTTCCAGTTAACAATCTGGAAATCAGCTTTAACTGGGCATCTTATATTTTATTTGCTAAATCTAACCCTGGGAGGAGTGACTCTTCTAAGAAAAGCAAATGACCAATTAACCACACTGAAAATGAAATACATGCAAATAAAAATAGTTAAAAGAAACTTTTACTTGTCAATTAGGGGAAGATTAAAAACTGGGCTGGGCACGGTGTCTCACACTGGTAATCCCCGCATTTTGGGGGGGCCAAAGTGGGAGGGTCACTTGAGCCCAGGAGTTCTATGAGACCATCCTGAGTAACATAGGAAGACCCTGTCTCTAGAAAAAAACCAAAACATTAGCCGGGCATGGTGGCAGACATGTCCCAGCTACTCGGGAGGCTGAGGTAGGAGGATGACTTGAGCCCAGGAGGTCAAGGCTGCAGCGAGCCGTGATCACACCACTGCACTCCAGCCTGGCTGACAGAGCGAGACCCTGTCTCAAAAAATAAATAAACAAAAATTAGTAAATTAATAAATTTGTTAAACTGGCCAAACCCAGGATTGGTGAAAGGGCAGGGGAATAGTCATGCCCCCTCTAACTAGGACATCAGTCGGTTTTTTTTTCAACATTTCCAACCCTGTAGAGACCCGACCCTCAGTATTTGCCTCTTCACCTCATTCACTCCTCAACCCATCAGAGTCTGGCTTCTGCCACCCTCACACCATTAAACGGCTCTTCCTCATCTCTAAAATCCAAGGGGCATCTCTCTTCTTGGTCTCACCCAATGCCTTTGATCCTTCTTCGTCATGCACCCTCTTCCTTAGCGTCCCTGGCCCCCAACTCTCCATCTCCAACTACTTTTCCCATCACCACTTCCCAGTCTTCTTCTCTGTCCATCTCTTCGGTACTGATGTTCCTCTCTTTTCTCTATTAAGTCCTCCTCCTTCCACAGTCTCCATGGGAATGCTCATACCACAGATCAAGGCCCCACTGACCTCTGCTTTCAGACAGCCAAACCTACAAACCCAACTGTTTACTGGACTCCAGTACTCCATGGAGCATCTCAAACCCAAATGACCAAAACAAACATCATCTTCACCACTAATCTTCATCTCAGAAAAAGCCACTGCCATCAAATGAACTGTTCAAACCAGAAACCTGGGTGTCATTCTGAATTGCCCTCTCTCCTTCTCCACCCACAACCAAACCATCACCAAATGTTTTCACCATCGGTTCTGCTTTCAAACTTCTCTCACATCCCTCCACTGACTGTCACTTCCGCTGCCACTACATCACCCAAACCAGCTTCAACTCCTTCGTCTGTCTTCCTCGCCCCTACAACTCAAGAGAAAACAGGCACAGGGAAGAAAAAGAAATTCGCAATGCCCACGTGCAGTGGCTCATGCCTGTAATCCCAGCACTTTGGGAGACCAAGGCAGGTAGATGACTTGAGGTCAGGAGTTCAAGACCAGCCTGGCCAATATGGTGAAACCCCGTCTCTACTAAGAATACAAAAATTAGCCAGGTGTGGTGGCGGGCACCTGTCATCCCAGCTACTCAGGAAGCTGAGGCAGGAGAATCACTTGAACCCAGGAGGCAGAGGTTGCAGTGAGCTGAGATTGTACCATTGCACTCCAGCCTGGGCAACAAGAGTGAAACTCCATCTCAAAAAATATATGTACAATTTGCAAAAGAAATTCGAATGACCAAGAAGCATGAAAGAATGATCGACTCTGTTGGGAATTAAACAGACACCCAACTTTAAAGCGAATGAGAAAAAAATCAAGATACTGCCTTTGCCTAAACAATTAGCAAAGATAAAGAAAGTGCCGGTCCATAGCAGTAATTAAGTTCTGGAGAAATGGGATATTCTCACCCTGGAATTAACCCTTTTGAAGAGGATTTTTTAATGCAAAATTTAATTTCCAAATTCTAAATGAGCAGAAACTGTACCCCAGAAATTCCTCTTCTAGGAATTTATCCTAAGGAGTTGATTTGGCACAGCACTGAGCACTTACTCTGGGTATTTTCTCATTTAATCTTCAGAGCAATCAGTCATGTGAGGCTGGGAATATTGAGCCTATTATACAGATGAGCAAACTGAAAGTTAAACAAGTAACTTTCCCAGGATGCTTGTAAGCGTCAGGGTCCAAACCACAGGCTTAAAAGCCCCCACTCTGCTGTCTCCTTGGCATGAAGGTCTTGTCCGGTAGAGGAAGCAGATGCAGGAGAAATATCTTCTGGGTGTCTCCTGCCTGGGTGGGTCTGTAGGGAGGCAGTAACGCAGCAAGTCAGAGAAGGGACATTTATGGAACCACGAGGGCAGCCCTAGAGTCTATGGAGGGGCTTGGAGGCAGCCATCTGTCCGTGGGGTGGATTTCCAGGGAACTTGTTTTGCTTTTGTGCCTGCATAGAAAATAGGTATTTTTACTTAACTGGCTTAGGGGAGTGGATGGACATTATAGAGAAATTGGCCACAGTGGGATTACTTACGCCATGGCAATTAGTGAACGCTACAAATCAGAGTGTATCAATTAGGAACTGGTTCAAGCCCACATAAGCTAGCCAACAGTGGCTTAAGTGAGTAGAAAGATTTTATTTTGTCTCCAGCACCCATATGGCTGGTAGCTGCTTCTGTCTTCTGCTCTGCTGTTCTGCGGCTCTGGCATCACAGCCAAGTAAGAAAGAGGAAACCACAGATACGGAAAATATGACGAGCAGAGTCTGCCATAGAGGGATAGAGTCCCCAGGCCACCTTTGCCACCACCCCTGTGGTGCCTTGATGCAAAAGTAAAGTAATGGCCAAGTGTGGTGGCTCATGCCTGTAATCCCAGTGCTTTGGGAGGCCAAGGCAGAAGGATCGCTTCAGGCCAGGAATTCAAGACTAGCATGACGATGTAGCTAGACTCCATGTCTACAAAACTTTTTTTAAAAAATTGGTGGGGCTGGGTGTGGTGGCTTACTACTGTAATCCCGACACTTTGGGAGGCCTAGGTGGGCAGATCGCTTGATCCCAGGAGTTCAAGACCAGCTTGGGCAACATGGTGAAACCCCATTTCTACCAAAAATACAAAAATTAGCATGGCATGGTTGCGCACACCTATAATCGCAGCTACCCAGGAGGCTGAGGTAGGAGGATTGCTTGAACCTGGGAGGTGGAGGTTGCAGTGAGCTGAGATGGTGCCACTGCACTCCAGCCTGGGTGAGACCCCTTCTCAAAGAAAAGAAAAGAAAAAATAGGCAGACATGGTGGTTCATATCTGTAATCCTATTTACTCAGTAAGCCGAGTCGGGAGGATCATTTGAGCCCAGGAGTTCAAGGTCACAATGAGCTATGATTGTGCCACTGAACTCCAGCCTGGACAGCAGAGTGAGACCCTGTCTCTAAAAACAATGAAATAAAAAATAAAATGAAATAAAATCGGTTCTGAGAGCTCTGAAAGCCAAATGGTGAGAGAAGCAGCTAAGGGAAGTTTTGGAGGGACTGTGTATCTTCAAAGCTCTGTTCTGTTTCTGTATGTACCGGACGGGCAGCCCCTGCCTTCACCTCTGTCTCCCTGAGCATATATGACAGAGTGGCCTTGGCAGGGACATTGGCCTTATCAGGCTGGGCAGTGGTGACTGGGGCTTCAAGAGGCTTCTCCATGGGGCCTCAGCCAGAGAGTTGATGCCACCAGGGGACTGTAGTTTACTAACTAGTTTGGGGACCCTTGTATTGGTAAATTGGCTCTAAATTTTTCTTTAATTTAAGAAAACCACCCTGATTTGTAGCATTCACTAATTTCCATGCTATAAATATTCCCACTGGGGCCAATTTCAAGCTACCACCATATAACAAGCAGCTCGCTCACAGGATTCCTGAAGATTTAACAATTGGCTGTCGGGCACCTGTGCATGCTGACTCTACCACGCCACTCCTTGAGCCCTACTTTGGGGACTCCCAGACATAACTGGGGAGCCCTCTGAGGAGAGATTGAGGATTTGTCATCACAAATGGGGTGGTGAGACAGTCAAGGAATTAAACCCAATTTTGTAGTAAGAAACTGATAAAGTTAGGTACCCAAGCTATATGTGCAATAAAATGTTTTAATATGCATACTTATTGCAAATAGACACAATGCAAATTTATCTATTCAGTAACATTTATCGAGAACCTCTTCTGTGCCAGGAACTGTTCTAGACACTGAGGATGATTAAAGTGAATAAGATAAAGTTTTTGTCCTTTTGGAGTCTAGAGCATATGAAATAACATCAGATAGTTACAATTATTATGAAGAAAATTAAAGCAAAGAAAGGGATGGAGAGTGCTAGGACTGCCAAGTGCAGTGGGTCAAGCCTGTAATCCTAACATTTTGGGAGGCTGAGGCGGGTGGATCACAAGGTCAGGAGTTCGAGACCAGCCTGGCCTACATGGTGAAACCCTGTCTCTACGAAAAAAAAAAATACAAAAAATTAGCTGGGCATAATGGCAGTGCCTGTAATCCCAACTATTGGAGAGGCTGAGGCAGGAGAATCGCTTGAACCCGGGAGGCAGAGGTTGCAGTGAGCCAAGATCGCACCACTGCACTCCAGCTCAGATAACAGAGTGAGACTCTGTCTCAAAATAAATAAATAAATGGATGGATGAATGTTATCAAAATAGAATGTGGGCCAGGGGCAGTGGCTCACACCTATAATCCCCGCACTTTGGGAAGGTGAGGCAGGCAGATTACTTGAGTACAGGAGTTCGAGACCAACCTGGGCAACATAGTGAGACAGCTTCTCTACAAAAAACAATCAAAAATTAGCCAGGGGTAGTGGTGCATGCCTGTTGTCCCAGCTACTCAGGAGGCTGAGAGATGAGAGGGTGGCTTGAGCCCGGGAGATCGAAGCTGCAGTGACCCATGATCACAGTCATTGTACTCCTGTCTGGGCGACTAAGTGAGATCTTGCCTCAAAAACCAAAACAAACAACAACAAAAAGAATGTGGGTGGGAGAGGGAGCAGAGAAACCAATAGCCAATAGGGGCTTTTGCTACAGTTTGGGTGAGAAATGATGGTGATGGTGGTTTGAGCTAAGGTCGTAGAAGTGGGGGAAGTAAGAAGTGGCTAGATTGAACTAGAGTAGACAAGATTTAACAAGGAACTGGATATGAGATGAAAGGGAAAGAAAATGAATCTTGGATAACTCCAGTACTTTTGCATTTCCCACTCTAAATTTTGGTATTGCTAGGGAGGGGCAGGTTTGGGTGGGAAGCATCACTATGTCTTTATTTTGCCTTCATTCCTAAAGGATATTTTTGCTGGGTATAGAATTCTGGGTTGACATTTTTTTTCTTTCCATGTATTACACATTTGGAAGAAAAACAATCATAAAGGAGACATTTTCAGACAAATAAAAACTGAAACAGTTTGCCACCAGCAGATCTAAATATACCAAAGACATTCTAAATATTTTATTTCTAGCAGATAGAAAATGATCTTGGCTGGGGGTGGTGGCTTACACCTGTAATCCCAGAATTTTGGGAGGCCAAGGCAAGCAGATCTCTTGAGTCCAGGAGTTTGAGACCAGCCTGGGCAACATGGGGAAACCCCATCTCTACAAAAAAATACAAAAAATCAGCCAGGAGTGATGGCACGTGCCTGTAGTCCCAGCTACTCAGGAGGCTAAGGTGGGAGGATCACTTGAGCCTGGGAGGTTGAGGCTGCAGTGAGCCATGACTGTGCAACTGCACTCCAGTCTGGGTGACAGAGCAAGATCCTGCCTGCCTGTCTAAAATTTTAAAAAAAGAAAAAGAAAAAGATCTCAAGTAAGAAGTTTATTTTATTTTATTTTATTTTATTTTATTCTTGAAACGGAGTTTTGTTCTTGTTGCCCAGGTTGGAGTACGTGGTGTGATCTTAGCTCACTGCAACCTCCACCTCCCAGGTTCAGGCGATTCTCTTGCCTCAACCTCTCAAGTAGCTGGGATTACAGGCATGCACCAACACGTCTGGCTAATTTTGTATTTTTAGTAGAGACAGGGTTTCACTATGTTGGTCAGGCTGGCCTCGAACTCCTGACCTCAGGTGATCCACCCACCTGGGTCTCCCAAAGTGCTGGGATTACAGGGTGAACCACCACTCCTGGCCCTAAAGTAGGAGGTTTAAATGAACACTGCATGTATATAAAATAATAGACTGCAAGGTTTAAAACATAAATATTTCAGTTAAAAGGCAAAGATTACCAGACTAAATAATAAAAATCTAATTATATATTGTCTCAAGGAAACACACCTAAAACACAAATATACAAAAATTTGAAAATGGGCTGCGTGTGGTGGCTCATGCCTGTATTCTCAGTACTTTGGGAGGCTGAGGCAGGCCACTCACTTGAGCCTAGGAGTCTAGGACCAACCTAGGCAAAATAGTGAGACCTCATCTCTACAAAAAATAGAAAAAATTAGCTGGGCATGGTGACACACGCATGTACTCCCAGCTACTCAGGAGGCTGAGGTGGGAGGATTGCTTGAGCCCAGGAGGTTGAGGCCACAGTGAGCCAAAACTGTGCCACTGCACTCCAGTCACTGTGACAGAGCTAGACTTTCTCAATTTTTAAAAAGAAAAGGAAGGCTGGGCGTGGTGGCTCTCACTTGTAATCCCAGCACTTTGGGAGGCCGAGGTGGGTGGATCACTTGAGGTCAGGAGTTTGAGACAGTCTGGCCAACATCGGGAAACCCTGTCTCTACTAAACATACAAAATTAGCTGGGCATGGTGGCGCATGCCTGTAATCCCAGCTACTCAGGAGGCTGAGGCATGAGAATGACTTGAGCCTGGGAGGTGGAGGTTGTAGTTAGCCAGGATCACGCCACTGCACTCCAGCCTGGGCGACAGAGTGAGACTCAGCCTCAAAAAAAAAAAAAAAAAAGAAGAAGTATATTATGCAAAACTGTCTTAGGCTGCTGTAACAGAATATCTAACACTGGATAATTTATAATATATAGAAATTTGTTTTCACAGCTCTGAAGACTAGGAAGTCCAAAATCAAAGTGCTAGTATCTGGCAAGGGCCTTCTTGCTGCATAATAACACGGTGCAAGGCAGAGAGCAAAGGAGTGAAAGAGAGTAAGAGAGAAAGAGTGAGAGAGAGAGTACGCCAGAGGGGGGATAACCCACTCCCAGCGTTAATCCGTTCATGAGGGTTCAGCATTTACAACCTAAACACTTCTTAAAGGTCTCACCTCTCAACACTGTCAAAATGGCAATTAAATTGCAACATGAATTTTGAAGGGGACACACATCCCAGTCATAGCAAATACTAAACAGAAGTCTGTTGAAATTAAATCAAGTTGAAATAAGGTTACAGAAGACAATAGACTTCAAAGCCAAAATCATTTCATAATGGGAGAGGTCATTTCATAATGATAAAAATTTAATTAGCCAGGAAAACATAACAATTCTAAATAGACATGTACCTAATAACATGCTTTTTGTTTTATTTATTTATTTATTTGAGACGGAGTTTTACTCTTGTTGCACAGGCTGGGTCCAATGGCGCGATCTCAGCTCGCTGCAACCTCTGCCTCCCAGGCTCAAGCCATTCTCCTGCCTCAGCCTCCAGAGTAGCTGATATTACAGATGCCTGCCACCATACCCAGATAATTTTTTGTATTTTTAGTAGACACAGGGTTTCACCATGTTCCCCCAGCTGGTCTCGAACTCCTGACCTCAGGTGATCCACCCACCTCGGCCTCCCAAAGTGTTGGTATTACAGGCATGAGCCACCGCACCCGGCCCTAACATGATTTTTAAAGGGTGTAAAGTAAAAAATAAAAAATGGCAGAATGACAAAGAGAAACAGACAAATCCAGAATCGTAGCGGGAAATGTTAACATATCTCTCTCCAGTAGTTGCTAGAACAAGCAGACAAAACAGTCGGTAATAACACAGAGGATGTAATGATTAACAAGCCTGACCTAGTAGACGTGTATAGCACGGTCCATATTGTTTCCTGACCTAGTATGCAGCCACTGCAGAGTCCATGTTGTTTCGGCGCTCATGAAGGATTTCTAGAAATCAACTATATCCTATATCCTTGGCCATTAAGCAAGTCTGAACAAATGCCAGAGTATTGGAATGATACAGAGTATGGTTTCAAATCACAATGCGTATATGCTATAAATTAACAAAGAAATGGTAATCATAAAATCCCCATGTATTTGGAAATTAAGATGTTTCTAAGTAATCCATGTTATTTATTGACTACATAAAATCAAAATAATAATATCTCCCGGGGGTTAAAAAAATAAGAAAAAACACATAGCAACAATAGCATGTAAGCTGGAGGCTGGTTAATGCAGTTAAAGTGTTTTGAGGTTGTTGCATAGTTCAGGGAAAAAAGGCATTGATTAATTTTTGACTTTGATAAGTCGGGAAGCAAGCTGAAATTACCAGGGTAACTACTACAAGGATAGAAACAGAAAAGAGATCTTTCAAACTAGGGGAAAAAGGGAACAAGACAAAATAACAGACCTCTCTCATAATTAATGGAAGCAGCAGACAAAAATGTAAGTAGGGATTTATAAGATTTGAATATATGTGAACTTCTGCATGAACATTCACCAGGCCGCTTCCAGCTATAGCTGGGACTGGGGTGAGTCTGGCTTAGCGTGCTAAGGTTTAGTTCACTAGTGGAATCTGGGCCCCAGGAACATTAGTCCCAAGGTGGAGCCCCCACCATATCTCTTAGACCTCTCACTTCAATCTGTTTCAGTCAACTTTCATCTTCCAGTTTCTGCATCTCATTACCTAAAGGCATTTTTAACTTTCCTTTTTTTTTTTTTTTTTTTTTTTTGAGACAGAGTCTTGCTCTGTTGCCCAGGCTGGAGTGCAGTGGCACAATCTCGGCTCACGGCAACCTCGCCTCCCAGATTCAAGTGATTCTTGTGCCTCAGCCTTCCCGGTAGCTGGGATTACAGGCGCCCACCATCATGTCTGGCTAATTTTTTGTGTTTTTAGTAGAGACAGGCTTCCACAATGTTGCCCAGGCTGGTCTCAAACTCCTGAGCTCAGGAAATCCGCCCGCCTTGGCCTCCTAAAGTGCTAGGATTATAGGCATGAGCCACTGCATCTGACCAAAGCTTTTCTCTTTTCACTTTATATTTTATTTTTATATTTTTTTTGAGACAGGGACTCTCACTCTGTCACACATGCTGAAGTGCAGTGGCACGATATCTACTCACTGCAGCCTCCATCTCTTGGGCCGCAGTGACCCTCCCACCTCAGCCCCCCACATAGCTGGGACTACAGCATGATAAGCCACCATGCCCAGCTAATTTGTGTGTGTGTGTGTGTGTGTGTGTGTGTGTGTGTGTGTGTGTTTTTAGTAGAGATGGAGTTTGCCATGTTGCCCAGGCTAGTCTTGAACTCTTGTACTCAAGCGGTCCAACCACCTTGGCCTCCCAAAGTGTTGGGATTACAGGTGTGAGCCACCACTCCCAGCAGGTTTTTGGAGCTACAAAAGACATCTCTGCCTGGAAAGTGACTGTCAGGATAGGTGTATAAATACCCCAGCTCCCTCACCCACCTGGGAAGAGGACCCTGAGGCTTTCTTCAGCTTCCCCATGGACTTTAGGTCCAGTTGCCCAGAGTAGTCTCTGGTGTGATAATATACCCCTTCCCAGGAGCCTTCCCTCTCTTGTACACTTCCCAGTCCTCTACTGGTGTCTCCTGTACTTCCTGAATTACTGGACACTGAAGTCCATGTCTCAGGGTCGGTCTCTGGGGGAAGCAGACTTTTGCTGACATGTCTCTTGGCCACTTCCCAGGACCCGTGTTAAGAGAGGCAATTCCCCCAAGCGTCTGTTAGACACAAGAGCCATCCCTGAGTGGCTGCTGCTCCAAGGGCTGTGTGCTCACAAAAGCCACGGACCTGGGCCGTGGGAGAATCTTCTCTGTTTGGCAGGGAACCACAAGACTCAGCATTGCGCTGGCCAGCTTCTAGAACTCAGCTGGCAAGAAAGTCTGTAGGACCCAGAGTGTGTCTCTTCAAGCTCAGAAGACAGCAGGCAAATCAGCAGCTCAAGACCATGCGACCTCAGGCCGGGGTGACCCAGATCAAAGCTCTTCTGACCAATCCCCCAGGGAAGACTTGGTATCTTTGTTGCCAAGTACACAAACTTTCTTAAGGGGAAATGAGTCCAGGACTTTCAGGCTCCATTTAGGTTTCAAAAGAGCTAGACAGAGGACCTTCCTGGCTCCTTGGACACAAATCCTCCCATTCTGTGGCTGCAGCAGCACAAAGGGAATTTAACAAACCTTATTTCAGTAGTTGGGACCCAGCACAATTTGGAGGAAAGAGGATAGACTTTAGAACCAGGAAGAGCTCCATTCAAATCCCAGTGTTGCCACTCGCGACCTAGATAATGTTGACAACTGACTTAACCTCTCCAAATTGCACTTTCCTCACCTGCAAACCAGGTATAATAAGCATATTACCTTACAAAGTCCTTGTGGGGGTTAAATTAAATCATGCTTATAAAAAACTTAGTATAGTATCTGGTACATAGGAAATAATAAATGGTACCATTGTTACCGTGATTGCCACAGCTTGATTATAATCACAAAAAAAAATTGAAACAACTTAAATTATATCAATGGGGAAATTGGTTAAATAAAGATGTTGGCTGGCTGTGGTGGCTCACACCTGCAATCTCAGCACTTTGAGAGGCTAGGACAGGTGGATTATTTGAGATCAGGAGTTCGAGACCAGCCCGGCCAACATGGTGAAACCTGGTATCTACTAAAAATACAAAAATTAGTCAAGCATGGTGCCAGGTGCCTGTAGTGCCAGCTACTTGGGAGGCTGAGGTAGGAGAATCACTTCAGTCAGGGAGGTGGAGGTTGCAATAAGCAATGATCACACCTCTGCACTCCAACCTGGACAACAGAGTGAGACTCTGTCTCATAAAAAAAAAAAAAAAAAAAAAGTCTTACATCCCTATATGCAGTAGAATGTGTGCAGCCATTAAAAATTATGATGCATGAGTGGGTGCGGTGGCTCATGCCTGCAATCCCAGTACTTTGGGATGCCGAGGCGGGTGGATCACGAGGTCAGTAGTTCAAGACCAGCCTGACCAACGTGGAGAAACCCCATCTCTACTAAAACTTCTAAAAATTAGCCAGGCATGGTGGTGCATGCCTGTAATCCCAGCTACTTGGGAGGCTGAGGCAGGAGAATTGCTTGAACCCAGGAGGTGGAGGTTGCAGTGAACCGAGATCACCCCATTGCACTCCAGCCTGAGCAACAAGAGCAAAAACTCTGTCTCAAAAAAAAAATTATGATGCAGGTTTATACCTGTTGATGTGGAAAACTGTTCATGTATTTATTATTTAGTAGGAAAAAGCAGGTTACATATCAATATATACAGTGTGAACTGATTTTATGTTTAAATGCAAGTTTGGGCCAGGCACAGTGGCTCACACCTATAACCCCAGCACTTTGGGAGGCCGAGGCAGGTGGATCACCTGAGGTCAGGAGTTCGAGACCAGCCTGGCCAACATGGCAAAACCCTGTCTCTACTAAAAATACAAAAATTAGCCATGTGTGGTGTCCCAGCTACTCATGAGGCTGAGGTGGGAGAATCACTTGAACCCGGGAGGTGGAATCCACTGCACTCCAGCCTGGGCAACAGAGCAAGACTCCCTCTCAAAAATAAGAATAATAAATGCAAGTTTGTATATGTATACATTGATGTATGTATAATAATAGGTATAAATGCATAGAAAAATATTTGGAATAAGATATACCAAACCTTTAATGGTGCTTGTCACTGCAGGGTGGTACATGGGTAGATTTTTTTAAATTTCTGCTTATCTGTATTTTAACTTTTTAAAATAATGACCATGTGTAATAAAAAATAATAAAACATGAAAATGGGCCAGGCGTGGTGGCTCATGCCTGTAATCCCAGCACTTTGAGAGGACGAGGTGGGTGGATCATGAGGTCAGGAAATCAAGAGCAGCCTGGCTAACACAGTGAAACCCCGTCTCCACTAAAAATACAAAAAACAAAAAATTAGCCGGGTGTGGTGGCACGCACCTGTAGTTCCAGCTACTCTGGAGGCTGAGGCAGGAGAATCGCTTGAACCTGGGAGGCAGAGGTTGCAGTGAACCAAAATCACGCCACTGCACTCCAGCCTGGGCAACAGAGCGAGACTCCATCTCAAAAATAAAAATAAAAATAAAAAAAACATGAAAATGTGTGGTCAAGCGCAAGAAAGAGCTCCAAATGAGATCTGCCCAACACAGCACCAGCTGTGTGGCACCCCTAACCTCAGGCAAATTACTAAAAACCTCTCAGCCTCAGTTTTCCTCTCTGTAAATCGGGTCACTGTAGATTAACTGAGATAATGCACATCACATCCTCAGCTTGGTGCCCAGAACACAGTGAGCCAGTGATATTCAACAAGGCATTTGACCCAGAACTCCCAAGTCCAAGTTCATTAGTTCATTACTATTCTCAGCCCGTGGCACTGGCTCCAGCTAGGGTCAAGGCCTCTCCTCAGTCACAGGGTGCTCCCTGCCGTGCGGTGGAGACCTTATGTCTCTTCAAAGATAATGACTGGCAAGACTGTTGTCAAGAGAGATGGGAGAAAGAGAGAGAAAGAGACAGTGGCGGGGGAGAGAGAGGAGAGAGAAAGAGAGACAGAGATCTGTTAGGCAGGGGTGGAGAGAGTCCTTATTATTCTGAACTGTTTGAAAAAAAAAACACAGACTTGTTCATGAATTTCTTTTCAGGTTTAAATATGTGGGAATAAAATTATTTTTAACAATTTGAATTAACAAACTACTGAGTTACTCCTTCAGCAGAAAGCTCTTTTCTTTTGCATGGCAAAGTTATTTCACAAAGTTTAGTCTAAGGACCATCCATATTAGGATCCTGGGCCCCCCCTCCGCCACCTCCTGCTCCAATGAATTAGACTTTCTGGGGCAGCAGAAGACGGGGGGAGACTGCTTAGCCTCACTTTAATTAGCTCCCCAGGTAATTCTTAAGTACATCAAAGTTTAAGAACACTACTTTATGCCATTGGCATATCAAGCGCTCAGAAATGCTACCTTCCCTGCAGTCTAAGAGATTATATCACAGTTCAGTAAGTCAAGTGAATCCACCTGTGACTTTGCCATTATTTACTGTGCAAACTAAAATTATTCACCCCTGTAATCTCATGGTCCTACTAATACCACTGGTCAAATGCTGCCT
Source organism: Ateles fusciceps (assembly GCA_036589455.1). Classification (NCBI taxonomy): domain Eukaryota; kingdom Metazoa; phylum Chordata; class Mammalia; order Primates; family Atelidae; genus Ateles; species Ateles fusciceps. The sequence goes on from JAZHEH010000733.1 coordinate 3,602,523, forward strand.
CAACTGGTTAAGAAATTATAATGTAATACTGTGTAAATATAGAACGAGAATGAGGAGGCTTTTTCCATTGTACTGTGCACTAAGCTCTGAGCTATGTAAAGTGAAAAAAAAAAATCAGCGTTCAACAATGTGTTTGGTCTGCTAGCACTTGTGTAAAAAGAACGCCCCCCCACGCACATATAAGATATACACATATATATTTGTATATGCAAATCTTTGTATATGCAAATATCTGGAAGACTATTTAAGGAACTGGGGGTGGGGAGGAATTGTGGTTACCTCTGAGGACAAGGGGTGGCTGAGGACATGAGAAAGATTTTTCACAGTACTGTACACCCACCCTTGCTTTTGAATTTTGAACCATCTGAATGCATTCCTTTTTCAAAAATAAATTAAACTCAATGTAAAAATATGCTGCCTGGGCGTGCTATCTTTGAGCTGCTCTGAATGCACGGGCCTCCTTCTTAGCTCATCCCTGTGGCTCTCTGATCCTCAGACTGTCTTTTCACCTAAGGCTCCCCTTCTATGAGTCAATCACTGACCTTGTCCATCCACAGACATATTTTGATTGGACTATTAAGCCAGACAACTCCTCTTGCACTTAATATTCCAGTCCAGAGGCAGCGAGAGCACACTCGCAAAAGATTCCATGATTTTAGACTTTGGCAAGAAGCAAGAGGTCAGCGTGCTTAAGTAAGTCAACATTGCTTCTCAGAGGCGACGTGCTCAGGAAGGTAACGTGCATTCTCAGCCTAGCTCAGTCCGCAGCAGCAACAGCAAGACTTGCCCAGCACGAGAGGCAGCTTGGAGGGAGTCAAGGGGAGCGAGCTGAGTCCCCATCCTGCTGAGGGACCTTGGCCAATCCCAAATTGATTGACTTAAGAAAAAAAGATAAATCTGTGATTACGAATAATGTAAGGGTGGCATGTGGTCCAACCATTCCACTCCTAGATTATCACCCAAGAGAAAAGGAAATAAATACGTCCATACAAAGAATTGCACACAAGTGTTCATAACAGCTTCATTTGTAAAAACCCCAACCTGGGAACAACCCAAATGCCCATCAACAGATAAGTGGATAAACAAATTGTAGCATCCCATGCAATGGAAGAAGCCTCAACAATAAAAACCAACAGACGATTGTTACATGTAACAACATGGATGATTCTCAAAACAATGACGCTGAGTGAAAACAGCCAGACGAAGAAGAGTGCCTACTGTATGAGTCCATTTACAGAAAACCCCAGAAAATGTCAGCTAATCTATAATAACAGAAAATAGATTAGTGGGTGCTCGAGGTGGGGGGGAGCAAATAGGGCCGGGAGGGGAAAGATTCCCAAGGGGCAGGAGGGGAACTCTTGGAGATGTTAATCATCTTGATTGTGGTGGTGGTTTCACGGTGTGTGCACATGCCAAAACTCATCAAATTACACACTGGGAATATGTGCAGTGTGTTGCATATCAGTTATACCACAATAAAGCTGTTTGTTTGGTTTTTTTTAATCTTGGGTTATCACGTAGAACTCGAGAGGTAGGTTATGCTTTCTGGATTGAAGGAAATATTCTATATCTTGATTGTGGTGGTAGTTATACAACTACACATTTGTTGAAGCTCTTCCAGCTGTGTGCTTATGATCAGTTTTTTGCGGTTTTGTTTTGTTTTTTGCTTTTTTGAGACAGGGTCTTCCTCTGTTGCTCATTCTGGAGTGCAAGTGGTGCAATCATGGCTCATCGCAGCCTCAACCTCTCAGGCTCAAGTAATCCTCCCACCTCAGCCTCCCCAGTAGCTGGGACTACAGGCACACGCCACCAGGCGGCCCAGCTAATGTTTGTATTATTTGTAGAGATGGGATCTCTCATGTTGCCCAGGCTGGTCTCAAACTCCTAGGCTCAAGTGATCCTCCCACCTCAGCCTCCCAAAGTGCTGAGATTACAGGCCTGATCCACCACAACCAGCCCATGGGGAAGGATTCTGATTGGCCCATTTGGGGTTAGGTGTTAGGCGTTCATTATGTGTTTCAAAGATACTGAGCAGCACTGGCCAGCATCCTGTTAGGCCCTGGGACGCTGTGGAGAGTGAGACGAATGAAGTCTCTGTCCCGGCATGGCTTAGTCTGCTCCCACTTCCAACAACAAAAAACAGAGTAAGGGGGTAGAAAGCGACTTTGGGAAGGGAGTAATCCAGATGAGGTGGTCGGGATGGTCTCTTAGGTGACCTGGAACAGACATAAGGGGCCCGCTGTCTGAAGCTTAGGCTGCAGGAAAGTGGGCTCCAGGCAGAAGGAGGAACAGGTGTAAAGACACTGAGGCAGGAACGGTGGCATGTGAGGCCAGGGTTGCTGGAGCTCAACGGGAAGGAAACTGGGAGGAGATGAGGTCGGATGCCTCAGGGCCTTGCAGGGCAGGGAGAGGAATTTCCACTTTATTCACAGTGTCTTGGGAAAACTCTGAAGCAGCTGAGGCAGAAGAACAGCCTGATATAATTTTTTTTTTTTTTTTTTTTTTGAGATGGAATCTCACTCTGTCGCCCAGGCTGGAGTGCAATGGCGTGATCTGGGCTCACTGCAACCTCCACCTCCCAGGTTCAAGCAATTCTCCTGCCTCAGTCTCCTGAGTAGCTGGGACTACAGGCACATGCCACCATGCCCGGCTAATTTTTTGTATTTTTAGTAAAGACGGGGTTTCATTGTGTTAGCTAGGATAGTCTTGATCTCCTGACCTCATGATCCTCCCACCTCGGCCTCCCAAAATGCTGGGATTAGAGGAGTGAGCCACCGCGCCTGTAAATTTTTTTTAAAGCTCCTGTAAATTTTTAAAGTCTATTCCATGAGAATAGACTATAATGGGGCAAGAGTGAATCAGAGAACCAGGAGAAGGCTACTGTGGTCGGTCACATATTTGGAGGGACAGCCAGCAGGACTTGCTAATGAATGAGGTGTTGGGGGAAGGAGGTGAGAGAGAGGGGAGAAGAAGTCCCCCAAAGAGAAATAAATTGGATAAATGCAACAGGACAGGCAGAGTCTGAGTTACTAACAAGGCATCTTCCAGCTGATCACGAGGCTGAAGGTGAGCCCGGGGTGAACAAGCAGTCACTGTCATAGCGGCCGATTTTAAATTTCCTCTCTAGGTCAGGCGTAGTGGCTCAGCCCTATAATTCCAGAGCTTTGGAAGGCTGAGACAGGAAGATAGCTTAAGGTCAGGAGTTCAAGACCATTCTGGGCCACAGAATAAGATCTCCCCCGCAACCAGTCTCTACAAAAAATGTTCGAAATTAGCCGGGCATGGTGGCGCACATCGGTAGCCCCAGCTGCTCTAGAGGTTGTGCCAGGAGAATCACTTAAGCCCAGGAGTTCAAGATTGCAGAGAGCTCTGGTCATGCCATTGCATTCCAGCCTGGGCAACAGAGTGAGCAGAGGTGGAGAGAGTACATATTCTCCAGAACCTATTTCAAAAAAAAAAAATCCTCTCCGAATTTCTCAGAAGCCTGGTCTGGAAAAGAAGAGGGCTGTAGTGTCTCAGTGGTTCTCCGTGGGGGGCAGAGCCACTCACTACAGCATCCTGATGCTTAGAGGAGGGGCCGAGGATGCTGGCTGTCTGGAAATACGTGGGACATCTCACCCAATAAAGAATGGCCTCATGTCCCACTTCCAAATATCCCACTAAACCTTTTTTTTAAGAGACGGGGTCTCAATATGTTGTTGGAGTGCAGTGGCTATTCACAGGCGCAATCCCGCTACTGATGAGCATGGGAATTTTGACCTGCTCTGATTCCAACCTGGGCCAGTTCACCCCTCCTTTAAACATTTATAAAGATGAAAAACCTGTATATACAAGAACGATTGTTTAAAAATACTTCCCACGGCTGGGCACAGTGGCTCACACCTGTAATCCTAGTACTTTGGGAGATCAAGGCAGGCGGATCACTTGAGGTCAGGAGTTCAAGACCAGCCGGCCAACATGGTGAAACCCTGTCTCTACTAAAACTACAAAAATTAGCCAGACTTGGTGGTTTGTGCCTGTAATCCAAGCTACTTGGGTGGTTGAGGCAGGAGAATTGCTTGAACCCGGGAGGCGGAGGCCGCAGTGAGCCGACGATCGCACCACTGCACTCCAGCCTGGGCGACAGAGCATGTCACCAATAACAACACTCATGGCTTTTGAGGTGCAATACACTCGAGTCAGTCTGAATGTATAGCTGTGATATCCACGGGGATTCTATGCATACTGAAATCTATCAATTTCACTCTCTTCCTAGGGTAATCGTGCCTAGATATTTACAATTTAAAGTGCATTTATTTTAAATTACTTTCCTTCTAGTTCTCCTCTTTTGTACAGTTAGATTATAATCCTAAATATATTTCATATTTGCACACATACACATACATTTAATCCTCAAACACCACGCCCTATGAGGCAACACTGTCATTGCTCCATTTTACAGATGAAGAAACTGAGGCACAGAGTAGTGCCAGAGCTCACAAGGCTGGTGAGGAGCCAAAGAGGAATTTGAACCTGGGAAGTTGACTCCAAAATTCATAATGGCTAAAGCCCCACATCATATAGACTTCAGGTAGATTATTTTATCTATGAATTTTATTTCAGTATAGTAAGGTACTTACAGAATACTGGTCCGTTAAGAATGAGATGCAATGGTCTGAAAGCTCTCTAGGTCCCTCCTAGCTCTAAAATCCTTTTATTCGGGGTCTGTTCCTAAACAATTTTTCTCATTCAAGTTAACTTGGAAGCAAGAGAACTTCCCTGAAGAGGCACCTTGTTACATCAAATTAGCGAGGTCATTTTGCCTTATTTTATTTATTTATTTATTTTATTTATTTATTTATTTATTTATTTTTTGAGACAGAGTCTCACTCTGTCACCCAGGCTGGAGTACAGTGGTGAGATCTCAGCTCACTACAACCTCCGCCACCCAGGTTCAAGCAATTCTCCTGCCTTAGCCTCCCAAGTAGCTGGGAGCCAGAAAATCTTTCTTAAGGAAATAATTTTTATTGTGGTAGAATATACATAACATAAAATTTACCACTTTAACCATTTTAAAATCTGTGATTTGGTGGCATTTAGTACATTCACAATGTTGTACAACCATTACCACTATCTAATTCCAAAACATTTCATCACTGGAAAAGGAAACCCGTGACTCTGGCAACCACTCATCTGCTTTCTGTCTCTTTTTTTTTGGAGACAGAGTTTTGTTCTTATCGCCCAAGTTGAAGTACAATGGCATGATCTCGGCTCACTGCAACCTCTGCCTCCTGGGTTCCAGTGTCTCAGCCTCCAAGTAGCCAGGATTACAGGCGCCCTCCACCATGCCCAGCTAATTTTTTGTATTTTAGTAGAGACAGGGTTTCATCATGTTGGCCAGGCTGGTCTCGAACTCCTGACCTCAGGTGATCTACCCGCCTCGACCTCCCAAAGTGCTGGGATTACAGGCGTGAGCCATTGCGCCCGGCTCTGCTTTCTGTCTCTCTGAATTAGCCTATTCTAAATATTTCATATAAATGGAATCACACAATATGTGACCTTTGCTTCTTTCACCTCAGCAAAGTGTTTTCAAGGTTCACCCACATGGTAGCATGCATCAGTACTTCATTCTTTTTTTTGTTTTTATTTTTTTAATTGACATAAAATTCACATAACATAAAATTAAATATTTTAAAGTACACAATTCCGTGACATTTAGTACATTCACAGTGCCCTGCAACTACCACCCTACTTCCAAAACATTTTCATCAGTCTAAAATAAAACCCCATATCCATTAAGCAACTAATTCCCATTTTCCCCCTCCCCTTAACCCCTGGCAACCACCAATCTGCTTTCATTCCTCTATAAAGTTAACTATTCTGGATATTACCCATATAAACAGAATCACTCATTCTGTGACACTTTCTGCCTGGCTTCTTCCATTTAACATTAGGTTTTTGAGGCTGATCCACATTCTAGCATGTATCAGGACTTCAGGACCACATATCATTTTATGGCTGAGTAATATTTCTTTCTTTTCCTTTTTTTTTTTTTAGACAAAGCCTTGCTCTGTCACCCAGGTTGGAGTGCGGTGGCACGATCTTGGCTCACTGCAACCTCCGCCTCCCAGGTTCAAATGATTCTCCTGCCTCAGCCTCCCAAGTAACTGGGATAACAGGCACCCGCCACCAACCCTGGCTAATTTCTGTATTTTTAGTAGAGACAGGGTTTCACCATGTTGGCCAGGCTGCTTTCAAGCTCCTGACCTCAAGTGATCTGCCCACCTTGGCCTCCCAAGTGTTGGGATTATAGGTGTGAGCCACCGCGCCTGGTCTGGCTGGATAACATTTCATTGTATAGAGATATCACATTTTCTTTGCCCATCATGGGTGATCATTTCCATCTTTGGATTATTGTGAATAATGCTGTTATGAACATTTCTGTACAATTTTTGTTTGAACACTTGTTTTCAATTCTTTTGCTTGTTTTCAATTCTTTTGAGTATATACCTAGAAGTGGAATTGCTGGGTCAGACAGTACTCTATGAATTCTATGTTTAACTTGTTGAGGTCCTGCCAAATTGTTTTCCACGGCAGCTGCACCATTTCACATTCCCACCAGCAATGTTCCAATTTCTCCATTTCCATATCCTCGCCAGCACTTGTTACTTTTCTTATTATAACCATCCTAGTGGGTATGAGGTGGTATCTCATTGTGGTTTTATTTGCATTAATCTAATGACTAATGACACTGAGCATCTTTGCCTGTGCTCCCGGCCATTTATGTATATCATTTGGAGAAATGTCTGTTCAAGTCTTGACCCATTTTTAAATTGAGTTTTTTGTCTTTTTGTTGTTGAGTTGTGACTAAGGAAATAATTTTAAATTTCAAAGAATTTTGAACATAAATGTATTTATCACAGTATCATTTACAATAGTGAAAAGACTGGAAATCACTCTAATGTCTAACAATAGGGCATACAATGACAGTTCCAGTTCTTAAGGGGCACTCTGTCTTGTTGGAAAGGCACCCAAAAAAAAAAAAAAAAATTCAGTAAGTTCCAAATTCTGGGTATGCAGAGAATACCAAAGCAGTTTAGAAGATGGGTGGGGAGAGTGTCAGGGGAGACATCTCCAGACAGGTGAAGAAATGTGAGGGTAAAGCTATGCGAGGCAGAAAGAATGGCATTCATCAAGAGTTGTGAAAAAGAATAATATGGCCAGACGAGGAGGCTCATGCCTGGATTCCTAGCATTTTGGGAGGCCGAGGCGGGTAGATTACATGAGGTCAGGAGTTCGAGACCAGCCTGGCCAACATGGTGAAACCCTGTCTCTACTAAAAATGCAAAACTTTGCCAGGTATGGTGGCGGGGACCTGTAATCCCAGCTACTTGGGAGACGGAGGCAAGAGCATCACTGGAACCTGGGAGGCAGGGGTTGCAGTGAGCCGAGATCGCGCCATCGCACTCCAGCCTGGGCAACACAGCAAAACTCCATCTCAAAAAAAAAAAAAAAAAAAGAATAATATGATCGGGGGAATTACAGTTTACTAGGCTGTGGCATAAGTTTCAGAGCAGAGAAGCAGGAAGGAGCCGGAACTAGAAGGACTTTTTATGCTAAACCTTTACCTAAAAGCCCAGGGAGCTTCAGAAGGAGGTGATATGATCAACCTTATGTGTTGGAAAGAGCGCTCTGACAGCCCATGGAGGATGGGCTATGGTGGGGTCAGACTACGGTCTACTCAGGAGGCGGCTGTGAGACGAAAGGAACTAAGACAGTCACCATGGGGGGACAGGAAGTAAGACATTAAGAAGTGCAGCAGCATTAGCTGTAAGCCACACAGCTCAGAGATCATATATGATTCCTGTAGCAGAAGTCCTGCCTGTTATGGGTTGAACTCTGTCTTAGTCCATTTGGGCTGCTATAACAGGATGGCTTATAAACCACGGAATTTGTTGCTCATAGTTCTCGAGGCTGGGACGTCCAAGATCAAGGCCCTGATAGCCTTAGAGTCTGGTGACAGCCCACTTCCTGGTTCATAGACAGTGCTTTTCTTACTGACATCTCTGTCCCTTTTCTCACCTGTAATACATACATTACAGGTGAGACACAGTGTCCTCACATAGTAGAGAGACAGAGAGAAAGAAAGAAACAAAGAAACAAAGAAAGAAAGAAAAGAAAGAAAAAGGAAGGAAGGAAGGAAAGAAAGAACTGAAACACAGAGTGGGCAAGCAAATTTCCCAAGGTTACAGAGCTAGTTAAATGGCTGACTTCAGGCTCCAGTACTCTTACCCACTATACTATGCAGCTGTTCTAATAAACATTTGCTGGAAAGTTCAGCAAATAGATAAATGAATCAATCAATCAATCTGAATTTGGTACCAGAATAAAAAGTGAAGATGGGCCAGGTGTGGTGACTCATGCCTGCAATCCCAGCACTTTGGGAGGCTAAGGTGGGAGGATTGCTTGAGGCCAGGAGTTCAAGACCAGTCTGGGCAACATAGTAAGGCCCCATCTCTATAAAAAATAATGCAATTAGCTGGGCATGATGCCCTGCACCGGTAGTCCCAGCTACTCAGGAGGCTGAGGCAGGAGAATTGCTTGAACCCAGGAGGCGGAAGTTGCAGTGAGCCAAGATCACGCGCCACTACACTCCAGCCTAGCACCTGGCGACAGTGCGAGACTCTGTCTCAAAAAAAAAAAAAAAAAAAGTGAGGATGACTCCCAGGTGTCTGGCTCAGATGACTTAGCAGGCAAGGTCATTTAGTGAGAGGAAAAAGAGAGGCGACATCAGATTTGTGAGGTGGAGGTTGGAGTCTGGGTAAACAACAGGTATGTTTGTGAAATGCTGAGTTTGAATTGCCAAGAAGACAAACAAATGATGTCCAATAGACTGCTGGACACATGGGTCTGGAACTCCAGAGAGAGGCATGGGTTAGAATTATAGACTTCGGAGCTGTCAGGGTTTGAATGAGATCACCAAAGCACAGCGTGTAGGAAGAGAAAGACCACCCAAGACAGAGCCCTGAGGACACTGGCATTCATGGGACAAGTGAAAGGAAAGGATCCTTTACTTCCTAGCAGAGGGTCTGTCTTGGAAAGGACAAGTCAGGTTTTGGTGGTTTGAGGAATGAATAGCAAATGAATCAGAGGGTAAATGTCCAGGTGGGAAAGTGACAGAGATGGACTGATGGGCTGTGGCAGAGAATCAATGTGGAGATGACTGACTACACACGGTGGTTTGTTGACGCCAGCTCGCATCAACTGAGAGCTGATCATTAAAGTTCAGAAATGTTGCAAGCTGGTTGTTAGATACAGCATTTTTTTTTTTTTGAGATGGAGTTTTGCTCCTGTTGCCCAGGCTGGAGTGCAATGGCCTGATCTTGGCTCACCACAATCTCTGTCTTCGGGGTTCAAGCGATTCTCCTGCCTCAGCCTCCTGAGAGCTAGGATTACAGGCATGCGCCACCACACCCAGCTAATTTTGTATTTTTAGTAGAGACAGGGTTTCTCCATGTTGGTCGGGCTGGTCGCAAACTCCTGACCTCAGGTAATCCACCCGCCTCAGCCTTCCAAAGTGCTGGGATTACAGATGTGAACCACCACGCCTGGCCAATACAGCCATTATTAAAAATTAAGTTGAAGAGACTTGCAATCAAATATAAATGAAATTAATAACAAAGGTCATAACTTCTTAAAACTCAGCACTTCCTAATTATTTTACTATTATCTATGCTCTCATACCTCCTCTGTCTGGATGGTGGAAATACTATAATGATGTGTCACTGCACCTCATTTTCCAACTCTGTGTTCAGTGACGTCAATTGGTAGCTTGAAACCAACCATGGAAGTTGCCAAATGCTACAAGTCGGAATTTGATTTATGTATTGTTTTATTGACTGTTTAGATTTCAGAAAGTAAAGGAGAAAATGTTAGTAATGCAGATTGAACCTAAAAGTGATTCAGCCGGTGCAGTGGTGCGTGCCTGTAGTCCCAGCTACTCGGGAGGCTGAGGTGGGAGGATCGCTTGAGCCCAGGAGCTCTGGGCTGTAGCGCGCTATGCCAATCGGGTGTCCGCACTAAGTTTGGCATCAATATGGTGACCTCCCCGGGAGCGGGGGACCACCAGGTTGCCTAAGGAGGGGGTAAACCAGCCCAGGTCAGAAACAGAGCAGGTCAAAACTCCCGTGCTGATCAGTAGTGGGATCGCGCTTGTGAATAGCCACGGCACTCCAGCCTGGGCAACATAGCAAGACCCCATGTCTTAAAAAATAAATAAAATAAAAATAAATGAAGTCATTAAACAATGATTCATGTCTGTAGCCATTACATTGTAAATAGAATTTTTAAAACCTGAAAAAATAGTCTTCCAGTATTCATAAACAATTATCTGGCCAGGCACCGTGGCTCATTCCTATAATCCCAACAGTTTGGGGGACCAAAGCTGAAGGGTCATTTGAGACTGGGAGTTCGAGGTCAGCCTGGGCAACATAGAGAAGCTCTATCTCTACAAAAAAATTGGCCAGGCATTTGACACATGACTGTGGTCCTAGCTACTCAGAAGCCTGAGGTGGGAGGATCCCTAAAACCTAGGAGTTCGAGGCTACATTGAGCTATAATGTTGCCACTGTACTCCAGCCTATCCAACAGAGCAAGACACTGTCTATAGATGAATGAATGAATGAACGAATAAAATAAAACTATTATTCACTTCTTCAAAGAAGTCACTAATATCAGTCATGAATAAGTGAAGTTCTGACATGCGTCTTCATTGTTTAACTTTCAAGTCCTTAACATAAAGGCAAATATCAACCAACATTTACGCTGGGTTTGTCAATTGCAACCACAGGTTGCCCAGGACATAAAAGTTTGGCAAAAATCAACAAAAGCATTCTGTGAGAATCAATTGGCTATATCGAATTTATAATACAATTTAACCATGTGTTACATATCCATTATGTCAGTAAAATATATAGTAAACCAATGTGTATATATGTATATATGTACACATATACACATACATCTATGCATATACACATATAGACAGGCACAGAATTGCTTTTCTCCCCAGACATTATTCAACCTCCTGACGACATAAGAGGCAGAGCATTCCCACTCCCGTGGGAATAGGTCATTGTAGTTTAAGTAGTAAAAGCCTTCAGCACTGAGAGGGCTGGAAGAGGCACTGATTTCATGCAGAATAAAAGAATGACTAAGGGAGGGTCTATAAGGCCAAGGAACTCTGTGCATTGAGTGATAAGAGGACTCCACGAATTAAGAGGACGGCAGCAATGAGGGTGAGTAGTTGTAATGGCCTGACGATAACTATCTCCAGCTAGTACTACCCATGAGCAATGGTCTGACATGGCTGTGGGGGGCTGACCCCTCGGTTCTCACTGGCCTGCAGTACATAAGGAATGAGTAGCCCCCATTTGTTAGGTCACAGAGAAAGAAGTGTCCACAGGGGGAAAATCTGGTTTCAGTTCATAATAATAGCTTCAATTTATTGAATGCAAGGAGAGTGTGGTGCAGTGGGTGTGATCAGTGCTTCCAAGTTGGACATTTCAGGCTCGGCCACTTACTACACATGCGAGACTGGGCAGGCTACTTACCCTCTCTGAGCTTTCATGTCCTAGTGTGTAAAATGGAGAAAACATCGTTTACCGTGCAAAAGATAATACACTTAAAAAGTCAGCATAAAAGACAAAATAAAAGGCATCCAAATAGGAAAATTTCTAATTCCAAATAGGAAACTTCCTCTCTTCACTGACAATATGATTCTATACCTAGAAAACCCTAACGGCTCCACCAAAGAGCTCCTAGAACTGATAACTTTAGTAAAGTTTCAGCATATAAAATCAATGTACAAAAATCAGTAGCATTTCTATACACTATTAATGTTCAAGCTGAGAGTCAAATCAAGAACCCAATCCCAATTACAATAGCTACAAAAAAATTGAAATGCCTAGGAAAACAGCTAAGCAAAAAGGTGAAAGATCTCTACAAAGAGAGCTACAAAACATTGCTGAAAGAACTCAGAGACGACACAAATAAATGGAAAAATATTCCATGCTCATGGATTGAAAGAATCCATATATCTTTAAAATGGCCATACTGCCCAAAGCAATTTACAGATTTAACACGATTCCTATCAAACTACCAATGTCATTTTTCACAGAATTAGAAAAAATTATTCTAGACCGGGAGCAGTGGCTCACGCCTGTAATCCCAGCACTTTGAGAGGCTGAGGCCGGCAGATAATGAGGTCAGGAGTTTGGGACCAGGCTGATCAACATGGTGAAACCTCCTGAAAATATATAAATTAGCCAGGCATGGTGGTGCATGCCTGTAATCCCAGCTACTTGGGAGGCTGAAGCAGGAGAATTGCTTGAACCCAGGAGGCAGAGGTTGCGGTGAGCAGAGATGGCACCATTGCACTCCACCCTGGGTGACAGAGCAAGACTCCATTTAAAAAAAAAACAAAAAACTATTCTTCTTTGGCTAGAGTCACAGAGGGAGGAAAAAAAAAAGAAAAGAAAACTATTCTAAAATTCACATAGAGCCAAAAAAGAGCCCAAACAGCCAAAGCAATCCCAAGCAAAAACAAAAAGCCAGAGACATCACACTATCTGACTTTAAACTATATTATAAGGCTACAGTAACTAAAACAGCATGGTACTGGTACAAAAACAGATGCATAGATCAATGGAATGGAATAGAGAACCCAGAAATAAAGCCACACACATACAACCATCTGATCTTCCACAGAGTGGACAAAAACAAGTAATGGAGAATGGGCCGCCTATTCAATAAATGGTGCTGGGATAACTGGCTAGCCATATACAGAGGAATGAAACTGGAACCCCAATCTTTCACCATATACAAAAATCAACTCAAGATGGATTCGAGATTTAAATGTAAGACCTCAAACTATAAAATCCTGGAAGAAAACTCAGGAAATATCCTTCTCAACATTAGCCTTGGCAAAGAATTTTTGGCTAAGTCCTCACAAGAAATTGCAACAGAAACAAAAATTGACAAGTGGGACCTAATTAAACTAAAGAGCTTCTGCACTGCAAAAGAAACTATCAACAGAGTAAACAGGCAACCTACAGAACGGGAGAAAATATTTGCCAACTATGTATCCAACAAAGGTCTAACATCCAGTATCTATAAGGAACTTAACAAGCAAAAAACAAATAACCCCACTAAAAGATAGGCAAAGGGTCGGGCACAATGGCTCACACCTGTAATTTCATTACTCTGGGAGGCTAAGGTGGGAGGATTGCTTGAGACTAGGAGTTCAAGACTAGCCTGGGCAACAGGGTAAGACTCTGTCTCTACAAAAAATTTAAAAATTAGCTGTGCATGGTGGTATGCACCTGTGGTTCCAACTACCTGAGAGGCTGAGGCAGGAGATCACTTGAGCCCAGGGGGTCGAGGCTGCAATGAGCTATGTTCATGCTACTGCACTCAAGCCTGGGTGAAAGAGACAGACCCTGTCTAAGAAAAAAAAGAAAGAAAGAAAAGAAAAGAAAAAGAGGGGAGCAAAGGATGAATAGGCACTTCTCAAAGGAAGACATATGAATGGCCAAAAAACATGAAAAATTGCTCATCACCACTAATCATCAGAAAAATGCAAATCAAAACCACGGTGAGATACCATCTCACCCCAGTCAGAATGGCTATTATTAAAAAGTCAAATAACAACAGATGCTGGTGAGGCTACAGAGAAAAAGAAACACTTAAACGCTATTGGTGGGAATGTCAATTCAGCCATTGTGAAAAGCAGTTTGGAGATTTCTCAAATAACTTAAAACAGAGCTATCATTCAACCCAGCAATCCCATTTCTGGGTATATATCCAAAAGAAAATAAATTATTCTACAAAAAAGACACATGCACTCATATGTTCATCACAGCACTGCTCACAACAGCAAAGACATGGAATCAACCTAGGTGCCCATCAACAGTGGATTGGATAAGAAAAGGTAGTACAAATACACCATGGAATACTATGCAGCCATTAAAAAGAACAAAATCATGTCCTTTGTAGCAACTTAGATACAGAGATACAGCTGGAGGCCAATATGCTAAGCAAATGAATGCAAGAAAAGAAAACCAAATACCACCTGTTCTCACTTATCAGTGGGAGCTAAACATTGAGTACTCCTGAACATAAACATGAGAACAATAGGCCTGGTGCAGTGGCTAACACCTGTAATCCCAGCACTTCAGGACACTGAGGTGGGCGGATCACGAGGTCAGGAGTTCAAGACCAGACTGGACAACATGGTGAAACCCTGTCTCTACTAAAAATACAAAAATTAGCCAGGCATGGTGTTGGGCGCCTGTAATCCCAGCTACTTAGGAGGCTGAGGCATGAGGATCACTTAAACCCGGGAGACGGAGGTTGCAGTGAGCCAAGATCGTGCCACTGCATTCCAGCCTGGGCAGCAGAGTGAGACTTTGTCTCAGAAAAAAAAAAGTGTTGTCTCAGAACATGAAATAATTAAAAAGTCTTCTGTAGTACAAACACACATCACACCTGGGCAAATTATTGCAAAATGTAGAAAAAATACAAGTTTAGCTCATCCTTTATCACCAATAAAAAAATTGATAAGTTCAAAGGCCATCTCCTCTTCTCTATTTTCTGTCTCATCCCATGATTTTTAGATTTCTAGAGGACTTGTAGTAATGAATATAGGTGCTATAAATTAATCTAAACATGACTCAAATCCTTAATTTATGTATTCATGAAAATTTTACCTGTTATCAGTCTTAGGGTTCCAGGTGTTGATGGCAATTCTAAACGAAAGTCAAATATAATCATTTGCATAAAAGCATTAAAGATGATTAATTAGTTTTTCATGCAGCTGTGATCTATTCTGTGCTTTTAGAGCTGAAAATTTTTAACTGAAAACATTTACCTATGCTAATCTACAGGAAATTGCAGAGCGTTCTCTAATAGAACATTTTCTAGTTTGCTGTGTACTCAGCCACATTTATGGCATTTTCATAACTGGGATCATATTTCATATTTCCTGACTTTAAAAGGCATCATAATTCTACACCCTTGAAAATTAGGTTGATTTCCACACCACTCCTTGAATATTTATGTGTTCAGTTCCAAAGGGATAGTGATTAAATGTACTCGTGTTAACAAATTCCCATTTTTGTGCTTTGCATGAGTTGGAGAATATGTATATTCCAGTTTCAAGGGGTCTAAACTTGAGCTGCCCTTAAAAATCAGTCACAAGGCTTAGGTAGAAAAGTGTTTTCAGAGAAATGATTTGTCTGTGCTGAATAAAAGCTGAGACGCTGGCAGCTCAGATCCAGTTGCAATCGCTAAAGCATGTCCAGGCTGGTTATCTAATGCCGCTGCAGGAATTTAGGCCACACATTAATGCGCTGAAGATAAAATCAATTTCAAAATTTCTTAAATCAAATGCCAATCCTGGCATAATACCCCATGTGCAAGAGAACCAGCCAACAATAATAGGAAGCCAATTATAGACTATAAACCACTCTGCTCAAATGTCCTGGTTTGTTACTGTCAGGGCCCATTACACACAGTTTGCGTAAGTTAAATCCACTGATGAGACAGAACTGCTACACACACACACACGCATGCGTGCGTCCCCCGCTGCACCTAACATAAAGATGCAACTCAATTAACAGGAAATTTTGTCAAGTGCAAAAACCCACAGCAACACCCTGACATGAGATCCCCAACAGACATCTTCCCATTCTTCTATAGCAGTACAGCTGAGCAGTGAAGCCCAGGTTTCATAATCAGGCCCAGATTCTTGTTTCTTTTCTTTTTTTTTTTTTTTTTCTTGAGACAAGTCTTGCTCTGTCACCCAGGCTGGAATGCAGTGGTGCAATCTCGGCTTATTGTAACTTCCGCCTTCCAGGTTCAAACAATTCTCCTGCCTCAGCCTCCAGAGTAGCTGGGATTACAGGCGCCTGCCACCACAACCCAGCTAATTTTTTTTTGTATTTTTAGTAGAGACAAGGTTTCATCATTTTGGCCAGGCTGGTCTCGAACTCCTGACCTCTGTTAATCCACCCATCTCAGCCTCCCAAAGTGTTGGGATTACAGGCATGAGCCACCGCTCCCGACCCAGGCCCAGTAATTCTAATACTGGCCCTGTCACCCACTTGGTATTACTTCACCCCCTAATTTCCTCATTTATAAAATGGGATTAGCAATAAGCCCTATTTGATAGCCTATAAAGATTAAATTAGATCATGCACATGAAATTCTGAGCACAGTAGTATTCAACAGATGTCGGTCAGTATTACCATTTTGTTTCTCTATCTTCCTGACTGCCAGACCCGAAAACAGCAAAGGAAACAGAAGTAACATGGCTAATATCACACTTGCCAGTTAACCTGTTCAGGGTGGTTAGCAGGGTTGCAAGCAGTGAAGAGGATTCTAATTACTTTCTTTTTCTTTTTTTTTGAGATAGATTTCGCTCTTGTTGCCCAGGCTGGAGTGCAATGGTGCAATCTTGGCTCACTGCAACCTCAGCCTCCCCTGTTCAAGTGATTCTCCTGCCTCAGCCTGCTGTGTAGCTGGGATTACAGGTGCCCACCACCACACCCGGCTAATTTTTTTGTATTTTTAGTAGAGATGGGGTTTCACCATGTTGGGCAGGCTGGCCTCAAACTCCTGATCTCGTGATCCACCCGCCTTGTCCTCCCAAAGTGCTAGGATTACAGACATGAGCCACCGTGCCCAGCCTCAAATTTCTTTCTTTCTGCAACCTCTGCCTCCCAGGCTCAAGCAATCCTCCCACCTCAGCCTCTGAAGTAGCTGAGATTACAGGTATGTACCACCATGCCTGGCTAATTTTTGTATTTTCTGTAGAGATGGGTTTTCACCATGTTGGCCAGGCTGGTCTCAAACTCCTGAGCTCAAGCGATCCACTTGCCTCAGCCTCCCAAAGTGCTGGGATTACAGGCATGAGCCACTGCACCTTGCCTCAAATTTCTTAATATGATACATAACTCTCTGCAATATGACCCCAATAACCTTCCCAGCCTCATCAAATCAACACAAGTTGGCCTCTGTCTAAATTTCTTCTTCACTCCTTGCCATGCTTCAACCATAATATCCACACTGATGTTTCTTGAACGCACTGAGCTTATTCTTTCAACTTTGCACATACTGCTATACATACTGCGTGGGAAGTGCTTCCAGCATCTTCACGTAGCATTTGCACACAGCAGGCTCCTTTAACTTCCCCAGAGACTTTCCCCAACTGCTCCTGTCACATATAACCCCAGTCGCCATCACTTTACCTGCTTTATTTTCTTCCTATCATTGCTCACTATCTGAAAATAGATTACTAATTGGTGTACCTGTTTATTCTCTATCTTCTCCAGTAGAATTTAAGCCCTACCAGGGCAGAGAGCTTTTCTTGTTTCCCACTATATCATCAGTGCCTAGAATAGTATATAGGATATAGCATAAATCACCACTCTACCTACAGGAGCTTCGGACGCAGCATTTTTTTTTTTTTTTTGTCTTTTTGTTTTATTCCTTTTTGTGGAGAACGGGGTCTCGCTATATTGCCCAGGCAGGTCTCAAACTCCTGGGCTCAAGCTATCCTCCCGCCTCTGCCTCCCTAAGAGCTGGGACTACAGGCATGAGCCACAGCGCCTGGCTGGACACAGCATTTAACATGCTATTTGTATAACCCCTTCTAGTCAAGAGTTTCTTGGTTATTAAGAAACCGACTCAGGCTGGGCACAGTGGCTCATGCCTGTTATCCCAGCACTTTGGGAGGCTGAGGCAGGCGGATCACCTGAGGTCAGGAGTTCAAGACTAGCCTGGCCAATGTGGTGAAACCCCATCTCTACTAAAAATACAAATATTAGTTGGGTATGGTGGCACGTGCCTGTAATCCCAGCTACTTGAGAGGCTGAGGCAGGAGAATCGCTTGAACCCAGGAGGCAGAGATTGTAGTGAGCCGAGATCACACCCTTGCATTCCAGCCTGGGCAACAGAGCAAAACTTCCATCTCAAAAAAAAAAAAAAAAAGAAACTGACTGAAGCTACTTTAAACAAGGGGTGAGGGAAGGGACAGCAACCATCGAAAGGACTTCAGCGGAGGACATAGAGCTGGACTTTATGAAAAATCACTGAGTTCAGGGGTATTGCTCTCCTCATCCCAGGCCACAGTTGCTTCTCTCTGCTCCCTGGGCTGCTTCTCCATCTTCCTTCCTCTGTCTTTTGTCTACTCATCCCACATATGACCCAACATACACATGGCCCTTCTGCCCTCTCACATCCAAGAGTCTACCTCAGTTGAAGTTGAGAATCTGGGCTGGGCGCAGTGGCTTATGCCTGTAATCCCAGCACTCTGGGAGGCCAAGGCAGGCGGATCACTTGAGGTCAGAAGTTCGAGATCAGCCTGGCCAACATGGTGAAATCCCATCTCTACTAAAAATACAAAAATTAGCTGGGCGTGGTGGCATACGCCTGTAGTCCCAGCTACTTGGGAGGCTGAGGCAGGAGAATCACTTGAACCCAGGAAGCAGATGTTTCAGTGAGCCAAGATCGTGCCACTGCACTCCAGCCCTGGGCAACAGAGTAAAACTCCGTCTCAAAAAAAAAAAAAAAGAAATTGAGAATCTGCTGGCCAATGTCAGCAATTGGGTCAACTGTCTATCCCTGATTCAATCAGCTATGAACTTGGGGGTAGACGAGGAGGCACAAGGAAGGGGCGTCTAGCACCTCTTCTAGTCTGATGAGAACCAAACTTGCCTAGCACAAATCCATACCCTCCAGAGAGACCAAATCATGCCCCTTCTCCCAAACATACCATGCTCTTTCATACTTCCACTGCCTTGTGTTATTTCCTCGATCTGAAATGTACTGTCCCCACATCAACCTTTTTTCTAAGTGTACAACTTAGCAGCACTTAATACAGTCACACTGTTATGCAACGATCACCACTGTCTAATCCCAGAGCACTTATCACCACAGAAAGATACTCTGTCCCCACCCCAGCTCATGCAACCATTAATGTCTTCATTTTCCTTGTATATACCTAGAATTGAATATTGGACATATTGGAATTTCTGGGTCATATGGAAACTGTTTAACTCTTTGAGAAACTGCCAAACTGTTTTTGAAAAGTGACTGTACCATCGCTTTATATTATTACCAGCAATCTATGAAGGTTTCAATTTCTTCATACCCTTCCCAAGACTTGTTATTGTCCATCTTTTTTTATGATAGCCATTCTGATGGATGGGAAGTGCTGTCTCATTGTGTATCAACTTTTATATGTCATCCTTCAAAATCCAGCTCAAGCATGCCCACTCCAGCATCTCCTAATGTGCTCCAGGGCAGTTTTAGTTACCCCTTAGTATCATGGTACCTTCATTTATCTACATCTCTATCAGTGCCCATTCATTCAATATCTACTGAGCACCTGCTGCACGCCAAGCACTATTCGAGGTGCTGAAGATACAGTGAATGAAACACAAAACCGAAAACAGCCATGTCTTTGTTGAGCTTATATTTTGGTGGGGGGAAACAAATAGTTAAAAGGTTGTGACATGGTGGTATTATAGCGAACACTAAAGCATAGCAGGGCAAATAGGGTAGCCACGGAAAACTTCACTCAAGATACCGTTTGAGCAGGAATTGAAGTTTCAACTATGACACATCAGTGAGAAATAACAAGGAGGTATTCAATATGGGTCTAGAGTCCAGAGAATAGAGTCCAGGGAGATAGAATGGAAGTGGAGAAGCTAATGAGGAACCAGAAACCCAAACTGAGGTGTGGCCACTAAACTAGGTGAAAACTCACGAGTGTGGAGTTCTAGAGGCAAAAACCTGCATTCATTTTCCATTGGTGACATAACAAATTACCACAAACTTTGCGGCTTAAAACCACAGATTTATCCTACAGTTCTGTAGAAATCCTATATGGAACCACAATCAAGGTGTTAGCAGGCTAAGTTCCTTCTTGGAGGCTGTAGGCAGAACCTGTTTCCTTGCCTTTTTCAGGTTCAAGGCTGCCGTCACTCCTTGGCTCCTGGCCCCTTCCCTCCACCTCCAAATCATCTCTGATCCTTCTTTCCTAGACACATCTCCCTCTGACCACAGCTAGAAAAGGTTCTCTGCTTTTGAGGACCCATGCTATCAGATCAGGCCTACCCAGATTACCCAGGATATTCCTCCCGTCTCAAAATTCTGAACTTAATCACACTCACAAAGTCCCTTTTGACACGTAGGGTAACAGTCACAGGTTCCAGGGATTTCGAACCTGGACATTTTGGGGGGGTTAGGGGAGAAGGCATTATTTTCCTACATGCAAGTGAAGCATTTCAAAGAGGAAGTGGTCAACTGTACCATATGCTGACATGTCAAAGAAGTTATGAGGCTGGGCACAGTGGCTCATGCTCATAATCTCAGCACTCTGGGAGGCCAAGGCAGGGGGATCATTTGAGGCCAGGAGTTCAAGACCAGCCTGGGCAACATAAAAAGACTATGCTTCAGCCAGGCACAGTGGCTCACGCCTATAATCCCAGCACTTTTGGAGGCTGAGGCGGAGGGATCACTGAGGTCAGGAGTTCGAGACCAGCCTGGCCAACATGGTGAAACCCTACCTCTACTAAAAATACAAAAATTAGCTAGGCATGGTGGCACGCACCTGTAGTCCTAGCTACTCAGGAGGTTGAGGCAGGAGAATCACTTGAACCCTGAATCCGAGAGGCAGAGGTTGCAGTGAGCCGAGATCATGCCACTGCACTCCAGCCTGGGCCACTGAGCAAGACTCTCAAAAAAAAAAAAAGACTATGAAGACTATGTCTCTTCATAGCAAAATTCCATAGCTACATAGCAAAACTTCATGGCAAATGGCAAAAAAAAAGTCTTTTTTTTTTTTTCAGATGGAGTTTCCTCATCACACAGGCTAGAGTACAATGGCATGATTCTCCTGCTTCAGCCTCCCAAGTAACTGGGATTACAGGCATGCACCACCATGCCCAGCTAATTTTGGATTTTTAGAAAAGACGGGGTTTCGCTGTATTGGCCAGCCTGGTCTCCAACTCCTGACCTCAGGTGATCCGCCTGTCTTGGTCTCCCAAAGTGCTGGGATTACAGGCATGAGCCACCGCGCCTAGCCAAAAAAAATGTTTTTAATTAGCTGGGCATGGTGACATGCACCTGTAGTCCTAGCTACTCAGGAGGCTGAGGTAGGACTGTTTGAGCCCAAGAGTTCAAGGTTACAGTGAGCTATGATCGTGCCACTACACTCCAGCCTGGATGACAAAACGAGACCCTCAAAGAAAAAGGAGAATTAACCATTGGAGTGATCCGTGTTTTTTTTTTTGTTTTTTTTTTCCTTTGAGACAGTTTTGCTCTGTCACCCAGGATAGAGTGCAGAAGCATGATTTTGGCTCACTGCAACCCCTACCTCCCAGGTTCAAGCGATTCTCCTGCCTCAGCCACCCAGAGTAACTAGGATTACAGGTGTACACCACAACATCCAGCTAATTTTTGTATTTTTAGTAGAGACAGGGTTTCACCATGTTGGGCAAGCTGGTCTTGAACTCGGCCTCACATGATCCGCCTGCCTTGGCCACCCAAAGTGCAGACATGAGCCAATCCTCATTGGTGCGAGTTCAAAAGAGACAAGTGGAGAGTATAGGTAGATAACGCTTTGAGTTGTACTAGAGAAGAGCAAAGAAAGGGATGGTAGCTGAGGGGGGTAGATGTGGGCTCAAACAAGATTTTTTTTTTAAATATAGAAATACTAGCATGTTTGTAGGCTCATGGGAATGATCTACTAGGGGGAAAGTTAATGAGCAGGACAGAGAAGGAAAATGGCTACACATCTGGGCCCATTGAACAGGTAAGGGACGGAATCTAGTACACAAGTGGAAGAGCTTGCCTTAAATAAGGCAAGGACAGTCTGTCTATAGTAACTACAAAAGACAGTAGCACAGATGAAGGTGGGTGAATAGATGTGATGGTAGGAGCCTGTGAAAATTTTATTTCTAAGTTTAAAAAAAGTCATAAGCTGAGA
This sequence comes from Ateles fusciceps, assembly GCA_036589455.1. NCBI lineage: Eukaryota > Metazoa > Chordata > Mammalia > Primates > Atelidae > Ateles > Ateles fusciceps. The sequence goes on from JAZHEH010000733.1 coordinate 3,624,556, forward strand.
GGATGGCAAAGGTGCTAAAAATTTAAGAGAAAGTATAAATGGGATAGAGAAATGTACTAGGATTGTGAGGTTTTAAGGCCCATGTGAGGTCATGGCTTTACTTTTCAAGGCAGGGTCTCACTATGGTGCCTCGAATGGAGTGCAGTGGCTATTCACAGGTACAAACATTTCATAATATAGCCTCGAACTCCTGGACTCAAGTGATTCTCCTGCCTCAGCCTCCTAAGTAGGACTACAGGCATGCACCACCGCGCCCGGGGAGGCCATGACTTTAAATAGACTGAATCAGCATGTCCAGTTGCATGAAGTACTTAAGTGCACAGAAAGTGGAGTACTAAACTTAACCAAAAATGGAGTTTAGCCAGGGAAGTACAATGAAACGAGATGGGGCAAGGCTGAAAAGCTGAGTGTCACAATGAATCACAGAATCTTAGCTGGGTAATGAAGTACATGAAGAGGTGAAAGAGGTAAAGACAAGTGGTAGAATCAATGAATTTTGAGACTGGTCTTGCTGTTACCCAGGATGAAGTGCAGTGGCATGGTATTGGGTCACTGCAACCTCAGCCTCCCCTGTTCAAGCAATCCTCTCACTTCAGCCTCCTGAGTAGCTGGAACTGTAGTCCAGATGGTAGTGCGCCACCACACCCAGTTAATTTTTGTATTTTTTTGTCAATGGGGTTTGGCCATGTTGCCCAGGCTGTGGATCAATGAACTATAAATGTCAGTACTACAACCACCCACTGTAACCGTTTTATGTCTACATACCTGATACCCCCTCTAAACCGAGGTTCTCCAAAGTGGAATGAGTGTCGTATCTTTTCCTAGTATCTGAGCATGCTGTTTTCTGGGTGGATGGATGCTTACCCATAGTTACAGGGAAATTCCACACTCCCAAGTCCTGATATAATATAAAGTTACTTCGTTATTGTTCTTTAATACGAATTCAAGTAAAAAGCTGCAATGCTTCACCAAAACCTATGGTATAAATAAGCTGGGTGCAGCGACAGGCTACTCAGAATGGCCGTAGTATGCAATGATTGAGCCTGTGAATTACCAATGCCCTCCAGCCCGGGAAGTACTGCAAGACCCGTCTCTAAATCTATGGTATAAACAAAGCCTCTGACAAGATGCTGAATTCCTACAGGGCTGTATACAAGAACTGAACCAGAAAATGTACTAGATGTAACCCAACTATGGTTAAGTTGGCTCTTACTGAACACCTCAGTGACATGAAATCTTTGAATTTCCATGCCTCTGTTTCAACTCCTTGCAGCAAACTAGCAGGACCGAAAACATCTTTGAGAATAGCAGGCAAAGAGAGGAACAGATATATACATGGTATATATATATGTATAAATATATATATATTTTAAGACAGGGTCTCTGTCACAAAGGCTGGAGTACAGTGGCATGATCACAGCTCACTACAGCCTCAACCTCCTGGGCTCAAGTGATCTTCCTACCTCAGCCTCCCAAGTAGCTGGGACTACAGAAACACACAACTTTGCCCAGGTAATTATTAGAAATTTGTTGTAGGGATAGACTCTATGTTACCCGGGCTAGTCTTGAACCCCTGGGCTCAAGTGATCCACCTCCCAAAGTGCTGGGAATACTGCACCCAGCCTAAACTCTGCTTTCTAAGCACAGACATAAACTCAGGAGAATGGAGGAAAAAAAATGCACAAAGAGCGTGTAAAATATGTTTTATTGTTCTTTAAAAGGGTTCAGGGTTTGGTTTTAAATCAGGCTGCACACCTTTCAAATCAATCTGACATCTCTCTATGTCAAACTGGCTTCAGCTAGCAATACTTCATTAAATCCAAAAGAAAAAAAATTGCTTTAATTTTAAGGAAAAAAATCCAGTTTTAAGAACAATTAACATTAGTCTTTAAAACAAAATGAGGGCTAATGTTTCATGTTGCTTTATACATCCTTCTCAATACAGACCCAGGAATGTAATATTCCTAACTCAGGCAGGCACTGATACTGATGGACACTGCATGCACATACACATACATACACACACATACATACACACACACACACACACTCCCCCACACACGCACACTCTCTCTCCCCCCCCCCCCCCAAACAACAAAATTCAGAGTATGTCAAAGGGAAAAGGTTATGGTATTGATCAAAACCCTTGGAGCCAACACTGTCTCTCTTAGCTGAGCAGGTATGCTGTTTGATCTTGAGTCTATATTAGTGGAATCTATTGTGTTCTGAAATAAAGAATTTTGGATATACCATTATTGTTTACTTTAAAATCCTAGAAACAATTTCAAAAAGCATTATTTTGTTTTGCTTTCTGGGATGGGAGAGGAGAGAATCTACAGATTTGCATTTAGTTAAAAATCAAAACTCCAGCAATAGGAAATAGGCAGTTCACATAGCCGGCCAACATTTGAGGTATCATCGTGAGACAAGGTCCCGGTCTGTTCCTACTGGCATAACTGACGCTAGCAAAATGGGAAACTTATGGCTCTGCACAGCAAATTCCAGCAGGACAAGATGACTTTAAGCCTGTATTCACAGCCTTAGAAGCAGGGCACTACTGAGTATGTAATATTTAGAGGTGAAAACCGTGCAAGAGCCCCTGATGGTACCCCTCTACCTTCTTTGTCTATGCAGCCTGATCTTAACTGCCTTCCAAAAAGGAGCAGAAAAACAGCTTTTCTAGATCAGCACATTAAACCCAGCAAAGACTCTGCGAAAATGCTACCACACTGCTTCACACGCAACACAGTCCCTTTGCTACTCATTGGGTTGCCTGATGTCTCTCTTCTACCCTGTTATGGCCTGTGGACACATACTCACTAGGCATCACTGTTGGTTTTAAACCAAGGATTTTTTTCTTTTAAATCTCAAAAGAACCCAGTAATAACAAGCCAATCAATGGTTACACTGAACTTTATATATAGGGGGCAGTTTGGAAAATACCCACCACAAGCATTTCTCATGTCGAAAATATGTGAATTTGCTGCTACTCCTTTGACTGTTCCTGAAAATTCAGTACAAGTCCTAAAATAAAAATTTTAAGCTACCAGCATTCTCTAACAGAAAATCAGAGTATGCTACAGCCCACAGCCTGGACACATCTTTATTGATGGCCTGGAGTCCTCCCTTTTAAAAGACAAGTTTCTGGGATATTCACTTAGCTTCATTGGTTAGGGAAGAGAAGAATTCGACTCTCAGCTAAGTTCTTTGAGAAGAGACTCCTCTTAAAATGCCATTTCCCCCACTAATTCATCAAAATAAAAACAAAACAAAAGGCTCTTCGCTACTTTGCTTAGTATTAGATAGGGTTTTGAGGAAAAAAAACTAACATGAACACGCTTTCATCAGTAAAGACTAAAAACCACCGGGATCATATATATATGTATGTCACTGCCTTTTTTTTTTTTTTTTTTTTTTTTTGGTGTTTTATTTATCTAAAAGTGCCCAGGTGGGCTTAAGGCTGCCAGACTGCACACACATCTACAGCAACAAAGGCTTCTATTCCATCTACAACTTGGATCAGGGGGGAAAGGGAGGTGTAGGAGAGGAAGGAGAAAAGAGAAAAAAATATACCACCACCCCCTCCCCCCCCTCAAAAAAGGGAAAAAAAATCCCACCACAGGGAGATCTATGTGCCAAGCATAATGGAAGAGTGTGCTCCCCAAACAGATGGTTCTGCACAGGCTAATGTTCCGCTGGTTTTCCTCAGAGACCTATTTTGAAAAAGTTTAAAAAGACAGGAGATTTCAAAATAATTCAATCCTGGCAGAAATTCAAATTCCAAAACTAGGAGCAAAATCATCCTTCACTGAATTAATTCCTTTTCTCTTTCTCTTTTCTTAAACATTTTATTCATTTTATAGAGAGATTTCTTTTTGTTTGCTTTTGTTCCAATCATTAGGAAAGTGGTTGAGGAGTACTGAATCCATCACTACTTTGATGACACAGGTAAGATTCCAGATTCACATTTCCAGGTACCAAGAGTTTCCTCTAAATGCCACAATCAAGTCAGCCTTCGTTTACATTTCTTTCTACTGAACACAGCAATGCCCATTGGTATCTCTGAAGCGTAATCGCATCTTAGGTCGGTATTTCTCCAAGTAAAGCAGCTGTTTGGAATTGAATGCTCCCCTTCTTTTTCTGAAAATACAATAGCAGCAAACTTTATCAGGTAAAAAAAGAGCTGTCTGATTCACTGAAATGCATTATTTATGTCCTAAGGCCTTTCTAATTCCACACAGCTGAAAACCAGCACATTTTCCATACTATAACACTTCTTAAGAGCTAAGTTGCACCATGAACTTTGAGTCCTCCTAGAAGAAGAGAAAAAATTTTCCTTGCTGAAAAGGTTATGGTATTGTCATCATTATAGCCTATTAACCATTTAATAAAGATCAGAATAGTTTATCCAGAAATATCTGACTATATTCTTCCCAATTAGATTGATATATTCTTCAGATTAGAGTTGGTAGCAAATATTTAGGATGCTAAAAAATATTAAGATGAAGAAGCAGGCTCAAGACATACACAGATGGCATTCCTTGAAATGTGTTACCTTCCTAGAGCCGCTACCATATATTATTTCATGCTTTCCATCACAAATAGTCTCTTCTTTGGTTTTCATTTTTTAAATGAAGGGTTGAAAGGGAAAGGGCAAGACAAAAATTGTCAAATAATTCTGGATAATAAAATGGCATAATTCATTATTCTAGATTGATGCCAAGATCCTGTCTGAGTACTACCATCCTGATTTTGTGCCTGAACAGATCACTTAAGAGTCCCAGGTGATTAACTGCTCCTCTATACATTCTCTTGCCTCCTCCTAATAGAAAACTTGTATTTGGAATCTATTAAAAGGGGCATTTTCAAGATTCCTAGATATTCAAACAATATACTGGACATATTCCATAACGTCCAAATTTGCCACCCAAATTAGAAAACCTTTTAAATCTGGAAGCCAGCTGTACTGAGTCTCTATCACTTGCTCTAAAGTTTTTACAACTTCTAATAACACTTTAAGCCAAAGAAAGTAAATTATCCCACACTACAAATGAATAACCACTTCCATAATTCCTTCCTCATTCATGATCTTCCTTTCTGTGCTTCTGAACACAAAACTTCATACTTACTGTCTTATAAACTGAACTGCATCTTCGTACTTCATTCCACATTCAATCAAAGCAAGTGCAACCAGCACAGGTGCCCTGCAGAAAGAAACCCATATGTAAATATCCATATGTCTTGGAGTGAAAGAATTTTTAAAAATCCATAACTTCGTATTACCAAAGCAAAGCATAAGCTTTCTTTTTTCTTGTATACTAAAGTAGCTGATATCTACCTAACACAGTAAATATATCTCATCATTATAAATTCTATGATTTTTTTTTTTTTTTGTGGAGGAGACAGGGTCTCACTCTATCACTCAGGCTAGAGTGCAGTGGTACAATCACAGCTCACTGCAGCCTTGACCTCCCAAGGCTCAGGTGATTCATGGTGGCAGCCCCTCAAGTAGCTGGCACTACAGGGGCCTGCCACCATGACCAGCTAATTTTTGTATTTTTAGTAGAGATGGGGTTTCTCCACGTTACCAAGTCTGCTCTTGAAATCCTGGGCTCAATCTGCCAGCCTCCGCCTCCCAAAGTGCTGGGATTACAGGTGTGAGCCACTCTGTCCAGCCCAATATTTACTTTTAGTAAAGCACTAAATTCTAAACTTTAAGAGATCTTTACTCTTTAAAATATCATATATATTAAATTTTTCATCACTATATATTATCAAAAATTCTTCATTGGTCTTTAGACATTATCACAGTAAAATAAATGGCCAAACATATTATGTATCTCCAGTGTGTCAGAATTTTCATTACCAATTGGTTTTAATATTTCCTTATCAAACGCTAAAAAGGTGCTAGACTTTTTCAAGAAAATCCTTTTGATGAGCTAGGAAAATTCCCAAGAACTAATGACTAGGAAAAGTTCTCTCTTTTTAAAAAAATTTAACAGAGGAAATGATGTTTTTATAAAGCCCATTACAGGGCACCAATTTTGGACTACCTAAAACTAGGATAGCTACTAGTTATAAAATTGCCAAGTTACAACATTATCTTCAACCTTCAGGATAAGGACTAAAACTTCTAACATTATAAACAAACAGTATTACAGTACAAAAAAGGAAAATAGCAAACAAAAGGCCAGAACAGAACAGCCTGAATCACCACCACCTTGAGGCAATGGCAGCCTACACCAATATTCTGCATCAAAGTGTGCATCCTAAACTGGCATTTAATCTGCTGTTGATGACAGTGTTGCAACACCATTCCAAGCAATGATCAGGGAAAAGGGTTTTAAGATCAAAGTCAATTCTTGTTCATACATCTCCTTTCAAGAGTTTAAAGTTCAGATATCTCTTCTCTACCTATTAACTTCGCATTCATCTCAATCCAAAATCAACCATGTACAGACTCATCCAACTCTAAAATTATTTTAATTTTGTTGCCTATTTCAGTGACCTGAACTTTTGATTACTTGAAATAGGGAGACAAATAAAACACTCACAGGCTAAATCCAGGCTGGCATCAGAATCAGACAACCAGATGAAACGACAAGACTTTTCAAAAATCATTACACTCGTTTTCTCTCATTTCCTTGCCTTTCAGGTAATTTAATGTTATTTAGTATAATATATACAAATGTCTACCAAAGTGAAACTTTCAACTAACTTAGGCATGTTGATAAATTCACAGACAAAAAGGATAATAAGGGTACGAGTTTACCTTCCCAATCCCCGCAACACAATGTACTGCAACACAGCAACCTGGCTCTTCACGAAATTTGGTCTTTAACAGGTTTAACCAATCATCTACTATCTGATTAGGGGGTGGAGCTCCATCATCAAATGGCCAATCCTAGAAAGAAATCACTTTTTACATTAAATTGATATTTTCTCCAAGATTAACATAATAATGCAGAACAGCTGCACACAGTACACATGGCAGGCCTAACTGAACTAACCATACTATCCACACCTATTTTTAACCCAATTCTGATCATTGCTGTAAAATGATCCAGGACTGAAATTAAAGCCTGCCAAATAAATTAGCCTTCTCAATGAAGTATAGTCAGTGTCACACACATCTAAATTTACCAAAACTTACATAAATCTCTTTATCAGAGTCATAAGAGCTAGTGTTCTCCCAAATATTATATCCGAATAGAGTAGTAATTAGACATAATAGACAAAACTGTAATTAAAGCCAAGACAAAGTAAGAGAGGACATAGCACATGTCAACAGGATTTTAAAGTCCACTCTGGCAAAGCGTACCAACTGGTGTCTCATTGATCTCTACAGATAATTGAAGATTATCCCCTAGATAACTAAGTTATGACATCTTTTCTTTAAAGAAAGGTTCTCTGATAAGAAATCTCCAATAGTAAATCATAACAGAAACATACTACCATCTTTGTGCTTATAAAAAGGCAAGCAGCAAACATTTTTAAAGTGCTTACTAAATTATATATGTCCCCATTTAACAAGGACAGTGCTGCATGGCATGGTCCTGGGCAAATAGAGACCATTTTGTCAAGTATCCTTTTCTTTTTCTGTATTCACCAATTTGGGTTATCTTTCAATTAAGACTAACCTCATGTGCATTCACAGTATAGGCAGGGATTTATCTTCCTCACTACTTAGCAAGAGGTCCTAAGAAACCAACACAAATGGGGAGTGGGGGAGGGGGACTGGGGGCTGACATTTTACAAGTCTTCCCTCTTCCTACCTAAACTTCAAAGACAGAAATGCAGAAACATTGTTAGAAATTTTTTCTAAAACATAAGGCTATTCTAATGGGATAGGATAAGGACACTTTAAGATACTAGAGAAGGAAAAAGAGAAAAGTGACAGAGCATTAAATTGATTCTGCATTCATTATTGGCACCACTAGAACACTTTATGTAGCCCATTAGCCATAATAGTACATATTTGAGTTGTCAACTACGCCCCATAATTAAAGGACTGTGTTATTATAAATGCCATACAGAGTTTTAACTGTAAATAGCAATAAAACCAGTACCTTAGTCAAGAGCTTACTTCCTCTAATACTCCCTAAAATGCACCTAGTTAAGAAACAATATAAAACATGCTTCACTTACTCATATTAGTATCTATTTTTTAAAAATCATTAATCATTTAGAAACATCTGAACCTCAAAATGATACAGCTAAAACCACCATCAGTGTATTCCAATGTGTGTCTGGTTTGCAAGAGCATTCAAAGGATCGATGGCCTTATTTGGGGGATATCCTCTTACCATGAAATGTTCCAAAACCCTCTTCACCTAGCAAAAGTAGATTAACTCTTAAAATCTCTGTCTGGGAAAAGGATATTCCAAGTTTAAGGCTAAATGCCCTTGTTTTTTCAAGTATAAGTTAAACCTTTCATTTTATCTGATCATGGCTATTTATTTATGACTTCTTTTCCTCTGGGTAGATACTCAGTAGTGGAATTGCTGGATCAAATGGCAATTCTACTTTTAGTTCTTTAAGGAATCTCCACACTGTTTTCCACGGTGGTTATACTAGTTTACATTCCTACCAGCAGTGTAAAAGTGTTCCCTTTTCACCACATCCCTGCCAACATCTATTATTTTTTTATTTTTTGATTATAGCCATTCTTGCAGGAGTAAGGTGGCATCACATTGTGGTTTTGATTTGCATTTCCCAGATCACAACTATTTAAAACAAAACAAAAACCTAAATTTAAAGGCCTGAAAATAAATCTTAGGCCTACCATTATCTTCTACAAACTAGTTCAAGTTCTTTAGTTCATTTCTATTTCACAAAGATGTTTACCAACATTACTGACTCAGACTATGGTCCATCCAGTCATTTTCTCACTCTACCATCTGTCAAACAAGTTGATTTTTGCTCACTGGAGAACACATTCATAATACAGCGAAATAAACTTGTATGCAGCTTATTTTCATAAGTTTAAATTTTATTATCATTTTTTAAACACAGGACTGCCTTTGATACATTTACACTCATCCCCAATGATTTCCAGCAGTGGACAGTAAAGTCATTTAGAAATTTGAATGCAAGCAAATTACCATGCCAAACTATTAAAACACATTATTTTATTTATTTTTTATTTTTTTTTTAGACAAGGTATCTGTCACCCAAGCTGGAGCACAGCAGCACAATCACAGTCACTGCAGCCTTGACCTTCTGGATTCAGATGATCCTCCTACCTCAGCCTCCCAAGTAGCTGAGACTACAGGCACATGCCACCACATCCAGCTAATTTTTGTATTTTTTGGAGAGACAGGGTTTCACCATGTTGCTCCACTAGTCTTGGAACTCCTGGGCTCAAGTGAGCCGCCCACCTTGGCCTCACAGAGTGCTGGGAACAGGTGTGGGCCACCACACCCTAAAACATATTTTTTAAAAACATGTTTGGGCCTGGCGCGGTGGCTCACACCTGTAATCCCAGCACTCTGGGAGGCCGAGGTGGGCGGATCACGAGGTCAAGAAATTGAGACCATCCGGGGTAAAACCCCGTCTCTACTAAAAAAAATACAAAAATTAGCCGGGCTTGGTGGCACGCGCCTGTGGTCCCAGCTACTCGGGAGGCTGAGACAAAAGAATTGCTTGAACCCAGGAGGCGTAGGTTGCAGTGAGCCGAGATTGCGCCACTGTAATCCAGCCTGGCGACAGAGCAAGACTTCATCTCAAAAAAAAAAAAAAAAAAACACTCGAAAAAACAAACAAACAAAAAACCCATGTTTGGCTATTTAGTTTTTGTGTTTTCACCAAAATGCACATGAGGAAACTTTATGGATCAGATATGAGAGGACTGCCTTATCAATAGGCCATTATTCTTTTTGCACCAACTGCCTTCCCAACCACTGACCAATAAAGACTACAGAGCTACCTTTCAATAAGAAGTAGGAACGTTAACACCTTAAACCAGTATCTTCCTTATTACTTTCTTCCTACCTAAGTACTTATAAAATCTCCAGTTCTCTTCTTACTACATAAGCTTCCCACAATAAAACCAACAGCTCAAAGACACTGAAAACTACAAGGTCATTTCATTACATGCTCCTAAAAGCTGCTCCTACAATTTAGACAACTATTTAGGGGAAAAAGAATAAAATGTTAACTACTCTATATTTTGGTGCTAAAGAGGAATTTAATTCCAATCACTTTGTGCTCAAATTGAGCTAGGTAAGAAATCTAATCACACTAAAGCTCCTCAGAAACCTAACAAAAAGTGTCAGGAACTATGCTGATTACTCTGAAGCAAGATGCCTTCTCCCCTCTCCTCATCCTCTTCTCCCGCCTTTTTGCCTCCTACAAGTTATCCACAAAATATTAGTAACTAATATTGTACTTGCAAAGTGGCAGAATTCCATATGGACTTAAAAATGTCTGATATAAATTACTTTGTTATATTCAAATTAGTAGCCTAGAAACAAAAGCTAAATATTGCATTAATTTCCTAAAAAATAAAAATTGCAAATTTACATTTTGTTAAAATGGGAATGCATTTTGCTTTTTACTAGATGAAAATACTATGATTTCTAGGCTTTAAGAGCACAAATGAACAAAACTGCCAATTTGTTAATCCAAAGAAATTTAAAAAGACTGCTATCAACAATGTATTTTCTGCTACAAGCTTAAAACAAAATGCAAAACTACTACTGCCAGAGGATTTTTGAAGTGCAGTGGCATAATCAAGGCTCACTGCAACCTTGACCTCTTGGGCTCAGGCAATACTCTTGAGACCTCAGCTTCCCGAGTAGCTGGGACTACAAATGTGTACCACCATGCCCAGCTAATACCAAGTTTTATAACTTTTTTTTTTTTGAGACAGGGGTCTCACTCTGTCACCCAGGCTGGAATGCGGTGGCATAGCCACAGCTCACTGCAGTCTCAACCACCTGGGCTCAAGTGATTCTCTCACTTCAAGTCCCAAGTAGCTGGACCACAGCTGTGCACTACCACGCCCTACCAGTTTTTTAATTATCTGTGCAGATGAGGTCTCACCACATTGCCCAGACTGGTCTTGAAATCCTGGGTTCAAGCGATCCTCCCACAGTACTAGGATTACAGGTATGAGCCACTGCGCCTGGACTAGTTTTATAAATATTTATGCTTGAAAGATACAACTTGTTTGTCATGAAAAATTTAAATACTACACACTCACTAGAACGTGGATTCCTTCTTTTTCAACTGGAGCTTTATCATACGTAGCATCACAAACTCGAACCAAAGTCGTCACTCCATACTTCTTAAGTTCCTTTAAAAAAAAAAAAAAAAAAAACAGAAAAAAACAATTATAAGGCAACTTGTACTTGAAAGCTTTAGAAATGTACTATAAGACTGGGCATGGTGGCTCACACCTGTAATCCCAGTACTTTGGGAGGCCAAATCGAGACTCCATCTCAAAAAAAAAAAAAATTTTCAACATGAGATTTAGAGGGAAAAGAAAAAAAGAAATGTACTATTATAAATTGAAACAATGAGCTATCATTTTTAGACAAAGATCAGAATTGTTCTCACTGTGGTTATATATATAAAATGGACACTCATGAAATCTCAATGGGAACGTGAATAAGACTCACCTTTCTAAAGGGCAATTTGGTAGCATAACATGAAAACTTATACAAAAAGTTCACATACACTGTGACCTAAAAATTCTACTTCTGGGAGTTTATACAAAGGAAATAATTAAGGACATATACGAAGATTAATGTGGTTTCTAATTTTTCACCATTCCAGCTGGAATGGTGAAAAATTAGAAACCACATTAATGGGCTGGGCACCATGGTTCATGCCTGTAATCCCAGCACTTTAGGAGGCCGAGGCAAGCGGATCATAAGGTCAGGAGTTTGAGACCAGCCTAGCCAACATAGTGAAACCCTGTCTCTACTAAAAAACACAAAAAATTAGCCAACATAGTGAAACCCTGTCTCTACTAAAAACACAAAAAATTAGGGCGTGATGGTAGGCGCCTATAATTCCCTGCTACTTGGGAGGCTGAGGCAGGAGAATCACTTGAACCTGGAAGGCAGAGGTTGCAGTGAGCCGAAACTGCACCACTGCACTCCATCCCAGGTAAATGTGAGACTTTCGTCTCCAAAAAAGAAAAAGAAACCACATTAATGGTCCAAAAATAAGAAAAGAAATGATTAAAGAAGTATGGCACATCCATATAGTGAACACTATGACAGCTATAAAAACACCACCAAGGAGGATGGGAAAAGATTTTTAAAAAACATACAGTGGCCAGGAGTCGTGGCTCAAGCCTGTAATCCCAGCACTTTGGGAGGCCGAGGTGGGTGGATCACCTAAGGTCAGGAGTTCAAGACCAGCCTGATCAACATGGTGAAACCCCGTCTCTACAAAAAAAAAAATTTAAAAATGCAGCTACACTGCAGAGTAAAATAAAAGAAAAAAAACATATAGTATGGGCTGGGTGTGGTGGCTCACCCCTATAATTCCAGAACTCTGGGAGGCTGACGTGGGCAGATCATGAGGCCAGGAGTTCGAGACCAGCCTGAACAACATGGTGAAACCCCATCCCTACCAAAAATACAAAAATTAGGTGGGTGTGGTGGTGTGCATCTGTAATCCCAGCTACTCAGCAGGCTGAGGCAGGAGAATTGCTTGAACCCGGGAGGTGGAAGCTGCAGTGAGCCAAGATCATGCCCACTGCACTCCAGCCTGGGGAAAGAGAAAGACTCCGTCTCAAAAAAAATAAAAAATAAAAATAAAAAAATAAATATATATAGTGTGTGTGTGATCCTATCTGTATGTGTATCTACGAATACACAAAGATATATGCAGAGAAAAACATCTAGAAGCCAGTTATTAACAATTAAATAGTTAAATTCTTTTTGCTTATCTGTATCTTTCGGTTTTTAGGAAATAAACATTGTTTTTTTTTTAATAAATAAAATTTGAAATTAAGAGAAAAAGTGGTATGTTAAAAAGACAGCTAGGCCGGGAGCGGTGGCTCAGGCCTGTAATCCCAGCACTTTGGAAGGCCGAGGCGGCTGGATCACCTGAGGTCAAGAGTTCGAGACCAGCTGGGCCAACATGGTAAAACTCCATCTCTACTAAAAGTATAAAAATTAGCTGAGTGTGGTGGTGGCCACCTGTAATCCCAGCTACTCAGAAGGCTAAGCCAGGTGAATCACTTGAACCTGGGAGATGGAGGTGGCAGTGAGCTGAGATTGCACTACTGCACTCCAGCCTGAGCAACAGAGGGAGACTCCATGTCAAACAAAAACAAAAACAACTTTCCCTACAGTGAATGCCTAACCCAGTGACTACCTATCTTCAAGGGGCTACCAACATCGTGTGTATGTGTGTGTGTGTGTGTGTGTGTGTGTGTGTGTGTGTGTGTGTGTGAGTGAGAGAGAAAAATGAGAGAGAGGAGAGAGAAGGAGAGAGAGAGAGAGAGAGAGAGAGAGAGAGAGAGAGAGTGTGAGTGAGTGTGTGTGAGTGAGTTTATTGGCGAAGACACAAGGTCAAGCTTTCCTCAACCCCCACCCTCCCCCAAAACAGGACCCAACAAGAACAGAGGAATGAGAAGCATTCTTAGGGCAACATTTCCCCCACCCCCCTCCCCATTTCTACCAACATCTTTTTTATAGTTGCAGGAGAACTGTGGCCTATGCCACTCTTGGAGTCTATGGCCAAGGAATCCACAGGCTGAAAATAATACCAGCTAATTCAGCCAGGCTTAAAGGTAACTGAACAATCTGAGGGCATACAGGCCTAGAATCAACTTGTACACTGTGTACACAAAGTTAAGAGCTCAGGGAATTTTAAGTATAAATGAGCAGGCACAGTGATATCCTTAGGATCCATCGAGTCATCTAAAGTGTAAAATTATTTTAATTGCTAAAGGACTTTATTTTTCACAAAAAGGCCTTCTTACAATACAGACTCAAGAAAGGTGGAAGTATTAAGTCAGGAATTTTTTTTAATGTTTCAAAATGCAAATAAAATCCCACTAAAATGAACTCTGTAGTAGCCATTCATGGAAAAGTTGATAGAATTTTTTTATGGTATTTGTGACCTTAAACAAGTCGAAACCTCTTTTAGTCTCGGTTTTGCCATCTATAAAATGAGAATCACAAGGAGTTCATCCAGCTTTCTAAGCCTACTCTATAAACACAGCAAGAGAAATCATTTAAACTCAACAACCAGGAACGAGTAAAAAGTTTATGTTCAAATGTTTGCTCCAAGAAGTAACGAAGAGTTTTTCTCCTACCAATGGAAAAAAATATTAAGGATCCGACACAAAAATACTACCTCTACCACCTTTCCTTCCCCCCAAGTTTCTGGACCCTTGTATGTGATTGTTACAACTAAGTAGTTTGGGGGTGACTTTTCATCAAAAGTGGTGAGAATATTTGAAGTACATACAGCATGGTTTTTAGTGTCAGACATTTAGACAAGTATAGCAGTTCTACCACATACTATGTGCCATTAGGCAAATTACTAAATGGCTCTGAACTTGTTTCCTCATTTGTAAAAGGGAAATACTAATGGTAACTACACCTCATAGGGTTTTTGTATTTGTGAACTTAAGTATAAACACTACTTGTTGCATAATGTATAATACTGTTTATTATAATGCTATGTGCATACTGTGCTCAATAAATGTTAATTATTTTTATTACTGAATGTTTGACCCAAAAAAACCTGTTAATAAATGTAAAAAGGACACAGAAAAAACAGTACTAGGTATCTCTACAGTCCCCAAATTCCATAAATGTTCTTGAAAAAAATCTGCTGTAACTAACCCAACCCAATTGAAACCAGAATTGGCAGGATGACCATCCATACTCCAAATATGGAAGTAAATTGCTTTGTGCTAAGAGACTTTTTAATGGGATTTTACCTAGAAATCAATCCAAAAAATAGACCATGCTACAATCTTACCTCTGTGAACTTGTTGAGAGTAGCATTGGTAGGGTTGTGAGTTATCAGAAAACGCATGTTCTCATAGGAGATCTCCACAGGGGCTGGACGGTTCATTATGGCAAATAAAAAGTGTGAGCGTGCGTGTGTGATGGGGAAAGTGAAAAAAAAAAATCAATAAATCTTGAAATGTTTCACAGCAGAAAACATTAAAAGGACCACTAAAATGCCTATTATCAATCACTGTTTTCTCTATTCAACTTGTTTATTCCTTATGAAGCTTCTCTCTTCAAGATAAGCAAAAGTATTTAGAATCCACTTGAATCGAAATTCAACTTGGGCCTCAATTTCTGCAGATGGATACCTTCGGACTCCAAAAAATCCAACTACATACAAAACTTAAGCAGCCTTTACTACATTTAGGCACTAGTGAGACAAGTTAAAAGTGTAGGTCACTTTCCACTTTTGTTTACTTGATGCTTAATTTTACTGGAGTCATTAAAAGAAATATGCTTGCAATTAAAAAAAAAAAGCCAACTATTTCTGAGGCCAGTCTCGGTGTCCAGGAGTCTTCAAGGCAATGTTAATTATGGCACATAGAACCTCCAAGCTCACTTGTCAGCGAAAACGCTGTGCTGAGCCTGGCAGAAATCTGCCCTCACACTCAGAATCGCCATAAATGTGCAACGTATATTCCAACGAAAAACCTAGAGAAGAAAAGAATAAGTAAAATGAGCTGGAGGCTGACAGTAAACACAAATGCCCAAAGTCAAAATATATTCTTTATAAGCCCAAAGCCATGTGAAATGTCACCAATTATAAGTTATTGCCATCTATGAAGAACTGAATAAAGGAGTATTATCAAGAGTTTTAAAAATCAGAGATTCAAAGGTATGTTGTTTTTTTCAAAATTTTTCAGAAAATTTCAAGTTTGAAAACAGTACTAGATACTGTTGAATGTGCTAATAATGAAGTTTAATGTGCTAATAAGATTACTTTTATTATTTTATTTAAAAATATATAAAATTATTTTATTTTAAAAAAGATTAAAGTTAACTCGAATAATTTTTAAATAATTAAAAGATACTTGAAGAAAACTTCCCTCCATGAACTTTTTTTTTTTTTTTTTTTTTTTGAGACACAGTCTCACTCTGTTACCCAGGCTGAGGTGCAGTGGAGAGATCTCAGCTCACTGCAACCTCCACCCTCTAGGTTCAAGCAATTCTCCTGCCTCAGCCTCCCAAGTGGCTGGGATTACAGGTGCCTGCCACCATGCCTAGCTAATTTTTGTATTTTTAGTACAGACAGGGTTTCACCATGTTGGCCAGGCTCATCTCAAACTCCTGATCTCAGGTGATCTGCCCACCTCAGCCTCCCAAAGTGCTGGGATTACAGTCATGAGCCACCATGCCCAGCCAAGATGGAGTTTTGCTCTTGTTGCCCAGGCTGGAGCGCAATGGCGCGATGTTGGCTCACTGCAATCTCCACCTCCCAGGTTCAAGTGATTCTCCTGCCTCAGCCTCCTGAGTAGCTGGGATTACAGATGCCCGCCACCACACCCGGCTAATTCTTGTATTTTTAGTAGAGACGGGGTTTCACCCGGTTGGCCAGGCTGGTCTCAAACTCCTGACCTCGCAATCCGCCCGCCTCGGCCTCCCAAAGTGCTGGGATTACAGGCGTAAGCCACGGCACCCAGCCCAAAAACTCTTTTCACAAAGTTTACAAAGATCTTATTTTTCTGCTTTGATGGTTAAGTCCTTCACATGTACTCTTTGATTAAAATAAGGTATACCTGGCCAGGCGCGGTGGTTCACACCTGTAATCCCAGCACTTTGGGAGACCGAGGAGGGCAGATCACCTGAGGTCAGGAGTTCAAGACCAGCCTGGCCAACATTGTAAAATTCCGTCTCTACTAAAAATACAAAAATCAATTAGCTGGGCATGGTGGCGCATGCCTGCAATCCCAGCTACTTGGGAGGTTGAGACAGGAGAATAGCTTGAACCAGGGAGTCAGAGGTTGCAGTGAGCCAAGATCACGCCACTGCACTCCAGCCTGGCGACAGAGCAAGACTCTATCTCAAAAAAAAAAAAAAAATTAGCCGGGCATGGTGGTGGGCGCCTGTAATTCCAACTACTTGAGAGGCAGAGACAGGAGAATTGCTTGAACCTGGGAGGCGGAGACTGCAGTGAGCTGAGACTATGCCATTGCACTCCAGTCTGGTCAACAAGAACAAAACTCCGTTACACACACAAAAAAAACACATACATACACACACACACACACACACACACACACACACACACACACCTGTAAATGGGCAGAGGATATTAACCAAAATTCCACTTTGAGGATTTTATTCTTTTCTATCTGAAGTATATGTGTTGGCCCTTAATAATAAGACTAGCTCATAAGGCACTCTCAAAAAATTATTTCCTGTGAACCAACTCTGTACTGATAGTACCTTCCTGTATGATACTGTAATGTTTCACACAATGCAGTGGACATAAACCAACTTGTTACGTAAATAAAGAATTGATTTTTTTAAAATTACTTCCTTTTCCTCACAACTCTGAGTTGTTGTTACTACATTCAAGGAATGAGGAAAGAGGATCAGAGAAATGAAGTGACTTGCCTAACATCACACAATAGTAAGTTTTAACTGAGCCCAAATTCAAACCAAGTCTTCTGTTAGTCTCATTTTTCTCCAGTGTACCACAATGACTGCTGATTCAACTAATGTATAAATCTCATCCTCTCCTTTCTAGTTCAGTTTACCTTTTTATTATTTCTTACATAATAATTGCCTCAAGAATACAAAATTATTTGAAGGCCACTGATTCACACAGACTTCTTCTCCCCCAAACATTAATTCCTACCAAAAACCAAGAAGTGGCAGAATTTTCATTATTATTTTAGGCCTGCTGCTTTTAAACACAGTACTCTTTATAGCTGGCTTAGTCAGTGAATGTCAACATAATCATAAATACCTCTGGAAACAGGGACAAAGCTTAAGTTCTTTCACTTGCCTTTTCCTTAAATTGCCAATAAAGGCTTATTTAGAAGTCTCTAAAAAACAGCTGTGATCAGACAGAAAAAAGTATGAAAGATAATGACCACAGAACCATTTTCAGGAAGAAACTGAAATATATAGGTAAGTAGGTAGGCCTACAAAGTCCAAAACTATCCATCTATCCTCAAGCCTTTTGTTATGATACTCTTATGGCATTTTATTTTGTAATTTGCACACTTGTGATTATATAACCATGGACACAAACATAAAACTAAAATATTCATAAAATATAAAAGACACAAATGAAATTCAAAATGGCATTCTTAGAACTTCAATAATACTGCAGCAGAATGAGTTACTCAATATAGTAAAAACACAAAATATCTACACTAAAAACTAAAAACAAAAATACACTCCATCACTTTTCCTACCTCAAAATTCTACCTGTAACCCCAAAACATAGCCACCTTAGATTACAGAGGGAAACACTTCATAAAGTACTCCTTGTACAGTCAAGAAATTTTAGAACGAACAGAAACACCCACTACTCTGACCTTTTAAAAAATAAAAAAGTTTGGGGTTCAAAGGTTAACATGACTTAAGATCACAATGCTAATTAGTAGCAGCTTAAGAACAAAAACCCTGGTGTCTTTATGTAATTTATTTATTTTGAAACAGGTTCTCACTTACCCAGGCTGAGTGCAGTGGCACGATCATGGCTCACTGCAGCCTCAACTTCCTGGCTCAAGCAATCCTCTGACCTCAGCCTCCCGAGGAGCTGGGACTACAGGTGCACACCACCATATCAGGCTAATTTCAAGGTTTCACTATGTTGCCCAGGCTGATCTCGAATTCCTGGATGCAAACCAACCTCCTGCCTCAGCCTCCCAAAGTGTTGGGCTTACAGGTGTGAGCCACCGTACCCAGCCCACATATTTTGTATCTTGTTCCTACCCCAACCCTGCCGAGACAGAGTCTCACTCTGTTGCCCAGGCTGGAATGCAGTGGCACAATCTCGGCTCACTGCAACCTCCATCTCCCCGGTTCAAGTGATTCTCCTGCCTCAACCTCCCAAGTAGCTGGGATTACAGGCACACGCCACCACACCCAGCTAATTTTTGTACTTTTAGTAGAGACAGGGTTTCACCATGTTGGCCAGGCTGGTCTCAAAGTCCTGACCTCGTGATCTGCCCACCTCAGCCTCCCAAAGTGCTGGGATTACAGGCATGAGCCACCACAACCAGCCTCTTTTTACTTTTATTTTCTGAGACAGGGTCTTTCTCTATCACCCACGCTAGAATGTAGTGGTGCCATCATAGCTCACAGCAACCTCAAACTTCAGGGCACAAGTGATCCTCCTGCCTCAGCCTCTGGAGTAGCTAGGACCATGAGTACATGCCACTGTGCCCAGCTAATATTTTTTTAAGTTTTTTGTAGAGATGGGGGCCTTGCTATGTTGCCCAGGCTGGTCTCAAACTCCTGGGCTCAAGTGATCCTCCAGCCTTGGCCTCCTAAAGCACTGGGATTACAGGCCTCATGAGTCACTGACTCTAGCCCCACATATTTTTCAAGTCACAATCTTCCATACAAGTGTAATTTTTTTCCAAGTATCTGCTTGGATGTTCATCTCCAACTCTGTGACCTTAAAATAAGGTGGGGGGAGTGGGTGGAGTTTATTAAAGTAACTACTCAAAGAACAATAGTTTGCATGCAATGCAGAGCAAAACACAAGGAAATTCTAATCTATTTGAATCCCTTTGGTTCAATGATGTTATCACAGCAAATGTGTGTCAGATGAGTAAAAGCACTGAAAGACCTGCATTGTAGTGACAGCCAGGCTTAAAGGTTACAGCTCCAGCATGAAGTTTTCTACCTAGTCTCCAGTGTTTGTCTGCTCAGCAAACAGCTATCCCATCTTACTCCCACAACTTCATTTTGGAAAGACCATTTCCAGGAATAAAGATAATTCATTATTACATTTTCAATTCTTAATACTGAGAACCCAGCAAAATAATTTCTGCCAAAAGAAACAGTACGTTCTAGTACTTTTAACAGATACATGTTAAAAACAAGCTCTGTTCCCTCCCCCCTCCATCAAGAATTCAACTACACATCAACAGTTACATTTTGCACCTGTCAATTCAGTTAAACTAATGTTAATTCCTGTGACACACTTAAGAATGCAAAGCAAACAGCATGTAAAAAATCATAAACAACCTATCACAGCTGGAAAGCACTCAAAAGCTCCAGAACCCTATATATTTTAACATAAATTCAGTGCATGTACACTATACAGGAAAATTCTCCTGAAGTTGTCTCTCTGGCATTAATTCTGCTCTATCTACTTAAGTAAACATTGATTATTGTTTTAACTTACCAAGTGATGAAAGAGGTTAGTTTACTATAACAGTGGAAAATTCAAATATACACCCAAATATTGTCTCTGCCATTTATCTTTCATAAAACCTAACTTTTAAAATGCTAAATTTGGGACATTTCCATTTCCTAGGCAACACACCCATTTTTAACAAAAGAATGTAACTTTACTGAAGGATGAAAAAGGATAGTCTGTGACAGAGAAGTCCTTTTAAATTAAGGAAGGGATGCAGGGAGGTAAGGGATAAAAAAGAAAGAAAAAACTATGCAGAGGTCAAAAAGAATAAAACATCTGTATGACCTGATATGTAAAGACAGCTAAAAGACACTAATAAGTAAAAAGAGCACAGTACACGACAGTATGAACAGTGTGTTAAGAAGTATTTGTGAGTACTGTATGCATTCATACGCACGGACTATCTGGAAGATTACAAAGAGAAGAGATAACAGGGGTTTCCTGGGGGTGAGACAGGGCCAGGAACACAGGACTGGAGGTTGGAGGTCAAAAGCATGATTTACTACATCCTTAACATATACCTTTTGAACTGTTTTAACTTTTCCCATGTACATACAGTATTACCTTTAAAAAAAATTCTACGGTGATAAGAACGCTATAATGATTTACAATCAAACTACCTTCTTAACAGTTCTATAATCATAGTATTAGAAAGAGCCTCCAGAGGGCTAATCTCTGTCCCAGGCAGGTCTGTACCTACACAATTCCATAAATCCTTTTCTCCCCTGTTAAAGAGACTAAATGAGTAAAATTTATGTCCTGCCTTGGCAACAGTAATTCTAAGTTTAACTACAAATAAAGTGAATTTAAAAGTATAAGGGAATTGCATAAAAGCAGCCTCATGTAATTTGACTCAATCTTACTGGGCATCCTTTTAAAAATCCTACCAACTGGCCAGGCGCGGGCGGCTCATGCCTGTAATCCCAGCACTTTGGGAGGCTGAGGTGGGCTGATCACCTAAGGTCAGGAGATCCAGACCATCCTGGCCAACATGGTGAAACCCTATCTCTACTAAAAATACAAAAATTAGCTGGGCGTGGCTGCATGTGCCTGTAATCCCAGCTACTCAGGAAGCTGAGGCGGGAGAATCACTTGAATCTGGGAGGCAGAGGTTGTTGCAGTAAGCTGAGATCACGCCACTGCACTCCAACCTGGCAACAGAGCTAGACTACGTCTCAAAAAGATAAATAAATAAAAATTAAAATCCTATCAATCCACTCACATCAAGCTTTCTACTAAGAAATCATCTCTTTACATTTCCAAATTAAATGATACAATAAGCCATATAATTTGGACTATGCCAGTATTCAACAAATTAAAACAGCACATTAAAATATAAAGGTACAATAAAAGAATTCTAGATTTAAGGAAATACAGTCTAAAAGCAAAGGTCTAATAAAACGAGTATGCATATATTTACTATGTTACTTTTCTTACCAAAAATTTTACAGGAAGTCATGCAAATTTGAGACAGCTTGGTTTCTACAATCAGGCAACATGAAAGCCTAATAATGTGACCAGGCGCAGTGGCTCACGCCTGTAATCCCAGCACTTTGGGAGGCTGCAGCGGGTGGATCACAAGGTCAGGAGTTCGAGACCAGTCTGGCCAAGATGGTGAAACCCCGTCTCCACTAAAAATAAAATTTAAAAAAACTCAGCTGGGCTTGGTGGCAGGCACTTGTAATCCTAGCTACTCGCTTATAGTCCTATCTACTTGGGAGGCAGATGAATCACCTGAACGCAGGAGGCGGAGGTTGCAGTGAGCCAAGATTGTGCCACTGTACTCCAGCCTAGATGACCAAGACCTCTGTCTCAAAAAAAAAAAAAAAAAAAAGAAAGAAAGCTTAATAATGTAATATACAACTAAAACCTTGCAACAATTTTTCTCCTAAAGCAAATTCCCTTCACATCAATAGCCACTTATATTTCCCCTTAAAATAAATATAAAAAATCTAATCTGTCAACAGAAGAATTTATCCTCCTCAAGAGCTAGGCATTTTCCTCAAATTCTTCCATTAATTCATATATTTACAGAACATGTACTATAGATTACATACTTTTTTTTTTTTTTTTTTTTTGAGAAGGAGTCTCACTCTGTCACTCAGGCTGGAGTACAGTGGTGCGATCATAGCTCACTGCAACCTCCACCTCCCAGGTTCAAGCAATTCTCCTGCCTCAGCCTCCCAAGTAACTGGGACTACAGGTGTGAGCCACTGTGCCCAGCCCTGGGTCACATACCCTTACAAGTTCAAGAGCAGTAAGCAAAACAAAAATTCCTATCAGGATCGATCTTACACTTTACTGGGCAGAGAAAAAGGAATAAAAATGTCACTGCTGGTCGGGCGCGGTGGCTCATGCCTGTAATCCCAGCACTTTGGGAGGCCGAGGTGGGCAGATCACGAGGTCAAGATCTGAGACCATCCTGGCCAACATAGTGAAACCCCATCTCTACTAAAATACAAAAATTAGCTGGGTGTGGTGATGCATGCCTGTAGTCCTAGCTACTCGGGAGGCTGAGGCAGAATTGCTTGAAGCCGGGAGGCAGAGGTTGCAGTTACCTGAGATCACACTACTGCACTCCAGCCTGGCGCCTGGTGAAAGAGCGAAACTGTCTCAAAAAAAAAAAAAAAAAAAAAGTCATTGCTCTGGAGAAAAATTTGAAGTAGAGGAATTAGCAGTGCCAGAGGGAGGGGGATTCCAATTTTAAATAAGGCTAACAGGAAAGGGCTCACTGAAAAAAGTGACTTTTTATCCAAAAGCTCAAAGTATGGGCCAAACAGGTACTTGGGGAGCGTTTTAGGCAGAGGCTTAATTGTTGCAAAGGTTATGAGGTGGAGACAAGCTTGGAGTATGCTAGGAACAAGGGAGCCAGTGCTACTGGAACAGAAAGAACAATGGAATAAATAGAGTCAGAAATAAGAGAGTCTTATAAGCCACTAAAAGCATTTGACTTTTATTCAGAGAATGATGCCCCTCCAAATGAAGCCAATGGAGGGTTTCACTCAAGAGTGACAACTCAATGCCATAAAAAATAATGAAATCATGTCCTCTGCAGCAACATGGATGCAGCTGGAGGCCATTATCCTAAGCAAATTAATGGAGGAACAGAAAACCAAATACCGCATGTTCTCACTTATAAGTGGGAGTTAAACACTGAGTACACATGGACTCAAAGAGGGGAACAGACACTGAAGCCCACTTGAGGGTGGAGGGTGAGAGGCGGGTAGGGGTGAAAAACTGCTCATCAGGTACTATGCTTGCTACCTGGTGACGAGGTGACGAAATCGTTTGTATAGACCAAATCCCAGCGACACTCAATTTACCCATGTAACAAATCTGCACATGTACACCCTGAACCTAATGTAAAAGCTGAAAAAAGGAGAGTGACAACTTAGGTTTTACAAAGGATCACTTTATCTGCTATGTGGAGACATTACAAAAATGGTAAGGGTGGAAACAAGGAAACTAGTAGAGATAATGGTAGCTTACATCAGAGTGAACAGCAGTAAAGAGAATAAGAAAGGATCAGTTTCAAGATATATTTTGATGTTGGATTTGTCCACAGACTGGATACAGAATTTATGAAAAAGACTCAAGGCTCTGAGTAACTACAGAACCTGTGTAAGACTAACTTAATATTCAGAGACTACTCAGACAATAGACTGTAAAATCTTCTCAACCATCAAAGTAGTAGGGAAATTCCTCTGCAAAGTGCTACTGTACCTGTTGCATTTTGACCACTTGGGAAAAAAAAAGTGTCTGAAAACTTGTAAACTAAAAAACCTAACCTTTACTAATTAAACACTCATCTTCTGGTTAACTGGTCTCAAACTGAAAATTTAATAATCTCATGACCTACTTCCAATTCAAGTATGTTCTATCTATCCTCTCCGTTACCTACCTGTTTATCCCTCTACTGTTCCATTTATCAAACTAAAATTGAGTAATCTAGCTCCTTGAAACTTAAAAGATTTAAATTAATACTAGTTTCCCTTCCTACCCCCCCATGACTACAGTCCTAGGAAGTCGATAAAGAGGTATCAATTCAATTCTACACAAATTAGGATCAAAATGTCAGTAAATATCCCAAAAACAAGATGCTTTTTAAATGTAAAAAAAAAATTTCAGGCCAGGCGTGGTGGCTCAGGCTTGTAATCCAAGCACTTTGGGAGGCTGAGGCGGGCAGATCACCTGAGGTCAGGAGTTCAAGACCAGCATGACCAACATGGAGAATCCCATCTCTACTAAAAATACAAAAATTAGCCAGGCGTGGTGGCCATGCCTGTAATCCCAGCTACTTGGGAGGCTGAGGCAGGAAAATTGCTTGAACCTGGAAGGCAGAGGTTACGGTGAGCCGAGATCACACCATTGCACTCCGCCTGGGCAACAAGGGCGAAACTCCGTCTCGAAGAAAAAAAAAAAATTCAGCCAGGTGGGGTAGCTCACACCTGTAATCCCAGCACTTTGGGAGGCCAAGGTGGGCAGATCACTGACCTCTCCTGAGTCAGGAGTTCGAGACCAGCCTGGTCAACATGGCAAAACTCTGTCTCTACTAAAATACAAAAATTAGCTGGGCATGGTGGCACAGGCCTGTAGTCCCAGCTTGGGAGGCTGAGGCAGGAGAACTGCTTGAACCCAGGAGGTGGAGGATGCAGTAAGCTGAGATCACACCACTGCCCGTCTCAAAAAAAAAAAAAAAAAAAAAAAATTTCATAGTTACTCTCTTGGTTATTCCCACTTTTCTACTTCCTCATTTAAGGAGGGAACTCGAGACTCAAGTTCTAGTACAGAAATCAATAATCAGTTCTATAAAAAGAAATCATGACCTTGATGGTGGGAAAATGTCTTAACATTTCAAAACCAATAGAAGATACATGGCCAGCCACTCTGAAAGATAAGGAAAGCAATTAGTCAACAATCGCACCTGTTTCTGAAAATATTAACAGTTATTCACTGAGGCCCTGTTCCACCCAAATGAAAAGGGAGTGGCTTTTAGATGTGCATGTACCCTGGTGATTAACAGCTGTCCTTTTCTAGTAATTTCTACCTCTACACATAACTATAAGACAAAAATTACATTAAATATTTTCATGCCACGCTTGAAAATATTTACTTTTCAATTTTGTACTTCATTTTTTCTCTAAAGATTTGCAATTCTCAAAATGAATCTCTTGTCCAAATACGGTATTTTTCCTTTCATAAATAAAATTTAAATGCAGGTTAACAGCGCTATGATCAACTTTCACTTTCTCTAAAAAAAAGTATTTGAATAGTACTGATAATCACACTAAAAAATCTTAACAGCACAATCGTATTAATCTAATTGTTTTCAATTAATCTTTTTTAAATTACATTAAATAGTTCTACTAAATGGATTCTAGTCATCTATACTTTTGTGACAAAAGTATCATGGCTATCTTCTCTATGGGGTTTATATTTAAAGACTTTATGTGCATTTTAAGACTCCCAAGCCTCTTTATTATAAAGTTTAAGCACATTCTTTTCCTAAATAACTCTGGTAACCTTCTTAAGAATAAGAACTATCTCCAATTCAGTTGCTTCCCCAGAAAGTTAAATCCTAACATTTGTTTTCTTTCCTCCTCCCATCCTTCTTTCTTTAATCCTAAAAGGCTGAGTAATTTTCCCAGAGAACAATTTAAGTCTTAATCATTTTACTTTCCAACATCACTATATATACATTAACCCAAGAACCACTGAATCAGTAATTTCAATAATAAAGAAATAATTTAAGATTCTGAACTTCAATTGTAATAAAGTAAATTCGGTAGCAAAAATCCAAAAGAACACCTGGATTCAGCCTGTCAAAACCACACTGAAATGTTTTCTGAGCTATATCAGGACAGTTAGAATGACTGTAACAGCTGCAAGTTCCCTGAGGTTGCAAAATAGATACTTGGGAAAGGTTATTTGAATCACCTTTCAAAATAACCTACAGCACAGGAGTAGCATGCAAAGCAAAAACTTCCAGGCTACTGTTTGCATTATTTAAAATATACTGTATTTCAGAACTTAGTAGTTTATGGGTCAGCTTAACTCTTTCATTTCCCCATTTTGTCAAATGTATTGAGCATATTTAAAGGTCCTGTTTCAGTATTAATCCCCGAAGAGAGAGAGGGAAACTCTCTATAAACAAGACACAGAATAAAAACAACCCAAAATACATCTTGTCAGCATTAATTATTTTGTTTGAGCCCCAGAAATTTTTCTGCTGTTCAGGCACTCTGGTCCAAGTTTCCCCTATAATTGGGTAAGTTACACTTCACTTCCTCTCCTAAACTTGCTTTTTATAAATCACATTATAGTTCACAGATATGTTTGTGTACTGAGTATAATACAAGATAAACAGTCAAGAATCCAAATCATTCTATTTGAAGCTGCGGTGGCCTTTCAAAATGTACTGTCTATCCACTGATTGTCCAATTATGGCATATTTTCACAAAACAGAGTAACATTCACGATCTTTAAAAACCACAGTGAAAATATTTCATACTACATATGAACATAAAACAAAAATGGTGAAATACCTCTATAATGCCATGTCAAGGAGTTATTCTTTACTCACTAGCTTAATTCAGCATGGATTCACCTTCCTTCTCTTCCCAATTAAAGAATGCAAAATTCAATTTTTTTTTTTGAAACAGTTTTTGCGCTTGTTGCCCAGGCTGGGGTGCAATGGCACTATCTCAGCTCACCACAACTTCTGCTTCCCAGGTTCAAGCAACTCTCCTGCCTCAGCCTCCCAAGTAGCTGGGATTACAGGCATATGCCACCATGCCCAGCTAATTTTGTATTTTTAGTAGAGACAGGGTTTCTCCATGTTGGTCAGGCTGGTCTCCAACTCCCGACCTTAGGCGATCCGCCCGCCTTGGTCTTCCAAAGTGCTGGGATTGCAGGCATGAGCCAGCATGCTAGGCTGCAAAATTCAGTCTTTATTGTCCTTTTTCTCCAAATGTTTACTGAAAGAGGAACACCTCTTAATGATACCAAAATGCAGCACAGCCACTCTTTGAACAAGCATGTGCAGAGATGTGTGCACATCATATAAACACTATCCAGGATCAAGCACATCATATAAACACTATCCAGGATCAAGCTCCAAGAATCAACATGGGTGAAAAATACTTCATCGACATTTAAGTTTTTATGTTAACACCACATATTCTAAAGACACAAAGTAAGCATGAGAAGAATGGAGTAGGATTAAGACTTCTAAAGAAAGGTAAAACTTTTATGATAGAAAAATGGTAGAAACAGTGAAGAACCATGGTAGTGTGACCTGAGAAAGATGCTTAGTCTTCAGGGAACCCTTGACCAGGTTGAGAATTTCAGAACAATTCAAATGCAATAAAAGCTCTTAGGAATTTAAAAGCAGAGGGCAGGTGCGGTGGCTTACTCCTGTAATCCCAAGACTTTGGGAGGCTGAGGGTGGCAGATCACAAGGTCAGGAGTTCAAGACCAGCCTGGCCAATAAGGTGACATCCCATCTCTACTAAAAATTTAAAAATTAGCCGGGCATGGTGGCAGACACCTGTAGTCCCAACTACTCGGGAGGCTGAGGCAGGAGAATTGCTTGAACCCAGGAGGTGGAGGTTGCAGTGAGCCAAGATTGCACCACTGCATTCCAGCCTGGACGACAGAGCAAGACTTTGTCTCAAAAAAAAAAAAAACAAAAAACAGCAGAGTAGTAAGAGAGCAACTCTTGGCTCACTGAGAGAGTAAATACTGCCATATTTATGGGCCTCCTCTGATCTACTAAGCAAGCAGCTCCATAATTACCAAAAAACTTAACAAAAATATTCTTTCAACTTACTAAATCAACAGTCAACAGATAACGAGTTTAACTAAATTCTACCTGTTGATGACCTCCAAATGAAGATCCCACCTGGCTAAGAAAACAATTGAGAATATAGTCTACGACTTACATTTAAAGTACTTTTCATCCAGAAAGACCCAATACGCATAATTTAAACTAATCACCAAAAGGAAACTTGTTTGTAACCACACACGTGGAATGAAAATGTCACTAGAATCTATTGCTTCTCCATCATATCCTTCTCTATTTGCTGACAAATCCTACTGGTGACTCATATCCTTCTGCACTAACCAGTCACTCCATTCCCTAATGGAAGGCTTTTCACCAATAATGGAAAGTACAAACACAACAATTTGTTCTGCTACTAAAAAGAACACGTATTAACATTTGTATATAAATTCAACTTACAAATACTATGGTGATACAGCCTAGTGAATGTGTCCTGTAAAACAGTGGGGAAAATAAAAAGATGGTCAAATTTTAACAAAAACTAAAGGACAACTGGAAGAAAACAGACCTAATTGTGAATTTGAATTCCTGTCAAACAATACATTAGTTAACAGCCAACATATTTGACCACTGCAGAAATAAAAATAAAGTAGTTTATCTGATCTGCTAAAACAAATATATCATGTGTACATTTTATGCCAAAAGAATTAACATTTTGAGAAGAATAAACTTTCAAATGAAAAATACTATGAGAGGAATTAAACACACCACTTCTCTAAAGGTAAAGACTGTTCTAGTGTTCAAAACATTTTTCCAAACCAGGCTCAACTAGCAAAGAAAGGGTCACAAAAAAAGCCTAATCTTAAAATTCTCAAAAATTTAAAAAGCCCTGTAGCCAGGCATGCTGGCATGCACCTGTAATCCTAGCTACTCAGGAGGCTGAGGCAGGAGAATCGCTTGAATCCGAGAGGCAGAGGCTGCAGTGAGCCAAGACTGTACCACTGCGCTCTAGCCTGGGCGACAAAGCGAGACTCCATATCAAAAAAAAAAAAAGCTAACATTGTGTAATGTAAATTTATAATCAAATGATGAAATCTAGTTTCTAGGCCACTTAAACTTAAGTGGATGCTGGGTTAACATAACCTGTGGGCAAGAAAATCAGTATAGGCAAACAAAAATCATCTATATTCAAGTCACATAAAAAATATTGGTACAATCTGTCACCTCCTCATAGTCATTTTTCTGGGAAAGATTTTGATGTCCTATAAATCTACACTGACTGAACAAACACTGCAGGAAAAGAGTCATTCTCTCACCTGAGTCCTGGTAACTCCACAATGGGGAACTATGGAAAGCAGACAGCCAGCACTGCTGTGCAGCTTCTTTCATGGAGGTAGTGACAGTTTCTGGTTAACCATAGACCTCTACCACTCCAAAGACCAAAAGATTTTCAGTATGTACCTCAGCTCTACACCAAGCAACCTAAAAGGCTTCAAGTGCCAAGACAGTGACCAGGGAGTTAAGAGAGCCCACAGAATGAGGTTTAGCCAATAAAACAAAGGATAATGAGAGAAAGCTACCTGACACTTCTATACGTAATAATAGTTCAAAGATGAAAATGGCGAATGGGCGCGGTGGTTCACACCTGTAATCCCAGCACTTTGAGAGGCCGAGGCGGGCAGATCACCTGAGGTCAGGAGTTCGAGACCAGCCTGACAACATGGAGAAATCAATCCCATTTCTAAAACAAAAAAAGAAAAAAGGAAAAAAAAAAGACAATGGCGAGAAGACTTTTTCTTTCTTTTTTTTTTTTTCAAGACAGGGTCTCACTGTCTCCCAGGCTAGAGCGTAGTGGTGCAATCTCGGCTCACTTCAGCCTTGACCTCCCAGGCTCAAGTGATCCTTCATTTCAGGAAGCTGATCCTTCCAGCCTCCCAAGTAGCTAGAACAGAAGGCTCATGCCACCATGCCTGGCTACTTTTTGTATTTTTTGTAGAGATGGTGTCTCTATTTTGTCCAGTTTGGTCTCAAACTCCTGGCCTCAAGTGATCCTCCTGCATCTGCCTCCCAAAATGAGCCACCGTGCCTGGCCAAGACTTTTCTAATATTTCACAGATTAAGAGACTCAAATCACCATCTCCCAAAGTAATTGTAACTGGTAGCATCCACTGTTCAACAGGTTTAAGTACATTAAACCCCCAAAAAGAAAAAAAAATTATTCACTGCTATCTATTTACTGATACGCTCTAACTGAGATTCTAAAACTTGGGATTTAGCAATGAAATCCCAGCACTTTGAGAGGCTGAGGTGAGCAGATCATGCCTGAGCTCAGGAGTTCAAGACCAGCCTGGGCAACGTGGTGAAACCCTATCTCTACTAAAAATACAAAAATTAGCTGGGCATGGTGGCACATGATATAATCCTGGCTGAGGCAGGATAATCTCTTGAACCTAGGAGGTGGAGGCTGCAGTGAGCTGAGATCGCACCACTGCACTCCAGCCTGAGACAGAGTAAGACTCTGTCTTTAAAAAAAAAAAAAAATCTGTAAATAAATTTCTTTATCTGTAAAGCTAGAAGAATACTACTTACAGGATTATTGAGTTTTAAATAAGATGATGCATGTTTTGGCATAAGAAAGAAATGTGGAAACCTAAAGCCTGAAAGTGTAATACTGCACTTTACTAGTACCCTAATATCTCTACCATCACCCTATTCAATAAATATAACTAAGTCCACCATGTTAAAACTATGGATCCTGATTCTTACTAAAAATATTAAAGATTCCATCTTCCATTCAACAAACAATGTACGTGATGGAACAGCACTCAAATAAATCAACCAAACTTAGTTTCACAAAAACTTAAGTTTCATTCTTCCAAGACCAAAAGCTAAAAATGTAGCAACCTGCTCCTCTGCATCTTATTATAAATGCATTTCTGGAGGCTTCACTGGTTACCAACCCCACATTACAACAAAAAGGAAAAAGTATAGTCAAACCCTGTAAAATAAATCCCTAAATTCCAACTTTGTGTCTGAAAATTGTAAAGTATTCCTTAATTACTACATAAGGAAATACTACCTTTACGGGACAAAATGAATAAAAAGTTAATTCTTAAGAAAATTAAACCTAATTTACCTTGAAATTTTTTTCAAATTAACTATATAAAGGGCTTTCACACTGTTTTTGTTTTGTTTTGTTTTGAGACGGAGTCTCACTCTGTTGCCCAGGCTGGAGTGCAATGGCTCGATCTCAGCTCACTGCAACCTACTAAGTTCAAGCAATTCTCCTGCCTCAGCCTCCCAAGTAGCTGAGATTACAAGCACATGCCACCATACTCAGCTATTTTTTTGTATTTTTAGTAGAGACAGGGTTTCACCACGTTAGCCAGGATGGTCTCTATGTCCTGACCTTAAAATCCGCCTGTCTCAGCCTCCAGTGCCGGGATTACAGGCATAAGCCACCGTGCCCCAGTCTCTCACACTTTTTTAAAGCTATATACGAAAGTATTCAAACATTTACTCTTCATAGAGCTACAAAGTTCAATGATGTTGTAAATGGTTTCTACCTATAAATTTGGTTTGTTCAAATTAAATATTACTTAACTGACTCACAGAGGGAGTGGCCTGACTTGCTGTTCTGAGTCAGAAAATACCCCGTTCAGCAGTTCGAAACTATTTTTCATTTATAAAGGTGTTCTAAAATGCCAGCCTTTTCCAGCTACGAAATCTGTTGCCCTAGTAGAAAGATCTTAGTGGTAATAATACTTTGAACCTGTAGTTCAATTTATAATTAACAAAGTGCTTTCACATGTTATTTTCTCAAGCCTTCTGATTTAAGTATCCCACACAGCTCAACAGAGAAACTTTCATATAGTAACAAGTTCTAGTTCACTCTTGGCCCCAATAAATATATTCTCCTCTTTTTTCAAAAAATAAAAAACATAAAAGGCTGCATTTCTTTAATCAGACTTCCCTCACCCAGACATATCCCAGGTGCCTCATAAAAACTGTCTCAAAGCACACACCCATGGGCCCCAAGAGACTTGCAAGGCAGAATCTCCTCCCACATAAAAGCCTAGCTTGGGCCCCAAAGAGCCTCCAGTCAGCATCTTCTAAATGATCCCCTTGCCTCCAGCCATTCAGTCTTCTTCATTAGTTTTAACAGCTCTCCTAAGTACAAGCTGCTAGGTCATCGTGTGGATGAGAAACCTCAATATAAGGCGAGCTATTTAGAGAGTAATATGACGTACTGGAAAAATCAAGCCCTTCAGAGTCGAAGACCTGGATTTTTAATCCAGCACTAATTCTTATTATTTGTGTGACCTGGGACAAGTTACTTAACCTTCTGAGTTTCTGTATCTCTTCATCTCACCACTGTAAATCCATGGGAGCTCATCACTGTATCCCTAGTGCCTAGCAAACAGGAGTGATTCAAATAAGCCAAATGGATACAAATAAAGACACCTACCACCTTTCTTGTAGTTGTGAGAATTAAATGAGTGTAAAAAAACACCTGCAGCACAGTGGGCAATTAATACTAATTAATCCCTTCCCTCGCTAAATAGTAACAATACTATTTACTATTTCTTATTTTCTTTGAGAGAAGGTCTCATTGGCTCACTGCAGCCTTCACTTCCTGGGCTCCCACAATCCTCTCACCTCAGCCTCCTCCAGGGTAGTGTGAACTACAGGCACACAGAACCACACCTGGCTATTTTTATATTTTTTGTAGAAACGTTGTTTCACCATGTTGCCCAGGCTGGTCTCGAACTCCTGGGCTCAAAGCGACCCTCCTGCCTCAGCCTCCCAAAGTGCTAGGATTACAGGCAGGAGCCACCTCACCCAGCCAAAAAATATAATTTCTGACTTTTAATTACACATCCATAATTTTGCCTGTAATTCTATTATGTTCACTATCAAAAGGACCACCCTCATGCCTGTAATCCCAACAGTTTGAGAGGCCAAGCCAGGTGGATCACCGGAGGTCAGGAGTTCGAGACCAGCCTGGCCAACATGGTGAAACCCCATCTCTACTAAAAACACAAAAATTAGCCGAGTGTGGTGGTACACACTTGTATTCTCAGCTACTTGAGAGGCTGAGGCAGGAGGATCACTCGAACCTGGGAAGCCTAGGCAACAGACACAGCAAGACTCCATCTTCCAAGAAAAAAAAAAAAGACCACACTATTCTTTGCTTATATTGAAAATCTACCAACTTCGGGCCGGGCCCGGGGGCTCACGCCTGTAATCCTAGCACTTTGGGAGGCCAAGGTGGGTGGATCACCTGAGGTCAGGAGTTCAAGACCAGCCTGGCCATCATGGTGAAACCCCATCTTTAAAAAAAAAAAGAAAATCTACTACCTTCTAAGAGACATTTTTTTTTTAAGACTGGGTCTTGCCCTGCTGCCTGGGCTGGAGTGCTCACTGCAACCTCCCACCTCCCGGGTTCACGTGATTCTCCCGCCTCAGCCTCCTCAGTAGCTGGGATTACATGTGCCTGCCACCACACCCAGGTAATTTTTTGTATTTTTAGTAGAGATGGGGTTTCACTATGTTGGCCAGACTGGTCTCAAAGTGATCCACCCATGTCAGCCTCCTAAAGTGCTGGGATTAATGGCATGAGCCACTGCGCCCAGCTAAGAGACATTTTTTTTAATTAACATAATTTTTAAGATTATATCAAAGTGAGCAGGGCACGGTGGCTCACGCCTGTAATCCCAGCACTTTAGAAGGCAGAGGCAAGTGGATCGAGAGGTCAAGAGACGGAGACCATCCTGGCCAACATGGTGAAACTCTGTCTCTACTAAAAACACAAAATTGCTGGGCGTGGTGGTGCCCACCTATAGTCCCAGCTACTCAGGAGGTTGAGGCAGGAGAATCGCTTGAAACCGGGAGGCAGAGGATGCAATGAGCCGAGATCGCACCACTGCACTCCAGCTGGTAACAGCAAGACTCTGTCTCAGAAAAAGGAAAAAAAAAGATTATATCCAAGTGTAAAATCCCTAGTAAGGTACTACTCTTCATCAAGAATCTCAACTTTTACAACACAAGAATGGGAAAAGTCCATGAGAGTAATTAGTCCATTCACTATGAAACTTTAAAATGTCAAGATCAGAATACCTGCAAACAATTTCTCACCATCTTCACCAATACAATAGTGTGCTGGCAAGTGATTCTGAAGACCTGATAATGTGTCATTCTGCATCCTTAATTTCCTTTTGCACACTCAGCAAGGCATAACCACTCACGTCCCTCTGAAACTACTCTCCATTACAGAGCATGACAGCAAGTACCATATTCCAACTCAGCAGTGGTTGTAGTTTGGTGACTACAGACAAGCATTGGCTTAATGCCTACAGTGACGCTAGAACTGCTAGTCACTGCAAATTTCTTGACAAATTCCAGAAAATAAACTAGCCTACAGTTCAATTTACCTAACAATAAAATACTGTTCACCTGAAAAACTAGCAGTACTTTACAAAAGTTTATGCTTCTGAACACTTTACAGGCAAGAGGGTAGGATCTTGGGCAACAGACAAACTTCTCATCAGCTCTCAGGTACCCCAGACTAGGATGGGATGGCATCCTTGACAAACTTGGAAATTTACTTTGAAGTCATGAAACTTGGGAGAAAAAAATTTATAGAACAGCAAAAAACCACATCACATCCTTTCTGGGGGGAAAAATGAAATCCCAGAGCCAGAAGATCATAGTGCCGCTGGAAGAGACTTATACCCCATTTCCTCATACTTGAACCTAAGGACTCAGGGACAAGATACTCCTGGAAAGAACTCCCTAACCCAACACACCAGGGTTCACTATTGCCACACACAAAGACCAAGGGGAAGGGCCTCCAGAATGCCTGCTCACACACTGGACACACGCGGGCACACCCTGCCACACTCCTGCCTCTGCCACGCACCTTCTCCCCGACACACACCACGTTTCTCCCCCACACTCCCACTCTCTACCACTCTCAACTCTCACCTCCCCCACTTACTCACACTCATTCTACTCCCACCCCTCAAACCCACACGCTCACACCCATACCCTCCCCTGCCCTCACCCACACTCCCCCAACATCGACACTGCCCTGCGACCCTCTCCCCCGCCCCCGCGCTCCCACTGCTCCCCCCACAGCCTCGTACGGACACTCAGCCCTGTCCCCCACACACGCCCTCCCTTCACCAACTCACACTCTCCCCCACGCTCGCACAGCTCTCTGCCTCTTCCACACACACGAACCCGCCCCTCGCTCACTCACCCTCGCTCCCCCCGCCCCGGCCCGGCTCGGCCCTCCTTCCGGGGACGTGTCTCGGGCCTGCACTAATGGCTGCGGCGCCTCCCGCCCTCCCCTTCCCCCGAGGCCCCCGGCGCCGGCGCAGGGGCCGCCCGGGAGGGGCGCACTCACGCTGGCGAGCTGGGGACTGGGCATTGAAGTCCGGCGGCGGCGGGAGCGAGGAGGCGCCTCTCTCCTCAGTCACCTCGGCGGCGGCGGCGGCGGCGGTAGCGGTGGCGGCGGCGGCGACGACTCCCCCCCAGCCTCGGCGCGCGACACACGGCCCGGCCCGGCGGCGGCGGCGCGTCTCCACGAGTCCGTCTTGCTGCTGCTGCTGCGGCCGCCGCTGCGTCTCCTGCTGCCGCCGCTGCCCCCGCTGCCCCCGCTGCCACCGCTGCCCTGTGGCGTCGCCTCGCGCCGTGCCCGGCCGCCGCTGCCGCTCCAGCCGCTCCCGGACGGACGACGGTTACAGCCCGGCCGATCGCGCCGCCGCCACCACCGCTGCGCGCGCAGCCGGAACCAGCTCCCGCCGCCGCCCCTCAGGGGGCGCTGCGGGGCGCGGCGCGCGGGGCCGCCGGCCCGCCCTCCGCGCTTGTTCACTGGCTGGCCCGCCGGCTCGCGGGCGGTTGGACCCGCCCACCTGCCCCGCGGGGCGCTGACCCACTGCCCGGGCGCCTCCCCCGCTCCTCCTCCTTGTGGTTCGTTCCGCTCAGCACTCCCGGCTACGGAAGGCGCGTCCATGTGACCCGGGAGGGAGGGCAGAACGTGGCCCAGGGAGTCGCTCGCCCACGCTGCGCCCCGCCCATCCGCACCTGGGCTGGGTCAAGGGCCGGTAGCGGAGCTGTGACCCGCAAGGTCGAAGGGCTCTTTCCCGCTCCCAGGCCTTGAGGCCTGGGGCCAGATCCTGATGGGACGGGACGGCCACCGAGTCCTGTGCTTGGGGATTTCCAACTCAGAAGTAGGAACCTGGGCAGCTCAGTTCTTGGCTGCTCTTCCTGGAGGCCCCAAATTAATGGCGTGTGCATCTTCGCGAAGGATATTTCTACGCCACCCCCCACTCTGCCCACAAGACACAACACACAACCTAAGAACGGTACCTGACAAGCCAGAATTCACACTTTCAGGATATAGGATCGTGGACAAGTGATTCCCTCTTTCCAAGTATTATTAACTATTGAATGGAAATAATCAGCTACCTCATGAGCTCTTTCAGGATCGACAATAATGTATGAAAACGCTTGAGAAAGGCCGGGAGTGGTGGCTCACACCTGTAATCCCAGCACTTTGGGAGGCCGAGGCAGGCAGATCACAAGGTCAGAGTTTAAGACCAGTATGACCAACATGGTGAAACCATGTCTCTACTAAAAATACAAAAATTAGCCAGGAGTGGCGGCACACGCCTGTAATTCCAGCTACTCGGGAGGCTGGGGCAGGAGAATCGCTTGAACCCGGGAGGCGGAGGTTGCAGTGAGCCAAGATCAGGCCACTGCACTCCAGCCTGGGCGACAGAGCAAGATTCCATCTCAAAGGGAAAAAAAGAAAGAAAGAAAGAAAAGAAAAAATGCTTCAGAAAGAGGAGACCCTGAATTTCAAGGTTTCCAACCTAAGGTCACCTTTAACGACCCAGATTATAGTAGAGATTCTCAAATGGAAAGGTTTTTGCCTCTTGCATTTGGAAGCTAGCCAGAAATTCTTTGCCAGATCATGTGTCCTGAGTTTTGGTTTGGAAAATGTGGTCACCAGTGAGCTGGGAGGCTGGTTTGGGCCACGGCCAGACGGCAGGCAAAGCGCGGCATTGGAGTCTCGCTTGATAGGAAGGGGGATGCTCCCTGTCTCTTCCTGAGAGTTGTGGGTTGGGGGAGAGTCTGCTCTTTCTGTCCACCCCCTGGGAAGTCTTGCCTGCCCAGAACTGGCACCTATCTAGGAAGAAATGAAGCTGTCCCTTGGGTGCTTCTCCCCCACCTCACCACCACATCCAGGTTCATCCAGCCCTGCAGGGAGAAGCAGTGGCCTGTAATCATTAAACCTTCCCCACAAGGTAGACTTGGGGCATTGCTTCTGACCAGAAGGCTTCCATTAGAGCTTAACACAAAAAAGAAAGGTCTTATGACTCAGCTGCATCAAGCCACAGCACAGAATCCAGGATGTTCACCACCATCAGGTGGCCCAGGAGAGGGTATTATAGGGCAAGGCTGCCTAGCAGAGTTGTGTGGGAGGTGAGAGGCCTTGAGGAGCAAGAGGGGCTGCAGATCAGTAGCAAGGCCCTTGGGTGAGGAGCACAATCTGAGCTATCACTTGCGTTCTGCCTGCCTCTAGCAAGCAGCATTTTCTACTTCCTGGAAACATAGACTGATTTTAAACAAAAAGCTACCTCCTGTGCAAAACTTTTGCTGTGTCTATGGATTATTGATTCTTCTGATAAAATTGCAAAACACCTTATGCAATCCTCTACCTTAGCACTTAACACGATATTGTAATTGCCTATTTTCAGATTCTCCTCTGCTTAGATGGATCTATTTTGGGCAGTCTAGCAGATTGTTTCTTTGTTTGTTTGTTTTAATCTCGTAGATTGTTTGAGCAAGTGAATGACACTTCGCTCCACCTAGCTCTCCTTCTAGCCCTGAAATAAAATAATGTAATAACAACATTAACAACATAAGGATAAAAATAATGGCTCCAGGCCTGTAATCCCAGCACTTTGGGAGGTCAAGGCAGGCAGATCACAAGGTCAGGAGATCAAGACCATCCTGGCTAACATGGTGAAACATCCCGTCTCTACTAAAAAAAAAAAAAAAAAAATCAGCAGGGCGTGGTGGTACACACCTGTAGTCCCAGCTACTTGGGAGGCTGAGGCAGGAGAATCGCTTGAACCCGGGAGGCAGAGGTTGCAGTGAGCCAAGATCGAACCACTGCACTCCAGCCTGGGAGACACAGCAAGACTCTGTCTCAATAAATAAATAAATAAATAAAGTCTCCAGTAACAGTTACATTTTTTTTTTTTTGAGACATCGTCTCACTTTGTCACCCAGGAGAGAATGCAGTAGGGTAAACACGGCTTACTGCAGCCTCAACCTCCTGGGCTCAAGCAATCCTCCTGCTTCAGCCTCCCAAAGTAGGTGGGACCACAGGCCCATGCCACCATGCCCAGCTAATTGTTTGTTTATTCATTTATTTTTATTTATTTTATTTACTTTTTTTTTCTGAGACAGAGTCTCCTCTGTTGCCCAGGCTGCAACCTCCACCTCCCAGGTTCAAGTAATTCTCCTGCCTCAGCCTCCTAAGTAGCTGAGATTACAAGCGCATGCCACCACACCCAGCTAATTTTTGTATTTTTAGTGGAGACAGGGTTTCACCATGTTGGTCAGGCGGGTCTCGAACTCATGACCTTGTGATCCGCCCGCCTCAGCCTCCTAAAGTGCTCAGATTACAGGTGTGAGCCACTGCGCCCAGCATGTTTTTTTATTTTTGTAGAGATAGAGGTTTTGCCATGTTGCCCAGGCTGGTCCTGAACTCCTGGCCTTAAGCAATCTTCCCACCTTGGCCTCCCAAAGTGTTAGGGTTATGAGCATGAACCACCGCACCCAGCCATAGTTACCTTTTATTAAGCATCTACTCTTTTCCAAGTCCTGATTGAAATGTTTTAAAATATGTTATCAAGGCCCAGTACAGTATCAAGCCTGTAATCCCAGCACTTTGGGAGGCCAAGGAGGTTGGATCACCTGAGGTCACGAGTTCGAGACCAGCCTGGCCAACATAGTGAAACCCCCATCTCTACTAAAAATACAAAAATTAGCCCAGTGTGGCAGGTGTCTATAATCCCAGGTACTCAAGAGGCTGAGGCAGGAGAATCACTTGAACCCAGGAGGTAGAGGTTGCAGTGAGCCAAGATCGGCCCATTGCACTCTAGCCTGGGCAACAAGAGCAAAACTCCATCTCAAAAATAAATAAGTAAATAAATCATAAAATGAAATATATTATCAAGTTTAATGCTTCAAAATGACCCTATTAGGAAGATATTATTACCCCCATTAAGAAAGGGAACGGAGGCTCAGAGAGACGAAATGACAGAAACAGGATTCAACCCAGGTTTTTCTGCCTCTGAAGCCCAAATAATCATGATATTTGTTTCTGACTTCAGTCAATAACTGGTGTCCTCAGACTAAGCTGGAAACCCGTGTGAAATGCTGAAAAGAAATCTGCCTCTCAGAGGGAAAGGTCCTAGACCATGACACCACTGCCACTTTCCCTTGCCCCCAGGACAGCAGAGAGATGCTCTAACCCCTGACATCCAAATGGCCTCCTGCATAAGGCTGTGACTGGTTTTACTCCCTCCACACCTCAAACAGATCAGGAACTGGGCTGCAAGTGCCTTATTACAGCAGGAACTACCCCTGGCAGTGAGTTTCACACATAAGTGCCCTGAGTTTATCCAGTGCCTTGGCTGAAGCATTCCAAGTGCCATTCGCTGATTAATCTTCTCAGTGCTCCTGTGGGGCAAGCTGGCAGTACTCTTGGCTGATTTTACAGAGCATTAGCTCCTTGAGAGCAGGAGCTATGTGGCCCCATCACACACAGGAGTTAGAAAAACAAGTAATGGTTGTGTGGCAAAGAAACTGAAGCTCTCAGAAAAGTGGTTTAGACAGAGGTTGGGAACAGGTGACTGGTTCCCACCCTGGGATTCTACACTATTTCATCTGGCATCTTTGCATTGCCATTTAGTTTTCTTGTAGACTTGGGGGAGTTATTTCATCTACCTGAGTCTCTATTTTCCCATCTGTAAAATGGAAAAGTAAACATAAAAAAAAAAAGAAAGGATTTTTGAGGACTAAAGGAGTCAGTGTGCTTAACTCACGTATTGAACACATGTTAAGTATCAATAAATGTTAGCTAGTACTATTAATAGGTTGGTACTTGGCACTGTGCAATGAATAAATGGAATGAGCTTTGATACCACCAGCTCTGCAGTTTATTTCAAAATTACAGATTCTGCAACTTACCATTAGCTTTTCGATGTTGGACAGAGGTTATAACTTCACCAATGAACTTTTCTCTTCATCTATGAAATAAGATGATAACTCTAAAATAAAGAGCTTGAAAGTACTTCGCTTTGTAGGCTGTCAAGTACTATGCAGACCTTAACTGCAGTTTTAGAAAGAGGACAGGCCTTGCTATATGACTGTACAGGAATCCCAGCTCTGCCCCTTAAACTCCTCACCTCTCAAGTTTTCCTCATCTGTAATATAGGCATGGTGATCACATCTGTCTTGAGGTGTTGTGACAAATTAAGTGATTAAAGACAATATATTTAAAGTAGCTGGCACGGTGAGAGGTGGTCCATAAATGTTACTTCCCTACCCCTAACAAGTCTTGCCTTTCAAGGACCTGAAGCAAAGGAAGCCACAGGATGTGGTGGGGAAATGTGTGGAACCAATAGCTGAGTTGATTCCTGGCTCTGCCGTTGTGTGGCCTTGAGGTTTCACTGCCTCTCTAAGCCTTCAGATTCCTTCCCTCTAACACTAAGTATGCGTCCATTGCAAAGTTCGCTGAATACGTAGGAACTACTAACAAATGCACAGACAGGCCTGTGAAGCACTCTTACGGAAAAGACCCAGTTGCAAGGAACAACCAAAATTTCCAAGCCCGAAACCAGATGGGGTCACGAGCTGTGAAATAAGCAATCCAGGCTCCACAAAGCTCAGAAGAGCATGGGAGGTTTCAAGCCCCCTGTCTGGACGCTGCCAGTGCACCGGCCTTGAGAAGGTCGAGAGACGACTCAACCCTCCCACAGTGATAATCGGGTAGGAGGAGGCAAGGGGAGGAAGGAATGTACTATTCACCGCCCCACCCATCCCCTGCCTCTAATCTCTCTTCCGGAATTTTACAGCCCTCTCTTACTGGGGCGGGGCGGAGGGGGGCAGGGCGCCGACTCCAGCTGTTTGCAGGAATCCCCCGCCCCTGGCCTATCCGCTCGTGCA
Organism: Ateles fusciceps; assembly: GCA_036589455.1. Lineage (NCBI taxonomy): Eukaryota > Metazoa > Chordata > Mammalia > Primates > Atelidae > Ateles > Ateles fusciceps. Next base: position 3,665,933 of record JAZHEH010000733.1, read on the forward strand.
GGAAGCCCAAGACTTGTACCCTGAGCCTCTGCTGTTCGCTGCCTTCGGCCTCCCCCAGGCACTAGAGCTTCCACTGCGTCCGCTTTTAGGGGAGGGGAGGGAGTGGGGCCGTGAATTCCGGGAGAAGTCAAGTGGGTCCGCGGGCGGAGGGCTAGCAGTCCCGATGCCTGGAGAGCTTCGGCTGGGGCCTTAGTGGATGGGAATGCGGCGGCCTCCGCGGGATCCTTCCCTGGGCCGATCCACAGTCAGGATCCCCAGCTCCACCGTCGTCAAGTAGGACTGGATTTCGATCAGAGGAGAAAACGACTTCGGGAACTGGCAACCAGGGAGAGGGAAAAGTTGAAAAACGTGGCTCAGCCTCCTTAGTTCATCTTTCACTTGGGGCAACTGAGGCCTGCCCGGGACGGGGGAGCTGCTCTGGGCCTCACTGAGCATCAGCCGGGGGACCGTAGGTCATTCCCTATCCGTGGAGGACTGGTTGGTTCCAAGACCCCTGCGGATCCCAAAATCTGCGGTTGCTCAAGTCCCTGTTATAAAATGGGCCGGGTGCGGTGGCTCACGCCTGTAATTCCAGCACTTTGGGGTCCGAGGCGGGAGGATCACTTGAGGTCAAGAGTTGGAGACTAGCCTGGCCAACATGATGAAACCCCAGTGTCTACGGAAAAAAACACCAGAATTAGCCAGGCATGGTGGCGGACACCTGTAATCCCAGCTACTTGGGAGGCTGAGGCACTAGAATCTTCCCTTGAATCCAGGAGGCGGAGGTTGCAGTGAGCCGAGATCACGCCACTGCACTCCAGCCTGGGCGACAGAGCTAGACTCTGTCTAAAAAACAAAAAAATATATAAAATGGTATATATTTGCATACAACCTAAACATATCCTCTCGTATACTTTAAATCATCTCTAGATTACTTATACATAATACAGTGTAAATGCTATGTAGTTGTTATATTGTATTGTTTAGGGAATAATGACAAGAAAAATGTACATGTTTAGTGCAGATGCTTTTTTTTTTTCTGAATATTTTTTATCTCTGGTTGGTTGAATTCAGGAATACGGAGGGCCTACTGCACTTGGGCCTCTGGCACTGCCCTGCCTTCTGGGTTCCATTCACAGCATTTCCTGAGACCTTGTGACTCAGTTTCCCCATTTGGCAGTTGGAAAATAAAAAGGATTTATTAATAACTGAAACTAGAGCTGTTGGAAGTGAAGCAAAAAGTCTTCCTACACAACAAAGGGATTAGGAGGTAATGATGTTCACAGCTGACATTTATTGAGCATTTACTATGTGCCAGGCACTATTCTAAGCACTTGATATGTATTAACTAATTTAACTTTCATAATCCTAAGGACTGGGAATTCTTGTTATCTCCATTTTACATTACTATTCCTATTATTACTCTATTATCCCCCACTTCATGGAGAAACTGAGATAAATAACAGTGAAGCCATTTGACCAAGGTCACCCAACACCCAACTGGTAGTATATGATAGAGCCAGGAGGATTTGAACCCAGCAAATATTTTTCCAGGGCCCCACTTCCTCAACCACTGTGTGTCTGCCTGTCCTAATAAAAATGTGGTTACAATCTACCACATTCTGGATGTTGGTCTAACAGTGTGAACTCTTTTCATTATGTCAACCTCTTTCAGAGTGACTTAGATTATCTGTGCCTGTATAAATGTTTAATATATGCTATCTGACTGGTGATAATGTTTCTACACACTGAAACTTCAAAGTACTAGCTTAAACGAGGCAATTAAGGTCACATGTGAAAGTGAGAGGACTCCTTCCCCCAATGGTGCACAGCTTTCTTTTTTTTATATTTTTATTTTTTTTAGAGACAGGGTCTCACTATGTTGCCCCGGCTGGAGTGCAGTGTTTATTCACAGGCTCAATCCCACTACTGATCAGCACAGGAGTTTTGCCCTGCTCTGCTTCCAACCTGAGCCAGTTCACCCCCTCCTTAGGCAACCTGGTGGTTCCCCCACTCCCGGGAGGTCACCATATTGATGTCGAACTTAGTGCAGACACCCAATTGGCATAGCGCACTACAGCCCAGAACTCCTGGGCTCAAGCGATCCTCCCACGCAGCCTCCCGAGTAGCTGGGACTACGGGCACATGCCACGGCACCTGGCACAGTTTTCTTAAATCTGCTAAGTGCTATGGCCAGAATCTTGACTTTCCCACCCATAGTGGGTGCCATTTTACCTAGTGACAACCTTGAGTACCCGTCTCCACATCAATGATCCTAACTTATCTACTGCTGTGTTCTCAAGGATGCTGAGTAGGTTGTCCTGCCCACTCACACATATCCCTTCCCCCTATATGTGTAGAAACTGCACAGTGGGAGGTTTCCTTCTTGGTTTGAAGCCAAAAACGATAGTTCGTCTTTTGTTAAAATGCAAACATCACGAGAGAAAAATAAACTGGGCCTCATCAACTATTTTCATGTAGTAAGAATGACATTACCAGATCATGGCTGGGCGTGGTGGGTTACGCCTGTAATCCCAGCACTTTGGGAGGCTGAGACAGGCGGATCACCAGAGGTCAGGAGTTTGAGACCAACCAGTCTGGCCAATGTGGTGAAACCTCATCTCTACTAATAGTACAAAAAAAAAATTACCAGATCCTTCCTTTTTTTTAAAGCCCAGTGGATTCCCAATCCTTCCTAAGAACAAGTTTTAGTAGGACAGAGACCAGGACGATCAACTCACCCCAATTAGTATCTGAAAAGACCTTAGAAGTCATCTAGTGGAACCCCTCCTTTTATAGGCACATATAAAGAAAAAGAGTTTTTAGACCAGTCAGAGATATTGAGGGTCTGAGAAGGGGCTGGGGGAAAACCATTATGGGGAAGGAAACAGAAGGGCAGGCAAAGGGACAAAGATGAGATTAGCCTCAATGTTAGAAACCTTTCCTTCTCGAACTCCTGGGCTCAAGCGATCCTCTTCAGCCTCTCAAAGTGCTGGGATTACAGGTATGAGCCACTGTGCTTGCATAGAAACCTTTCCTTCTGGGCGTGGTGGCTCACGCCTGTAATTCTTTTTTTTTTTTTTTATTCACCTGGGTACAGGTGGGCTAAGGCTGAAAAGGGCGTTAGCCTTTTTTTTTTTTTTACACGCCTGTTAATTCCAGCACTTTGGGAGGCTGAGGCAGGTGGATCACAAGGTCAGGAGTTCAAGAATAGCCTGGTCAAGATGGTGAAACCCTGTCTCTACTAAAAATACAAAAATTAGCTGGGCATGTTGGCAGGCGCCTGTAATCCCAGCTACTCGGGAGGCTGAGGCAGAGGATTGCTTGAACCAGGGAGGCAGAGGTTGCAGTAAGCCAAGGTAGTGCCACTGCACTCCAGCCTGGGTGACAGAAAGAGACTCCCTCTCAGAAAAAAGAAAAAAAAGGCCAGGTGTGGGGGGGGCGGCGCCCCAATGGGGGCTGGTGGCTCATGCCTGTAATCCCAGCACTTTGGGCGACCAGGGTGGGCAGATTGCTTGAGGCCAGGATTTGGAGACCAGCATGGCCAACATGGCAAAACCCTGCCTCTACTAAAAATACAAAAATCAGCCAGACATGGTGGCGCATGCCTGTAATCCCAGTCTCTTGGAAGGCTGAGGCATGAGAATCGCTTGAACCTGGAGGTTGCAGTGAGCCAAGGTCGCGCCACTGCATTCCAGCCTAGGCAACAGAGCAAGACTCTGTCTTAAATGAATGAATGAATGAATAAATAAATAAATAAATAAATAAAATCTGTCCCCACCACTGTAAAAATGATATATGCATTTTATGATACTTAAATTATACTTTAATAAGGCTGCTAAAAAATTAGACATGCTTCATACACATTTTTTAAATTACAGAGATGGATGCTTAATAAATCAAAAGTCTCCTGCAATGCTACCCAGAAAAAGAACCACTATTAACAATTTGGATTATATTGCCCTTCCAGATTTTTTTCTGTACATTCATATTGTTCTGTGTGTTTATATGTATGTGTGTGTTTAACAGAAATAAAATTATTTCCTTTAATAATATGTCTTGGACAGTTTTCCATGTCAGTACATTTAGATCTATCTTGTTCTTTTCAAAGGCTACTTACACAGTATGACTGAACTATAATTTTTTTTTTTTTCCAAGAGGGAGTCTTGCTCTGTCACCCAGAGCTGGAGTGCAGTGGCTCGATCTCAGCTCACTGCAACCTCTGCCTCCTGAGTTCAAGCAGTTCTCCTGCCTCAGCCTCCCGAGTAGGTGGGAATACAGGTGTGCGCCACCACGCCCGGCTAATTTTTGTATTTTTAGTAGAGACAGGGTTTCACCATGTTGGCCAGACTGGTCTCAAACTCCTGACCTTGTGATCCGCCCACCTCAGCCTCCCAGAGTGCTGGGATTACAGGTGTGAGCACCGTGCCCAGCCGACTGAACTATAATTTATTTCAGATTCCCTATTGGTAAATATCTAGGTTGCTTCCAACTTTTTGCTATTGGAAGCAGTACTGCGGCAGACATTTTTGCACATATATCTTGATACATCTTGGAGCACTTTTAGGGGGATTCTGTAGGATAAATTACCAGAGAAACTTCCTTTTAAAACAATATGCTTCATCAACTATAATTTTCATCTTATTCCAATGTCCTGACATAAAAGCCTGTTCCTGATCAAATTTGCATAAAATGCTTAGTATATAGCACACATTAAACAAATAACAATTTCATGGCCATTGTTACCATTGTTTCATGATATAATTAATCCAGTGAATAGCTCATTCCTTCAGTCAACAACTGATGAGCTTCTGCAATATAATAGGTCTGAGGATCCAACAGTGAAGAGACAGAGACCCTGCCCTCAAGAAGATGACAGTCTAGAAACTGATGGATGTCTCAACCAGCCATTACAACATCATGAGATGAGTACTACAAAAATGCTAACTAGCCAAGCGCTGTGGCTCACACCTTGGTCTCAGCTACTTAGGAAGCGGAGGTGGGAGGATTGCTTGAGTCCAGGAGATGGAGACTGTAATGAGCTATGATTGTACCACTGCACTCCAGCCTGGGTGACAGGGTGACAGATTTATTCCACCTCTGAAATAAATAAATTAATTAACTAATTAATTAATTAAAAGCAAGTAGTAACTGCAGGGGAAATAAGGGAATACATAAAAGGGACATCTAACTGTCCTGAAGAAGGAAAGGAAAGGAGAGGGCTACGAGAAAGAAGTAACAGCTTGAATTATCCAAAGAGGAAAGGTAGTGAGTGCCCCAGCTATAAAAGGTATCCAAGGCCGGGCGCGGTGGCTCACGCTTGTAATCCAAGCACTTTGGAGGCCAAGGCGGGTGGATCACCTGAGGTCAGGAGTTCAAGACCAGCCTGACCAACATGGTGAAACCCCGTCTTTATATTATAAAAAAAAATAAAATAAAATAAAAAAATAAAAGGTATCCAAGCAGAGACCAAGATACCATCTCCAAGAAATAGTGGCAGGGATAGGGAAACAAGATCAATGGTTCTCAAACATCTACTCTCAGACTGGTGCTAGCATGTGGAAAAGGGAAAAAAATGTATAAAGGAGTGAATTATTTATTAAATGTTTTGTTTAAGGAACAGTCTTTTATTCTAAGAAGATATACCATTCCTTCCTACCTTTTCTCTTTTTTTTTTTTTTCCAAGACGGGGTTACACCATGTTGGTCAGGCTGGTCTTGAACTCCCGACCTCAGGTGATCCGCCCGCCTTGGCCTCCAAAGTGCTTAGATTACAGGCATGAGCCACCGTGCCCAGCCCCTACCTTTTTTTCATATTAAAATGTGCTTTGTTTTGTGAAGCAGTTGTGGTAGTACATGATACTTGTTTTTTAATGTTCTTATTTAGCCAAACTAAAAGCTAGCAACCATATCTGGGTCTCCCTCCTCATTTTTAAAACTTTTAACTGTTGATGACATCCAAAAGTCTGGGGACTTCTGAGCCAGATGACATCTAAGACTCTTTCCATCCCTGTGATTATAAAATTCTCTGCTCAATGGTGATTAAGGCCTGAAGCTAAATTGAGTTCAGAATCTGTGAGCCAAATCCATTTCAACAGACCTAGGGTAAAAATAAATACATAAGTCTATGAGTAAGTAACAGAAAGACAACAATCTGATAGCCTCTAAAACACTTTTATTTTTTGGTTCCCAAATCACGTAAGAGTACCTCAAGTTTCCATATAGATTTGCTCCCCCGCTCCAGGGAAATGTAGCAATGAAGAAAAGAGACCACAGAAATAGCAGATAGAAGTGATATGGGAAAAATCAATTTGGTGCAGTTTTCACAAACCTTTAAAATAGAGCAATTTAAGTGATGATGGGGTTTCATGACCAGCGGCAGCAGAGCCTCTGATGGGAATGCTGGTATTTTTCGGGCATTTCTCTGAATGAGTGGGAAGGGAAGGAAAATGTTTTTTCCCCCTCCTCTTCCACTTATAAGAAAATGGAAGCAATGAAAAGCAAAAGTCTCCCATAATGTCCCATTAAGAGAAATGAATGAAATGCAGCTCCCCTGTAGCCAGATAGCACAAACCCTCAGACAGGTACTGGGCAGGCCTTGCCTGCCAATGCTACAGAAACCAAGTATTCACCAACACACCTGGCACTGTGGTTACCATGGTGACTCCTCACCTTTTGCATTCCTTAACTTCAGAGTTGAGACTGGTTCAGGGCACATTTGAGTTTTCATGTTTCTCCTTGGCTTCTGGAAAAGGAAAGGGGAGGGGGAGGGGAAAGGATTCTAAATCAGCTTTCCTGCTGCCTTGCCCAGCTTTTCAGCCTGCACACCTAGGCATCTCTAGGGGAGGGAGACCAACGGCAGGCAGAGGATGTGGAAATGGCTCAGGTGGAGCCCAGCAGACCTAGGTTCAAATCTCAGCTCCTCAAGGAATCCACCCCGCCTTTTTTTTCATTCAAACAACCCCTGGAGGCTGGTGACTCATGTCTGTAATTTCGCCACTTTGGGAGGCCAAGGCAGATGGATCCTTTGAGGCCAGGAGTTTGAGACCAGCCTGGCCAACATGGTGAAACCCTGTCTCTACTAAAAATACAAAAATTAGCCGGGCGTGGTGGTGCATGCCTGTAATTCCAGCTACTTGGCGAGGCTGAGGCATGAGACTCGCTTGAACCTGAAAGGTGGAGGTTGCGGTGAGCTATGATCACTATGATTGCACCACTGCACTCCAGCCTGGGTGAGATTTTGTGAGGTTTTTTGAGACAGAGTCCCTCTGCCTCCCAGTCTGCCTCAGTAGTTGGGATTACAGGTGTCCGCCACCGCGCCCAGCTAATTTTTGTATTTTCAGTAGAGATGGGGTTTCATCATCTTGGTCAGGCTGGTCTCAAACTCCTTACCTCGTGATCCACCCGCCTCAGCCTCCCAAAGTGCTAGGATTACAGGCGTGAGCCACCGCACCCGGCCAGGTGAAAGTTTTAATGTTCTTTTCTTTTTTTTTTTTTTTTAGATGGGGTTTCACCATGATGGCCAGGCTGGTCTTGAACTCCTGACCTCAGGTAATCCACCACCTTGGCCTCCCAGAGTGCTAGGATTACAGGCGTGAGCCACCGCGCCCGGCCAGGTGAAAGTTTTAATGTTCTTATTAGCCAAACTAAAAGCTAGTAACCATATCTGGGTCTCCCTCCTCATTTTTAAAACTTGTAACTATTGATGACATCCAAAAGTCTGGGACTTCTGAGCCTCCTAGCTTTTCAGCCTGCACACCTTCTGGGCGAGACTGTGTCTCAAAAACAAGCAAACACAAAAACAACCCCTGTTCTGGGTCAGGCACAAGCAAATACCAGAAATGACTGCGAAGAGCTGGAGTTGCCCCCGGAGAGCCAGCAGTACAGGGGGAAAGTTGGCTCAGGAGATGATCAGAAACCAGGATGAGAAATTACTTCACTGGGGCTGGTGCTGCTTCTGTCACCTCTTGGGGACTGGGGAAACTGTGAAGCCCAACTGCATTGAGAAGGACTCTTACAAACACTCTGGCAAGCCCATAAAAGCTAAGAATAAGGGCATCAAACTTAAGGGTGAGATGCGTTGAGACCTGTACTCTGACCTCAGGCAAGTCTGTTCACTTTCCTGAGCCTCAATTTCCCCATCTGTAAATCAAAGCTAATAGTAACTGCATTACTCTTATTGAGAAAATGACATCAATTAATATATAATGATGAAACAAAAGCAGACAGACCTAAATCGACCACACGCTAACTCTCCAATGCCCAGCTGAGTGACTGGGAGAATTCGGAGCTTTCACCTCCCTGAGTCTCAGTTTCCTTACTTTGTAAAAGGATAACCATAATCATAACTCATAAGGGTGTTTCTAGACTTAGATAAGAGAATACATGTATGTAAACCGCATAGCACCAGCATACGATAAAACGGTAGCTGCTTTTTTGTTGTTGCTTGTTTTGTTTTGAGACCGAGTCTCCCTCTGTCGCCCAGGCTGGAGTGCAGTGGAACGATCTCGGCTCACTGCAACCTCCACTTCCCAGGTTCAAGCAATTCTCCAGCCTCGGCCTCCCAAAGTGCTGGGATTACAGGCATGAGCCACCATACCTAGCCCCCATGGTAGCTGCTTTTAAGTGCAGAAATGGAATTCCTGATCCAGAGCCTCATAGTCAGATATTATTGTTGTTTTTGTTTGTTTGTTTTGAGGTAGAGTCCCACTCTGTCACCCAGGCTAGAGTGCAGTGGTGCAACCTTGGCTCACCGCAACCTCCGTCTCCCAGGTTCAAGCGATTCTCCTGCCTCAGCCTCCTGAGTGGTTGGGATTACAGGTGTGCACCACCACATCTGGCTAACTTTTTATATTTTTAGTAGAGACAGGGTTTCACCATGTTGACCAGACTGATCTCGAACTCCTGACCTTGTGATCCTCCCACCTCGGCCTCCCAAAGTGCTGGGATTACAGGCCTAAGCCACGCGCCTGGCCTGTTGTTATTATTTTTTTTAATTTCTTTCTTTTTTCGTTCCAGGCTGGTCTCAAACTCCTGGCCTTAAGCCCTCCTCTCGCCTCTGCTTCCCTAAGTGCTGGAATTACAGATGCGAGCCACTGCACCCGACCTATTGTTATTAGTGTTACAGGTAGAGAGCCTGGCACCTGGTTGACACTCCAAAAACATTACTTTCCAGCCTTTTCGGACCCTTTCCTCAGCCCACCCCGCCTTTGCCTTGTCTTCAGCTTTCAAATGTTGGCTACTTCCCTTCCAGGCCAAGGAGGTGTAGCAGGAGGTCTGTGTTCCTTCCGTAGCATCCCCCTTTTCCCCTCAGCCGAATGAAGGGGAGAGGGCTTGAGCCTGACCCAGTGGACTGCCCACGTGGCTGCCCTGGAGACCGAGGTAGGGGAAAAGGCAGAGAGTGCGTCAGTCTGATGCAATCACAGGCTTAGTGCTTGGCTCACTTCCTCCTCTTTGGGGTGTTTACGGGAGCCTGGATTCCACAGGAACACTTGGAAGTGTGCACTGACAACAGCGTGGGGGGGCAGACGGCACACAAAATCGTCCCTGCTTCAGGGACAGTTCAGGAAGAAAGTGATACTGTGCCTGCCTGGGCCTCACGTGCCCTAGGCTCAGGGACACGGGAAAGAGATACCAGGTGTCGAATCCAGGGAGAGGGGCAGGGAAGGCAGGCAGGCAGGGAGGAGGGAGGCACAACATGGGACAAACCGCTGGCTGCTACCAGGGCCCAGTTCCAGACACAGCTCTGGGAGGCGGTGAATAGGCCCTTTATTTAAGCTGGGGTGGGGGAAGGGAGTCACAGAAGGGGATCTCAGGTGATAAGGAGCCTCGGAACAAGCTCAGGGGATCTTGTCCCTTCTTTCTCAGCAGAAATCCTAGCAGGGGAGAAGCTTCTTTTTAAGGACTTGTTTTCCAGCCATTTGCCTAGGATCTTCTTTTGGGAGGCCTCTCCTTAGTCCCACAGGCCTTGCTGGGTCACCTAGAGAGGTCCTAAGAGGTTAAGGACATGGGCTTTTGGCAGTCAAGTCTCAGCTCTTCCGGTGACTGGCTGGATGCCCCAGGCAAGTCATTTCACCTAACTCTCAACTTCCTTATGTCAAACAAGCATAATAACGAGTTGTCCACCCCAGAGATAAAGCCGGTAGGCCCTCAGAACATTGCCTGGCAAGGGTAAAAGCACTCAATAACTGTTAGATGTTGTTATTTTTATTAAGAATAAAGGCTTGGAGAGCATTCACCACCACCGCCCCCCCCAAGCTGGGGCCCAATTGTCCTTCTTCCTTCAGTATCTAATGACTGTTTCCCAGCTATCGGAAAGGAATCCAACTTCCCCTCCCCCCAGCTGTGAAACTGAGTAGCATAGCTTGCTCAAGCTCCTGAGTCATTCAGCAAAACCAGCCCAAGATAATCGGTGGATCAAGGAAACTAGATGCAGAGTGGGGAAAACCCAGCTGCAAAGCTGGGGCCCTCTCTCAGGGCAATTCCCTCTGCTGGCCCCTCTGGTGAGCTTTCACTTCAGGTTCACAAACAAGACAGCATCTTCCCAGGCCCTCCTGAACCCACAATAAGGCCTTAGCTATACCTAGGTCTCTAGACAGCAGCCAGGCCTTTCCCTGGAGTCTTGTTTGACACAAACTTTTTGTTTTTGGGCAAACTCTCTCCTTTCCTCCAAATCCCAGGCCTCAGGAGAGTGAAACCCTGCCTCCCCTGCTCACTGTCCACTCATTTCTCAGTCCCTGTCATCTGACTTCTGTCTGGCCACTGAACTGTCTCTCATCACACTCACAGATGATCTCTTCATCACCAAATCCAAAGACTTTCTTTCTTTTTTTTATATAATTTTTTTTTGAGACGAAGTTTCACTCTTGTTGCCCAGGCTGGAGTGCAATGGCGCAATCTCAGCTCACTGTAACCTCTACCTCCTAGGTTCAAGTGATTCTCCTGCCTCAGCCTCCTAAGTAGCTGAGATTACAGGCGCCCACCACCTCCCGACTAAATTTTATATATTTAGTAGAGACTGGATTTCACCATGTTGACCAGGCTGGTCTTGAACTCCTGACTTCAAATGATCCACCCGCCTCGGCCTCTCAAAGTGCTGGGATTATAGGCGTGAACCACCGTGCCCGGCCCACGCCTTTCCTACTTGCCTTCTGTAAACACTCAGAGCTGTTGACCATTCTCTTTCTTTTCTTTGAAACCAATTCTTGCTCTGTCCCCCAGGCTGTAGTGCAGTGAAGCAATCTCAGCTCACTGCAATCTCTGCCTCCTGGATTCAAGCAATTCTCCTGCCTCAGCCTCCAGAGTAGCTGGGACTGCAGGCACGCGCCACCACGCCCAGCTAATTTTTTGTATTTTTAGTAGAGATGGTGTTTCACCATGTTGACCAGGATGGTTTCTATCTCCTGACCTTGTGATCCACCCACCTTGGCCTCCCAAAGTGCTGGGGTTACAGGTTTCTGTTTTTTTTTTTTGAGACAGAATCTCCCTCTGTTGCCCAGGCTGGAGTGCAGTGGCGAGATCTTGGCTCACTGCAGCCTCCGCCTCTTGGGTTCAAGAGATTCTTCTGCCTCAGTCTCCTTAGTACCTGGGACTACAGGCATGGGCCACCTGGCTAATTTTTGTATTTTTAGTAGAGACGGGGTGTCACCATTATTGGCCAGGCTAGTCTTGAGCTCCTGACCTTGTGATTCGCCTGCCTCAGCCTCCCAAAGTGCTGGGATTACAGGCATGAGCCACCGTGCCAGGCCTGTTTGTCTTTTGAGAGGGAGTCTCACTCTGTCGCTCAGTACAGCGGCGAGATCTCGGCTCGCTGCAACCTCCACCACCTGGGTTCAAGCAATTCTCCTGTCTCAGCCTCCCGAGTAGCTGGAATTACAGGCACGCACCACCATGCCTGGCTAATTTTTGTACTTTTACTAGAGACGAGGTTGCACCACGTTAGCCAGGCTGGTCTCAGACTCCTGCCCTCAAGTAATACGCCTGCCTCAGCCTCCCAAAGTGTTGGGATTACAGGCATGTGTCACTGTGCCCAGACTCTTTTCTTTTGTATTTATTTTTTTAAAATAGAAATGGGGTCTCACTATGTTACCAGGCTGGTCTCAAACTCCTGGCCTCAAGTGATCCTCCCAAAGTTGTGGGATTATAGGTATGAGCCCCCATGCCTAGCCCTGACCACCTTCTTCCTTAACTCTCCTTCCTGAGCTTCTGCAAGGCCACAGACCCCTGGTTCTCCTCCTCCTCTCTCTCTTCCTTGGTGGCCGGCCACACTCCAGCCCTTAAATGTCACTTCTCATGGTTCTACTCTTGGCCCTCTTCCCTTCCTACCCCTCATTCTCCCTTCTACATTTAAGCTGTGCCTGTGTCTTCAACTTCTGCTTCTTTGCTGGTGACTTCCCAGACCGTATCTGAACCACAGATCTTCCCCCAAAGAGCCGCTGGCCTTGTCAAGCAGCTCCACTTGCACACTGCCAGGCACAGCAAGCTCAACAAGGCCAAAACTGAGCTCTTTATCTCCCCCTCAAACCTGCTCCTCCTCCTAGGTTCCCAATCTTGATGAATGACACCACCTTTTACCCTGTTACCCAAGCCAGAAGCTCAAATGTCTCTCTTGCCCCTGCCCAGCCCAGCCCACCAACCACCGTGTTCTTAATATCTTATAAATAAACCTCCCCCTCTCCCCTCTGTCTCCACTGTTTCTTTTTTCCTTTCTTTTCTTCCTTCTTTTTTTTTTTTTAAATAGGGTCGTGCTCTGTCACCCAGGCTGGAGTGCAGTGGCACAATCACTGCTCACTGCAGCCTCAACCTCCTGGGCTCAGATGATCCTCCCACTTCAGCCCTCCAAGTAGCTGGAACTACAGGTACTCACCACCATTCCCGGCTAATTTTTATATTATTTATAAAGACGGGTTTTCACCATGTTGCCCAGGCTGGTCTTGAACTCCTGGGCTCAAGTGATCCTCCTGCCTCAGTTTTCCAAAGTGCTGGGATTACAGGTGTGAGCCACCACACCTGGCCTGTCTCCACTGTTTCTGCTTCACTTTAGGGCCTCATCATTATCTGAAGCCTGGATTCATACATTTTTTCGTTGTTTTTCTTTTTCTTTCTTCTTTTTTTTTTTTTTTTTTTTGAGACAGAGTCTTGCTCTGTTGCCCAGACTGGAGTACACTGGAGTGATCTCGGCTCACTGCAACCTCTGCCTCCTGGGTTCAAGCCATTCTCATGTCTCAACCACCTGAGTAGCTGGAATTACAGATGTGCGCCACCACACCTGGCTAATTTTTGTATTTTTATTAGAGATGAGGTTTCACCATGTTGGCCAAGCTAGTCTAGAACTGCCCACCTTGGCCTCCCCAAGTGCTAGGATGACAAGCGTGAGCCACGGTGCCTGGCCTGTTTTTTGTTTTTCTTGAGACAGGGTCTCACTCCCGTCACCCAGGCTAGAGTACAATGGCTGATCATGGCTCACTGCAGCCTCGACTTCCCAGGCCCAGCTGATTCTCCCACCTCAGCAAACCAACTAGCTGGGACTACAGGCAAATGCCACTATGCCTGGCTAATTTTTGTATTTTTTGTAGAGATGGGGTTTCACCATGTTGCCCAGGCTGGTTTTGATCTGATCTTCCTACCTCAGGCTCCCAAAGTTCTGGGATAACAGGCATGAGCCACTGCATGGGCCTATTATTACATGTCTCATAAGGGGGCTCTCAGCGTCAATTTCTTTTCTCTTTGTACTAAACTCTTTTTCAAGTATCTGTCCATGTAGACTCCCTTTCCTGAGACCCCACCTTTGCCCACAGGTCTTGCTGAAGAGGTGCCCCTACACTCTCGCTGACCTCGGTGACGCCTGCCCTGCTATTGCCACGGTGTTTTGAACCAGAGGTGCCCATCTGACCCACACTGGGCTGAATTCTATCTCCTGGGACTCTGAAACTGGGACACAAGGACTCTAGTTCAAACACTCCCAGGGGTCACAACAGTAATGACCATGAGTGAAACAGCCCAGTAAGAGACAAAGGGAATGGCATCAATTGTGGCAAATGGAAAGTGTGTGCCTCGGCTAAAGGTAGCAGCTGCCTCTCCGCTCTAGCAGATGGTTGCCATGGGAATATGGGCCCAGACTTGTCAGATATTCTGATTTTCCAGATTTTTGTGTGAGATTTCCCAATTTTTGAATTTGGGGCACTAATTCATTTTTGTAAATGCCACAGGCTAAGAATATTTTTTTTACATCATATTTGGCCTACAGGGCTGCCAGTTTGCAGTTGGTGCCAGAGAAGTCAGGTTTAGGCACAGGACTCAAAGCTGGAGACAGCCACTTGCTGCCGTGTGTATGGAGAAGCAGAGAAGGCCCTCTGCAGAGCAAGAAGAACAAAGCCTAGTCCCGCTGACTCCTTGCCCCCCCAGATGCACTACATGTCCACATTTCCTGCCCCAACACCTCCTGCCCTTCTTTCCAGGCCCAGGATTATGTAATAGCTAAAAATTATGGGTGCTGAAGCCAGACAAACCAAGGTTCAACTGGTGAGTCTGCAGCTCCCCAGCTGTGTGCTCTTAAGCAAATCGATTCTCTGAGCCTCAGTCCCTCCCTTACTCTATAAAATAGGCTACTTACCTTATAGGGTTGTTTTTCTTTTTTTCTTTCTTTCTTTTTTTTTTTTTTTGAGACAGGGTCTCACTCGGTAACCCAGGCTGGAGTGCAACAGCACAGTCTCGGCTCACTGCAACCTCCACCTCCCGGGTTCAAGCGATTCTCCTGCCTCAGCCTCCCGAGTAGCTGGGATTACAGGTGCCCACCACCATGCCCAGCTAATTTTTGTATTTTTAGTAGAGATGGGGTTTCACCACGTTGGCCAGGATGGTCTCAAACTCCTGACCTCGTGATCCACCTGCCTCGGGCTCCCAAAGTGTTGGGATTATACGTGTGAGCCACTGTGCCTGGCCCTACAGGGTTGTTATTAGGATTAAATGAGATGCTACTCAGAAAGCGCTTAGCACAGTGCCTGGCATCCAGTAAGCACTGAATGGATGTCAGCCACTTTTATTATTATTGCCATTGGCAGTAGTGTCATCCCTCCTCATTCCAGACCTCTCTCCCAGAACACTTGTATAACTGCAGGCATTTACCATTATTTTTTGAGGCAAGGTTTCACTCTGTTGCCCAGGCTGGAGTGCAATGGCACAACATCAGCTCATTGCAGCCTTGACCTCCTGGGCTCAAGCAACCCTCCCACCTCAGCCTACCACGTTCCTGGAACCACAGGCATGCACTACCACGCTTGGCTAATTTTTTTATTTTTTGTAGAGATGGGGTCTTACTATGTTGCCCAGGCCGCTCTCAAACTCCTGAGTTCAAGCAATCCTCTCACCTCAGCCTCCGAAAGGCTGTTATTATTTACTACTATGCTATCTGTCTTGGTATATTTTAAACTTCTTGAGTGTAAGGCCGCATTTTATCTCTCTTTATATAGGCAAAGGGGAAGAAATGGGGTTGGAACACCGTTTTGTCCACAGTAGGTATTCAAGAAACATTTACTTGGCATCCTCCTTGGAAGTTCAGCTCCATGAGAGCAAGGACCTGTCTGATTCCCTGTTTTATCCCCTGAGCCAAGCAGTGCTGAGTACACATAGAACCCTCAGTAATGTGTACGGAATACAAGAATGAAAAGCATCTCCTCACCCTCCACCGTGGTCTTTAACATATCCTTGGAGGTTATTGGTGCAAATCTCAATCCAGTTTCATAGGTTCTGGAGTCTCTGTTAATGGCGTCCCATTTGTCCTTTGGAGAACTGTCCCTCCCCTACTCGATGTGGCTGACCCACCTCAGCTTGGGAATGGCCATCTGACCAAGGGCTCATCAGTCAGAGACAGCTGTCCCCTGGCCTTAGTGACAGGTTCAGGATGGCCTTATGACTCAATCAAAGACAATCAGAGCTGGAACTATTGGAAAGGGGAAATTTGCTTTCCACTGAGGAAGCCAAGTCATGAGAACATAAGCCAATATAGAGCTGCCCTTGGCCATTACTACCACCATGAGGAAAAGGCCTACCCAGGAATGAAGCAAACACAGAAAAAGATCTGAGAGATAGAAAGAGCTAGACAGTTCCTTATAGGTTTTTTTGTTTGTTTGTTTTGGTTTTTTTGAGACAGGGTCTCACTCTGTTGCCCAGGCTGGAGTGGTACAGTAGCAACCTCCACCTCCCGGGTTCAGGTGATTTTCCTGCCTCAGTCTCCCAAGTATCTGGGACTACAGGTGCACACCACTGCGCCTGGCTAATTTTTGTATTTTTTGATAGATACAGGATAGAGAATGACAAAAACATACTTATAGGAGCAGAGGGTAGAGCCCATGATTTCCCAGACAGAAAGAAACAGAAAGAGAGAGCTGCTTCCTCATTCCTCATGAGACTAATTACTTCTCCTCTTGTGTTCTATGAGATTTCTCTGGGTTTCTATAATTCCCTCTCACCATTATCCTCCCCGCTATTTTCTTTTTAACTTAAAATAGCTCTAGTGCTTTTTTGATCTTTGTTTTTGCTTGTAACCAAAAGGTTTTTAGACAACTGTCCTAGGAACAGGTCTGCAGCTAAGCAGTCTTGTTCACTGGGCTGACAAAGACGCTGGGTCCCTAAATCGAGACCCAAACATACATTTGTTAGCTGTGTCACCTTGGCCAGAACACCTGGATTCACTGGACTGGCTTGGCCCTCTGTAAAATAAAAATAATAGTGCCTATCTTACCAGACTGAATGAGAGAAGGCGGAGATCAGAGCTTAGCAGAGTGCTGGGCACAGAGAATCCATATCACCTATGTGTGCTGAACACAGAAGAGGGGCTATGTCTAAGCCTAGGGCAACCCCTGGTTGGTCCCATCTGGGAGACCAAAAAAGAAGGATTAAAGGGACAACCCCTCTCCCCCATCAGCACCTTCTTCATCTCATTTGTACCCCTTTTTTTTTTTTTTTTTTTTTTGAGATAGAGTCTCACTCTGTTGCCCAGACTGGAGGGCAGTGGCAGGATCTCGGCTCACTGCAACCTCCACCTCCTCCCTGGGTTCAAGGGATTCTCCCACCTCAGTCTCCAGAGTAGCTGAGATTGCAGGTGCCTGCCACCACGCCTGGCTAATTTTTGTGATTTAGTAGAGATGGGGTTTCACCATGTTGGCCAGGATGGTCTCGAACTCCTGCCCTCAAGGGATCCACCCACCTTAGCCTCCCAAAGTGCTGGAATTGCAGGCATGAGCCACTATGCCTGGCCTTGTACCAATGTTTTAAAATCATTGAGGGACAAAGAAATAGCTTTATTTTTAAAGGAGCCCATTCTGGAACTCTATTCTAATGATATAATCAAACAAGAGAAAATACATATGCATAAGAATGCTCATTGCAATAGTGTTTACATTAGAGAAAAACTGGAAGCTACTTAAATGTCCAACACTCTGTTTTGCTTATTAAATGATGGTACCTATATAAAATAGACAGTTTTTATTTTATTTTTTTATTTTTTAATAAGACAGGGTTTCACCATGTTGGTCAGGCTGGTCTTGAACTCCCAACAGGTGATCCGCCCGCCTTGGCCTCCAAAGTGCTTGGATTACAGGCATGAGCCACCACGCCGGGCCAAAATAGACAGTTATAAAGATTTGGAGGAGAAAGGACAAATTTTTTTTTTTTGAGATGGAGTCTCGCTCTATCACCCAGGCTGGAGTTCAGTGGCACAATCTCAGCTCACTGCAACCTCCACCTCCCAGGTTCAAGCGATTCTCCTGCTTCAGCCTCCTAAGTAGCTGGGATTACAGGCGTGCATCACCACAACCGGCTAATTTTTGTATTTTTAGTAGAGATGGGGTTTCACTATGTGGTCAGGCTGGTCTCGAACTCCTGACCTTGTGATCTGCCCAACTTGGCCTCCCAAAGTGCTGGGATTACAGGCGTGAGCCACCGTGCCCGGCCAGGACAAAATATTCTTAAATGAAAATAACCATTGAGCAGAATTCAAAATGTTACGGGGTATACTGCAGAATTTGAATGTTTAAGGTGAAAGCCCAACATTTCAAAGAAGTTTCTCTTGCTGTCTTACATTCCAGACCCCACACACAGGCTCACACACTACCTGTCTGGCACATCATTCATCTTCTCTGCCTCTGGGGTTACTGGGCAGAAAAACTTAAGAAGCATTTATGCAAGTACAAGTCCTGAGGCCTCATTAAAGGTATTTACAAAGATAGATATCCACAACATTTTCCAAGTACAAAAGGCAGGTTTCAAAAATATTGCCCAAAAAAACCCCAAAAACAAAAATATTGCCAAAAATGTGAACGGTGGTTATTTCGGGCCATGAGATTTCAGATCTTTCTCTTCTTCTTGGTACTTTTTCTTTTTTTGAGATGGAGCTTTGCTCTTGTTGTCCAGGCTGGAGTGCAATGGCCCGATGTCGGCTTACTGCAACCTCGCCTCCCAGGTTCAAGCGATTCTCCTGCCTAGCCTCCAGAGTAGCTGGAACTACAGGCACATGCCACCATGCCCGGCTAATTTTTGTATTTTTAGTAGAGACGGAGTTTCACTATGTTGGCCAGGATGGTCTCAATCTCTTGACCTCGTGATCCATCCACCTCGGCCTCCCAAAGTGTTGAGATTACAGGCATGAGCCCCCGCGCCCAGCCTCTTCTTGGTACTTTTATGTATTATTTGGACGTTTTATAATGCGCATACATTATATTTATGAGAAAAAAAATGAAGCAATTTTCATGGGGAGTCCACCTTGATTTTACTTTCTCCTATATTGTCCTCAAATCACATTCGACCACATTTCCTCTTACATACCTTTCTTCTTCAGAAAGAGGAGAATTTACCTGGCTGCCCCGTCCCTGGGAAGCTTCTCCAGACAGACACTCCCTTGTGCAGGAAGGGCCTTCCCCTGAGCCTGGCAGAAATGCTAGACAGCTCACTACTGTCCTCTTGTGGTCAGAACAGGTCAGAGCTTGATCTAGCAAAACAGCTCATCCAGCCTACTCTGAAAGCCAAAGTCATCGCCAGAAGTGTCACCTCTAGCTACCCCTGCAGTTAATCCGATGGACACCAGCAGCAGCAGCTCAGCACCCCTTTCCAAAACGGGCCATAATCAGGGCTTAACAGCCCGAGCCTAAAGCCTGCAAACCTGCCTGAACGATGTTGTCTCTACTCCAAGCCAGAGAGTTTCGGGAGACATTCTTTTCTGACAGCTAGAGCAAGTGATGGAGAGCTTTCCTGACCACTAGAGAGAGCATTCATGGTCAGAACTTGGGGTTTAAGGCTGCAGAGAAGGCAAAGTTGCAGGAAAACAACAACGAGCATCCTAATCAATCATAAAAGCCCTTGCCCTTATGGTTCTTTTTACTTTTCAAAGTATTTCCCAAGGCAATTTGGCATGTCCAAAGAAATTCACACAAGGACGTTTGCTGCAGAAGATTTGCTACAGCAAAAGACAATTTAGGCTGGGCGCCTGTAATTCCACCGCTTTGGGAGGCCGAGGCAGGTGGATCACGAGGTCAGGAGTTCGAGACAAGCCTGGCCAACATGGTGAAACCCTGTTTCTACTAAAAATAGAAAAAAAAATTAGCTGGGTGTGGTGGCAGGCACCTGTAATCCCAGCTACTTGGGAGGCTGAGGCGAGAGAATGACTTGAACCCGGAAGGCAGAGGTTTCAGTGAGCCAAGATTGCGCCACTGCACTCCAACCTGGGAGACATGAGAGAAACTCTGTTTCAAAACAAACAAAAAAGACAATCTAAACATCCTTCAGTAGGACAGCCATTTGCTAAAATGGAATAAATAGTATGCAGCTGTTTAAAAGAATGAAGTAGGCTGGTATGAGTAGAGTAGTGTTTACAACTAATTGATCAGTTACAGATGTCTTTATTCCTTTTCCACTCCCACGCCTTCACTTGACTAGCCTAAAAAAAGGTCGAGCTCACAGCTGAAATCCCATCACTTTGGAGGCCAAGGTAGGTGGACTGCTTGCACTCAGGAGTTTGAGACCAGGCTGGGCAATGTGGCAAAAGTTCTTCTCTACAAAAAAGTACAAAAAATTCGCTGAGGCGGGGTGGTTTGCACCTGTAGTCCCAGCTACTCGGGAGGCCGAAGTGGGAGGATCACTTGAGCCAGGGAGGTTAACACTGCAGTGAGCTGTGATCACGACATTTCACTCCAGGTTGGGTAACAGATTAAGAATTCTATTAAAAAAAAAAAAAAAAAGAAGCCAAGCACAGTGGCTCACGCCTGTAACCCCAGCACTTTGGGAGGCCAAGGGAGCGGATCACTTGAGGTCAGAAGCTCGAGACCAGCCTGGCCAACATGGTGAAACTCTGTCTCTACTAAAAATAGAAAAATTAGCTAGGCATGGTGGTGGGCGCCTATACTCCCAGCTACTCGGGAGGCTGAGGCAGGAGAATTGCTCAGGAGGCGGAGGTGGTAGTGAGTGGAGATCATGCCATTGCACTCCAGCCTGGGCAACAAGAACAAAATTCCATCTCAAAAAAAAAAAAAAAAAAGATAAACCTATCTGGATGTGCTGCTGTGGAATAATCTTTAAGATTCATTGTTAAGATTGTTTTTAAAAGAAGAAAGAGGAGCCAGGTGTGGTGGCTCACATCTGTAATCCCAGCACTTGGGGAGGCTGAGGTGGGAGGATCACCTGCTGTCAAGAGTTTGAGACCAGCCTGGCCAACATGGAGAAACCCTATCTCTACTAAAAATACAAAAATTAGCCAGGCGTGGTGGTAGGCGCCTGTAACCACAGCTATTCAGGCGGCTGAGGCAGGAGAATCCCTTGAACTCGGGAGGTGAAGGTTGCAGTGAGCCAAGATTACGCCATTGCACTCAGCCTGGGGGACAACAAGACTTCACAAAAAAAAAAAAAAAAAAAAAAAGAAAAGAAAAAAGAAACAAAAATTTGTCTATGTTTAAAATAAGATTTTTTTTTTAAAGACGGGGTTTCACCATGTTGGCCAGGCTGGTCTCAAACTCCTGACCTCAGGTGATCCACCCACCTTGGCCTCCCAAAGTGCTGGAATTACAGGCGTGAGTCACCACGCCCAGCCTAAAATAAGAGTTTGTATAACTGTAGATATATATATTTAGATATGTATAGAATACATTGGAAGGAATCAGGCGGGCATGGTGACCGAACCGAGGCAGAGGCTTTGGTGAGCCAAGATCATGCCACTGCACTCCAGCCTGGTGACAGAGCAAGATTCTGTCTCAAAAAAAAAAAAAAAAAAAAAATACATTGGAAGGAAACACCTCCAATAATGACTGCCTCTAGCATGGAGGAAAGAGGGCGTGGCAGTAGGAAGGGAACTACTTCCTACCGGAGATCCTTGTGTACGGTTAAATTCTTTTTTTTTTTTTTTTTTTTTGAGACAGAGTCTTGCTCTGTTGCCAGGCGCCAGGCTGGAGTGCAGTGGCGCGATCTCGGCTCACTGCAATCTCTGCCTCCCGGGTTCAAGCAATTCTCCTGCCTCAGCGTCCCGGGTAGCTGGGACTACAGGCACATGCCTCCATGCACAGCTAATTGTTTTTTGTATTTTTTAGTAGAGACGGGGTTTCACCATGTTGGCCAGGATGGTCTCGATCTCTTGACCTCGTGATCCGCCCGTCTCGGCCTCCCAAAGTGCTGGGATTACAGGCTTGAGCCACCGCGCCCGGCCCTGTTAAATTCTTTATTATGCACATTACATTTTCAAGATAAAATTTATTTAAAATTTAGAACATATCTCAAAAGACAGTTGGATATAATGGAATCAGAAAGTCTAGACTCTGAGACTTATCAATTATATGACCTTAAGTAAATCACTTAACTACTTTGAACTCCAATTTTCTGATTCCTAAAATAGGATTAGTAACATCAACCTCAGGACATTATTGTAAAGATTAAAGATAAGCTTTGCGAGCTGGGCACAGTGGCTCACGCCTGTAATCCCAGCACTTTGGGAGGCCGAGGTGGGCAGATCACCTGAGATCAGGAGGTCGACATCAGCCTGGCCAACATGGTAAAACCCCATCTCTACTAAAAATTAAATTAGCTGGACGTGGTGGCAGGTGCCTGTAATCCAAGCTACTCGGAAGGCTGAGACAGGAGAATCACTTGAACCTAGGAGGCAGAGGTTTCAGTGATCCGACATCATGCCACTGAACTCTAGCCTGGGCAACAGAGCAAGATGCTGTCTCAAAAAAAAAAAAAAAAAAAAAAAAAAGTAAGCCTTTGGTATCAAGACAACCTTGGCGCACACCTCCAGGGGGCATTATTCCCATTGTTTTCCATATGATTGGCGACTTCTGGAGTTGAACATTATGATGGCCCTGTTGCAACAGGGCCTGGTATGTAACCAATGTAAAAAAAAAAAAAAAAAAAAACCTTACAATTTTCATATATATTATCTTACTTTAATTTGTTATTTCTTCAAAGAATTTTGTATCTGAAAAAACAGGAATGGGTCAGCACCAAATTTGGCTTGGGACATAGATCTCCAGATTCTTACTACACACTGAAAGCAGAATACTAGGAAGAACAGCCTAAAGGCTATGTGTGAGAAGAGCTGAAAGACAGAGTAAGAGTTGGCGATCATGGCGTCCAGGTTGGAGTAAAACTATCTGTATTTGCAGATGACATGATCTTGAATACAGAAAATCCTAAGGAGTCCACAAAATACTATTAGAACCAATAAATGAGTTTGGTGAAGTTGCAGGATACCAGATCAATACACAAAAATCAGGTTTTTTGTTTGTTTGTTTGTTTTGAGACAGAGTTTTGTTTTTGAAGTGCACTGGCCAGATCTCTGCTCACTGCAACCTCCGCCTCCCCAGTTCAAGTGATTCTCAGGCCAGTCTCAGCCTCCCAAGTAGCTGGAATACAGGCGCTTGCCACCATGCCCGACTATTTTTGTATTTTTTAGTAGAGATGGGATTTCACCATGTTGGCCAGGCTGGTCTTGAACTACTGACCTCATGATCCACCCGCCTCAGCCTCCCAAAGTGCTGGAATTATAGGCTTGAGCCACCTCGCCTAGCCCTCAGTTGAATTTTTATACGCTGGCAATGAACAATCTGCAAATGAAATTGAGAAAATAATTTTTATTTACAATAGCATTAAGAAGAATAATAGGAGTAAATTTAACAAAACAAGTATAATACAAGACTTGGACAGGCTTAGTGACTCATGCCTGTAATCCCAGCAC
Source organism: Ateles fusciceps (assembly GCA_036589455.1). Lineage (NCBI taxonomy): Eukaryota > Metazoa > Chordata > Mammalia > Primates > Atelidae > Ateles > Ateles fusciceps. The sequence continues at coordinate 3,689,120 of JAZHEH010000733.1, forward strand.
TTGGGGAGGCTGAGGCAGGTGGATCACTTGAGGCCAGGAGTTCAAAATCAGCCTGGGTGATAAATGAAAACTCATAGTTACATAAAAATGTGTTTTTTTTGGGTGGGACAGAGTGTCACTCTGTCACCCAGGCTGGAGTGCAACGGCGCGATCTCAGCTCACTGCAACCTCCGCCTCCTGGATTCAAGCAATTCTCTGCCTCAGCCTCCCAAGTAGCTGGGATTACAGGTGCCTGCCACCACACCCGGCTAATTTTTGTATTTTTAGTGGAGATGGGGTTTCACCATCTTGGCTTGGCTGGTCTTGAACTCCTGACCTCGTGATCTACCCGCCTTGGCCTCCCAAAGTGCTGGGATTACAGGTGTGAGCCACCAAGCCTTGTGCTACATAAAAAATTTTTAAATTAGCTGGGTGTGTACTCCTGTAGTCTCAGCTACTTGGGAGATTTCGGCGGAAGGATGGCTTGAGCCTGGGAAGTTGAGGCTGCAGTGAGCCAAGATTGCCCCACTGCACTCCAGGCTGGGTGACAGAGCAAGGCTCTGTCTCAAAAATAAATAAACAAACAAATAAATAACAAGATTTAGACACTGAAAACTATAAAAATGTTAAAAGACTTTGTGTCTGGTTTTTTTTGTCGTTGTTTGGTTGGTTTTTTTTTTTTTTTTTTTTAGAGATGGGGTTTCTCCATGTTGGCCAGGCTGCTCTCAAACTCCTGACCTTAGGTGATCCACCCACCTCGGCCTCCCAAAGTGCTGGGATTACAGGCGTGAGCCACCGCACCTGGCCTGGTTGGTTGGTTTTTTAGACAAGGTCTCACTCTGTTGCCCTGGCAATCACGGCTCACTGCAGCCTCTACCTCCCAGACTCATGAGATCCTCCAACCTCAGCTTCGCAACTAGCTGGGACTACAGGTGTATGCCACCACACCTGGCTAATTTTTTTCATTTTTCATAGAGACAGAGTCTCACTATGTTGCCCAGGCTGGTCTTAAACTCCTGAGTGCAAATGATCTCCACTTGCTTCCATCTCCCGAAGTGCTAGGATTACATGCTTAAGCCTCCACTCCTGGCCTGTTGAAAGAAATTTAATAAGACCTAAATAAATGGGAAGACATCCCATGTTCCTATATTGGAATGAACAGATGGCATTCTGGGGAGTAAGATGGCAATACTCCCCAAACTGATCTACATTTTCAGTGCAATTCTTATCAAAATTTCAGCTGGTGGGTTTTTTTTTTTTTTTTTTTGCACAAATTACCAAGCTGATCCTAAAATTCATATGGAAATGCAAGGGACACAGAATAGTCAAAATAATCTTGAAAAAAAATAGTTGGAGGACTCAGTGATTTCAAAACTTAAACATAGCTAAAATGATAAAGACAATCTGGGCCTGGCAGAAGAAGAAATATGTAGGCTGGACACGAAGGCTCACACCTGTAATCCCAGCACTTTGGGAGACCGAGGCAGGCGGATCACCTGAGGTCAGGAGTTCGAGACCAGCCTAGCCAACATGGCAAAACCCTATCTCTACAAAAAATACAAAAATTAGACAGGTGTGGTGGTACTTGCGTGTAGTCCCAGCTACTCCTGAGGCTGAGGTGGGAGAAAGCTTGAACCTGGGAGGTGGAGATTTGCAGTGAGCCACGATCTCACCATCGCACTCCACCCTGGGCAACAGAGTCTCAAAAAAAAAAAAAGAATAAATATATAGATTAATGGAATAGAACAAAGTCCAGAAATAAATCCTTACACTTATGGTCAATTAATTTTGAACAAATGTGTGAAGACAAAAACTGGATATCACATGCAAAAAAATGAAAATGAACCACTATTCACACTATATAAACAATTTAATCAAAAATGCACCATAGACCTAAAATGTAAGCTAAAAAAACATCATACTCCTAGAAGAAAACATGGGAATCAATCTTCATGACCTTGGATTCATCAATAGTTTCTTAGATATGATACCCAAAAGCACAGACAATAAAAGAAGAAAATAGATAAATTGGACTTTGTAAACAGTAAAAACTTTTGTGTTTCAAAGGACACCATCTCTTTTCTTTTCTTTTTTTTTTTTTTTTGAGACAGTCTTGCTCCATTGCTCAGGCTGGAGTGCAATGGCATGATCTCAGGTGCAACCTCCAACTCCCAGGTTCAAGTGATTCTCATGCCTCAGCCTCCCGAGTAGCTGGGATTACAGGCGTACGCCACCATGCCCAGCTAATTTTTGTATTTTTAGTAGAGATGGGATTTCACTACTGTTGTTCAATCTGGTCTCGAACTCCTGACCTCAGGTGATCCACCCGCCTCAGCCTCCCAAAGTTCTGGGATTACAGACATAAGCCAGCATGCCCAGCCCACCTCTTCTTTTAAATTTAACTTTTATTTATGTTTTTGTTTTGTTGTTGTTGTTGTTTTGAGACGGAGTTTCGCTCTTGTTGCCCAGGCTGGAGTGCAATGGCGTGATCTTGACTCACCACAACCTCCACCTCTCAGGTTCAAGCAATTCTCCTGCCTCAGCCTCCTGAGCAGCTGGGATTACAGGCATGCGCCACCACACCCAGATAATTATTTTGTATTTTTAGTAGAGACAGGGTTTCTCCATGTTGGTCAGGCTGGTCTTGAACTCCCAACCTCAGGTGATCCATCTGCTTCGGCCTCCCAAAGTGCTAGGATTACAGGCATGAGGCACCACACCTAGCCTGTTTGGTTTTTTTTTAATTAATTTTTTTTTCAACACAGGGTCTCGCTCTGTCACCTAGGCTGGAGTGCAGTGGCAGGATCTCAGCTCATGCAACCTCTGCCTCCCAGGTTCAAGCGATCCTTCCGCCTCAGGCTTCTGAGTAGCTGGGTCTACAGGCTGTGCCACGATGCCTGGCTAATTTTTGTATTTTTTACAGAGATGGGGTTTCGCTAGGTTGCCCAGGCTTGTCTCAAACTCCTGAACTCAAGCAATTCGCCCTTCCGCCTCCCAAGGTGTTGGGATTACAGGCATGAGCCATCACATCCAGCCAATAAAGCTGTGTTGTTGTTGTTGTGTTTGTTTGTTTTAAAAAGTGGGGGATTGTTAGATGGAAAATACCCCTATCTTTCCCTTGCATGGGAAAAGCATCCATAGTGTAACACTCCTGGCTTCTCTCTGCTTCCCCTAAAAGAGGCAAGTGACTTAACCCATCCATGAGTTTGTGATAAAGAACTGGTATGTGCAGCTCCGCACACTCCTCTCCCACAAAGGACGCATTCCGCCTGTCTCTGTATGCCTTAAGTTCTACTTCATCGGGCACTGCCTGTGGACACATGGTTAAGCTGATGCAATTCTGGGGTCAGTACTTGGAAGTGTACCTATTGACAGACATAGGTCACTCTCTCTGATATCAGCTTTATACATCATAAGGCTGCTATTTTGGTCTTCATATGCCTTATTTCTTAATCTTATTTCTCAAATCGTTCCGAGCTTTTTCAAGCAAACAGCATACTACTTATAGACTGCTCTTCCAAGAATCCTCACAGCACTGAGAGCCTGATATGAGTGCCACCAAATAGCCACAGGTATACCACGGACACGCTTAGTTTAGAGAGGTAGCATGGAGCAATTAAATGAGTCAACAGACCTCATTTCTTCTTCTAAATTCATTTATTCATACATTTATTCAACAAACGTGAATCAAGCACCAAGGATGTGCCAGTCATTGTTAAAGGAGGTGGAGATTCAGCCGTGAACAAAACTGATCAACATCCCGCCACAGTGGGGCGTACATTTTAGTGGGACTGACAATAAGCCAGGATATGTGGTATTTTAGCTGGTAATACATCCTAAGGAGAAATAAATAACACAGGGAAGGAAAATAGGAAATATCAGTGAGGGGAGTGAAATTTTAGACAGAGTGTCCAGGAAAGGCCTCATTAAGAAGATGGCATTAAAGACCTGAAAGAAATATGGAAGCAAGTCATGGGTATTTGGAAATAAAAATTCTGGGCCAAATAAGTACCACATGTAAAGGCTCTGAAGGGAGAGTGTGTGCTTTGCAGAAAAGTATGTGTAGCAGAGTGATGGCAGGTGGGGGAGGCTGGAAAACGAGGAAAGAGATGTCTCAAGAAGCCAGTTTAGGCCGGGCGTGGTGGCTCACACCTGTAATCTCAGCAGTTTTGTAGGCCAAGGCAGGCAGATTACTTGAGGTCAGGAGTTCGAGACCAGCCTGGCCAACAAGGTGAAACCCCGTCTCAGCTAAAAATACAAACATCAGCCAGGCATGGTGGCGCGCACCTGTAGTCCCAGCTACTCGGGAGGCTGAGGCAGGAGAATTGCTTGAACCTGGAAGACAGAGGTCGCAGGAGCTGAGATCATGCTACTGCAGCTCAGCCAGGCACAGTGGCTCACACCTGTAATCCCAGCACTTTGGGAGCCCAAGGTGGGAGGATCACTTGAGCCCAAGGGTTTGAGACCACCCTAGGCAACATAGCACGGCCTCTTTTCTACAAATACATTTTAAAAATTAGCTTGGTGGCACGCACCTGTTGTCTCAGGAGGCTGAGGTAGGAGAACTGCTTGAGCCCAGTCAGTCTAAACTGCAGAGAACTGTTAATACCCCACTGCATTCCATCCTAGGTGATAGAGTGAGACTCCATCTCAAAAAAAAAAAATTCCAGTTCAGATAACACCCTGTAGCTCAGGGTAAGCACTTTGACTTGGACTCATCCATTCACCCACTGCAGTGCTTCAGGCAGAAGGGTGACATACCTGAATCTGCTGAGAGCAGACTAGAGGCAAAGGCAGAAAGCCGGAGAGCAGTGAGGAGGCTGCTGGTGTCTTAGGCCAGAATGGGAACAGGGGAGAGAGTTGGAAGGGGTCAATTCTGGCGACATTTTGAAGGTAGACCTCACTAAGTGTGTTGGTGGATTGAAGCTAGGGTGTCTGAGAAAGAGAGAAGTTAAGGATAGCTCAAGGTTTGTGGCCTGAGCAATTGAAAGATGCAGTGGCAATTAACTGAACAGGTTAGGGGTCAGGGAGTGGATACCAGGAACTCCGTCCTGGACATGTTAAGTTTGAGGTGCCCATTGGACATTTTTTTTTTTTTTTTTTGAGACAGAGTCTCAACCCTGTAACCCCAGCTAGAGGGCAGTGGCGTGATCTCAGCTCATTGCAATCTCCGCCTCCCGGGTTCAAGCGATTCTTTTGCCTCAGCCTCCCGAGTAGCTGGGATTAGAGGTGCCTGCCACTATACCCAGCTAATTTTTTGTATTTTTAATAGAGATGGGGTTTCACCATGTTGGCCAGGCTGGTCTTGAACTCCTGACCTCGTGATTCGCTCACCTCGGCCTCCCAAAGTGCTGGGATTACAGGCGTGAGCCACTGCACCCCGGACGCCCATGGACATTTAAGGGGACATGTCAAATAGGCAATTAGTCATACAAGTCTCGAGTTTAAGAGAGAGGTCAAGCTGCTTATTAGCTTACCATTTAGCCACTTGCTAGCCCTGTGACCTCACACCCAATCACACTTGCCTCTTATATTAAATAGAGAGAAAAACAGTAGCTATGATACAAGGTTGTTGTGAGGATTAAACCTGATGATTAGTTAAGTCAGTGGTTCACCAGAGGCTCTGAATAAATTATCACTATTAAGTTCAATTAAACACACAGGTGGGGTGGGATGGCTCACAATCCCAGCACTTTGAGAAGCTGAGGCAAGTGGATCACTTGAGGCCAGGAGTTCGAGACCAGCCTGGCCAACATGGCAAAATGCCATCTCTACTAAAAATACAAAAACTACCCAGGCCTGGTGGCATGCACCTGTAATCCCAACTACTCAGGAGGCTGAGGCAGGAGAATCACTTGAACCCGGGAGATGGAGGTTACAGTGAGCTAAGATCAAGCTATTGCACTCCAACGTGGGCGACAGAGCAATACTCCATCTCAAAAAAAATAATTAATTAATTAATTAAAAATTAGCTGAGTGTGGGTCGGGCACAGTGGCTTACACCTGTAATCCCAGGACTTAGGGAGGCCAAGCCAGGAGGATCAAGAGGTCAAGAGATTGAGACCTCCTGGACAACATGGTAAAACCCTGTATCTACTAAAAATACAAAAATTAGCTGGGCATAGTGGCACGCACCTGTAATCCCAGCTCCTCAGAAGGCTGAGGCAGGAGAATTGCTTGAACCCAGGAGGCAGAGGTTGCAGTGAGCCGAGATCGTGCTACTGCACTCCAGCCTGTCGACAGAGCGAGACTCTGTCTCAAAAAAAAAAAAAAATTAGCTGAGTGTGGTGCTGCCTGCCTGTAGTCCCAGCTATTTGGGAGGCTGAGGTGGGAGGACTGCTTGAGCCCAGAAGGCAGAGGTTGCAGTGAGCTGAGGTCATGCCACTGCACTTCACTCTGGGCGACAGAGACTGTCTCTCAAAAAAACAAAACAAAACGTGTTTAGTTGCTGGAAACCTGAAAATGAAAGATTGTGTTCCTACCCTCACTCCCAATGTAGAAAACTTAGTCAAAGCTTTCAACAAACTCTCAGGTAACAGCAACCATTTGGGAGAATCAGTAGATCCTGGTATCTGATTGGACAGAGAATAAGGGAAATGTCAAAGACAATGGACAGTTGGTCTCAGGATGGAAACTATCCAGGAGATTAGGGGACAAACCAGAAAGTGTACCTACCTGGTCCTCACGCCAGCTTCCCGGGCAACCTTGGACTTATGACCCTTTCCCCCACCCCCTGCCAGCCTCTCACTTCCCCAGTAGGGTGAATCCCAGTGCCCTGGAGATTTTTTTTTTTTTTTGAGACGGAGTTTTGCTCTTGATGCCCAGGTTAGAGGGCATTGATGCCCAGGTTAGAGTGCAATGGTGCCATCTCAGCTCACCAAAACCTCTACTTCCCAGGTTCAAGAGATTCTTCTCCCTCAGCCTCCCTAGTAGCTTGGATTATAGGCACGCGCCACCATGCCTGGCTGATTTTGTATTTTTTAGTAGAGAAAGGGTTTCTCCATTTTGGTCAGGTTAGTCTCAAACTCCTGACCTCAGGTGATTCGCCTGGCTCAGCCTCCCAAAGTGCTGGGATTATAGGTGTGAGCCACCTCTGCTGGCCGCCCTGGAGATGTTTTTAAAATGTCCAAAGTTGCTCAGGGGAAAAATCACTTGATGCTGTGATGTTAATCATATCACCTCCCAGGCCTGGTTTCCCACCTGTTTTCCTCTCACTGAGCCCTTTCTCCCCATAAGGACCTCTCCAGTCACAAGGGCCATGACCCTGATTCTTCTCAGCTTCTAGGCGGCAGAAAAAATAGCTCAAGGACCCTGTGCCACACCGAACAATGAAAACTCTGAAGAAATGCTGGAACCAACACGAAGAGAAAAGTCAGGAAGCATAAAAGGAGAGAAGCTACCACTGAGTTCCTACTGGGCCAGAGGCCGTGCTACATGTTTTCAGGAGTGAGAGGCTGTTGCAAGATTTAAATATGTGTCTATACAACATTTGGCTCAGGGGTTGGCACACAGTATGTGCACAAAGAGTACAATAAATGTTTGCTGGACTATTTGTATTACATCTCTTTTAATCCTCACAACGACCTGCGAGTTAGTCTCCAACTGAGAAGCAGTTTGGTAGAGAGGAGTGTGTTCTCCTGTCAAACAAATCTGGGGTTCAAATTCTAGCTCTGCCGTGTCTAGGCTTTGTGGCCCTGAGAAAGCCACTTTACTTTTTTTTTTTTTTTTTTGAGATGGAGTTTCGCTCTTGTTGCCCAGGCTGGAGTGCAAAGGCACAATCTCAGCTCACTGCAGCCTCCACCTTCGGGGTTCAAGGAATTCTCCTGCCTCAGCCTCCCGAGTAGCTGGGATTACAGGTGCCCACCACCATGCCTGGCTAATTTTTGTATTTTTAGTAGAGACAGGGTTTTGCCATGTTGGCCAGGCTGGTCTCAAACTCCTGACCTCAGGTGATCCACCCGCCTCGGCCTCCCAAAATGCTGGGATTACAGGCGTGAGCCACTGTGCCCAGCCCACTTTACTTTTCTGAGTCTTGGTTTGCACATCTGTAAAGAGGGGGAAACACTGGTACCTACCAAACAAAGATTCATCTAAAACCTTCAGTGGCCGGGAGCGGTGGCTCACATCTGTAATCCCAGCACATTGGGAGGCCAAGGCGGGCAGATCATGAGGTCAGGAATTCGAGACCAGCCTGGCCAACGTGGTGAAACCCCATCTCTACTAAAAATAAAAGAAATTAGCCAGGCGTGGTGGTGGGCACCTGTAATACCAGCTACTTGGGATGCTGAAGCAGGAAAACTGCTTGAACTCCGGAGGCAGAGGTTGCAGTGAGCCGGCTCGCACCACTGCACTCCAGCCTGGGCAACAGAGCAAGACTGTCTCAAAAAAAAAAAACCCTCAGTAGGGCCTGGCACACAATAACTGCTCAATAATCATTAGTCTTAGTAGTATTGGAAGAAAAAAACACAGAAGTTCCGGAGGTTAGGTCATTTATCCAACTTCACACAGGCAAGTAGAATAGACTTATGGAGGCCGGGCTCCATGGCTCACGCCTGTAATCCCAGCACTTTGGGAGACCGAGGTGGGCGGATCACTTGAGGTCAGTAGTTTGAGACCACCCTGGCCAACATAGTGAAACACCATCTCTACAAAAAATACAAAAATTAGCCAGACGTGGTGGCAGGCACCTGTAGTCTCAGCTCCTTGGGAGACTGAGGCACGAGAATTGCTTGAACCCGGGAGGTAGAGGTTGCAGTGAGCCAAGATCATGCCACTGCACTCCAGCCTGGGCAACAGAGCAAGACTCTGTCTCAAAAAAAAAAAAAAAAAAAAAGGCCGGGCTCCATGGCTCACCTCTGTGATCCCAGCACTTTGGGAGGCCAAGGCGAGCAGATCACAAGGTCAGGAGATTGAGACCACCCTGGCCAACATGATGAAACCCCGTCTCTACTAAAAATACAAAAATTAGCTGGGTGTGGTTGCATATGCCTCTAATCCCAGCTACTCAGGAGGCTGAGGCAGGAGAATAGCTTGAGTCAGGGAGGCAGAGGTTGCACTGAGCCGAGATCTCGCCACTGCACTCCAGCCTGGGTGAGAGTGAGACTCCGTCTCAAAAAAAAAAATAGGCTCATGGTTTGGGCCTACTCAGCATCTGTGCCTTCCCTTCTGGTGAGAAAATCTTGACTTTCTTTTGGGAATCGCCTTCCCCTACTATCAGGCCTGTTGACTTAGGTGGGGTTAACACACCTCTTCCAAGCTACGGAGGCAAGAAGATGTGACCCACATGGGGCCAATTATGTCATCCCTCTGGTCACAGTGACGGGTTTGAGGGTACCCTTATGACTCATGCCAAGTCCATGAGAACACTGGAAGTTTTGTCAGATCCATTGGGAAGGAAATAAACCTTTCTTTTTGTTGGGTTGTGGGGTTTTTTTTGGATTTTTTTGTTTGTTTCCTTTTTTTTTTTTTTTTTTTTGAGGTGGAGTCTCTGTTGCCCAGGCTGGAGTGCAGTGGTGTGATCTCAGCGCACTGCAACCTCTGCCTCCCAGGTTGAAGCAATTCTCCTGCATCAGCCTCCTGAGTAGCTGGGACTACATGCACCTGCCACCACACCCGCATAATTTTTGTGTTTTTAGAGAGATGAGATTTCACCATGTTGGCCAGGCTGGTCTCAAACTCTTGACCTCAGGTGATCCATCCACCTCGGCCTCCCAAAGTGCTGAGATTACAGGCGTGAGCCACCTATTTGCTTTTTGAGACAGGGTTTCCCTCTGTCACCCAGGCTGGAATGCAGTGGTGCCATCACATCTCACTGCTGCCTCGACCTCCCAGGCTCGGGTGATCCTCCTCCTACCTTCAGCCTCCTGAGTAGCTGGGACTATAGGCATGTGCCATTACACCTGGCTAATTTTTGTATTTATTGAAGAGATGGGGTTTCGCCATGTTGCTCAGGCTGATCTTGAGCTCCAGGGTTCAAGCGATCCACCCACCTCGGCCTCCCAAAATGCTAGGATTACAGGTGTAAGCCACTGCACCCCGCCTGAAATGAACCTTTCTTTGGAGTTGACACTGGGAGGATATAAGCTTGGAGCTGCTGGAAGTTGCTAGATAGAGAGAGTACCCAAATGCAAAGCACACCCAGAGGAACTAGAGCTGAAGGAGAGAAAGAGACTGAAGCTGCCAACTCCAAGCTCTTGCCTAAACTCTTTTTTTTTTTTTTTTTTTTGAGACAGAATTTCACTCTTGTTGCCCAGGCAGGAGTGCAATGGTATGATCTCAGCTCAAGGCAACCTCTACCTCTTGGGTTCAGGTGACTCTCCTGCCTCAGCCTCCCAAGTAGCTGGGATTATAGGCATGTGTCATCATGCCTGGCTAATTTTGTATTTTTTTAGTAGAGACAGGGTTTTTCCATGTTGGTCAGGCTGGTCTTGAATTCCTGACCTCAGGTGATCCGCCCACCATAGGCTCCCAAAGTGTTGGTATTACAGGTGTGAGCCACTGCACCCGGTCTTTTTTAATTTTTATTTTTTTAGATGGAGTTTCGCTCTGTTGCCCAGGCTGGAGTGCAGTGGCATGATCTTGGCCCACTGCAACCTCTGCCTGCTGGGTTCAAGCAATTCTCCTGCCTCAGTCTCCCAAGTAGCTGGGACTACTGGCACGCACCACCAGGCCCAGTTAATTTTTTGTATTTTTAGTAGAGATAGGGTTTCACCATGCTGACCAGGCTGGTCTTGAACTCCTGATCTTGTGATCTGCCCACCTCGACCTTCCAAAGTGCTGGGATTACAGGAATGAGCCACCTCACCCGGCCTTGCCTAAACTCTTCAACAGACAAGTCTAATGTCTGTACATCAAGTTTCAGGTACATAAAGCAATAATGAGACAATAATTCTCTCTCTTTCCCTTGACAACCAAAAGAATCCTTATTTGGCAAATGTATCAGTTAGGTCCCAAGTGAAAACAGATGACACACTCAAATTAGAATAATTTGAAGAGGGTTTATTTATGACGGTATGAGTAGGTGCAGAGAAACCATAGGGATAGCACAGTGACCCGGGGCTAGCAACACTTGAGGAACTGTTACCCACCTTAGGCCTGAAGGGACAGGTGAGATCGTTGCCTGAGGGAGGGAGTTTTGGAAAAGAGGCCTCCTTAAGAAGAGCTGTGACTGCCCATCAAGGATAACTGTCAACCTGTGGAGGGAGCAAGGGAATAAATACGCAACCTCTCTCCCTTCTGGCCCCTCAGCCCCAGGCTCCCCAGTGGCTGAGCCCAGGAAGGAGCCTGAAGGCAAAGGAGCCTGCTGATGTGTCCAGACAAGGCAGATGCAGAACAGGGCAAAGAAGAGTGAAGCGTGGGTCTGGAGGGGCAGAAGAGAGATGGCTGGCCCTCCCAGAAAGCAGCACAGCCTGGTCTGGCTGTCTCTCCCAAAGCCCCATCATGACTGGTGACAATTTGGAATCTCAGACCAGAGGGGTTTTTTGTTTTGTTTGTTTGTCTGTTTGTTTGTAAAGGGATAGAGTCAGGGCTGGGCACTGGCTCACACCTGTAATCCCAGCACCTTGGGAGGCTGAGGCAGGTGGATCATTTGAGGCCAGGAGTTTGAGACCAGCCTGGGCAACATGGCGAAAACCTATCTCTACCAAAAAAAAAAAAAAAAAAAAAAAAAATTAGCTGGTGGCACATGCCTGTAACCCCAGCTACTCCAGGTGGCTGAGGCTTGAACCTGGTAAGTGGAGGTTGTAGTGAGCTGAGATCATACCACTGCATTCCAGCCTAGGCAACAGAGTGAGACTGTCTCAAGATAAATAAATAATTAAAGAGACAGGGTCTTGCTTTGTTGTCCAGGCTGGTCTCGAACTCCTAGACTCAAGTGATCCTTCCACCTCGACCTCTCAAAGTGCTAGGATTACAGGCATGAGTCACTGAGACTGGCCAGACCAGAGTTTTAAAACTCGCATCGTTCCCTTTGGTCTTTTCTATACATCTGTGTCCCTCCTTCCCTAGAGAAGACCCTATAGGAGGTTGGATTTCTGAGAATCTGGGAAGAAGCTACTGACCATCCCAGCTTACTTTGCAGGGAAGTAGAAGCCTCTAGCTCAGCCTCCCAGTGACCAGAATTCTGGGCTGACCCTCAGGCCTCGTCCTGCCAGCTCCCTTGCCCCACAGACATCTCTCTGCTTGCCACTGTGGCCCCAGACACCCCCAGACATCAGCTCCATGACTTTCCTTTCTCTCCATAGGAGATGTCTGTTTTCTTCTGCAGCTAAGCCAGAGCAGGTTCTGGGATTCCCCACTACTGGCAAAAGCCCCAAAGTGCCCTGAGGACAGGGCTGACTTGCATCCAATTATCTCCTTTTGGTCACGAAGACACTTGTTCCCTCTTTTTTCTTCCCAAGGCACTCGCCTGAATCTTCTTTGCCAAAATGAGTCCCTCCCTACCTTTCAAATCCAGTTTAAACCTTAGAATCTTTCAGTTTCAACACCAGAGGAAATACAATTTTAAAAATTAAAAAACCTTAACATCTCCTCAGAAAGCCTTCCTCATCAGCTCTCCCAACTCCACTCTTGCTATTATGATGAATATCATCAGAAGGACCTCTGCACATAAATACCTAATGACAGCAACTAACATGTACTAAGCTGTACTAAGTGCTATCGGCCCATCACTGAGCTATTTGCTGTACAGAAACCATCTCATTTAATCCTCACAGCCACCTTGCAAGGTATGTGCTACCAATATATAGAATACGTTGTGATTGGTACCCCTGGACTGTACCATGAGGCAACCTTAGGAGCAATTACTTTATCCATTTCTATGGAAAAAAGTGAGGCTCAGAAAGGATAAATTACTATCTTAAGTTCACACAAGCAAGCAAAAGGCAGAGATGAGACCCAAACCCGGATATGACCAACCCCAAAGCCTATATTCTCTTTTTATTTTTTTTGAGAAGGAGTCTTGCTCTGTTGCCCAGGCTGGAGTGCAATGGTGCAATCTCGGCTCACTGCAACCTCCGCCTCCCAGGTTCAAGTAATTTTTCCTGCCCCAGTTTCCTGAGTAGCTGGGACTACAGGTGTGCGTCACCATGCCCAGCTAATTTGTGTATTTTTAGTAGAGACGGGGTTTCACCATGTTGGCCAGACTAATCTTGAACTCCTGACCTCAGGTGATCCACCTGACTTGGCCTCCCAAAGTGCTGGGATTACAGGTATGAGCCACCTGGCCTGGGCAAAGCCTATATTCTTAAAATTGCAATAATTTACTGTGTCCCATGTATGTGCAGTTCCAGAGTTAGGTAGTAGCTGGAGGAGTTTCTGAATTTTCTCTGTAACATGGTCATCTATGTGCTAGAATGGCAGTCAGTGAACTTAATATGCAAGTGAAATAAATTGAATGTAAACAATGTCATCTCTCAAGTTTTTGCAGCAACCACCACCATTATCCCTTTGTAGTTAAACCCACTTGGCTACCACTCTTGCTCTCAAACCGCCATGAGGTGCCAAACACCAGAAAAGGGTTTCATTAGAGATGTCAGTGTGAGATTAAGAACACACAACATGGTCAGGCGCGGTGAATCATGCCTGTAATCCCAGCACTTTGGGAGGCCAAGACGGGTGGATCGTTTGAGGTCAGGAGTTCGACACCAGCCTGACCAACAAAGTGAAACCCTGCCTCTAATAAAAATACAAAATTAGCCGGGCGTGGTGGTGCACACACTTGTAATCCCAACTACTCAGGAGGCTGAGGCAGGAGAATCGCTTGAACCCCAGAGGGAGAGGTTGCAGTGAGCTGAGATGGCTCCACGGCACTCCAGCCTGGGTGACAGAGCAAGACTGTCTCACCAAAAAACAAAAAATTAAAAAAAAAAAAAAAAAAAAGAACACACAACATGGGCATGTCCATAGGAAAAGAAAAAAAAGAAAAAAACACACGACAGATGAAATAAAGAAAACAAGGGAACTCACTAGCAGCTACTGGTAAGACGCTCAGGCTCTTAGCCTGTCGCTCTCCCCCACTGCCAGGAAAGCCATCTTCAGCCACTTGGAAACCTGGCCCTGCTTTCACTTCCTCTGTGAAATGCCCCAGATGGTATTTTCCCCACAGTGTAAACAAGTCTTTTTACATTAATCAATTCATTTAATTCTCACAAAAACACTGTAAAGTAAGTACTGTTATCTCCATTTTACAGATGAGGTAACTGAGGCACAGAGAGTCTAAGTAGTGCACTCAAAGTCACGTGTGACACATGGCAGTGCTACATTCAAACCCTTGAGTTATTGCAGAATTTGTGCTCTCAAAAACTACTCCTCAGGCCGGGCACAGTGGCTCACGCCTGTAATCCCAGCGCTTTGGGAGGCCGAGGTAGGCGGATCACCTGAGGTCGGGAGTTTGAGACCACACTGGCCAACATGGCAAAACCCTGTCTCTACTAAAAATGCAAAAAAAATTAGCTGAGTATGGTGGCATGCACCTATAATTTTAGCTACTTGGGAGGCTGAGGCAGGGGAATCACTTGAACCTGGGAGGCAGAGGTTGCAGTGAGCTGAGACTGAGCCATTGCACTCCAGCCTGGGCAACAGAGTGAGACTCTGTCTCAAAAAAAACAAAACAAAACGAAAAACAAACCTGCTACTCTGTAGTTTGACAACAAAGCTAAATGAAGATAATTAGAAAATCCACTGTTACACCAGAATTGCAGAAGGGCTGTGGAGATACGCTTTTTGTAGAATCTATGTGCTCCAGTAACGTGGAAGGGAGATCTCCCACCTAGAATGTGTGGTCAGTGAGGCCTGGGTCACTCCCCAGACCAGGCTCCGTCCTCCAGGCTCCAGGCTTTCGTCTCAGCCCTGCAGTAACCCCCTCAGAAAAACAATGTTTTTTCCCTATTGTTCCAGCAAAAGTCCTAAGATTGCTCTATCAACTACCTTGGTTGTGTGCTTTACATTGACCCAGTTATGGAACGAAAGGATGGAATATACTGACTTATCGCACCTGGGTGATATGCACACTCTTCTCTGCAGCCACACCTGGACCACATGGAGCAAGAATGGAGAGATGGTTCCTAAGGAAAACTAGAGTACTGAGAAGAGGGGGAAGGAATGATGAGCAGGCAAAACAGATGATCTAGGGATTCAGGCATTGACACTGGTAATTACAAGCCAGTGTGATAAATGACTTGACAGCAAGGAACTGGCACTGGAAGGGAGCAGAAGAAACACCTAAACCAGAGGAAGTAGCAAGTAAGCTAAGACCTAAGGAGGAGGTATCCAGGGCTAGGAGGGTGTGGGATGGGAAAAAGAAACAGACTGTGCATATTTCTTTCTTTCCTTCCTTCCTTCTTGCTTTCTCTCTTTCTCTCTTTCTTTCTTTCCTTCTTTCTTTTTTGACAGAGTCTCACTCTGTTGTCCAGGCTGAAGTGCGGTGGTGCAATCTTGGCTCACTGCAAGGTTCAAGGGATTTTCCTGCCTCAGCCTCCAGAGTAGCTGGGATTACAGGCGCCTGCCACCATGCCCACCTAATTTTTGTATTTTTAGTAGAGATGGGGTTTCACCATATTGTCCAGGCTGGTCTCAAACTCCTGACCTCCGGTGATCCACCTGCCTCTGCCTCCCAAAGTGCTGAGATTACAGGTGTGAGCCACTGTGCCCAGTCACATTTGTTGAAATGTGTGAAATTGTGGCCTAAACCTTCACAGAGTCCATAAGGACGAAGATGACAGGCTAGACTGGGTGCCTTGAAGTGGTCCTGAGCAGAAAGGAAGGAAAATGAATTTGGGGCTGAAGAAATGAAGTTTTCAGTTTGGATGTTGATTCGGAGGGCTACATGGATCATCCCGTTAAAGATATCAAAGAGCCAGATGAATATGTGAGTATGGCATTTGGGAGGAGGATCTCTGGACAGAGATCTGGGTGTGATCAGCACAAGGATGGCCATTGAATGACCATCATTTAAGGTCACCAAATTGTCACTGAGTGTAGGAGAGACATCCTTGGGTGAGAGGACCAAGGGGGAACAGACTCTTCAACAAAGACATCCAGATGGCCAAATAGCACAAGAAACAAACATGTAAAAACATTATTACTGGTGGGCTTGATGGTCATGCCTGTAATTCTAGCACTTTGGGAAGCCAAGGCAGGCAGATCACTTGAGGCCAGGAGTTCAAGACCAGCCTGAGCAACATAGCGCGATCTTGTCTCTACAAAAAATTTAAAAATTAGCCAGATGTGTTGGCATGCACTTGCAGTCCCAGCTACTCAGGGGGATGAGGCAGGCAGGAGGACTGCTTGAACCCAGGAGGTGGAGGCTACAGTGAGCCATGATCATGCCACTGCACCCCAGCCTGGACAACAGAATGAGACCTGTCTCAAAACAGAAAACATTATTACTTATTATTATGTGGGTAGACATATTAAAACAATGAGATACCACTATGCACTCATTAGAATGGCTGAAATTTGAAATTAAAAGGACTGACAATATCAACAACTATACAACTGAAAGGAGTGTAAACTGGTACAACCACTTTGGAAAACTGGCAGTATTTACTAAAACTAAACATACGTATCCCCCTCAGACCTATAGTTCCACTCAAATATATATAACCAAGAAAAACAAATGGTGAAGTCTACCAAAAAGACATATGTAGAAGAATGTTCATAACAGTATTATTCAGAATAGCCAAAAACTAGAAACACACCAAATGTCTCCACTGTTATATGTTCATTCCATGGAATACTACACCACACATACACAAAAAACTAAGTACTAAGTACTAACATGGATGAATTTGATAGCTATAATATTGAGTGAAAAAAGCCAGAATAAAAATAATGTACACCATTCAATTCCATTTAGAAAAAACTGAAAAACAGGTATAGTTAGCTGATGGTAATGGAGGTCAGAAATACTGGTTTCTGTTGTGAGAGGTGATATGTCTGAAAGAGAACCAAGAGAACCTCTGGGGTCCTGGAAATAATTTGTATCTTGATCTGGTTGATGGTTATACAGGTGTATACATGTATAAA
The DNA here is from genome assembly GCA_036589455.1 of Ateles fusciceps. Taxonomy (NCBI): domain Eukaryota; kingdom Metazoa; phylum Chordata; class Mammalia; order Primates; family Atelidae; genus Ateles; species Ateles fusciceps. The sequence goes on from JAZHEH010000733.1 coordinate 3,706,124, forward strand.
ACTTCAAGCTGGGGGTGGTGGTATGTGCCTGTAGTCCCAGCTACTTAAGAGGCTGACGCAAGAGGATTGCTTGACCCCAGAAGTTTGAGGCTACAATGAGCTATGATTGCACCTGTGAATAGCCACTATACTCCAGCCTGGGCAATGTAGCAAGACCCTGTCTCCAAAAACAAAAACAAAAAAAAATTTTTTTTTTTTAATTAAAAAAATCAGAAAGTAGGCTGGGCATTGTGGCTCACACCTGTAATCCCAGCACTTTGGGAGGCTGAGGTGGGTGGACCGCCTGAGGTCAGGAGTTTGAGACCAGCCTGGCCAACATGGTGAAACCCCCTCTCTACTAAAAATACAAAAATTAGCCAGGCATGGTGGTGGGCACCTGTAATCCCAGATACTCAGGAGGTTGAGGCAGGAGAACCCCTTGAACCTGGGAGGCAGAGGTTGCAGTGAACTGAGATCACGCCACTGCACTCCAGCCTGGGTGACAACAGTGAGACTTCATCTCAAAAAAAAAAAAAAAAAAAATCAGAAAGTATTCATCCAGTTGTTCATTTAAGATTTGTGCACATTACAGTATCTATTTTATACCTAAAGGTGGGGGTGAGGGGAAAGATTATCCCATCTTCCCAAAGACAAAAGTACCAAAGTCAGCACTGATCCAGGGACTCTGTATGTTTTACAATTTGTGATACGATGTGACAGTTTCATGAGGCCCATCTTAATGGTGAAATTCCCCAGGGCAAGAGCCTCTCTTTTGATTGTTATCTCCACTGTTCCAAAGCATCCATATTGGGGCTCAGATCACAGCAGGCCCACAATGTCTATGACTCAGTATCTGCTCAGAACAGCATACCCAGCCCTTCAGTGTTCAACTCAACATTCACTTCCCGAGTGTCTGCTCTAAGCCAGGCCCTGTGCTGAGAGGTAGACGTACAAACACAAGTAAGACACCACCCCTACACTTGAAAAGCTGCCAACCAAGAGATGGGTACCCCAGGATGAAGGACAGGACCTTGCAGCAGCCAACCCATCCATCAACACACGTAAAATAATATTAGTAACAAACAACCACCATTTATGAACTGCCAAGTGTTTTATGGTGTAACAGATTTGTTTTTTCTTAATTGCTATTTTAAACCACAACTGCCTGCAGCTACTTTTGTCTATTAGGGGAGTGGCATAATTTTTCTCTGGGTAGAGCGTTCTTTGTTTGGGAAAATACTAAATAAGTTGCTTTGGCGTGAAGAATGAAGCTCCCCAGGGCTAGGGCAAGACAAAGACAGCTGAACTGCTTTGCAAATTAGAGTGGGAAAAATGTGGCAGCAGAGAGAAGGAGCGGGGGGGCCTGGAAGCAGAGGGGAAGGGAGGCGTTAGGAGGTACAGTCAGAGAGATCTGTGTTGGTTTTGTTTCCCCAGGCTCAGTGCCTTACAGAACCATCCCTTTGCCTTGCTAATCTGACTTATTCTTCAGGTTTTACCTTTCAAAAATCACTTCCTCATACCACACAGCCACCAAAAAGAATGAGGTAAAGCCCTTTGTACTGATATGGAAAAAAATGCCCTGGCTATATTGTGAAGTGGAGGCGGGGGAAGTAACCAGCTGGATAGGTGCGTAATACAGCCCCGTTTTTAAACATGAGGGCCCTATATATGTACTTGCACTTGGATACATTTGGAAAGTCCCCCAGAAAAGTATATAATACTCTGTTAACAGCTGTTACCACCAGGTAAATTGGAGAGTAAATTGGAGCCTCTGTTTTCAGTTTTTACCCTTTATCTTTAAATATTTTACCGTGAGATTTTTATCTCTATTTATTTGTTTTATTTATTTACTTTTGAGACCAGATCTTGCTTTGTTGCCCAGGCTGGAGTGCAATGGCACCAACACAGCTTACTGCAGCCTCAACCTCCCAGGCTCTAAGTGATCTTCCTGCCTCAGCCTCCCAAGTAGCTGGAAGCACAGGTGTACCACACCACACCCAGCTAACTTCTTTAAAACTTTTTTGTAGGAACTAGCCACTACACTACAAAGTGTTGGGATTACAGGCATGAGCCACCTTACCCAGCCTGAGGTATATATATATATATATTTTGAGACGGAATTTCGCTCTTGTTGCCCTTGCTGGAATGCAATGGTACAATCTCGGCTCACTGTAACCTCCGTCTCCCAGGTTCAACAGATTCTCCTCCCTCAGCCTCTCAAGTAGCTGGGATTACAGGCATGGGCCACCATGTCTGGTTAATTTTGTATTTTTAGTAGAGACAGGGTATCTCCATGTTGGTCAGGCTAATCTCGAACTCCTGACCTCAGGTGATCCACCCACCTCGGCCTTCCAAAGTGCTGGGGTTACAGGCATGAGCCACCATGCCTGGCCCCAGCCTGAGCCTTTAAAAATGGGGTAGGCTTGATGCAGTGGCTCATGGCTGAAGTCCCAGCACTTCGGCAGGCCAGGCGGGAGGATTGCTTGGGGCCAAGACAAGCCTGGGCAACACGGCAAGACCCCATCTCTCCAAAAAATTTAAAAATTAGCCAGGATGGTGGGGCATGTCTATAGTCCCAACTACTCTAGAGGATGAGGCAGGAAGATCACTTACAGCCCGGGAGGTGAAAGCTGCAATGAGCCCTCTTCATGGTGCTGCACTTCAGCCTGGGCAATAAAGCAAGAACCTTTCTCCAAAAAAAAAAAAAAAAAAAAAGCTGGATGTGGTTGGTGACGCACACCTGTAATTCTAGCACTTTGGGAAGCCAAGAAGGGAGGATTGCTTGAGCCCAGGAGTTCAAGACCAGGCTGGACAACACAGTGAAACCTCATCTCTATGATAATACATTTAAAAATTAAGAAAAAAACCCAAAAACCTAATCTTCTATTGTAGATCAGGTCCCCGTGGTATCCTGCTGTCCTCCTTTGTGATATTCAGTACCTTTGGAATTGCCTGCCTGTTGACTTTCCCACCCATCCACCTTTTGCACCCACCTTGCTCCCCTTGGCTCCAAGACTACAGGGACCAGGAACGCCTAGCAAAGTGCTCGGCATAGCAGTTGACCAAATGAATGAGTTCTTCCACCTTCCAATGACTTTTCTCTTGCCTGGCTTTTGAATCTTCCAGAGAAAAGAGAAAACAGCTCAGCCCCATTTGTGAGTGCCGCCCAGGTCTGGCTCACAGCGTTCCTGCACATTCCCCGCCCAGGGCAGGCTGAAGATGCCCTCTTTCTTGTTCTGGAGAGAGATGTAAAAGCAGCAGCTCCTGCTGTCTTCTCTGCCTCAGCCCTGGGGGGGACACCAAAATGCCTGAGACCACAACAACCTGTAAGAGGTGCGAGCAGGTGGCAGAGCCAATTACGGGAACAGGCCCAGGCATTCTGGCTGACCTTGACAGAAGTTTCCCTTCTATCTTCCTTTTTCTTTTCCTTTTCTTTCTTTTTGTTTTTTTCAGACGGAGTTTCGCTCTTATTGCCCGTCTCCCGGGTTCAAGCAATTCTCCTGCCTTAGCTTCCCAAGTAACTGGGATTACAGGCATGCGCCACCACACCCAGCTAATTTTGTATTTTTAGTAGAGACAGGGTTTCTCCATGTTGGTCAGGCTGTTCTCAAACTCCTGACCTCAGGTGATCCACCAGCCTCGGTCTCCCAAAGTGCTGGGATTACAGGTGTGAGCCACCGTGCCTGCCCCTCACATCTTCCTTTTCTTTCTAGCAGCTGGGGGGAGGAGGGAATGAAGCCCTAATTGCTTTCACCTTGAGAAAAATCTGCTGCTGACCATGTGCAGAGAGAATCGTTCTGTCATACAGCAGGAGGCTGGAAATTAGATCAGATGAGGAAGGCTGGCATTTTCCCTGAGGCTCTTGACTAATGACCAAAGGGAAGAGAGGTGCTTGGCCTAATGCCCCTCCTCACTCTTCCCTACCAGTCACACAGTGTTAGCTGAGCTCTTCTCTTACTTCTGCCCAGAACACCACAGGGAACTCTCCACGCCTTCCCCCTCCCCCACCCAGCCTGCTGTGACTAACATGTGCCTTCACTAGGTCTTGCCCAAGCCACAACTCAGGCAGCTAGGTGAGAACTATTCTCACAGGCCCCCGACTGCCAGGCAGATGCCTCTGTCGACCCAGCCAGCCTGTCCCCCGCTGAGTTCAGACAGGAAGGCAAGGCCAGCCACTGGAACTACCAGGGAGAGACATCAGCCAGCCACATGTGCCCAATTCTGCCCAGACACTTCTAACAGTTGAGGTAGTGGGTAAACTCGCATGCTTTCTCCATCCCTGATGAAAAGCAAGTTCAAAAGCCGCCACATACTATCGTCAAACCCTGGGGGAGAAGACAGGACCCAGACAAAGAGAAGGCACTGTAACTCGACAGAGCAGTCTTGAGTGATACTGATGCAGTAGAGAGTCAGCCACCACATGCTCAGCATTGGAGCCACCGAGAGTCACCCAGAGTGCGTGTGATACTGTCGTTAAGCAATTAATAAGGTACAAAGCTGCAGAGCACTAACTGGTTACCTACTGGATACCTACACATCTCCTATAAGAAATTCTGGGGAGGGCCAGGGCCAGTGATTCACACCTGTTAATCCCAACACTTTGGCACGCCAAGGCAGGGGAATCGCTTTAGCCCAGGAGTTTGAGACTAGCCTGGGTAACATAGCAAGACCCCATCTCTACAAAAAAAATAAATTAGCCAGGTGTGATGGCACATGCCTATGGTCCCAGCTACTTGGGGGCCGAGGTAAGCAGGTAGCTTGAGCCCAGGAGGTCGAGGCTGCGGTGAGCTGTGATCATACCACTGCACTCCAGCCTGGAGCAAGCAATAATTTCATTCTAAAAAAAAAGAAAAAAAGAAAAGAAAAGAAATTCTGAGAAGGCAATAGAAGCACATAACTTCATACATTGCCCACTGCAACAACTTTCTGGCTATGTGACTTTGATAGTGTCACTTAACCTGTCTGAGCTTCAATTTCCCCATCTGCAAAATGAGATTAATAATATCTACTTCAGCCGGGCGCGGTGGCTCACGCCTGTAATCCCAGCACTTTGGGAGGCCGAGGCGGGTGGATCACGAGGTCAAGAGATCGAGACCATCCTGGTCAACATGGTGAAACCCCGTCTCTATTAAAAATACAAAAAAAATTAGCTGGGTGTGGTGGCGCGCACCTGTAGTCCCAGCTACTCGGGAGGCTGAGGCAGGAGAATTACTTGAACCCGGACGGTGGAGGTTGCAGTGAACCGAGGTCGCGCCACTGCACTCCAGCCTGGCGCCTGGTGACGAGAGTGAGACTCTGTCTCAAAAAAAAATAATAATAATAATAATAATAATAATATCTACTTCAAAGGGCTGCCATGAGAATGAAATAAATATATATAAACTATTTAGTGCAGCATGGTGCCCAGGAAGTGCTCACTAAATGGCCACTGTCCACATTATTATTATGAAGCCACCAGTGTACACTGCAGTGTGGACACTGTGGACAGATGGAGTGTGGTGGGGCTTTTAGGACCATGTAAACCTGGTGTGAAATCCTGGTTTCATTACTTCTGCCTATGTCGCCTTGGGAGAGTTCATTAATTTCTTTCCGTTTCAGTCTCCCTCTGTAGAAAGGTATCAGTAACACCTACCTTGTCAACCAGGATAAAGCCCGGTTATTACCAGGACCCAAGCCTGCAGAAGATGCTCAGGAAATATTAGCTGCCGTCATACCGAATCATCACCCCCTTTCCGGCATCCTTCACCTTTTCATTTGGTAGTTTTTACAGAGAGATGACAGTCTGCCCAAAGTAATTTACTGTGGGGGGAGCATACTGATTTTTTCAAAGCCAGTGGTCTCTTTCCTGTCCTGATTCTTGTCATCTCTACTATTTGACCCTGGTGGCCACCTGAGACCTCCTCCCCCGTGCTTTCTCTTGACTCCGATACTCTGATATTTGCTTCTCTCTCTCTCTCTCCTCCCTTTTCACAGGATCTTCAGCCTCCCTGGCTTATTCTAGTCCTGTGGCCCCCACGTTCTACCTGTTCTCCCCAAAAGAAAGACTATGTGGTCATCAAAACCAAGCTCAGTCTGCCATTCCTCCTGATCCCAAAGGTATCTTTAGTCTCCTGGCCACCCCTACATAAAATCCCAGATCCTTATCTTTTTTCTTTCCTTTCTTTCTGAATCCAGTCAATTGCTATTCTGTTTTTTCCTTCAAAATATTTCTCATATCCATCTCCTTCTTTTCCATGTTCCCTCTTGCCAATGTCAACTCAGGTCTGATCTAGGCCAATTCCCATCCATTCCGAGTATCACAGCCTTCCTGAAAAGATCACTTGAAGCTCACCACCAGATATTCTTTTTCTACCACCCTCTCATCTCCATTCAGAATCCTATTAAGCCTTTTTCCTTCCTGCAGTAGATTCAAGAGCATTCAAGGCCTTTCATACCTAGATTTTCTAGAGTTGACTTTGCATCAGGCCCCAGTCCAGACCCTCCATTCGGTACATCCCTTATCCACCATGTCCATCTCCTCTCCTTCGCATTTGTATCCTCCTCTGCTTGCAGTGTCCCTCCATTTCCTCTCCTATTCAAATTTCATCCATCCTTCAAGGCCTGGCTCAAAACTCAACTCCTTCCTGAAGCCTTCCCTGACCACTCTGGTGGACAGTGATCACTTCCTCTGAGTTCCCTTTGATGGTGTTGGAGGTGTAGGGTTGGTGGTGGTGAAGAGCTGACTGTTTGAGGAACTGATCAGTGCCTGCTGGATAACCTGCCTGTGCCTTCAACTTATACCTAAAGGCAGAAATGGCATCTCCCACATCCTTGTGGATGACACAGCCCAATGGTTTGGAGTTGAACAGACTTGTGTTCAAATCCTAATCTGTTACTTCCCACTGGTTATAAGACCTCAGCAAACAACCCACCCTCTCCAAGTCTCATTTTCCTCATCCAAAATATAGGGGTCATAAAGGCCTTATACAGTGGTGAAGATTAAATGATAATGTAGGCAAACAACATGGCACAATGCATGGCATACAACCTAGAAAGGTAGGAATTATTATAGTTCCTGGCACCCTGCAGTCCAAACATTATTTTTGCAGCCTTGCTTATTTGCATAGCCAAATAGTAATTTCTATAGACTGTGATATTTCACTATAGGTATATCTGCTTCCCAAACCATTTGCTTTTTCCAACTTTCCATTTTTATAAATGCTACCACTGTTTCAAGGCTCCCGGGATCAAACCTTGGCAATGTACTCTGCTTTTCCTGCACTTTCATGGGCCAAACCCATTGGCACTGAACCATGAGCTGTCTCTAACCGTTCTGAGATGTCTTAACTCCTCATTGGTACTGTGCCTGCTTTGAGAGCAGGAACTATGACTTGCACTGCCTTGGTACCTATTACACCAGCATAGAGCAGGGACTCAATACAGATTTGTTTTCTTTTCTTCTTCTTTTTCTTTTTTTTTTTTTTTTTTTGAGAGGGAGGCTTGCTCTGTTGCCAGGCTGGAGTGCAATGGCATGATCTCGGTTCTCTGCAACCTCCACCTCCTGGGTTAAAGTAATTCTCCTGCCTCAGCCTCCCAAGTAGCTCGGATTACAGGCACACAGCACCATGCCCAGCTAATTTTTGTATTTTTAGTACAGATGGGATTTCACTACATTGGCCAGACTGGTCTTATACTCCTTACCTTGTGATCCTCCTGCCTTGGCCTCCCAAAGTGCTGGGTTTACAGGCATAGGCCACAGTGCCCGGCCAGATTTGTTTTCTAGAAAAAAAATATTTCAACAAACTACAGGGGCAGGTGTGAAGGAGGTATGACAGTAATCTAAAAAAAGAATATGATATTATGTGATTATGTTTTATCCTCTCCTCTTTCTCTAATTCATGAATTCCTCCTACTCATTTTTTTTTTTTTTTTTTTTAGACAGGGTTTCACTCCTGTTGCCCAGGCTTGGAGCGCAAGGTTGCGATCTCGGCTCACCGCAACCTCTGCCCCCCAGCTCAAGTGATTCTCCTGCCTCAGCCTCCCAAGTAGCTGGGACTACAGGTGCATGCTACTGTGCTCATCTAATTTTTGTAATTTTTGTAGAGATGGGGTTTCTCCATTTTGGCCAGGCTGGTCTCGGAACTCCTGGGCTTAAGCATGAGCCACAGCGCCCAGCAATTCCTCCTACTTGTTTTTTGTTTGTTTGTTTGTTTTAGACAGAGTCTCACCCAGGCTGGAGTGCAGTGGCACGATCTCGATCTCGGCTCACTGCAACCTCCGCCTCCCAGGCTCAAGTGATTATCCTGCCTCAGCCTCCTAAGTAGCTGGGATTACAGGCATGTACCACCACACCTAGCTAATTCTGTATTTTTAGTAGAGATGGAGTTTCACCGTGTTAGCCAGGCTGGTCTTGAACTCCTGGCCTCAGTTGCTCTGCCCAGCTCGGTCTCCCACAGTGCTTGCTGGGTTACAAGTGTGAGCTACCACACCCAGCCCTTCTATCCACTCTTTAAGGCCCAAATCAATATTCTCCCCCTCCAAGGTCTGCCATAAGCATTGTTTCCTTTTTTTATTTCATTTATACTGCATATTTAATTGCATAGGGATTTTATCAATTTTTTTAAGTTAAAAATTGAAAAAAAATAAAATAATGTAGAACTATGTAAAGTGATTATAAAGTTTTTTCTCTTATACCCATTTCTCAAAGGTAACAACTGGGAACACTTTGGTGGGTTTTCCTCCAAATCTTTTTTCTGTTACACTGGAAATTAATATACTAAGATAGAATATGAAAATAATCTTTTTAAAATAATTATGTTTATCTTCAATTTTATGTGCCGAAATTGGCTATTTTGGGAGTACGGAGACTAAAATAAATTCAATATGTGAAATAAATGAGAAAACTTCAAATCTGTTCCATAATACCTTAATAACTCTACTAGAGAGTACTTGCCATACTGTGCAGTTTATGTACACATCTGTAGCCCAGTTGGCTTGTACAATTGGCAGCAACCACCACTAATTTTTGTATTCTGAATATCTAATTTGCACATAGTAACTGCTCAATAAATTTATTTTATTTTATTTTTACATTAAAAAATTATTTTCAGAGACAGGCTCTTGCTCTGTCACCCAGTGGCATGATCATAGCTCACCACAACCTTGAACAACTCTTGCCTCAGGACTACAGAGATATGCCACTATGCCGGGCTTATTTTTTAAATTCTTTTAGAGTTGACGTTTCACTGTATTGCCCAAGCTGGTCTCAAACTCCTGGCTTCAAGCAATCCTCCCATCTCAATCTTTCAAAGTTCACAGGGCCTCACTGTCACTGAGGCTAGAGTACAGTGGCACGATCATAGTTCAGCAGCCTCCACCTCCTGGGCTCAATCAATCCCCCCCACTTCAGCCTCCCTCAATCCTTCTTAATATGTTTTATAACTTTATTAATTTATTTTTAATAATAAACTCACGTTTATTTCAGTAATTTTGCAATTCACCATTAAATGATTGATTTGTCATTCAGGGTCTTAGCAAGAAACTGAACTAAACTTAGATAATTCAAGAAACTTCAATGAAGGGAATAGTCAAGAGATATGGGTAAAGTTATGGGAACCAGGGAGGTTGAGGCAGCCAGAGGCTAGCAATAGCAGGAAGCCACCATGACTGTGCTTGCTCGAAAAGGAAAGGGGAGGAAATGGAGTTTCCTTGAACCCAGTGACATGCCAAGCCATGGAAGAGGGGCCACAGACAGAAGCTACTGTCTTGGAAGGAAGTAGCCATTGCCAGAAAAAATTTAAAATGTGGCTGGGCGCAGTGGCTCACGCCTGTAATCCCAGCACTTTGGGAGGCCAAGGCAGGCGGATCACCTGACATTAGGAGTTCGAGACCAGCCTGGCCAACATGACGAAACCCCGTCTCTACTAAAAATACAAAAATTAGCTGGGCATGGTGGTACCTGCCTGTAATTCCAGCTACTCAGGAGGCTGAGCCAGGAGAATCACTTGAACCCAGGAGGCAGAAGTTGCAGTGAGCCGATATTGTGCCACTGCACTCCAGTCTATGCTACAGAGTAAGACTCTGTCTCAGAAAAAAATTTTTTTAAATTAAAATGCATCCCAGAACAGTGGAAGACCCTAAATTCTTCTTCTGCATGTCATTCTCCTAAGTGCCTCCCACTAGGCTGAACAGTGAGCCAACAAGATACAGCCCATGGGGGTTAGCTTCCTGCACACAGAGCAAGTAAGGTAGAAAATGGATGGGGGTGGCAAACACAGGGGAAGCACAAAGTCCATCAGCCACCAACCACATCATAGCCAAGGGACGTCAGTTCAGTTATTCTCCCATCTGAAACCTAAACTGTAAAATTAGCCGCCATTAGTGTCTTTCACATCAGATAGTATGGAAATTGGGAAGAAAGAGACATAATCAATAAATGTATCTACAGACTGGGCACAGTGGCTCATACCTATAATCCTAGCACTTTGGGGGGTCAAGGCTGGAAGATCACTTGAACCCAGGAGTTCAAGACCAGCCTGGACAACATATGGAGACTCGACAAAAAAATGGGGTTGGGCATGGTGGCTCACGCCTATAATCCCAGCACTTTGGTAGTAAGGTGGGTGGATCACCTGAGGTCAGGCGTTGGAGACCAGCCTGGCCAACATGGTGAAACCCTATCTCGACTAAAAATACAAAAATTAGCCAGGTGTGGTGGCATGAGCCTATAGTCACAGCTACTCGGGAGACTGAGGCAGGAGAATCACTTGAACCCGGGAAGCAGAGGCTGCAGTGAACCGAGATTGCGCCACTGCACTCCAGGCTGGGCGACAAAGGGAGACTCTGTCTCAAAAAAATACTGGGGGCTGGGTGTGCTGGGGCACGCCTGTAATCCCAGCACTTTGGGAGGTCAAGGAGGTCTCACTATTTTAATCAGCTGCGGAATATGGTGAGACTTCATCTCTACAAGAAATTTAAAAATAAGCTGGCATGGTGATGTGCACGTGTAGTTCTAGCTACTTGGAGGTTGAGGCAGAAATTCAAGTTTGCAGTGAACTATGATCATGTCACTGGGTGACAAGGCAAGACCCTATTTAATTTAAAAAATATATACATGTATAAATTTTTAATTAGTGGGGTGTGGGTAATGTGCATCTGTGGTCCCAGCTACTGGAGAGGCTGAGGTGGGAGGATCACTTGAGCCTGGGAGGTTGCGGCTGCAGCGAGCCCTGTTTGTGCCACTGCGCTCCCCCCTGGGTGACAAAATGAGATCCTGTCTCAAAAAGAAAAGGCCAGGTGCACTGGCTCACACCTATAATCCCACCACTTTGGGAGGCTGAGGCAGGCAGACCACGCGGTCAGGATTTCGAGACCATCCTGGCCAATATGGTGAAACCACGTCTCTACTAAAAATACAAAAATTAACCAGGTGTGGTGGCATGCACCAGTGGTCCCAACTACTTGGGAGGCTGAGGCAGAAGAATCGCTTGCACCCAAGAGGCAGAGGTTGCAGTAAGCTGAGATCACGCCACTGCACTCCAGCCTGGGCAATAGAGTGAGACTCCGTCTCAAAAAAAAATGTGTGTGTGTGTGTGTGTGTGTGTGTGTGTCTGTGTGTCTGTGTGTATACATATACATATATATATACATAGTAGCCATAGACCTTGCCACAGTAAGATGGTCATGAGGCAGAGCTGGTCCTCATAGCTGCCTTCTTCCACTCTCTAGTCCAGGTTCCCCTCACCCTCTGCCAACATGTTGGCGAGAGGAAATTCTTTACTTGGTGGGATGACCCAAGCCTTCATTTCCACAGATTTCAAGTCATAAGTGGTCCTGTCTTTATTGCTTTGCTATACTTTTACATTGATAGTTATTAGGTATGGGAGTACTAAGAGTTACCCTAGTGAATCCACTGGGAATGAGCATAGTTCTTCTTACCCCTGTTGGTAGCAGCAACCTAATTTCCACGCAGGACTAATCACCCTAGCCAATAGTATAAACTCCTTATCTGCCATCGGCTCAGTAGTATGAGGAGTCCAAAATGACCACTGGAAAGTCTCAGCTTCCAAATTAATAGAAACAATGTCCGGTATTCCTCCCTTGGGAAATAGGACTTTCAAACCTACCAAACCCAGAGTTGCAAAAAAGAAAAAATCTATGAGTTATTAAGTAGAAATGTGAGAAAAGTCACTCTCACCCCCACCCTGGATACAGACGGCACTGTATGCTGGTGACTTGTTTAAAGCATATACCACATACTTTGACATCACCCCAAAACTTGTTTTTGTTCTTTTTGAGGAAAACAGGGTCTCGCTATGTTGCCCAGGCTGGTCTCAAATTCCTGGCCTCAAGCTATCCTCCTGCCTTTGCCTCCCTTAGTGTTGGGATTACAGGTGTCGAGCCATCAGGCCCAGCTTACGTCACCTCGACTTTCAGCTTGCTGTCTCCCAGGTGGCATTCCCAGGAATCAGCTGGCTGTAACTTCCTAAGCCATTCCTATGCTATCCAGAGTTTGTCTTAAGTGTTCAAGGGATATTCTATTATTTTGAGAACACCTTATATTTTCATCACCAAAAACAAAACCAGGAAAACCATAACCACTTTTATGTTGTAATTTTCTTTTTAAGTCACACAGGGCAGACCCTTACCTCGGATGCTAGGGTTTTGCCATGCAATTGAGGCCTAATTATCACTCATATCCCTGTTCTCATGGCCTCACCCCACACAGTGAAGAAAATGTCCACTAGGCCTTTTTCAGCATTTTTCACAGAGATCTTTTAAATTTGCTATTATGAACAATTGCAAATGACAATGTGGTAATTATTTCCATGGCATTCATAAATTGTGATATGCTCTGTAACACATCAACAAAGTGTCAAGTGAGTTTTATGTTGACCAAGAAAAAAAGATGATGAGGCCAGGTGCAGTGGCTCAGGCCTGTAATCCCAGCATTTTGGGAAGCCAAGGTGGGCAGATCACCTGAGGCCAGGAGTTAGAGGCCAGCCTGGCTGACATGGAGAAACCCTATCTCTACTAAAAATATAAAAAATTAGCCAGGTGTGGTGGTGCATGCCTGTAATCCCAGTGAGGAGTGAGAATCGCTTGAACCCGGGAGGCGGAGGTTTCAGTGAGCCAAGCTCGCACCGCTGCACTCCAGCCTGGGTGACAAAGCGAGACTCTGCCTCAAAAAAAAAAAAAAAAAAAAGAAAAGAAAAAGACAATGGCCCCTAATTCTTTAATTTCATAATTTGATCTGTTATCTATGATTAAACCGAGGAGCAGTTTGGAATAAAAGAAAGAGTCTGACTTCATGTTCAAAATTCTGGGAGAAACACCTCATTATAGTAATCAACCTCATGCATTTAAATAAGTGTTTCTTAGAGCAAATTTCCACAATTATTTGGGAGCTATGAGCTCAGACTTTGAAATCAGACAGCCCTGGATTTCAAACTTTAATTTACCGCTTATGTGACTTGGGCAGATTATTTAAACTTTTTGAGCCTCAGTTTCTTTTTCTTTGTAAAACGGGCATAACTATTGGCCTTTATCCCAGACTTAAAGGCTTATAAAGAGACTGGCATATACTAAATTCTTTTAAAAATATTAGTAATTGTGATTTCTAATAGTTATTACTTACTAGGCATTATAGGTATTGGGCTCTAAGAGGAATGAAAGATTTCAGAAGTCTCTGCTTATAAAAGGGACATTTATCAACTTGTTTCCTTTAGGCTGTGTTTTTTAGAAGGTTGGATCATTTCCCTTCCCCCCAACAAAAAACACTTGATAAACTTTCAGAAAGCAATCACAATTGCTTAATTTAAACTTTATCATTGATATTTACTGTAAGAATAGTTTTAGAATAAATTCGTTCACTTAGGTCAACATGATACAAATAAATTCTGTTTTAGTGAGTTGTAAGTTTATTTTGTAGGACACTGAAATCATTGTATAATCATTGAAGTCAGTATAATTACATCAAATTTTACAGAACTGGGGGCCAAACTTTGCCAATTTTAGGGGTTTATGGTTAAATCTTTGTCTTTAAATTCCTAAGTAAGTCACACCTATGATATAATGCTTAAAACATGTGGGCTCTCAGCCGGGCATGGTGGCTCACACCTAAAACCCCAGCACTCTGGGGAGGCTGAGGTGGATGGCTCACTTGAGGTCAGGAGTTCGAGACCAGCCTGGCCAACATGATGAAACCCTGCCTCTACTAAAAGTACAAAAAGAAGCCAGACATGGTGGCGGGCAACTGTAGTCCCAGCTACTTGGTGGGCTGAGGCAGGAGAATTGCTCGAGCCTGGAAGGCAGAGGTTGCAGCGAGCCGAGATCAAGCCACTGCACTCCAGCCTGGGCAACAGATCGGGACTCCATCTCAAAAAAAAAAAAAAAAAAAAAAAAAAAAAATTAGGGGCTCTTGAATCAGACTACCTGAATTCAAATCCCTAGTAACCCTGCAAGTGACTTAACCTCCTTGTGCTTTTATTTTCTCAGCTATAAGATAGGAATAACAGTACCAGCTTCAGATGACTGGTATGAGAATTAAATAACTAAATGCATATAGATGTTGGCTATCATTATTTATTATTTCTGCGATTCCAAGTTCCAAGTAATGCAAAGTGAAGAGAAGTAGGATCAGACTGTCCTGTCAAAAGAAGTATCTCAAGCTAGGCACAGTCGCTCACGCCTATAATTCCAGCACTTCAAGAGGCTGAGGTGGGAGGATCACTTGAGCCCAGGAGTTTGAGACAAGCCTGGGCAACTTGGCAAAACCCAGTCTCTACAAAAAATACAAAAATTAGCTGGGCATGGTGGTGGGTGCCTATAGTTGCAGCTATTCAGAGGGGCTGAGCTGGGAGGATCATTTGAGCTCAAGAGGTCAAGGTTGCAGTGAGCCAATATTGCACCACTGCAATCCAGCCTTAGGGACAGAGTGAGACTCCATCTAAAAAAAAAAAAAAAGGATTTGAGAGTCATAAGTGCCCTAGTGAGCTTCGCACAGGTAGAGAACTGCTATCCCAAGAAATGCAGACCAAACATGCTGATGAGGTATCCGTTTTATGCACATCCTCCCTAGAGCTTAGGGACAAACTTCGTGAGTCAGCTTACTGGGTCACACAATCAACTGACTGGTCCCAAGCTTCAATAAATTAGATTTTCCAAAAGTTCATTTAAAAAAGCTTAAAGTAGGCCTCAAATCCCTTTACTACACTCTATCCCTGGGCAGTGGCCTCACTGATGATAGGATGTAAGTGGTCTCAGACAGTTTCTCCGGTAGTCCTTTTCCGATATTCAGAGACTGAAAACATCTTGATTTTTCCCTCCTTTGCTCCTTTTCACCTAGGTAGCAGAGAACAGAGGTATTCAACCAGTATGATCTCTTTTTATCCACACTGAGTATAGTATCAGGTTCAAAGTTTCAGCTCAGCAGTTGATTGTTAAGACTGATTTGAGATTAGGAAGAGAGGCAGGTGACAGTTGGGCAGGTCCTGGAAGCATGTCATTCCGCTGCTGAAAAACCTTTGAATGCCTTTGCTATGCAAAAATAAGAGGCTTATAAGAATAAAATAGGCCAGGCATGGTGGATGACCAGGCGCGATGGCTCACCCCTGTAATCCCAGCTGTTTAGGAGGCCAAGGCTGGCAGATCACCTGAGATTAGGAGTTCAAGACCAGCCCGGCCAACATGACAAAACCCCGTCTCTATTAAAAATATAAAGATAGCCGGAGTGTGGTGGTGGGTACCTGTAATCCCAGCTACTCAGGAGGCTGAGGCAAGAGAATCACTTGAACCCAGGAGGCGGAGGTTGCAGGGAGCCAGCATCATGTCATTGTACTCTAGCCTGGGCAACAAGAGCAAAACTTCGTCTCAAAAAAAAAAAAAAAAAAAAGAAAATCAAATAAAATAAACTTAGACTGATCTCTTTTTTATTTTATTTTATTTTAAGACAGGGTTTCACCATGTTGGTCAGGCTGGTCTTGAACTCCCGACCTCAGGTGATCTGCCTGCCTTGGCCTCCAAAGTGCTTGGATTACAGGTGTGAGTCACCACGCCCGGCCAGACTGATCTCTTTTTAACAGGATATAAATCTCTAAGATCCATCCAGGCTGAACTACTCGTAGGTTCTCAAACAACCAAGTTCTCTCTCCCCTCTATGCCCTCTCCTGTACCTGGGATGCGCTTCTCCAGTCCTTTACCTGGCTAACTCCTGAAGTCCTTCAAGTTCAGTTTAGATGATACCTCCTCCAGGAAGCATTCCTTAACCCTGAGATTGGGTTAGGTGACCCTCCTCTGTACTTAACCTTGTACTTAACCTTATTCTTATTATTTTATCCACACTGATCTGCGATGTACTTACCTGCCAATGTACTTACCTGTGTTCCCCTGCTGTCATCAGCATCCTGAGGATAGGAATCCACATCTTATTCCCCATTATATCCTTAGTTTCTAGCATAGTTCTGGCACATAGTAAATGCTCAATAAATAAATATTTGTTGCATATTTACTGTAGTAGCCTCCTAATTGGTCCTCATGTTTTCATTTTTCTCCCAATTTCTACACAACAGCCAGAGAAAGCTCAGCACAGCCTACATGGCCATGCACCATTGTGACCCTACCTACCTCACCCACCTCACTTCTACCTGCTTGTGTTCACTGTCTTCTCCAGCCACACAGCCTTTTTTCCCCAGAATTCACTCAACCAGTACCTGCCTCCAGGCGGCTACATTTGCTGCACCTTTTGTCCAGACTGCTCTTCCCCTAGTACTTGCCATGGTTGGCTTCTTCTCCCCGAGGAACCCCGGAGAGAGACCTTCCTGGACCATTCTACTTAAAGTAGCAACCCCATCCCTTCTCAGTTACTCTATCACAGTATCATGTTTTATCAGTTTTTTTTTTTTTTTTTTTTTGAGACAGAGTCTTCTTCTGTCTCCCAAGCTGGAGTGCAGAGGCTCAATCTCAGCTTACTGCAACCTCTGCCTCCTGGGTTGAAGCAATTCTCCTTTATCAGCCTCCTAAGTAGCTGGGATTATAGACATACACCACCGTGCCCGGCTAATTTTTGTATTTTTAGTAGAGATGGAGTTTCACCATGTTGGCCAGGCTGGTCTCGAACTCCTGACCTCAGATGATATGCCCACCTCAGTCTCCCAAAGTGCTAGGATTACAGGCGTGGTGGGCCATTTTGTCATCTTTCTAGAACTTATTTCTACCCTGCTTACTTAGTATTTATCTGTCTCCCCTATGTAGAAAGCAGCACAAAAGCAGGAACTCTATTTATCTTGTTTACCGCTCATCTCAACACCTAGTACAATGGCTGGCATCTATTAGGTAGGTATTTAATAAATATTTATTGAATGCATGCATACATCATGAATGGAACAAATGCTGCCCTTGAAGTAGTCACCTTGGGTGGGTGTGTCTATCCTTGCTCTGACAGTGACATGCTGCTCAAAGGTATTTTGGGACCTCATCTTTTAGAACTGACTTCAGAATCACTTCAAAAGTTACACAAGCTCTTAGAAAAGATGGCATGAAGAAAAAAAGTTACAGAAGAAAGAAAATTAGATTCACAGCTGGGCACAGTGGCTCTCATCTGTAATCCCAGCAATTTGGGGGGCTGAGCCAGGAGGATCACTTGAGCCCAGGAGTTCAAGACCAGCCTGGTCAATGCAGTAAAACCCCAACTCTACAAAATAAACAAATTTAAATTAACTGGGCATGATAGTACATGCATGTAGTCCCAGCTGCAGGGGAGGCTCAAGCAGGAGGATTGCTCGAACCCAGGAGTTTGAGGCTGTGAGCCATGATTGTGCCACTGTACTCCAGACTGGGCAACAGAGTGAGACTTTGTCTCAAAAATAAAAAAATAAAATTTGTCACCTGTGTCAATATTCTAAAGAATAAACTGAAGGGAATTTGCAAAGAGAAATTCAAGCACCTCTCACTCTGATAGGTAAGTTCTCCAGGTTACGTTGATTCTAAAAGATCACCTTGTTTTACAGTGAAACTTTTTTTTTTTTTTTTGAGATGCAGTCTTGCTCTGTGGCCCAGGCTGGAGTGCAGTGGTACAATCTTGGCACATTGCAACCTATGCCTCCTGGGCTTAAGTGATTCTCTTGCTTCAGCCTCCCTAGTAGCTGGGATTACAGGTGCACGCCACCACGCCCAGCTAATTTTTGTATTTTTAGTAGAGACGGGGTTTCACCATGTTGTCCAGGCTGCTCTTGGACTCCTGACCTCAGGTGATTCCCGCCTGCCTTGGCCTCCCAAAGTGCTGGGATTATAGACATGAGCCACCATGCCCAGCCTACAGTGAAACTTTATACACTAAGACAACAATGTTTTTACTTTTGGGCTGCTTTCTCATTTTTAGTGATTTTTGAAACAGTTCCATTGTAAAGAATTCAATTTCTAGGGAAAAAAATACAATGGTATTTAGGTTAGAAGGCGTCTCAGGGTCTAAACAATTGAATCACTCCAACCTGATAACTTTGCTATTCCTCAAGCATCTCACACATTCTCACCAGTTTGTGCCTCTCTTTCTGTTCTTTCCTCTGACAGAATAGACCCTCTATCCATTACTCCAGTCCCTGGCAAAATTGTATTCTTCTTTATAAGCCCAGCTCAAACATTTGCCTTCCAGAACTCCCATCCCATGTAAACTTCCTTCATTATTAATTCCATTATTTGTCGGGCATGGTAGCTCACACCTGTAATCCCAACACTTTGGGAGCCTGAGGCAGATGGATCACTTGAGGTCAGGAGTTCAAGATCAGCCTGGCCAATATGGTGAAACCTTGTCTCTACTAAAAATACAAAAATTAGCCAGGCGTGGTGGTGCACTCCTGTAATCCCAGCTACTTGGGTGGTTGAGGCATGATAATCGCTTGAACCTGGGGAGTTAAGGTTGGAGTGAGCTGAAATTATACCATTGCACTCCAGCCTGGGAAACAGAGTGAGACTGTCTCAAAAAAAAAAAAAAAAAAAAATTCCATCATCCTCTTACTTCCCACACCACCTAGTATAAGCACTATGAGGGCAGGTGCAATGTCTGTCTCCTTCATGACTATGTCCCCAGGACTAAGCACAGTGTCTGGCACACGGTATATGTTCAAAATATATTTGTTGAATGAATGAGTGCTTTCTTATTCTATTATCTTGCATATATTATTTAGTTCTTGAAATGTCTTCCTTCCCCTCAAGACTGCCATTTTCTTCTATAGTGAGGCCCACAACCTTATTCATCATTTATCTCTCTGAGGCATGAAGAGGACAGAGGTGAGCCTGGGCCCAGAAGGTGGTTTTTTTTGTTTTGTTTTGTTTTGTTTTTGAGATGGAGTCTCACTCTGTCACCAGGCTGCAGTGCAGTGGTGCGATCTCGGCTCACTGTAACCTCTGTCCTCCCGGGTTCAAGCAATTCTGCCTCAGCCTCCCGAGTAGCTGAGACTACAGGTGCTCGCCACCTCACCCAGCTAATTTTTGTATTTTTAGTAGAGACAGGGTTTCACCATGTTAGCCAGGATGGTCTCGATCTCTTGACCTCATGATCCGCCCACCTTGGCCTCTCAAAGTGCTGGGATTACTGGCATGAGGCACCACGTCTGGCGAAGGTGGCATTTATTTTGCTAAAATTCCAGTTTGCTCTCAGATCAGCCAGCATCACAGTGGATTTCTTTGCTTTTATATTCTCTTTGAGCCCAAACTAAGCTTCTGATGTAAAGGGTGGCCCAAAGTTCTGAGTATTATCCCCCTCCCCAGTCCCAGGCCTAAGCCTGACTGAGCCCAAATGTAGTATCCCTTGGGTCTACGTATCTCCAAATTGAGGGTGAATTCCCTTTCTCCCTGGGCTCTTCTGACTGCTATTGCAGTCTTCTCTCCCATTCCACCACCAGAATGATCTAGAATGGGATCACTATCTCAAACGCTTAAGGAGGCTGACCGGTAGCATAAATGCCTGGGGGAGTTAGAGACAGTGCCATCTAAAGGCAGAAGCGAATTATTGCTTGGAGGAATGTGAGCCCAGACTCCTGTACATCCCTAGAACATCTGATGTTTCAAAAAACACTAGAAATCCAGAACTTTCAAAAAATGTGAAATCTCCCAATGTTTAAGTACTGGCAACTGATTCAATTTTTTTTTAATTAGGTAGGCCTAATTTTAAAACACATGCACAGGCTAAATCTAAACTGTGAGCCAAGGTGTTCTTCCTTGCTTTAGGCCTCTGACCATGTTATCTCACTGTTCTCCACTGTTTCCTTATTTGAAGATCAATACCTTTTGGCCTTATCTCCTGCCATCTCCCATGTGTCCCTCCCCATTCACCCAAAGCTAGATCATATCCCACAACTTGCCATTCCAGGGGACCCACACCAAGTTTTGTAATGTATTGTTGTCTCTGCACGTGCTGTTCCTATTCATAATCATTGAGTCAACAAATATTTACTAATCAGCCAATCCAGCCCAGCTCTGTGCTAGGGACATAACCTTAAACACCAGAAACAAAGTTCTTGCCCTCATAGAGCTTACATTTGAGTTGCAGAGATGGAGGTTACTCAAATAATCACAAAGAGGTAATTTTTTTTTTTTTTTTTTTTTTTGAAATATGGTCTTACTCTTTCACCCAGGATGGAGTGCAGTGGCATGATCTCAGCTCACTGCAACCTCCACCTCCCAGGCTCAAGCAACCCTCCCACCTCAGCCTCCCAATTAGCTGGGACCACACGCTCACAACACCATGCCCAGCTTTTTTTTTTTTTTCCGGTAGAGATAGGGTTTCACCATGTTGCCCAGGCTGGTCTCGAACTCCTGAGCTCAAGTGATCCGCCCGCCTTGGCCTCCCAAAATGCTGAGATTACAGACATGAGCCACCACATCCAGCCCCAAAGAGGTGAATTTAAAAGGTAACGTTTAAGGAAGGAGCCATGAGAGCACGTAATAAAGGGACCTGCACACCTTCCCTGAAGAAGTGGCATTTGACTATATCTGTAATAGGAATTACAGTAGCTAAAGAAACGAGGAGGTGCTAAAGAAAGAAAAGACAAGGCACTGGATTGGAGGAAGGGGGACAGTGATTGGAGTTTTAGGCTAAGGAACCAGAATGGGTGTGACTGGGAGGAAGCAGGAGTTGGCTTATTTGAGGAACTGAAAAAGGCCAGGGTTGCCGACCACAGGAACCAGGGAGGAGAATGGCATGAGATGAGGTATAGAAAGCCAGGTGTAGCTGGGCACAGTGGCACCTATAGTCCCAGCTGCTTGGGAGGCTGAGGAAGGAGGATCATTTGAGGCCAGGAATTGGAGGCTGCAGTGAGCTATGATGGCGCCACTGCACTCCAGACTGAGCAACATAGTGAGACCCAAACTCTACAAAAAAGAAAAGAAAGTCAGGCATGCAGGTAGGGGCAGGTCAGACATGTTAGCAGGACTCGGGTCTTTATCCTAAAGGCAATAGGAAAAATACTATTTTGGCTTCTGGGTTGAAAACAGAAAAGGGGTACAGGGGTGGGAGTAGGGGACCAGCTCAGAGGTGGCAGAAGTTCAAATGAGGCATCATGGTACTTCAGATGGAGGCAGAGACAGGGGACACAGAGAAATGTGGATGAGATTTTCAATATTTATGCGGTAAGCAACAAAGGACTTAAGAATGGTTTGTGTACAGTGGGGGTAGAGTGATGAGGCAGAGGAGGGAAATTAGAACAACTCTCAGATACCCAGCATGTACAGTGAGTTAGGGGTGCTGTTCCCTAAGATACAGACATCGAGGAGGAGCAGGTCAGTGGTGAAGGTAAAGGGTAGAATGGGAGTTTGTTTATTTTTATTTTTATTTATTTATTTATTTATTTGGAGACAGAGTCTTGCTCTGTCACTAGGCACCAGGCTAGAGTGCGGTGGTGTGATCTCAGCTCACTGCAACCTCCGCCTCCCGGGTTCAAGCAATTCTCCTGCCTCAGCCTCCCAAGTAGCTGGGACTACAGGCACACACCACCACGCCCAGCTAATTTTTGTATTTTAGTAGAGACGGGGTTTCACCATGTTGGCCAGGATGGTCTCAATCTCTTGACCTTGTGATCCGCCCGCCCCGGCCTCCGGAAGTGCTGGGATTACAGGCGTGAGCCACTATGCCCAGCCAAGTTTGTTTATTTATTTATTTTGAGACAGAGTCTCTCTCTCTGTCACCCAGGCTAGAGTGCAGTGGCTCTATCTTGGCTCACTGCAACCTCTGCCTCCTAGGTTCAAGCGATTCTCTGCCTCAACCTCCCAAGTAGTTGGGACTACAGGCGCCCACCACCATGCCCTGCTAATTTTTGTGTTTTTAGTAGCGACAGGGTTTCTGCCATGTTGGCCAGGCTGGTCTCAAACTCCTGACCTCAGGTGATCCACCTGCCTCGACCTCCCAAAATGCTGGGATTATAGACGTGAGCCACTGCACCTGGCAAGCAGCTCACTTTCTGGTTAGCAGGACAGGCAGGGAAAAAAGATGATTATAATCCAAACATCACGAAAGCCTCAGTGGTCTGTGGATTCAAAGCCATGTGAACGCTAATCATTCCAAGTTCCTGTTCTTGCCCCAGCAAAGTCTCCTTCAAGTATTTCTGGGATTTCTCTAGGGACTTTTCACACAGGGCTGCCACCGGTCACATCAACCTTGCTCTGATCCCCCTCTGCCTCTACCAAAGGTGCCTACTGTGGGAATGTCTGATGACCCTGTGAACAGAGATCGGACTATTATGAGGCAGGCAAAGGGCAAGCCTCAAAGTGAGTGACTCCTTCAATTCTGCTGGCCCCAAGTTTTCTCTCTTCTGCGCTAGAACAGGCTGGAGAGAGGAGTTGGGCATAGAGCAGCACTGCTAGTACCTGCAGTCTGAGTGCTACTGGGGACATGTTGAGTTTGAGGAGCCTCTGAGACATCCAGATGAGGATGTCGGGGATGCAGCTGGCTTTCTGGATTTGGAATTCAGAAGTTTTGAGTTCGAGATCTGAATTCCAGAGCTGTAAACATGAAGAAGGGAGTACTGGCCCAGGACCAAGCTTTGCTGAACTCTGAACATTTAAATGCAGTGGCCCCCCCTCCGCCTGGCCGCTCCCCAAATACCCCGCTTTCCTACCTCATCCGGGCAGTTGGTCAGTCACTCTCTCCTGCGCATTCCCATGGCTCTCTGCAGTCTTCTATTACAACATCTTTCATTCTACATGGCAACTTGGTTTACGTATTTTGTCTCCTTGAGAGCAGGGACTTTCTCTTAACGTTGAATTTTGGTCTCCCCCATCTCCATCTCCTTCCCCTTCCCTCCACATATTTGGCACCAAGTAGGTGTTTACAATTGAACAAGTGAACTACACTCTTGGAAGAGAAACTCTTGGGGCCTTTTGTCTCCTGGGAACTAGCTGCAATGCGGGGGAGATAGATGGGGCCTCCAGATCTCCCCACCTGCTGAGATTACACAAGTCAGGCACTCTAGGCAAACTTCAATCTTCTAACCTTTCTCTTAGGGATTCATGTGAAAGTGAAAGTCTGCAGTAAAGTACTCAATAGATGTGTGTGGTGATCATAACAATGGTCAACACTGCTTATCAAGCAACTACTAATTGCCAGCCACTGTGCTTTAACCACTAACCCTAACAGCCCTGGGGCAGGCATTGTTATCTCCTCTGTTTTATCAAGGAGAAGGAAGAGGAGTCTGAGCTAGCGTGATGGTTAATTTTAGGTGTCAACCTCACTAGATTAAGGAATACCCAGGGGACTGGTAAAGCATTTTTCTCGGTGTGTCTGTGTGTTCCCAAAGGAGAGTGGCCTGTGAGTGGACTGAGTGGTACAGATCCGCCCTCAAAGTGGGTGGGCACCATCTAATAGGCTAGGGCCCAGAATGAACACAAAAGGCAAAGAAGGGATTTCCTGTCTCTCCTGGAGCTAGGACACTCTTATTCTCCTGTCCATGGACATTAGATCTCCAGGCTCTTCAGCCTTTGGACTCCAAGACTTAACACCAGCAGCCCCCTGGGTTCTCAGGCCTTCAGCCTCTGAGAATCACACCACTGGCTTCTCTGGTTCTGAGGAGCTCAGACTTGGACTTAGCCACACCACCGGCATTCCAGGGTCTCCAGCTTGCAGAAAGCCTCCAATGGGACTTCTCAGCCTCCATAATCGTAACTGTGAACCAATTGCCCTCACAAGTCCCTTCTCAAATGTCTACATCTAACTATATACCATATTTATTTTGTCTCTCGAAAGAATTCTGACTAGTCGGGTGCGGTGGCTCACGCCTGTAATCCCAGCACTTTGGGACGCCGAGGCGGGCAGATCATGAGGTCAGGAGTTCAAGACCAGCCTGACCCACATAGTGAAACCCCATCTCTACTAAAAATACAAAAAATTAGCCAGGCATGGTGGGGCATGTCTGTAATCCCAGCTACTCGGGAAGCTGAGGCAGGAGAATCACTGGAATCCAGGAGGCAGAGGTTGCAGTGAGCCGAGATCACGCCATTGCACTCCAGCCTGGGCAACAAGAGTGAAAACTCCATTAAAAAAAAAAAAAAAGAATCCTGACTAATGCAGCAAAGCAAAGCACTGTACTCAATCATTCAGCAGGTAAGAGGCAGAGCCTACTGACCTCCGTCTGAACTATTATGCACTGCTGCTATACCGTACAACATAGCAACTGGATTAAGGGTAGAAGAAACTTTCTCTTTTTGGAACCTCCTCCTCCCCTCAAAATAAGCCTAGCTATACTCAGTGAAAATGATACAGATTAGAGTAGGAATTTCAGATCCACAGCCAACATAAAGCACCCAAAAATCTTCATCAGGCACAAAACGGCATAATAATGATTACTTTGGCTTACAAGCTCTACTATCAGTAGGTTTACACTGGTATTTGTTAAATGTTCACAAGCCTTCAAGGTAGATCTCATTACCACACTTTACAGAAGAGGAAACTAAGTTTCGGAGGTTTTCCAAATAATATACAGTGAGGACAAGGCATTGCCAGGTTGTTTGAATCTGACTCACTCCAAAGTCAGTCTTTTCACAAGACTCTTAACCTTCAGGTGGACCTGGGGCAGCATACTATGGTCAAAACAAAATAAACTCCAGACTTCTAGGCTTTCAGGGCAGAAATTACTCTTCCCTACCCCCTGAAAAGGACCCCCAAAATAGAAGGCTGCTGCATCATTTAGTTGGTACATACACTGCAACCTCAACCACTCATGGCCTGAGATTACCTTTAGGGTTCTCACCTGGAAGAAGAGCACATCTCTCCCCCGCTCAGCCCTACTCTCAGGGAAAGCAAATAAAGGTCTGGCAAGCACCCAGAAAGACTGAGGGTTATTTTTTATTTTGTTGCCAGTGTTTTCAAATTGTATATAGCGATGGTTACAACATGTTTTGATATACATATGCAGTAGTTGTTGATTTTAGTCTAGAAGGGCCATAGACACCACTACTCAGCTCCTTCTCAGACACACCTTTATCAAAGTTTTATTAGCCTCAGCTCAAGGGATCTCTATTTGGGCATCTCATTACAGAGCAAGGACACTTCAGCTATTTGTAACACCACCACTCAAGCAGGCTCTTCAAGGGCAGCAGTGGAAATGAGTTGCAAGGGAACTATAAATCCTCCTTGCCCCTTTTCCCCCTCTTCATGCAGTTGCTCTCTCAACTCACCTATTCCTTCAAGTTTGACACTGGATTACTCCTATTCCCTGAACACATTTCTCACATTCTCATCTCTGCTCATTTATTGCACTTCCCTTTGCCTGGAACTTACTCTCCCTTGGCCAAAATCTATCTCTCTGAATTGAACTCCAATAGCACTTAATTTTTTTCCTTTCTTCTCTCTTTTTGACACGAAGTCTCACTCTGTTGCCCAGGCTGGAGTACAGTGTGGCACAATCTCGGCTCACTGCAACCTCCACCTCCCAGGTTCAAGTGATTCTCCTGCCTCAGCCTCCCAAGTCACTGACATTACAGGCACACACCACCATGTTCAGCTAACTTTTTGTGTGTTTTTAGTAGAGATGGGGTTTCACTGTATTGGCCAGACTGGTCTCAAACTCCTGACCTCAGGTGATCTGCCCACCTCAGCCTCCCAAAGTGCTGGGATTACAGGAGTGAGCTACTACACTGGCCTTCATTTTATTTTATTTTATTTTATTTTATTTGAAACAAGGTCACACTCTCATCCAGGCTGAGTGTAGCGGGGCAGTCGTGGCTCACTGCAGCCTCAATCTCACAGCCTCAAGCAGCAATCTTCCCACCTCGGTCTCTCAAGTAGCTGGGACAACAGGTGCACGCCACCACACCCAGCTAATTTTGTTATTATTTATAGAGAAGAGGACTCACTATGTTGCCCAGGCTGGCCTCAAACTCCATGATGCAAGAGATCCTCCTGCCTTGGGATTACAGGCATGGGGCACTGTGCCTGGCCTGTACTTAATTTTCAAGTATCTTTTTGTCTTTTTGACATTTATCACATTTCATTCATTACCATTATTCAAAAATATTTTTATTACTACTTGACCGAGAACAAGCGTCAATTCTTGGGACCTCAAAGTACTCCACCAGACATTGGAGATATATATATGTATGCACACATGTATATAGATATGTGTTTTCATTTCTGTGGATAACTTGGTAAATCCTCTCCCTTAACCCCAAGAAGGCCTTTATGTTCTCTAGTTTAAGGGTCCTAAGTTTCACATCCAAAAAATCAACAGTTTCCAGGTACTCAGAAGACAACTTCCAAATAAACTTTTTTTTTTTTTTTTTGAGATGGATTCGCCCAGGCTGGAGTGCAGTGGCATGATCTCGGCTCACTGCACCCTCCACCTCCCGGGTTCAAGTGATTCTCCTGCTCAGCCTCCTGAGTAGCTGGGCTACAGGCGTGAGCCACTACGCCCAGCCTGAAACTTTTTAATTGTAGAGATGAGGTCTCATTATATTGTCCAAGCTGTCCTAGAACTCCTGTCCTCAAGTAATCCTCCCACCTAGGCCTCCCAAAGTGCTGGGATTACAGGTATGAGCCAATGTACCCGTCCCCAAAGACTTTTAAGTGTGGGCTCATTAGGAGAAATGATCCAGAAGGAAAAGGGATGGGAGTCTCGAGTGCTTTAAATGGGAGAAGGAAAAATTAGGGCACTAGGCTTTTGATGGTTTATGGGACAAGTAGGAACCTAAGGCTCCACTTGCATATAGCACTCCAGGATGTGGAGAACGCTGTGGAAGATTGTCCACTATGTATATACGCTGGCCTTGAGAGTAGTGGCAAGAGTCTCTCTGAGTCAGTGTGGAATGGTAGAAGGAGCCATCCTAATGATGCAACCAACGTCGATTAAGGATCTGGTCTCTATCCCACTTTTTGACGGAAGAAACACTTAACTGGCAAGAATGAGGACGAAACAAAGCGTAAGTCACAGAAAGCAGTAAAATATGTAAAAAGAGCTAAAATGCTGCTTCTTTTAAGATTTCCCTGACCAGCAATGGCAACCGTTTTAGAACCGACTGCAATATATGTAATACTGGAAATATATATATAAAATACTGGAAACGACTTCTCGTGTTCCCTGCTGTCTGGGGCCCTTTTCTTTGCTAGACTTCAGGTCTCTGATCCGAACCCTCCCTCTTAGTTCAAGTCCTCCAGTAGCCTTTAGTGTTTCCACCGAGCCGTCCTTCCTCAATTTTTCCCTCCAGGTTTCCCTTCCCCATCTCCCCCGCTATTTCGGCGTCAGACTTTCCCTTAATCTTCCTTTCTCCCTGTGCAGTCTCTGTCTCTCCCCCCTCCTCTCTTCCTCCCTAGGCAGCCTCAATTCTCTCTCCCTCCCCTTTCCGGGTCCCCCCACGGCAGTCTCCTTTCAGTTTCTCACTTCAGTGACCGCCCCCATCCCACTCCAGTCCCCACCCCACCCCATTGCGCACTATCGCCCTGCTGTTCGGCCGTTGAAGAGGGCGTGGCCCGGCGAGTAACAGGTCTCCCGCCCCACACTCCGCGGGCCCGCGCGCAGACAAAGACATTCCACAGCCCCCGCCCCCTCCGCCCACTGGACCAGAAGGGGGAGGACCCACGTGTCCCGCTAGCGCCGAGTCACGTGGAAAAGGAAACGAACGGAGCCGGCAGCCTCCCGCGCATGCGCGCCAAATTCTGGCCTGGCGGGCGAGGAGGGAAAGCCGGAGTCGGAAGGCGACTTCTTCGGACGCCGCGGTGGTGCGCAGGCGCCGTGGCTGGACTGGGGACTTTGTTCTCCGCGGGAGAAACCCAAGGGCGGTGTCGGTGACTGGCTGCGCACGCGCGCCGCCTCATTTCCGGTGCTCTCTTTCGCTGGGTCGCTAGGGTCGGCTTCGGTCGCTGCTGCTCCCGCTCTCCCACCCCCGCCAACCGCCGCCCGGGCCTCCGCCGCTACCGCGTCGCTTTCTCACTCCTTCGATCGCACATCCTCCTCGATGCAGCGCCGGGACGACCCCGCCGCGCGCATGAGCCGGTCCTCGGGCCGCAGCGGCTCCATGGACCCCTCAGGTGCCCACCCCCTCGGTGCGTCAGACGCCGTCTCGGCAGCCGCCGCTGCCTCACCGGTCCCGGGGAGGCGGAGGGGGATCCCGCGGGGGGCGCCCGCGCTTCGCCCGCCACGCAGCCGCCACCGCTGCTGCCGCCTTCGGCCACGGGTCCCGACGCGACAGTGGGCGGACCAGCTCCGACCCCGCTGCTGCCCCCCTCAGCCACAGCCTCGGTCAAGATGGAGCCGGAGAACAAGTACCTGCCCGAACTCATGGCCGAGAAGGATTCACTCGACCCGTCCTTCACTCACGCCATGCAGCTGCTGACGGCAGGTAAGGGGGCCTCCCGGGGCCCTCTGGGTCGCCCCGGCCATCCCAGGGCATGAGTGGCCCTGGCTTTGTTCCTCTCGCTTCCCGCCCCCCTCGGGACCGAGGCAGTCGGGAGCTCCGGTCTTGTCCTCATCTTTGGGACCCTGGAGTCCACATTCCCACCTCAGTCCGGAGTGCGAGGGAGAATTTCTAGGCTGCAGTGCAGGCCCGAAGGCGACTTTGCGATCTCCTAGCGCTAACATCTTGATGGATAGTGCTGAGCTCCCCGCCCCTTTCCCGACTCTTCCCTCCTCCCTCCTCCTGCGGCTGCCCCGCGCTCCGAGCGCGCAGATTCTTCCAGAAATGGATCTTTATCTCCCCCCTTTCCCCGAAGGGGAAGCCTTTTTGATCGCGGGTGGCAATGCAGCGCCTCGACCGAGGTGTGGGGAGGTGAAGACAGCCAGAGCGGGGGAGGGGCCGTGGGAGGAAAGGCCGAGGTGAGGTGGGCCGAGGTGAGGTGGGGATGAGGCTGGAATGCCCTGTCCAGCGCGTCGCTGTCTCTGGGGGCCGAGCCGGACTTAGCGGTAACCGCAGCTTAAGTTGCCGGGAGGAAGGAGCGATTTATGGGGATCGGAGCCTGAGGTTTTCGAATCAGATTTCCGACTAAGGCTGATAAAATAAGAATTGCTATACTGAGCTTGAAGGTTGTCTTTCATTTTACACCGTGGGTTCACCATCATTGAGGAAAGAGTGAAATAACCCTAGAGACATTGAAATGGGACGATAGGAACTGCCGCGTAGTTCGCAGGACGTTCCCCAACGAGATGGACAGAGATTGAGAGAAGTTGCATGATGCTTGTACTGAAAGTCTTGGTCTTTTTGTTGCTTTGTTTTACATTTTTTATTCAGTAGTGAAAAAGAAATAAGAGTCTTTGTTCTGTAGATTAGCGCTCTTTTTCTGATCAGCATTGGCCAATCACCTAGTCGCCCTGATTTTTCCCCTAAAGCTGTCTGACCTCCACTTCTAGTTGAAACATTATTTTAATAAGTATTTCTTATGATACCTAAATTTTAGTAAGCAAGTAAAAATTCCCATCGTTCAACACTGAATGAGTAGTTGGACTCTTTGGCAAGGTTAATGTAATGAACAGTTTGTTAAGAAAATATTACCTCCCTCCCTTTGTTCTCTGTCTCCCAACACTGTAAGTTAAGGGCTCTTTACCAATGTAGTGTTCATCTTTTATGCTTTTTTAAGATAACTGTCAAGAACTATTGATCCTTAAAAGTTCCGTGTAATTTTCAGTCTCCCCTCACTGCTTAACTAAGAGAGCGCTCTTTATTTTTAACTTCGGCTTTCTGGATTTATATATTTTTTTCTTTAAACCAAACTGAAATTGGGAAGCGTGATTGAGGTAATGTTGGTTCATTGAAAGAATGAAATCGGGGATGTATGAATTCTTTGTAGCATTGGTAAGTGTTAATATATATTGAGCCTGGCTTTTTATTTTTTTTATTTTTTCTGAGACAGAGTCTCACTGTCACCCAGGCTGGAATGTAGTGGCGCGATCTCACCTCACTGCAGCTTCCACCTCCCGGGTTCAAGCGATTCTCCTGCCTCAGCCTCCTGAGTAGCTGGGATTACAGGCGAGTGCCACCATGCCTGACTAATTTTTGTATTTTTAGTAGAGACGGGGTGTCACCTCTTGCTCATGCTGGTCTCGAACTCCTGACCTCAGATGATCCGCCCACTTTGGCCTCCCAAAGTGCAGGCGTGAGCCACCGCGCCCGGCCAGAGCCTGGCTTTTAAGGTATTTCTGAATTATCTTGCAAAGGAATTGTAGCGAAGTCACAACCCAGTGGGAAGAAGTGAGACTTTGAGAAGATAGAATAGTAATATTTAAGCCTTGGTAAGAACATATGGAAGGGCCAGGCGCCAGTAGCTCACTTTGGGAGGCTGAGGAGGGTGGATTACTTGAGGTCAGAAGTTTGAGACCAACCTGACCAACATGGTGAAACCCCGTCTCTATTAAAAATTAAAAATATGACTGGTCCGAGTGCAGTGGTGTTTACAACTAATTGATCACAACCAGTTACAGATTTCTTTGTTCCTTCTCCACTCCCACTGCTTCACTTGACTAGCCTTAAAAAAAATAATTAAATAAAAATTAGAAATACAAAATTAGCCAGGCATGGTGACACACACCTGTAATCCCAGCTACTTGGGAGGCTGAAGCAAGAGAATCACTTGAACCCGAGAAGCGGAGGTTGCAGTGAGCCCAGATCTCATCATTGCACACCACCTGGGCAACAAAAGGGAAATCCTATCTCAAAAAAATAAAATAAAATAAAAACATGGAAGAAAAATATAGCTAAACTTTAATGTTCGGCGTCTGAACACTTTACATTAAATATTTAACCTTTAGAATGAAATGAAATGAGAACTTGCTTTTATTCTCATTTTTACGGATGAGGAAACCAAGGCACCCAGAGATTAATAATCTGCCTAAGATAACAAAATTAGTAAGCAGCATAACCAGGATTTTTTGGTCAGTCTACACACCTCCCCACATCCCTCACCATAGTGCCTGCTGCAAATTGTACTGTAAAAATTAGCTGTAATTGGACAAAATATTAAAGTCTATCTGGGATAATAGGTGACAAAAAAAAAAGTCTGTTCACAGCGTTAACAGGGTGGTGAAGATGATGAGATACAGAAGAAGGAAACCAGAAAGCAGAGTCTACTGCTTGGAACTGTAACTTGCCCATTCCCCATAAAATACCATAAGACCCTGAGCACTCTACCTATACCACCCACACAGCTCCCCTCTTCCTTTCCTGGGTTTACTTTACTTTGCACTTATCAGCGTCTGTTGCACTATATATTGTCATTATGTACAGTATTTGTTGATCACCCATTCTCCTTCATGGCTAGAATGTCAGCTCCACCAGAGCGCAGGAATCTTTTGTCTGCTTGTTCATCGCTGTATATCCGGTGCCTTGAAGAGTGCTGCGCAGAGTGGCCTCCTCCTAAATATTTCATGAAAGAATACGTATTTGTCTTCATTGAAGATGGGAGTGATGAAAAAATGATGACAGTGGGCAAGGTGGCTCACGCCTGTAATCCTGACACTTTGGGAGGCTGAGGCAGGTGGATCACTTGAGGTTGGGAGTTTGAGACCAGCCTGGCCTACATGGTGAAACCCCACCTCCATTAAAAATACAAAAATTAGCCGAGTGTGGTGACACACGCCTATAATCCCAGCTACTGGGGAGGCTGAGGCAGGAGAATCACTTGATTACCTAGGAGGCGGAGGTTCCAGTAAGCCGAGATCACGCCATTGCACTCCAGCCTGGGTGAAGAAGCAAGACTCCGTCTCAATAAAAAAAAAAAAAAGAAAGAAAAATGACAAAATTTTGAGGGATAAAGATTTTGAATATAGATTTCTATATTAGCCAGATTGATATTCAGGTGTGTTGACAATTGAATGTATTTGCACATATAAAGATTCAGTCATCCATGTTTGTTTTCTGGAAGAGAAATAATTTACCTTATTGTGTTAATATATACTAAGTAAAATACTGTTATATATGTCAGTGTTCTTTTTCTTTTTTTGTACAATTAGGAAAATATAAGTATAAATTACTCAAGAATAAACATTTCGAATAGATTAGCAATCTGCAAAAGATCTTGAAAGGATACTCAGAAATCCATCCTTCAGAAGCATACAGTGGAGAACATTTTACAAAGTCTGTTGAAACTTCAAAATAGTTAATTCCTTTATTTACAGTGTTATATAGAAATATATCAAGACCTTCCCAGTTCATTCTACAGGGCTAGCAATACCTGCTATTAAAACTGGAAAGTAAGGCCAGGCATGGTGGCTCATGCGTGTAATCCTAGCACTTTAGGAGTCCGAAATGGGCGGATCATTTGAGTTCAGGAGTTCGAAACCAGCCAGGCCAACATGGTGAAACCCTGTCTCTACTAAAAATACAAAACTTAGCTGGGCGTAGTGGCACTTGCCTGTAATCCTAGCTACCTGAGAGGTTGAGGCAGGAGAAAATTGCTGGAACCTGGGAGGTGGAGGCTGCAGTGAGCCGATATTATGTCACTGCACTCCAGCCTGGGCAACAGTGAGACTCCATCCCCCACCTCCCCTACCAAAAAGAAAAACTGGAGAGTATCTCCAGAGAGAAAGATTCAAAAAAGAAAAAGCTAGAAATTCAACCAAATATAAATATTAGGAAAAAAAGGCACAAAGTGTGCTACTCTTTGCAACATTGTGATCGTTCACCTAGGAAAGTCTTCAGGGGTGTGGCTGATTGAGATAAAAATGTACAAATTGGCCGGGCACGGTGGCCCACACCTGCAATCCCAGCACTTCGGGAGGCCGAAGTGGGTGGATCACCTGAGGTTGGGAGTTCAAGACCAGCCTGACCAACATGGAGAAACCCTGTCTCTACTAAAAATACAAAATAAGCCACGCATGGTGGTGCATGCCTGTAATCCCAGCTACTCTTGGAGGCTAAGGCAGGAGAATTGTTTGAACACAGGAAGGTGGAGGTTGCAGTGAGCCAAGATCATGCCATTGCACTCTAGCTTGGGCAACCAGAGCAAAACTCCATCTGAAAAAAAAAAAAAAAAAAAAGCGGGGCGCGGTGGCTCACGCCTGTAATCCCAGCACTTTTGAGAGGCTGAGGCAGGTGAATCGCCTGAGATCAGAAGTTCGAGACTAGCCTGACCAACGTAGTGAAACCCCGTCTCTTAAAAAAAAAAAGAAAGAAAGATGTTCAAATTGCTAGGTTTCTGATAGGCAAGCAGTATAGCCAGTTAGAAAAGAATTGACAAAATTACCTCATTGATTTTGAGGCTGCTCCCCGCCCCTCATTCTTAGAATAACATAAAATGCCTTGGGATAAGCAATAAAAATGAATTCAAAATGTATGTGAGTAATCATAAGCAACAACGGTAACAATATTTAACCTTTGTAGAGCATGTCACATGTGCCATGAGGTATGCTACTCATTTTATAGTCACTGTCTTTATCCTCCTGGCTATCTTATGCCTGTCCTTGCAGGGGAGGGGGAAACTAACATTATAAAGAGGACAGTACTCTTAACCTGCTGGACTTTCGCATTTTCCAAACTGTTTCCAACTGGATTTATTTTTCAACTTGACAAGTTGAATATAAAGTAGCTCAAAGAGTTTGAAGTTGTGTAAAAAAAAAACATTTTTTTTTAGAGGGAGGAAAATAATGCAAACGTGGTACCTTGACAAAAATTGAGTCAAGAAGTAGGACTTGAGAGAATATAAATTAGAAGGAACTGTTACACATTGCTGGTGGAAGTGTGAATTGATACAGTCACCTTTTGGATAACAGTTTGGTATTTCATCTGAAAGCTGAACATTCAGATTCCTTAAAACTCAGCAACACCTTTCCTAGGAATGTGCTCAGAGAAACTTGCATATGAGCACCTGATTCATAAAATGGTACGCCATGTTTACAAAATGTTGCAGCTTGTTTCACCATCCATTGGATAATGTGATAGATTTACGACAGAAAATATTTGGCTGGGCACGGTGGCTCACACCTGTAATACCAACATTTTGGGAGGCTGAGGCAGGTGGATCACCTGAGGTCGGGTTCGAGACCAGCCTGACCAACATGACGAAACCCTGTCTCTACTAAAAATACAAAAATCAGCTGGATGTGGTGGTGGGTGCCTGTAATCTCAGCTACTTGGGAGGCTGGGGCAGGAGAATTGCTGGAACCCGGGAGGCAGAGGTTATAGTGAGCCGCAATCGAACCATTGCACTCCAGCCTGGGCAACAAGTGAAGCTCTGTCTCAAAAAAAAAAGAAAAGAAAAGATTTATATAACAGTGAAAATGGATAATCTACAGCTACAGGCAACAACATGGAGAAATCGCCAAAACTAACGTTATATGAAGAAAGTATGTCCCATAAAACTACAGTATAATAGTATTTCTATAAAACAAAGCCTAGCAAGATTAAGCAGAATATCATTAAGTATGCATTTTTCTGTGATAATGAAGGTTTTTGCTTTTGTTTGACAAAACTAAATGTGCTTATTGGCTGGGCTTGGTGCCTCATGACTGTAATCCCAGAACTTTGGGAGGCCAAGGTGGGAGGATTGCTTCAGCCCTAGTGAGATCTTGTCTCTACAGAAACTTTAAAAATTAGCTGAGAATGGCAGTACACACCATAGTCCCAGCTACTCCGGAGCCTGAGGCAGAAGGATCGCTTGAACTCAGGAGATTGGTCTTAGGCTGAGGTGGAAGAATTGCTTGAACCCAGGAGGTCAAGACTGCCTTGAGCTGAGATCATACAGCTGCACTCCAGCCTGGGCAATAGTGACACCCTGTCTCAAAAAAATAAATGTGCTTACCATTCAGTTCACCAGTAGCATTCTTGGGTGTTTCAGGGAAATTAAAACTCAAATCAACACAAAACCTGTACATGAGTGTTCACAGCAGCTTTATTCATAATGGCCAAAAACCGGAAACAGACCAAATGCCTCCAATAGGCAAATAAACTGGCACACCCATACCACGGAACAATACTCTGTAGTTTAAAAAAATGAACTGTTGATAAATGCAGCAACTTGATTGATCACAAGAGAATTAAACTGAGTGAAAAAAGCTAATCTCAAAAGGTTATATACTATATGATTTCATTAATATAACATTCTTGAAGAAACAATAGCGAAGATGAACAGGTTGGTGGTTGCCAATGGTGAGGAATGAGGGAAGAAGGTGACTGGCTATCAAGAGGGGTAAGGTAAGGATCCTCATGATGGAACTGTTCTGTATCTTGACTGGTGGTCACATGAATCTGATTAAATTGCATAGAACTAAGCAAACAAATCAGGGCATGTAAAGCTGGTGAAATCTGAATAAAGTCAACAAATTATCAATTCTGCATTTTTTGGACTGTACAACAAATTTTCTTATTTCTTTTAATGTTAATTTTCTGATGGTGATATAGATATGCAAGATGTTATGGGGAAAACTGGGTGAAGTATATAGGATCGCTGTTATTTCTTACAACTGCATATAAATCTACAATTGCCTTAACATTAAAAACTTTTTTTTAGAAAGATGCAAAGCTCTACACTCTAAATTGTGTACTAAGGAAAAGATTTGGGGAGACCATAGTCAATATGACAGAGTTTTCTACTGTCGTGGAATGTAAAAATTGAGCCCCTGAAGTCATATACCAAGCATATAGGAGGGCTGGGGAATCAGACCCATTTTGTCTAGCTTCAAAACCCATGTTTTTTCCTCTAAGACATATTAAGAAACATGGAAGCTTATAATCTGGTTGGGATACAATCTACAAAAAAAAAAAAAAAAAAAAGGTGGGGGAAGGTTAAGTTATAGTAAAAGATGAAGGAATTGTCAAAAGGTTAATTGAATTTACTCTCTCTGGTATAAGTAGTGACTTGGGTTTAAATATCTGCTATGTCACTGATTAGTTTTGAGATCTTGGACAAGTATATAACTTTCCTGAGCCCAGCTTTCTTCATCTGTGGAATGAAGATTAATAGTGGTTACAAAGACAAAGTGAAATGATAAATACAAAATTCCTGACACATAGAAGGCATTGGATAAGATACGATTATTCTAAGTGTCTGGCCAGGGAAACAAATGGGTCATCTCTTGTGTTGTTTATACCTCAGCTTTGTTTTCTTTGGCTCGTGGGACATCCCAGGATCTCCAGAGACCCAAGCAAAGATTATTTAAAGGAGTCAGTTCCATAAGGGTTGTCTAGAAAGTACTTTTGCCTGAGGTTAAGCCATTTTTAGGAAGCTCCTCGATTTTTTTTTTTTTCTTCCTGTTTCAGTCTACTCTAGCTCTCCAGGGAAAGCAAGGACAAGGAGAGAAATATAGAGTTGAAAAAAAAAAAGAAGGGGCTGGGGGCTGGGCGTGGTGGCTCACGCCTGTAATGCAAGCACTTTGGAGGCCAAGGCAGGCAGATCACCTGAGGTTGGGAGTTCAAGATCAGCCTGACCAACATGGTGAAACCCCATCTATAAAGAAAAAAAAAAAATTATTAAAAAAGAAAAAAGAAGAAGGAAAGATCATCAGGCAACTGAACATCTGAGACACCCGTAAAGCCCTTTCATTACCTTTAGGCCATATGCTAGAGTCTGAGGGTATAAATTGTACTTCCCAAATTTTATAAAAATCAGCTCTTCCTTGTGTGAAGTGTGCTTCCCACAGACACACATCCATCAAGAGGCAATAGTAAAAGCATGAAATTAGAAGTTAAAGCCCTGGCGCAGTGGCTCACACCTGTAATCCCAGCACTTTGGGAGGCCGAGGTGGGCAGATCACCTGAGATCAGGAGTTCCAAGACCAGCCTGGCCAACATTGTGAAACCCCGTCTCTACTAAAAATAAAAAATTAGCCAAGCCGGACATGGTGGCAGTAATCCCGGCTACTCTGGAGGCTAAGGCAGGGAGAATTGCTTGAACCCGGGAGGTAGAGGTTGCAGTGAGCTAAGATGGCACCACTGTCCTCCAGCCTGGGTGACAGAGTTGGAAAGTTTCCCAAAAAAAAAGGTCAGGGAAGGCCTGAAGGCTAGGTTTTGAGGATTAAAATTTTTTTTTTATTTTAAATTTTTCTTAGAGGCAGGGTCTCTGTCACCCAGGCTGGAGTGCAGTGACGCCATTATAGCTCACCGCAGCCTTCAGCTCCTGGGCTCAAGTGATATTTCTGCCTCAGCCTCTCTAATAACTGGGACAGCAGGTGTATACCACTGTACCGAGTTAATATAATTTATTTATTTATTTTTAAATTTTAGTAAAGATAGGATCTCACTCTCTTGCCCAGGCAGGTCCCAAGTTCCTGGGCTCAAGCAGTCCTCCCACCTTGGCCTTCCAAAGTTCTGGGATTATAGGCATGAGCCCCTGTGCCCAGCCAGGCCTGGGATTTTTTTTTTTTTTCATTTATATATTTTTATTCGGAAATGTTTATATCAGTACAAGGAAACAATTTTGGAGACACTAAATGTCATCAGTTGTCATTAGTTTATTTTAAAAGAGTTGGAAATTATTTACATGATGAAAGTTTTCAGAACTTCAGTGGAATGGGGCAGCTTCACGTTGATGCCATTTCAATAGTGAGTTATTTCAGTCTACGTACTTTCCAAGAATGTCACCATCTCTAAATAGGAAATAACCCGTGTCATCTAGAACTACTTTGGTGCCTCCATATTCTGGGAGAAGAACTTTATCTCCAACTTTCATGCTAACTGGTTGAATCTCTCCACCCCTTCCTTTAGAACCCCATCCAACAGTGACTACTGTTGCTTGCAATACTTTTCCTTGAGATATTTCCGGAAGCATAATGCCTCCTTTGGTTACAGTTTCAGCAGCACTCCTTTCAACCAATACTCGGTCAAAGAGTGGGAGAAATTTTCTAAACGCCTGTCCTGCCATGACTCCCTCTGCCTCAGACTCGTACTCTGCTCTCGGGATTTTAATTCTTATTCTGTTACTTTAACAATTTTACGACCTAGAGATAGTTATTTAACGTCTTTGACTTTTCATTTCCTCAGGTGTAAGTAACTCAGTTCACTGAGTTATTTTTGAAGATTAATGAAGTAATAGTTCTATACTATCTGATATATAGTAGGCATCAAATAAATATTTAGCCCCAGCTGGGTAAGGTGGCACGCACCTGTGGTCCTAGTTACTGGGGAGGCCGAGGTGGGTGGTTCCCTTGAGCTTAGGAGTTCGAGGCTGCAGTGAACTATGATAGTGCCACTGTACTTTAGCTGGGTACAGTAGGTCACGCCTATAATCCCAGCACTTTGGGAGGCAGAAGTGGAAGGATCGCTTGAGACCAGGAGTTCAAAACCAGCCTGGCAAAAATAGGGAGACCCCATCTCTACAAAGAAAAGAACTAGCCAGGCATGGTGGCACACGCCTATGGTCCCAGCTTACTTGGGGCTGGGGTCTGAGGTGGGAGGATCGCCTGAACCCAGGAGTTTGAGACTGCAGTGAGCCATGATTATTCCAGTCACTCCAGATTGGGTGACAAGGTGAGACCCTGTGTCAATAAAAAATACATATATATATATATAAATTCAGTCCCTCCACCTTTTTTTTTTAAGAGGGAGTCTCACTTTGTCACCCAGGCTGGACTGCAATGTTGTGATCTCAGCTCACTGTGATCTCCACCTCCTGGGTTCAAGCAGTTCTCCTGCCTCAGCCTTCTGAGTAGTTGGGACTTCAGGCGCACACCACCACATCCAGCTCATTTTTGTACTTTTAGTAGATACGGCGTTTCACCGTATTGATCAGGCTGGTCTCGAACTCCTGACCTCAGATGATCCACCCACCTCAGCCTCCCAAAGGGCTGGGATTATAGTCATGAGCCACAGCGGCCAGCTCCCTCCACCTTTCTTGAAAGCTCAAGTAGCTTCTCAGTCTGCTTGCTTGCTTTTCTTCCCTCTCTCTTCTCCATCTCCTTCCCTTCATTTCCCTCCCGCCTTCTCCCTCCTCCCTCTCCCTCCCTCCACCTCTCCCTCCTTCTCTCCCCCCTCCTCCCTCTCCCTCTCTTCTCCCTTCCCTTCTCTCCCTCCCCTTCCCTCCCATTCCCCAAAACATTTTCTTTTTTTGGTAGAGACAGGGTCTTACTGTGTTCCTCAGGCTGGTCTCAAGCTCCTGGGTCCAAAAGGATCATCTTGCCTCAGCTTCCCAAAGCACTGGGATTGCAAGCACGTGTGTCACTGTGCCCAACCAGTCTTTTGCTTTCTAGGTTAAAATTCTGATTATCTTTTCAACTCTCTGTTTTATTTAAGTGATCCTTCTCTGAATTATCTAAAAATACTTTTCTTTTCTTTTTTTGGACAGTCTTACTCTGTTACCCAGGCTGGAGTGCAGTGGCATGATCATGGCTCACTACAGCCTCCAAGTCCTTATCCTCCTGACTCAGTATCCCAAGTAGCTGGGACCACAGACATATACCACCATGCCCAACTAATTTGTTATTTTTTGTAGAGAAGGGGTCACACTGTGTTGCTCAATCTGCTCCCAAACTCCTGGGCTCCAGTGATCCTCCTGCCTTAGCTTCCCCAAATGCTGAGATTACAGGTGTGAGCCACCATGCCTGGCCACTGCTATTCTTTAAAAAGTTGTGAAATAGTTGGACAAAGGATTCTAAAATCTGACTAGTTCAAAAAATAGAAGAATACATGTTATAGAAAGGCCTTATGCTATCACACTGGTCTTTAAGAAATAAAAAGAGGCCGGGCGCGGTGGCTCACGCCTGTAATCCTAGCACTTTGGGAGGCCGAGGTGGGTGGATCACCTGAGGTCAGGAGTTCAAGACCAGTCTCGCCATCATGGTGAAACCCCATCTTATAAAAAAAAAAAAAAAAGAAATAAAAGAGAAAATGAGAGACCTTAAATTCACAGAGTGCATTACATTGCATATAAACACACTTTCTTATATGGGTACAACAGCTTAACAGACTTTGAGTCTTCTTGCACTGACCAAGGTTTCTGCAAAGTGGTATAAAGTGCAGCTGAAAGGTCTGACCTAGATGGTAGCCCTAGGAAGCACAAAGCGACACAGATAAAACGAAGTGTATAATTTGTTTCACATCTTTGTGTATGTGTGTGTGTGTGTGTGTGTGAGGGAGGAGAGAGAGAGAGAGAGTGTGAGAGACAGAGTCTTGCTCTGTTGCCCAGACCGGAGCGCAGTGGCACAATCTCAGCTTACTGCAACCTCTGCCACTTGGGTTCAATCGGTACATGTACTTCAGCCTTCCCAGTAGCTGGGATTACAGGTGCCCACCACCATGACTGGCTAATTTTTGTATTTTTAGTAGAGATAGGGTTTCACCATGTTGCCCAGGCTGGCCTCAAACTCCTGACTGCAGGTGATCCGCCTGCCTCGACCTCCCAAAGTGCTGGGATTACAGATGTGAGCCACCGCTCCCAACCTGTTCCACATTCTTAAAAGTTCCTTGGTGATGTTCTCAGATTAGAATTGTGACATCTTTGTTCTTCTAGGACTTTGAGAATTGTGTGCCTAAGTTTTCCAGTCTGAGAATTTAGAAAGTAGTGTAGTCAGGTACAGCAGACTCAAAAAGAGTGATCAGAAGAAGTTAATAATAGCAGTAGGGGGAAAGGGGTAGAAGTCAGGATCTGCTCCCAAACAGTAAAGGTTAGTGTTACCCTCACAAGTAGTGTTGAATGAAGCATTAGTCCGTTAATTGTGAGGTCATGTTTGTTTTCTATGTCAGGCAGTGAAACATAGGATTGTGAAGAGCACTGTCATTTACAGCTTTTCTCAT
Organism: Ateles fusciceps; assembly: GCA_036589455.1. Classification (NCBI taxonomy): domain Eukaryota; kingdom Metazoa; phylum Chordata; class Mammalia; order Primates; family Atelidae; genus Ateles; species Ateles fusciceps. Next base: position 3,747,206 of record JAZHEH010000733.1, read on the forward strand.
AGGAGTAAAGGTTTTAATTAAGGAGATTTACGATTTGTCAGCAATTTTAATCGTCAGAAAGCCAGTGAGTATGTGCTGTTCATGGTATAGTATAGCATCTGAAATTAGGCTTTTTAACAAACAAGCCTTCAGTGTGAAATTCTAAATTCTATAAAGCATGTCAGAGTCAAAGTTACTTTCCTTCATCTATATATTTCACAGTGGCACCTCTCAAAACATTTTTTTTCGTTTTTTCAAAACATTTGTTTTAAAAACTGTTAGGTTGGTGCAGTGGATCACCTGAGGTCAGGAGTTCGAGACCAGCCTGGCCAACATGGTGAAACCCAATCTCTACTAAAAAAAAAAATTAACCATGCCTGTAGTCCCAGCTACTCGGAAAGTTGAGGCAGGAGAATCACTTGAACCTGGGAGGCGGAGGTTCCAGTGAGCAGAGATACTTGAAGCCAATGGTTTTCAAAGTACAGTTTCTGAACCAGCAATATCAGCATCACCTGGGAACTTGTTGGAAATGCAAATTCTTAACACAAATCCCACACTGGGTTTGGGGCCCAGCAATCTAGTAAGCCCTATTCTAGGTGATTCTGATTAATGAACAGTTTTGAGAACCCCTGTCTTAAAATTATAGAAGATAGGAATACTATATAATATTCTGTTACAGTATATTCTCTGATGTTTAGAATGTTCCACAGATTTTAAGGAGTATAATTTTTTTTTTAACTATTCTCAGTGGACCACATAAGCTTTCAGTTACTGCTCATTCCTTGGGCACTCTGCCCTCATTTCTATTAGAACTCCTGTGATAGTACTCAACTGTATACTTCGTTGCAACCCCTATAGTCTGGGAACTCCAGTATATAAACAATGAAGACAGAGACCAATCTAACTCGCTGTGTGGTATCTCCTGTGCCTGTGCTTTGCAAGATAGATGCCTCGCTCTTAGTAAGTCCTCCACAGTGGTTAATGATAGTACCTATTATAGCTCTCCCTTCATTTGCCTCTTCATGCCATAGGAAGCACTCAAACACTTATAGTCACTCAGTGAATGAAGTTCCTTAATGATAAGAAATCTTTTTATATGCCAAGTTTTTATCTAATGAAACTGTCTTAACCTGTGAATTGAAAGTACTTTTGGGTGGTAATGGATATGTCTGTGGCCATGATGGTGGTGATGGTTTCATGGGTGTTTACTTATTTCCAAACTCATCATTGTATGCATTAATTATGTACAGCTTTTTACATGTCAGTTATACCTCAATAAAATAGTTTTTAAAGTATCTGGTGGCCAGGCACAGTGGCTCATGCCCGTAATCCCAACACTTCGGGAGGCTGAGGTGGGCGGATCACCTGAGGTTGAGAGTTCAAGACCAGCCTGACCAACATGGAGAAACCCTGTTTCTACTAAAAATACAAAATTAGGCATGGTGGTGCATGCCCCAGCTACTCAGGAAGCTGAGGCAGGAGAGTCGCTTGAACCCAGGAGGCGGAGGTTGCGGTGAGCCAAGATCGTGCCATTGCACTCCAGCCTGGGCAACAAGAGTGAAACTCTGTTGCAACAAAAAAGTACCTGGTGTATTTTTTGTATCATTTAGTCATTGGCTGAATTTGGGCTAGATAATGGTGCCTGTATATTAGGTACTTTATGAAAAATTTGCTTTAATTAGGCATATCCACATGTTATTAGCTTGTCTTAGGTCACACGACTAGTAAGTAGCAGAGTAAGAACAAGGTCTTTCAGACTTAGGGACTAGTGTCTAGAGCACAAATGTCACCGTGGAATTTATTGGAATTATACATTGTATGTTTAGATTATTGACTTTTTTTTTTCATCAAGGTAAGATTATACTTTGTCTTGATGTAGATTTTGATTTTTTATTTTTTTTCCCATCTTACCCAATTAATTTTGTTAAATTGATTTAAGAAACATTTAAATGTCTCTATTGTCAAGGCTTCAGGTGAGGGTGGAAGAGCCCACTGCTTTTATTAGATGCAGGCTTTGGGTTTACTAGTCAGCCTCATATAACTTTAGTGCTTTCAGCTAGTTTCTTTCTGAAATTGGCACATTCATGTGAACTATTTGGCCTCACTATATGGTACTCCATGTTATTGCTTTAAACAGACTTCAAAATTTGCATTTGTTTACCAGAGCAAAAATAAATTGTTTTTCCTATTCAGAAATTGAAAAGATTCAGAAAGGAGACTCAAAAAAGGATGATGAGGAGAATTACTTGGATTTATTTTCTCATAAGAACATGAAACTGAAAGAACGAGTGCTGATACCTGTCAAGCAGTATCCCAAGGTAAGGCAGAGAGCACCTTGCATCTTTGAGTTATCTTTATAGTTATGAGAGAGTCACAGGCTATAATAAAGACTCCTGGGGATTGTGATGCTTTAGAAACTTCAGCCTGTGAAGCTTCTCTTTCATGGTTGCAGTACCTGTTTGTGGCAATTGAAATATCTAAGTCCTTAACTAATAACATAGCTGTAGCCAGGAAGGAAACATGATCATCTTTTTATTATCAAAAAGTTTACTTCTCAAATGATTGTTCAGGCTCCAAGTTTAAAGAAAAAAATTAAAACCTGAAGAGTTGTTCTCTGTCAAAAGACTGATCTGAAATCTAAATAAAAGAAAATATAACACAAATCCTCAATGGATTAAGTTAATTTTATTTCTTACTAAAAGTTTACTTTGAAGTAAATGCTTTTTTTCTTTTTAAGGAAAGCAGTTAGTTACATTTAGTTTATCAAGTGTGCTATCAAAGGGTGCTATAGTCTCTTCTGAGGTCACTGCCTTAAAAATGTTTATGTATATTAAGTGCTAGACCAGGCACAGTGGCTCATGCCTGTAATGCCAGTACTTTGGGAGACCAATGCAGGCAGATCACTTGAGCCCAGAAGTTCAGTTTACAGCTTGAGCAACATAGTGAAACCTCATCTCTATAAAAATTACAAAAATTAGCCTGGTGTGGTGGTATGCACCTGTAGTCCCAGCTACTCGGGAGGCTGAGGCAGGAGGATCCCTTGAGCCCAGGAAGTCAAGGCTGCAGTGAGCCGTGATTGTGTCATTATACTTCGATCTGGGCAACAGAGTGAGAGCCTGTCTCAAAATAAAGTAAAAAATAAAATAGTAAAGGTCTTAGTGTGCTATGGAAGAGCACCAGAATACATCAGAAAAGCCGAATTCAAATCTAGGAACTGCCACTTTCTAGTTTCATAACCTTAAGCTAATCGCTTTATTAATATGGCTCCAGTGTCCTTCAGTAAAATGGGAATGGTAATACTCTACCTTTGCAGGGTTGTTTAAAATCAAATGAGGTAATTTATGTGGAAATGTTTTTATATAGTAGCGAGTATATTTAGAAATCCTTTATTTTCTGTCAGTTCAATTTTGTGGGGAAGATTCTTGGACCGCAAGGGAATACAATCAAAAGACTGCAGGAAGAGACTGGTGCAAAGATCTCTGTGTTGGGAAAGGGCTCAATGAGAGACAAAGCCAAGGTAAGCTCACATTAGTGAGGCAAGAGGACATCCTAATGCCTTCTACTTGCCCAGAATCCAGTATGGATGCCTTATGGAAGCAAGAATTTTGTGTATGTACAGAATGTAGCTCCTTTAAGTTTGCGTTGGATGCAAGAGATTGTACCCCAAGTTAATTTACTTGCTTGGCAACCCTGGAAGAGCCTAGGTGTGCCCTAGTGATAGTTTTCTTTTGGATTTTTGACTGCATAGTAATGGAAACAGCAGTAGCACCTTGCACGTTGGTAGGATTATCTGTGAAAACTTCAAAGGGGAGCTGGATATACTAAAACTTAGTCTAAACAGACAAAAGACACTAAAATGCAAACAGCACACCCCCTTTCTTGTAACCTGGAAAAGTGAGAACAATAGTGTTGTGAGAGCAGATGAGTTTGAGGATTAGTTGGTTTTGTTTTATAGGCAGCTGGAATGTGAGGCTCACTAAAAGAATGTATTCCAAAAGGAACCATGAGTAATCCTGACTACAGAATCTAATGTGTCTTTTTTTTTTCCCGTGCCTTAGCCACATATGCTGTGTACTCTGTAAATGCCAGGAAACTTCCCACCAAAACAGAATAGTCTTAGCCTTCCGGGGTCACCTTATTAGATGAAATACGCCTGCTACAGTCCAAAAACCTGTTTTTTCAACCCTCCTTCTATATAGCCTGATGGACACGTGTTTTGTTTTCTCAAGTCGTTCCTAACTGGATGAGTATAGTTAGGGCTGAAGTATGTTGTTCTAGCTAATGAGATTTACATGAGCTTTTATTCTCTCTATCCTGACTTCTTTCCTCCCTTAACAGTCCCTAGCATATAAGCAGATAAGCAGAGCTGGTGGTGATTAGCAGCTCTACCTGAGATTTAAAAACAAACGCTTGGCAAACAGCTGTTATCTTAATAGAGACTAGAATTAAGTTTTTATTCTTTATGCTTTTAATAAGAGCTCTCCAGTGGATATCTCAGTGATTTAAGACAATTGACTGTTAGCAGCAGACCACGTGCAGGTTTAGCAGGTTGTGCAAATTACTGTTCTTCAGAGCTTATTTTACTTTCAGAGCTTGTTTTACTCTTTTTTTTTTTTTTTTGAGACAGAGTCTTGCTCTGTTGCCCTGGCTGGAGTGCAGTGGTGCAATCTCAGCTCACTGCAACCTCCGCCTCCTGGGTTCAAGCAATTCTCCTGCCTCAGCCTCCTGAGTATCTGGGATTTAAGTGTGCGCCACCACACCCGGCTAATTTTTGTATTTTTAGTAGAGATGGGATTTTACCATGTTGGTCAGGCTGGTCTCAAACTCCTGACTTCATGATCTGCCCACCTCGGCCTCCCAAAGTGCTGGGATTACAGACGTGAGCCACTGTACCTGGCCTCTTGTTTAACTTTCTTAAACTTTCCTGTTTTTCTTTTTTTTTTAATAACTCTTCTCAGCTCATACCAATTAAACTTTGCTGTTTTTCTTAGACGTTAGGGTTATATCCTGCTGTTCCTTTGGGTTAGAGGTAAAGGTGTTGTTTTCTCCCTAGTCCATGTGATATGACATTTCTCTGCATTTTTCCATAGGAGGAAGAGCTGCGCAAAGGTGGAGACCCCAAATATGCCCACTTGAATATGGATCTGCATGTCTTCATTGAAGTCTTTGGACCCCCATGTGAGGCTTATGCTCTTATGGCCCATGCCATGGAGGAAGTCAAGAAATTTCTGGTTCCGGTAAGGAAATCCATATTCTGTGTCTTCTGAGCAAAAGAGAACTGGGATCTTAAGCTGTTGTGAAGGTAGGGGTTCTTAACTAAGATCTCTGTGTAACCTGTATGTATACCAAATTCTGCATTTATGTTCATTTTCCTGAGGTAGTTCATTACTTGTACCTAGTTCTCAAAGCATTATGCTCCAAGGCCACTCTATCCCTCCTTGTCTAATGCGGTTTTCATTGTGTACCAGTATCTGTTGTCAGTATCTTGGGTCCCACAGTGTGTCTGCTTTCTGATATTTGGTTAACTAAGGTTTAACAGGGTCTTTACCTAGCTATTTTGGTAGTAGTGTGGAACAAGGAGATTGTGTTAAGAACATGACTAAGGTGGGTCCCTGTACTCAAGAAATTTATGCTGTGGAGAGTATAGGCTAGCAACGAGAAGCTTATAGCATTTAGTGTTATTGGATTAAATTCTCACCTGAGCATACTCAGGGATTTCTCTCCTGGAGGAGTTTGCTGATGAAGAGTTTGCTTTGGAAGAGGCATGGTTGTTGTAGGCTTGACTGTCGATGTTTAACAGATTGGTGTGTAGCTTTTTCAGACTGTAACTGAGGACTAGATAGAGATGGGACAGGCCAGTTTATCTATTTTGCTTATTACCACCTGGTCAGAATATTACTTTGAATAAATAGGAAATGGTACTATTTTTGCCTTTTAGCAAGGCTTGGTGGTTGCCAGAGTTAACATACTACTGTTGAATATTTCATAACAAGGATGAATCCGGAACCTTATGAAGGATTTGGAATATTATTCAACTAGAATTAAGTGTCATGTGTTCATTATTAAACTAAGAGGAGATAAGATACAGTCCTTGGTTTTCTTGAATGTTAAATGAGGGAGTTGGAACTAAATGTGGTATCAGAGGATATGAAAATTGACAGAGCAAAAATTTATGCTGAACTCCGAGGAGTCCAGTAGTTTCAAATGTCTTAGCAGCTGCTTTGTTTTCAAGTACCTCATCTTCATTAGCATGTTCAACATGAAGACTATTTAAAATATCCTAGAGAAAAACACAGTGGGTTAATCTTTCCTCAAGGGAATTCTTTTTACTCTTTTTGGGGTGTTCTATTGAACACCCAAGCCATTCAGTTTCCAAAGGACTGCAGACAGAATGCGCAATCTCCTCTTTATTGTTAGTCTCCAGCATATTCCTCAGAAGGGTTAGGTTTATGAGGCTTCCATGTAAGTCAGTCCTTTGAAAAAGATGTCTGCTGGGGAGATCTGGGTTTCCTCAGTGTTGATGTGGTAGTTGGATGAGTCTGAGCAATGGTCTGGCATTGGTTACTTGACTCTCCAAGGTGTGCATCTCAAGCAGCAGTAATGCTTGAGATGCACAGTGTAAGGTAGGAGGAGGTGGAGTGTAAGGTAGGAGGAGGTGGAGTGTAAGGTAGGAGGAGGTGGAGTGTAAGGTAGGAGGAGGTGGAGTGTAAGGTAGGAGGAGGTGGAGTGTAAGGTAGGAGGAGGTGGAGAGTTGAGGGAACCATCAAAGTCTAGAATCATCTTCTGAAGCTGTATACGCCTGGGATATATAATAATGCATAAAGTGTTAAGACTGGCTCTTAAGAGGAATAGTGAAAAGATTTACAAATGGCATTTGGCTTGATTCTTCCTTCTCGTGGAGAAAAAAAATGAGGCTATTTTTGCATCTGTAACCAGAGCCCTCCATTTTCTCCTTAGAACCATTAATTGTACCAGGAATGCTTCACGGTGCAGTAGGAAGAGCACAGGACTACATACGTCTCTCTTTCTGTGTCTTCCTGGACAGGTTATCATTTCACTTTTCTGAGCTTCAGGTTCCTTATTCATCCCAAACATTTGTTAAATATCTGGCAGATGTCTGATACTATATCTGGCAGATGCCTGGGGTATAAAGGTACAAAAATGGCTCCTGAAGAGCTTACAATGTGTGACAGACAATTCTAAAATGATATGGTAAGTGCTTGGGTACAGGGAATTACATAGCACTTTGGGAAAAGAAGAGTTGCAGGGGTGGCATCAAGAGAAAGTTCTTCTTTTTTTTTTCTTTTTTGTAAAGAACATGATGGCAAGGAGAAAGTTTTTAGGAGATACTTATTTAGACAAGTCTTGTAAGGACGAGTTAAGAGTCCCTCGGTGAACAAAAAAGAAAATATAGCCTGTTGATCCAACACCTAGATTTTGAGACAGGTAATTCTGAATTCACATCTAGAGTCCGCCATTTATTAGCTCTATGTTCTTAGGCTGGTTGATATATACTCCTTGAGTCTGTTTTCCTAACTGTAAAATGTGGAGATCTGTGTACTTCAAGGTCATTTTGAGGATTAAACTGAAAAACGTATATAAAGCTTATTATATAGAGCCAAGTACATACAGCTCTGTTAATGGTAGTGGCTTTTAGTATTCCAGGAAAAGGAACTATTTGCAAAGAATGGATGTGTAAGAGTATGCCAGGCTCTGAACTACAAGTTGTTCAGCCTAGCTTATTAGGAGTTTATATATAGAGAGAGAATGGAAGTGATCCAGAAAGCTAGGCAGGGATCACATTATGAATAATGAGGGGTCTGCCATCAAGACTTTTCTCAAAGAGGTGACAGGTATGGTACCATTTGACTTCAGAGAATGAAAGACCTGAGACCTCATCTGAGCTCTCAAAGCTGTTCTTAGATTTCAAGACTCCTGTGGGCCAGATGGTTTCTCAGTTGAAAGTATAGATATCACACAATACTCCTTGTATCTTTCATTCCCAGGATATGATGGATGATATCTGCCAGGAGCAATTTCTAGAGCTGTCCTACTTGAATGGAGTACCTGAACCCTCTCGTGGACGTGGGGTGCCAGTGAGAGGCCGAGGAGCTGCACCTCCTCCACCACCTGTTCCCAGGTAAAAATAATGGAGACACCCAGAAATAGGGTGTAAATTTGATTACTAGTATCATCTCTTTGGTGGTGCTCTTACGTCTAGCATAGGAAGGGTCTCAGGATTTATATGTTGCGTCAAGAATAGAATTCTCCAGCCAGGCGTGGTGGCTCATGTCTATAATCCCAGCACTTTGGGAGACTGAGGTGGGTGGATCACCTGAGATCAGGAGTTCGGGACCAGTCTGGCCAATGTGGCAAAACCCTGTCTCTACTAAAAATGCAAAACTTAGCCACGTGTCATGGCACACACCTATAATCCCAGCTACTTGGGAGGCTGAGGCAGGAGAATTGCTTGAACCCAGGAGACGGAGGTAGCAGTGAGCTGAGATCATGCCACTGCACTCCATCCTGGGTGACAGAGCAAGACTCCATTTCCACAAAAAAAAAAAAAAAAGAATTCTTGGCCGGATTGGTGGTTCACGCCTGTAATTCCAGCACTTTGGGAAGCTGAGGCAGGCAGATCACAAGGTCAAGAGATCGAGACCATGCTGGCCAACATGGTGAAACCCTGTCTCCACTAAAAAAATACAAAAATGAGCTGGGCATGGTGACGTGTGCCTCTAGTCCCAGCTACTCGGGAGGCTGAGGCAGGAGAATCACTTGAACCCGGGAGGCAGAGGTTGTAGTGAGCTGAGATCGCGCCACTGCACCCCAGCCTGGCAACAGAGTGAGACTAAGTCTAAAAAAAAAAATATATATATATATATATATGTATAGAAGTCTTTGATCTTGGCACTTGACCATAGCCAAGTGCTATAGTCTAACTGAGACTTTTGGTTTGCTCATTTTGGACAGGACTAGCATTTTTTTGAGATGGAGTTTCGCTCTCGTTGCCCAGGCTGGAGTGCAGTGGCACGATCTTGGCTCACTACAACCTCCGCCTCCCAGGTTTAAGCAATTCTCCTGCCTCAGCCTTCCCAGTAGCTGGGATCACAGGCATGTGCCACCATGCCTGGCTAATTTTGTATTTTTAGTAGAGACGGGGTTTCTCCTTGTTGGTTAGGCTGGTCTCGAACTCCTGACCTCGGGTGATCCACCCACCTCAGCCTCCCAAAGTGCTGGGATTACAGGCGTGAGCCACTGTGCCCAGCCAGTCCTAGCATTTTTTAGTGGTCTAACTTTAAAGTTCTACCTTTTGTGATTGACCTTTATGGAGTGTTAAGACTCTCCAGACCTACCCAAGGCAGTGCAGTGATGAATGGTCCACTGGAGGACCCGGGGAGTCTTTCAGTGTGGGTTCTTTACCCTGTGCATTCCTCTGTGCTTTAATAATAGCCTAGTTAAGGCTTCATAAAATCTGCCTAACTCCAGAATTTGAAAACAAATCAGAACATAAAAGTGGCCTGTTTATAAAAAGCTCCATTTAAAGTAAACTTTCATTTTGCAGGGGCCGTGGTGTTGGACCACCTCGGGGGGCTTTGGTACGTGGTACACCAGTAAGGGGAGCCATTACCAGAGGTGCCACTGTGACTCGAGGCGTGCCACCCCCACCTACTGTGAGGGGTGCTCCAGCACCAAGAGCACGGACAGCAGGCATCCAGAGGATACCTTTGCCTCCACCTCCTGCACCAGAAACATATGAAGAATATGTAAGAAATTTGAACAGTGTGCCATTTCCCAATACCTAGAAGGTTGCCAAAGGAAGTCAAATGACAGGGCCTCGGTCCTTTATGTAGGTGTCATGAGCTACCTGTGAGATTTGGAAGCTGACCTCTTCTCTTGCAGTGAATGTTGAACTATTAGAAGATTTTTCCATTTTAGGCTTGATTTTCTATATGTCTGTAGATTAAACAGGAAATAAAGTATACCTTAATGTAGTGTTTTATAACGAATTTCTTAACTACTAGTACTGATAATACTAAAGCTTGATTTTTGTAATTTTTCCTGCCCGTAGTTGTTCTGTGGCATATATTTGTTTGGGTTTTCTTTGTTTAGTAACCTTTTCTCTTTTGACTATTCTACAGTAGGCATTAACATTTTGGAGGGAAATGTCATGTCCTTTTTTAATCCAGAAGCCTACCTACTCCCATGGGATATAATTACCTTTCCTACTCTCTGTGATTTTGATCTTTTATTTATTTATTTTTCTGTTCTAGGGATATGATGATACATATGCAGAACAAAGTTACGAAGGCTATGAAGGCTATTACAGCCAGAGTCAAGGGTGAGTCAGGCAATATAAGCACTGTTCTGTGTCCTAAGGATGGATGGAGGGAGCTGGAGGAACAGAGATTTAGACAGCACAACCCTAAGGAGCAGAATGGTTTACATTTTGAGGGTATCGCCTCTGTACTCCCTACGCAAACCTGACTGGTCTTGATCTTGAGCTCAAGCAATCCTGCCACTTTAACCCTCTCTAATAGTTGGTATTACAGGCACATGCCACCATGAAAGGCTTCCCTCTGCTTTTGACATCTGTGAAGCACACACTTGGATTTGTAAATTTGTATAACTGTAAACCTTAAATTATAATTTAGAACCTGAGAGTAGCAGATGAAAAATTTCCGAGCTGTGACTACATGGAAACAAGGAGAAATGCCTTTACCTTATTTTGATTTATCGTTTTTAAATATCAAAACCACCATGAAGTTGCATAAAATTTTACAAGAAACTTGAATTCCATTACCATAACTTAGGTTGTTTTCTATATTTCTCTTCCCTGCCCTTCCCCACTTCTGTATTTCTCTTTAAGACCATTTTCTTGTGTGTCCATATATGTAGCTTACCTGTGAATTGATTGAAAAGAGTCTCAATTCTACAGTAGTAATAAAACAGTTCTTTTTCCTTCTGGTCCTATGAATACATGTATATGTATGCTATATTAAGAGGGTTAATTTAGGATTGTGCTTTTTCACTTTATATTCTGTGATATCCATTTTTCTTTGCTATAGTTGTCATAATTATTTTATAAATATATACGTATTTTGGAAATATTTTGGCACCTAGGGATGGGTTAGAATGAGTATTTTCCTGTATTAATATACACAGTAAAATAACTGGAATATGAAAGTATTTGAGAAAAAGATGAAACTAAAACATAGTTACTCTGTAGCTTCCTAACATTCTTGTCTTTGGCTTTCAGGGACTCAGAATATTATGACTATGGACATGGGGAGGTTCAAGATTCTTATGAAGCTTATGGTATGTCTTTATCTCTGTGGTGGGGCAGAATGTACAAGTAAGTGCCTTGGAGAATGCTGGTGACTGAAGTATTGAGAGTCAGACAAACACACCTAAGGATAGACCTTTAGAAGGCCAAGATGAGCAGGAGTTCTGCTCTTACTTAAATTTTGTGGTACATGGTAGAAAGAGGGACTGCTAAAGTGAGATGGGGTATTGTTACTCTTGGAAGGGTAGTGCATGTCTTACCCTAGGGCTCAAGACCAGGTTGGCCTGGTTGGAGCAACAGACTTATAAGCTAATGTTTTTTTTTCTACTTCAGACAGGGAAATAGCTAGACCTAGGTTTTATTTCTGGGCCTTTGCTGCTGATATCTAGGGCACTTTGGCAGATAACAAGGACTTAATCATACACAACTGTACTCATGTGCCCCACTTCATTAAAAAATTAAATCTCATTGAAAATAATGTCATTGTAAAGGAAATGTCAGCTGAAAGGGTCCTAGATGGCTGGTAGCTAGCCAGAGCAGGCTGGGGGGCAAAAATAGTGCCTATTAGGGCCAGGCATGGTGGCTTACACCTGTAATCCCAGCACTTCAGGAGACCAAGGTGGGCAGATCACCTGAGGTCAGGAGTTCGAGACCAGCCTGGCCAATGTGATGAAACCCCCGTCTCTACTGAAAATACCAAAAAAAGGCGGATGCTGTGGCTCATGCCTGTAATCCCAGCACTTTGGGAGGCTGAGGTGGGTGGATCACCTGAGGTCAGGAGTTCGAGACAAGCCTGACCAACATGGAGAAACCCCGTCTCTACTAAAAATATTTTATAAGTTAGCCGGGTATGGTGGTGCATGCCTGTAATCCCAGCTACTCGGAAGGCTGAGGCAGGAGAATTGCTTAAACCTGGGAGGCAGAGGTTGTAGTGAGCCAAGATCGTGTCACTGCACTCCAGCCTGGGCGACAAGAGCGAAACTCCATCTCAAAAATAATAATAATACATAAAAATAAAAATACAAAAAAAAAAAAAAATTAGCCAGACGTGGTGGCAGGCTCCTGTAATCCCAGCTACTTGGGAGGCTGAAGCACGAGAATCATTTGAACCCAGGAAGTGGAGGTCGCAGTGAGCCGAGGCCTTGCCATTGCACTCCTGCCTGGGCAACAAGACAAAACTCCATCTCAAAAAAAAAAAAAAAGAATAGTGCCTATTAGAATCAGATTAGAGGCTGTAGAGGCTAGAGCCAGTTCAGGACAGTTCTAGCACCAAGCTCCTTGTTGGCTTGAAGACTTCTCAACACAGTCCTTGATCCCAAGAGAGCTATGGAGGCTGCAATAGCAGCAGGACCAGGCTGCCTTCCCTGAGGTTTGGTTAAAAACACATTGCTCAAGTGTGTCCTCAACAGCCAGTTACGGCCCTGTGTTAATAGGCCTCAGTGGGAATACTGTATGGCAGTGGATGCAGCAAGAGCTACCTTTTCAATGCGAGGTATTTTCAAGCATACCTGAGGGACTTCCAGAGAGTCCTTGGCAGAGGCTCAGCAATTGACAATTCATGCTGAGATACTTGGTTGACAATCTCCTCTTATCCCTAGTTGAAAAAGAGGAGCCCCTTTGGGCCTCCCAGAGACAAACAAGCTGAGCCCAACTCAGCACAGTATGAAGTAGCCAATCAGCTTCTTGCCCAAGGAAACTGTTATTACCAGTTTTAGCGAAATGGCACTGGACAGTTGCCAATCACTAACACCGCTTTGCTCTGCTCATATAACACTATTTAGAAGGGCAGTGTGATTGCACCCAAGTGTTTCCCTCCATCATTGAGGCAGTACAGTGGGGCCTCTGTATGTGTTTGACTAAATTGCATTTCTGTTTTGCTGGAGAAAAGACCAAACTGAAAGACGTAGGCTTCTCTTTGTGCCCTGATACGATGTTGCCACAGTTAATCTGTTCTGATCTCTGCTTTGATTGACAGAATTAGAAAAATAAACTGTCCAGGATGATCTGTATACTTCAGGAAAAAAAGAAAAACTGTCTTGTTGATACCCAGAAGCCACTTGGAAAGCGATGGACATGTGTGTTATACTAGGGGTTTAATTAGGGTTCTGTGTGACTTTAGATCTATATAAAGAAAAACAGATCAGGAATTATCTTTGTTTTGTTTTGTCTTGAGGTGGAGCCTGGATCTGTTGCTCAGGCTATAGTGCAGTGACACAGTCTCAGGTCACTGCAACCTACGCCTCCCAGGTTCAAGCGATGCCTCCGAAGTATCTGGGATTACAATACAAGCATGCCACCACGCCCAGCTAATTTTTGTATTTTTAGTAGAGACAGAGTTTCACCATGTAGGCCAGGCTGGTCTCAAACACCTGACCTCGTGATCAGCCCGCCTCTGCCTCCCAAAGTGCTGGGATTACAGGCATGAGCCACCTTGCCCGGCCTTGGAATTATTTTCGACAGTGCTGTCAGTGCAACATTTGATTGCACACCCCTCTACCAGAGAGAGCAGTATCAGCTCTGCTGGTGGAGGGCCTCATGAAAGGTGGCCCTTGCTTGCTTTTCCCAGAGAGCCAGAGGATACTTCTCCATGAGGAAACATGACTTACTGTTGTGTGGAAGTGGGGCTGGCTGCCTACTTCCAATCTGAAAGACTTCCAGAAGTTTTCCTACCTTACCTGAGGCTGCCTGCCATATTGTTTGGGGAAGTGGAAAGGCCATTGCAGACTCACTAAGATTAATGACTTCCTCACTATCTCAAGCAAGGTGTTGGGTATCTCCAGGTTTGGGGACTAAAGTATAGATCATGTTTGTCTGTGAAGAACCTCATTGTGGGAGATTACTCCAGAGTCAACGGCAGCCCTTTTGGATTTGTTCCCTTCTGTCCTTCCACTCAAAACTGAAAATTTGCCTAGGCTGTCCAACAGGGTCAAACCCAGTAGAGAGCAAGGAACACCAGGGGAAATGTCAAGACGTTAGAAGAAAAGCAGTGTTTTTGGTGATCTTTACTATGTGACCTATCCCCGCTCATCCCTAAGTGCTGTTGGAATATGGTTTATAAACTGTCTTTGTTTTCCCCACAGGCCAGGACGACTGGAATGGGACCAGGCCATCACTGAAGGCCCCTCCAGCTAGGCCAGTGAAGGGAGCATACAGAGAGCACCCATACGGACGTTATTAAAAACAAACATGAGGGGAAAATATCAATTATGAGCAAAGTTGTTACTGATTTCTTGTATCTCCCAGGATTCCTGTTGCTTTACCCACAACAGACAAGTAATTGTCTAAGTGTTTTTCTTCGTGATCCCCTTCTTCTCCCACCTTATTCCATTCTTAACTCTGCATTCTGGCTTCTGTATGTAGTATTTTAAAATGAGTTAAAATAGATTTAGGAATATTGAATTAATTTTTTAAGTGTGTAGATGCTTTTTTCTTTGTTGTTTAAATATAAACAGAAGTGTACCTTTTATAATAAAAAAAAAGAAGTTGAGTAAAAAAACACACACAAACCTGTTAGTTTCAAAAGTGACATTGCTTGCTTAAAGGTTCTGAAGTAAAGGCTTGTTAACTTTCTCTTAGTTTTGATTTGAGGCATCCCGTAAAGTTGTAGTTGCAGAATCCCAAACTAGGCTACATTTCAAAATTCAGGGCTGTTTAATATTTAAAATCACAAACGTTAACGGCGGTAGGCACCACCATGTAAAAGTGAGCTCAGACGTCTCTAAAAAATGTTTCCTTTATAAAAGCACATGGCGGTTGAATCTTAAGGTTAAATTTTAATATGAAAGATCCTCATGAATTAAATAGTTGATGCAATTTTTAACGTTAATTGATATAAAACAACAACAACAAAAATTAGGCTTGTAAAACTGACGTTCTCATTACGTGGGTTTTGAAATCTAGCCCCAGACATACTGTGTTGAGAGATACTTAGGGGTGGGAGTAGGTTTTGAAGAGGTTGATGGTGGTGGGAAGGTAGGCCTCCTGAATTGAGTTTGATGCAGAGCTTTTAGCCATGAAGAATCATTCAGTCACAGTACTAATAATTAAAATTTCAGTATTTAAAAAGACAAAGTATTTTGTCCATTTGAGATTCTGCACTCCATGAAAAGCTCACTTGGACGCTGGGGCCAAAAGCTGATGATTTTCTTAAGTTGACGGTTGTCAATATTGAACTGTTCCCAAGATAGTCAAGTATGTCTCAACACTAGCATGATATAAAAAGGGACACTGCAGCTGAATGAAAAAGGAATCAAAATCCACTTTGTACATAAGTTAAAGTCCTAATTGGATTTGTACCATCCTCCCATTTTGTT
The DNA here is from genome assembly GCA_036589455.1 of Ateles fusciceps. Classification (NCBI taxonomy): domain Eukaryota; kingdom Metazoa; phylum Chordata; class Mammalia; order Primates; family Atelidae; genus Ateles; species Ateles fusciceps. The sequence continues at coordinate 3,762,785 of JAZHEH010000733.1, forward strand.
CTCGGAAGATTAAATGCTACATGTGTAAGTCTGCCTAAATAGGTAGCTTAAACTTATGTCAAAATGTCTGCAGCAGTTTGTCAATAAAGTTTAGTCCTTTTTTAATCAAAGTAAATGTGATGAATTGTCATTTTTTTGGGTGGACCATAAAATAGTTTTCTCTTTCAAATAAACTTAAATTAACTCTAAAGTTAATGGGCTTGTTAAAAGTTGGAAACATTCTTAAAAGTGGTGGGGGGGATTTTATTTTAAGTTTACCAAAAAAAAGTTGATGGAGTTGTTAAGTTTTAGTTTAAAAATAATCAAAGCTTTTTCACCCCCTGGAAGTTGTTGGAAGCAGTTGTATCCAATCCTATCAAAAATTCTAATTTATGGAGAGTTTTCAACTCAACTGAGCTGAAACTTGGATTGGTTTCTATACGTAGGTCTCAGTATTTAAAAGTGTAAGCCAGCCTGGTTTGCACCTTCTGTAGAGCCCCTAGGTGGCTCTAAAGTGTGACTCCAAGTAATTTCTGTGAGCTCAGAAGGGGGACAGCACCTGCTTTAGGCATGACAGTTCAGCCAACTCTGGATGCCCTTCACGGTTTCTCTTTCAAACCCAGAAATACTGATTAATCAGCTGGGCTGGAGCAGGATTTGGCATGATAGGCTGGCTCTGAACCCCCTCCTAAGAGACCGGAGAGAGGAAGTGATGGAATTGGTTGGTCCCATTTCTACTCTATGCTGATTCTCAGGGTTGTTCCCATGGCTTCCCTCTTAGAGCCACCCAAACTGCTCGGGGGGTGGAAAATCCTCTTGTATTGAAGTGCCAAGCTGCCTGCAGCAGTGCATGATGGACATTTTTTTTTCTTTTTAAAACACACCAACAAAAAAATGTATTTGTAGATTGTGATAAAATGTAAATAACTGAATTTTCAACCATGGTTTGAAGTCAGCTTTCAGGGCATTATGTCTTGTTTTGATGAAAAGAGATCACTCTATACCCCCCTTTTTAAAGGAAAATTATCGCAAGAGAATCAGGATGTGTAAAGCTAACATGCATCGCAAAAAACCAAAGGTAACCTAAATGTCTGATTTTAATAGCACATATTTCTCTTTTACATAAACTGTGACAGCAACTTGCATAAACAATTCTTTAGCTGTTAATGTTAAAACTTTGCAAAACTTGTTTAATAAAAATAGCTGTAAAAAGAAAAACCATATGTTGCCGCATAAATTAGCCATAACTCTTAATAATCCTGCCCATCACAAGTGAACTGTAATGTAACCTGGGCACAAAGTCTGACATCTTAAATGACACATTGTAAAATTTCAATGACTGTAGATTAGACCTCCTGCTGCACCCCAAAGTAAAGCTTTCTGCTCAGCTATTTAAAAATGTGTAAGGATGAGTCCCTGTAGGTCCCCATATTGATATTCACAATGAAACTTTACTTAAAAATTTCTTAAAAGTTGCATGTTTCTCCTGTAATGTGTAAACTGCATGCAGGATCTCTATCTTTTATTTTTTATGTCTTTAAAAATTCCTCTTCAAAAGACTGATCTGTTATTTCTCCATTTTCAGGTGATTGAAACCTCCTGAGGCATTTCCTGGACTAGAATGGGTAGTGAAGACCCATGTCAGGTATGTTAAGGTGGCTTTCTATTAAGGACCATGGGCCTTTTATCATAACTGTAAAACAGTTATGCCAGGAGGTGGCCTATAAGGTGGTCAATGGATTAATCTTTTTTGTGGTCATTTGTACCTTATTTACAACATGACCACACTTACATGTCCATACTGAATTTACTTCTAATGGTTGATAAGGTCAGACAGTATCAACTTAGATCTGTTGAATCTCACTCTATCCTGCTAATAACCTAATGAGGCGGTGTTCCACTTGGAGTTCATTGGTTACAAGCAACAAAATGGCTAATATAAGTAAAAGAGACTTTATTAGAAAGATGTTAGGGACTCACATTTAGGGTTAAGGCTAGAAAATCTGTGTGAGAACCATAGTAGCTGCAGAGAACTGGGACAACAGTGGTATGACCACAGGAACTATCCTGAAACAAGGACTGGCTCCTTGAGCACAACTCAAAATCTCTTTCTGCCTCTACTCAAAATTCAGGTTTTAGAGAGGGAATGTCAGACTGGATTAGCTGAGTCACATGCATAAGAAGCAACCGATTCCTCAAAAGGCAGTTGGGGGAGTTACTAGGAAAGGGAAATGGATGCTTGGCAGCCCAGAAATGTCCAGTAATAGCCGTATTTTACAGAAGTAACTTAGACCTAATGAGTATGACTAGTACTCAAGCCCAAGTTTTGTGTTGCCAAAACCTGTCATCTTAACCCTGTACTTAGGAGATCCTTCATAGGGATAATTGTGGTATAGAAGCAAGGACGTGGAGCCTAAAGAACACTCTTTCCTAAAGTTTAACTCCCTGGTTTGTGTATTTGGGGGCTGTAACAACAGTGAGCTTTCCTGTTAATTGAAGCCATTAAGTAACTTAACTGGCTTGTATTTCTCTCTTCTGAGTGAGGTGTTAGGATTAGGATGACACTAAGGAGAAAGGCCTAACTAGGTTAGCCAAAGGCACATAGAACCTTTCACAGTGAAATTTGGTTTCCTGGAATTTTTTTTTCTTCCAAACCTGCCTCTCAGCCTCAGAGATCTAGAAGCTTTAAGGAGGGAGCATGTGTACTGAGCAAGATTCTGGGCACCTGGCAAGTCCTAAGTTTGATATTGGTCACATGAATGGCTAGGAAATTAGGAGGGGGGAATCCCTGAATGCAGAGAATTTAGTCTCAGCTCTTCCTAGGGTAGTCAACAAAAATGGATTAGAAGTTTGGGGAAACTTTTCATTTGAATTGTGATCTGTGCTTGGAAAGGCAGGTTCTGTTGTTTATGGATCCAGGCCTGCTGATGGTCTGCCTGTTCTGGACGTATAGCTTCGCCCATTGATCCAAGTGTTTTTTGTAACATTTTATCACTCACTATCTGAGAACTTTTTTTTTTGTTTGTTTAAGACAGAGTCTCACTCTGTTGCCCAGGCTGGAGTGTAGTGCAATTTTGGCTTACTGCAACCTCTTCCTCCCAGGTTCAAGCAATTCTCATGTGTCAGCCTCCCGGGTAGCTGGGATTATAGGCACACAACACCATGCCTGGCTAATTTTTATATTTTTAGTAGAGAGAGAGTTTCACCATGTTCAGGCTAGTCTTGAACTCCAGGCTTCAAGTGATCTGCCCACATCAGCCTCCCAAAGTGCTAGGATCACAGGCGTGAACCACTGCACCTAGCCGACCTGTGAACTTTTATTACAATTCTGTAAGCTCTAGAGACAGGCAAGATTGGGTATCTGTCCTGGCTCTGCTTCATGTGAGCCTTTGTCACCTTAGAAACAAAACCTTTAACCCCTTTCAGTGCCTCATTTATCATCAAATGAAGTTGATGATAATAGCTGACATTTATCCCTATGTGCATCATAATATCCTAACAGAGTTAATAAGTATCTCATTTGGTCCCTTTCTACCTTTGTTTATATTTTGAGAGAAAATTCACATAGCATAAAATTTACAATTGTAAAGTGTACAATGTAGTAGTTTTTAGTATATTTGTACTGTACAACCATTCCCATTATTTAATTCCACAATATTTCCATCACTCTAAAAAGAAATCTTTTATCTGCTAGTAGTCACTCCCAACTCCACTCTCTCCCCCAGCTGTTGGCAGCCACTAATCTTTCTGCCTATTTTGAGCATTCCATATAAATGGGATCGTACATGCTTTTTGGAATTGGCTTCTTTGACTTTGCATAGTATTTCCAAGGTTCATCCAGGTTATAGCATGTAACATAGTACTTCATACTAGTCATAGGAAACATTACTTCCAAAACCAGCCCATTTCATTGGAGACAGCTCTAAGTATTCTCTCTCTCATTTTGAATGAGGCCTGTACCTCAGTAATTTAAATTGACTCTGCTTTGGACCCCGGAAGCAATATCCTTTCAGATATTTGAAGATTGTTTTCATTCCTTTGTCTTTCCCATCTCTAAAAATTTTCTTGACTATACACGGCAGCTCATGCCTGTAATCCCAAGACCTGGGGGAGGCTGAGGCGGGAGGATCACTTGAGACCAGGAGTTCAAGACCATCCTGGGCAACATAGCAGACTGTCTCTACAAAAAGTAAAAAAATTAGCTGGGCATAATGGCTTGTGCCTCTAATCCTAGCTACTCAGGAGGCAGAGGCAGGAGGATCACTTGAGTCTAGGAGTTTGAGGTTACAGTAAGCTATGATCACAACACTGCACTCCAGCCTGGGTAGAAAATTTTTTCGTTGGACTTGCAAGATCTGATTTTCAAGAGAAACTAGAAATGTGGATTGTATATACAGTCATTTAATATTTCCTCAGATTTTTTTTTCTTCTTCAAATCATGGAATTGCTCAGATTTTAAAAAATACTATTGGTCCCAATAACATATTTGCTGCATCCCAAATGTGGCTTTTAGCCTACCAGTTTGCAGCCTCTGGTTAGCTTCTGTTAGTATAAATTAAAGGGCAGGTTAGCATTTTTAAGTGATTCTTTTTGGGCAGACTTAACTGTCCTAGTTGCAAAGAAGTCTAGAGTTTTGGGGAAGATTTACCATAACAACTTTATAGAGATATAATTCATACACCATACTGTTCTCTCACTTTATTAAAGTGTACAATTCAGTGGTTTTTAGTATATACACAGTCGTTCAGTCATCACTACAGTCCATTTGAAATTATTATCCAAAAAGAAACAAACCACATGCCTTTTGTCTGTCTCCTACCAATCTACTTATCCCCTCCAGCCCTAGGCTGCTACTCTGCTTTCTGTCTCTGTAGACTTGCCTGTTGTGGACACGAACTAAAGATGACAAGGGTTTAGTCTCCAGAAGGCTAAGTCCAAGGGTTTAGCCGGTCACAAAAGACCACTTACTGTATGATTTTTATGCAAATGAAATCATACAGTAAGTGGTCTTGTGACTGGCTTCTTTTCACTTAGCATAATGCTTTCAAGGTGCATCCATATTGTAGCATGTATTAGTACTTTGTTCTTTTTTTAACTGTTAAATGTGATTTCATTGTATGCATATACTACGTTTCATTTATTCATCTATTGACAGGCATTTGGATTGTTTCTTCTTTTTGGCTATTATGAATAATCCCAAAGTGCTGGGATTACAGGCGTGAGCCACCGTGCCCGGCCCAAATTCATTCTTTTACATGTGGATATCCAGTTGTCCCAGCACAAGTTGTTGAAAAGACTATTCTTCCTTCATTGAATGGTCTTGTCACCCTTGTCAAAAATCAGTTGACCACAGATGTATATATATATAGGTCTACTGCCTTTTGAAGTAGTTATTACTTAAAGTGGTTAATATAATTTCTGGCAGTAGCTGTTCAATAATAAATAGCTGATCAGATTATTTTTACATCACTGAGAATTTGTAAGTGATGGAGCTAGGATTTGATCTTAGGTATGGGTGACTACAAAGCATGTTTTCATCTTCTGTATTATACTCCAGGCTGCTAAAGTGGGAATGAGGCTGTTCTAGCTGCCATCTTGGGTCATAGGTGGTTTTCCCAGAAGCTCAGAGGCTGCGCTCCAGCATGCCCATCTCCCCACCATCAACTTGCTCTCTTCCTGGCTCTTTCTTCTTCCACCACAGTTTCCATAGAGTCACCAGGGTGGACGCTTGTCCTGACAGTTACTACTGAGGGAATACTCTGACCTTCCTTACCTACAGATACAGGCTTAGGGTTTGTCCCATGTTTGCACTCTTCCATCAAATCCCACCTCCTGTCCCAGGCTAAGAATGAAGTTAGAGATGCATTAACCCCGTCTAGGACTTTGTGGTCATCAAATATCTTTTTCTAGATTACAGTGTGTTAGGCAACACATGTGCTCACTGTCTTCTAATATGTTCCTATACTTTGACCCTACAGAGACTGCTGTTTGCTGGCAGTGCTACTAGTAAGTAGTCATTTTCATTTATTTCCCTCATTTTATTCTCAGTCTATTCCATCCACTGATTTTGACCACATTTAAAAGAAGAGGAAAAGGAGATGGGGGAAAATAGGCAGCTTTGCTTGGCTAAGGGAGAAGAGCTCAATTTAAATGCCTACTATGTGTCCCTGTTTTTATGGATTAGGCAACTGATAATAGAAGAGGTGAGTTAATTTACCATGGTTGCATAGCAAGTTATGACAAGGTGCATATCAACATTTTTGTACAGCAAAGTCCATTCTCTGTGCTGAAAGCTTGCTGCTTCTATAATTCCAAATTTCACTGACCCTAAGAGACTGCTTATTGTAAGTTGTGTTTTGAAGTGCTATAAAGAAAGAAAAAAAAAGCTGCCAATTAAGCTGACATAGCGGTTTCTTTACACATCAAATACAAGATTCATCCTGAAAAAGAGTCATAGTTATTACTGTATTTTGTGAATTCAGACATGTATTGAGTATTCTGTGCCATGTAGTTTTCTCCATCAGTGAGGTAGATGTTATTATCCTATTTTTACACATGATGAAACAGACCAGAAAATTTTAAATAGGCCAGGCATGGTGGCTCACCCCTGAAACTCCAAGGCTGGAGGATCGCTTGAGGCCAGGGGTTTAGGACCAGCCTGGGCAACATAGTGAGACTCCCATCTCTACAAAAAAGAAAAAAAGCCAGTTGTGGTGCACACCTGTAGTCCCAGCTACGCAGGGGGCTGAGTCAGGAAGATCACTTGACCCCAGGAGGTCACGGCTGCAGTGAGCTGTGATCACATCACTGTACTCCAGCCTGGGTGACAGCAAGACTCTGTCTCAAAAAATAATATATCTATAAAGTAATAAATTAAAAAATAGTTATAGTAGTGTATCATCATGTTCTCTTGCTGAACTGAATACCAGGGAACCTGGAGAAGCTGCCTGAGAAAGGCTTAGGGAATGCCAGAGAAAGGGGACAGATAGCATGTAAGTTACATCTTAAATGATAACCAAGAATTTACCAGGCAGACAAATGGATAGCTTAGCATAATACTACTTTCTTATAGCTTTAAGCAGACTAATTAAATTAATTAATTAATTAGAGGTGAGGTCTTGCTTTGCCACCCAGGCTGGAGTGCAGTGGTGTGATCATAGCTCACTGCAGCCTCCTGGGCTCAAGCTGTCTTCCTGCCTCAGCCTTCCAAGTAGCTAGGACTATAGGCAAGGGCCACCATGCCTACTTGACTTTATTTTTTTATAGAAACAGAGTCTCTATGTTGCCTAAGCTGGATTCAAATTTGTGGCCCCAAGCTTCCTCCCAGAGTGGTGGGGATTACAGGTGTAAGCCACCAATACCCTGCCTAAGCAGACTACTTTCAAATTCTGCCTCAGTTTCAAGTCTCAATTTCATTATTTATAAAATGGGGATAATATTTACTTCACGACATTGTTGGGAAGATCGAGTGAGCTAATGCATATAAAACATTCAACAGGCCAGGTGCCATGGCTCATGCCTGTAATCCCAGCACTTTGGAAAGCCAAGGCAGGTGGATCACCTGAGGTTGGGAGTTCGAGACCAGCCTGACCAACGTGGAAAAACCCAGTTTCTACTAAAAATACAAAAAATTTGGTGGGCGTGGTGGTGCATGGCTATAATCCCATCTACTCGGGAAGCTGAGGTAGGAGAGTCGCTTGAACCCTGGAGGGGGGAGGTTGCAGTGAGCCAAGATCATGCCATCGCATTCAACAAGAGCAAAACTCTGTCTCAAAAAAAAAAAAACAACGTGACATTTAGTAAGCACTCAAATATTAGCTATAAATAGAGACTGGAAGAATAAGTTAGTGCTGATTTTGGAAGCTAGGCATTAGTAAAGGAATTTGGACTTTATTCTAAAGTTTGAGCTATTTAATGCCTTCAGCATGAGAGTGACTTATATCTGTTTACCATTGTGCTGGCAAGGTAGGGAAAATGAGGGAAGGAAGCCTTCTATAAAGTGGCACTACTACTTTGTGGGAGAATTAGGGGGATATTCTCTCCCCTTGTTATCCTCCTGCCTTGCCTCCTGCCTGAAATCCTTTTAATTCCTACCTTTTTCAGGAGACTCATCTCTCCTGTCTGGTACTTGGGTTGAGGATGAGATGTCTGGACTGCTGTGTGTTAAGGGAATGTCCTCATGTCATACTCCTTTCACCCACCCTGTGAAATGGAAAACAAAATTCTTGAGTGTCCACTAATAGAAATTTTGCTCTTGGCTGGGCTCGGTGGCTCACACCTGTAATCCCAGCACTTTGGGAGGCCGAGGCAGGTAGGTCATGAGGTCAGAAGTTTGAGACCAGCCTGATCAACATGGTGAGACCATGTCTCTACTAAAAATGCAAAAATTTCACGCCTGTAATCCCAGCACTTTGGGAGGCCGAGGCGGGCGGATCACGAGGTCAAGAGATCGAGACCGTCCTGGTCAACATGGTGAAACCCCGTCTCTACTAAAAATACAAAAAAATTAGCTGGGCGTGGTGGCACGCGCCTGTAGTCCCAGCTACTCGGGAGGCTGAGGCAGGAGAATGCTTGAACCCGGGCAGCGGAGGTTGCAGTGAGCCGAGGTCGCGCCACTGCACTCCAGCCTGGCGCCTGGTGACTGAGTGAGACTCTGTCTCAAAAAAAAAAAAAAAAAAAAAAAAAATGCAAAAATTAGCCAGGCGTGGTGGCGCATACCTATAATCACAGCTACTCAGGAGGCTGACGCAGGAGAATCACTTGAATCCAACCCAGGAGGCAGACGTTGCAGTGAGTCGAGGTTGTCCCATTGCACTCCAGCCTGGGCAACAGAGCAAGACATTTGTCTCCAAAAAACAAAAACAAAAAACAAAGAAACTTTGCTCTTAAGGGATTGTTAAGCAAGGCTTTGCTTCACCACTAGAAGTCCTCAGTGGATGAGGTCCCTGCCTCCATTTTAAGCTCTTAAATTACGTGCTAACTCTGTACTGGGAGTATCATATATAGCAAGCTTGTCCATCCTATGGCCTAGGACAGCTTTGAATATTGCCTAATACAAATTCATAAACTTTCTTAAAACATGAGATTTTTCTGCGATTTTTTTTTTAAGCTCATCAGCTGTTGTTAGTGTATTTTATGTGTGGCCCAAGATAGTTCTTCCAATGTGGCCCAGGGAAGCCAAAAGATTGGACACCCCCTGAATTATACAACATCTCATTTAATTCTCACAAACAACCCTGTGAAGCAATGATTATCCATGGTATACAGAGTGAGAAATTTATGTCTAAAAGTTAGGATAACCATCGAGTCCAAGAGATGGAGTTTAGACTGAAGTCTTTCTGCTTCTCCTTAGCTGCCTGCTGGTCTCCTCTGATCCTAGGGTGGCCACAAGATCAGCTTATACTTACGTAGTTTCTGAATTTGGTGTATAGGACTGGTACCCCTGGCTTGGTTTCTAGATTCCTAAAGTTAAGAAGAGTTGGATCCTGGGCTGAGCACGGTGGCTCACATCTGTAATCCATTTGAGAGGCTAAGATGGGAGGATCACAAGGTCAGGAGTTCGAGACCAGCCTGGCCAACATGGTGAAACCCTGTCTCTGCTAAAAATACAAAAATTAGCCAGTCGTGGTGGCGGCCATCTGTAATCCCAGCTACTCAGGAGGCTGAGGCATGAAAATTGCTTGAACCCGGTGGGCGGAGGTTGCAGTGAGCCGAGATCCTGCCATTGCACTCTAGCCTGGGTGACAAGAACAAGACTCAGTCTCAAAAAAAAAGACTTGGATCCTTATGAGCCCTCCCCTCTTCTCTTCAGACCCACGTGTACCTCCAGCTCCCCAGATTAATAGTCATTGCATGTTTAAAGCTAGCAAGCATCTGATGAATATTTAATAGCATTGAGCAGACAGGTTGGAAACAGCTGTCTGAGACAGCAGCTGCTGGAGGGGAGGGGAGGGGGAGGAAGTGTAGTGCACTGCCTTACCTACCTGTTCTTTTGTTTCCTGGCCTAGAAAATAGGCCTGGTTCTTCAAGGCCCCTTAGGAGCACAAGCCTGTGGTGGGCACTGCACCCTAATTCTATTGTAGCCTGATTGCTGCCCTGGGCTCCCAAGGAGGCTACTTTCAAGCAGGAGACTCAACCCTTTTGGGGAGGTAATGGGGAATAATGCTCACTGACCTGTAGAATCCATTTTCCAGTCCCGTAGCTGGGGTCTTCTACTCTATTGTCTATTCTGGCTCTGAAGCTGAGGATGCAGTCTCATCTAGTGTTCTGCAAACTGCAGCTCTCTCTGCTTTTTGTTTGTTTTGAATCTACTTTCTGCTTTTGTATACAGCTCTCTTTTCTAAAAGGAGGGAGACATGTATCTGAAAGGAATGTGAATTTCATAGCTGTGCTGCTGAGGTTTAGCTTCTTGGCATTTCTTGATCACAGATTCAAACTAGCCTCTCAGCAGTAAGTGTACTTCTCATTGCTAGCCTGTACTGTGGTGACTGTCTTTGTATCTCAGCCAGGGAATGGGCAGATGGGAGTAATCATGTATACAAGCTAACCCCATGCTTCCTTAGACCTTGGGGAGCATCTTGCTTTAAGGAGGCCTTGTCACTTCCAGGGCAAATTTGGTGGGGGCATTGTCAAGGGACTCCTGAAAACACAGATTATTTGAGATGTTTCTAGATGGAATGTGAGGCCCAGCCAATCTTATCAGCCCAGATTAATCAGCTAAATAGGGCACAATGCCAGAAATTTGGGTGCTATTTCTGATCTATATTGCATTAAGATGCCAGAATTGGCTCTTCCCTTGTCAACCTCTGGTGCCCACCTTAGGGTAGCCAGTCTCTTTCTTCTGGGCACTGTGATGTGTGTGAAAACTTGAGATAGAAGAGTTTGGGTTCAGATACAGGGCTAATTATTCCCAGGGATCTTCTAACTCCAGCAGCCTTCATGGTTCCTATTCATGGCCTAGCTTTAGGTATAAGATAGTTGCTCCTCATCTCTCAGGCTCTCTGGGGTTGGAATGTAGCAGACAAACTCTGCATCTGCCTTTGAGAAACGGAAATACCTTGTGTCCTGATGTGATTCTTTATAAGCTTCTCTGCAGAAGTCAGTACAAATATCTCCTTTCATTCTTTTTTAAAATACATTCACTATTTATTGTACATTAGAACACCTACTGTATCCTTGACACTGGGGATCCAGTGGCTGGTGAACAATATAAAATGGTCCCTGGCTTCATGGAGCTTATAGTGTATTTGTAGAAACAGACACTAAACAGATAATCTCAAATAACATAAAAAAATTTCAGTTGTGTAAAGTTTTATAAAGAAAACAGGGTGCTATGAGGGTCTGCAACCTAATACTGTGGTTTTCCTTGAGGAAATGATGTTTAAGTTAACATCTAAAGGAAGACTTAGCTAGGCAGAGGGCTTCGGGAAAGGACATAAGAGTAGCACATTATAGGCAGAGGATAGGACTGAAGCAGATTGAAGGCCAGGTAAGAATCTGGACCTTATTTATTTTTATTTTTGAGACAGAGTCTTGTTTTGTCATCCAGACTGGAGCACAGTATCAAGAAGATGGCTTGGCCAGGCACAGTAGCTCACGCCTGTAATCCCAGCACTTTGGGAGGCCAGGACAGGGAGATCCTGAGGTCAAGAGATCGAAACCTTCCTGGCCAACATGGTGAAACCCCGTCTCTACTAAAAATACAAAAATTAGCTGGGCATGGTGGTATGCACCTATAGTCCCAGCTACTCAGGAAGCTGAGGCAGGAGAATTACTTGAACCTGGGAAGCAGAGATTGTGGTGAGCCAAGATGGCACCACTGCACTCCAGCCTGGTGACAGAGCAAGACTCCATCTCAAAAAAAAAAAAGATGGTTCATTATACCCTTGACTTCCCAGGCTCAAGCGATCCTCCACCTCAGTCTCCCAAGTAAACTGGGAGTATAGGCAGGTGGCTAATTTTTTCTATTTTTTGTAGAGACAAGATCTCACTCTGTTGCCTAGGCTGGTTTCGAACTCCTGGGCAAAATGGATCCTCCTGTTAATCTCCCAAAGTGTCGGGATTATAGGTGTGAGCCACCATGCCTAGCTGGGCCTTATTGTTTGTTTTTTTTTTTTTAAGAGATGGGGTCTCACTCTGACACCCAGGGTGGAGTGCAGTGGTATGATCATAGTTCACTGCAGCCTCTACCTCCTGGCCTCAAGCCATCCTCTCACCTCAGTCTCCAGAGTAGCTGGGACTGTAGGCATGTGCCACCATGCCCAGCTAATTTTTTAATTTTTTGTAGAGGCAGGGTATCACTGTGTTGCCCAGGCTGGTCTTGAACTTCTGGCCTCAAGCAGTCCTCCCACCTTGGCATCCCAAAGTGCTAGGATGACAGGTGTGAGAGCCACTGCACCTGGCTTTTTTTTTTTTTTTTTTTTTGAGATGGAGTTTTGCTTTTGTTGTCTAAGCTGGCGTGCAACGGCTCAGTCTCGGTTTACAACATCCTCCACGTCTCAGGTTCAAGCAATTCTCCTGTCTCAGCCTCTTGAGTAGCTGGGACTACAGGCATGCGCCACCATGCCCAGCTAATTTTGTATTTTTAGTAAAGAAGGGGTTTCTGCATGTTGGTCAGGCTAGTGTCAATCTTCTGACCTCAGATGACCCGCCCGTCTTGGTCTCCCAAAGTGCTGGGATTACAGGCATGAACTATCACACCCGGCCTCTGGCTGACCTTAAAAAGCAAAGTTTCTTCATGCTAAGGACTGTCAGGATTGAAAAAAAAAAAAGAAAAGTTTCATAGAGTTTTGGTTTCTGATTCAGAGGGCAGGTGAAAGGAATAGGATATGAGGAGATTCTCTTAACAAATGGCAGTCTTGGCCGGGCGCAGTGGCTCACGCCTGTAATCCAAGCACTTTGGAGGCCAAGGTGGGCGGATCACCTGAGGTTGGGAGTTCAAGACCAGCCTGACCAACATGATGAAACCCCATCTTTATAAAAAAAAAAAAAAAAAATGGCAGTCTTGACGTCCTACTCACTGAAGACAACTGAATGGGAGGAGGGGGGTGTGGAAAATGAAATTATTCAATGTCTGATTTGGAGAATGGTTATGGAGATCTGTTAGGAAACTTGCTAGTCTAGACAAGAAATAAGAAAGGTCTAGCTGGGCATGGTAGCATGCACCTGTAATCCCAGCTACTCGGGAGGCGGAAGCAGGAGGATTGCTTGAGCCCAGGAGGCAGAGGTTGCAGTGAGCCGAGACTGTGCCACTGCACTGCAGCCTGAGTGACAGAGTGAGACTGTCTCAACAATAACAAAAAGGTCTCTAGTAGAGTAATACTGAAAATGTAGAGAAGTAAATGAATTCAAGAACTTTTGCCAGGAGTGGTGGTTCATGCCTGTAATCCTAGCACTTTGAGAGACTGAAGCAGGCAGATAGGAGGTCAGGAGTTTAAGACCTGCCCGGCCAACATGGTGAAGCCCTGTCTCTACTAAAAATACAAACACAGCCAGGCATGGTGGCACATGCCTGTAATCCCAGCTACTTGGGAGGCTGAGGCAGGAGAATCACTGGAACTGAGGAGGCAGAGGGTGTAGTGAACCGAGATTGCGCCACTGCACCCCAGCCTGAACAACAGAGTGATACTCCATCTGAGAAAAAGAACTTTTGGCCAGGCTTGGTGGCTCATGCCTGTAATCCCAGAACTTTGGGAGGCCGAGGCAGGTGGATTACTTGTCATGAGACCAGCCTGGCCAACATGGTGAAACACCAGCTCTACTAAAAATACAAAAATTAGCGGGCATGGTGGCAGGCTCCTGTAATCCCAGCTATTGGGGAGGCTGAAGCAGGAGAATCACTTGAACCTGGGAGTCAGAGGTTGCAGTAAGCTGAGATCACACCATTGCACTCCAGCCCGGGTGACCAGAGTGAGACTTCATCTCAAAAAAAAAAAAAAAAAAAAAAACTTTTAGGAAATAGGATGAACATATTAAGGTTCCAGGTTACTGACTAGAACAACTAGGGGGATGGTAGTGCCATTTAGAAGAAAGGAAGCACTGGCCAGGCATGGTGGCTCACACCTGTAATCCCAGCACTTTGGGAGCCCATTAAGAGGACCACAGGAGTTTGAGAACAGTCTGGGCAACATACAGAGACAAAAATTTAAACCTTAGCCAGGCATGTTGCTGTGTGCCTGTGATTCTGTTTGAAGGCTGAGGTTAGAGGATCACTTCAGCCCAGGAGATCAAAGCTGAAGTGAGCCATGATGGTGCCACTGTACTCTAGCCTGAGTGACAAAGCAAGACCCTATCTTAAAAAAAAAAAAAAAAAAGCATTGCTATAGGTTTTAGCATGAGATCAAGCTCCTTCCCTGTACCCCAGATTTAAAATATGTCTCCTCTAGTCCACCCTGAGTATTTGGTGCTGGGATGAACCATTCATACATCCATGGCCCTTTGAGCCTAACATTGAGTTACTAATAATAGTGATAAGAAGATGCCTATTTTCTGACTTCCATTCTTCCAAAATACTTTAAAGATTTTTGTTCATCTTTTTCACATCTCTAGGAGAGCAGAAAGCATTTTCCCTTTGTTTAGCTGGAGGCTCCAAAGCTTGGATAGGCCCCCCCCCCCCCCCCAAAGGTTTTATTGATTCTTCCCTGGATCACTCAGCTGAGGTATGACCAAGGACAGGAGGTACTGGATGTGAGACTGCATTTTCATTACCTGACTGACAGCAAAAAGAGAATTCATAGGCTGTGGACTTCTGTTTCTACCTATCTGTGTACCCAAGAAACCTGTGTACTGAAAAACAACTAGAGTTGTGCTGTAGGATGGGGAGATTGTAAGGGAAGCAGCCTGGCCAGGTGGGAGGCTGGGAAGCCCCATTAGGGGAGCTTTCTTAATTTTCTACCTTGTGTCTTTGCAGCTGTCAGAGGACTCCGGAAACCTGGAGAGCTACCTGCTGTATAAAGGCTGGCCCGAGGGCATTTGCTGAACACAGAGAAACCCAGGAGAGGAGATCAGCAGTTTTCTTTTACTCCACTTCTTGATCTGTCTGATTTACCCACAGAAAGCCAGTCAGGATCCCTTAAGTCTTTAGACCCAGAAGGGAGTCCTCAGGGCTGCAGGGGACTGTGATGCTAACAGTTAAACTGTTCAAGACTTTAAAGAGTTGAAGGGACTAATGGTATCCCTAGCATGGCCTCCTAGATCGGAATGAACTGGCAACCCCTACTGTGCCATTCCCAGTTGTTTGCTTCCCTTTAGCTTCCCATAGTATTGGCTGAAACACCCTACCACCATTTTCTGTTTTCCCCCACCACACCTGCCTTACAGGTGTCAGCTTGGGAGTCCTCGAATACTTTCAGAGGGCTCCCAAGAAAGGGTGATCACTGTCCCCTGCATAAAAGGCTGAGGAAAGCCAAGTGAGAAGATTCAGTTAATTTGGGCAAGATATTTAACATCTGAACCTGTTTTTCTCTTCATTGTTTATTACTTACCTTGTCCAAAAGCTTATGAAGGGTAGAGCTTTTTCTATTCCACCTCTGTACTATATTTCTCCCCAACAAGTATCTGCCCGTGAGGAGCTCAATAAAGGTTTGGTCAAGTGATGAATGGTCCCATTCTGGTAGCTTCTATCAGCTTTGGTAGAGAGCCAAAGCGCCCCTGTCTAGCTCCCACTTTCCTTCCAGCTATACTAGGCCAGCTATTTGTTCTAACATTTTCTCTTGAAGGATTGGAAAGTCAGCTTTTGATAGGCTTCTGGTTTCCTCTAGCCTATTTCTAGGTTGATATGTATTCAGCTTCCTGAGAGGCTCTGATACTGTACTCTTCCCTAATGCCTTCTGGTTATTTATTCTAACAAAGGAACAAGACTGAGTTTAGAGAGAGGGAAAGAGCCTATCTGCATTTTAACTGTGCCTGAGGCATTCTAGTGAGCTTAGATTCATCCTTAGTAGGAACAGAAGTAATGGAAAGGGATTCCTTTAAGTCAGTTGATTTAAACTGGGCAAACTATTTAATCTCTGAGCCTGTTTGTCTCTTCATTGTTGATTACTATAAATAAGAGCTAATAATTTACTGATTTCTTAGTATATACCAGGAAAATGAGAAAAACTGAGACTCAAGGACGATAAAAAACTTGGCTATGGTTAGAGAAAGACTCCATGGTCTATACGATCAGACTCCATGGTCTATGCTTTTGACCTCTTTGTATTTCTCACTGCCACAAGTGCTTTGAAATATTAAAGTATTATGTTGGGATGAGGGGTTCATCTAGGATGACAGATCTAGGTTTACCCAAGACAGTTTCTGGGATATGGGACTTTAAGTGCTAAAACTAGTAAAGTCACAGGCCAGCCTCAATGAGTTTGTCACCCTGTGTTTACAATGGATGCTCTGAGTCCAGGACTGACGAGGAGTTTGGGGGTAGGGAATTAGGGAATCAGATTGCATCCTCATCATACATAAATGGAGGCACAGAACCTGAGTCACTGTTAGGTTCCTAGACAGCAACCCTCAGTCCACTAGGATTTCTACTTGGGAGCCATGGAATTTTTACAGGAAAGCTTACAGGGCTGAAGCCAAATAGGTCTGAATTCAAATCCCAGCTCATCACTTGCATATTTCCAGAGCCTGTTTTAACTGTTTTTTTTTTTTCTTTTTTTTTCTTTAAGAAGAGCTGTAGGGCCTGTTTACTCCATCTAAGATAAGAATTACTACCCACTGAATGGGATCCGAGTAGCAAATGATGTGTTTGAAATACCTGGCACAGGGTCTAGAGCACAATACTGCTCAACCCTTAAGTTTCCCTCCTCCTTTTTCCCAGGCTTGTGGGTCTTATCCAGTCCTGTCACCTGTCACAGCCGTCATCCTCCTCCTAACACTTAATGGCCCTTGGGCTCTTCCTTTGAGAGACCTGATCTAATGGGCTTGGCCCACCCACCCAGTTGCCCTGTATGTCCGTCACCTCCCCTGAAAGCTGAGAAGGAATGACATCAGCCTTTCCCTCTTCCCTCCTCCCAAGCCTCTAGGCTGTTTTGAGCCATAAATATTTTAGCTGGGCCTTTCTCTGGCTGTTGCCAAGGTGATGGGCTCTCAGGGGACTGGGGTGGGAGTGTGGAGGTGGGGCTGGCAGCCTGGGGCCTGGCAGCAGAGCTGGCCCTGGAGGAGCCGGTATGAGGCCTGGCCAAGAGCTGGTGTTTACCGCTCTGACAAGCAGGCTGTTGCTGTGCCTACCTGCCTTCCCTTTCTCGGCCCCTTAGAGCCATTCCTGTTGCTTACAGGCCTACTTCTGCCCTTGGCTGCTGCTGTTCAACCTTAGATAAATTGTTCAATGTCCCTAGGCTTTCATTTTAACACCCGTAACAAAAATCCAAGAAAGCAAAGGAGGTTTTGTAAAAATACTGAGATGGAAGGCTACTGAATCATGATTGGAGAAGCTTGGTCCCACTGCCCTTTCTGATAGGCTTAGGAGGCCTTGATGCCATGTGGATATCACCCTAAAGACAACTCTCAGATATGCCATTCTCTCCCCTTCCTCCTTCCTCACAATGCAGCCCCTTTCTTTTTTCTAACGTTCCCAGGTCTAACTAGATGACCTGGCCTGGCATGGGGTAGCCCCAGAAGGAGTTGGGCCTGGTGGCTATAAGCAGAGTTAAGAGTCTTTTTCGCTTGAGATACAGAAATTCAGGCCCCCAAACTCAGATCTGGCCCTTATCCTTACCCACCTCACCTCCTCCCTGGAGACCTTACAGCTGGCTACCTGCTAAATTCAGCAGCTTGCCCCCCCCCTTCTCCTTGGGGTGGGTCTAAGGCAGTCCATAGAGGGGGGCACTGGGATCCATTCCCTACCCTACCATTGAGAATCGCTGCAATTGTATCTGGGATTCCACATCTGTCCAGCCATGCCCAGCTTAATTTCCCTGTTGTACTCAGAGTTCAGATTCCTTTGTATCAGGCTCTCTCTGGTGGTTAAGATGTGCATTGCAGAAAAATAAGATAAATGAGAGACGGAATTTCAGGTCACCCCTGAGAGGTGGGGATAGTTTACACCAAGGAAAAGAATCTGTGTCTCCAATTTCTAATAACATCCACTCCATTTGTCACATAGGATCTCTCACATGTGTTTGCTTCTCTCCATTAATCCTCACAACATAGTAATTTTCCTAATTTTACAGATGAAACAAGCTTAGAGTTGAAATCAAGTCCAAATTCTTTACTGTGTGTAACATTCAGGATCATCAAGTGATCTGAATTGAGCCTATTTTTCCAGCCTCCTCTTCAGTTGCTCTCAAGCCAAACTGGATTCACCCTTCTGGAACATAGCCTACTTCTTGACAGTCCCTCTATCTTAATTACCTTAAATACATTAACTGTCAAAATCCTTTTAAACCAAAGAAATACAGTATTTCCTGAGTTTTCTATAGTTTGCATGTATTTGTAATATGTGGGAAGACAAATGTCTGGATGAGGATGGGGGTGAGGCGATTACCATGAGAGGTGGGAGGCTGTGTGGGGGGAGACTAATGTATACATGGAGTGAGAATGGCCCAGAAAACTTGAAGAACATGAAGATACCTGGATTCTCTGGTACTGAAAATCAGATGTAAGTATTTTTGCTGGCAAGAGACGGTGAAAGCAAATCCCTGGTGGGCTGGGACAGGGCTGCAGGTGACTTTTCAAAATTCACGTTAGTTTGTTGTTGAGATGGAGTTTTGCCCTCGTTGCCCCAGCTGGAGTGCAATGGCACCATCTCAGTTCACTGCAACCTCCGCCTCCCGGGTTCAAGGGATTGTCCTGCCTCAGCCTCCTGAGTAGCTGCGATTACAGACATTCGCCACCACGCCTGGCTAATTTTGTATTTTTAGTAGAGATGGGGGTTTCTCCATGTTGGTCAGGCTGGTCTCGAACTCCCAACCTCAAGTGATCCACCCGCCTCAGCCTCCCAAAGTGCTGGGATTATAGGCATGAGCCGCTGCACCCGGCTTGTTTTTGTTTTTGTCACAGGGTCTCGCTCTGTTGCCCAGGCTGGAGTGCAGTGGTGCAATCTCAGCTCACTGCAACCTCCACTTCCTAGGTTCACGTGATTCTCCTGCCTCAGCCTCCTGAGTAGCTAGGATTACAGGTGTACACCACCATACCTGGCTAATTTTTGTATTTTTAGGAGAGGTGGGGTTTCACCATGTTGGTCAGGCTGGTCTGGAACTGCTGGCTTCAAGGGATCTGTCTGCTTTGGCCTCCCAAAGTGCTGGGATTACAGACATGAGCTACCATGCCCCACCCACATTAGTTTACTTTGTACTTCCCAATATATCCATGTTTTATCTTTCTTTTTTTCTATATATATATTTTTTTTTCATGTTTTAATGATAATAGCTAATGCTTCAGCAGCACTGAATATATGTCAGGTACTAGTCTAAATACTTTACATAGACTTTCAAACCCATAAGGCTTTACACAGAGGAAAGTGAAACCCAAAGAGGTTAAGTAACTTGCTAATATTATGCAGCCAGTAAGGGATGGAGCTAGGAAGTCTGACTTCAGAGAAGGTGTTCTTAATGACTGCGTTTTGATATTTAAAATTTAAAATATAAATTTCTGTTGAATAAAACTGACATTCCAGAAAGCTGCATTGTGTTTTATCCTGCAGTTTCATCACTTCTGTGTACCACCAGAGGTCTGCATAGTCTGGGTTGAAAACTGCTGATTTAAGGCTGGGCATGGTGGCTGACATGTGTAATCCCAGCATTTGTAATCCTTGACTCTGGGAGGTCGAGGCGGGTGGATCACTTAAGGTTCAGGAGTTTGAGACCAGCCTGGCCAACATGGCGAAATCCCAACTCTAGTAAAAATACGGAAATTAGCCAGGCATGGTGGCAGTCGCCTACAATTCCAGCTACTCGAGAGGCTGAGGCAGGAGAATCGCTTGAACCCAGGAGGCGGAGGTTGCAGTGAGCCAACATTGTGCCATTGCACTCCAGCCTGGGCGACCAGCAAAAGTCCATCTCAAAAAAAAAAAAAAAATTGCTGATTCATAGGACAGATTTGGGCCAGGTGTGATGGCTCAATTTTGTAAATCCAGTGATTTGGGAAGCCCAGGCAAGAGGATCATTTGAGCCCAGGAGTTAAAGACCAGCCTGGGTAACATAGTGAGACCCTGTCACTACAAAAAAACAAAAACAAAAAACACTTTTTTTCTTTTTTCTTTTTTTTTGAGATGGAGTCTTGCACTATCACCCAGGCTGGAGCGAAATGGTGCAATCTCGGCTCACTGAAACCTCTGTCCCGTGAGTTCACGTAATTCTCCTGCCTCAGCCCCAAGTAGCTGGGATTACAGGTGCACACCACCACGCTTGGGTAATTTTTTTTTTTTTTTTTTTTTTAGTAGAGATGGGGTTTCACTATGTTGGCCAGGCTGGTCTCGAACTCATGATCTGCCCACCTCGGCCTCTCAAAGTGCTAGGATTACAGGTGTGAGCCACTTTACCGGTAAATTTTTTTTCAGCCAGGCATGGTGGTGTGTACCTGTCTATAGTCCTAGCTACTCGGGAGGCTTAGGTAGGAGGATAACTTGAGCCCAAGAGTTGGAGGCTGAAGTGAGCAATGATTGCACCACTGCACTCCAGCCTGGGTGACAGAGTGAGGCTGTCTCTCTAAAAAACAGGACAGATTTGCCAACTTTTGGCCACAGTCCCAGAATAACATGTCCAAAGAGGAGATCTCAGTTCCCAGCACCCAATGACAGGATTGGCTTAGAGCCAGTGGCATTTCCTCTAAAACGTAAGACTCCTAGAAGGGCCAGTAGATAGCAAGTTTATCAGGAAATGAAGGCTCAGAGAGGGGAAGTCAGGGTTTCAAAGTTACAAAATAGCTGAGACGTGTGGCCACAGGTCTGGAAGACAGCCTAGCCAAAATCCTGCCATATTATTATTTTCTCCAGGGATTGGGAATGATTGTATGTGGGATATAAACATATTTTTTACAAAATAAAAGATAAATATTTTCTCCAGGGAACCTGTAGGAGGCAGATTTGAAAAGGACAAAAACCCTAGGTGTTTCAGGTAGATTCTAGAATAATATTGTAGATTCTGGATTATGTAAGTTGCAGTTGTCAAACACCAGGCACAAATTGGCTTTCTGCAACAGAAAAATTCATAAAAGCGTCATGTATGTTTGGATCCAGGATTCAACTGATGTCATCAAGAAAGTTTTGGCTGAGCATGGTCACTCACACCTGTAATTCAGCATTTTGGGAGGCCAAGGCAGAAGGATGACTTAAGCCTGAGTTCAAGATCAGCCTGGGCAACATAGACCCTGTCTCTACAAAGAAAAAAAAAAATTTTTTTTAATTAGCTGGGTGTGGGCTGGGTGTGGGCTGGGCACAGTGGCTCACGCCTATAATCCCAGCAGTTTGGGAGGCTGAGGCGGGCAGATCACCTGAGGTAGGGAGTTTGAGACCAGCCTGACCAACATGGAGAAACGCTGTCTCTACTAAAAATACAAAATTAGCCAGGCGTGGTGGCGCACGCCTGTAATCGCAGCTACTCAGGAGGCTGAGGCAAAAGATCACTTGAACCCGGGAGACAGAAGTTTTGGTGAGCCGAGATCACACCATTGCACTTCAGCCTGGGCAACAAGAGTTAAATGCCATCTCAAAAAAACAAACAAAACTAGCTGGGTGTGGTGGTATGCACCTGTAGTCCCAGAAACTCTGGGGGCTGAGGTGGGAGGATCACTTGAGCCCAGAAGGCAGAGGCTGCAGTGAGTCATGAACACACAATTGCACTCTAGCCTGGGTGACAAAGCAAAACTCTGTCTCAAAAAAGAAATGTCTACTGATCTCTTGACCTTTTTTCCTTTTGAGACAAAGTCCCTGTTGACCAGGCCAGAGTGCAGCCTCAAACACCTGGGCTCAAGGAATCTTCCAGCCTCAGCCTCCTGAATAGTTGGGACTACAGGCATGCACCACCATGCCCAGCTAATTTTTAAAAATTTTTGTAGAGATGGATCTTGAATTCCTGGGCTCAAGTGATCCCTCTGCCTCCACCTCCCAAAGCACTGGGATTACTGGCATTAGCCACTGTAGCCAGGCGTTTCTTGATTCTTCTGCATTTCCTTCATTGTCAGCTAAATTATTCCCAAAAGATGGCAAAATGGCCACCAAGACCTCCAACTGTATAACTTACTTGGTTACCAACCCAGAGGGGAATAAAAATTTCCTTCCCAATAGTTCTATTGAAGATCCTAGGATTGCATCTCAGTTGGGCTGACAGGTCACTAATCCCCTTTTACCCCGCAACAACCCCAACCAGTCAGTCACTAGCCTGAGGAGGCAGGGATATTGGAATGCTTTGATTTGCCAAGCCTGTGTCTTCTGCCCACAAAGGAAATGCAAAGTAAGGCAACCCCACCAAACCACACCGACTGAGAGACTCAGAGGAAGAGTAGTTCCCCAAAGGAAAAATCAGTGTTCTTTTTTTTTCTTTTAACTTGTCTGTAAAAATCAGTGTTGTTACTAGAAGGAGGAAGAATAGCTGCGGAGCAGGCAAAATCAGGAGTCCACCACTACAAGGTGGGCTGCAGCCACAGGTAATGGGCAGGTCACATTCATGGCAATCCGTACAGTGGACTTGCTCCCTACCTTTTTTTTCTTGAAACAGGGTCTCACTCTGTCACCCAGGATGAATGCAGTGGTGCAATCGTCTCACTGTCATCTCAAACTCCTGGCCTCAAGTGATTTATCTCCCCTTAGCCTCCCTAATAACTAGGATTACAGGCAGGCACCCACCATGCCTGGCTAATTTTTTGTAGAGACGGGGTCTCCCTATGTTGCCTGGGCTGGTCTCAAATTCCTGGGCTCAACTGATCCTCCCACCTCAGTCTCCCAAAGTGTTGAGATTACACGCATGAGCCACTTCGCTCAGCCTCTATCAGAATTTCTATGGATGGAAGAAAGAAATCCCAGTCCTGGTTTCTTCTTTGCTTGTTGAGCCAGGGATAGTCATTTTCCACCCCCTGGGCCACTTTTCCCCCCTGAAGGGAAGGACCGACTTGGTGTAAAATGTCATAATTTAAAAATATACATCCATTGAATTGGACTCCATATTTCCATTTGGGCAGGCTAAATACCTTGGAGTCATCCTTTTCTCTTTCTCACATACTCCTATCCATTTTGTCAACAGGTCCTGTTTTTTTTTTTTTTTTTTTTGAGATGGGGTCTTGCTACATTGCCCAGGCTGAAGTGCAGGGGCACTATCATGGCTCACTGAAGCCTCAAGTTCCCAGGACTGAAGTGATCCTCACACCTCAGCCTCCCAAGTAGTTGGGACTACAGGCACATGCCACCACACTTGGCTCATTTAAAATTTTTTTTTTGTAGACACAGGGTCTCACTTTGTTGCCCAGGCTGATCTTGAACTGCTGGGCTCAAGCAATCTCCTCACCTCAGCCTCCCAAAGTGCTGGGATTACAGCATGAGCCACCACACTCATCCCAACAGATCCTGTAGACTTTACCTTAAAATTCAGAATTCAACCATGTCTCACCATCTCCCTCAACCTTGTGCAAACCATCAACATCTCTTGCTAAGATCATTGCCACAGCCTCCTTCCTGGTCTCCCCTGCTTCCACCCTGGTGTCCCTGGCAGTTTATTTTCACCACACAGTAGCTCGGCATCTCATTCAAAGTAAAAGCCACACAGCCCTAAATGATCTATCCCTTCTCATGTCCTACTCTTATATCTATGCCACACTGGGCTCCTTGTTATTTCTTAACCCACCCTCTTGGCTGGGGGCAGTGGCTCATGCCTGTAATCCCAGCACTTTGGGAGGCCGAGTGGGTCACTTGAGGTCAGGAGCTCAAGATCAGCCTGGCCAACAAGATGAAACCCCATCTCTACTAAAAAATACAAAAATTAGGCCAGGCATGGTGGCGCACACCTGTAACCCCAGCATTTTGGGAGGCTGAAGTGGGTGGATCATTTGAAGTCAGGAGTTCGAGACCAGCCAGGCCAACATGGTGAAACCCCGCCTCGTAAAAATAGAAATACCTGCCTCTTGGCAGGGAATGGTGGCAGGCACTTGTATTCCCAACTACTTGGGAGGCTGAGGCAGAAGAAACCCTTGAACCCAGGAGGTGGAGGCTGCAGTTAGCAGAGATTGCACCACTGCACTTCAGCCTGGGCAACAGAGAGGAGACTTCAGTCTCAAAACAAAAAACAAACAAACAAAAATTAGCCGGGTATGGTGGCACATGTCTGTAATCTCAGCTATGCGGGAGGCTGAGGCAGAATTGCTTGAACCCAGGAAGCAGAGGCTGTAGTAAGCCAAGATTGCTCCACTGCACTCAAGCCTGGGCAACAGGGTGAGCCTCCATCTCAAAAAAATAAAAGAAAAAGTAAAACAAAATAAATAAACAAATACACCCTCTTGCCTGAGGGCCCTTGCACTAACTATTCCCTCTGCCTGGAATGCCCCCTTTCTCCAGAAATCTCACAACTGACTCACTCATTTCCTTCTTGTGTTTACTCAAGTCAACTCTGAAGCCTACTCTGCCTGTCCTATTTAAAACTGCAACCCCATCCCCCCTTTCCTGTTTTTCCTCCACACCAATCATTCCTTTCTAATATACTACAGAATTTACTAATTTTGTTCCTATCTCCTCCCACTTGACTTAAGCTCTGTGACTAGCTATTAATGAAATATCTACTAATTCATTCAATTAATTGAATACTAATAGATGCCAAGCACTGTGCTAAGCAATGGAGTTACAAGTTGACTAAAACTGCTTACAGGTCTGTGAGGGATGAAATCCTAATGATAATAAATGCAGCTCATTTAGCGAATGCTTCTCGAAACATCCTGACGACACTAACACTGACTAAAACATTCCGGGCCGGGCGCGGTGGCTCACGCCTGTAATCCCAGCACTTTGGGAGGCTGAGGCGGGCGGATCACAAGGTCAGGAGATCGAGACCATCCTGGCCAACACGGTGAAACCCCCGTCTCTACTAAAAATACAAAAATTAGCCGGCTGTGGTGTGGTGGCGTGCGCCTGTAGTCTCAGCTACTTGGAAGGCTGAGGCAGGAGAATCCCCTGAACCAGGGAGGCGGAGGTTGCAGTGAGCCGAGATCGCGCCACTGCACTCCAGCATGGGCGACAGAGCGACACTGTCAAAAAAAAAAAAAAAAAAAAGACTCGGTTCTGCATGCACTATCTCATTTAACCCTGACCGAAACCTACATGGTGAGTATCAAGAGCCTCATAGTAAAGCGTAAAAAAACAAGATTTCAAGGCTGGGAAACGGCAGAGTCTGGATTTGAACCACGGTGTTAACAATGAGAATGGAGACTAGCGTCAAATGTGAGAAATATTTAGGACGTAGGCTCACAAAGACTAAGGCAATTATCGGATGTGGGGGGCCGAGGGAGAGGGGGAAGTGACTCCTGGGTTTTGACTGGAGTGGACCACAGCGCAGTGAGGCCTAAGAGAAGAATGAAGTGCGACGTGGGGCTGCGCTGGAGGTGCCCGCCAGCCGCTCAGGGATCTGGTCCATCTCCAGGTTATCAGAAAGGCGGCTCCGCAAACTCCCCCGCACGCCGCCGCCCCAGACCTTGCGATTCTGGGAGAAGACACGCACGGGAAGAGCAGGAGGTGGGTTCCGTTCCCCTCCCTCTAGAGTCTCTTCAGCAACAGCTGCAGGAAGGGCGTGGGGGACCGCGAGACAAAGAGCACGCCGGCACCGCCTTTGTCCGAGCGGGCCCTTTAAGAGGCGCGCGCCAGCTTCCAGCCCGCCTTGTATGCAAATGTAGCGGCGCGGCGGGAGCGCGCGGCTGATACCCGGGACTGGGCTGGGGCGGTTAGTCCTCTCCCGGCCGCCGTCGCCTCCGACATATTGCCCGTAGGAGCTGCGGCGGCGAAGCGGAGAGCGCCGGGGGGAGGAGATGGGTGAGCAGAGCGGTTCAGGCTCGGCCCGGCAACGAGCGGGTGCGCGGGTTAGGATGGCCAGGCTGCTAATTGCTGCCCCACGCGGACAGAAGCCCGGCGACGGGAGGGGGAGGGGGATGCGGGCGCAAACGGGATCCGCCCCCTCCTGTCGTTTTGCGGGGTTGGGCCTCTGTTGTGGGGGCGGGACATTGGGGTGGTGGGCGGGGCTTTTAAGATGAAGGCCTGTGAGGGCTTGGGCTTTGGTGAGGACCCGCTGGTCGGGGTTAGAAGGGGGGGCGGACTTACCAGTGGGCTGGCTTCAGCGCTAAGGGCGGAGCTTCTGGGCTTGGGGCGCTAGTGCGGGCGGAGTTTCTGGGCTGGAGGGGCTTACACTGGGGGTGGTGCGGCGAGGAGACTTAGACTGAGGGAGCCTATTCTGGAGTGGGGCTTCTGGGCTGAGAGGACTTTTATTGGCTTGTTCTGGAGCGGGGTTTCTCGGCTGACAGTTGTGTGTAGGCGGAGCTTCTGGGCTGAGGGGCTTTATGTGGGTGCAGAGCTTCTAAAGAGAGGAGAGTGGGTGTGGGCACAGCTTCTGGACTAAGGGTGTTTGTGTGGGATTTTCTAAGCCAAGTATAATAGCGTATGAATAGAGCTTCTGGTCTGGGGGTTTGTGGAGGGCAGAGCTCCCCCGCCAGGTACTTTTTAGAGACTCGTGGAGGTTTGTAATTTTGGGCATACATCCAGGCCCAAAATTGGCTCTGAAGTCTGGGAAACGCTTCCGAGCTGAGATGCTGTGGGCATGGGATGTATGTGAATGGCGGCTGCTGTGTTACTGTGAAGAGGTTTGAACAGGTTATAACTTTTAATATATATGTACACATATATATATAAATTTAAAATATATATGTGTGTGTGTGTGTATATATATATATATATATATGTATTTTTTTTAATAGAGACGGGGTTTCGCCATGTTGCCCAGGCTGGTCTCCAACTCCTGGCCTGAAGCGATCCTCCCACCTCGGCCTCCCAAAGTGCTGAAATTACAGGTGTGAGCCACCACGCCCAGCCAGGCTGTGACTTTTTTAGGTGCCAGCTTTGTGCAGAACTGTGTGCAAAGTGGTACATGGGAGCTTGGTCTAGACTACTCAGCCTAGTAGGTCCAAGTTTTTGGTCCACAACCACAGCATTCTCCCAGCCATATCCTTGATCCTTTATTCAGGCCCTGGATCCTGCTCATGAGATACCAGGATGCCCACTGAGCTGAATTATGGGGCTCTGGAGGAAAAAACTGTCCCAAAGGTACCCAGAGTTATAGGCCTCCAGAAACTTATGTCTGAATGGGCCCCAATGTGTACCAGAGCTGAGACCACAAGACCCAGCCACGATACTGTGATACAGTATAAGCTGAGTTTCCTAATGTGTAAAAAACCTACCTTGCTGGGTTAATTCACTCATCAACATATACTTGCTGGGCACTGTGGTAGGGGATATAGCAGTGAAAAAGAGAAGGTAACTGACCTCATTGACCTTCCATTGTAATGGGACAGACAAGCAATAAGCATGTTAACAAATGAGTATGGTAATTTCAGAGAGTGAATTGTGGTGGAAAAAAAAATAGAAATTGCAGAGAGAGTGATGGGGAGAGTTACTTCAAAATGTCAGAAATGGTACCTATGCAACAATCCTGCATGTTCTGCACATGGACCCCAGAACCTAAAGTGCAATAAAATATATATATTAAAAAAAAAAAAAGTCGGAAATGGTAGTCAGGGGAAGGGCTTTCCAGATAGGATATAGCAAGTGCAAGAGGTAATAATGAGCTTGCTTGCTGAGGAAAGAAAGATCAAGATGTTTAGAGCATGGGGCTGGGGGTAGAGGCTGGGCGTCAGGTAGAGAATGATAGGGGATGAAGTTGAAGATATAGGAAGGGGCCAGATCATAGATCTCAGTGAGGATTAAATGAAAAAATGGGATACTAGGTGACTGGTAGCCAGTATCGTTGTTATCCTTGATATATGCTCCCTAGCTTGAGGCTCTATTTTATGTTGAGCCCCACAGGAGGACGAAGAGGTCCCAACAGGACATCTTACTGTCGAAATCCGCTCTGTGAGCCCGGATCCTCAGGGGGCTCTGGTGGAAGCCACACTTCCAGCGCATCAGTGACCAGTGTTCGTTCCCGCACCAGGTAAACCACCTCTCTGACTCGCCCCTCACTGTGGCCTCACAGCAACAGTGTGGAGAGGGCTCTCTCTGGATTCTAAGATGTGATATCCTAGATGCCAGTGGGGGCTTAGAGGGGAGTGAGCAGCAGAAAGACCCAGAGGGAGCTCAGTTGAGGGCGATCACATGGACAGATGCAGTGGGACATGGTAGAATAAATCCAAAGGCCCGGATTCTAATTACAATTCTGCTCCAGATTTGCTGATGGTTTAGACAAGTTGCCTCCCGTCTCTGGGCCTCCTTCTTCTGCAAGATGGACCTAATAATTCTTTCTCTCCTAGGGGGTGTTGGAAGACCTGAATAAGATTAGGGATAGGAAAAGGCTTTGTCGGGTCCCTTTGTCTGAAAAGCAGCATTAGGAAGACTCTGTCTTTGCCATGAGCTGCTTTTCTGATCTTACCCCACAATCCTTTGCCTCAGAAGCCCTTCCTGGTAGGATTCTCAGGTCAGCTCCTGATGTTGTTCCCTCTCCACTGCCAGGAGCAGTTCTGGAGCAGGCCTCTCCAGCCCCCCTCTGGCCACCCAAACGGTTGTGCCTCTACAGCACTGCAAGATCCCCGAGCTGCCAGTCCAGGCCAGCATTCTGTTTGAGTTGCAGCTCTTCTTCTGCCAGCTCGTAGCGCTCTTTGTCCACTACATCAACATCTACAAGACAGTGTGGTGGTATCCACCTTCCCACCCGCCCTCCCACACCTCCCTGGTAGGTACCCAACAAGGGTGTGTGTGTGTGTGTGTGTGTGTGTTCTTTTGGTTTCAATTTAGCATAGCCTGCTAGGCACCATTGTGCACTTGTCTCCATGCTGAACATGGGGAAGGTGCTGAAGGAACTGGAATCTGATGATTCACTGAATACTCCTAGTGTGTTCAGTACCACATAGGGCACTGTAATTGTATTGGAGAGGAATCTGACACAGATTTTGCCTGAAGGAGCTCAGAGTCTTTTTTTTTTGGAGACGGAGTTTCGCTGTTACTGCCCAGGCTGGAGTGCAGTGGCACAATTGTGGCTCACTGCAACCTCTGCCTCCTGAGTTCAAGCGATTCTCCTGCCTCAGCCTCCTGAGTAACTGGGATTACAGGTATATGCCACCACGAGTCCGGCTATTTTTGTATTTTTAGTAGAGACAGCGTTTCACTATGTTGGTCAGAGTAGTCTCCAACTCCTAACCTCAAGTGATCCACCCGCCTCAGCCTCCCAAACTGCTGGGATTACAGGCATGAGCCATCACACCTGGCCAGGAGCTCGGAGCCTTAATCCAGTAGTGTAGATGAACCACGGGCATGCATGAGTGTTTCAAGGGGAGTAAAGACTCAGTGCAGAAACAGTATAGGGACAGGGCCATGGGTGAGCGGAGCAAGAGGGCTCACATACCACTCTCTTATCCCCAGGGACTGTCCCACTTCCCTTCTCGGGGTCCTGTTCTACTCCTCTAGGTAATTTCCTGGCCTGACTCAGCTGGAGGCCGATGAAGGTCAGAGAATGGGGACAGTCTCTGTGGAAAGAAATGGGCAGGGGGGAGGTGGGTATGAAACCTGTGTATGGGCCAGGGGCCCACATGACCCCCAGGCCTCTGCCCCCTGACAGAACTTCCACCTGATCGACTTCAACTTGCTGATGGTGACCACCATCGTTCTGGGCCGCCGCTTCATTGGGTCCATCGTGAAGGAGGTGATTGGGTCCTAGAGGCTAGCCAGGGACTTTGGGATTCCCCTTTTCCCCTGGGGGATGCTAAGGAGACATGCCCAGCCCTTCAGCCTTGGGGTATTTCCTTGGGGGATCCTATTGTACTTGGTCAAAGAACATTAGTTATATCCCATCAGCTCTTGGAGTTTACTGGGCATCAAAGAGAAGGATTTACCTTGCCAGGTTCTGCCCAGCCTGCTGTGTGCCACCTCTCCCTGGGTGGGATCACAGGTCATGCTGGGTGGGATTTGGGCACAGCCCCTTCGGCCTCCATCCAAGGCCCCATCCCGTCCTATCTTGCCCTGACCCAGGCTTCTCAGAGGGGGAAGGTCTCCCTCTTCGCTCCATCCTGCTGTTCCTCACCCGCTTCACCGTTCTCACGGCAACAGGCTGGAGTCTGTGCCGATCCCTCATCCACCTCTTCAGGACCTACTCCTTCCTGAACCTCCTGTTCCTCTGCTATCCGTGAGTACCCTTCACTTCAACCCTCATTGCCCAGCACTTGGCCCCTCACCTCTGCCCTGACCATGGCTGGCTCACCAGGCCTCCCCCAGATCGGAGGCAGGCAGCAACATCGTCTCACATTGTCTGATGACTTCCACTGAGGTCAGGATAATTAGCCTTTCTTTGCAGAAGAAACTGAGGTGGCATAATTTACCCAGCTCTCACTATGGGGGAGGTCAGAATGGGACTCATATCTGCATACATGTCCCAAAGGAACATTCCCAAGAGGGAATGCATGGGGTTTGTCTCCCTCACTCTTCCTTTCCCCTCTCTCTAGTTCTTTCCTTTCTCTGTGTCTCTCTTTGTGTATCTCAGTGTTTGTGTAATCTCTTGGTATCTCCCCGAGTCTGTGCCTGCAAACAGCTGCACGGTTGCATGTCTCTGTATGGGTGTCTATGCATGAAGCATGTGTGTGTGTCTGCATATGCATGTGTGTATGTCTTTGTATCTGTTTTTGCTCTCTTTCTCCATCTCACCAGACCCCAGATGGTTGAGGATGGAGAGAGTGTGTCAGGGATGTGCCCAGGACTGCTCCTTTCTGGCCTTGCATCAGGGAGAGCTTTGGTGAGATGTTCGATCTGGCTGCTTCTGGGGGACGCTTCTGGCTATCTGAGCATTTACAGTCATTTCCCAACCCCCAGGTTTTCTGGTTCACAAAATTCCTCAAGCTGGGTCAATGCTGGTCTCTGGGAAGCTTCAAAGCTGGCACCTCTCCCTTTCCACTCTGCATGATGAAAAAAGCACTGGCATGGGAGCCCTGTCACACTTGCTTCGATTATATCTACTTTTTAATTATAAGAGGAACACATGGCCAGGCGAGGTAGCACAAACCTTTAATCCCAGCACTTTGGGAGGCTGAGGAGGGCAGATTGCTTGAGTCCAGGGGTTTGAGACCAGCCTGGGCAACATGGCGAAACCCTGTCCACTAAAAGCACAAAAAACTAGCCGGGTATGGTGATGCATGCTTGTAGTTCCAGCTACTTAGGAAGCTGAGGTGGGAGAATCACCTGAGCTTGGGTGCAGTCAGCTGAAATCGTGCCATTGCACTCTAGCCTGGGCAACTGGAGTGAGGTCCTGTCTCAAAAAAAAAAAAAAGTGACGTGTGTCTTATAAAAACATTAAACTTTACAGAACCTTTTAACCTGGAAAAAGGAAGTCCCATATAGTCTTATTCCCCCAGAAATCCATTACTGGCAGCATATTTTCTGAAATATTTTCTATGCAAGTACATACACATGCAGGGTTTTTTTGTTTGTTTGTTTTTGAGACAGAGTCTTGTGTCACCCAGGCTGGAGTGCAATGGTGCTATCTTGGCTCACTGTAACCTCTGCCTCCTGGGTTCAAGCAATTCTCCTGCCTCAGCCTCCAAAGTAACTGGGATTACAGGTGCCCACCACCACGTCTGGCTACTTTCTGTATTTTTAGTAGAGATGGGGTTCCACCATGTTGGCCAGGCTGGTCTCAAACTCCTGACCTCAAATGATCTGCCCACCTCATCCTCCCAAAGTGTTGGGATTACAGTCATGAACTACCATGCCTGGCCACATGCAATTTTTTAAAAAACAAAAATGGTATTATGCTATCCATGATGTAGAATTTACCATATTTTTCACTTAATCATATAACTTGGATATTTTTCTGTGGCAATACATATGGGTCTGTCTCATCATTTTATTTTATCTTAGAAATGAGGGTCTTGCTGTATTGTCCAGGCTGACGTGCAGTGGCTATTGATAGGTCTGTTCCCACTACTGATCAGCACAGGAGTTTTGACCTGTTCTATTTCTAACCTGGGCCAGTTTATTCCCTCCTTAGGCAACCATGTGGTCCCCCACTCCCGGGAGGTCACCATATGGATGCTGAACTTTGATACAAGCACCTCACTGGCACAGCACATTATAGCCTAGAACTCCCCGGCTCAAGTGATCTTCCCACCTCAGCCTCCTAAGTAGCGGGACTATAGGCATGTGCCACCACACCCAGCTGCCTCATTTCTTCAATGGCCTCATAGTATTACATGTTACAGAATATTCACAATTTATCTGTCTTCTATTGGCAGACTTTTAAGTTGTTCCTAGCTTTTCCTTACTTATAACAATGAGTCAGGAAACACTTTTTTGCATATATCTTTACATATGTGTCCAATATTTCTGCTCAGTAGATTCCCAGAAGAATTACTAAACCAAAAAATGTATTCCTTTACATTGTCTGTAGATATTAACAAATTGCCCTTCGAAAGGGTTGTACGGGTTGGCAACTTAAGAGTTGCCTTAGGCCTGGCGCGGTAACTCACGCCTGTAGTCCCAGCACTTTGGGAGACCAAGGCAGGCAGATCACCTAAGGTCAGGAGTTTGAGACCAGCCTGACCAACATGGAGAAACACAATCTCTACTAAAAATACAAAATTAGCCGGGCATGGTGGTGCATGCCTGTAATCCCAGCTACTCAGGAGGTTGAGGCAGGAGAATCACTTGAACCTGGGAGGCGGAGGTTGCAGTGAGCCAAGGTGGTGCCATTGCACTCCAGCCTGGGCAACAAGAGTGAAACTCCGTATCAAAAAAAAAAAAAAAAAAAAGAGTTGCCTTAATTTGACAGTTTATGGTTACTGCCTGGTGAATCTCTTCTCCCTGGGTGCAGATAACACCCAATGTCCACATTATGCTTTATTTTTTATTCAATTTAAAGATATTAATTGGCCAAATATAATCATATTGTGAAAAATTAAATCCAATAGTGCTAAAAAGCTTATAATGAAAACCATTGCTGGGCACATAGCTCATGCCTGTGATCTCAGTGACTTGGGAAGCTGAAGTGAGAAGATCGCTTTAGCTGGGGAGTTTGAGGCCAAAGTGAGCCATAATCACACCAGTGCACTTCAGCCTGGACAACAGAGTGAGATCCTGGCTCTAAAAATGAATAAATAGAGAAACATTAACCTCCAACCCCGCCCTCCAGATTTTTAGTCCCACTCTTCAATAGCTGTCTCTTTTTCTTTTTCTTTTTTTTAACTTTCTGGGTGAGTTTTTTTTTTTTTTTTTTTCCTTTGGTAAATGATTCTCCTGCCTCAGTCTCCCAAGTAGCTGGGACTACAGGCGTGCACCACCATATCTGGCTAATTTTTATATTTTTAGTAGAGATGGGGCTTCACCATGTTGGCAGGTGATTTGCCCACTTCGGCCTCCCAACTTACTGGGATTACAGGCATGAGCCACCGCACCTGGCCTGTTTATTCTTTTTAAAAATTTATTTATTGGCCATTTTTTTAAATTGATTTTAGAATTAGGTAATAGGTTTACATAGTTAAAATTCAGAAGGCATAAAAGAATGTACTGTGAAAAAGTCTCCCCTTGACTGCTGCCTCCCAGCCACCCAGTTTCCTTTCTAAGAGGTAATCATCAATGTTTTTGATTTCTTGAATATCCTGGAAACAATTGTTCTATGCATGTACAAACATATCACATACACACATATGCAAGTATATATTGATTCCCTGCAGTGACAGATGATTTGGCTCACCATCCCATTGTTGCTGTTCACAGTAATTGATAGCTTTTAATATTTTTAATTTTCTATTGGTTATTTTTGTCAATAGTATAAGTATGCCTCTACTTTTTTTTTTTCCATCAGCAGTAGTCAATATCTTGAATCCTTTTTATGTAAGACAAGAATATTAGGCACCCTACCCAACCACTTTTCCTTCCCTCTTCCTCTTTTCACTTCCTGGCAGCTGTATTTTCGCTTTCATATTGTCAAGCTTGACATTCACATTCTCCTGTGTAACCACATTTAAGCCTTCCATTCTTTGTCTAAGCCTGATTCTGAAAATAAAAAACCAATTAAGTGGCTTTGATATGATGATGTGTATGAAAATATAATTCACTGCAGGGCCCAGTAATACGTGTGAATGATCTTTCTTTCTTTCTTTCTTTCTTTCTTTCTTTTTTTTTTTTGAGAAGGAGTCTCACTCTGTCGCCAGGCTGGAGTGCAGTGTCGCGATCTCGGCGCACTGCAACCTCTGCCTCTCAGGTTCAAGCAATTCTGCCTCAGCCTCCTGAGTAGCTGGGACTACAGGCACATGCCACCACGCTCTGCTAATTTTTGTATTTTTAGTAAAGACGGTATTTCGCCGTGTTGGCCAGGATGGTCTCGATCTCTTGACCTTGTGATCCGCCCGCCTTGGACTCCCAAAGTGCTGGGATTACAGGTGTGAGCCACCGCCCCAGCCTGTAGATGATATTTCTTCTCTGTAGTTACAGAGTTACAGTCTTAGACCTCTTTATTTATTCATTTTTATGTATTTATTTTTGAGATGGAGTCTCGGGTCTTGGTCTGTCACCAGGCTGCAGTGCAGTGGTGCAATCTCAGTTCACTGCAACCTCTGCCTCTCAGGTTCAAGCAATTCTCCTGCCTCAGCCTCCCAAGTAGCTGGTATTACAGGTGCACACCAACATGCCCAGCTAATTTTTTGTATTTTTAGTAGAGACGCCTTTTACCACGTTGGCTAGGCTGGTCTCAAACTCCTGACCTCA
Source organism: Ateles fusciceps (assembly GCA_036589455.1). NCBI lineage: Eukaryota > Metazoa > Chordata > Mammalia > Primates > Atelidae > Ateles > Ateles fusciceps. Next base: position 3,797,610 of record JAZHEH010000733.1, read on the forward strand.
AGTGATCCGCCAGCTTTGGCCTCCCAAAGTGCTGGAGGGAGCCACCATGCCCAGCCAGGAACATTTTTTAAAATGACCTCTTTTTTTTTCTTACTGATCCTTATAAAATGACCTCTTTAAAGGACCTGTACGCCCAGCTACTCAAGAGGTACAAGAATCTCTTGCACCCAGGAGGCAGAGGTTGCAGTGAGCTGAGATCATGCCACTGCACTCCAGCCTGGGCAATAGAGCAAGACCCTGTCTGAGAGGAGAGAGAGAGAGAGAGAGAGACACACACAGACACACACACCCCACACACACACACACACACACACACACACACACGTGTTCCTAGTGTCCAGGTGAAGTGGTAGAGCAAGACCCTGTCTGGGGGGAGAGAGAGAGAGAGAGAGAGAGAGACACACACACACACACACACACACACACACACACACTGTTCCTAGTGTCCAGGTGAAGTGGTAGAGCAAGACCCTGTCTGAGAGAGAGAGAGAGACACACAACAGGCACACACACACACACACAGTGTTCCTAGTGTCCAGGTGAAGTGGTTTCTCTTTTCTTACATTCTATCAACGACTTAAAATCATAGCACATTTTAGTTTGCTTCTTTCTTATGTGGCTTTTTATTTTTCTTGGACTTTCTAATTGACTTTCTTTTTTCTTACTGACAAAAGAATGACGAGCCTTCATATCCTCAAGTTTATCCAGCCTCTCAGTCATACTGCCTGTTGCCTGGAGTCCATTTCCTTCTCCCCCACTTCCCCAACAAAGACATCCCTCCTGGAGCCCTTCCTTCTGCTGCTGCGGTCTGGAGTGGTTGCTCTTTAGGTCTACTGTACAGCTCTCAGCCTGGGACTTCCCTTCTCTGCCCTCCTGGGTTGGATCCCCTGTTTCCTGAATCCCATGTCTTCTTCTTTCTTGGTTTTCTTATTTTGCTGGAGTAAATTATCAGGTAATTTCCTGAACAGTGGGTATGTTGGAGGTGTATACATTCTGAGTCCTTGCATGTCTTAAAAGTGCCTTTATTCTGCCCTCATACTTGATTGATGGTTTGGCTGAATGTAGATTTCTAAGTTCAAATTCACATTCTCAGAACGTTTGCGGTTATTATTACATTGTCTCTAGTATCCAGTGTTGCTAGTGAGAAGTCTGATGCCAGTTTGAGTTTGATTCCAATTCTTTTGTAGATGACTGGTTTTTTCCTTTCTGAAAGCATTGAGGAATATTCTGTTTATCTTTTGATTACTTGAAATTTCACAAGATGTGTCTGTTGTGGGACTTTTGTCATTCATCCTGTTAGTACTCTAGGACTTTTTTAACCTGGAGTTTTGAGTACTTTAGTTGGGGAAACTTTCCTATGTTATTTCTCTGATAATGTCTTCCTCTCAATTTTTTCTGTTCTCTCTGGATTTCTGTTCATTAGATGGTAGACCTCCTAGATTGGTCATCTTTTTCTTCTATATTTCTCTCAGATTTAACCTCTCTCTCTCTCTCTCTGTCTCTCTCTCTCTCTCTCTCTCTCTCTCTGTATGTGCATTGCCTTTGGAGAGATTTCCTCAGCTTTATCTTCTAGCTTTTTTACTGAGATTTTTTTCAGCAATCGTATTTTTCGTGTCTAAGACCTCTACATTTTCTGATTGTTCTTTTCTCATAGCGTACTATTCTTGTTTTAAAATTCTCTTATTTTCCTCAATTTTGTCTTTTCACTGGGGTCATTTTTTCTGTTTCATGCTACTTGTTTTCCAAGTATAGGTAGCTTCTTTGCTTGTCTATTTATATGTAAGAATGAAGGACTGAGTAGCAGGAGTGCATTTTCTTTCCCTCTGTCATTGTTGAAGGCGGCAGGAGCTTTGACTGGAAGCTCTAAGTACATGGGCAGGGCACACCAGCTGGCAAGCTTTGCTTTGAGGACGAGTGAGTGCAGTGCTGGTTGTTAGACTTTGAGCCTCCACAGGCCAGAAAGGGAGTGGTGGGGGTGTTCCTCTAAGATATCCCCATTAGAGACCTCAGTTCTCTAACAGTTGATTAAATTTCTTTGGAAAAGAATCCTTCAGGGTGTGTTATATGAGGTGAGTAGGGGAATAAAGGAACTGAGTCTTATAAACATGGGTCATTGTTTAATCCCATTTATTCAGCCCTGCTCCTCACTTCATCTTCTATTAAATGTGCCCACTTCAAGCCAGAGTCTTGAGTCACTCTGGCTAGATAAGCTCCCACCTCCAGTCCAGTTCTCTCATGGCATATTCTAGACCTGTGCCATCCAATTGAATAGCTACTAGCCCCCTGTGGTTATTGAGCACATGAAATAGGCAAGTCTGAGTTGAGATGTGCTCTAAGTGTAAAATACACACGGATTCTGAACACTCAGTACACACACAAAAGAAGGCTGGGCACGGAGGCCCGTGCCTGTAATCCCAGCACTTTCGAAGACTGAGGGCAGGCATATTGCTTGAGCTCAGGAGTTTGAGACCAGCCTGGGCAACTTAGCAAAGTGCCATCTCTACCAAAAATACAACAATTAGCTGGGCATAGTAGCCTGCACTTGTAGTCCCAGCTACTTGGGAGGCTGAGGTGGGAGGACGGCTTGACCCCAGGAGGCAGAGATTGCAGTAAACAGATTGTATCACTGCACTCCAGCCTGGGAAACAGAGCCAGACCCTGTCTCAAAAAAAAAAAAAGAGAGAGAGAGAGAGACAGCAAGGCTGGGCACAGTGTACACCTGTAATCCCAATACTTTGGGAGGCCAAGGCAGGGTGGATTGCTTGAGCCCAGGAGTTTGAGAGCCTGGGCAACATAGCAGAACATATTACCAGCCTGGGCAGCATGGCAGAACCCTGTCTCTACAAAAAATATAAAAATCAGTTGGGCATGGTGCATGCACCTGTAGTCCCAGCTACTCAAGAGGTCAGAGAATTGCTCCCAAACAGCTGGGACTACAGGTGCATGCCACCTCCTGAGCCTAGGAGGTTGAGGCTGCAGTGAGCCGTAATCACACCACTGCCCTCCAGCAGCCTGGGTGACACAGCAAGACCCTGTCTTAATAAAAGAAATGAAAGTAAAACATCTCAAAATATTCATTATATGTTAAAGTGATAGTATTTGCATGTAATGAGTTAGGTAAAATAGAATTTTAAAATTAATTCCATCTCTTTTTTAATGTGGCTACTGGAAAATTTTAAATTATGTGACTCATATTCTTTTTTTTTTTTTTTTGAGACGGAATTTCGCTCCTGTTGCCCAAGCTGGAGTGTAATGGCACGATCTTGGCTCACTGCAACCTCCATCTTCCGGGTTCAAGTGATTATCCTGCTTCAGCCTCCCAAGTAGCTGAGATTACAGGCGTGTGCCACCATGCCCGGCTAATTTTGTATTTTTAGTAAAGACGGGGTTTCTCCATGTTGGTCAGGCTAGTCTTGAACTCCCGACCTCAGGTGATCTGCCCGCCTCGGCCTCCCAAAGTGCTGGGATTATAGGCATGAGCCACTGCACCCAGCTGTGACTCATATTTCTATTGGAAAGCGCTGGTCTAGACGATGGCTGCTGCTTCATCTGTCAACATGTCTTTATCTGCTTTCTAAATTTGTCAGAATCATTTGTGCACTGATGACCCTCACTCCGATTTTTTTTTTTTTTTTTTTTTTTTTGACTGATACAGATTTATTTTCCATTTTGATACACTCACATGTAGGGTAGAGGAGATGGGAGGGAATTTGCTATCGTGCATATGAAGCTGCTTCTAACTTTTAACCTGTCGGAGCAGTCTGCCACCAAATAATTTAATTGATCATAGGATCTGTCTGCAGTCCTTCTTAGAGACAAAGCCAGGGAGATGCTTTAAGTTTAAGGTAGAGACCCTTGTATGTTCACATAGATGCCCCCACCTCCTCATTACCACAAGATACCCTGAAGAGTATTTTGGGAATCCCATTTTAGTCTTTTTACCTGTCTCTGTAGAATCACTGGCCTCTTCCTTTTCTAATCAAAGTTCTATTGGTCATCTATTCTGGGCCGGAAACTATGCTAGGGGTTGTTGTAGGACTAAAGAGAATATTTATGAAAACATTAGTGTAATACCTTGCTGAGAGTGGGATCAATACAAGCTATGTAATTTAGGGCAAATTAAGGAAACAGGCTCATAAAGGTTAAATAACTTGCCATAAATTACAGAGCTAGTAAGTGGCAGAGCTGGGATTTTTTTTTTTTTTTTTTTTTTTTGAGACAGGGTCTCATTCTGTCACCCAGGCTGGAGTGCAGTGGTATGATCTCAGCTCATTGCAGCCTTGAACCTCCCTAGGATCAGATGATCTTCCCACCTCCACCTCCCAGACAGCTGGGACTACGGGCATGTAGTCCGGCTACTTTTTGTATTTTTTGTAGAGACAAGGGTTTCACCATCTTGCCCAGACTGGTCTTGATCTCCTGGGCTCAAGCAATTTCTCCACTTCTGCCTCTCAAAGGGCTGGGATTACCGGTTTGAACCACCACACCCAGCCAAGAGCTGGGATTTTAATCCAGGCCTATTTGACCTTAAAGGTTATGCTCTTGACCACAGTTGTCTGTCTTTTTTTGTTTTGGACTATACAGCAGAATTTACCACAGTTCTGTAAGTTATCTTATTTAGCCTTGCCAAAGGAAAACTGGTAGCATCCCTATTTTACAGACTGGAAAACAGAAACCCAGGGAGGCTAAATGACTTGCCTGGGGACACTCAGATGTCCCTTCTTGGGAACCCCAGAGAAAAGAAAAAGGAAATTTTTTTTTTTTGAGACAGAGTCTCTGTTGCCCAGGCTGGAGTGCAGTGGCATGATCTTGGCTAACTGCAGCCTCTGCCTCCTAAAATGTAGCATTGTCAGCTGGGTGTGGTGGCTCACACCTGTAATCCCAGCACTTTGGGAGGCTGAGGTGGGTGAATCCCCTAAAGTCAGGAGGAGTTCAAGACCAGCATGGTCAACATGGTGAAACCCCATCTCTACAAAAGTATAAAAATTAGCTGGGCATGATGACAGGTGCCTATAATCCCAGGTACTGGGGAGGCTGAGGCAGGAGAATCGCTTGAATCCAGGAGGTGGAGGTTGCAGTGAGCCGAGATCGTGCCACTGCACTCCAGCCTGGGCGACAGAGTGAGACTGTCCCCCAAAAAAAATGTAGTATTATGATCGGCCCTAACGCCTGGGGGCAGCCAAGGAACCCCTGTGAGGTTGTGTAATTCTGAGGACCTGGGGAAATTAAGAGGCCCCAAAGCTGAAAAAAGGTAATATTTATAAAAGCCCCTCCTATGGTGGGCTTGGCACTTACCCACTTTTTATAATTAGTCTTCTAGACTATGGGCCCATTTAGTGCTCTCCTCATACAATGGCAGCCACACATAAAAACTCCTTGACTAATTAACTCCAGCCCTGCTCTCAGGGTGCTGCTCAGGGAAAAGGATTTGTTCTGTTCAGGGGCCCATTTCAGTGCCTGGTACATGATAAACACATAAACATTCGTTCCTGAACTGCCCTCCTCTGCAAACTAAAGAGCTGCTCTCATATGTACCCATAACTCATACCTCTCTTTTGTGTGTACTTTTTTCTGTTTTTGGAGACAGAGTCTTTTTTTTTTTCTGTAGTTTTTTTTTTTCTTTCTTTGTTTTTTTATTTTTGGAGACGGAGTCTTACTCTGCCCCCTGGGCTGGAGTGCAGTGGCACAATCATGGGTCAGTGCAGCCCCAACCCCTAGGCTCAGGTGATCCTCCCACCTCAGCCTGAGTAGCTGGGACTACAGGTATATACCACCACAACGGCCTAATTTTTAAATCTGTTTTGTAGAGATGAGGTCTCACTGTGTTTCCCAGATTGGTCTTGAACTCTTGGGCTCATGTGATCTTCCCACCTCAGCCTCCACAAAGTGCTGGGATTACAGATGTGAGCTACTGTGCTTGTCCGCTGTATAGACTTTTAATTAATTACTCATAATGATTTGTTGAATATGTGCCTTGGTCTTTGATACCAAACAGTTCTGATTTTGAGCCCCACCCACCCACCCTTTCACTTCCTTACTAATTGTGTAAGCTTTGGGAATTTCCTTCACCTTTCTGAGCCATGGCTTCCTCAGCTAAAAAGAGGAGAAAGTAACAGTAACTAATGCATAGTGTTCTTTTGAGAAAAAGAGTTTCCCTGAAAGCATTCAGTACAGTGCCTGGAACATAGGCTGTGCCCAGCGAATGTGGGCTGTTGCTGTTGTGAGTCATCCCAAGACTTCGAGGACAGGGACTTATCTCGCTTCCCACTGTATCCACAATGCTCAGCATTTCTGCTATAACCCCAGTGCTTGGCACATACTGAGTGGTAATACGTGTGCTCAGTGACTGCCCAGATGGATGGAAGGATGGGTAAATTCCCCCCTCTGGGCAGCCAGGAGAACTGAGGCCCAGGGAGGAAAGAAGATCCCCTCAGTGGCTGAGAGTAGGGATCCTGGCCCATGGGCAGGCCTTCCCTCACTACCGTCTTCCCCAGCAGGTTTGGGATGTACATTCCGTTCCTGCAGCTGAATTGCGACCTCCGCAAGACAAGCCTCTTCAACCACGTGGCCTCCATGGGGCCCCGGGAGGCGGTCAGCGGCCTGGCAAGGAGCCGGGACTACCTCCTGACGCTGCGGGAGACGTGGGAAGCAGCACACGAGACAGCTGTATGGCCCAGATGCCATGCCCACCCATGCCTGCTGCCTGTCGCCCAGCCTCATCCGCAGCGAGGTGGAGTTCCTCAAGATGGACTTCAACTGGCGCATGAAGGAAGTGCTTGTCAGCTCCATGCTGAGTGCCTACTACGTGGCCTTTGTGCCTGTCTGGTTTGTAAAGGTGCGTCGCTCAACCCAGGGAGGGAAAGGGCCTAGCTGGGAGCTTACCCTGCTGCCTGCTTTATGTGAGCTCTCCTGCTGGCATAACTAACTCTACTGTTTTTTGATGTGATTTCCCATCTGTCTCTTCTGGAGGGCTGAAATGACTACTGTCTCCATTTTTTTTTTTTTTTGAGACGGAGTCTCACGCTGTCACCAGGCTGTAGTGCAGTGGCATGATCCTGGCTCACTGCAATGTCTGCCTCCTGGGTTCAAGCATTCTCCTGCCTCAGCCTCCCGAGTAGCTGGGACTACAGGCGTGTGCCACCACGTTCAGCTAATTTTTTTGTATTTTTAGTAGAGACAGGGTTTCACCATGTTGGCCAGGATGGTCTCAGTCTCCTGACCTCATGATCTGCCTGCCTCAGCCTCCCAAAGTGCTGGGGTTACAGGCGTGAGCCACTGCACCCGGCCATTTCATTTTTTATTTTTAGAGACAGGGTCTTGCTGTCACCTACACTGGAGTGCAGTGGCACAATCGTGACTCACTGCAGCCTCAACCTCCTGGGCTGAAGTGATCCTCCTGTCTCAGCCTCTTGAGTAGCTGGACTATAGGCATGAGTCACCATGTCCAGCTAATTTTTAAATTTTTTTATAGAGATGGAGTCTCACTATGCTGCCCAAGCTGGTCTCAGAACTCCTGGTCTTAAGTGGTCCTCCTGCCTCAGCTTCCCAAAGTGTTGGGATTACAGGCGTGAGTCGCCATATCCGGCCTGTGTCCATTTTATTTTATTTTACTTTTTTGAGACGGAGTCTCGCTCTGTCACCCAGGCTGGAGTACAGTGGCAGGATCTTGGCTCACTGCAACTTCCGCCTCCCGGGTTCAAGCAATTCTCCTGCCTCAGCCTCCCAAGTAGGTGGGATTATAGATGTGTGCCACCATGCCAAGCTAATTTTTGTATTTTAAGTAGAAATGGGGTTTCACCATGTTGGCCAGGCTGGGCTCAAACTCCTGGCTCCAACTGATCTGCCCACCTTGGCCTCCCAAAGTGCTGGGATTACAGGCGTGAGCCACTGTGCCAAGTCTACGTCCATTTTAGAGTGCAGAGAACTAGACTCACTGAAGGGAAGTGACCTGTCCAAGGTCACCCAGCCAATGAGGGAGACATGGCATTGTTACTTATACTACTTGATTACAAAGACCTGTGAGTTTGTGTTACAGCAGCTGTTGTGACACACATGTGTCACAATGTCTGGCTTTATCATTTAGTAAGGAAGCCAGGGTTCATCCAGGTCTGAATGACCTCAAAAGCCTATGCTCTCTTTATTGCTTATATGGTTTCCTGGGAAGGTACCTCCTCAGCTGCAGTGGGCTTGAGAGGACTTAATGTCTTCTTTTTTTTTTTTTTAAAAAAGACAGAGTCTCACTCTGTTGCCCGGGCTGGAATGCAGTGGTGTGATCTTGGCTCACTGCAACCTCCACCTTCAGGGTTCAAGCAATTCTCCTACAGGCGTGTGCCACCACACCTGACTAATTTTTGTTTTTTTTTGGTTTGTTATTTGACAGAGTCTTACTCTGTTGCCCAGGCTGGAGTGCAGTGGTGCAATATTGACTCACTGCAACCTCCGCCCCTCGGGTTCAAGCGATTCTCCTGCCTCAGCCTCCCGAGTAGCTGGGATTACAGGTGCCTGCCACCACGCCCATCCGATTTTTATATTTTTAGTAGAAATGGGGTTTCACCATCTTGGCCAGGCTGGTCTTGAACTCCTGACCTTGTGATCTACCCACCTTGGCCTTCCAAAGTGCTGGGATTACAGGCGTGAGCCACCATGCCCACCTTTTTTTTTTTTTTTTTTTTTTGAGACAGAGTCTTACTCTGTTAGCTCAAGTGAAGTGCCACGATCTCTGCAACCTCTGTCTCCCAGGTTCAAGCAATTCTCCTGCCTCAGCCTCCTGAGAAGCTGGGATTACAGGCGTGTGCCACCACACACAGCTAATTTTTTTTTGTATTTTTAGTAGAGACCATGTTGGCCAGGCTGGTCTCGAACTCCTGACCTCAAGTGATCCACCTGCCTCAGCCTCCCAAAGTGCTGGGATTACAGGTGTGAGCCACCACGAGCAGCCTTTTAGTTAGTTGTGTTTTGTTTTGTTTTTTTGAGACAGAATCTGTCGCCCAGGCTGAAGTGCAGTGGCAGCACTATCACAGCTCACTGCAGCCTCCACCTCCCAGGTTCAAGCAATTCTCCTCCCTTAGCCTCTTGAGTAGCTGGGAGTACAGGTGTGTGCCACCATGCCCGGATAATTTTTGTATTTTTAATAGAGGCGGGGTTTCACCATATTGGCCAGGCTGGTCTCGAACTCTTGACCTCAAGTGATCCACCCACCTCAGCCTCCCAAAGTGCTGAGATTACAGGCGTGACCCATGCACCCAGCCCGTAATGTCTTTTGAGCATCTACAACACGCTGGAGCTTTCTTAAGTGTTACAATCCTCCTAACGCCTCTTGGAGGTAGTTGGGGGTTGCTTTTTTTTTTTTTGAAACAGTGTCGCTCTGGCCCAGGCTGGACTGCAGTGATGCAGTCTCAGCTCACTCCAACCTCTGCCTCACAAGTTCAAGCGATTCTTCTGCCTCAGCCTCCCAAGTAGCTGGGATTACAGGTGTGCACCACCACACGCAGCTAATTTTTGTATTTTTAGTAGTGATGGGGTTTCACCATATTGGCCAGGCTGGTCACGAACTCTTGACCTCAGGTTATCTGCCCACCTCAACCTCCCAAATTCTGGGATTACAGGCGTGAGCCACTGTGCCCAGCCTGGTGGTTGCTCTTATCCTCATTTGACAGATGAGGAAACTAAAGCACAGAGAAGGTAAATGACTTGCCCAGTGTCACATAGTTAATAAGCAAAAGAGCCAAGATTTGAATTCAGGTCTCTTGGACCCTAGAGCCTGTTCTCTGGCTCAGAGTGGTGGGCAGTAGGAGCAGGTTTCCCTGTAGAAAACCAACTAGTGGACACAGGGCCTAAGCCTTCTTTGTTGGGTGTTTGACTCTTGCTTTTGGGCCATTCTGAGGTCTCCCCCAGGACTGTCCTAACCTCTGAGTCAGGTAGAATCAGGGAAGGAGAGGGAATGAGGACATTTATGGGCATCCCAGGCCTCACCCACCTTCTGCTACCCTCAGAACACACATTACTATGACAAGCGCTGGTCCTGTGAACTCTTCCTGCTGGTGTCCATCAGTACCTCCGTGATCCTCATGCAGCACCTGCTGCCTGCCAGCTACTGTGACCTGCTGCACAAGGCCGCCGCCCATCTGGGCTGTTGGCAGAAGGTGGACCCAGCGCTGTGCTCCAACGTGCTGCAGCACCCGTGAGTCACCCTACCCTGCTCGACCCAATCCCAGTCCTTCTAGTCAGCATCTGGAGTCACTTGTCCGCCTGCTGATTAACTCATTCAGTTAGCAAATAGTTACTGAGCGTGTCTGTTATATTAGACCAAGCGTCCAGGGTGGGGTATGGTGGGGCATGACACACAGTGTTCCTTGTTCTTGGGTAACTTGCAGTGTACTGAAGATGGAAGTAGGGGTCGGGCACGGTGGCTTATGCCTGTAATCCCAGCACATTGGAAGGCTGAGGCAGGTGGATCAGCTGAGGTCAGTAGTTTGAGACCAGCCTGGCCAAAATGACGAAGCTTGTCTCTACTAAAAATACAAAAATTAGCTGGGCGTGATGGCACATGCCTGTAATCCCAGCTACTCGGGAGGCTGAGACAGGAGAATCACTTGAACCTGGGAGGCGGAGGTTGCAGTGAGCCGAGATCATGCCACTGCACTCCCAGCCTGGGCAACAAGAGAGAAACTGTCTCAAAAAAAAAGAAGATGGGAGGGGGACCAGTGGTAATTCATGGACTCATTGACTTTCTCTTTGCTGACAGTTTATTCACTCATTGCCTGACTTGCGCATGCTTCACTCCTCTCTTAACCTGCTCACTCATCCACTCAGTCATTAGGTCACGTACTCTTTCAGCGGACACTTATGTCCACCCAATCCATACCAGGCCTGCAGATGTGCCAGGCAAAAGAGCTTGGACTTTGACTTAGACCCAGTGGAGGACAGAGGATTTTGAGCAGTGGAGGGATCCAAGCCAAGGTGTACTTCAGAATCATCTGTCTGCTGCCAGGATGTGGTGCTGTGCTAGTTGATGCTGAACCCTGGCCAGGGAAGAACAAGGTGGGCAAAAGAGACCCAGCTGCAAAAAGGCATTGCACCCAGAGCAGAAGCAGAAGTCACACTGCTCAGGAGCCCTTTATCAGAGTACTTTTCACCCCAGGTTATGCTAATTTTCCTGCCTGTATTCCCCAGTAGACTGGAAGCTTCTCAAGGCTAGGATCACCTCTGAAGCACATCTGAGTCTTGGGCCCAGGACAAGGCTTGGCAGAGAGGAGGCTCCTAGGACAGGTTTGCAGAGGTAGGCCCGCCAGGGAGCAGAGTGCAAAGTGAGGCCACAGAAGCTAAGCCTCTTGGTGTTGGCCGTGCATGTCAGTCAGGGTCTCTTTCAGGCTCTGTCCAAGAGGTCCAAAAAAGTGACTGGGCATTGCTGAATGGGCCAAAAGGAGGCATGGCTTAGCCCTGGGCTCTGAGGGGCAGAAGGAATAGAAAGAACATAGCTGAACATGAGGATATACCTGTCCGTGGCTCACCGTGGTCCTTCCCAGCTGATGAGCTGGGTCCTGCCAGCCACTTCTGCCTCATCTCTTACCATGCCCCAACTCATCCTCTGCTCTTCAGCAGAGCAAAGGAAATCTTCTCAGTTCCTCTCATGCTTTATGCACTTCTGCATACAGGCTCTTGCACGTGATGTGTCTTTTGCTTGGAATAGACTTCCATTCTTTCTATTCTGGTTAACTCCTATTCATCCTTTAGCACTTTGCTTCCTCCAGGAACACTTTCCTGACCATCCAAAATGGATTCAGTGCCCCTCCCCTATAAGGGGCCCTTCCCTTCAGTGGCTCATACTACTATGATCATTGCATTTAATGCTTTCTGCTGTGTTTGCTTAGCTACCTGCCTGTCATTCCAGGACTGAAAGTTCACGAAGGTCAGGGCCCTTGCCTGTCTAGCACTCAGTTACCTCCTCAGGCCTTTTTTTGTTTTTGAGATGGAGTCTCGCTCTGTTGCCCAGGCTGGAGTACAGTGATGCAGTCTCTGCTCACTGCAATCTTCACCTCCCAGATTCAAGTGATTCTTCTGCCTCAGCCTCCTGAGTAGCTGGGACTATAGGCATGCACCACAATGCCCAGCTAATTTTTATATTTTTAGTAGAGACGGGGTTTCGCAATGCTAGCCAGGCTGGTCTCGAACTCCTGACCTCAGGTGATCCGCCAATCCCAGCCTCCCAAAGTGCTGGGATTACAGGCATGAGCCACCACACTCAGCCTAGGCCTTTCTAAGGTAAAATTTCCATACAGTAAAATGTGCAATCCTTTTTTTTTTTTTTTTTTTTTTTTTTTGAGACAAGGTCTCACTCTGTCTCCCAAGCTGGAGTACAGTGGTGCAATCACAGCTCATTGCAACCACAACCTCCTGGGCTCAGGTGATCCTCCCACCTCAGCCTCCCAAGTAGCCAGGATTGCAAGCACACACCACCACATCCATCTAATTTTTGTATTTTTTTTTTTGTAGGGATGTTTTGCCATGTTGCCCAGGCTGGTCTTGAGCTCCTGGGCTCAAGTGATCCTCTCACCTCAGCCTCCAAAGTGCTGGGATTACAGGCATGAGCCACTGTGCTTGGCCTACAAATCTTAAAGTGTACAATTCTTTGAGTTTTGATAAAGGTATATATGCTCATGTAACCCACCCCTCATCAAGACATAGAATGTTTCAAGCCCTTCAGAAAATGTCCTCATGGCCCTTCCCAGTGATCTTTCCCCCAAGCAACTTCCTTTCTGTTTTGTTTCACCAGAGGTTATTTTGCCTATCCTAGAACTTAATATAAATGAAATCATTCAATAGATGTACTGTTGTGTCCAACTTCCTTTTTTTTTTTGAAATGGAGTCTTGCTCTGCTGCCCAGGCTGGAGTGCAGTGGCGCGATCTCAGCTTACTGCAACTTCTGCCTCCCAGGTTAAAGCAATTCTCTTGCCTCACCCTCCCGAGTAGCTGGGATTACAGGCACACACCACCATGCCCAGCTAATTTTTTGTATTTTTAGTAGAGACAGGGTTTCACCAGGTGGCCAGGCTGGTCTTGAACTCCTGACTTCACGAGCTGCCTGCCTGGGCCTCCCAAAGTGCTGGGATTACAGGCGTGAGCCACTGTGTCCAGCCCCAACTTCTTTTATTCAGCATATTGTCTGTGAGGTTCATTCATGTTGTGAGTCACACAGTAACTATTCCTTTTTTCTCTTTCTTTGTTTTATTTTTTTGAGATGGGGGTCTCACTCTTTCACCAAGGCTGGAGAGCAGTGACACAGTCTTGGCTCACTGCAACCTCTGCCTCCCGGGTTCAAACCATTCTCCTGCCTCAGCGTCCTGAGTAGCTGGGATTACAGGCATCTGCCACCACACCCAGCTAATTTTTTTTTTTTTGTATTTTTAGTAGAGTCAGGGTTTTGCCGTGTTGGCCAGGCTCGTCTCAAACTCCTGACCTCAGGTGAATCTGCCCGCCTCAGCCTCCCAAAGTACTATGATTACAGACGTGAGCCACCGTGCCCAGCCAACCATTTTTTTTAAGTAAGTGAGTCAACAAGGCAAGCGCATGGGGTTGAGAAAGGGGCTGCTTATAGGCTGTGACTTTCAGTCCTCTGGTCTATGCCCTTGGGATTCCTGGGAGATCTCATAGGATATTGGAAGAAAGCTCAGTGGTCCCATCATGCTATTCACATGCTCACTGGTACCTCTCCGTGCCAGGCCTTGCAGATCTGAGGACACAGGGATGGATTAGACCCTTACGCTCAAGGGCTCTCAGCCTAGTAAGGGAAATAAATAAATAACCAGCATTGGGGAATGTGGATCAGTAGTAGGAGATTCAGGAAACAGTTAAAGGATACCAAACAATCTGGGCTCAGTGGCTCACGTCTGTAATCCTAGCACTTTGGGAGGCCGAGGCGGGTGGATCACCTGAGGTCAGGAGTTCGAGACCAACCTAGGCAACATGTCGAAACCCCATCTTTACTAAAACTACAAAAAAAATGAGCCGAGCGTGGTGGCGAGTGCCTCTAGGCCCAGCTACTCAGAAGGCTGAGCTAGGAGAATCACTTGAACCCGGGAGGTTGCAGTGAGCTGAGTGCCACTGCATTCCAGCCTGGGTGACAGAGTGAGACTCTATCTCAAAAAAAAAAAAAAAAAAGCCAAACTCTAGGGAGTTTGAGAAAGGCTTTGTGGAGGAGCTTTAGTAGTGTTGTTTGTTGTTTTTTTAAGACAGAGTCTCGCTCTGTTGCCCAGGCTGGAGTGCAGTGGCATAATCTTGGCTCACTGCAACCTCCACCTCCCAGGTTGAAGTGATTCTCCTGCCTCAGCCTCCCGAGTAGCTGGGACTACAGGAGCGTTCCACTACGCCTGGCTAATTTTTTGTATTTTTAGTGGAGACAGGGTTTCATCATGTTAACTAGGATGGTCTCGATCTCCTGACCTCGTGATCTGCCCGCCTCAGCCTCCCAAAGTGCTGGGATTACAGGCATGAGCCACCACTGGAGGAACTGGAAACAGCATGAGCTGTGTGGTTAGAGTTGTGGGAAGCCACAGAAGACCTCACAGGCCATGCCAAATCCTTGAGGCCTTGACCCCAAGGGCACTGGGAAGCCTTCAAAGGGTTTTAAGCAGGGCCAGATGTGGTGGCTCACGCCTGTAATCCCAGCACTTTGGGTGACCGAGGCAGGCGGATCACCTGAGGTCTGGAGTTTAAGACCAGCCCAGCCAACATGGTGAAACCCCATCTCTACTAAAAATACAACAATTAGGCGGGGGTGGTCCAGGTACCTGTAATCCCACGTATTCTCAGGAGGCTTAGGCAGGAGAATTACTTGACCCTGGGAGATGGAGGTTGCAGTGAGCTGAGATTGCACCACTGCATTCCAGCCTAAGCAACGAGAGTGAAACTCCTTCTCAAAAACAACAACAAACCACAAAGGCTTTTAAGCAGAGGGTGGTCAGGCTCAGCTTAGTATTTTACAAAGACCACTCAGCAACTGTGTGGTGGACCAGTTGGAGCCAAACGGTGAGACCAGATGAAGCAAAGGAACCCAGAGAGGAAAAAGGGTTTTCTCAACAGTCTCTTAGTGATTAGTGTCAGCTCTAGACCTTCTAACTCCCAATGCAGTGAATTCCTCATGATTCTTACCGCATTTTACAGAGGAGGCAACTGAAACCCAGCAAAGGAAAGTCAATGTGTTTAAGTGATAGAAATGGGAGTAGAGCCCTGGCAATTCCCTCCTGCCCAGTCTTCTGGTACCCTTTTTGGGTGAGCTGGGGATAAAGGGCACTGTTGGGCTGTGCCTCCAGGTGGACTGAAGAATGCATGTGGCCGCAGGGCGTGCTGGTGAAGCACAGCAAGAACGTCTACAAAGCCGTAGGCCACTACAACGTGGCTATCCCCTCTGATGTCTCCCACTTCCGGTTCCACGTGAGTCTCCTCCCGGGGAAGGAGGGTTGGGCCCTGAGGGAGAGGGTGGGAATATCTGCAGGGCAGGAATGTGATGTCATAGCAAGAGAAAGCTATTTTCAGTATTTCCCCAATCCAAAGGAAAACAGTGCACACAGGTAGCACAAGGACAGCCATACAAATTGTTACTTAATAACTGCAGCTAGGCTGGCCATGGTGGCTCATGCCTATAATCCCAGCACTTTGGGAGGCCGAGGCAGGCAGATTACCTAAGGTCAGGAGTTCAAGATCAGACCAGCCTGGTCAACATGGTGAAACCCTGTCGCCACTAAAAATACAAAAATTAGCCAGGTGTGGTGGTGCATGCCTGTAGTCCCAGCTACTTGGGAGGCTGAGGAGGGAGAATCACTTGAACTGGGGAGATGGAGGTTGCAGTGAGCTGAGACTTCAGCCTGGGCAACAGAGCAAGACTCAATCTCAAAAATAAATAAATAACTGCAGCTTATTTGGTCACAGACCTTTCAGAACATTGGACAGAGGGAGAGAAGCTGATGCAGTAAAAGAAGGGGCTCCTGGCAATGAAAGACAATACTGTCTTCATTTCTTATTGTGTGCCAGGCATGTCATTAAGCACTGCCCATCCACCCACCCAGTCAGCCTTCCCCTGAACCTTGTATGTGAAAGATACAGTAGGGCTATCTCTGTTTTTAGATACTGAAATCAGCTTAGAGAGTTTAACTCATGAAAGAGTGCCTTACTGGGAAACTTGAGAACTAATGGTAATGACTCATGACTCAGCTATGGAAAGGGCTACTCAAAATCATCTAAACTAGTGGTCTCTGTTTCCTTTTTATTTCACTATCAAATCTTCCCCCTCACACTTAAAAAAAAAAACACACACACACACAATCAGAGGCCAAAATCCAATATATGGGACCTCCTGGCACTGCTCTCTTTGAAGGAGTTAGAACCCTCTTCGCTTCCCGCTCACCCCCTGCTGTAACTCCTAAAGAACCCCCTGTAAACCTGGGGCTCTAAGGAACACAGTGTGAGAAATCAGTGACCTAGGCTGATATTTTCATTTCATATTTGAGAAACCCGAGGCTGAGAGGAAAGGGGCTTGCCCAAAGTATTACAGCCTGCTAGGTACAGAGTGGAGCCTGGCATCCTGGTCTCTTCATCTCCCATTTCCTTCCACTTCTCCTGTCCTTTTAAGCAGCTCTTGAGATTTAGGTACCTTGGCGCCTGTGGAATCAGAATCTCTAGACACTGTGCACTCTTGAACTGATCAGAAATTTTTTCTTTAGTCTCTACCCTCTGTCTTGCTGTTGAGAGTTGAGCTGATACCATGTCCCCTGGCAGCTTCCAGCCTAGCTAGGGATGCTGCCTGTGACTTCATAGTAGATAATTCAGGCTGTGGAGTCTGTAATAACTTTCCATGCTTACGTCATAAGATTCTAATTTGTTGAGGCCAAACAATACCCAGGAGGATTACATTAAAAGCTGTTGATTTCGGCCGGGTGCAGTGGCTCATGCCTGTAATCCCAGCACTTTGGGAGGCCAAGGTGGGCGGATCACCTGAGGTCAGGAATTCGAGACCAGCCTGATAAACATGGAGAAACCCCATCTCTACTAAATATACAAAATTAGGCAGGTGTGGTGGCACATGCCTATAATCACAGCTACTCGGGAGGCTAAGCCAGGAGAATCGCTTGAACCCAGGAAGCTGATGTTGCATTGAGCCAAGATTGTGCCATTGCACTCCAGCCTAGGCAACAAGAGCGAAACTCCATCTCAAAAAAAAACAAAAAAAAACAAACAAGATGTTGATTTTATTGAGGGTCAGTGGATGAGAGAGAAAAAATTTTCAAAGAAACAGTTTGAGAGACCACGCAGAACTTGTCAAGAAAGACTTCCTAGAGGAGGCTGAAGTTGAACAGGGTCTTAGATGACTTAACATTGGAAGCCGCAGTCCCATCAGGAGGAATACCACAAGCAAAGGCAGATGAGGTGGCAAAGTCCACATCCAACCCCAGAAAGTCTTCCTCCCCACCCATGTCTACATGGGGACCCAAGAGCCTGTCTCCTTCACTGGCTCACCCAGAACCCTCCCCCCCCGCAGGAGGAAGGTTTCTGGAGCATACCCTTTAGTCATGCCCACCCTCTCCCGGGCAGTTCTTTTTCAGCAAACCCCTGCGGATCCTCAATATACTCCTGCTGCTGGAGGGCGCTGTCATTGTCTACCAGCTGTACTCCCTAATGTCCTCTGAAAATGGCACCAGACCATCTCGCTAGCCCTCATCCTCTTGAGCAACTACTATGCCTTCTCAGCTGCTCCGGGACCGCCTGGTATTGGGCAAGGCCTACTCATACTCCGCTAGCCCCCAGAGAGACCTGGACCACCGTTTCTCCTGAGCCCTGGGGTAACCTCAGGGATAGCATCCAGGCTTCAGCCAGGGGCTCCCTGACAAGGGGCTGTTGGGTAGGAGTGGGAGGGGGGGCAAAAAAAAAAAAAGACAAAAAAATCCACCAGAGCTTTGTATTTTTGTTACGTACTGTTTCTTTGATAATTGATGTGATGAGGAAAAAGTCCTATTTTTATACTCCCAACAAGCCTGTGTCCTGTGGTTCTTTCCTTCGTGTGTGTGAAGCATATCGTAGAGGTGTGGGATTCTGGTTTAGGAAGCCCCACATGTGGTTCCTGAAGCATCTGTGGCTACTGCCTTCTTCAGCAGAGGGGAGATGAGGAAGCACCAGAGGCCATGGAGGCAGTGATAGCTACTGTAAATTGAATGCTTACTGTGGACCAGATGCTGCTCTGTGTGTATTTCAGGCCTTGCCTTAATCTAACTTTTATGACAACCCTAGGAGGAAAGTGCTGTCACTCCAATGAATGAAGAACTGGAGCTCAGAGAGTTATAGTGATTTGCCCATAGTAACACAGCTAGGAAGTGGTAGAGCTGAACATAAAATCTCTGAAAGGCTGGGCACGGTGGCTCACACCTGTAATCCCAGCGCTTTGGGAGGCCAAGGCGGGCGGATCACTTGAGGCCAGGAGTTGGAGACTAGCCTGGCCAAAATGGTAAAACCCCGTCTCTACTAAAAATACAAAAATTAGCTGGGCGCGGTGGCACATGTCTGTAGTCCTAACTACTTGGAAGGCTGAGGCACAAGAATCGCTTGAATCTGAGAGGCAGAGGTTATAGTGAGCCAAGATCATGCCGTTGCAATCCAGCCTGGGTGACAGAGCAAGACTCTGTCTCAAAATAAAAATAGGCTGGGCACAGTGGCTCACACCTGTAATCCCAACACTTTGGGAGGCAGAGGCGGGCGGATCACAACGTCAGGAGTTTGAGACCAGCCTGGCCAATATGGTGAAACCCTATCTCTACTAAATACAAAAATTAGCCGGGCATGGTGGCATCTGCCTGTAGTCCCAGCTACTCAGGAGGCTGAGGTAGAAGAATCGCTTGAACCCCGGAGTCAGAAGTTGCAGTGAGCCAAGATCATGCCACTGTACTCCAGCCTGGGTGAAGGAGAAGACTTCATCTCTAAATAAATACCTCTGAAAGATGACACTACCGTCCTGGCAGAATGTGATGTCTTGATTCTCTTAGCATACAGTCACTGAGACCCTCTTCCTTGCTGGGTACTATGGTAGATGGAGAGGACACCAAGACACTGGAACAAGCAAGTAATGCTACACTGGGATGAGTCCCAGCAGTTACAAGGTACAGCAGAGCACAGGGGAGAGAATGGTTAATGTTCTCTGGGCTTCTTGGAGGAGGGGATAGTCTGAATTAGCCACTTCCTAGGTGGACAAGAGGGGAAAGGGTGTTTCAGTTAGAGAAGCAGGCAAATGTAATAGTGCACATGCAGTAGCACATACATTTGGAACATTCTGGTGTGTCTGGGGGAAGGTAAGCAGAATGTGGATCTTAGAGCAGGAAGGATTTTAAAAAAGGAGTGGGAAGAGTCAACAGAGGCTGGATTTGGGAGGACCGGTAGTCCTAGGCTAGCAAAGGTATATGAGCAGGGTCATGTGCTAAAGTAGAAACAGCTGCTTATAGGGTCACTGCCTCCTATGGGGGCATAGGATGGAGGGTTTAGGCTGGAAGAGGAAACATGGACAGTGAGCCATTCTCATTTATTCAGCCCACGTTTGCTGAGCCCTCTTGGCCGTAAGGTATGCAGACGAGCTCACAATGGTGTATGGGAGACACACTCCTCAACAAATGTTTTTGATGCCTCTGTTGAGGCAGACACTGTGCTAAACACTGGGATGGTTACAAAGATAAGGAAGATACTGTCCCATAGACAACAAGGAAAGATGGACACACATTGTGAGCAAATTAGGGTGTGAAATGCTAAGGAAAATTACTGTTCATGTTTTCCTGTAGTAGTGGAGAGGACAGTTAACCCTGACCATCTGGAAAGACACCCTGAGATTACAGGCGTGAGCCACTGCACCCAACTGCAAGAACTACTCACTTTCAATCTCAACACACCTGTAATCTCAACACTTTGGGAGGCCAAGGCAGGTGGATCACCTGAGGTCAGGAGTTAGAGACCAGCCTGACCAACATGGCAAAACCCCATCTCTACTAAAAATACAAAAATTAGGCCAGGTGCTGTGGCTCATGTTTGTAATCCCAGCACTTTTGGAGGCTGAGGTGGGCAGATCATGAGGTCAGGAGTTCAAGACCAGCCTGGCCAATATGGTGAAACCCTGTCTCTACTAAAAATACAAAAATTAGCTGGGCATGGTGGCAGGCGCCTGTAATCCTAACTACTCGGGAGGCTGAGGCAGGAGAATAGTTTGAACCCAGGAGGCGGAGGTTGCAGTGAACCAAGATCGCATCACTGCACTCCAGCCTGGGGCGACAGAGCTAGACTCTGTTCAAAATAATAATTTTTAAAAAAGAAAAAATTATCTGGGTGTGGTGGTGCATGCCTGTAATCCTAGCTACTCACCTATCCTCAGGAGGCTAAGGCAGGAGAATCGCTTGACCCCAGGAGGTGACGGTTGCAGTGAGCCGAAATTGCACCATTGTAATCCAGCCTGGACAACAGCAAAACTCCATCTTAAAATAAAAAAGTGAGTAGTTCTCATGGTTAAGCAGGGAAGGGGGAGCACTGCATTCTAAGCAGAGGGGAACAGCATTTGCAAAGGCAAAAGAGAAGATAGGAGCATATTTGAAGAAAAGTGGTTCTCCAAATGTGGTTGGAGCCTGGGTTGCCTGATGGGGAAATGGCCCAAGAAGCAGGTAAGGATCAGCCTGTGTGCCAAATTAAAATGTCTGGGCATTACCTAAGGGCAGCAGAAGAGTTACGCTGTAAGGTTTCTGCTTTTCTTCTTTTTCTTTCTTTTTTTTTCTTTTAATGAGAGCATTTCTCCATGTTGCCCAAGCTGGTCTGGAACTCCTGGGCTCAAGGGATTCTCCCACCTCAGCCTTCCCAATAGCTGGGATTACAGGTCTCTGCTTTTCGGGAGATGGTGGGTAGGAGTGGGAAAGTCTGGAGGCAGGAGGCCAGTAAGGAGGCAGGCAAAATAGACCAGGGCAAAGTGATCAGGTCTCACCTTAAGCAGTGGCAGTAGGAAGGGAAATACAGTGTGCCCCTTCCTGACCTTCATCCTAGAGTTTTCCTTTTGATTTCTTTCCTTCAGGAAAATGGGCCAGGCACACAACTAAAGTTAGCAATTTGTTGTGGCACACAACTAAAGTTAGCAATTTCTGCTTCCAAAAGATAGACTCCTCTATGTCTTGAAGATATAGCCTGGCTCTGTGTTGAGGTGGGGACAGGAGGGCTGGCATGTCATGGAAAAAGAAAGGCCTGATTTGTGCTAGCCATACATTCCATGATTCAAAAGCACCTGAACAATAATAGCCTCAATTTCCTCATCTCTAAAAGGGGAGATCATATCCCTTGCTCTGTGTAACTCAATTTTCTGTTCATTCTTTGTTTATTCATTCAACAGTTATTTGTGGAGCACACACACGATGTGCCAGATTCTGTGCTAGGTGCTGGAGATACAGCGGTAAACAATACAGAACCCACCCCTGCCCTCAAGGAGCTTGCTGTGAGGATAAATGAAATAATGATCATGAAAGCACTCTGTCAGCTATACTGCATGAGTCTCATTGTTTTGTTTTTTGTTTGTTTTGTTTTGTTTTAAGAGACGGGGTCTTGCTGTTGCCCAGGCTGGTTTCGAACTCCTGGGCTCAAGCAATCTGTCCTCCTTGGCCTTCTAAAGTGCTGGAACTACAGGAATGAGCCACCATGCCCCGCTTATTTCTTCTTCTTTCTCTCTCTTTTTTTTCTGTCACCCAAGCTGAAGTACAGTGGCACAATCATGGCACTGCAGCCTTGACCTCTTGGACTTAAGTGATCCTTCCTCCTCATCCTCCCAAGTACAAGTGCATATTACCATGCCTGGCTAATTACCGAGATCCAACTCTGTCTGGAGACCCCCACCCAGGCGGGCTGAAGGTACTGAGAGGCAGACACCCAGATAGCCCAACAGAGTGGATCTATCCTGGGGACCAACAGCCTGAGAGCCTGCGGGGCTTGCAGCTCTCTAGGACTGAAGGCCCTGAGTAGAGATTATTCCACATATTTATTTGCTCTTTTTTTTTCTTTTTAAGATGGGGTTTCACCAACATGGCCAGGCTGGTCTTGAACTCCTGACCTCAGGTGATCCACCCACCTCTGCCTCCCAAAGTGTTAGGATTACAGGCGTGAGCCACCGCGCCTGGCCTTATTTGCTCTTTGACAGGTGATTCTTATTAATACACAGGTGTTCCACATATACACATAACTCAGGAATATACCACGTAAGCAGCTGTTACCCACCTACCACTGATTACAAACTACAAGGTATCCTCCACAAAGGAGCCATGGGGGCAGGGTAAACTTAATATTTCTCAACACTAATTTTTTCTTTTATCTTTTGTAGAAACGGGGTCTTACTGTGTTGCCCAGTCTGGTCTTGAGCTCCCGACCTCAAGTGATCCTCTAGCTTCAGCCTCCCAAAGTGTTAGGATTACAGACAGGCGTGAACCACCACACCTAGCCCTATTCTTCTATTTCTTTCTTTCTTTTTTTGAGATGGAGTCTTGCTCTGTCTCCAGGCTGGAGTGCAATAGCGCAATCTCAACTCACTGCACCCTCCGCTCCTTGGTACAAGCGATTTTCCTGCCTCAGCCTCCCAAGGAGCTGGGATTACAGGCACACGCCATCATGCCCAGCTAATTTTTGTATTTTAGTAGGGACGGGGTTTCACCATGTTGACCAGGATGGTCTTGATCTCCTGACCTTGTGATCTGCCTGCTTCGGCCTCCCAAAGTGCTAGGATTACAGGCATGAGCCACCGAACAGGCCTATTTTTCTATTTGTTATCACTCAGTAACACTGCCAACTAATCAGAAAACCTGGGTTTAGCCTTATTTCCTCGTTTCCTTCTCTCTATAGCCTTGAGCAAGTCACTTCCTCTATCTAGATGATTCGTTATTCATATTCAGCCGAAGGTCTATGATTGTTGTTTTTTTTTTTTGGAGACGGAGATTGCTCTTGTCGCCCAGGCTGGAGTGCAGTGGCACGATCTTGGCTCACTGCAGCATCTTCCTCCTGGTTCAAGTGATTCTCCTGCCTCAACCTCCCAAGTAGCTGGGATTACAGGCAACTGCCACCGCGTCTAATTTTTTTTTTTTTTTTTGAGACGGAATGTCACTCTGTCGCCCAGGCTGGAGTGCAGTGGCGTGATCTGGGCTCACTGCAACCTCCGCGTACCGGGTTCAAGGGATTCTCCTGCCTCGGCCTCCTGAGTAGCTGGGATTGCAGGCGCCCACCACCACGCCTGGCTATTTTATTTTGAGACGGAGTTTCGCTCTTGTTGCCCAGGCTGGAGTGCAAATGGCACGATCTTGGCTCACCAAAACTTCCGCCTCCCGAGTTCAACCGATTCTTCTGCCTCAGCCTCCCGAGTAACTGCGATTACAGGCATGGGCCACCACGCTCGGCTAATTTTGTATTTTTAGTAGAGACGGGTTTTCTCCATGTTGGTCAGGTTGGTCTCGAACTCCTGACTTCATGTGATCCGCCCACCTCGGCCTCCCAAAGTGCTGGGATTACAGGCGTGAGCCATCGCGCCCAGCTGTTGGTTTCAACTATGGAAAGAAGGGATACGCTTCTGGGAGAAAAAGTTCTGGGGAAAAAAATCTCACTATAAAAAAGAAATAGTAGCAGAAACAGCTGGGAACTCGTAGAGACACTTAACTTTCGTAGGTATCCCTCGCAGTCTCCTCCCAGCCACTCCTTTCGTACGTCATTTCCACGCCCCACCTTTAGTGGCGGCGGTCTCTTTAAGTGCGTATATTCGGTGTAATGATAGGCAGTTGGGCCAATAACGCATTTCGTCCTGGAGATAAGTAGTTTGTCCATTTCGGGCTGCCGTCCTGCAGATCCGCCATATTGTCTGCTGAAGCTACCGCTGAAGCTGCTACCGCTGCCGCCGCTGCCGCCGCTGCTGCCGCCGCCAAGTGTGAGCGAGCGGAGCCGCGATGGGTGAGTAAGGAAACCAGGCAGTCGGGTTCTTGGGCTCAGGCAGGATTTGGCGAGAGCCTGTCTCCGGTCTGCGTAAAATGTCTGCATTCCTCTAGCTAGGTCTGGGGGAGAAGTCAGGCCGGCAGTGCCTCTCAAGCCAGTTTTGGGCCGAGCTAGGGCCCGCGCTGGGAGCAGTCCTTTGGTGCTGGTTCCGGGAACACCTTGGCACGCCGGGGCCCCCCCACATGGTGTCCTCGGGCAGGAGTTCACGTGTTCCTGGGAGCTAAGAAAGGGGCCTGCTCTCTGCCCTGCGCCCAGACTGGGGTTGGGGGACGGACTCCCGGCGGCAGGCCTGGGCGGCGCTAAGGTCGCTTTCTCCTGGCTTGTGTTTGGCCGACGCGCGCCTTGACTAGATTCAGTGGCTCCGGTGAACTCGGGGAAGTCCTACCTACGTAGCGAGGTGGAGTCCTCTGGTGAGGGGGACGCCAGGCGAGCCAGCACCAGGCCAGTAACCATGGGCACTCAGGCCGAGGGTAGCTTGTGCTGCTGAAGGCCAGGAGAACGGAACCAAGGCGGAAATAGTGTGATTCGGTTGGGCTCAGAGTGGCATCCCTTGTGATGGTAGAACATCAAAGGCCAGGTCCTCTTGGCCATCTTTAGGTTGGGGACTTTAGGTTTCTGGGCTGGCCTTGGTAAGGAGAAAAGGAGCGACCTGTTGATCTTTCTGGGGGGGGGACTCCGGTTGGCAAGGCCTCTGTTAAGAGAGAATACCATGGCGAAGTCTTTGGACTTAGAGACAGAACCAACAGTGGTAATTCCTCTCCAGCAGTAAAAACTGTTAAATTTGCTAAGTCTTCCTATGTGCAGGCATTGTGCTGATTGCTTTACATATGTTGTTTTACTTAATTTGTAAAACCTAAGAAAATAGATGCTACCGTTATTGCTATTTTACAGATGTGGAAGCTGAGGTTTAGAAAGATAAAGTAACTTACCAAAGGTCACATAGTGGCTAAGCCAGGGTGAACACTCCCAAGTCTAGTTTGTAAGTGCTGGGTTGTTTTTTTTTTTCGTTTATTTTTTCTGATTTTTTAAATACAGAGTCTTGCTCTGTTGCCCAGGCTGGAGTGCAGTGGCGCGATCTCGGCTCACTGCAACCTCCGCCTCCCGGGTTCAAGCGATTCTCCTGCCTCAGCCTCTGGAGTAGCTGGGATTACAGACACCCGCCACCACGCCTAGCTAATTTTTTTTATTTTTGGTAGAGATGGGGTTTCGCCATGTTGGCCAGGCTGGTCCCGAACTCCTGATCTCAGGTGATCCACCCCTCAGCCTCCCAAAGTGCTGGGATTACAGGCATGAGCCACCAAGCCCTGCCTGGAATTGAATTTTTTGAGATCTGTGATTCTAAGGAAACAAATTATTCGCTTGAGCTTCAAGGCAGTGACTTAAGAATCAGATCTGGTATTAGAAGTCACTTAAATGCTAGACACGACACATATGGAAAGCATCTAGCAAAGTCCACGATAATGTTGTTCTTCCTTTCTGAGCCTTTTTTCATCTCTAGAAAGAAGGAGTGGGGCTGTGTTATCAAGGGATTTGGGGATTAAATAAGGTAACAGCTTTTGGTCTGGTCATGGTGGCTCAGGCCTGTAATCCCAGCACTTTGGGAGGCCGAGGCGGGTGGATCGTCTGAGGTCAGTAGTATGAGACCTGCCTGACCAATATGGTGAAACCCTGTCTCTACGAAAAATACAAAAATTAGCCAGACATGGTGGTGTGCTTCTGTAGTTCCAGCTACTTGGGAGGCCGAGACAGGAGAATTGCTTGAACCCGGGAGGAGGAAGTTGCAGTGAGTGGAGAGCAAGACTCTATCTCAAAAACGAAAAAAAAGCAGATAACATTGTCTGGAGGGTAGTAAGGGCTCTGTTAATGTCAGAACAGATTCTTTTCCACTTTCAATAGTGTTCCTTTCCCTTAAGCACTCTGGTTTCCATATTTCTCTGTTGAGTAATAAGACTGATAGGCCTTTCTTAGTAGCTGGAGCGTCATCTATCAGTGAAAATTTAGGGGCTTTTATGTTATAAACTTTATGTTATAAATTTCGTATTGGTCTTCAGTTTCAGACACACTGTTGCCTCAAAGGGGGGGGGAACTAATGTTTAATAAGCTCAGTGAAATAAATTTGGTAGGGATTTACTCAGTTTTATAGATTGGGAAACTGCCTCGGAGAAAATAACACAGCCAATAAGCCACAAAGCCAGAAGTAAGATTCTTACCCATTTTGCCTAACGTAAATCTCTAAGAAGACTTAAGGAGTTAAGAAATCAAGTTAGTCCCATTCTGGTATAGTTCAATATGAAAGTTCTTCAGTGGAGCAACAAAACCCGACTAAGGTCTTGAAGGGGGGTTTTAGCCTAGAGTCAGGTAACTTCCTCTTTCCAGCTTCGTCTCAAGTACCTCTTCCTCATCATACCTTGTCTTTAAGAATGTCAGCTTTTTGTTTATCTATATTCCATGTAGATTAGACTAATGTAAGTATTCATTTAATCCTAACATCTAATCCAAGGTATCTTGTGTTATCTCCATTTACAATTATAAATTGAGGCTTCGAGAAGATTAGGTGACTAGTCCAGGGTTAGTAATTTGGATCCTGTGGGCACTGGAGACACCAACACAGCCTGCCTTCACATGCCCATGAGTAAAGAACCTGCTGTATTTAACTGCCTCTTAAGTGCACTCTCCGCTAGCTCGGGCTTATATCCTACACTATTTCTGCTGTGCCCAAACTTCATTACCCTTAGCAGACCTTTGTAGTGATTTTCCTGCCTCTAGGTGCCCTGTAGGGGTGATGTTTGTTGTTCTGGAGGTTGCTTTATTCTGACTCTCTAGCAGAGACTACAGCCTCATGAGTCTTAGCAGACACTAGTTGTCTTAGCACCATTACTACTGCTTTGCTAACTGGGAATCTGGCCACCTTTCCTTACCCCAGGGGGGTGGGTCTTGATATAAACTCTAAACCAGCCATAACTTTAGCTCCCTAGACAGTGATTGATTTAGGCATGGGCATATCATGCAGTTCTGGCTAATTAGATGGGAAGGGAAGCCTGGGGAACTTTTGGAGAAGCTTTCCTTATTTAAGAGACTTGCCAGCTTTTATTTTATTTTTTTGCCAGTTCGTATTTTAACCCAGGTTGCAGCAAAATGTGAGAGCCACAAAAAAAGACAGAGATGGGAAAGCTATAATAATAGTAGCCAAAACTTATAGAACTTGCTATGTGCTAGATACTCTTCTAAGTACAGGCATACCTCGGAGCTAAGACAAGTTTGGTTCCAGACCACAGCAGTAAAGCAAATATAATAAAGCAAGTCATAAATTTTTCTGTTTTGCAATGCATATAAAAGTTTATGCTATACTGTAGTCTCTTAAGTGTGCAATAATATGTCCAGTAAAAGTACATTTTTTTTTCTTTTTGAGTCAGAGTCTTGCCCTGTTGCCCAGGTTGGAGTACAATGGTGCAGTCTCAGCTCACTGCAACCTCTGCCTCCCGGGTTCAAACAGTTCTCCTGCCTCAGCCTCCTTAGGAGCTGGGATTACAGACACCCCCAACCATGCCCAGCTAATTTTTGTGTTTTTAGTAGAGACGGGTTTCACCATGTTGGCCAGGCTGGTCTTAAACTCCTGACCTCGTGATCCGCTTGCCTCAGCCTCCTGAAGTGTAGAGATTACAGGTGTAAGCCACTGCGCCCAGCCTAAAAAAATTTTATGAATTAGCTGGGTGGAGTGGTGAGTTACTGTAGTCCCAGCTACTCAGGAAATTGAGGTGGGAGGATCGCTTGAACCTGGGACATTGAGGTTGCAATGAGCCTTGAAAGCACCATCGTACACCAGCCTGGGCAACAGAGCAAGACTTTGTCTCAAAAAAAAAAAAAAAAAAAAAAACCCAAATCCTTTGTTGTCTTTTATTTATTTAGACAGGGTCTTACTCTGTCACACAGGCTGGAATTCAGTGGTGTGATCAACAGCTCACTATAACTTTGAATTCCCAGGCTCAAGCAATCCAGCTACCTCAGCCTCCCGAGTAGCTGGGACAACAGGCATGCACCACCATGCACAGCTAATTTTTAAAATTGTTTTTAAAGGGTGTTTCCTTGGCTGGTCTTAAACTGGTCTCAAGCAATCTTCCCACCTTGGCCTCCCAAAGTGTTGGGATTACAGGTGTGAGCCACCTTGCCTGGCCTGTTGTCATTTCAACAGTGTTAACAGCATTTTCACAAGGAGTAAAATCCATCTCAAGAACCACTTTTGTTTGCTCTCCCATAAGAATAGCTGCTCATCCATTCAAGTTTGATTGTGAGATTGCAGCAATTCAGTCACATTTTCAGGCCCTACTTCTAGTTATCTTGCTGTTTCCACCCCATCTGCAGTGACTTCCTCCATTGAAATCTTGAGCCTCTTAAAGTCATCCATGAGAGTTGGTGTCAACTTCTTCCATACTCTAGTTTATGATGATATTTTGACCTCTCATGAATCGTGAACATTCTTATAAGACTTGAAAGTTGAAATCACTCCTTAATTCATACAGAATGATGGATTCTGTATGGCTACAGAATGGTTGTGGTGTTAACAGGCAGGAAAGCAACATTAGGCGGGGTGTGATGGCTCATGCTTATAATCCCAGCACTTTGAGAGGCCAAGGTGGGTGGACCACTGGAGGTCAGGAGTTTGAGAACAGCCTGACCAACATGATGAAACCCCGGCTCTACTAAAAATATGAAAAAATTAGCTGGCCATGGTGGTGTGCGCCTGTAATTGCAGCCACCCTGGAGGCTGAGGCAGGAGAATCACTTGAACTTTAGAGGCAGAGGTTGCAATGAGCCAAGATTACGCCATTGTAACTTTAGCCTGGGCGACAAACTGAGACTTCATCTCAAAAAAAAAAAAAGAAAAGAAAAGAAAAAAACAACATTAATCCCATTGTATCTCCATCAGAGCTCTTGGATGAACAGGTGTATGGTCATTGAGCAGTAGTATTTTGAAAGAAAACTTTCTGAGCAGTAGGGTTCAACTATGGGCTTAAAATATTCAGTAAATCGACTGGGTGTGGTGGCTCACACCTGTAATCCCAGCACTTTGAGAGGCTGAGACAAGCAGATCTCCTGAGGTCAGGATTTTGAGACCAACCTGCCCAACATGGTGAAACCCCATCTCTACTGAAAATACAAAAAATGAGCCGGGCATGGTGGCAGGTGCCTGTAATCCCAGCTACTCAGGAGGCTGAGGCAGGAGAATCACTTGAATCTGGGAGGCAGAGATTGCAGTGAGCTGAGATTGTGCCACTGCACTCCAGTCTGGGCAACAAGAGTAAAATTCCATCTCAAAAAAAAAAAAAAAAATACGTATATATATACTTTTTTTTTTTTTTTTTTTTTAAGTAAATCAAGCTGTAAACAGATGTGCTGTGATCCAGGCTTTGTTATTCCATTTATAAAGCATAAACACAGTAGATTCAGCATAAGTTTTAAACTCCTGACAGTTTCAGAATGGTAATTGAGCAATGGCTTCAACTTAAAGTCACCAGCTGTGTTATCCTGTAACAAGTCATTTGAAGCTTTGAAGCCAGGCGTTGACTTCTCTATAGCTATGAAAACCCTAGATGACATCTTCCTCTAATAGAAGACTGTTTCTTCTACATTGAAAATCTGTTGGCTAATGTAGCCACCTTCGTCAATGAGCTTAGCTAGATCTTTTGGATAACTTGTAGCTTCTACATCAGCACATGCTGCTTCATCTTGCACTTTTTTTGAACTCTGTCACCCAGGCTGGAGTGCAGAGGCATGATCTCACATTACTGCAACCTCCATCTCTGGGTTCAAGTGATTCTCGTGCCTCAGCCTGCTGAGTGGCTGGGATTACAGGCATGTACCACCATTCCCAGCTAATTTTTGTATTTGTGGTAGAGACAGGGTTTGCCATGTTGGCCAGGCTGGTCTCAAACTCCTGACCTCAAGTGATCTGCCCACCTCAGCCTCCCAAAGTGCTGGGATTACAGGCGTGAGCCACTGCGCCCAGCCTCACTTTTTTTTTTTTTTTTTGAGATGGAGTCTCACTCTGTCACCAGGCTGGAGTGCAGTGGAGCAATCTTGGCTCACTGCAACCTCTGTCTCCCAGGTTCCAAGTGATTCCCCCTGCCTTAGCCTCCTGAGTACCTAGAACTACAGGTGTGCACCACCACACCAAGTTAATTTTTTGTAATTTAGTAGAGATGGGGTTTCACCGTGGTCAGGATGCTCTCTATCTTCTGACCTCGTGGTCCACCCACCTCAGCCTCCTGAAGTGTTGGGATTACAGGCGTGAGTCACCACGCCCGGCCCCACTTTTTTCTTTTTTTTTTTGAGATGGGGTTTTGTTCTTTTTG
Source organism: Ateles fusciceps (assembly GCA_036589455.1). Lineage (NCBI taxonomy): Eukaryota > Metazoa > Chordata > Mammalia > Primates > Atelidae > Ateles > Ateles fusciceps. The sequence continues at coordinate 3,827,975 of JAZHEH010000733.1, forward strand.
CCCAGGCTGGAGTGTAATGGCACGATCTCAGCTCACCGCAACCTCCGCCCTCCCAGGTTCACCAATTCTCCTGCCTCAGCCTCCCAAGTAGCTGGGATTACGGGCATACACTACCATACCCAGCTATTTCTGTATTTTTAGTAGAGATGGGATTTCTCTGTGTTGGTCAGGCTGGTCTTGAACTCCGGAACTCAGGTTATCCGCCCACCTTGGCTTCCTAAAGTGTTGGGATTACAGGCGTGAGTCACCGCGATTGGCTCCTACTTTTTTTTAAAGACATGATCTTGCTCTATCTTCCAGGCTGGGGTGCAGTGGCAAGATAGCACACTGCAACCTCTAATTCCTGGGCTCAAGGGATCCTCCCATGGCAGTCTCCTCAGTAGCTGGGAACTACTGGTTGTGTGCTACCACACTCAGCAAATTTTTATTTTTTGTGAGACAGTGTCTTACTGTGTTGCCCAGGCTGGTCTTCAAGTCCTGTTCTCAAGTGATCCTCCTTCCTCGGCCTTCCAAATCACTGGGATTAGAAGCATGACTCACTGAGCATGGCCTCCACATTGATGGCTTCTTTCCGCAAACTTAATGAACCAGTCTCTGTTAGCTTCACACTTCTGTATCTTCCTCATCTCTCTCAGCATTCACAGAATTAAAGAGAGAGCCTGGTTCTGGATTAGGCTTGGGTTTAAGGGAATATCGTGGCTGATTTACTCTTCGGTCTAAACCACTAGAACTTTCTCCATATCGGCAATAATGCTGTTTTGCTTTTCTTTCTTTCTTTCTTTTTTTTTTTTAACATTTGTGTGTTCACTGGAATAGGACTTTTAATTTCCTTCAGTAACTTTTCCTTTGCATTCACAGCTTTGCTAAGTGGTGCAACAGGCTTAGCTTTCAGCCTATCTTGGCTTTCAGCATATCCTCACTAAGCATATCTTGGCTTTCAACCTTCCTCACTAAGCTTAATCATTTCTAGCTGTTAATTTAGTGAGAGACATCTAACTGCTTTTTTTCACTTGAACACATTGAGGCCATTGTAGGATTATTAATTAGCCTTGTTTCAATATTGTTGTATCTCAGGGAATAGGGAGGAAGAGAGACTGGGGAATGGCTGGTTGGTGGAACAGTCAGAACATACACAATATTTATCAGTTAAGTTCTCCATCTTATATGACCATGGTTCGTGGCATCCCAAAACAGTTGCAATTTGATTTGTGATCAAATATCACTCATCACAGATCACCATAACTGATAAAACAATTGTAAGCAAAAGTTTGAAATATTACAAGAATTCCCAAAATGTGGCACAGACACAAAGTGAACACATGCTGCTGGAAAAATGGCACCGATAGACTTGCCTAACATAGGATTGTCACAAACCTTTAATTTGTTTTTTTTTTTTAAATACACATTGGCTGGGTGTGGTGGCTCATGCCTGTAATCCCAGCACTTTGGGAGGCTAAGGCAGGCAAAACTTTTGAGCTCAGCAGTTTGAGACCAGCCTGGGCAACATAGTGAAGACCCTGTCTCAATCTAAGAAAAAAACACACAATATCTGTAAATCACAAAAAAAATGAGGTATGTCTGTACTTTATGTATTCATTTAATTCTCAGATTCCCATGTTTTAGTTGAGAAAACCAAAGGATGGAGAAGTTTCAGTAACTTGAGCAAATTCATAGCTGATACATGGAAGAGACACTTACTCAGTATGGTTCTAATTTAAAAAATGGGCTATTTGTGCTTAAGCATTCCTGGTGGGGGAAAGTAGCTATAGCAATCTCTTCCCCACCCATCCTTTCCTATGAAAATCTCACCTGTTTTTCAAGATCTAATTTAAATGCTGCCTCTTTCATGAACCTTTCTGAAATACCTTATGCCTTCCAATTGGAAATGAACTGTCCTTCTGACTTTTTTTTTTTTTTTTTTTGAGACATCTCACTCTGTTGCCCAAGCTGGAGTACAGTGGCACGATCTCCACTCACTGCAACCTCTGCTTCCTGGGTTCAAGTGATTCTCTGCCACAGCCTCCCGAGTATCTGGGATTACAGGTGCCTGCACCACGCCCGGCTAATTTTTTGTATTTTTAGTAGAGATGGCGTTTCACCATGTTGGCCAGGCTGGTCTTGAACTCCTAACCTAGTGATCCACCTGCCTTGGTCTGCTAAAGTGCTGGGATTACAGGCGTGAGCCACAGTGTGCAGCGCCCTCCACCTTTTTTTTTTTTTTTTTTTTTTTTTTTTTTTTTTTTTTGAGACGGAGTCTCCCTTTTTCTCCCAGGCTGGAGTGCAGTGGTATGATCTTGGCCCACTTCACCCTCCACCTCCCAGCTTCAAGTCATTCTCCTGCCTTAGCCTCCCAAGTTACTGGGACTACAAGTGCGTGCCACCACACCCAGCTAATTTTTGTATTTTTAGTAGAGACGAGGTTTCACCAATGTTGACCAGGCTGGTCTTGAACTCCTGACCTCAAGCGATGCACCCTCTGCAGCCTCCCAAAGTGCTGGGATTACAGGCATGAGCCACTGTGCCTGGCCTGTTCATAACTTCCATATAGCCCTTTTCTCCCCCGCCCCCGAAGACAGAGTTTTGCTCTGTTGCCCAGGCTGGAGTGCAGTGGCACAATCTTCTCAGCTCACTCCAAACTCTCCCCCCGGGTTGAAGTAATTCTTCTGCCTCAACCTCCCGAGTAGCTGGGATTACAGGCATGTGCCATCATGCCTGGCTAATTTTTTTGTATTTTTAGTAGAGATGGGGTTTCATCGTTTGACCAGACTGGTCTCGAACTCCTGACCTTGTGATTTGCCTGCCTCGGCCTCCTAAAGTGCTGGAATTATAGGCATGAGCCACTGCACCCAACCCCATATAGCCCTTTTCACATCCTTTTTTGTATTACAGTTATTTCATTCCATGTTACTAGTTTTTTGACCAATTACTTATTTTACATAGCCTCATTTCCTCATCTTTAAAATAGGTATAGGTTAGGTACAGTGGCTCACACTTGTATTGCTATCACTTTGGGAGGCTCAGAAAGGAGAATCACTTGAGGCAAGGTATTTCAGATCAGTCAGGGAAACATGGAAAACCCCCATCTCTACAAAAAAAAAAACCAACTGGGTGTGGTGGCGTGTGCCTACAGTCCCAGCTACATGGGGGGCTGAGGCAGAAGGATCGCTTGAGCCTGGGAGTTTGTGGTTGCCGTGAGCTATGATCTCACTATCATACTCTAGCCTAGGTGACAGAGCAAGACCTTGTCTCTAAAAAATAAAATGAAATAAAATAAAATAGAGATAATAGGATTGTTACAGGAATTAAATGAGGTAATGCCTGTAAAGCATTTTAGCTCAGTCCTTAGCACATAGTAAGTACTCAGTAAGTGATAATTAATAGCTGTTAGTCACTTAGTAAACAAAATACTTTCTATGTGTCAAGCTATATATATATATATATATACACACACACACATACATATTTTGAGACGGAGTCTTGCTGTCACCCAGGCTGGAGTGTTGTGGTGCTGTCTCAGCTCACTGCAACCTCTGCCTCCTGGGTTAAAGCGATTCTTCTGCCTCAGGCTCCCTAGTAGGTGGGGTTACAGGTGTCTGCCACCATGCCTGGCTAATTTTTATATTTTTAGTAGAGATGGGGGTTTCACCATGTTGACCAGGCTGGTCTTGAACTCCTGACCTCAGGTGATCCACCTGCCTTGGCCTCCCAAAGTGCTGGGATTACTGGTGTGAGCCACCGTACTCAGCCAAGCCCTATATTAAATATAAAGTTAAATTAACGAGTCTTTGTCGTTGAGAGGAGGACAGAAACATATTGTGAATACTTGTTAGAAACCCGTATTTTTAGGACCAGGCAGACAGCAGTTATTTTCAGCAAGTGATTATTGAGTGCTCGCTATGTGCCAGGGACTTTTCTAGGCCCTGGAAATACAGTGGTGAATAAAACAGACAAAACCTCTTTCTGGTAAAGTCCCAGATTTTGCATTCTAGTGGATAATTGAATGAAATAAACTAAAGGGAGACTGGCAGATGAACGGGACAGCCCTATTTCCTGTCTACGGAGCTTTAGCCAATTGTTGCTGCCATGCGGAATGTGGTTCTAGTGTTGTCTTATTGCATGATTTCCCATCCTCTCCACAATTCCGCTCCCTCTTGAAGCTGGAAATCTGTTTTTTTAAATAATACTTACTGCTTTGTAGAGGTTACAGGTTAACTTTCAAAATCTGAAAACATTAACAAAAGATATTTGAGGCCAAATATAGCCTGAGAATTATCTGTCTTTTTTTGTTGTTGTTGGTTAGGCCAGCTGGAATCGAGCTGAGATCTAACCAGAATTATCTGTCTTATTTGCAAATGTTATGTCAATTAATATTCTGTGTATCTTATGAAATATTACATATGTTTTTTAATGTTTTATTTATTTTTATCACTTTTTTTTTTTTTTTTAAGATGGGGTTTCACCATGATGGCCAGGCTGGTTTTGAACTCCTGACCTCAGGTGATCCACCCACCTCAGCCTTCCAAAGTGCTAGGATTACAGGCATGAGCCACCGCGCCCGGCGAATGTTATTTAATTTTTAAAAATTCATTATTTATTTTTTTGAGACGGGGTATTGAGATCTCAGCTCACTGCAACCTCTACCTCCTGGGTTCAAGCAATTCTCCTGCCTCACCCTCCTAAACTAGCTGGGATTACAGGCATCTGCTACCACACCTGGCAAATTTTTTTTGTATTTTTAGTGAATACGGGGTTTCACCATGTTGGCCAGGCTGGTCTCAGAACTCCTGACCTCAAATGTTCTGCTTGCCTCCGCCTCCCAAAGTGCTGGGATTACAGGCGTTAGCCACCGTGCCTGGCCAGTTAATTTATTTTTTAAAGGAAGTCTTGACCCTTTAAAATCTTGAGCCTCTCAGGCATGAGCCACCACACCCAACCTAAAAAACATTTTAAAGGGATGAAGACAAAAAAAAAAAAAAATGGTGGGGCGGGGCAAAAAAAAAGGGGGATATGAAGACAAACTTTTTGTTATTGTTTTTTGAGCCACAGTCTCGCTCTGTGCTCAGGCATGAACCACCGCACCTAGCCTGAAGACAAACATTTTTAAATGTCATGCTCATAATAATAACTTTATATGTTTAGTAGGTGTTAATTTAGAGCATAATATACATTTGGAGTAAGGTTCAGAAAATATTATAAATCCATATTTTATCTATTTTTAATTTCTTTTTTTTTTTTTTTGAGACGGAGTTTCGCTCTTGTTGCCCAGGCTGGCGTGCAATGGCGCGATCTTGGCTCACCGCAACCTCTGCCTGCTGGGTTCAAGCAATTCTCCTGCTTCAGCCTCCCGAGGCGCATACAGGCGTGCGCCACCATGCCCAGCTAATTTTTTGTGTTTTTAGTAGAGATGAGGTTTCACCATGTTGACCCAGGATGGTCTCAATCTCTTGACCTCGTGATCCACCCGCCTCAGCCTCCCAAAGTGCTTGGATTACAGGCATGAGCCACCGCGCCCGGCTTATTTTTAATTTCTTAAATAAATATATATTTTTGAGTCAGGGTTTCACTCTACTGCCAGGCTGAAGTACAGTGGCACAATCATGGCTCACTGCAGGCTTGAACTCCTGGGCTCAGGTGATCCTCCTGCCTCAGGCTCCTGAGTAGCTGGGACCACAAGCATGTGCCATCGTGTCCAACTAATTTTTTTTTTTTTTTTTTTTTTGCCATAGGAACATGCTTACCTACAGGATAATTTTTGTTTTTTTTTTTTTTTTAAATATGGAACGCTTCACGAATTTGCGTGTCATCCTTGCTTGCGCAGGGGCCATGCTAATCTTCTCTGTATCGTTCCAATTTTAGTATATGTGCTGCCGAAGCAAGCACGATTTTTGTATTTTTTTTATAGAGATGGGGTCTTGACATGTTGCCCAGACTGGTCTTGAACTCCTGGGCTCAAGCAATTCTCCCACCTTAGTCTCCCAGAGTGTTGGGATTACAGGCGTGAGCCACCATGCCCGGCTTCCATATTTTAAATTCAGATAATCTAAATTTTTGGCAGACTTAGTTCTGATTAGCTGGTTATTATATATATTTTTTGTTTTCTTGTAATGTGGCAGGTGAAATTCTGGTACTTAAGAGCTCATATTTCTAGACGCATTAGCCCTGTAATTTGCTTGTTCCACTTGTGCTTGCATACTTAGCATTGTCTTCTATTACATTTCTTGATGAGACTGTAAGCCACAAGTCCACTTAACTAGGGACATAGACTACAGTATGATGCAGTAAATAGTAATGAACTAGTATCACCTGCTTGTTATAATGCTCAGTCTTCAGGAAAACTTGGCCATGTGACCAACAGATGAAATTTTTTTTTTCTTTCTGCTGTGGAGTCTTGCTCTGTTGCCCAGTCCGGAATTCAGTGGCACGACCTTGACTCACTGCAACCTCTGCCGCCAGGGTTCAAGTGCTTCGTGTGCCTCAGACTCCCAGGTCGCTGGGATTACAGGCATCTGCCACCATGCCTGGCTAATTTTTGTATTTTTAGTAGAGGTGAGGTTTTACCATATTGGGTAGGCTGGTCTCAAACTCCTGGGCTCAGGTGATCTGCCTGTCTCGGCCTCCCAAAGTGCTGGGATTATAGGCGTGAGCCACTGCGCCCTGCCGAAAATTGTCAGTATTAATAGGTTAGTAGGTATATTAGATATTACTAAGGCTTCCGTGTGTGTTTTTCTTGCCACACTCCAGTTGATCTTGTATCCCCTGCTTTTTTTTTTTCACCTCCAGTTGCTTAAAATTGTGTCCCCTACTTTGGAGGCTAGTATGAAATGTTCTATTTTGGATGGAGCAGTCCAGAGCACTATGGATGCATATACTAAGGGGGAATCAGAGCCTAGGGGAATCAGAGAGTGCCTTTAAACCTGTGGATAGGAGTTCTCATTGTGGGGTGGGAGAGGGGAATGAGTATTTCAGAAGCAAAAGATTGGTGAGCTGGATAGGCCGGTAGCCTGGAGGAATGATATTTGGGCTTTATCCTGAGGACAGTGAGCTCAGAAGTCACATGATCTATGTATATAATTTTTTAAAACGTGTATTGCTGTGGTGAGAATGTATTAAAGTGCAATAAGATTCCTTACTAAGAGTGTCTGTGTGTGTGTGTGTGTGTGTGTGTGTGTGTGTGTGTGTGTGTGTGTGAGAGACAGTCTTGCTCCGTCGCCCAGCCTGGATTTTAGTGACGCAATCTAGGCTCCCTGCACTTCTGCCTCCCGGGTTCAAGCAATTCTCCTGCCTTAGCCTCCCAAATAGCTGGGATTGCAGGCACCTGCCACCAGGCCCGGTTAATTTTTTGTATCTTTGGTAGACACGTGGTTTTGCCATGTTGGCCAGTCTGGTCTCGAACTCCTGACCTCAGGAAATCCTCCCTCCTCGGCCTCCCAAAGTGTTGGGATTATGGGAGTGAGCCACCACACCTGGCTGGAGTTTTTTTTTTTTTTTTTTTTTTTTTTTTGAGACGTAGTCTTGCTGTGTCACCCTGGCTTGAGTGCAATGGTGTGATCTCAGCTCACTGCAGCCTCCGCCTCCCTGCGTTCAAGCGTTTGAGCGATTCTCCTGCCTCAGCCTCCTGAGTAGCTGAGATTACAGGTGTGTGTACCACGCCCAGCTAATTTTTGTATTTTTAGTAGAGATGGGGTTTCAGCATATTGGACAGGCTGGTCTGGAGCTCCGCCCTCAAGTGATCTGCCCCTCGTGGCCTCCCAAAGTGATTATAGACGTGAGCTACTGCTCCTGGCCATAACTAGGAGTTCTTTAAAGTGGCAGTCCTGGCAAGAGATGATGGCAGCAGCTGAGATGGTAATAGTAGGAAATAAGAGAGTTAGGAATTTGAATCATCAGACTTGGTTATTGATTTCATCTGGTGGCTGAAGCCAAGAAAAAAAAAAAATGAAGCATGACTCCTATGCCTGTTACCTTGAGAGCAGAATGGATAGTGATGCTGTGAATTGTGATAAATTTAAGTTTGTGCATTTTGAGGATTCTCTGACCTTCAAGGGAAGTTGTCCAAAAATCAGTTGAATATAGAAGTCAAAAATGAGGCCTGGGAATGGAGATAGAGGTTTGATCATCTATCTGTTTATCCCTATACATGGCAACTAAAAAACTATGGAATCATTCATAGCACTCAGGAAAAATGTTATGAGAGCTGGGGTAAAAAGAGAACCGCAAGGTAGATCAGCTGTGATGGGCAGGAAGAAAGGAAACATCAATCAGAACTGGAAGAAGAAAACAAGGAGTGCTTGGTGTCTGAAAAGCCAAGAGAGGCTGGGTGTGGTGGCACTTTCGGAGGCCAAGATGGTTGGATGACCTGAGGTCAGGAGTTCGAGACCATCTTGGCCAACATGGTGAAACCCCATCTCTACTAAAATACAAAAAAATTAGCTGGGCGTGGCGGTGCATGCCTGTAGTTCCAGCTGCTTAGGAGGTTGAGGCAGGGGAATCATTTGAACCCTGAGTGGCGGAGGTGCCGTAAGCCGAGATTGTGCCACTGCAATACAGCCTGGGCGACAGAGCAAGACTCCGACTCAAAAAAAAAAAATTATATAGCCGGTCGTGGTGGTGCGCGCCTGTAATCCCAGCTACTCAGGAGGCTGAGTCAGGAGAATCACTTGAACTTGGGAGGCAGAGGTTGCAGTGAGCTACTGTACTCCAGCCTAGGCGACAGTTCGTCTCAAAAAGCCAGAAGAAAGTATTTCAAAAATTAATGGTTGTCAGGATTGAGTGCTGGCAAGAAAACAAGCAAAGAAAGGGACTGAAAATGTCTGTTGAATTTAGCATCATGTACTTGATAAGTGGCCTTTACAAAGACAGTTTTGATGGCATGGAAGTGAATTGAAGTAAGCTAAGAAATGGGAGAGGAGAGGCCAGGCACAGTGGCTGATGCTTGCACTTTGGGAGGCTGAGGTGGGAGGATCACTTGAGCTCAGCAGTTTGAGACCGGCATGGGCAACCTAGCAAGACCCAGTCACTTTTTTTTTTTTTTTTTGGAGAGGAGTCTTGCTCTGTCGCCCGGACTGGAGTGTAGTGGCGTGATCTCTGCTTACTACAACCTCTGCCTCCCAGGTTCAAGCGATTCTCCTGCCTCAGCCTCTGAGTAGCTGGCATTATAGGCACCCGCCACCACGCCCAGCTAATTTTTGTATTTTTAGTAGAGACGGGGTTTCACCATGTTGGCCAGGATGGTCTTGATCTCTTGACCTCATGATCCACCTGCCTCAGCCTCTGAAGGTAAAACATAACATTCAAATGGCAGCCAACAGGCATGCACAGGCCATCTCTTGCCATATCAAGATCTAGCAGTCAATCAAGAAAAGTTCCCCCAGTCACAGCCATGTGGTCACCGTAATTTTGTAGCATAGATTCTGCATATATTTTGTCTGCCTTTTATGAAGTCACTGTCACTCCTGCTCATGTAATAGTAATATTTTGTTGGGTAGGGTTGAGCTTTGGAGGGCTACTTAACATTTTAATATCTGACTTTTTTTCCTCCCTCCCTGACAAACCTATTTTGCCCCTTTGGTTGCGATATTGCCCCCATTGAGAGTGCATGCCTTTTTTTTTTTTTTTTAGACAGAGTTTCACTCTCGTCGCCCAAGCTGGAGTGCAATGGTGTGATCTCAGCTCACCACAGCCTCTGCCTTCCGGGTTTAATCAAGCAGTTCTCCATCCTCAGCCACCCAAGTAGCTGGGATTACAGGCATGCACCACCACGCACGGCTAATTTTGTATTTTTAGTAGAGACGGGGTTTCTCCATGTTGGTCAGGCTCATCTGAAACTCCCAACCTGAGGTGATCACCCACCTTGGCCTCCGGAAGTGCTGGAATTATAGGCATGAGCTACAGTGCCCAGCGAGAGTGCGTGCCTTTTACGAAATTATTAGCCGGGCGCCATGGCTCACGCCTGTAATCCTAACAGTTTGGGAGGCTGAGGTGGGTGGATCACCTGAGGTTAGGAGTTCAAGACCAGCCTGGCCATCATGGTGAAACCCCATCTTTAAAAAAAAAAAAAAAAAAAGAAATTATTTATGCCAGATATTTCAGAATCCTAATTTTTTGAATTTTAGAAAGGCATTATGGCGCATATAACTTGTGTAACACCTCCAGTGAGGTCTGAGATAGAACCCTGTATAGTCAAATATTATGAATATTTCTTTTTATTCTTATTTTTTATTTTTATTTATTTATTACTCTGTCGCCAGGCTCTAGGCTGGAGTGCAGTGACACAATCTCGGCTCACTGCAACTTCTGCCTCCCAGGTTCAAGCAATTCTCCTGCCTCAGCCTCCTGAGTAGCTGGGACTACAGGCGCACGCCACCACACCCAGCTAATTTTTGTATTTTTAGTAGAGATGGGGTTTCACCATGTTGGCCAGGATGGTCTTGATCTCTTGACCTTGTGATCTGCCTGCCTCAGCCTCCCAAAGTGCTGGGATTACAGGCTTGAGCCACCACGCCCGGCCCTCTTTTTTATTTTTTATAAAATTAAAACTAAAGTACACTAGGTACAGAACTCAGAATATGAATATTTCGGTAGCAAAAAATGCCCAGTTGAAAGTTAATTGAGTGGAGTAAAGACTACAGATAATCTCATGTGAGGTTAGTTCAGGTTTTTCTGCTAAATGTGTTCTGAGACCATTTTTACTAAAAAAAAAACTTTCCTATTTTCAGAGCTTATTTTTCTCTTTAAATTTCCTTTTGTAGAGATGGGTCTTGCTTTGTTGCCTAGTCTGGTCGCAAACTCCTGGCCTCAAGTGATCCTCCTGCCTCGACCTGGTAAGGCGCTAGGATTACAGGTGTGAGCCATCATGCCTGGCCTTCAGAGCTCTTTTGATTTCAGAATTCCAGATAAGGAATTGTGGACCATGAATTAAGAGAAATATATAAGGAACAGGTTTATGGAGGAGATGCTTTTTTTTTTTTTTTTTTAAACATTTGAGGTATTTACAGACATGATTGGAAGGAATCCATGTCCCCTCTAGGTGTTAGTTATAGATTGCAGAAGTCATCAGCATTTGTTTGCTTTTTTTGTTTTTTTGAGAGTTTTTGTTCTGTTACCCAGGCTGGAGTGCAATGGTGCGATCTTGGCTCACTGCAACCTTTGCCTCCTAGGATCAAGTGGTTTTCCTGCCTCAGCCTCCTGAGTAACTGGGATTACAGGCACCCGCCACCACACCTGGCTAATTTTTGTATTTTTAGTAGACAGGTTTCACCATGTTGGCCAGGCTGGTCTCAAACTCCTGACCTCAGGTGATTCTCCTGCCTCAGCCTCCCAAAGTGCTAGGATTACAGGCATGAACCACTGCATCTGGAACAGTCATCAGCATTTAAATCACCCAAGAGGCTATAATTTTCTAATGAGTCATGATTGGAATTGCCCCCTTTGAAGTGAAGTAAAGGGGGGAAATAGGCCTTTTTTTAAACTTCTGGTCATTGGTTCTTAAAGTGTAGCTTTTAAGGGAATGAAGACAGAATGGAAGGATAAAGATTGAGAGAAAGAACTGAGTATTGCAAGGAAAGGAAAAGCCAACTCTTTAATAGAAAGCAAGAAAATATGGTTTTTCTCTTTGACCCTAACTTCCTGAAAATTTCCCTTACGAGAAATTTAGGGCTTTCACTGCGGGAGGTGAGAAGAAAAAGGAAATAGCACTGATTCAGCATTTAGGCCCTAGATACTTTCACATTACCTCATTAATCCTACAGGGCCCTATAAAGTTTATTATGCCTATTTTATTTTATTTATTATTATCCGAAGACTTGCACCATGAGAAATATCCCCCATTTTAGAGAGGCAGAAGTGAGACTCAAAGATAGTGGGTAATTTGCCCACGGTTATACAGTTCGGTTTGGAACTCAGTTCACCTGACTTCCAAATCAGTGCTCATTTCACTAGATCATGTTGGAACAAGTTGATAGAGTTTGGGGGACAACAATTGGATGTTTGTTCATGGCATGTCTTCTTGTGGTGGAGAGGATTCTTTGTGTGGCCTCTCATCCTGGCTTTTCTCTCTCATTTTGCGCTGGGCCTTTCTCACATGAGGCCTTAGAAGATGGCCTCCCAATCCTAACTCCTTTTTTGATGAATATATACAGGTTAGAGAAATCCTGCTTTCCAATTTGTCAGAAGGGGCTGTTAGGAAAGGCCCTTTCTTGTATTGCTAAGAGCTAAAATGAAGAGCTAATCAGAGGGATTTGTGTAATTCAACTGAATGCAGAACCCTGTTTGTCTGAAGACTGGAGTTGGGGGTGGAGCGTACTACAGAATAGAGGCCAGGTAGCCAGCAGTTTTGCTATTCTATCTCAGAGGCATTTTGCTATGTGGACCTTCTTTTTATGCCTCTTTAACCAAACTGGTCTTGTGCCCCAAACTGACTTTGGGCTTTCTCATCTGATCTTTGGTCCTGGTAAGCTGCTCACCCTCCCCATTGCCATTACCTTCAGAAATATTAACCATCTAGCCTTCGAAGACCATTTCAGAGCTAACTCACTCAGTAAAGAGAGTTCTCACTTCCACCCTCTGAATTCATTGTACAGTTACATTCATTATCTTTTGTATTAGTGCTGTGAGACTAAACTAAGTTGTAAAGCTTCCTGAAGGCAGAAACCCTTACACAGTACCTATTTGAGGTAGTTTGGAGGTAACCATTTGGTTATCTATCCAACACCACATATACAAACACACACAATGCAAGTGCCTAGGAGCTAGTCAGTGAATATTTTTGGGTTGGCTTAAATGGAAATTGAGCTCTTTCATTTTCCTACTTTAAGTAATTTGTTTTAGTCCCTTGTGATACCTAGTGGTAGTGGCAGTACAGTATTCCTAGGAAGGTATGAGCCACCTGATTCTATTTCAAAAGAGATAGTTGGAAAATTTCTTTTGGAGAAACTCTTTGGACTATAGTTATCCTAGTCTTCTCTTGTGTCTCCCTTCCACCTCTTACCTCCCTTCCGTAGGTCTGAGCATTGTATTTACATATACACTCAAGGGCCAAAGGACTAGCAAATCCTAAGAGAGAATCAGAATTAGCAAACTAGAATAATTAGGATTATATATATATATCTTGGGATTAGGAAACTAGAGAATTAAGATATATATGTAAAATCATGTGTACAGGAGATAGTTTTCTCCAGGTGGCCTTTAGTTAAACCACCTAGTTTATTTTTTTTCTTTTTCTTTTTTTTTTTTAAAGACGGGATTTCACCATGTTGGTCAGGCTGGTCTTGAACTCCGTGCTTGGATTACAGGCGTGAGCCACCATGCCCGGCCACCACCTAGTTTATACATTTAGCTTTGTTTCCTAGAGTGATTACTGTTCAGCGCAGTCCAGTGAAGATGCTACCAGAATATGAGCAGCCTTATTATGGTCCCATTGTGGACTGACCCAAGTGTCCAGTAGACACTGCACCCAGCTGCGTTTTACTGTTTACAAAATACAAAGTACTTGAGTATATATTCTCATTTAGTCTTCGCTGTGACTCTGAGATAGTCTGGGTAAGGGTATGAAAATTGAGATACGCTGGCCGAGGTGGCTTACACCTGTAATCCCAGCACTTTGGGAGGCAGAGGCGGGTGGATCAAGAGATCAGGAATTCAAAACCAGCCTGGCCAAGATGGTGAAACCCTGTCTCTACAAAAAAAAAAAAAAAAAAAAAAATCAGCCGGGCATGGTGGCAGGCACCTCTAATCCCAGTTACTCAGGAGGCTGAAGCAGGAGAATCACTTGAACCCTGGTGGGGCAGAGGTTGCAGTGAGCCGAGCCGAGATTGCACCACTACACTCCAGCCTGGGTGACAGAGTGAGACTCTGTCTCAAAAAAAAAAAAGAAAAAATTGAGATACAGATAAGTAACACCCAAGTTGCACAGTTATTAAGTAGCAAGACTGGAAATTAGATCTGTCTTTGTATTGTAGCTCTTTTCACCAGTACCACACCACTTCCAGTGTGCCTGTTGGTGGTCCATCCAGCATAGCTACCTTCTGTCAATGCTAGATACTCCTCTCTTTGATTCCCTTTCCTCCCTCCCTCCCTCCCTCCCTCCCTCCCTCCCTCTCTTTCCTTCTCTCTTTCTCTTTCTTCCTTTTCTTTCCTGAGACAGGATCTGGCTCTGTTGCTCAGACTGGAGTGCAGTGTGCGATCTCAGCTTACTGCAGCCTCCACCTTCCAGGCTTAAGCCATCTTCCCACCTCAGTCTCCCTCGTAGCTGGGACTTCAGGCATGTGCCACCATGCCCGGCTAGTTTTTGTGTTTTTTTTTTTAGTAGAGATGGGGTTTTGCCATTTTGCCCAGGCTGCTCTCGAATTCCTGGGCTCAAACAATCCATTTGATTGAAATGGGGTTGTTTTTGTTTTTCCTTTGAGGTGACAGCCTTCAAGTGACTAACTACTTGCCAGTCCCTATACTTTTTTTTTTTTTTGAGATGGAGTTTCGCTCTCGTTGCCTAGGCTGGACTTCGGTGGCACAATCTCGGCTCACCACAACCTCTGCCTCCTGGGTTCAAGTGCTTCTCCTGCTTCAGCCTCCCAAATAGCTGGGATTACAGGCATGTGCCACGACGCCTGGCTAATTTTGTGTTTTTAGTAGAGACGGGGTTTCTCTATGCGGGTCAGGCTAGTCTCAAACTCCTGACCTCAGGTGATCTGTCTGCCTTGGCCTCCCAAAGTGCTGGGATTACAGGCATGAGCCACCACGCTTAGCCAAAGTATTTTTTAAAGTGTTTGCATGGCTTGGCTGGGCGCAGTGTCTCACACGTGACATCCCAGCACTTTGGGAGGCTGAGGCAGGCAGATCACTTGAGTCCAGGAGTTCAAGACTAGCCTGGAAAACATATTGAAACCTCATCTCTCCAAAAAATATGAAAATTAGCCAGGTGCAATGGTGCACACCTGTAGTCCCAGCTACTTGGAAGGCTAAGGTAAGAGGATTGCTTGAGTCTGGGAGTTAGAGGCTGCAGTGAGCCATGATTGCACCACTGTACTCCAGCCTGGGTGACAGAGCAAGATCCTGTCCCCCTTAAAAGAAAAATCATGGTAGCTATATACCAGGTACAATAAAGAAAAACAAAAACAAACAAACAAACAAACAAAAAAGAAAAATCATGGAAGTTAGAAGGCAGTGGGATAACAAAGTGCTGCAAGAGGCTAGGCGCAGTGGTTCACACCTGTAATCCAGCACTTTGGGAGGCCAAGGCCAGAGGATCACTTGAGCCAAGGAGTTCAAGACCAGCATGGGCAACATCACAAGACCTAGTCTCTACAAAGAAAAATAAAATTACTTGGACGTAGTGGTATGCGCCTGTGGTTCCAGCTATTTGGGAGGGTGAGGTAGGAAGATTGCCTCAGGAGGTCGAGGCAGGTTGCAAGGAGTTTTCATTGCGCTACTACATTCCAGCCTGTGTGACAGAGCAGAAACCTGTCTCAAAAACAAAACAAAAATGGAAAATGCTGAAAGAAAAACTGTCAAGCAAGAATTCTATATCTGACTGGGCAGCATCGGCGTGGTGGTTCACCCCTGTAATCCCAGCACTTTGGGAGGCCGAGGCAGGTGGATCACCTGAGGTCAGGAGTTTAAGACTAGCCTGGCCAACATGGTGAAACCCCGTCTCTACTAAAAAATACAAAAATTAGCCAGTGCAGTGGTGGGCGCCTGTAATCCCAGCTACTGGGGAGGCTGAGGCAAGAGAATTGCCTGACACCGGGCATTGTGGCTTACGCCTGTAATCCCAGCACTTTGGGAGGCCGAGGCAGGTGGATCACCTGAGGTCAGGAGTTCAAGACCAGCCTGACCAACATGATGAAACCCTGTCTCTATTAAAAATACAAAAATTAGCTAGGCGTGGTGGTGAGTGCCAGTCATCCCAACTACTCGAGAGACTAAGGCGAAAGAATTGCTTGAACCCTGGAGGTGGAGGTTGCAGTGAGCCAAGATAGCGCCATTGCACTCCAGCTTGGGCAACAAGAGCGAAGCTCTGTCTCAAAACAAAAAAACAAAAACCAAAAAGAGTATTGCTTGAACCCAGGAGGCAGAGGTTACAGTGAGCTGAGATTGCGTCACTGCACTTCAGCCCTAGCGACAGTGTGACACTTTGTCTCAAAAAAAAAAAAAAAAGAATTTTATAGCTAACAAAACTGTCCTTATAAAATGAGGGACAAATTAAGATATTTCCAAATAAACAAAAGTATTAGGGGGGTTGTTACCACTAAATCTGCTCTATAAGAAATTCCGACCAGGTGCAGTGACTTATGCCTATGATCTCAGCACTTTAGGAGGCTGAGGCAGGAAGATCACTTGAACCAGGAGGTCAAGACCAGCTTGGGAAACATAACAAAACCTGTCTCTACAAAAAAAAATATAAAGATTTAGCCAGCCGTAGTGACGCGTGCTTGTAATCCCCACACTATGGGAGGCTGAGGTAGCAGGATTACTTGAGCCCAGGAGTTGGAGATCAGCCTGGGAAATATGGTATGACCTCATCTCTATTAAAAGACAAAAAAAAAGGAAAAGGAAAACACTTTGACAGTTCCTTTGACAGTTTCAGTTTACTGTAAACAGTTACAGTATTACCCAGCAATTCCATTCCTAGTTATCATACCTGAGAAGTGAAAGTGTATGTCCACATAAAAATTTGTATGTAAACATTTGTAGCACTGTAATTCATCATGGCATGAATAATGAACCCCAAAGTAGGGACAGCCCAAATGCCCATCAGCTGATGAATGGATAAATAAAATGTGCTATAGGCTGAGCGTGGTAGCTCACACCTGTAATCCTAGCCCTTTGGGAGGCCAAGACGGGTGGATCACCTGAGGCCAGGAGTTTGAGACCAGCCTGGCTAACATGGTGAAACACCATCTCTACTCAAAATACAAAAATTAGCCGATGTGGTGGTGCACGTCTGTAATCCCAGCTACCTGGTCGCGGGGAAGGCTGCATCTGAGCCGAGACCACACCACTGCACTCAAGCCTGGGTGACAGATCAAGACTGTGTCTCAAAAAAAAAAAAAAAAAAATGCTGTAAAAAGAATGTACTGATATATATTAAAACATGGATGAACCTCAAAATCATTATGCTAAGTGAAATAAGCCAGTCAAAAAAGACCATATATTGTATGGTTCTATTTAAATGAAATAATCAGAGCAGGCAAATCTGTAGAGACAGAAAATACCTTAGTGATTGTTTACAGCTTAGGTGGGTGAGCATTGGGAGTGATAGCTAAAGAGTTATGGGATTTCTTTTTTTTTAATTTTATTTTCTTTTTTACTTTTTTTTTTTCCCCTTTGAGACAAGAGTCTTGCTCTGTTGCTCAGGCTGGGGTGCAGTGGCACAATCTCAGGTCACTGCAACCTCCGCTTCCCAGGTTCAAGCAATTCACCTGCCTCAGCCTCCTCAGTAGCTGGGACTGTGGCACACACCACCACTCCTGGCTAATTTATTTTTAATAGAGACGGGGTTTCACCATGTTGGCCAGGCTGGCCTCAAACTCCTGACTTCAAGTGATCCGCCTGCCTCAGCCTCCCAAAGTGCTAGGATTATAGGTGTGAGCCACCATGCCCAGACTTTTTTTTTTTTTTTTTTTTTTTATAAAAGAAGCAGGGTCCAACTATGTTGCCCAGACTGGTTTTGAACTCCTGGGCTCAAGTGATCTGCCTTGGCCTCCCAAAGTGCTGGAATTACAGGCATTAGATACTGTGCCCGGCCATAGAGTTATGGTAGGTTTTTTTAGGATAATGGACATACTCTAAAATTGTTTGTGCTGATGGTTGCCCAGGTCTAAATATACTAAAAATGGTACCAAATATACCAAAAATGTATTAATTATATGGTATATGTGTTATATCTTTTTTTTTTTAATCCACTGTCATTCTCCAATGAGTTACATCTCAATAAACCTGTTGCCAAAGGTAAGAAAAGAATAGGACTTCTTTGCCAACAGGACACTTAAAGTCTGCACAAAGAGATAGGATCACTTATGCCCTTTAAGTTGTATTAACAGAATCTAATCAGAGGCACCAAACTGGTAGTCTGTAGGTCACACTTGGCTTACAGCAGATGTGTCTTACAGGGACTAATATAGTTTTCAAAAATTGAGCAAACATTAAACAGTTGACTATATATATAAAATCTACATTTCTAGCTTCTCTCTTTTTTTATTTTTTTTATTTTGTGATGGGGTTTTGCTCTTGTTGCCCAGGCTGCAGTGCAATGGCACAATCTCGGCTCACTGAAACCTCCTGGGTTCAAGTGATTCTCCTGCCTCAGCCTCCCAAGTAGCTGAGGTTACTGGCGCCCACCAACATACATGGCTAATTTTTAAAATATTTTTAGTAGAAACGGGATTTCACCATGCTGGTCTCAAACTCCTGACCTCAGGTAATCCACCTGCCTCGGCCTCCCAAAGTGTTGGGATTATAGGCGTGAGCCACCGTGCCCGGCCTCTATCTTCTCTTGAAAATCAGATCTAGCAAATCTAACAAATGGGACTCGTGTAAGTTACTCGTATGTAGGTCTTATTCACAATGATGGAAACCTTAGTAATTAGAACTGTGTGAAATGAAATGGGATGCTTTTGTAATAATATATTATCTCTGGTAGTAGTACTCAGACATAGCTTATAAATCTGGGAAATAGAAAAATGATTCAGAGTATCAGAGAAGAGATCAGACTAATAATTTAAATATATTCTGATAGGCCTGTGGATTCTGTTTGGTAAAGTGCAAAGTTAACATGGAACAAGCAGAATGAGATTCTCTATGCTTTTATTCCTCCCCCATTTCATTACATTTGGAGTGAAGATATGGTTAGAAGAGACATTATAGACTATTCACTATTACTGCCAGCCTTTCTGGTTTTTGAATCAAAGCCTAAAGGCCAGTCCCTAAAGCTGTAGATATTATTCATTCTTGAAGCCAAGTTTCAGAAATACTTTGCTTTCCTTCTTGAATGAGTAGTAGAGGAGAAAATGAAAATAAAACAAAATTTTTTAAAAAAAGAATTACTTTGCTTTTCAAATATCCTTGAGTGTTCTCTTCAAGGACAATGAAAATTATGTAAGTGCTCATTTTGCTTTATTTTGGATTCCAGGTAGCTGACATGCCAAATGTTCTTTGGATTCTTCTTATTGCATTCATCTTCCCCCGATTTTTGTTTGTTTTGAGGCAGGGTCTTGCTCTGTCACCCAAGCTGGAGCACTGTGGTACTACTACAACTCACTGCAGTCTCAACTTCCCAGGTTCAAGCAATCCTCCCATCTCAGCCTCCCAAGTAACTGGGACCATAGGTGTACATCACCACACTTGGCTAATCTTTGGAATTTTTTGCAGAGACAAAGTCTTGCTAGGTTGCCTAGGCTGGTCTCGAACTCTGGGGCTCAAGTGATCATCCCACCTTGGCCTCTCAGAGTGCTAGGATTACAAATATGAACCACTGCACCTGGCTTCTTCCGCCATTTTCTATATAAATTTGTACATTTATAGTCCAGATTCTTGTTTTATTTTTATTTTGTTGAATTTATTGTAAACTACTTCAGATCCTCTAGAAAACTGAAGTTTAAAATGTTAGATGGAACATTTGAGAGCATGCTATATGCTGTGTACTTTGCTGTAGACTCAAAGATAAGTAAGAGTTCTTGTTCTCAAAGATTTAGTAATCTATGAGTGAGAGGTGATGAGGGTATAAACTAAAACTTACTGGAGTTGGTCAGCAGGAACCAATTTGGAGTAACAGATAAAGATCAGTGTACTAAATTGGGGAGGAAATGTTCATGGCTGACTTCAAGACCAGGTGAATGGTGATGGCATTAACTCTGAAATAGGGAAGATAGTCCCGGCATGGTGGCTCATACCTGTAATCCCAGCACTTTGGAGGCTCAGGTGGGTGGATCACCTGAGGTTAGGAGTTCAGACCAGCCTGGCCGACGCGGTGAAGTCCCATCTCTACTAAAAAGACAAAAATTAGCTGGACATGGTGGCAGGCGCTTGTAATCCCAGCTGCTTGGGAGGCTGAGGCAGGAGAATCGCATGAACTCGGTAGGCAGAGGTTGCAATGAGTTGAGATCGTGCCACTGCACTCCAGCCTGGACGACAAGAGTGAAACTATCTGAAAAAAAAAAAAAATAGGAAAGACAGCAGAAACTGGTTTAAAGAGAAAGTTGGGTAAAGATGGCCAGGAGGCAAGATGTTTTGACAATAGGGATTTCGAACTTGGTTTAAAAGTGGAGGTGGAAGCTGGCTGGGCCCAGTGGCCCATGCGTGTAATCCCAGCACTTTGGGAGGCCAAGGCGGGCAGATCACCAGAGGTTGGGAGTTCGAGGCCAGCCTGACCAAGATGGAGAATCCCCATCTCTACTAAAAATACAAAAATCATCCAGGCGTGGTATCACATGCCTGTATTTCCAGCTACTCAGGAGGCTGAAACAGGAGAATTGGTTGAACCCAGGCGGCAGAGGTTGCGGTGAGCCAAGATTGTGCCATTGCACTCCAGACTGCGCAACAAGAGCAAAACTCCATTTCAAAAAAAAAAAAAAAATAAGTGGAAGTGGAAGCTACAGGAGATCATGAGCTGGGAGTCGGGCTCCTCCTGCTGAGTAGAGGAGCAAAGGTAGGATTTTGGTACACACTGACATTGAGAGGTTGGCTTTGGAAGATGAGCACATTAAGAAACCTGAAGAGTGGTTGGAAGGGTAAGAGAAGAATTGGAAGAGGGTGGTCCTATCAGAATTATGAGTAGAGAGAGTTTCAGGAAGGCAAAGGTGGTCATCACAAATTAGAAAGTCAAATATAATGAATGAGTGGGTCACTGGATTTAGGTCTGAACTGTCTTTTTCTGAGGTATTTGTGTCTTGTGTCCTGTAGTTCTTATAATGAAGTGTTGTAGTTTCACCTGCATTCCCAAAGTGTGGCTAAGCAAAAAAAAATGAAGTGTTGTAGTTTAATTTTCACATGAATTCTGGAGGAAATTGTGGTTTCTGGGTTTTTAGTAAATTCTTCTGTAATCTGCCTCTGGAGGGTGTGCTTCACTCCAGCCACAAGGAAGTTTCTTTGCTATATACTTCTTTACTTACCTATCTGGCAAACATTTAAATGCTGTGGTAGCTAGGCCTTGTGTCTGGAACAGTGCATATGCTCAATGAGTATGTAATAAATTTTTAAGTGGTGATTCACTCAACAAATATTATTTGTTATAGATGCTGGGGATACAACAGCTCTGCCCTCGTGGAACTTAACATCCTATGAAGAGCAAACAGATTGGAATTAATATAATGAAAGAAAGAAAACAGGTGTTCTGATAAAAATAGGGTAACTTACTTTGGGTTAGGGTAATGGGGAAAGACCCAGCAATTCGAAGAGCTAAGGAAAAGTGATGTAGGCAAAAAGAGAACAGGAAGTGCAAAGACTGCAGTAGGAAACAGTATGAAGCACACAGCATCACCTATATATATTCTTGCCAACAATTACCACATATATATATTTTTTCTCCATCTATAACCCAGCAACATCAAAAGTTATTTTTAACCTGAATCTATTCTAGCCCCTCCACTTAACTTCCATTTTAGAGGAAATACAAGGGATAAGGGTATGAGTTTAATGTCACAAAAGTAGAATATGAGGCATTCTATAAGACAACTGACCTAAGTCTGTTCAGAAAGTATCACAAACGAATAAAAGGGTTAGGGTAGAGGAGGACAGGCATTATAGATTAAAAGTGATCAGATGTTGGAATGATGGTATTGTAGTTTTATTTTTGTTTTTGTTTTAAGACACAGTTTCACTCTTGTTGCCCAGGCTGGAGTGCAATGGTGCGATCTCGGCTCGTCCCAACCTCCACCTCCCAGTTTCAAGCGATTCTTCTGCCTCAGCCTCCTGAGTAGCTGGGATTACAGGCAGGCGGGACTGTGTCCCGCTAATTTTGTATTTTTAGTAGCAATGGTGTTTCTCCATGTTGGTCAGGCTGGTCTGGTGGTCTGCCCGCCTCAGCCTCCCAAAGTGCTGGGATTATAGGCGTGAACCACCGCACCCAGCTAATTTTTGTTTTTTGTTTTTGTTTTTTTTTTTTTGAGACGGAGTCTTGCTCTGTCACCAGGCGCCAGGCTGGAGTGCAGTGGCGTGATCTTGGCTCACTGCAACCTCCGCCTCCCGGGTTCAAGCAATTCTCCTGCCTCAGCCTCCCAAGTAGCTGGGACTACAGACGCACACCACCATGCCCAGCTAATTTTTGTATTTAAGTAGAGACGGGGTTTCACCATGTTGGCCAGGATGTTCTCAATCTCTTTGACCTCGTGATCCGCCCACCTCAGCCTCTCAAAGTGCTGGGATTACAGGCCTGAGCCACGGCGCCCGGCCTAATTTTTGTATTTTTTAGTAGAGATGGGGTTTCACCATGCAAACTTCTGATCTTGTGATCTGCCCACCTCAGCCTCCCAGAGTGCTAGGATTATAGGCGTGAACCACTGCACCCGGCCCAGGACCTTCTTCTTACATAACCACAATACCACTTTCTTTTCTTTTCTTTTTTTTTTGAGACAGAGACCCACTCTATTGCCCAAGCTGGAGTGCAGTGGTACAATCTTGACTACAGGCACGCACCACCACACCTGGCTAATTTTTATATTTTTAGTAGAGACAGGGTTTCACCATGTTGGCCAGGATGGTCTCAATCGCTTGACCTCTTGATTCACCCATCTTGGCCTCCCTAAGTGCTGGGATTACAGGCGTGAGCCACCACGCCCGGCCTTCTTTTTTTTTTCTTTTTTTTTTGGCAAGGTCTCTGTCACCCAGGCTGGAGTGCAGTGGTATACTCTTGGCTTACTGCAACCTCTGCCTCCCAGGCTCAAGTGATCCTCACATCTCAGCCTCCCAAATAGCTGGGACTACAGGTGCACACCACCACAACCAGCTAATTTTTTAATAGAGATGAGGTTTTTCCATGTTGCCCGGACTGGTCTTGAACTCCTGAGCTCAAGCAATCCACCTGCCTTGGCCTCCCAAAGTGCTGGGATTACATATGCTGTACTACTCTTATAACTACCATGTTAAAAATCACTGGCCAGCTGGATGTGGTGGCACCTATAGTCCCAGCTACTCAGGAGACTGAGGCAGGAGGATTACTTGAGCCCAGGAGTTTGAGGCTGCAGTGTGCTATGATTGTGTCTGTGAATAGCCACTACACTCCAGTCTGGGTAACAGCAAGACACCATCTCTTTAAAACAAACATCATCGACCTCTTTACCCTTTAAGGAATTTCAGTTTGTGGTTAACTGAAATTCCAGAATGTGAGCAGATTTGTCAGTGATGGTGCAAAACCCAACCCTGGCTTGTCACTTAACCTGAGTCTCATTTTTCTCATTTGTAAAATGGGGGATTAACGCCTACTTCTCAAGATCATTTTAAAGATAGAGATTATATCTACAGAGAGTTTGACACATTATCAAACCTCACTACCTTGCTAACTAAGGCTGTGGGCTCTATGCCCTGGTGTACTCTTACCCCTTTCTTTTTTTTTTTTTGAGACAGAGTTTCGCTCTTGTTGTCCAGACTGGAGTGCAATGGTGCGATCTGGGCTGACTGCAACCTCCGCCTTGCAGGTTCAAGTGATTCTCTTGCCTCAGCCTCCCGAGTAGCTGGGATTACAGGCATGCACCACCACGCCCAACTAATTTTGTATTTTTAGTAGAGACGGGGTTTCTCCATGTTGGTCAGGCCTGGTCTCGAACTCCTGACTTGAGGTGATCTACCCACCTTGGCCTCCCAACATGCTGAGATTATAGGCGTGAGCCACTGCTCCTGGCCACCCCTTTCTTTTTAATTAACTAGTGTGGTTATAGTGGAGGATTTTCATTTTTCTTTTTTGAAGAGACAGCGTCTTACTATGTTGCCCAGGGTGGGCTTAAACTCCTGGGCTCAAGCAGTCCTCCTGCTTTGGCCTCCCAAGTAGCTGGGACTACAGGCACACACAACCATGCCCAGCATATGACCATAGTGTTTTAACCTAATCTTCTGTTGATGTTTATTTGTTTGAGAATTTCTAGTGAAAGAGTGGCCAGCTGAATAAAAGTGATTTCAGCCTGGGAGAATGTAGGTTTCTTACATTCTTGAAGGAAGAGGCCAAATGTTGGGAGACAATAGTTTGTTTTTATGTTTTTAAAATCTCTTTTCCCAGTGCCACTAAGTAGCCTTTAATGCATCATGGTGAGTTGTAAACCTTACTAACTGTAGCATGTGCCCAGCAGTCAATTAGCCTGATGTAAAGCCTTAACTCATTCTTGGTGCCAGGGTAGCTACAATAACATTTCATTAGAAATCCTTCCTTTGCAAGGTAGAGTCCCACTCAGTTTAGCACCAGGACAAGGATCATAATTTGAAAAGATTAACTACTTCATGGTGTTCCGGGACCCATCTCTCTTTGAAAATTGTTACACCATTACCTAGAAAATAAAGGCTGGTTCCCTAATCTCTTATAAAGTGCTCTTTTGGGCTCTTCTAGGCAGATGCTTTCAAGTGATTGGTTGGTAATCTTGGTATACTTTCTGGAGTATAGACCAGGAACGTAAGACTTTGGTTTGGAAAGTCTTCGAGCCAGTAGTTGTCCAGGATGCTTTAATCACATATTTGTGAGCTTGAAGTATAATGATATTGTTCCCATTCCATACACAAGACAGCTGGCTATATGTAATATATATTTTTCTGACAAAATATGCATAATTTGGCCAGGTATGGTAGCTCACACCTGTAATCCCAGCACTTTGGGAGGCCGAGGCAGGTGGATCACCTGAGGTCAGGAGTTCGAAACCAGCCTGGCCAACATGGTGAAACTCCGTCTCTACTAAAAATACACAAAAATTAGCTGGGCATGGTGGCGGGCGCCTGTAATCCCAGCTACGTGGGAGGCGGAGGCTGCAGTGAGCAGAGATTGGCTGTTGCACTCCAGCCTGGGGGACAGAGCTAGAC
This sequence comes from Ateles fusciceps, assembly GCA_036589455.1. Lineage (NCBI taxonomy): Eukaryota > Metazoa > Chordata > Mammalia > Primates > Atelidae > Ateles > Ateles fusciceps. Next base: position 3,852,959 of record JAZHEH010000733.1, read on the forward strand.
TCTGTCTCAAAAAAACAAACAAACAAAAAGCATAATTTAAAAATGTTTATGAATCTCAAAATGTTAAACATACCACTAACTAAATGGAACAACTGTGGCAATCTTGCTACTCACTAGTGTGTGACCTGAGTGAGCCTCAGTTTTTTCATTTATCAATTAGGGCATATATATGTATGTGTGTGTGTGTGTGTGTGTGTGTGTGCATGCATATTTTAAATTTTTTTATTTTTTTAATTAGTGAATCTTTTTTTTTTTTTTTGAAACAGTCTCCCACTGTTACCCAGGCTGGAGTACAATGACGCAATCTTTGCTCACTGCGACCTCCACCTCCCAGGTTCAAGCAGTTCTCCTGCCTCAGCCTCCCGAGTGACTGGGATTACCGGCACCATCATGCCCAGCTAATTTTTGTATTTTTGTAGAGACAAGGTTTCACCATGTTGGCTAGGCTGGTCTTGAACTCCTGACCTCAGGTGATCCACCTACCTCAGCCTCCCAGAGTGCTGCGATTACAGGTGTGAGCCACCTCGCCTGGCCTATTAAGTGAATCTTAATCTTTTTTTTTTTCTTTTTGAGACAGAATCTTGCTCTGTCGCCAGGCACAAGGCTGGAGTGCAGTGGCACAATCTCTGCTCACTGCAACCTCCACCTCCCAAGTAGCTGGGACTACAAGCGTGCGCCACCATGCTCAGCTGATTTTTGTATTTTTTAGTAGAGTTGGGGTTTCACCATGTTGGCCAGGATGGTCTCAATCTCTTGACCTTGTGATCCACCCGCCTCGGCCTTCCAAAGTGTTGGGATTACAGCCGTGAGCCACCGTGCCCGGCCAGCCTTAATCTTTCTTAGTACAGGTGTGTCCTTGTGTCTCATGAAAGCAGTTTACTTTGATTATTGCCTTTGCCCAGGTCTAAAGACAAGGCTTTAGTTAACTTGAATTTGGTATTAGACACTGGCAGGAGTCAATGCCTTCTTCAGATAATTATGGCCTATATTAGTTTGCTAGGGCCACCATAACAGAGAACCACAGATTGGGTGGTTTACACAACAGAAATGTATTTTCTCACAGTTCTAGAGGCTAGAAGTCTGAGATCAAGTTGTCAGAAGGGGCCAGGTGCAGTGGCTCATAGCTGTAATCCCAGCACTTTGGGAGGCCAGGGGCAGGCTGATTACGATGTCAGAGATCGAGACTATCCTGGCCAACATGGTGAAACCCCATCTCTACTAAAAATACAAAAATTAGCTGGGCATGGTAGTGGGCGCTTGTAATCCCAGCTACTCGGGAGGATGAGGCAGGAGAATAGCTTGAACCCGGGAGGCAGAGGTTGTATTGAGCCAAGATCACACCACTGCACTCCAGCCTGGTGACAGAGCAAGACTCTGTCTCAAAAAAAAAAAAAAATTGTCAGAAGAGTTGGTTTCTTCTAGGCCTTTGTTATTGGCTTCTAGATAGCTGTCTTCATGTTCACATGGTGTTCTCCCTCTCTTGTTTTAAGAACACCAGTTAAGGATTAGGGCCTACCCCAGTAACCTTATTTACATTAATTACCTCTTTAAGGACTCTATCTCCAAATATAGTCACGTTTTGAGGTATAGGGTTTAGGACTTCATCGTATGAATTTGGAAAGACATGATTCAGGCATTTTTAGGGCCCATACCTATTTTGTATTATCATTGCTAGTTTTTTTGGTTTTGAAAGCTTAGAAAGTGCGTGGCAACATCAGACATTTATTCCCTAGAAATGGAAGGTGTAACTTTAGGGACATATTCACTTTGAGAGAGTTCCTTGTCTAAGAAAACCCACAGACAACTGGGTGCAGTGGCTCATGCCTGTAATCCCAACACTTTGGGAGGCTGAGGTGGGTGGATCACCTGAGGTTGGGAGTTCAAGACCAGCCTGACCAACATGGTGAAACCCTGTCTCTACTAAAAATACAAAAATTAGCTGGGCATATTGTCAGGCGTCTGTAATCCCAGCTACTTGGGAGGCTGAGGCAGGAGAATCACTTGAACCCAGGAGGCGAAGGTTGCGATGAGCCGAGATCATGCCACTGCACTCCAGCCTGGGTAACACAGTGAGACTCTCAAAGAGAGAGAGAGAGAGACAGAGAGAACCCAAAGACAGTCTAGGACAGTCAGATGCTAGAAAAGATTTATTTGTATTGTGGATTTAAAAAATTCATCCACAAGTAAGGGAGTACATAATGGAAAAAGCCACTGGCCTGCTGTTTCCCCTGAGGTTCCAGATGTGCTTTTGCAGATGTTCCTCCTTCCAATCTAACCTCCCTTGTCTGCTTCCCCAGTGAGGTCATAAGCAAATATTTGTGATAGTCTCTTGTCACCATGGTGACTAAAAGAAGCTCAGCATGGTGCTCCTTCCAGCTTCACTGTCAGCTGTGCTTGAAGGAGAGGCTAGCGTCCAGGACAGCCTAGGCTCAGTCATGAAAAGCCACGTGTCAGGTAAATAGGGGACAGCAGTTCGTAGTGCTGCCTTTAGAAATCTGTTCTCTACCATGTTAGTCTCATAGGGATAATTGGGCCTCAAAGGGAGTGCAGTGGCACAGACACAGCTCACTTACAGCCTCAACCTCCTGGACTCAAGTAATCTTCCTGCCTCAGCCTCCCAACTAGCTGGGATCACAGATGTGCGCCATGACGCCAAGATAATTTTTGTGTTTTTTGTGCAGATGGGGTTTCACCATATTGCTCAGGCTGCTCTGGAACTCCTGGGCTCAAGCAGTCTGCCCACTTTGGCCTCCCAAAATTCTGGCAGTACAGGCTTGAGCCCAGGCTACAATGCCAATTTATTTATTTATTTATTTTTTTTTATTTTTTTTATTTTTTTTAAAGACGGGGTTTCACCATACTGGTCAGGCTGGTCTTGAACTCCTGACCTCTGGTGATCCGCCCGCCTCAGCCTCCCAAAGTGCTAGGATTACAGGCGTGAGCCACCGCGCCCGGCATAAAATAATTTTTGTATTTTTTAGAAGAGACGGGGTTTCGCCATGTTGGCCAGGCTGGTCTCGAACTCTTGACCTCAGGTGATCCACCCACCTCAGCCTCCCAACGTGCTGGGATTACAGGCGTGAGCCACCGGACCCGGCTTCAATGCCAATTAAAAAAAAAAAAGGATTATTCCAACCTGGCCAACATGGAAAAACTCTGTCTCTACTAAAAATACAAAAGTTCGCTGGGCATGGTGGTGGGCGCCTGTAATCCCAGCTACTCAGGAGGCTGAGGCAGGAAAATCACTTGAATCCAGGAGGCGGAGGTTGCAGTGAGCTGAGATCGCACCACTGCACTCTAGCCTAGGTGACAGAGCAAGACTTTGTCCCCCAAAAAAAAAAAAATTGTCCAGGACAGGCCAGAAAAATAAAAAAATAAAAAATAAAATTAGTGGTAAAATATATGTAACAAAATTTTCATTTGAGTGTACAATTCAGTGGCATTAATTACAGTTACAATGTTTTGTGACCATCATCACCAGTATCTATTTCCAAACATTTTACTGCCTCTAACAGAAATTCTTTACCCGCTAAGAAATACCTCCCTATTTTCCTCTTCTCTCAGCACCTGGTAACCTCTAATCTACTTTCTATCTCTGAGTTTGACTCTAGGTACCTCATGTAAGTGAAATAAGATTTGTCCTTTGTGTCTTGCTTATTTCACTTAGCATGTTAATTTCAAGGTTTGATCATGTTGTAGCATGTATTAGACCTTCATTCCTTTTTATGACTGAATGATATTCATGGTATACATATACAGTAGTCCCTTCCTTATCCAGAGAGGATATATTCCAAGACCCCCAGTAGATAGCTGCAACGGCAGATGGTACCAAACCCTATATACTATGTTATTTCCTATACATACATACCTATGACAAAGCGTAATTTATAAATTAGGCCCAACAAGAGATTAAGAACAATAATAAGAGAACAGTTATAACAGTATGCCAGCATCATCACTCTTGCACTTTGGGACCATTATTAAGTAAAATAAGGATTACTTTAACACAAACACTGCAATATCTGCTACTAGCTGGCAGTGTATACAGTGTGGATACACTGTACAAAGGGATGATTCATGTCCCAGTTGGAATAGAGCGGGTTAGTGTGAGATTTCATCATGCTACTTGGAATAATATGAAATTTAAAACTTATGAATTGTTTATATCTGGAAATTTCCATTTAATATTTTCAGACCACAATTGTCCATGGGTAACTGACACTTTGCAAAGCAAAACTGTGAGTAAGGGAGGAATAGTATAAGAGTAGAATTGCTGGATTATATAGTAATTATGTTTAATTTTTTAAGAAACCGCTGTTCTGTTTTCCACAGTGGCCGCACCATTTTCCATTCTTACCAGCAATCGACCAGGTTCTAGATCCTAGCCAATGTGCGCTTTTATTATTTTTATTCCATTCTAGTAGGTGTGGAGTAGTATCTCATTGTGGTTTTTAAAACTTTTTTTTTTTTTTTGAGTTTTGCTCTTGTTGTCCAGGCTGGAGTGCAATGGCATGATCTCAGCTTACCTCAACCTCTGCCTGCCGGGTTCAAGCGATTTTCCTGCCTCAGCCGCCTGAGTAGCTGGGATTACAGGCGTGCACCACCACGCCCGGCTAATTTTGTGTTTTTAGTAGAGACGGGGTTTCTCTCTGTTGGTCAGGCTGGTCTCGAATTCCTGACCTCAGGTAGTCTGCCTGACTCAGCCTCTGAAGTTTTGGGATTACAGGCGTGAGCCACTGTGCCTGGCCTAAAACTTTTTATTTATGTTTTTCAATCAGCTTTCTCGGGTTGAGTCATTGTAACTCCACCTCCTGGGTTCAAATGATTCTCCTGCCTCAGTTTCCCAAGTGGCTGGTATTACAGGTGCCCGTCACCACCACACCCAGCTAATTTTTGTATTTTAGTAGAGACGGGGTTTCACCATGTTGGCCAGACTGGTCTCAAACTCCTGACCTCAAGTGATTCACCAGCCTCAACCTCCCAAAGTGCTGGGATTACAGGGGTAAACCACCATGCCCAACCTTGATTTGTATTTCTCTAAGGACTAATGATGTTGAACATCTTCTCATGTGCATATTGGCCATTTATATATCTTTTTAGAGAAATGTCTATTCAGATTGTTTACCTGTTTTTAAATTGGGTTGTCTTTTTGTTCAATTGTAGAAATTCTTTATTCTGGATGTTAAACCCTAATCAGATACATAATTTGGAAATATTTTCTCTCATTCTAGAAAGTGTCTTTTCACTTTCTTGCTGGAGTGCAGTGGCGTGATCTTGGCTCACTGCAAGCTCTGCCTCCTGGGTTCAGGTGATTCTTCTGCCTCAGCCTTCCTAGTAGCTGGGACTACAGGTGCATGTCACCACACCTGGCTAATTTTTTTGTGTTTTTAGTAGAGATGGAGTTTCACCATTTTGACCAGGCTGGTCTCGAACTCCTGACCTCGTGATCCACCTGCCTCGGCCTCCCAAAGTGCTGGGATTACAGGTGTGAGCCACCATGCCTGGCCTTCACTTTCTTGGTAACATCTTTTGTTGTTTGTGCTTTTGGTATGATGTCTAAAACTCCGTTGCCAAATTCAAGGTCATAAAAATTTACCCCTGTAGTTTCTTTTTAATTTTTTTTTTTCCCTGATGAGCAGTCAGTCAGACTGGATCCTCCGTAGTTTTTTTCTAAGCGTTTTGTGGTTTTAGGTAATATACTTAGGTCACTGATTGATTTCGAGTTCATTTTTTAATATGGTGTGAGATAAGGGTCCGTCTTTATTCTTTTGCATCTAGAAATCTAGTGTCCAGCACTGTTTGTGGAAGGGACGGTTCCTTCTCCACTGAATGGACATAATATTCTTGTTGAAAATCAGTTGACTGGCCATAGATATAGCAGTTTATATCTGGACTCTCAGTTCTATTCCATTGGTCCATGTGCTTATCCTTATGCCAGTACCACGCTGTTTTAATTCCTGTACCTTTGTTACAAAATCAGGGCATATGAGTCTTCCAACTTTTTAAAGAATCTCTTCCTTAGTTTCCATATATTTGTGAATTTTCCAGTTTTCCTTCTGTTACTGATTTCTAGCTTCTTTCCCTGTAGTCAGAGAAAATATTTTATATGACTTCTGTCTTACAGAATTTATTGAGACGCTTTTAGTGGCCTACCATATGACCTATACTGGAGAATCTGTGCTTGAGAAGAGTGTGTATTCTGCAGTTATTGAGTGGAATGTTTTGTACCTCTCCCTTAGGCCTACTTTATTCATAATGTTGTTCAAGTCCTCTGTTTATTGATCTTCTGTCTAGGTGTTCTATTCATTATTCAATGTGGTGTATTAAAAGTCTGCGAATACCTGTAGGCCAGGGTTGATGGGGACAAAAATGTCTCCAAATATTTTTTCTGTACTTCTGTCAGAACTTGCTTCATGTTTGGGGGCTCTCGTTTATTACATATATGTTTTATAATAATTGTATATGTGTATTTTGATGAATTGACCATATGATGTCCTTTATTTTTGGTAACAATTTATGACTTAAAGTTTGTTTTGTCAGATATTCATATAGCTATTCTAGCTCTTTATTCGCTTCTTATTTCCTTTTGTGTATATTTTTAATTTTTATTTTGTATGCATGTAGTTTTTTCGATATTCCTTTTGAACACCATAGGGATTTCACTTAATAGTATAACTTCGTAACACACCAGTTTGAATCAATACCAACTTAGTAGTATACAAAATTCTGCTCACATACAGCATTGTTTCCCCCCTTTATGCTGTTGTCACCACAAATTCTATCTTTTTTTTTTTTTTTTTTTGAGACAGGGTCTTGCTCTGTCACCCAGGCTGGAGTGCAGTGGCACAATCTCAGCTCATTGTAACCTCCGCCTCCCAGGTTCAAGTGATTCTCCTGCCTCAGCCTCCCGAGTAGCTGGGACTACAAGAGCATGCCACCTCGCCCACCTAATTTTTTTATTTTTAATAGAGACGAGGTTTTACCTTGTTAGCCAGAATGGTCTGTATCTCCTGACCTTGTGATCTGCCCGCTTCAGTCTCCCAAAGTGCTGGGATTACAGGCGTGAGCCACCATGCCCAGCCCACAAATTGTATCTTTAAACATTGTATGACCAATAATGTAGATTTATAATTATTTTATGCATTTGTCTTTTAAATCATGTAGGAACTGAAAAGTTATAAACCAATGTGTATAGTAATACTGGCTTTTATATCTGCCCATGTGAATTCTCCTTTATGAAAGATCTTTTTTCTGCATAAGTTACTATGTCCTTTCATTTCAGCCTGAAGGGCTCCCATTAGTATTTCTTTTTTTCTTTTTTTTTGAGACAGGGTCTTGCTTTGTTGCCCAGACTGGAGTGCAGTGGCTCACTACAGCCTGAACCTCCCAAGCTCTAGAAATTCACCTCAGCCTCCCGAGTAGCTGGGACTACAGGTGCATACCACCACGCCCGGCTAATTTTTGTATTTTTTGTAGAGACAGGGTTTCACCACATTACCCAGGCTGGTCTCGAGCTCAGCTCAAGTGATCCTCCTGCCTCAGCCTCCCAAAGTGCTGAGATTACAGGGATGAGTTACCATGCCTAACCAGCATTTCTTGCAGAGCAGGTCTAGTGGTAACAAAGCCCCTCAGCTTTTGTTTACGTGGAAATGTCGTAATTCTCCCTCATTTTTGAAGGAGATTGTTGTCAGATATAGAATTCTTGCTTGACGGTTTTTCTTTCAGCACTTTGCATTTTGTTTTGTTTTGTTTTTGAGACAGGGTTTCGTTCTTTCACACAAGCTGGAGTGACGGTGCAATCATGGCTCACCACAGCATTGACCTCCTGTGTTTAGGCAATCTACCTGCCTTAGAGGTCTCCCAAGTAGCTGAGACCATAGGTGCATACCACCATGCCCAACTAAATTTTAAGAAATTATTTGTAGAGAGTGGGGGTCTTACTCTGTTGCCAGGCTGGTCTTGAACTCCTGGGCTCAAGTGATCCTTTGGCCTTGGCCTCCCAAAGTGCTGGGATTACAGGCATGAACCACCACGCCCAGCCTTTCAGCACTTTTTTATTCTACTGCCTTCTGACTTCTGTGATTTCTTTTTTTTTGAGACGGAGTCTCGCTCTGTCGCCAGGCTGGAGTGCAGTGGCATGATCTTGGATCACTGCAACCTCCACCTCCCGGGTTCAGGCAATTCTCTTGCCTCAGCCTCCTGAGTAGCTGGGACTACAGGCGTGTGCCACCACGCCCAGCTAATTTTTGTTGTACTTTTTGAGAGATGTTTTACCATGTTGCTTAGGCTGTTCTTGAACTCTTGGTCTAGAACTCAAGCCATTTGCCTGCCTTGGCCTCCCAGAGTGCTAGGATTACAGGCCTGAGCCACTGCACCCAGCCTGATTTTCATAATTTCTAATGAGAAATCATCTGTTGATCTTATTTGGCATCCTTTGTATGTGATGAGTCGCTTCTTCTTGCTGCTTTCAAGAGTCTGTCTTTGGCTTTCAACAGTTTGTGTGTCTCAATGTGGATATCTTCTTTTTTTTTTTTTTTTTTGAGACAGAGTCTCACTCTCATCCAGGCTGGAGTGCATTGGCATGATCTCGGCTCACTGCAGTCTCTGCCTCCGGGGTTCAAGCGAATCTCTTGTCTTAGCCTCCTGAGTAGCTGGGATTACAGGCGCGTGCCACCATGCCTGTCTAATTTTTGTTTTTGTGGTAGAGACAGGGTTTCACTACTTTGGTCAGGCTGATCTTGAACTCCTGACCTCAGTTGATCCACCCACCCCAGCATTCCAAAGTGCTGGGATTACAGGTGTGAGCCACTACGCCTGGCCTAATGTGGATATCTTCTTTAGACTTCATTGAGCTCCTTCATGTGTAGATTCATGTGTTTTGTTTAATTTGGGTAGTTTTTGACCACATTTTTTCACATATTCTACCTCTTTCTCTTCTGCTTTTAGGACCACCATAGTGTGTATATTGCTTCTTTTTTGTTTTGTTTTGTTTTTTTAATAGAGATGAGGTCTTGCTATGATGCCTAGGCTGCTCTCAAACTCTGGACTCAAGATGTCCGCCTGTCTCAGCCTCCAAAATTGGTGTGATTACAGTCATGAGCCACCATGCTGGCCATATTGGTCCTTTTAATGGTATTCCATAGGTCCACTCGATTCTGTTCATTTTTCTTCATTCTTTCTGCTCCTCAGATTGGATAATTTTAATTGCTCTGTTTCCAAGTTTGCTACTTTTTTCTTCTGCCTGCTCATACCTGCTGTTGAACCCCTCTAGTGAATTTTTTATTTCAGCAAGTATAATTTTGAGCTCTAGAGCGTTTGTTTGGTCCCTTTTTATAATTTCTTTTTATTGATATTCTTATTTTATTCATATATTGTGTTTCAAATTTCCTTCAGTTCATTGTCCCTGTTTTTCTTTAGCTCTTTGAGCATATTTAGGACAATAGTTTTAGAGTCTGTCTGGTAAATCCAGCCTCAGGGATGGTTTCCTATTTTTATAAAATTACTTAAAATAGAAACAGGGTCTCCCTATGTTGCCCAGGCTGGTCTCTAACTCCTGGCCTCAGGCAGTCATCTTGGCCTCCCAAAGTGTTGGGATTATAGGCTTGAGCTACCACATCCCGCTAGGAATGGTTTTTACTTTATTCCGTGGATGGGCCATGCTTCCCTGTTTTTTTGTGTGTGTGAGTGCGCCTTGTTATTTTTTAAAGACAATTTTTAAATGGCAAAAAAAAAGTTATTATTATCTGCCATATCTAGTGTTTTTCATTTTGTGGGGATCTGAGTTTCCATCTGGTATCATTTTCCTTCTACTTGAAGAATTTTTGCATTTCTTTAGTGCAGGTCTGCTAGAGAAAAGGTCTCTCAGCCTTTGTTTAACTGAAAAAGTCTTTATTATTATTATTTTAAATTTAATCATTGATCTGCTAAATTGCTTTTATTTCAAAAAGTATCTTTGTTGGAAATAAAATTCTAGTTTACCAGGTTTTTTCTTTTTTTTTTTTTTCCCAGAACATTAAAGATACTATTTTATTGTTTTCTGACTTGTATGGTTTCCGACAAGAAGGTAGGCCGTTCATACACCTTTGGTCTTCTATATGTAATAGGTCTTTATCTGGCTGCTTTAAAGATTTTATCTATCACTGGTTTTCAAGATTTGGGTTCTGATGGGTCTTGTGATTTTCTTTGTTTTTATCTTGCTTAAGGATTATCATAGCTTTTAGGATTCATGGGTTTAGATCTGGAAAATTTTTAGTCTTTTTTTTTTTTTTTTTTGAGACAGGATCTCACTCTGTTGCCCAGGCTGGAGTGCAGTGGCATGATCTTGGCTCACTGCAACCCCTGCCTCCCAGGTTGAAGTTACTCTCCTGCCTCAGCCTCCTGAGTAGCTGAGATTACAGGCACCCACCACTACACCTGGCTAATTTTTATATTTTTAGTAGAGATAGGGTTTCACCATGTTGGCCAGGCTGGTCTGGAACTCCTGGCCTCATGTGATCCATCTGCCTCAGGCTGCCAAAGTGCTGGGATTACAGATGTGAGCCACCATGCCCTGCCAATTTTTAGCCTCTGTTTGTAAATGTTTTTCTGTTCCCCTCTCAATTTTTTTTTTTTTTCCTGTGAATCCAGTTACTATTAGAGCGCTTGATATCATCCTACTAGCTACTAAAGTGTCATTTCTGGATCTGACTTTTGACTGACTTTTCTCCTATGGGTCACGGTTTTTCTGCTTCTTGGCATATATAATACTTTTCATTGTTTGTTTTTGAGACAAAGTCTCACTGTGTCTCCAGGCTGGAGTGCAGTGGTGCGATCTCGCCTCACTGCAACCTCCGCCTCCCAGGTTCAAGGGATTCTTCTGCCTCGGCCTCCCAAGTAGCTGGGACTACAGGTGCACACCACCATGCCCAGCTAATTTTTGTATTTTTAGTAGAGACAGGGTTTCACCATGTTGGTCACAATGATCTTGATCTCTTGACCTCGTGATACGCCTGTCTCTGCCTCCCGAAATGCTAGGATTACAGGCGTGAGCCGCCACACCTGGCTGTTTCTGTTTTTTTAGAGACAGGGTCTCACTCTGTTGCCTAGGCTGGAGTACAGTGGAGCAATCATAGCTCACTGCAGCCTTGAACTCCTAGGTTCTTCAAGCTATCCTCCCACCTCAGCCTTCCAAAGTACTGGAATTTATAGGCATTAGCCCATGCCAGCCCCTAGCCCATAAGTTTTAACTGGATTCCAGACATTGTGAGTTTTACGTTTTTAGTGTCTGGATTTTGTTGTTGTTGTTGTTTTAAGAGTGTAGGGCTATATAGCTGTTCTGTTTTAGTAGGGTAAGGCTTGTTTTTAAGCTTCACTAGCAGCCTTTTCTGGGAATAGTTTAATCCCACTACTAAGCCATAGCCCTTCTGGGGTCTCTGCTGTGCCCTGAGTAATCAAGGAGAAATCTCTATTCTGATTTGTCTAAAGCCTCTCTGCCCTGTTTGAGCTCTGGAAACTGTTGAGCTTATATACAGCTTCTAAGTTGCCCTTTGCTTGACTCAAGGAGCTTCACCCAGCATGTATGCATCCTTAGTCTTAAGATTTAGGGAACCCCAAACAGATTTTCCAGGTGTTTTTTCCTGCATATTTCTCTCCTTGCTGGAATACTGTCTCACTGTTTTCAGCCACCTCAGTTTCACTGAACTCTCTAGTCTCTCCACCACTAGTGAGATTTCTGTGGTGTTTGGGACCCTTCTTCTGCTATAGAATGTGTCTCTGGGCAGAGGGCCAAGGAGATAAATCGAGCTCACTTCATTTGTTTCCCTCTCTTGGAGAATCACAGTTCTGCATTGCTATTGTCCAATGTCTGAAACAGTTTGCAGCAGGGGAAATCCTATCCCTGGTTATTCCATCATGGCTGGAAGTGGAAGTGATAGCTATATTAATATCCAACAAAATAAAAAGGGCAACAAATACCATTGTTAAGGAATAATTTGACTCACTTTATAACAAACTGTTATATTCACAGTAAAGATATAACAGTCTGTATGCTTCTAATGAAGTAGTATTAAAATACATAAAGCAAAATTAAATACGGGGTAAAATGGCTACATTCACTATCAAGCCAAACACAGGCTGGGCGTGGTGGCTCATGCCTGTAATTCCAGCACTTTGGGAGGCTGAGGCAGGTGGATCACCTGAGGTCAGGAGTTCGAGACCAGCCTGACCAACATGGAGAAACCCTGTCTCTACTAAAAATACAAAAATTAGCCAGGCATGGTGGCACATGCCTGTAATCCCAGCTACTTGGGAGACTGAGGCAAGAGAATTGCTGAAACCTGGGAGGCAGAGGTTACAATGAGCCAAGATCACACCATTGCACTCTAGCCTGGGCAATAAGAGCAAAATTCCATCTCAAAAAAAAAACGGCCGGGCGTGGTGGCTCACGCCTGTAATCCTAGCACTTTGGGAGGCCGAGGTGGGTGGATCACGTGAGGTCAGGAGTTCGAGACCAGCCTGGCCATCATGGTGAAACCCTATCTTGTAAAAAAAAAAAAAAAAATAGCCAAGTCTCTGGTGAAGTTTCTCAAGAACAGAAGAGGGCACAAATAAGACAATATTAAAGATAAAGAAAGTACATAGCCAAGGGTAACTAAATTGATTTAAAAGAACATGAACAGGCCAGGCACGGTGGCTCATGCCTATCTGAGCACTTTGAGAGGCCAAGTCGGGTGGGTCATCTGAGGTCAGGAGTTTGAGATCAGCCTGGCCAACATAGCAAAACCCCATCTCTACTAAAAATACAAAAACTAGCGGGGCATGATGGCACACGCCTGTAATCCCATCCACTTAGGAGGCTGAGACACAAGAATTACTTGAGCCTGGGAGGTGGAGATTGCAGTGAGCTAATATCATACCACTGCACTCCAGCTTGGGCAACAGAGCAAGACTCTGTCTCTGAATGAATGAATGAATGAATGAATAAATGTGCTAGCACCTTTGAAACAAGAGTCAACTTCCTAGAATTACATAATTTACTAAAACTATAACTCAAACAGGAATGCTGAGGTGGGAAGATCACCTAGGTCCAGGAGTTGGTGGCTTTAGTGATGGTGCCACTGCACTCCAGCCTGGAAGGGAGCCTGAAACTAAATTTAGGCATATAGGGAGATTTGCTTGATTACAAGAGTGATATAGTAGAAAAGGAAAGGCTGTTGAATAAATCAAGCCAGGACAATTGATTGTCCACATAGAAAAAAGTGAAATTGCCAGGTGCAGTGGCTTATGCCTGTAATCCCAGCACTTTGGGAGGCCAAGAGATTGAGACCATTCTGGCTAACACGGTGAAACCCTGTCTCTACTGAAAATACAAAACCTTAGCCAGGCGTGGTGGAACACAGCTGTAGTCCCAGCTACAATGAAATGGGATCCCTCTCTCATATGTATACATAATTAAATTTCAGGTAGATAGAACACTTGCATGTAAAAGGCAAACTGTAAAAGTTCTAAAAGACATGAGAGGCTATTTTTCTGACTTAGGAGTGTGGAAGGATTTATTAAAACACACATGGAAAAAGAGTTTACATTGACATTAAGAACTTCTTGAGTTTGAGACCATGGCAAGCCCAGGGAAAAACAGTTACGGAATTCGAGTTCAAGACCAGCCTGGGCAACATGCTACAACACTGTCTCCACAGAAAAATGCAAAAGTCAACCAGGCCTGTAATCCCAGCACTTTAGGGGCCGAGGCTGGTGGATCACTTTGAGCTCACTTCAAGACCAGTACGGGCAATATGGCGTAAAATTTTTGTTTACTAAAAAGACAAAAATCAGTCAGGCAAGGTGGCACATACCTGTAATCCCAGCTACCTACGAGGCTAAGACAAAAAGAAAAAAAGTCCTTGATCGGGAACTTTATAAAGAGGTAAAAATTTTAAAAAGTGAAAAGCCTCAAACTCCTGTGTTTGTAACACAAATAACCAAGTGATTAACAATACCCATAATCTAAAGAACTATAAATCAAGAAGAGGACAGATAATTCAATAGAAAAATATTAAAAATTTGGTCAAGTGCAGTGGCTCATGCCTGTAATCCCAGCATTTTGGGAAGCTGAGTCAGGCGGATCACCTGAGGTTAGGAGTTCAAGATCAGCCTGGTCAACATGTTGAAACCCTATCTCTACTAAAAATATAAAAATTAGACGGGCATAGTGACACGCACCTGTAGTCCCAGTCCCAGCTACTTGGGAGGCTGAGGCAGGAGAATCGTTTGAACCCTGGAGGCAGAGGTTGCAGTGAGCCAAGATTGTGCCATTGTACTCCAGCCTGAGCAACAAAAGCAAAACTCTTGTCTCCAAAAAAAAAAAAAAAAGGCAAAAAAAAATATTTAAAAGTATAGAAACAAACATTTTTCACAGAAGGGGAAACATATGGCTAATAACATGAAATCTAATCTCATTAGTAATCTGGGATATACAAATAAACATCTCTGAAATACTTTATGACACCCAGTAGATTGTCAAAAGTGATGATTCTAAGTATTGGTCAAGATATATGTAAGTGGCAGTACACTGGAAAACAACTTTGGCATTAGTTGGTCAAGTTAACATTTATTTACCTATAACTGAGCAATTCATGGCTTAGAACATCAGTTCTTGGCTGGGCACGGTTGCTCACGCCTATAATCCCAGCACTTTGGGAGGCTGAGATGGGCGGATCACCTGAGGTCAGGAGTTCGAGATCAGCCTGGTCCAGCATGGTGTGACCCCTGTCTTTACTAAAAATACAAAAAATTAGCCAGGCATGGTGGCGTATGCCTGGAATTCCAGCTGCTTGGGAGGCTGAGACAAGAGAATCGCTTGAACCCCGGAGGTGGAGGTTGCAGTGAGTCGAGATTGTGCCACTGCACGCCAACCTGGGCAACAGAGCAAGACCCTGTCTCAAAAAAAAAAAAAAAAAAAAAAAAAAAGAACAGTAGGCTGGGCATGGTAATCACATGTAATCACAGCAAGTACACCTGTAATCACAGCACTTTGGGAGGCTGAGGTGGAAGGATCACGAGGTCAGGAGATCGAGACCGTCCTGGCCATGGTAAAACCCCGTCTCTACTAAAATACAAAAAATTAGCCAGGCATGGTGGCACATGCCTGTAATTCCAGCTTCTCAGGAGGCTGCAGCAGGGGAATTGGTTGAACCCAGGAGATGGAGGTTGCAGTGAGCCAAGATCAAACTACTTCACTCCAGCCTGGGCCACAGAGCAAGACTGTCTCTCAAAAAAAAAAAAGACAGCGGTTCTCAAAGTGTGGTCTGCAGACCCCTGGGATTTCAGATGAGATTCATTGTCCCTGGTGTGTTGCTGTTTTAAAGATTAAATTCCGAAGCAGTGTAATTTAAAGGAGGTTGTCCAAGGTTGCACAGCTAACAAGTAGAAGGGTCAGAATTTGAACCCAGACAGTCTTGCTCTAGAGCCCACACTTTTAACTACTAAGCTTATGTCAATTGCTATGATACCACCTATTTTTTTTTTCTTTTTTTTTTTTTTTTTTAAGACAGGGTTTCACCATGTTGGTCAGGCTGTTCTTGAACTCCCAACCTCAGGTGATCCACCCGCCTTGGCCTCCAAAGTGCTTGGATTACAGGCGTGAGCCACCACGCCCGGCCTATACCACCTATTTATCAAGCTTATTGTAGTTAAAGGAGACTGGGAGTGGGAGGCGGGTAGAGATGTCAGGTGCTTATTTAGAGCTCCCCGGAGAGCTGTAGTCCCCCTGGAGTAGGGTAGGGTGAAGGGTGGGTAGGGACAGAAATCTAGTGAAAAGGAAATGCTGTCCTTTTAAGAGTTTTTGGCATTGTGTATCTTTTCTTCTAGAGACCATGGCGAGCCCAGGGAAAGACAATTATCGAATGAAGAGCTATAAGAACAATGCTCTAAACCCTGAAGAAATGAGACGAAGAAGAGAGGAAGAGGGCATTCAGCTCCGGAAGCAGAAGCGTGAGCAACAAGTGGGTTAACGGGAGTATTCTCAAACATACTATTCTGGGAAACAATCCAGCCCCTATGGTTGGCCTCCACCTTGCACCTTGACTTTCTCTCTAGAAAAGTAGCTTACTTACTGAGTTTGCCACTTACCCAGTTTCCTTTGTTGTAAATAAGTGTTTGGAACTTTGAGAAAGGGAAAACTGACCTTATCCCCCTTTTCACAAGTTAGATCAACTTAGACATTATTTATTTATGTCTTTACTATAGCATTCTGGTTCTAGCTCCTTGTTACCTTTTCTTTTCTTCATGCTGCAGTCATTGTTAGGCCTGTCTTATAAGGCCCAGCTCCCACCTGGCCCTTTAGGAGGCTCATCAGCCATTCTGAGTCATCTTACTTCTGTTTCTTGAGTCTCTTTTTTATAAGTATCCCTGTGACTGAGACTGTATTAATGCCTCACCATTAATCTGCATTCCCGCCACCAGATTCAGTCACCTGATTATTATTATTTTTTTAAGTCAAGGTCTCACTCTGTCGCCCAGGCTGGAGTACAGTGGGTGACGTGATCTCAGCTCGATGCAGCCTCACCTCCTGGGCTCAAGTGATTCTTCCACCTCAGCCTCCTGAGTAGCTGGGAGTACGGGCATGCACCACCACACCTGGCTGATTTTTGTGGGGTTATTTTTTTGTACAGACACGGTTTTGCCATGTTGCCCAGGCTGGTCTTAAACTCCTGAGCTCATGTGATCCACCTGCCCTGTCCTCCCAAAGTGCTGGGATTATAGAAATGCACCGTCATTCCTGGCCAACCTAACCTGGTTTTGCCCACCGTTTTGCCCGCGCACCCTCCCTTCCTTCCTGCCTTTTTTTTTTTTTTTTTTTTTTTTTTTTGAGGCAGAATCTTGCCCTGTTGCCCAGGCTGGAGTACAGTATCATGATCTTGACCCACTGCTGCCTCTGCCTCCAAGTCCTTGAATATCTTTCCATGTCAGGATTCAGTAGTCTCCTCTGTGTGGAATACATTCCAGGACTCCCAGTGGATACCTGAAACTGCATAAACTGAACCTTACATATACTATGTTTTTTTTCCCATATTTTTGTCTTTTTACTGGGATTGTTCTTTGTTTTCTTTGGTTCAGCGAATACTCTTAACCACTGTCTCTTTACTTTTCAGCTTTTTAAACGGAGAAATGTGGAGCTGATTAATGAAGAAGCTGCCATGTTTGATAGTCTTCTCATGGACTCCTATGTGAGCTCTACCACTGGGGTAAGTCCCCTGCATGTGCTTCAGGCTAGCCTGGACAGTACCTGCTTCTAAGAACAGAAACTGGGCTGTTCACATCATTTACTACCTTTGCCGGTAACCATGACAAGTTCTTTCCTCTGTGGACCCTTTTTGTCAGCTTAAGGAGTCAACAAGGATTCAAGTCTGATAGAAATATCTGAGGAAACATTTAAGGGAAGCCATCAGTTGCCTCAGAAATTAGGAATCACTTTTCAGATGTCCCAACTTGAAGCACCCACAGATTAAACAGACTGCCTCTCCTCAGCCTGTCTATTATGCCTTCCTCTTGTCCTCAATTTTTAGAAAACAGGATGCCAGGTGGTGTTACATGCTCACATCTGGCTCTAATGTTGGTTTGCAAAGTCCTAAACTTGTTTTATATGTTCTAGGAGAGTGTGATCACAAGAGAGATGGTGGAGATGCTCTTTTCTGATGATTCTGACCTGCAGCTAGCAACCACACAGAAATTCCGGAAACTGCTCTCCAAAGGTACAAAGCCTGGCCTTTCTCAGGCCCTATATGATTTAGCCTCTTATTTCTCTTCATTGATGCCATCAATTACACATGCCCTCACTCATTTTCCTCTAGCCCTACTGACCTTGGTGTTCCTTATACAAGACAGGCACATTCCTACCTTCACACTGGATATTCCCTCTGCCTGATGTCCTCTATTCCCAGATATCTATGTAGCAACTCCCTTACTCCTATGATCAAATCTTACCTTCACCATTTTTATCTCTTTACCTTGCCTTACATATTCTCCTCTCCTCCCCTCATATTTATCTTCTAACATAATAAAATGACTCTTCCCACTAGGATATAAGCTTTCTGAGGGCAGAGACTTTTGGTTTTGTTCCCCTCCTCTATCCTCAGTACCTAGGACTGTGTGGCACACAATAGATACTCAATAAAAATCTAATGTATCCCCCCAAACCTAAAATGCAATTTAAAAAAAAAAATCTAATGTATCATAGGAAAAATATCTCTTGTTTCAGTATATCAAACAGTCTTCCCAAGAAGAGAATACTCGTCTTTCTCAAAAGAGAAATGTGTAGACCAGGGTTGTTCATCCCTTACGCATTCCTCTGTCTCATACCTTTCTTTGCTTACATTTAGTAAGCCAAAGATGAGCATACTTCAATTAGAATTGGCTTTACTTTTTAACATTCCAACTGTATTATACAGTTCAAAGATGAGCAGAAATTGTTAAAAACCACCTTACCAGAAAGGAGTTTGGGAATGTTTGTAAGGGTCGTCAGAAATATCTAAGAAGGATTGCAAGCTGACCTCCATGAAAGGATCAGCAAAAGCTTCTCCTGCCTTTTCATTTTCCCCCTCTCCCTTATCCAGAGCCTAGTCCTCCAATAGATGAAGTTATCAACACTCCAAGAGTGGTGGATCGGTTTGTGGAGTTTCTGAAGAGGAATGAGAATTGTACATTACAGGTGAGGCCTGAAGGGAAGGGGTTTGTTTTGTCTTGTTTTGTTTTTTAATCTTGGGAGTATACATAGTAGGTGTATATATTTATGGGGAGCATGAGATGTTTTGACATAGGCATTCAATTTGAAATAAGCAAATCATGGAGAATGGGGTATCCATTTCCTCAAGCATTTATACTTTAAGTTGCAAACAATCCAGTTATACACTTTATTTTAAATTGTACAATTATTATTGACTATAGTCACACTATTGTGTTATCAAATAGTAGATCTTATTATTAGTTTTTTTGTACCCATTTATTATCCCCACCCCACCCCCAACCTCCCACTACTGGGGGAGGAGTTATTAGATGAAAGCCCTCCTTGCAAGAAATTGCAATGGGATATTTCTATTGACATATCTCTCAGGAAGTACACCAGTAATATTAGGAAACATTCAGGAGAAACCATCAGTTCCCTCACAGCCAAAATCTCTTCCTTACAACAATTTCAAGGGAAAGACATCAGACTATGATAGACTGATCATTCAGTTATAAATCAGAGGGTATAGTCCACTACCTGTGTGACCTGAGGCAAATTGTTTAGCTTCTCTGGGTCTCTTGTTTCAGAGATGGGTGATGGGTCAATCCATTGGAACTTAACAGAAACTCAGCTGAAAGGGACTCTAAGAGACCCATTTCATTCTAATCCTCATTTCAGAAATGAAGAAAGTGAAACTCAAGAAATAAAAAAGTGACTGGGCAAAGGATACATGGGTGCTGTGGTAGTGCAAGACTCGGCCTGGGACCATGGAAGCCCAATGTCTTACTCCCATTTATGTCACATCACTGCATCTTCCCACTATCTAAAGAGGAGAGGGGGAAAGGCTTATTGTGCGCGCGCGCGTGCGTGTGTGTGTGTGTGTGTGTGTGTGTGTGTGTGTGTGTGTGTTAAATTCATGGACAAGAGGCTTGCTTGCGTTCTGTGAGGTTGTTTTTGTTTTCGTTTTTTTAATTCATGGACAGGAGGCTGACTGTTCTGAGCCAGCTGATAGGCATGGCTGCTCAGTCTGAAATGACCTTTCAATCACTGCTTAATCTCACTTTCAGTTTGAAGCTGCCTGGGCTCTAACGAATATTGCCTCCGGAACCTCTCAGCAGACCAAAATTGTCATTGAAGCAGGGGCTGTCCCCATTTTTATTGAGCTGCTTAATTCAGACTTTGAGGATGTTCAGGAACAGGTAATGCTTAGATTTGGTATAATTCTTTATAGTACCTGTGGTTTAATAATGTATTTGGTCTTTATCCTGATTCTTGACACAGTGTTAAAACTCTTAGAATTTCCTGAGTGATAGGAAGTGTGTATCAAGTACACCAAGTGTATCAAGTACAGATGGCCTCTGGGACTTGCAACTGGTGTCTCAAGGCGGGGCACTCTTGTGGGACTGACCTGTGGGCTCTTCACCTGCGGGGTCTGCACTAACTCCAGGTGTTAGTGTCAGAATTGAATTAAATTGTTGGACACACGGTTGGTGTCAGAGAATGGGTTGGTGATGTGGAAAAACCTCTATACATTTGTTGTCGGAAGTGCCATTGGAAAAAAGACACCACAGACCCCACAGTACCCACAGATCATGGAGATAAAGACACAACTTCATTTCTCCAATTGAATTCTTGCTAGTTGAATAGAAGTGGAGAGAGGTAGTGGGCTCTTTCCTCCATTACTACATATAGAGTTGGTCCAAAACAGCTACAGGAATGCAACTTTCTGATTACTTTCTTCTTTTCTGGGCGATGTTGGTTTGGCTTCTCTAGCTACAGTACAGATGGCAGCCTGTCTTTCCCTGCTGAACCAGGAACTCCCAGGGGATAGGTCCTTGAAGAGCAAGTGCTTAGTAAGGATTTCAACAGGGAGGTTACCTGAGCTTGTATAGTGTATCTGGGACCTTGACATCATCCTCATCCTGATGGGTACTCACTTTGGTGTTGTGGCTATAACATACTTATAGAAGTACCAGGCTTTCTGGGTGACAGTTTCATTATTCCCTTTTCAGGCAGTCTGGGCACTGGGAAACATAGCTGGAGATAGCTCTGTTTGCCGAGATTACGTCTTGAACTGTTCCATCCTTAATCCTTTGTTAACGTGAGTAATTATAATCTTCTGCACCTGGGTGTGTTAGGGTGGCCATGTGGCAGGTTATTTGGGGGCAGCATACTTGATCCCTTAAGATGATAGGTAAGTGCAAAAACTATAAAAATGCATTCTGATGGCCAGAATAAAAGCGGGGTATCTTTGGAGATTGAGAAGGTTGTGGCCAGGCATGGTGGCTTATGCCTGTAATCCCAGCACTTTAGTAGGCCGGAGCAGGTGGATCTCTTGAGCCCAAGAGTTCAAAACCAGCCTGGGCAACATGGTGAAACCCCAGCTCAACAAAAAATACAAAAATTAGCCAGGTGTGGTGGCATGCACCTGTGGTCCCAGCTACTTGGGAAACTGAGGCAGGGAGGATCACCTGAGCCCCAGGGAGCTGTGATCACACCACTGCACTTCAGCCTGAGCAACAGTGTGAGAAAAAAAAAAAAAGATTGTGCCACCAGTCTGCCAAGAAGGATCTTGTTCCTCACGTCATGGCACTGTAGAACCTCATGTTAGTCATATCCTCCTCATTGTTGAGCCAGGAGAGAAAGGCAGGACTAGCCAATCTGGAAAAATCCAAACTTCTCTACAAAACACATTGATTTGCTATGGGGTTATGCATACATACATTGGACAGCTCTGTTGTAAATTGTAGATCAAAGACCCCATGAAGTGTCATTGTATCCCTCTTTTCATCCTTCCCTCCATGCCCTCAGGGTAAGCTACATCTAAACCAAAACAAATGAATGAACTGTTCTTCAGAGACCAGAGTCTCATAGCCTACCACTATCACTTTCTTGGATCCTTTACAGAAAATCATTCCATACTGTGTGGCTAAAGCTCTCACAGTAGACCTATAGCTTTTGTTTCTTAGACTTTTAGCTTTTATTTCCAGGGAATACCATTCGTTGTCCTGGACTTGTGGCCAGGGTTATGGGCACGATATATCCTACTTTAGCTTTACAGGCTTACTGAGCATCTAGCCCTCTGTTTTGTCCCTGTTATCTATTGTATTAACTAGCCACAGCTGGTCCTGCAAGGAATACTCTACAGAGATTGGCCTCCTAACCTATACCAACTCTATTAATTTAGTTCTGTGAGTAGGAAGAAACAGGCTGCTAGAGTCTGAGAGGTCTGATGGGAGTCCCTGGGGTTCATTGGCAACAGCCCTATGCCAAGGCCTCAGTACTCAGGATCTGACTTTGCTGGTTCCTTCAGACTCCTTACCAAGTCCACACGACTGACGATGACACGGAATGCAGTCTGGGCCCTGTCAAATCTCTGCCGAGGGAAGAACCCACCCCCAGAGTTTGCAAAGGTGAGAGAACTACTTACTAGACCCTGAGTAATATCAAGTTTCTTCATACGGTATTTTTAAGTCTACCTTTTCACTTTACTATCCAGGCACACAAGATCATCTACTTCACTAATTGTCAGTGAAGTAGATGATCTTGTGTGCCTGGATAGTAAAGTGAAAAGGTAGACCTAATGTTGCACGTAGTAGTGATCCCTAGGGTCTGGAATTACTTGTGTATGGGGGAATGGTGGGGTAGCAATGTTAGTATTCGTGATAGAGCTGATGTAGTCTCGTCTCCCTATGAGTCTTTCTCACTCTGCTTCCCACAGGTCTCTCCTTGTTTGCCTGTACTGTCTCGCCTACTCTTCAGCAGCGACTCAGACTTGCTGGCAGATGCTTGCTGGGCTCTTTCTTACCTGTCTGATGGCCCCAATGAGAAGATCCAGGCAGTCATAGACTCTGGGGTCTGCCGGAGATTGGTAGAGCTGCTGATGTGAGTGGTCTTAGAAAAGGGTACAGGTTTTGGCTGGGCATGGTGGCTCACGCCTGTAATCCCAGCACTTTGGGAGGCCGAGGCGGGTGGATCACAAGGTCAGGAATTCGAGACCAGCCTGGACCACAGGGTGAAACCCTGTCTCCACTGAAAATACAAGAAATAGCTGGGCGTGGTGATATTTGCCTGTAATCTCAGCTACTCGGGAGGCTGAGGCAGAGGAATTGTTTGAACCTGGGAGGTGGAGGCTGCAGTGAGATGAGATCGTGCCATTGCACTCCAGCCTGGGCGACAGGGTGAGACTGTCTCAAAAAAAAAAAAGAAAAAGGGTACAGGTTCCTTATGTTCTCCAGGCTCAGACTAAAGAAAGAAAGTCAGCAGGGCCAAAAATGGTGTGCTGGCCCCCTGCTGATCAGATCTCCATCTTCTGTAGGCACAATGATTACAAAGTGGCTTCTCCTGCCCTGAGAGCCGTGGGTAACATCGTCACTGGGGATGACATCCAGACCCAGGTAAGAAAGAGGAGAGTACAGGATCATAGACCAGCTATGGAAGAGCTTGTGGAGAGCTGCCTGTGGACAAGCCTTTCCTGCAAAGGGCTGTGGTCCTGATAGGAGGCACTGTGGTCTAAGAAAGAAAGTGTAGACTTGAGTGAAAAGTTCCAGCTCTGTCACTCTCTAAGCAGACACGGGAAACTTGATTTCTTCTTTTCTTCCATAAATTGGGAACAAATCATCATCTAATGGGTGAAGCAAAACTAAATGGAATAACTGGACTTACCACCTGGGACATTGTGAGGTAGTTAAGTTTGAGTCATGGTCCCTTTGAGATACTGGAGAGCTATGGAACTGCACCCCTGCTTCCTAGATCTTTAGCATCTCATGGATATCATGGATCTCGGATTAATCTTTTGTAAATAACCCCTCCGGTGAGGACATAATAAACAAGGTTCCCTTGCTCAAAGGGTAGAGATTTGGGTATTCTTTGGGTTTTGAGTAGCTGGCATAATTCTGTGGGATTCTGGACAGGTTTCTTACAGGTAAGTAGTCTCACTCAAACACTCAAACCCACATACTCATTTTCTGGGTTATTTTGTATATGTATATGCATGTCCTTTAAAACACAACATAAAATTTACCATTTTAACCCTTTCATTGACATTAAGTACATTCAAATTGTTTTTCTGTCATCACCACTAGCCAGCTACAGAATTTTTTATCATCTAAAACTGAAACTGTATACATTAAACAGTAATTCCCCATTCTCCCTTCCCCTCAGTGCCTAGTAACCACCATTATATTTTCTGTCTCTGTGAGTTTGACTGCTCTAAGTACCTCATGTAAGTGGAATCATACAGTATTCTTTCTCATCTGGTTTATTTCATTTAGCCTAGTATCTAAGATTTGTCAATGTTGTAGCATATATCAGAATTTCTGTCTGATGTTCCACTGTATGTATATACCATATTTTATTCATCCATTCATCTATTGAGAGACATTTGGGTTGTTTCCATTTTTTTGGCTATTGTGAATAAGGCTGCTGTGAACATTGGTATACAAACATTTGTTCAAGTCCCTGCTTTCAGTCCTTTTGAGTATATACCCATAGTGGAATTACTGGATCATGTTCTAATTTTATGCTTAATTTTTTTGAGGGGCCACCATACTGTTTTGTACAGCTACTCTGCCATCTTACATTCCCAACAACAATGCATCATGTTCTGATTTACTCACAGCCTTGCCAACAGTTGTTATTTTCTGTTGTTTTTTTTTTTTAATAACAGCCACCCTAATGAGTGTGAAGTGATATTTCACTGTGGTTTTGATTTGCATTTCCCTAATGATTAGTAGTGTTGGGCATCTTTTCATATGCTTATTGGCCATATGTGTGTGTATATATATATATATATCTATTTTTTGACACATGTCTATTCGAGTCCTTTGCTCATGATTTAATTGGGCTGTTGAGTTTTTTTGGTTGTTCAGTTGTAGGAGTTCTTTATATGTTCTGGATATTAGTCTCTTATCAGATACATGTTTTGGAAATATTTTCTCTTGTTCTGTGGTTTTATCTTTTAATGTTGGTGTCTTTTTTAAAAAAACAACTTTTAATTTTTATTTAATTTTTTATTGAGACAGTCTCTCTTTGTCACCCAGGCTAGAGTGCAATGATGCCATCTCCACTCACTGTAATCTCTACCTCCTGAGCTCAAAGCAATCCTTCCACCACAGCCTACCAAGTAGCTGGGATTATAGGCGTGCACCACCATACCCAGCTAATTTTTTGAATTTGTTTTTCTTTGGAAAGAAAACAAATTCATGGGTTTTACCATGTTGCCTAGGCTGGTCTTGAACTGCTGTTCTCAAGCAGTCCTCCCGTCTTGGCCTCTCAAAGTGCTGGGATTACAGGGGTGAAGCCACCTCGCCCAGACCAACTTTCTTTTCTTTTTAAATTTTTTTAATAGGGTCTCTCTGTGTTGTCCTAGTTGACCTTGAACTCCTGTGCTGAGGTGATCCTACTGCCTCAGCCTCCTGAGTAGCTGGGACTACAGGTGCATACCACTGTGCCCAGCTTACTCCGATGTCTTGATGCACAAAAGTTTTTCATTTTGATTAAGTCCAATTTACCTGGGCAAGGTGGGGTGGCTCATGCCTATAATCCCAACACTTTGGGAGGCTGAGACAGAAGAATCACTTCAGCTGGAGTTTGAGACCAGCCCTACAACATGCCAAGACCCTGTCTCTGCAAATTTTTTTTTTAATTAACAGTGCAGTGGCACATGCCTGTAGTCCCCAGCTACTCAGGACACTGAGGCAGGAGGATTGCTTGAACCTGGGAGGTCAAGGCTGCAGTAAGCCATGGTCGTGCCACTACACTGCAGCCTAGGCAACAGAGTAAGACTCTGTTTCAAGAAAAAAAAATTAGGCCAGGCCCGGTGGGTCATGCCTGTAATCCCAGCACTTTGGGAGGGCAAGGCAGGTGGATCACCTGAGGTTAGGAGTTCGAGACCAGCCTGGCCAACATGGTGAAACCCCATCTCTACTAAAAATACAAAAATTAGCGGGTGTGGTGGTGGGCGCCTGTAATCCCAGCTGCTTGGGAGGCTGAGGCTGAAGAATCACTTGAACCCAGGAGGTGGAAGTTGCAGTGAGCCAAGATGGTGCCAGTGCACTCCAGCCTAGGCATCAGAGAGAGACTCCATCTAAAAAAAAAAAAAGAAAAACATTTTTAAAAGTTAAAAACAGTTTATCTAATTTCTTTTGTTTCCTGTGCATTTGTGTTCTAGGTCATTCTTAACTGTTCAGCCCTGCCTTGCCTTCTCCACTTGTTGAGCAGTCCCAAGGAGTCAATCCGGAAGGAAGCTTGCTGGACTATTTCAAATATTACTGCTGGCAACAGGGCTCAAATACAGGTAAAACAGGCAGGGAAGTCAAGGGGCATGGGAAGCCCTAGGAACATGGGAGGTTGTAGAATATTTGCTTTCAGAAGAAAGAATTTGTTTCCCTTTAGAAATTAGAGTCAGTGTGTGCTATTGGTCAAAGAAGCTATGTAACCAAAACTGGCTTCTTCTGTAGCCTGTCACCTGTATAGGAAGAACAAAAGAAAACTCTCAGGATGGGGAAGATGTCTAAGTCCTAGCTGATTTAGGAACTAGATTTATTTATCTTCCTGAAATGACTTTCTTCTTCCATCTGCCTCCCCTCAATTCTCTCAGGCTGTTATAGATGCAAATATCTTTCCTGTGTTGATCGAAATTCTTCAGAAAGCAGAGTTTCGTACAAGGAAAGAGGCAGCCTGGGCCATCACCAATGCCACATCAGGTGGAACCCCTGAGCAGATCAGGTATTCTTTTCCCATTGTCTTGAATGATACGGATGCTCTCCTTGTTTGCTCGTGGTTTGTAGGTCACTATAAACTGCTCTTGCTCAGACAGGTCTGCCGCCTAATCCAGCTATAATAGAATTTTACTGGTAAACTGTAACAGTGTCACTGGAATCTGGAATAGATTCCATGTAGGCCATGTGGGAATCTATTCAGTGACACTGTAGCAGTTTACCAGTTTTCCCTTCTGGAGAAGAGAAACATGACATCGACATCCATCCTTTCTCTACCTTTTCCTATCCATCAGAGAACTAAAATCTGTGTAGTTCTCAGTCATTCCTACAAATCAAGGCTAACCATGCTGTGGCTCACTCAAAACAGTGTCTTCACCTGGCCACCACAGAAAGATTCTTATCTCTACAAAAGATACGAAAATTAGCCGGGTGTGGTGGTGTGTGCCTGTAGTCCCAGCTGAGGTGGGAGGATGACTTGAGCCTGGAAGGTCAAGGCTGCATTGAGCTGTGATTATACCACTGCAGTCCAGCCTGAGTGACAGAGCCAGAGTCTGTCACACACAAATACACACAAAAAAAAACAGGCTCACCAGTGTGGTGGCTCATGTCTGTTATCCTAGCACCTCGGGAAGCTAAAGCAGGAGGATCCTTTGAGCCCAGCAATTCAAGACTAGCCTGGGCAATATAGGGACACCTCATCTGTACAAAAGTGTAAAAATTAGCAGAGTGTAGTGGTGTGTGCCTGTGGCTACAGCTACTCAGTAGGCTGAAGCAGGAGGTCACAGCTGTAATGAGCCATGATTGTGCCACTACACTCCAGCCTTGGTGATAGAGCAAGGTCCTGTCTCAAATAAAAAAGCAGCTTCTTTGGGAAATTAATTTGGGGTATGAGACTTGAAAGAAGCAAATAGAAAGCTGTTTTGGGTATGTGTACTCTTTTTTTTTTTTTTTTTTTTTTTTTTAAGATGGAGTTTTGCTCTTGTTGCCCAAGCTGGAGTGCAGTGGTGCAGTCTCGGCTCAGTGCAACCTCCGCTTCCCGGGTTCAAGCGATTCTCCTGCCTCAGCTTCCCGAGTAGCTGGGATTACAGGCGTCCACCACCACACCCGGCTAATTTTTTGTATTTTTAGTAGAAATGGGGTTTTACCATGTTAGCCAGGCTGGTCACAAACTCCCGATCTTGAGTGATCTGCCCACCTCGGCCGCCCAAAGTGCTAGGATTACAGGTGTGAGCCACCACGCCTGGCCTATTTACTCTTTTTATTTTAGTTTCCATTATCTGAACATTAGTGGAAAGTGGTGGGGATAGATAAGTGTCTTGCCCTTCACTTGTTGCCTATTAAGGGGAGCATGGTCAGTATATATAAAGCCTTAGGAGAAAAGAGATAGCTGTTGAGTTAAGCTTTGAAGGATAAATATGGAGTTGTAAAAGGCCTCTTAGGGAAAAGCATAAATAAAGGTACAAAAATCATAAACCTGGAGACCTTTATGAGTGTGACTAGAACGTATTGTCCTTGGAAGGGAATAATGGGAGGCAGACCTGGAAAGGAGCTAGGAGCCAGATAGCAGAGCATCCAGGCTGGGCTGGGCTTGTGGTATTATGGTATTCTTGTGCTGTATAATTTGGAGTTCAGGGAAAAAGGGAGCCTATGAAAAATTTTAAGCAGGTAAGTGATGTGTTCAGAGTGGTAGTATTGCAGCCAAGGAGAAATTAGAGGCAAGGAGGAGGAAGGTGTGGTAGCATCTACATGTGAAATAAACTAGACCAATATCAACAGGAGGATAGAGAAAGGATAGGTGGTTATCAAGGCTTAGTAAGAGCAGTGGCTCACACCTGTAATCCCAGCACGTTGGAAGCCCAAGGCGGGAGGATCATTTGAGACTAGGAATTTGAGACCAGCCTGGACAACATAATGAGACCTTGTCTCTACAAAAAATAAAATTAGCTGAGCATGGTGGTACATGCCTGTAGTCCCAGCTGTTTAGGAGGCTGAGGCAGGAGAATCACTTGAGCCCAGGAGTTTGAGGCTGCAGTGAGTTGGGATCGCACCACTGCACCCCAGCCTGGGTGACAGAGCAAGACCCTGTCAAAAAAAAAAAACTTAGTTGGGGAACACTCTCATTCTGTGGCATGGAATGAGGTGCTGCACAATTCTTTAAAAAAAAAGAATAAGAGTGGGTTGCTGAGAGTGCAGAGCACCTGTCCAGCACTTTATTTGTCCTGTATTAGTTTAGAACCTGCCTGGTCTCTGGCCCCTAGGTACCTGGTCTCACTGGGGTGCATCAAACCGCTATGTGACTTGCTGACTGTAATGGATTCGAAGATTGTGCAAGTGGCCCTCAATGGACTGGAGAACATCCTGCGGCTTGGAGAGCAAGAGGGCAAGCGCAGTGGCTCAGGGGTCAATCCCTATTGTGGCCTCATAGAGGAAGCCTATGGTATGTGTCCTCTCCTCAATCGAAGTCAGAACGTGAGACTGTAGGCTTCTGATGTGGTATACATATGTTGGTGGTGGCAGAGTGTGGGTTGGGAAGCATCCATAGCTTCCATGAGACTTAACATCTGTGTCTCCAAAACAGTTAAGAGCTCTTGCCTTAGCCAAATTTCACCATCCACAGGGTTTCAGACATTACCATGAGTATAACGGACATGTACTGAGTAGCTAGGGTACAGCTAGGATTTGGATTTGGCTTATTTTTTGAGTTCAGAGTTGTCTCCCACCAGTTTCTTCTTCTAAGGAGCGATAGATCAGTTCTTTTTCTGTTAGGCTGTACCTAAGAGTGCTGGATTGACGCATCACCCATCCCTGAGAGGCTGATAATTTGCCCAGGTCATGCATCTAGTTTAAAGTGGAATCAGGACTAGAACCTCTGTAACTGACAGTTTGGTCTCTTTCCTTTGGGATTCTGTAGTTTTGAGAAGAGATCTTAACTCTTCTCTTTCAGGTCCAAGAGTGATCTGATCATATGACTTGTGTTTGTAAGCACTAACATACCTCAGGGAAGGAAAAATAGGTAAATGTTTCATCCGCCCATAGAAAAGCACTCACACTTCCCTCTCCTTCCTTCTTACTACCGTAGGCTTGGATAAAATTGAGTTTCTCCAGAGCCACGAGAACCAGGAGATCTACCAGAAGGCCTTCGACCTCATTGAGCACTACTTTGGTGTAGAAGATGATGATAGCAGCCTGGCTCCCCAAGTGGATGAAACGCAACAGCAGTTCATCTTCCAGCAGCCTGAGGCCCCCATGGAGGGCTTCCAGCTATAATATCTGCCTCCGGGGGAGGGGAGGGGATGGGGAGCACCACCAGCCAGCAGAAGAGCAGCCCTCTGGTGGGCGGGGAACCAGTCCCCCACCATCAGCCACCACACACCTCTGCTGCCCTGGAGACTGTGCTCTTGACCTGCTCCGCCCCCTTCCCTGGAGGGAGCACCCTCTGGACAGACAGAACCATCTGAGGCTCACCTTTGGGTTTTGTGACAAGAAGGGGACGTGTTGGGTTTTTCTTCCTTACGCTATATTTTGGCTGCACACATGTCTTTAACCCAGGAGCCCAGGGGTAGACAAAGGAGGACTAAGGTAATCAATTTGCACCTTTTTTTCTTTTTTTTCTTCAGTGGTGACTTCCTTCCCTTTTATCTTTTTTCAATTCTTCCCAGTCCTCTGCCCTGATCTGTGTAACTCTTATCTTGGGTACTTGAGCAGACAGTATATTCCAGAGGTGGGGAGGTGGGAGGGGAAGGGAGAAATCCGAAACAAAGTGTTCTTGTTCTGACAGAATATTAATCTTGTGCGCTTGGATTGAGTTATTTAATTTTTTTTTCTTTTGCACATTTTTCTTGTATTAAGATTGCTCTTCCCAAGAGCCACGAGTTCCTGGTTTTAGTAAACCCAGCTGCCAGCATTGCCTGGGGCTAGCGGCCAATGGGGAGGCTACCATGAAACAAAGGTCCCTCCCTCCCTCTGACTTTGCCCAGACCTCTTTAGTTTGGGAGATCCTCCTCACTCTCCTGAAGTGTCTCAGGTACACCAGTGGGAGTGCAGGGGGAGGAGCACAGGCCTTCAGATGGGGCTTCCTTCCCACGTGTAGCTACTGATCCCATGTTTCCTACTCACCTTCCAAATGGTGCGACCCAACTTCATTTGTTTACTTGAAAATTCCCCCCTTGGGGTTGAGAGAACCTCTGAGGTGGCTGTATTTCTCCTAAGCTAGAGTCAGGGGGCTGTGGTCCTTCCTTTCTCCTGAGGAGAAGTCCTTGCTTTGGTGACCTGTAAGTTGCAGAGGAGGTTGGAGTGAGAGTGTCATGTTTTGGGATAGTCAGGGATCCCTGCGTTTGGCCTTTCTTCTTCCTCTTCCATAGTTGGATCATGTATATTTTACTTCCAAAGGAGAGAATGTCAAAAAAGTTCTGTATTTTTTATATTCTATATATTAGGTAGGTCAATCTTAATTGGTCTCAAGAAGAACTGTCTGTAATTTCTGTAAGTAGGATACTGTGAGGAAGACCAAAGAGATATGGATGCTTCCTTGCTCAGGAGGCCTGAGCTTGGTCCTTTTCCTCTCTGCTTGGATTCTGGACCACCACCTGGGACCAACCCTCAGCTGTCGAACCTTCATAAAGCAGGTCAGCGTGGCCTGATTGTCCCAGGACCTGAAGGGAGCAAAGATGGCCATAGGGCCTGGTGAAGTCTGCTACTCTGTCCTTACGGCTGATCATCCTGCTTGTATCAGGAAACCCAGAAGCAGTTTGCCTTCTCAAATTCAATCTCAAACAAAACTGATCACCCATGGTTGCCTCTCCTATTCTGTTATCACTGAAACTTAGTAGCCTGCTTTTTTTTTTTATAATCCAGATGCCTTTTCTTTCTGTTTGAATTACAGTAGTGCATTGCCTCAGTGGCTTGCCTGTGCCTCTGGGTGGATTACATATGATAGTACAGCCCACCTGTTTGGATGGGAGTAGAGGAAGTTGGTACAGACCAACTGTGGAGTTGAAGGCACAGTCTGCCCCGCCCCCACCTCCCCACTGTGGTTAGTCAGAGGCATCCTGCTCTAAGCTCTGCTTTTCCTTTCTCTAAATGCCATTCTTGCTTCTATTGCTACACATCTCCTTCTGGCTCAGGTGAAATCCATCCCCCTTTGCTTATAGACGTAAAGTTCAGGTACTTATTGTTGGCCATTGGTCTTGAATTTTTCCCTCTTTTTTTTTTTTTTTTCCGGTCCCACCTCAGTCATTTTCTGAGGAGGATGGTTTAGGGCTGGCAATTGTCCCTGAAAAACCACACCCATGTTGTACCACCTTGGTGAGTCAGATGCCACTCATCAGCTTGGGATTGGTGGCTACCAACCCCCATCTTCCAGGAAGTCAGGGGGCAGAATCTTTCTTTCACTCAGGCCTGCTACCTCCATTACAAAACCGTCGTTCTCATACAGACGGCACTTTAGTAGGGTCTATTTTGTACATCTCAAGTAACAGTTAAGTCCCTGATACTGGGGCCAGGTTCTTAGTATAAGACATACACATCCTGTTTGCCCAGCTTTGGCTTCAGCTCCGGGTCCTGTACCAGATGGAAAATTTTTTTGGTCATCTGGCTGCTGCTTAAAGCCAGTTTTCCCTAAGAATTCCAGAGGCTAAAGTCTACTGGGGCAGAGTGTGAGGATAGATTTCTCATCAGAGAAAAGTGGTCTCTAGGAGCTTTCATTTGTGTCTTCCCCAGACCAGGTTTTCCCATTATCTTCCTTTTAATCCCCTGTCAGCCAACAGGTGAAGTTCTTCCAGCCCACAGAGGCAGTAATATCATCTTTTGTATCTCCTCCTCTACTTTGGCCATGTAATGAAGCAAAATATTACTTATTTAGCCCAGGCTTGAGAGCCACTGTTTGTGGGCAGTCTCCATCTGGATTCCAGGCCCTGGCCTAAGTGAGGTGAGGCTTTCTGGTTATTGCCAGGATGGATCCCCCTCTACCCCAGTCTGCTGTAGGGAATACCCTAATTAGTTGAGGCATGCTTTTGGAATCCTGACATGTTGGCATATGGCTGATCTATCCCTTTTAAGATCTCTGGTTGGGGGTATCTAGATACAGATTAGGAGGGACAAGGAGCCTTTTTCTTGGCTAATGTGTTCAAATACGTTTTTGAAAGGTGCCAGCCCCTCCAGGTATCCCACTCCCAAGTCATCATCTTTAGTACTAACAGGGTCTCTGGTCTTAGAAGCCTGCCTTCAGATCCCTGCTGACCCCAGTGACCACCTGGCCTTGATGTTAGCTGCAGCCTTCTGACAGAACCACATGGGTTCCACCCACAGCTGGCCAGCTTTGTTACTTGGGTCAGGGAGTAGAAATGATCCCCCCCCAGGGAGCAGGTGTTGACCTCATTTTTCAGGGACCGTTGGTGTTCCCCCTTAGCTAGAGCCCATAGATGTACTCCATCAACTCTTTGCCATGAAAGCCATCTTCTAGGAGCCCTGTTTTTTGGAGCTGAACTGCACAGATTATAGCTGCTATTGTACTTAAATAAGGGAGAGGAAAAGAAGGTTCTCAGGCACAGACTTTCTATTTCTCAAGCCAAACCAGTTTAAAATGAAAACTGTCTAGCAGAATGAACTGTATTTCCATTTTTCATGTCTACCTGCCTTCCTCCCACACCCAAAGTTGTACCTGTTTCTAGCAAACTAGAAGGAAAGGATAGGAAAGCCTAGCACTACTAACCTTACCTCTCATACCCCTTCTTTGAAAGCCCCAGTCCAGGCCTCATCTCTTCTCTAGATTCACTCAGCTTGGTGTCCATCATCTTGAGCATTCCGCAGTAGATTCATCTAGGGTTCAGACTCTAGACTCTCAGTTGAAGATAGGGAGCCAATTTCCCCAGGTCTCTGCAGGCAATCCAGGGACCCAGTAGGGGAGAACAGACTGGCCGGGACATTAGGAATGTATGTGCCTTTCTGCCTCCCTGGCAGCCAGGGGAAGGGTGCAAGGCTCAGTGCACTAAACCATGGTAAACATCTTCCTGATTGAACTACCCTAGAGTTCAGTGAGTGTGAGACTGAGATACTGCTCAGAATAAATTTCTTCCATAGCCATTTAGGATTGCACGTTCTAGACCAACCTTGTCCAATATGTTTTCTGTTTTAGCTTTTTCATTCTTTTGTTAAGCCAACAAGTTGAAAATTTGGCCCTACTGGGATCCATGTAGTGGGCACTAGCTGTTCTTTTGCCAAGGCCTTCATAAATGATTCAGTCTCATTATCTGTCCTCTAACCCCACACCCTGATTTAGACTGTGGCAAAGGAAGAATTTGAGGCCAAGACCAACCAAATCTGTGAATTAAAACTTTTTTTTTTTTTTTTTCTCTGAAAGGGCACTTTGCTTCAGGTATGGGTTATGTATGGAACCTAAGCTGACTGTGAGAGTTAGAAGAGGCAGCATTAAATTTTAGGCCCAGAACACCATGGGGAAAGGTTTATGTAGTATGTCTTCAGTGGGCCTGCCTAGCTGCTTCTGGACCAGCCTGACTTCTGATGTCCACATTGCTCATACCTGAATCCTGCTGCTGAACGCTAGCCCTGTTCTCCTGTAACTATTATATATGCCATGGCCTGGGGGCACTGAAGGAAGTAACCTCTCAGAGATCCTAACACTTACTGGGAACCTCTGACTCAGAGCATGTCCTTAAAGAGCACATCTGGCTAGGCATGGTGGCTCACGCATGTAATCTCAAGCACTTTGGGAGGCTGAGGTGGGTGGATCATGAAGTCAGGAGTTTGAGACCAGCCTGGCTAACATAGTGAAACCCCGTCTCTACTAAAAATACAAAAAATTAGCTGGGCGTGGTGGCAGGTGCCTGTAATCCCAGCTACTTGGGAGGCTGAGGCAGGAGAATTGCTTGAACCCAAGAGGTGAAGGTTGCAATGAGCTGAGATCCCACCACTGCACTCCAGCCCAGACAACAGTGCAAGACTCCGTCTCAAAAAAAAAAAAAAGAGTTCACATCTTTGGCTGGGTGCGGTGGCTCACGCCTGTAATCTTAGCACTTTGGGAGGCTCAGGCATGTGGATCACTTGAGGTCAGGAGTTCAAAACCAGCCTGGCCAACACAATGAAACCCTGTCTTTACTAAAAATACAAAAAAATTAGCTGGGTGTGGTGGTGGGCACCTGTAATCCAAGCTACATGGGAGGCTGAGGCAGGAGAATCCCTTGAACCTGGGAGGCAGAGGTTCCAGTGAGCCAAGATCGTACCACTGCACTCCAGCCTGGGTGACAAGGCAAGACTCCATCTCAAAAACAAAAATAAAAAAAGAGTCCACATCTTCACCAACCCTCAGACTCTGGAGTTGGGTATTGGCTTTTTAGCCAACTTCTGTGGTAACTGTCTTTGATTGACTTATTAAAGAAGGAAAGGGGGTATGGAGTCCCAACCACTCAAGAGACTGGATATCCCTCAAGAATGACTTGGGTTACCAGCTATGCACCCTTGGAAGATGAATCAAATCCTTCTCACTGGTTTTTCTTTGCAAATTCATTTGCTTTTATTTTCTAATAACTATTAACTCTATTTTCCATGTTCTCAGGGCCCCTGGGTAGACAGACACAGCTTGATTTCAGAGCAGATGTAGGCCAAGAAACTATGGCATTGAGTGTGCTGAGTCCAGACAAATGATATTTATATACACATCCAAATTTGAAGAGAAAATGTATTTCTTTAGGTTTCAAACACTGTAATAGTTATAAAGCAAAAATAAAAACCTGTTGCAAAGTTCTAAATTGTCTTCTTTGGCTTGGAGTGACCCTAGACTGGATTTGGGGGAAGAGAATGAGGAGTCGTTTAAACTTGTAGCTTAACAGTGGAAATAAGAGTTGTACCAACCTGCAGCTGGTGTAAAGTTTTTTTCTTCAGCTTTATTGAAATATAATTGACATATAAATTGTACATATTTAAAGTATATACACTTTGATAAATTGAAACATATACACACCCATAAAACAACAAGAAAATGAATATATCCATCACCTTCATAGGTCATAAGCTTCCCACTTGAGGATCCCTCCTTTCTGCCCCACCTCCAGCAACGACTGATCTGTGGCTGTCATTGTAGCTTAGTTTGCATTGTTTAGAGTTTCTCTAAATGATTTTGACTTATTTTCATCAGCACCACTCTACAGCCCTTTGAACCCTTTTTGAGACAGTTTTTTGCTCTTGGCGTTCAGGCTGGAGTGCAGCCGCGCCATCTTGGCTCACCGAAACCTCTGCCTCCCAAGTTCAAGCGGTTCTCCTGCCCCAGCCTCCCGAGTAGCTGGGATTACAGGCACCTGCCACCACGCCGGGCTAATTTTTGTATTTTTTGTAGAAATGGGGTTTCACCATGTTGGCCAGGCTGGTCTTGAACTCCTAACCTCAGGTGATCCGCCCGCCTCAGCCACCCAAAGTGCTGGGACAGGCTGAGCCACCGCGACCAGCCTGAACCTCTTAAGATCAAGTAGTTCACAGACTCCTCCCTTCAGTTTACATCAATTCCTAAAGCAGAGATTACAGACAAGCAGCCAAAAAGTTGATGGAACCCACAAGAAGGTTTTGCTTGGCAGAGTGTGTTTAAGTTTGAATTAGTTGCCAACATTAAAATCAAGAAAATGTCTGTCTTGAAAATGACTGTCCTTTCAATACATCTCAATTTTAAAAAAGAGGCCAAACACCATGCCTCATGCCTGTAATCCCAACCCTATGGGAGGCCAAGGCAGGAAGATTGCTTGAGGCCAGGAGTTCAGCACCAGCCTGTGAGGCATAGTGAGACCCGTCTCTACAAAAAAATTTAAAAGTTAACTGGCTGTGGTGGCGTATATTGGTAGTCCTAGCTACTTGGGAGACTGGGGGCAGGAGCATCACTTGAGTCCAGGTGGTTGAGTGTGCAGTGAGCTAAGATGATCACTGCACTCCAGCCCCAGCAGCTGAGTAAGACCTGTCTAAAAAAAGAAAAAAATACTGTCTGGCCCTACCCGGCCTGAGTTTCTGCTTGGTAACAATGTGCAAGAGCTGCTGTATTTTACTGTAATCACCACCTCTCTCTGAGTCTGGCAAATGCTAATATTGTTGTGGTACATTGTTTATAGCAAAGGAGAAAATAACTTTTTTTTTTGAGATGGAGTCTCACTTTGTCACCCAGGCTGGAGTACAGTGGTGCGATCTCGGCTCACTGCGACCTCCGCTTCCTGGGTTCCAGCGATTCTCCTGCCTCGGCCTCCCATAGCTGGGAATACAGGTGCACACCACCACGCCTGGCTAATTTTTGTATTTTCAGTAGAGCTGGGGTTTCATCATGTTGGCCAGGCTGGTCTTGAACTCCTGACCTCAGGTGATCAGCCTCCCAAAGTGGCTGGGATTACAATCCTGAGCCACTGAATCTGGCCAGAAGTGACTTCTTAACCCATGTTTCTGTCAAATATTCTTGCCTGTTCTCATTACCCAGCTGCCCCCTCTAGGCCATTGTTGACCCTTCTGCCACACCCTCTGCCCCCTCACCCCATGCATACATTTTTCTTACGTTCTTTATCTCACCTAGAACACCCCTTTTATTATTATTATTTTTTGAGACAGAGCTTTGCTCTTGTTGCCCAGGCTGGAGTGCAGTGGCACGGTCTCGGCTCACTGCAACCTCAGCCTCCCGGGTTCAAGTGATTCTCCTGCCTCAGCCTCTGGAACAGCTGGGATTACAGGCATGTACCACAATGCATGGCTAATTTTGTATTTTTAGTAGAGACGGGGTTTCTCCATGTTGGTTGGGCTGGTCTCCAACTCCCGACCTCAGATGATCCGCCTGCCTCAGCCTCCCAAAGTGCTGGGATTACAGATGTGAGCCACCACACCTGGCCCAGAACACCCTTTTTATATGGAAACCTATCAAGGCCTGATTTATATGGTGCTTCCTCAAGAAATTTCCAGAATTCTTTTCTAGAAATAATCAGGGACTTGGTTTCAGGACACCTGGATTCCAAACCTTTTTGAGCCTCAGTTCCATCATTATACTAAAGTTGAGTATCCCTTATCCACCATGCGTCGGACCAGAAGTGTTTCGAATTTGGGATTTCTAAGATTTTACCGGTTGAGCATCCCTAATATGAAAATCCGAAATCCAAAATGCACTGCTCTTAAGTCTGTCACTGAGCCTTTGGGGGGAAATATTTAACATCCTAACAGTCCTAAACCAATGCTCAATTAGTACAACAATTTACGATCTTCTCTACCCACAGCCTGATGCCAGGCTCTGGAACTAGAATATTTCGCCAACAGTTCATGCAAAATTCACTGACTTGTAAGCAAATAGTAATTTCAACACCTCACTGCTAATGCTGTAACAGAACTCTGCAGACCTAGGGAGCAAGTACAGATTGCAGAGCACTGGGAAGGCTCTGCAGTGACCTTTGAACTGGGCCTCAGAAGATTATGAGTTTGACAAAAGCCAAACCTCAGGCTTCAAATTCCAGGCACAAGCATTGTTGGGTTTGATTTCATTATCCAGAGGCAACGGGGATACAGAATTTCTGATCTCACGTATAGAGAATTGTGTTTTTTTTCTACTTTAACCCCAGTGAGACTTTGTAGACAGTGGGGCAGTCAGAGAAAAGGCTCTAGAATATGCCTGAAGCCTTAACTCGGCACCTTCCTGAGGAACTGACTGCCAAAATGGTAATGGAGAGGGGGAAAATATGACCTACTTCACAAGTTACCTTGACTGCCTCAGGAAAACCTGCTGTGGTAGTGTTTCTTCTGGATAAAAGACAGGGTAGGCCGGGCGCGGTGGCTCACGCCTATAGTCCCAGCACTTTGGGAGGCCGAGGCGGGCGGATCACGAGGTCAAGAAATCGAGACCATCCTGGTCAACATGGTGAAACCCCGTCTCTACTAAAAATACAAAAATTAGCTGGGCATGGTGGGGCGCGCCTGTAGTCCCAGCTACTCGGGAGGCTGAGGCAGGAGAATTGCTTGAACCCAGGAGGCGGAGGTTGCGGTGAACCGAGATCGCGCCATTGCATTCCAACCTGGGTAACAAAAGCAAAACTCCGTCTCAAAAAAAAGGGAAGCCGAGAAACTACCTGGCTGCTGGTGTCAGACTTAACGATTTTGAATCCGTTTTAATCACTATCGATGTGACCTTGGAGAAGTTACCTAGCCTTTCTCTTACTGTCCTTTTCCGTAAAATGGTGATAACTGTAGTTATTTCAATGAGTGGTTATGAAAATGAAGCTATTAGATGTCGGAAAGCACACAGTAAGCGCTCAAGGAAACTGCTATTGTTATTAAACACCTCCTTTGGAAGAAGGACATTGAGGCCCAGGGGAGAGAAAAGAACGTCCAACCACACAGGAAATCCGTGATGAAGTTGGGACTGGAGTAGAGGTCTCCTGGGCCTCACCCCAGGACTCTATCCGTCTTCGCGACTCCTCGGAATTCCTGGATGGAGTCACATTTGTTCAAGGCCAGGGAGGAAGGCTTGACGGAGGCCTGCAGGAAACAATAGCTAGGTGCAAGGCTTTAGGAGTTGAAGCATAGCTTCTGCGAGATGAGAACAAGGTTAACCTGGGCATTTGTGCACAATGACGGGCTCTTTTTGGACTCCCAGGACTACAGCCCCGTCTGCACCTTGGCAGCTGCTGCCAGCCCCAGCGCACGGAGGTACGCGTAGTCCTTTCGCTGCCCCGCCCTCACGACGCGCCCGCCTCCCAGGCCGCCCTCGCCTCGTCCTTCCCAGCAAGCTCCGCGCCGGCGCCGGCTATTGATTGGCTGCGGCGGGAGCAGACTGCTCGCCGGCAGTGGTTACTCCGGGTTTCCGGTGCGAGGCCAGAGCTGGGGAAGCCGTCGGACGTCGGCCGTGAGGTGCGTGCCGCGGCGACTGGTGGGAGAGACAATCGGAGAGTGTGCGGGCCGGGATGTTTTCGGCCTGTGGGGAAATCACGGCGACTCCGCGCGTGGGCCGGGGGGCTGTCTAGGGCGTGTGCGCATGCGCGGGCGTGCCTCGCGGCTGGAGGGTGCGCGGGGCGTGGGTGGCTGCGCGCGCGCGGGGGGGCGCACGTGGGGCCTGAGGGGTGGGGGCGGCGCCGGGACTCCGGCGTCCCGCCACGTCAGTCTCCGGCCCCGAGCCAATCCCGCGCTAGGCCTGCCGCGAGGGGGTTGGTTGTGCTAGGAAGTGGCTCCGAGGAGAAAAAGAGGCCTCTTCCCTCATCCGCTGCGGGAGCTGCGCCCGAAAGCCTGCCCCGGCACGCCGGGCTCCCCTCACCCGCCAAGACCAGAGAGCCGTTGGCGCCCTCCACTGGGGCCGGCCGGTCCGTTTAAGAAGCTTTGGGCGCCTGGTGTGGGGATTTCTGATCCAGACTGCGAAGAATTTCGAAGTCTGGAAAATTTGCAACTGTGTTTGTTTCTAAAGGATCTCCTTCTGACCCAGCATCGCTCATCACAATGAAGAACCAAGACAAAAAGAACGGGGCTGCCAAACAATCCAACCCAAAAAGCAGCCCGGGACAACCGGAAGCGGGACCCGAGGGAACCCAGGAGCGGCCCAGCCAGGCGGCTTGTGCGGCAGAAGCTGAAGGTCCCGGCAGCGGCCAGGCTCCTCGGAAGCCGGAGGGTGTGTGCCAGCTCTGCATTGCCAGCGGGCAGGGGGGAGGAGCTGTGGGCCTAGCCTCGCTTCTGGACTTAGAGGCCGAGGCCAGGTTGTCCGGAAGGAGGAGATGTAGAATGAGAGGACAGTGCTGGGGCCGCGGTCCCTCCTGCGTCCTGCCGAGTTGGCGAGCCGTCCCCTCTAAGCACAGGAACAGAGTTCTGGAGAGAAGCTCTGACAAGATTAAGTCAGGTGGCAGCCAAACGAGGCACCCAGTCAGGAAATCCAGGTCCTGTTAGAAACACCTCAGCCGCCAACAGCTAACTGCCCTTCCTGTTTTGAGGCATTTCTAGAACAATCTGAATGGCAAGAAATGGTTGGTGAGGGGGGAAGGAGATGGACTAGAAGTTGCTTCATGCCAGCCCTGTGTGCTGATGCTTTACATACTTTTATTTATGTTCGTAACCAACATGTTGGGGTGATAGTAAGAAATAGTTGTGTCATTTTACAAGTAAATAGACTTAAAGAAGTTAAGTATCCATCACCTGAGTTTGGCAAGAAAAAAAAAAGCGACGATGACTGTAATTTCTTTTAAAAGATGTTTCGAGGCCGGACGTGGTGGCTCACGCCTGTAATCCCAGCACTTTGGGAGGCCAAGGCAGGTGAATCACATGAGGTCAGGAGTTCGAGACCAGCCTGACCAACATGGAGAAACCCTGTCTCTACTAAAAATACAAAAATTAGCTAGGTGTGGTGGTGCATGACTGTAATCTCAGCTACTTGGGAGGCTGAGGCAGGAGAATCGCTTGAACCTGGGAGGCAGAGGTTGCAGTGAGCTGAGATTGCGCCACTGCACTCCAGCCTGGGTGACAGAGCGAGACTCCATCTGAAGAAAAAAAGCTTCAAATCTAAATTCCGACAAGAAGTAGATTTGCTGAATGATGCTCCATTCTTGCTTCTCAGTTTCCATAAAAAAAGAAAAGTTAGGCAACATTTAACTCAAACTGATGAGTTTGGGCGTGAAAAGTCCAACCAGTGGTATAATCGTCTTCTTTCTCATCCTCTCCTGCTTTAGGGGCACAAGCCAAAACGGCTCAGTCTGGGGCCCTCCGTGATGTCTCTGAGGAGCTGAGCCGCCAATTGGAAGACATACTGAGCACATACTGTATGGACAATAACCAGGGGGGGCCCAGGCGAGGATGGGGCACAGGGTGAGCTGGAAGATGCAGAGAAGTCCCGGACCTATGTGGCAAGGAATGGGGAGCCTGAGCCATCTCCAGTAGTCAATGGAGAGAAGGTACCCTCCAAGGGGGAGCCAGGCACAGAAGAGATCCGGCCGAGTGATGATGTGGGAGACCGAGACCACCGAAGGCCACAGGAGAAGAAAAAAGCCAAGGGTTTGGGTGAGCAGAGGGTGACTGTTTGTGCAGCTGGTGAGGGGGAGGGAATTTGGACTTGATGTTCTCTGGGCCAGTCTGTTCTGGCAGGATTCAGAGGAAATGGTACTTCTCAGAGCAGCAAGTCACCCCAGTCTAATCAAAGCCAGGGATGTGGGAGTCACACATAGAGAGATGCAGGGGTTCCCAGCACAAGGCCTTCTGGCTTTTGGAGCAGCAAGGAGTTGACGTGCGACCTGCTCTCTCTTTGAGACAGTGGAGAACAGGAGGTCCGGGTAGCCTCCTGTGCCAGCCAGTACTACCTGCCATGTGACCTTGGGTATGCCCCTTCTCCTCTCTGGGTCCTAGTTTCTACTTCTGTTTACAGTAGGAAAATCAGACTAGCCCAGAGTTGAAAACCCAAATGTCTGCCTAAGCTGGGCTGCCTATGGGGCTCCATGAAGATAGAGCCTACTTTAGCCAAAGGCTTTACTGCTATTTAGTTAGTTGCTCTTAACTAGCCAACTGAGAACAAGCAAAACTACAGGCTGGGTGCAGTCAGCCTTTTTTTTTTTTTTTAAGAAAAGCCAGAAATCTAGATCTCTAGATTTTTTCATAGTTAGCAGCTAAAATGGTAGGAACCAAACAAAACCCATCCGTGGGTTGGATTTGGCATTCATGCCAGTGAATTGCAGTCTCCATGCTGATCTCTCGGGCCCTTCTGGGGAGGCAGAGGGGAAGGCTCCCTGACTCAGGCACAGGCAATGGGAAATAGGCAGTGACAGTCATTTGATGGTAAGGTATATATGTTTAAGAATCTAGGCCAGGCACGGTGGCTCACACCTGTAATCGCAGCACTTTGGAAGGCCAAGGTGGGTGGATCACCTGAGAGTCAGGAGTTCAAGGCCAGCCTGGCCAACATGATGAAACCAGATCTCTACTAAAAATACAAAAAGTAGCTGGGCATGGTAGTGCACGCCTGTAATCCCAGCTACTTGGGAAGCTGAGGCAGGAGAATGGCTTGAACCCGGGAGGCAGAGGTTGCAGTGAGCCAAGATCGTGCCATTGCACTCTAGCCTAGGTAACAGGGTGAGACTCCGTCTCAAAAAAAAAAAAGAAAAAAATCTTAGGATCCCATATATGGAAAGTACCTTCATTTTAAAATTCGAGGTTTGTCTACTCTGTTGACAAGAGTTTAGTATTTCTCAAGGAGGCTAAGATAATTACTCCTTTTTGGATCCTACCTCTATCAGGAGGGTGGGCCTTCCTTGCATTTAAACAGTAGCCCTGAAATCATAAGTGGGACACATTTCGTCTATTGGTACAGCAGGCAGGCAATTTTTTTTCCTCCCACCATGGTGCCCAATAAGGAGATTTCACTAGGGTCCAGTCATTCATGTGATGAGCATTTGTTGAGCATATGCTCTGTGATGGTACTATGGACAGTACTGGGGCTATATAGTAAGGAAAGGATTGAGTTGGTCCCTATAGCAAGGAATGCAGCTAATCAACGGGCAAAATTAAGGTATGATGGGGAGGGCTATCTTCAGCACTCACAAGTGTGAGC
This sequence comes from Ateles fusciceps, assembly GCA_036589455.1. NCBI lineage: Eukaryota > Metazoa > Chordata > Mammalia > Primates > Atelidae > Ateles > Ateles fusciceps. Next base: position 3,895,905 of record JAZHEH010000733.1, read on the forward strand.
CCAGGCCTGGAGGGGACCCCTGGAGAAGAGGGGTGCATGTCTTTTCTCCTGTGCTTTGCAGGGAAGGAGATCACGTTGCTGATGCAGACTTCGAATACTCTGAGTACCCCAGAGGAGAAGCTGGCCGCTCTGTGCAAGAAGTATGCTGAACTGGTGAGTTCCCCCGCTCTGCGGGCACCTTCCCTGCCTTGGGAAAATCAGCATGCCACCTGGTGTAGGGTTGGGGGTGCAGGGGGCAGGTAGGTGGCTTCATTCCTATTCAACTTTTCTCTGAACAATCTGTTAAATGAGGAGTCACTTCCCAGCCAGCTTCTTCAGGGCTGTACAGTAAGAGAAGAAACTACATTCCTTGAAAGAAATTTCTCAAAGAATGATTCCAATATGGTAGAGCCCTTGTTCCTGGCCTGAGTTCAAGACACCATGTGATCTTGATGCATTTTCCTCAAATACAGATGCATAGAGACATTATCACACTTAATAAAACTTAACACTAGTCACTTGATACTTTTTTCCTTTTATTACAGAGCAGTCTTCTTGTCACTGCCTCCTCATATTCCCATGACATTGACTTTTTTTTTTTGAGACATTGACTTTTTACAGAAACCAGACTAGCTGTCCTGTAGGGTGCACCCTGTTAGCTTTGTCATCTCTGTGGTAGCATTTTACTTCCTTACCTTCTTAGTGCCTGTAAGTGAAGTAGAAGTTAGCTCTAAAGCTTGATCCAATTCAGCTTCAACTTTTTTGACAAGAAATTTTCATACGTAGTATGAAGAATACTACTCTGTACTTCATGTTCCCCTCACAATAAATACAAAGTGTGCCCTTCCCACTCTGTTGTAACATTGTTCAGTGGGTTGAGGTAGAGCAACCAAATTCTTTCATCAGGTTCTCCATCAGAATTTGAACTGCAGATTCATTCATTGATGGTCATAGCCTATTTATTTTAAAATTCATTCATTCTATGCACATTTATTAATATTTTCCTATAAGGAACTTTGCTCATCTGTAAAATGGGAAATGTCATACCTGCCTAATGATACTCTTTTTTTTTTTTAATTTTAATTTTAATTTTATTTATTTATTTATTTATTTATTTATTTTTTGAGACAGAGTCTCACTCAGTCACCAGGCGCCAGGCTGGAGTGCAGTGGCGCGACCTTGGCTCACTGCAACCTCCGCTGCCCGGGTTCAAGCATTCTCCTGCCTCAGCCTCCCGAGTAGCTGGGACTACAGGCGCGCACCACCACGCCCAGCTAATTTTTTTTTGTATTTTTAGTAGAGACGGGGTTTCACCATGTTGACCAGGACGGTCTCGATCTCTTGACCTCGTGATCCGCCCGCCTCGGCCTCCCAAAGTGCTGGGATTACAGGCGTGAGCCACCGCGCCCGGCCCCTTTTATTTTATTTTAAAGATGGGGTTTCATCATGATGGCCAGGCTGGTCTTGAACTCCTTACCTCAGGTGACCCACCCACCTCGGCCTCCCAAAGTGCTAGGATTACAGGTGTGAGCCACCGCGCCCGGCTTTTTTTTTTTTTTTTTTTTACAGACGGGGTTTCATCATGTTGGTCAGGCTGGTCTTGAACTCCTGACCTCAGGTGATCCGCCCGCCTTGGCCTCCAAAGTGCTTGGATTACAGGCGTGAGCCACCGTGCCCGGCTGGAATACTCTTATAAGGATTAAATAAGAAGTATAAAGAAGATAAGCACCCTTTTAGAGTGATCCAGCCAGGGAAAAGTTGCTGATGCAAGAGAGGAAGTGAGTTGCTGGAGTGGTGTTCTGAGTAGATGGGGAGCTGAGGCCCAGTGCCCAAGAAGGGGACTTGGCTGTGGTAACCACATGGCTAGGTCTGTGTGTCTGGAGGAGAAGATGGGGTAGGTGGACTGGCAGATGTGGAGCTTGTGCCCCTCATTCTCTGGTTTATTCTGGTTTGAGATTTGGTGAGGACGATTAAATAGTTGTCTGGAAGGAGAGGAGTGTGAATAGCATGTGTGCTGTATTAGGATTTCTGGTCTTCTGAAATTGGTGGCCATGAATTTAAAGTGAGACTCTTCAAGTCGGGTTGTTCTAATGCTGTTTAAAGCAGGAAGGTGCTTTACTAGGATTGCAGTATTACTAGGGAAGGGCCAAGAGAGTGAGGGTGTAAGAAATCTAAACCAGGTAATAAGGTAAGTGGTTATTTTAAAGGAGAGTGGAAGGATGGTTGAGTCAGTGGATTGGGGGTCCTGTAGGGTAAGAGACTTTCTGAGGATCACAGATTTTGATTGGAATGGCTAAAAAGATAGGTGGTCATAGTCCTGGCCTGGGCTGCTGGAAATTGTGACAGTGTGTGTGCTCTCTGATAGTGACAAAGTCTAGATCTGCGCTGTCCACGGTAGAGTCATCTCTAGCTAATTGACATGTGACCAGTCTGAATTTGAACATGCTATAAATGTAAGATACACATCAGATTTTGAAGACTTTAGCAAAAACAAAGAATATAAAACATCTCACTTTTTTTTTTTTTTTTTGACGCAGTGTTTCACTCTGTCACCCAGGCAAAAGTGCAGTGGTGCTGTCACCTGCTCCCAGGTTCAAACGATTCTCCTGCCTCACAGCCTCCCAAGTAGCTGGAATTACAGGCGCATGCCACCAAACTGGCTAATTTTTTGTATTTTTTTTTAGTAGAGACGGGGTTTCACCATGTTTGCCAGGCTGGTCTTGAACTCCCGACCTCAAGTGATCTACCTGCCTTGGCCTCCCAAAGTGCTGGGATCACAGTTATGAGCCACCACCACTCTCGGCCTCACTTTTTTACATTGATTTCATGTTGAAATTACAATGTTTTGGATATTGGGTTAAATAAATATATTACGGCCGGGAACCCGTGGCTCACACCTGTAATCCCAGCACTTTGGGAGGCCCAGGCGGGTGGATCACAAGGTCAGGAGTTCAAGACCAACCTGGCCAACATGGTGAAACCCCGTCTCTACTAAAAATACAAAAATTAGCTGGGCATGGTGGCGCATGCCTGTAGTCCCAGCTGCTTGGGAGGCTGAGGCAAGAGAATTGCTTGCACCCCGGAGGCGGATGTTGCAGTGAGCTGAGATCTCGCCACTGCACTCCAGCCTGGGTGACAGAGCAGGACTCAGTGTCAAAAAAAGAAAAAATAAAAAAATATGTATATATATATATATATATATATACCTCCTAGCTTAATTAATAATTTTAGTTATATATATAACAAGTTAATTTCACCTGTTTCTTTTTACTTTTTTAGTGTGGCCAGTAGAATATTTTTAATTACTTACATGGTTTGCATTTTATTTCTGCTGCACAGGCCTGCATTCTACTAAAAATACAAAAATTAGCCAAGCGTGCTGGTGCATGCCTATAATCCAGCTACTCAGGTGGCTGAGGCACGAGAATCTCTTGCACCCAGGAAGCTGAGGTTGCAGTGAGCTGAGATTGCATCACTGCATTACAGCATGGGCAACAGAGTGAGACACTGTCTTAAAGTAGTGGCCGGGAGGGGTCATGCGAGGGGAACTGAGCTGGGGAAAGGACTGGATTTGTGGAAGAGGTGAAGAACCGTGAGGCCAGGGAGTCAGAAGGATTATCTGTTCATACTGAAGTGGCCACAAATGAGAAAAGTAATTATGTTGGGAAGGGCGCTAACCCAGTGCTAACGTTTTGAAGGAATGAGAGGGAGCAATGGGGATCTGTTAATGGGCACAAGGTAGAGTAGCAGGTGGTCTCATCCTTGGGCATGAGTGTCCAGCAAATTGGGGAAATTCAACAGCCTGAAGTGGCTCTAGTGGCCCAGAGTCAGAGCTGGAATAGGAATTGGCACCTGCTGGCTGTGTGGCCCCTGCTTGCCCTAGTGAGTATCCATTTCTCTCTCCCTACGGTGGACGCTTTGGGGTTATTGTGAGCAGTTCATGGGAGGAGTATATAAGTGCCAGCACAGCATCAGCCCATGACAGCACTCAAGGCCTGAGAGGTTGCAGGTCAGGGCAGCTCAGGAGACCCTAGACCCGCATAATAATCTCCACCAAGAAGGCCCCACAGAATGCTCACCTGCCCTCCCTATCCCTTTCCCCAGCTGGAGGAGCACCGGAACTCACAGAAGCAGATGAAGCTCCTGCAGAAAAAGCAGAGCCAGCTGGTGCAAGAGAAGGACCACCTGCGTGGTGAGCACAGCAAGGCCGTCCTGGCCCGCAGCAAGCTTGAGAGCCTATGCCGTGAGCTGCAGCGGCACAACCGCTCCCTCAAGGTAGGCACTGGGCCCCCTCGAACAGGCGATTCTGGTTTCCTTGACTTCTGCCTGGTCTTTCTTTCGTGGGCTTTCCTCTTAAAAAGTAGTGCAGGCTAGGGCTGGGCTTAGTGGTCCACATAAGTAATTAAAAATCTGCTGGCCACTCTAAAAACGTAAAAAGAAACAAGTGAAATTAATTTTAGTAATATATTTATTTATATTATCCAAAATATTACAATTTCAACATGGAATACTGTAAAAAAGCAAGGCTGGGCACGGCGACTCACACCTGTAATCTCAACACTTTGGGAGGCCAAAGCGGGTGGATCACTTGAGGCCAGGAGTTCGAGACCAACCTGGCCGACATGGCACAACCCCATTCTACTAAAAATACAAAAATTAGCCAAGTGTGCAGGTGCATGCCTATAATCCAGTTACTCAGGTGGCTGAGGCACGAGAATCTCTTGCACCCAGGAAGCTGAGGTTGCAGTGAGCCGAGATTGCACCACTGCATTACAGCATGGGCAACAGAGTGAGACACTGTCTCAAAAAAAAGTAGTGGCCAGGCACGGTGGCTTACACCTATAATCCCAGCACTTTGGGAGGCCAAGTCAGGCAATTCGCAAAGTCAGGAGTTCGAGACCAGCCTGACCAATATGGTGAAACACCGTCTCTACTAAAAATACAAAAATTAGCCGGGCATGGTGGTGGACACCTGTAGTCCCAGCTACTTGGGAAGCTGAGGCCGGAGAATCACTTGAACCTGGGAGATGGAGGTTGTAGTGAGCTGAGAATGCAGCCTGGGTGACAGAGCAAGACTCTGTCTCAAAATAAATACATAAATAAATAATTTTTTTTTAAAAAGAGTGCAGGGTTGTGGCATAGAAATACACTTTCTCAATAATGCCTTACATTAGAGAGTACTAGTTGTAACCATTTGACATGTATAAGATGATAAGGTGCTAAGAGAATCCATAATGCACTGGCATCAATATTTCTCAATGAAAGACAGTCCCCTGCTAAGCGGAGATCTGGCCCTGACAAGCAGCTCTTGTTCCAGAGGTTGGTCAGTCAGGAACCTGGGTCTTTCCAACTTTCTGCTGCTTCTATAGTGAGGGCAGTCTGTGGTTACAGGAAGTTTACATAACATTCTTCCAACTTTCCTTTTTATATGTAAAAGCTTACATGTAGTTTCTAGCATGAAATTATACGTGTACCATTTCATACCCTATTTTTTTTTCACTTTACATAACGTATATCCTTATCAGTATGTGTAGAGCTATATTCACTCTTTTTTTTTTTCTTCTTTTTTTTTTTTGAGACAGAGTCTTAACTCTTGTCGTCCAGGCCGAAGTGCAATGGCACGGTCTCGGCTCACTGCAACCTCTGCCTCCTGGGTTCAGTGGATTCTCCTGTCTCAGCCCCCTGAGTAGCTGGGATTACAGGCACCCACCACCACACCTGGCTAATTTTTTTGTATTTTTAGTAGAGACGGGGTTTCACCATGTTGGTCAGGCTGGTCTCGAACTTCAGACCCTGTGATCTGCCTGCCTTGGCCTCCCAAAGTACTGGAATTACAGGCGTGAGCCACTGTGCCCATCCTTATCTTCACTCTTTTTAACAGCATAACATCATTATATGGATATATTATATTTTATCAGTGCCCTGGTTAAGACATTTTTGGGTTGTTCACCATTTTTCACTATTACATATAGAACTGTAGTGAAAATTCTTGTTATATTTATCGCTGGTCAGTTATATAGAACTTATCTGTAGGGTAAGTCATGGAAGTGAAATGGCTAGGTCGAAGTATATGCAGGTTTTTAATTTTAATAGATTTTACTGGATGTCTTCCAGTGAGGGGGCAGTGTGCCTCCCCCATCAGAAGTGTTGAGTGCCTAATTCTGCACAACTTTGCAAACCCTGGGTGTTATTAAATTTTAACAGCTTGGTCTCTGGGGGCACAGAGGGAACAAATGCACATTAATCTGAAATCTGGAAGAATAGGCCTTAGGAAATCCAACTTGCTTCAGAATGACACAGGTGTGCCTGCATTTTTCTAGGGGGACAATCTCATTTGTCACCTGATATACAGAGGGGGACCATTGGAACTCACACAACATCCTGGAGCCTGGCTACTCCTCACTTAGGGAGCAGGGAGGGCTTTTGGCAGAGACCATCTGTGGACTAGTTGGGGGAGCCTTGTGAGGTAGCAGTGGATGATGGCTCTAGGGCTGACTTCTCTGCCCAGGAAGAAGGTGTGCAGCGGGCCCGGGAGGAGGAAGAGAAGCGCAAGGAGGTGACTTCGCACTTCCAGGTGACATTGAATGACATTCAGCTGCAGATGGAACAGCACAATGAGCGCAACTCCAAGCTGCGCCAAGAGAACATGGAGCTGGCTGAAAGGCTCAAGAAGCTGATTGAGCAGTACGAGCTGCGAGAGGAGGTAAGGGTGTCATGGGCAGAGTCCTGGCCCAGAAATTACATGGTTTTGAGTGTGTGATAGGCACTGGGACAGTACCTTTTCAGGCTTCATCCCATTCTCCTTTCTTCCTCCTTCCTTGGAAGGAGAGTAATGTTATTCCTCATAGATAAAAAACAGGTGTGAAGAGGCTCACTTACAGCCACACAGCCCTAGGTCCACAGTGCCTTGTCCCAAACTACTGGGCCAGGTATCTTTTGGAATGAGAACTATCCACATTTTAGAATGGAGGTACGTATATGGACTGTGTTATTTAGCACCTTCAGCAGGGCTTTGGGGAAGCTAGACACGTTAATGTTTATGCAATAGAACTTCCAAACACTCACCTAGATTATGGGCTTACAGTGATGCCGGTCAAGTTTGGCTACCAGCTTACGACAATTTTCATTTTCAGAGCTTTGTAGAATTTGGAATCGCAGGGGAGGGGCTGTACCTGTGATCAGTGATGGACTCCAGAGACTGTGTCCACTGATTCCTTGCTGCTTCTGCCACTTAAAAGGCAGGATGTCAGGCTGGGCGTGGTGGCTCACGCCTGTAATCCCAGCACTTTGAGAGGCTGAGGCGGTCAGATTACCTGAGGTCAGGAGTTCAGTACCAGCCTAGCCAACATGGTGAAACCCTGTCTCTACTAAAAATACAAAAAAATTAGCCAGGCATGGTATGGCATGCCTGTAGTCCCAACTACTTGGGAGGCTGAGGCAGGAGAATTGCTTGAACCCAGGAGATGGAAGTTGCAGTAAACTGAGATTGTGCTACTGCACTCTAGCCTGGGTGACACAGCAAGATGTTTTCTCAAAAAAAAAAAGAAAAAAAAGGATGTCACTGCCTTTGTGATTGCATTGGCTTCCACCCTAGGCACTTGAATCTTTGGGTCCCCCATGCCAGTCAACTGGGTGTTCAGGGCACATTCTCATCATGAGAAGGGAGACCTGCAGCCCCCTTACAGGGCTGACGGAGGACCTGGTCTGGATTAGGCCCTTCCTAGCCCCTGGAGATACAGCAGTGGGTGAGACAGGCGAGATCTGTCCTCTTTACGTTCATAGGCCAATGTGATGAACAGGTGTGCAGGACCAAGAGGGCACTCCCCCTGACCCACCTGTTTCCTTGCCATACTCCATCCTCTGGGAACAAGGCTGCTTATTTGGTTTGAGGGGGAGTTGGTTTGGTTCTTATCCCTCAGCACTGAGACATATAGAGGCTTCCTGGACTGCTGTAGTGAGACACGAACTTCAAGAATCTGAATGCTCGCTTTCTCTCCCTGCAGAGCAAAAAAAGACTTAGTACTGCCTGTGGAGAAGGAGGTGCAGAACTACCAGGCCCTGCTGCTTCTCATTTACAGCCCTCCCAGACAGACACAGGCACTTTCATCCTATCCAAACTGGACTTATCTTCTAGGCACTTCCCCCTTCTCCATCCAGAAAATGTAGTTATTTTCTCTTATTTTAGCAAGTCCAGTTGATTTTACCTTTGAAATAGCACCTGAGTCCTTCACCTTCTCTCCATCCCTGCTCTCTCTTGCCTGGCACGGGTCCCCAGCGCTTCTCCAGTAGGCGGGACAGCCATTCCTTGGGATGCACAAGTCTAGTCTTTGCCTAGATATAACAAGTCTTTGCCAGCTGAGCTAGGCTATTGTGTTCTTAGAGGCATTGTTTTTGCCTATTCTTCCCATTTATAAGTGAATCAGGGACCACAAAAGTGAGGGCTCCTAGCCCCATAGGTGATCAGTCCGGGGACCAGAGATTTGAGTGTGTTTATTGCTTGGCTTCTTGGGGATAGATTCCATCCACAGACCCATGTGTTACCAAGGTCTGACTCACTGGGAGAGAAACGGGGTGAGGTTGGAAAGCTGACCTTCCAGAGACTTGGGGCCCATGTCGTGTGGTACACATGGGAGTCAGCTTATCGGATTGAGATGGGGGGCTTGATCTGATGAGCTGACTCCCATGTGTACCACACGATATGGGCCCCAAGATGGGGGTACAGTGCCGTGGTCTGTGCCTGTGGGGCCACCTTGAGAAAGGGAGCTCCTGATGACCGGACTGCTCCCACAATCTTTGCTGCAGCATATCGACAAAGTCTTCAAACACAAGGACCTACAACAGCAGCTGGTGGACGCCAAGCTCCAGCAGGCCCAGGAGATGCTAAAGGAGGCAGAAGAGCGGCACCAGCGGGAGAGGACTTTGTGAGGCTCAGCCCCAGGGTTGGGGTATGGGTGTGGGAGGAGGTAGGTTGGGCTCTGGCTCAGCTTATAGCCGGGTTATATGGGAATTGCTGTCTGGCCAGACCAGGCACAGATTCCTCGAGTACCAGTCTGATACGAGGAAGCCTCAGTGGGTCTGGTGCTTGTGGCTAAAAACCACACACAGCCCCTGGGGGCTTCTGACAGGATCTGGGGTTCTGTCTTGGAAATAGCTCCTGAAAGAGGCAGTAGAGTCCCAGAGGATGTGTGAGCTGATGAAGCAGCAGGAGACCCACCTGAAGCAGCAGGTGAGAGTGTATAACCTGACCTTGTGCCTTTCAAGGTCACCTCACTGGGCCCCATCCTGCAGGGAATGAACTGGGACCCTCATTCTAGGACTGACTCTGTGCTGACTGCTCTGAGACCTTGGTTGATCCTTTGTTCTCTTCGGACCTGCACAGTACCTATGTGATGGTGACCAGGTGGTTAGGTGAGCTTAGAGGACTTCATTTGTAGCTCAGAAATGTTGTATTGCTTTTGAGGAGGTGGGAACAGAAGAATCTGAAAATCAACATAAAGGCAAAATAAAAGTCACCCTAAATCTCCTACTTTCCAGGCTTAGCATTTTGGATTATATCCTTCCAAATATACATCTTTGCTTTATTTTAAGGAAAAATAGTATCTCAGTAGAATTATTGGCTCAAAGAGTCAAGGACAGGTCTGAGTGTGTTGACCAGAGTGCCTTCCAGAGAAACCCAGTGTTATCTTTCTCCACCAGCTTGCCCTATACACAGAGAAGTTTGAGGAGTTCCAGAACACACTTTCCAAAAGCAGCGAGGTATTCACCACATTCAAGCAGGAGATGGAAAAGGTAACGGTGGGCCAGGCCAGGCATGGCTGCTGGGGCATAATCTGCTTCACTCAGAATGGTTGGGCCTGCCTTCAGGAAGTTCCCATCTGGAGTGTCTCAAGGGTGGGGTTTCCCTTGTGAACCCTCAAGGGGAGGGGTCACAGCCTTTCCTCTTGAGGCAGTATCAGTGGTATGTATATCCTGAAGGTTGTCCTAGGGAATGGGGCAGTCTTACTTCGTTTTTTTTTTTTTTTTGAGATGGAGTGTCTCTGTTGCCCAGGCTGGAGTGCAGTGGCACGATCTTGGCTTACTGCAGCCTCCACCCTCCTGGGTTCAAGTGATTCTCCTGCCTCAGCCTTCTGAGTAGCTGGGATTACAGGCATGTGCCACCATGCCTGGCTTGTGTGTGTGTGTGTGTGTGTGTGTGTGTGTGTGTGTTTTTACTAGAGATGGGGTTTCAGCATGTTGGCCAGGCTAGTCTCTAATTCCTGGCCTCAAGTGATCCGCCCATCTCAACCTCCCAAAGTGCTGGGATTACAGGGGTAAGCCACCATGCCCAGTATTCTTCTTTCTTTTTCTTTGAGACAGAGTTTCGCTGTGTCGCCCAGGTCGGAGTGCAGTAGTGTTGTCTCGGCTCATTGCCACCTCCCCTCCCAGGTTCAAGTGATTCTGTGCCTCAGCCTCCTGAGTAGCTGGGATTACAGGCTCATGCCACCACACCTGGCTAATTTTTTTGTATTTTTAGTAGAGACGGTTTTGCCGTGTTGGCTAGGCTGGTCTTGAACTCCTGGCCTCAAGTGATCCACCTGCCTTGGCCTCCCAAAGTGCTGGGATTACAGGTGTGAGCCACCATGCCCGGCCCCTTACCATTTGTTGTTATTGGTGGTGGACACTTGTGACTTCCTGGTGATGAGGTCACACAGAGGGCATTTACTGTACCCTGTAATACCTTGCCCCTTGGGATCAATCAGTCCCTACTTTGGAGAAACAGGTGCACAGAGAGCCCGGCTCTGACCATTTCCTTCTGTCTGTCACATAACCTAGATGACTAAGAAGATCAAGAAGCTGGAGAAAGAAACCACCATGTACCGGTCCCGGTGGGAGAGCAGCAACAAGGCCCTGCTTGAAATGGCTGAGGAGGTGGGCTGTCTGTGATCTGCAGCCAGGGTGGGAGTGTGCACTTAGCGCATATCACGCCCTTTCCTGTATGTTCTACCCATCAGTGACACAGCTAGCATGAGGTAGAGGTGGGATTTGCACAAATTGTCCAAGTCCAAAGTTAATGCTGTCTCCCCAGGGGAGGTGGTGAGCCCAGTGGTAGGTCTCCAGTGGGAGTGAAGGGAGCAAATGGAAGAAAGGAATAAACGAGCAGAAAAACAGGGGTGCCAGTGATGTGCCTGGTTTACATGTAAAGCAGCCCAGGTAATTTGTGATTTCATGGCTTGTAATGAAGGACCTAACACTGATGGAGCAGACTGCAGGCCAGACCTTGCTGTATGTTTTAGGTATGTGGTTCATTGAACCTTCTCTTGAGATCTGAGGATGGCATTAGTAGTCCTGTTTTACAGATGAGACAGGCTTAAAATTTAAGCCAAGTCCTTTGTCAAGGTCATGTGGTAGATAAATGAAGGAATACCTTATCTCCAAGCCATGCCCCTTTTTTGCACCACACTGCCCTGCCTGACAGCCCAGTCATGGCTTCAGCCAGGGCTGTTTCCTAGAGGGGGCCAGCTTTGGACTCTGGTCTGCTTGCTCCCAGCCTTGTTAAAGTGTTGGCCACCAAGTGGTGATGGTAAGTGGGGGGTTAATGGGGTATGGCCCTGAAGGTCTCATTTCTCTCTCTAGAAAACAGTCCGGGATAAAGAGCTGGAAGGCCTGCAGGTAAAAATCCAACGGCTGGAGAAGCTGTGCCGGGCGCTGCAGACAGAGCGCAATGACCTGAACAAGAGGGTACAGGACCTGAGTGCTGGTGGCCAGGGCTCCCTCACTGACAGTGGCCCTGAGAGGAGGCCAGAGGGGCCTGAGGCTCAAGCACCCAGCTCCCCCAGGGTCACAGAAGCACCTTGCTACCCAGGAGCACCGAGCACAGAAGCATCAGGCCAGACTGGGCCTCAAGAGCCCACCTCCGCCAGGGCCTAAGAGAGCCTGGTGCTGGGGCATGCTGGGAAGGGAGCAGCAGCCCAGCCAGGCCTGGCCCATAAAAGGCTCCCATGCTGAGCAGCTCATTGGTGAAGCCAGGATGTTCTTACCTGGCTGGCATCTGACACTTGGCAATTGTGGATTTTGTGGGTCAGTTTTACGTACATATGGCATTTTGCAAGGCCTCATGCATTTATACCTGTAAGTGTACAGTGGGCTTTGCATTGGGGGTGGGGGTGTGTACAGATGAAGTCAGTGGCTCCTCTGTGAGCTGAAGAGTCTTGAGAGGGCTGTCATCTGTAGCTGCCTTCACGGTGAGTTGGCAGAACAAGTGACTTAAGCATTTCTCTGCCTAATTTGAGGCTCAGACCCCTCCGCGGCCCTTCAGAGCTCAAGACAAGTGATACACCCAGGTCTTGACTGCATTTCTCTTGTGAGCAGGGCTTGCTTGGGCAGCTCAGGCTTTCCTAACTGCTCTGGAGGCTCCTTTGCTTCTCTAGATCTGGAAAATGTGTTCCCAGGCAGAGCCCTGGCAGGGCGCTTAGAGCTGGTGATTTCCTGCCTAGGACAAGGGACCTGGAGAATGTTTTTATGTGGGATGATGCGCTGGTCAGGAGCCCCTTGGGCATTGCTTCCCCCTGCCCTTTGGTAGTGCCAGGACCAGGCCAACGATGCTTCTCAGTAGCCTTATCATTCACAGGTGCCTCTAGCCTGCACAAATGATTGACAAGAGATCACCCAAAGGATTCTTTCTGAAGGTGTTTTTTTTTTCTTTTTTTTTGCACATGACAGTGTTTGTATTGAGGATCTTCTGAGGAAGAGGGGTGCTGTGGCAGTGGCGCCTGGGTGCCTGGCCTCCAGTGACCCACCCCCTTCACCACCCCACTTGGCTCCTTTGCCATCTTGGTGCTGAGGTTTCCTGTGTGGTGAGATCAGGTTGTTTGTTGTAAGAGAAAGGAAAGGGCTTCTGATGGTTTTGCCACAGGCTTACCTGTCGGTTTTAATCATGAGAGGCCACCCCCAGTTCCCATCAGCACTGTCTCCATGCAGCAGTTACTGGGCCCCAGGTCCAGCTGCCTCCTTGGCTTCATGGGTTTTTCTGCTTCCTGCCCCCACACCCACATGTGCAGTCCTCAAGATTTGTCCTGATCCAATTCCTGGCACCTCCCTGCCTGTCCTTGGGGGATTCCATTTCTTCTGTGTGGGGAGCCCGTAGCTGTTGTCTGACAGGTAAGAAATGAAATTGAACTATTGACTGGGCCCTAGAAATCCATAAAATGGCTGCAGACGGTTGTTTCTGTGTCCTGTTCTCCCCCCACCCCCTGTACGTAACTACTATGTACTGCGTAGAGCCATTCTATATGCTGAATGTTCTGCTGTTGCAAACTTGCCAGGGTATTAGCCAGTCTTTATGCAAAGCAGTTTTCTGGGACAATAGAGTCACACACCAAGATGGATAGGAGGTTAGGGCTTTGCTTCTTGCTGTTTTTCTTTGTAGCTAGTTCATCGTCCTTCAGGTCCTTCATCTCCCTACCCAGCCCACTCTTTTAGCCCTTAAATCTCAGATAAATTGGTTCACAAAGAATGTTAAGTACTGAATCATGTATGACTGAGACCAGAGATGACAAATGAATGGCACACCATTTCTTCTCCTGCCCCAGGGCAGGTACCACTGTTCTGCATCAGAGTTGTCCGCTGTTCTCTGGTGTATCCTTATATCACATCTAGGTGCCCTCAGGCAGCTGTGTGAGCGTTGAGATCTCTTTGCCATCCCTGGCTGAGATACTGCTGTCCTGTGAAGGGTTTCCCAAGATCTTTTTCTTCCCCTTTGAATCCCTGTGTCTGGAGTAGTCCTTGCCTCTTCCTGCTGCAGTGGGGCCTTTTCCTTACCCCAGCCCCTGTGCCCAGCTTAGCTGGTACAAGAGCTGCCAACCCCATAGCGTTGCTAGGCGAGAGAGGTGCAGAGAAGAGGCGGAGGTATGCACCTTCCCCCTTGAAGAGAGGGAAAGGCCTACAGTGGCCCACATCATTGCCTGACTCACTTCAGCTACCTCTTCCAGCCCGTGGAGGGACAAGCTGCTGGATCCCAGTGTGGTGGGTGTGAGAGACCAGAGTGAGCAGGTGGCCCAAGCTGGGTTTCCCAGCTCAGGAATATGGACACCAGACAAGGTGCAGCCTTTGCTCACAGCTCCATCCATGTCTAGACCTTCAGGCCAGTCTGCAGATGGGGGCTCCCTACCTTTTTTCTTCCTCTTCATTGACCAAATCGTAACCAATCACTACAGCTGCTCTGCTTCTGCTTTCCAAAGTAGCCCAGGTCCTGGGCCAGATGCAGGGGAGGTGCCTATCCATGAGTGAAGGCCATTGCCTTCCTCACCTGGGGTGGGTCCCATACTTGTGACCTCAGTTTTAGGACCAAGAGCTGTGTTGGTTTCTTAGAATGCTTGCTTTTCCTCCAGGGGACCATAGCAGGTGAAGCTCAGAGTTCACAGCTCTGCTAACAGTAAGTTGTTTTCAGGGCCTTGTCCAGCTGAGAGCTTCGTGTCCACCAGATGCTGAGAGGTGTCAGCAGCACTTTTTTTTTTTAAATTTGTTGTTTGTTTTCCATGAGGTTTTTGGACCATGGGCTGGGGCTAGGCACTTTCTGTAGGAGAATGTTATTTCTGTAAAGATGGTTATTTAACCCTCCTCCACCCCATCATGGCGGCCCTGAAGGCTGACCCGGAGGCCAGTGGAGTTGCCTGGTGTCCACGGGGGAGGGCCAAGGCCTGCTGAGCTGATTCTCCAGCTGCTGCCACAGCCCACCCACCTTGCACAGCACAGAGGTGGTCACTCCAGGGACAGTCAGGCACCTGCTCCTCTTGCCCTTCCTGGGGGGGAGGGGGCCGCCTTCTGTTCCTGTAACTGCTTTCCTTATGGCCCAGCCCGGCCACTCAGACTTGTTTGAAGCTGCACTGGCAGCTTTTTGTCTCTTTCGGTATTCATAACAGCCAGGGACTTGATTTTGATGTATTTTAAACCACATTAAATAAAGAGTCTGTTGCCTTACTTCTCTCCTGACCTGTGTGCTCCTTTGATGCTTCTGGATCGGATCCATTCAGCCCCTTCCATCGCTGACTTGTCCAGGTCTGCTGCAGAGTGGCGATGACAGTGCTCTGGCATCTTGCATCTTTGAGCGTGCCTTCGAGCAGTCACCACAGCCACAGGACACTGGCAGATTCACTTGAGCTGCCTGAGTGGAGCCCTTGGCAAAGTTGGCAAGACCCTTGCATCAGAGAGGATCACTCAAAAAAAAAAAGTTGTCCTTGATCTGGGGGCTCAGGGGCTAGTGAAGGGAAATGGTACTTTCAGGTATAGACAGGTCAATGGTGCTGAGAGCAGAGAGGAGGCCCCTGCCCCCTTCAGCCAGGGGTGGGGGTGATGCCTGGAATGGCCTGAACCAAAGGTCAGGCAGAAGATTAACGTCATTTAGTGATGAAATGGTATAGCTGGGAAGCAAGTGCATGGGATGGGGCAAGGGGGTGAGGCTAGGCCCAGAGCCTGGGTACCAGGTTAAGGAATGTGGGCTAGATCCAGAGGGCAGGGGGGCAACTGAAGGTGTTTGAGTAGGAAATTGATAGGCTCCAGGAGTAAGGCAAAAGGTATGGAGCCAGGCATAGGCCAATTGAGGCCTAGGTTAAGACAAGTGGACATTCCTCACTGCTGTTTGGGTCTGTGCTGTGAGTAAGCGTCTATAGCCCTGGCCTGCCCAAGGGAACGCACCGGGGCCTCTAACTGTATGTATTCCTTAAGGAGAGCACATTCTCTGTTCAGTTTTTACACCCCCCCATTTACCCACCTCAAGCCTGGGACTCCTGTATGGGAGAGATTCTGCTGGTGGCCTCACCCAGCACCCTGTTCTCTCTGGGGCCTAGGTTGGTCTGGCACAAAGGAGGATATGTGCTGAATGCCCAAAAAATGGCAGAGACAACCCACATGCCCTTCCCTCCAGGCCTCACAAGTAGATGTGTTCACACTGGCTGTGACAGTCCCAGCAGAGCCTCTGACCCTTCTAGCCAGGTCCTGATAAATGTTTTTTCTGTGCTGACCATGTTATTTCCAATCACAGATCTGGAGGGTGGGGATAGAGGGGCTGCTGCCTCAACTCTTGGAACTTCCAAGCAAAGCAGCTCTGAGAATAGTGAGGTTTCTGACCCCCCCAGTGAGGCAGCTGAGGATGGGAACCACAAGGGTGCTCCCAACAGTGCCACTGTCTAGCAGCTCCGGTGGGGGAAGGAGAGGGATTTCCGTGGTCCCCCACTCTGGCCTCCTGGTTATTGAAAAAGTCTAGAATTACTCTCTCCCCCTTGTGGAGTGGTCTCAGTGTTGGAAGTACCCGAGAAGGAATCCTGAGCAGGTGCCCTCAGGAGCAGCGCCCACGGTCCCTCACATCACCAGAGGCCCAACCTCGGGAAGCCGATCCTGCCCAGGGAAGGGAAAGGTGGGCTGGGTGGCTGTGTGCACTGCTCTGGGCCAGCTCACTTGAGCCTGCTGGGCCGTCTCAAAAAAAATCTGTTCTTGCCCACTCCACTATTTTCAGTCAATGGCCTACCTGGACCCAGGCTGGGTGTCAGGCGCCCAAGTCCAGAGCCTCTACAGGGCATTTCTCAGTATAATGTCTCTCCTGTAGGTGGGAAGGAGAGGTGGTCATCTGACTATATAGGGTTGGGGGAGGGGTTTGAAGAATCTAAACCCTCTTTTTACAGGCTTTCAAATGATGCCCTTGATTTCAGCTTCAGGCCTCACTCCCCCTGCTTTCTGTGGTACTAATATCCCTAATTTCTCTGACCTTTTCCCAGATTCTTACAGGCAAACCAGCTCACTCTTAATCAAGGTCTCTCTCAGAAGAAGTTAGTTTTTGGCATCCTCGGTTCTGCTAAATCTATTACCTCCCTCTTGGCCTTTCTTATCCCCCGACTGTCCCCTTTGGACTCCTTTAGTCCTTATACATCTTCACTTAAAAAAAAGAAGAAGAAAAAGGGGACTGGGCACAGTGGCTCACGCCTGTAATCCCAATACTTTGGGAGGCCGAGGCAGGCGGATCACCTGAGGTCAAGAGTTCGAGACCAGCCTGGCCAACATGGTGAAACCCTGTCTCTACCGAGAATACAAAAATACAAGCCTCTCTCCTGTTGTATCAGATGCTGCTCTGGGGACCTGCGCCAAGAGTCTCTGCCAGGGCTTTAAATAGCTGCCCCATTGATCTGGCTGCGAGCAGCAGCAGCCACACTAGGTCAGCTGCCTTTCGGCACTCAGGTTTCCCCTGAGGACTGGAGTCAAGTGCCAGGGAATCGCGTGGTCTTCCCTATGACCTGGTGCTCCCCCACACCTGTCTCCTAGGCCTGAGGAGTAGGGAGGGCTCCTGTCACTTCATTTGTGGCAAAAGACAGGCCCCCAACACTTAATAGAGAAAACTGCCTGGTGTTGTAGGGAGAGGGGTTTTGCCCTCAAAAGACTGTTGCTTACTTTCAGTAGAATGGGGAATGTCGCTGGTATCTTCCTTCAGGGTGGTTATGGGGATTAAATGTACCTAAAGTGCTCAGTGGAGCACTGGGCTCACTCCATTGACGGCTGTCTTTGCTCGCAGTGTCTTCCTGCTGCTGCTGCTACTGCTTGTGCTGCTTCTATGCTTACATTCTCTCCTCACTCTCTCTCCTCTCCCCCGCCCCACCCCCGCTTTCTGACAAAGCCACCACCATTTTGTAAGGAACTGTAGCTTCTCTCTGAAACTGCCGGGAAAGGGAAAATCTTTTTAAAATCGACGTCACACAACCAACAGAGTCCCCCTAGGTTCAGGCGGGGAGGTGAGATCGAGTGAGAGGAACGGCTTAGCACATGCGGGGGATGCTCCTCCCTTCTCACCCTTCCCAGCTAAGGAGAAGGTCACTTTCTCTTTAAATGCAAATTAACTCCCTCCAGCTTAGCTTCCACCCAGTGGTGTTCCCGGGAGGCGAGGGCGGAGGGCGGAGGGAACTTGCACTGAAGAAGCATCACTCGAGACCCCAAACCTCCAGGTCAGTAGCCCCCCTAAGGGAGTGAGGGCGGGGCGGAATGACGCGGGTCTGACGCTCCGTCTTCGAGCGCTGCTCGGGAGCTGAGCGATGCGTTTGGCACATGGCTTTGGAGCCCGGGCGTGGGAAACAGATCCCCCGGTCGCCCCAGCCGCTCCTGGGGGAGCACAGGCTCCGACTCCAGTGCTATCAAGTTCCTAATTGGGTCAAGCTGCTGCAGGGAGAGGCAGAGGATGCGCTATCTCCCCCTCCCCACACCCCCAAACCCTGTAGGTGCCAGCCAGCTGTGTGCCAGTGTAAATGCTTAAGCGCCAGCCGCCCCCCCCCCGCCCCACACCCCAGAGTTCGGAGTTAGGCTTGGTAGCAGCAGCTGGAATGAGACTTCCAGAGGAGGGGACCCCAGCCGACCAGAGGCTTCGGGGGCGGGGCTGGACTCGAGGCGGCGGAGCAGCTAGCCATAGCCTCAGCCATTGTCGGAGGCCCAGGCAGCCAGCGGCCGACCACCCAGCCCACCCTGGCAGCAGCTGAAGCCCAGCCCAGACTCTCCGACTGGGAAAAATGAAGCAGCTGGAAGCACAGCCGGGGGAACTTCTGGGAGTCCCTGGTGTTTTCGGTTGGGGGTGGGTGGAAGAGGAGGAATGCCGGTGTCTAAGCGAGGGAAACCCACAGTGAACCCTGCCCTGTGTGCTGCGGCTTCTCCTACAATAATCCAGACTCTGGGGCCTTCCCAGGTGCCCCCCCGCCTGCACCTTGGCCCCCTCCCATGCTGATACGGTTTGTCAGCATCTGTTAGGCCACTGATAAATAGAATGGGGCTTAGTGAAGACACCCCCTGATCCTCAGCTGGGCCGCTGCAGCTCACCTCCCTCCTGTCTCCCACTACATTTCCTCTACCAGCCCCACCCCCCCCCCAGCCTTGGGGACAGGAAACCACAGTAGTGCCAAGATAATTGTGTCTGGTCCTGCCCTTTCAGTAGGGGCCTAGGTTTTCAGGCAGAAGGGGAATTACGGTGGGCCTCAGAAGGTCCTTCAAGTGTACATCCATGACCCCAGCAGCAGACACTGACATCTGGCTCTGCCCCTACTGTACAGATGAGGGGACAAGTTGGAAGGTGCCAGGGCCCTTCCTTTGCAGCTCTCAGGGATTACTGGTGAAGGGCTAACTTTGCCTCTGGCTATCTTTGTGGGGTTGCTTCCCTCCTAGGTGTGAGGCCCAGACAGCACCCAATGGATGACAAGAAGAAGAAACGGAGTCCCAAGCCCTGCCTGGCCCAGCCAGCCCAGGCCCCAGGCACACTACGCAGGGTCCCTGTGCCTACCAGCCACAGCGGCTCCTTGGCCCTAGGACTTCCTCATCTGCCATCCCCCAAGCAGCGGGCCAAGTTCAAGAGGTGGGTACAGAAGGGAAGCAAAGCAAAGGAGGGACCCCAACTCTGGGCTGCACTTTAGAGAGGAAAGCTAAGGGGGCCTGTGCCTTTAGTTCCTAAGCGATCATTGATGCCTTTCTGGAGCAGGCCCCTGAGAACTCAGAGCTCACTCAGACACAGTGCCTACCTTCAACTGTGTGGCAAAAAGGCCAGGTAGGTCACTGGAATCACACAGCATGAGGATGTGTCTCAGAGGAGGGAGTGAGCAACTCTGCCAGAAAGGGAATGTTCCACGCTGAGAGGCTTACCTGGCATAAATATGGAAGAAAGCTATTACTTGAAACGTTTCAGGAACCACAGGTGGTTTGGGGGCTCTGGAGTATCAGAGGACAGGAAATTGTGAGGGAATACCTGGAGGCACAATCTGAAGTCTGTTGAATTTTTTTTAATGATTGGGAGTTTGCATGCTGCCTTATGATGTATCCGTGTTTGTTCCCCCACTAAATACAATGTATTCTTTCTCCAGTTGTTCCAAATAAGACCACTGTGTTTCCCCTGCGTTTTGCACACCACTTGTCTAAGAGGCATGAAGCTCAAGGCTGGGGAGAGAGTAGCAGGAAAGGCAACTGGGGAGGCAGGAGAGGGCCAGGCTGGCAGGGGCATTCAGTTTTATCCTGAGGGCAGTGGAAACTTTAAGACAGTTTTTTTTTTTTTTTTTAATGTATTTTTGGTTTTGTTTAAAACAGTTTTTAAATAAAAGAGGGCTGGCTAGGTGCGGTGGCTCACACCCGTAATCCCAGCAATTGGGAGTCCGAGGTGGGCAAATCACCTGAGGTCAAGGGTTTGAGACCAGCCTGGTCAACATGGTGAAACCCCATCTCTACTAAAAATATAAAAATTAGCCGGGCATGGTGGTGGGCACCTGTAATCCCAGCTACTTGGGAGGCTGAGGCAGGAGAATCGCTTGAACCTGTGAGGCAGAGGTTGCAGTGAGTGGAGATTGTGCCACTGCACTCCAGTCTGTGCGACAGAGTGAGACTCTGTCTCAAAAAAAATTTTTTTAGTTAAAAAAAAAGGGCTGAGTGCCATGGCTCACACCTGTAATCCCAGCACTTTGGGAAGCTGAGGCATGTGGATCACATGAGGTCAGGAGTTCGAGACCAGCCTGGCCAATGTGGTGAAACCCCGCCTCTAGAAAAATTTAAAAATTAACAGGGTGCAGTGGCAGGCACCTGTAATCCCAGC
Organism: Ateles fusciceps; assembly: GCA_036589455.1. Classification (NCBI taxonomy): domain Eukaryota; kingdom Metazoa; phylum Chordata; class Mammalia; order Primates; family Atelidae; genus Ateles; species Ateles fusciceps. Next base: position 3,916,453 of record JAZHEH010000733.1, read on the forward strand.
TACTCAGGAGGCTGAGGCATGAGAATCGCTTGAACCCAGGAGGCGAGGTTGCAGAGAGCCGCGAGTATGCCACTGCACTCCAGCCTGGGCGACAGAATGAGACTGGGTCTCAAAAAAGAAAAAAAAGAGGGACAGTAAGATATTTTGGGAAGAGGTAAGATAGCCCTTGTGGCAATAAAGGAGTAGCTGTCTCTACATACACTGAAGATTAGGGAGGGTAAGTGATTCACTCAGGGTCATAGAACAAATGAGTGAGGCACTCAGCCAGGGACCCCCTTCCAGGCATGGCTCTGGCTGTGTTATTAGCAGAAAAGTCTTCTTTTTTGACCTCTTCATACCTCCTCACTCACTCCCTTCCTGGTGCCCAAGGGAGGACCATACATTTATCCATTTCTGCTCATGAGTAGATGGGCAGATGAAATAGTGCATAGGCAGAAGACATAAAAGATCTGGAGGTGCCTGACTGCCCCCCACCCTGTGATCATGGTCATGTCCACCCCACCCAGAGCAGGCAAGGAGAAGTGCCGCCCAGTGCTGGCCGGAGGTGGAGGCGGCTCCGCAGGCACGCCCCCTGCAGCACTCCTTCCTGACCGAGGTGACTGATGTCTATGAGATGGAGGGGGGGACTCCTGAACCTGCTCAATGATTTTCACTCGGGCCGGCTGCAGGCCTTCGGTGAGTCCTTCAGAGGGTCTGGGGATACTGTGGATAGGGCTGGAGGGCCTGGTCCGTGGGGTATGGCTGGGACCAGGGTCCAGGGTTCCAGGAATCTTTCCCAGGGTTCAGACAGAGCTTCATTCCAGGGAAGGAATGCTCCTTTGAGCAGCTGGAGCACGTTCGGGAGATGCAAGAGAAGCTGGCTCGGCTGCATTTCAGCCTAGACGTGTGTGGGGAGGAGGAGGAGGATGAAGAGGAAGAGGATGGGGTCACTGAGGGGCTGCCGGAGGAGCAGAAGAAGACGATGGCTGACCGTAACTTGGACCAGCTGCTTAGCAATGTGGGTTCATGTCTGGGTAACTGGTTCCTGGGGCACCAGGGGTGGAGGAGGTACATGCTCCCTGGGGGAAAAGGTGGGAGTGCATGGATCCAAGAGCTCTGGGCCCCTCAGCTTCCCCAGGAGATAGCCCCCAGAGCACTGGGGATTTGGCTTGGTGCCCCTCCTAACAGAAGCTTCCCTTTCTTTGTTGACAGCTGGAAGACCTGAGTAATTCAATGTATCCTTTCCAAGGAACCCAACTGTGTGTATGTTCCTGAGAGGTCAGTTTCCTCCTCCCCAGCACCCTCCACGAGTATTCACACACAACCAATTTCCCCCACCTCTTGCACTCTTGTCAGATTTAGCCAGATTGCCCGAACCCAGGTACAGGAATTTAGAATTTCCCCAAAATTAGAAGAAAAGTGGTTGCTGAGACTCAAGGGAATGACAAAAAAAAAAAAAAGGAGAGAGAATAAAAGAAAGAAAGAAAAGTGGTTGCAAGGCCGGACATGGCGGCTCACGCCTGTAATCCCAGCACTTTGAGAGGGTGTGGCGGGTGGATCACGAGATCAGGAGATTGAGACCATCCTGGCCAACATAGTGAAACCCTGTCTCTACTAAAAAACATACAAAAATTAGCTGGGTGTGGTGGTGAGCCCCTGCAGTCCCAGCTGCTCCGGAGGCTGAGGCAGGAGAATCGCTTGAGCCCAGGAGGCAGAGGTTGCAGTGAGCCAAGATCGCGCCACTGTACTCCAGCCTGGCGACAGAGCGAGACTCTGTCTCAAAAAAAAAAAAAAAAAAAAAAAAAAAAAAAAGTGGTTGCAGATGTTTTACTACTGATCAAAATCTTTGCGAGTACTTTAGCTGACTCCAATCGTGGCAAAGCTTGCCCGATGTCCTCCTATCCTTTCAGCATTGAGCAGTTATTTTTACTGATTTACACTACCACCTCACCTGGTCCTCAGTCAGAAACAGAGCGCACACACCCCAGTGTGTTTGGAGAGGGAGTGAGAGAGGGCAGGCGGGGCCTGCAACCTCTGTCCATAACCCTTTGCACAGGTCAGGGAACTAAGCCCGTGCAGGATGGGAGACTGGGGTGGGAGGAATGGTCCAAAGCGCCACGATCCTTGACGGGCACAGCCAGAAGCTGCACCTGGCCGAGAACGCCGAGCCCGAGGAGCAGTCTGCTGCGTAGGTCTCCCACGCAGGCCCACACTGCTCCTCGCATTCTCTTCAAACTGTGACTTTTTACAGACTCGGGCTGGTGTTCCGGGGCCCCCCAGGTGCTATGGGGGGAGGGGGGCACTGGATGGAATTAAACCAGAGAGAAAGAAAGCGGCTCCGTGTCCTGCTTCCCCTCATTGCCTGTTTCTCCCGGCCTCGGCGGAGACAGCCCAGTGCCGCGGGCCTTTGGTTATGGAGGTTCCGTCTGCGGGACTGGAGTACCCCTTGCGGCTGTGGGAGGGGGAGTCGGGGCTGGGGCAACGCAGGTCACCAGTCGCGAGGACGCCTCTACCCGAGACGGGAGAAGGTTGCCGTGGGGGACGGCAGGGCGGGGCCCACGCCCGCGCTTGCTCGGCAGCGGCGCCGACCAATGACGTATGCGCAGGCGCGCGGGAGGCCTGTCGGACTGTTGGCGCCCATGGAGCGGGAGCTGCTGGTCCGGAGGGTGTTGGCGATGCAGGTGAGGGGGCGGGCGGGCGGGGGTGCACAGGATTTTCCCTTAGGGAAATCATGGGGTCTTGTACCGGGACCTCACAGCGAGTCCCTTACCTGCGCACCAACCTCTGGAGATACCGGCCTCCCAACCGTGCTGAGGAAAGCTGGGACCCACAGACTCCCTGCCCTGCGCGCCCCCACTCCCACCACACGCTCGCGCAGGATCAGGAAAACAGGAAGAGCCTTAAGGCGAGGAGGAGCATCCAGTCCGGCATCCCCCTTCGAGTCCCCCGGAGCCCCAGCGCACAGCCCACCTATCCTTTCCCCGCCGCCGGGTCCCCTCTAGCATTCGCCGGGACGACCTCTCCGGGACAGTCCTCTGAGAGGCCCCCTCTCTTACCGTGATGAGGGACTTCTTCGCTCTCGTTCTCCACACCAGGCCTGCGTCCGGGGCTGCTTGGTCCGACGCCAGTTTCAGAGCCTGCGAGCTGAGTATGAGGCGATTGTGCAAGAGATCGAGGGCGACCTGGGCACGCTTCAGTGGACCGAGGGCCGCATTCCCAGGCCACGATTCCTCCGAGAGGTAGGACACACCTAGGAGAGAAGGGAAGGGGGGCTTGGGCAGGGTGGAGCCCACCCTTACCGGTGACAAGGTTTTCTCACTGGAAGAGGCAGCAGACACCCTAGTCCTTAACCCTCACCAACTTGTCTGCCAGATCATGGTGCCCAGATACTTGGAAGGATTAAGCCCCGGGCTTTCACATCTCTCTAATTTCTCAGAAGGCAAAATCCCATCAGACCTGGAAAGCAGGAGACAGGGTAGCAAATCTGGAGCAGGAGCTGTGGAACCATGTCCCGTGTAAAGAGTCTGAGGGAGAAGCCACCTGGGAGGAGATGGTGCTGAAGAAGTCAGGAGAGAGCTCAGCAAACCAAGCAAGCCCCTACAGAGATCACAGCCCCTGGCTTCAGATGGAGCAGAACAGGAAACCCAGCCAAGAGGAGACCAGAGACACGACAGGGATGGAGACTCCAGGTACCTCTCTGCCAAGATCAGGGCAAGCCCCTGACCCTCTCTGTGCCTCAGCCTCCCCATCTGAAGAGTGAAAGGCTTGTGCCAAATAAGCTGCATCCCTTTCCCGTCTTCTCTCTGCCTGGTTAGGGCCACCACATGGTTGGGCAGTGGTGGGGGAGGGAGATTCCAAAGTCTAAAGCTAGGCCATTTCCTGGGCTCTGCTCTCTCAAGGTTTTCTCCTTATTTCCTTCCCTCCTTCACAGAAGCCACAGATCCAAGACTGTCACACAGCCAACCTGAGCTTCAAGAGCTTCAGTACCACCGCAGCCACTTGGCCATGGAATTGCTGTGGCTGCAACAGGCCATCAATAGCCGTAAGGAGGTAGCACTAACGTGGAACTCTTTCTGAACATTTAGGGTCAAGGGTGGGGCTTAGGGAGAGACCTCCTGCTATGCCCAAGCAGACCTGCTTGGTACAGTGTATGTTCTCTCTCCCCCCAACAGTACCTAATTCTCAAACAAACACTGAGATCCCCAGAGGCAGGCCCGATCAGAGAGGAGCCCAGTGTGTGTCCAGAACATGGGAAACGAGCCTGTGAGAGGAACCAGTCACAACCAAGCACACCACTGGAGGACCAGTCCTACAGAGACAGAACCACTGGAGAGCTAGAACAGGAGGATGACTCCTGCCAGGGGGTCAGATCACCCCACAGGTCCCCAGGAAGTCAAGCCACTACACAAAAAACCACTGCTGGGGCTAAGTGCAGAGAACCATGCTACAGCAGGGCTGGACCACCGTTGTCTATACCATCAAACAGTCAGGCTCTGGGGGACAGGCTCACCAAATGGCCAGATGATGGAAGACAGACCTTTGGAGGCACCCGCCTGCTGCAGATGAAAATCCTGGAGGACCAGACCCCCAGAGGCTTAAAACCTAGGGACCATTGTCCCAGGAAGTCCAGGACACAGCTGCCTGCACTCTGTGAGGACACATATAATAAAGAGACGTCTCCCAGAAAACTAGACCACAAAGAGCCTGACTGCCGAACAGTCAGGACACAAGAGTTGGGCCTCTCAGAGGACCACATCACCTCAGATGGGACCTTGTCAGGGCCAGAGTGTGGTGGCCTCGATCTCTGGAGGACGAAACCACCCAAGGTCAGACCCCCAGTGAGAGAAGCTCCAGAGATGGAACCTCCAATGAGCCTAGTCACGAAGGACAGAAAACCAGAGGACTGTACCATGGAGATCAGAGTCACCTGAGAGCCTGTCTTCCACAGGGGCAGGCTGCACAGGAGAGAAACAGTGGAGGGGCAGGCCATGGAAAACAGGACCACCTGGCTAGACCCTGGGAAACCAGGAGAGGACCAAGTTCCAAAGGGGAATGCTGTGAAAGGGCAGAGAGGACAAGACCTCATCCTACCTCCCTGGTACCAGCTCTGCCTCCTGCCCTGGCTAGTGGGGCCAAGAGAAGCTGGAGCAGAGAGCTGGCATGAGTATAGGAAGGAGGAAGGATGTGCTTTCAATCTTCTGCCTGTGGCTCAATCCAAATTTGTGGATAAGGCGCTGGGCGTGGTGGCTCACACCTGTAATCCCAGCACTTTGGGAGGCTGAGGCCAGTGGATCACCTGAGGTCAGAGTTTGAGACCAGCCTGACCAACATGCTGAAACCCCATCTCAACTAAAAATACAAAAATTAGATGGGTGTGGTGCTGCATGACTGTAGTCCCAGCTGCTTGGGAGGCTGAGACAGGAGAATCACTTGAACCCAGGAGGTGGAGGTTGCGTTGCAGTGAGCCAAGATCACTGCACTCCAGCCTGGGTGAGAGAGCGAGACACTGTCTCAAAAAACAAAACAAATTTGTGGCTACCTGGGGAAGTGGAATGGGAGACCTGTTGGGAATAAAGGTTTTTCTTAGATTCTGAGCCTGGCTGTTTTCATCTCCTGCTTCTGGCCAGGCTGACAGACTCTGGGCCCTGCTTTTCACTTCCTACTGGCATGGGGCATTGATCCCAGAGCCAGCTGGGAGCCACAGTCCAGGAACAGATTTAGCCATCCTCCTTAGGGAACAACCCCTGAAGCTGATCCCCCATTGAGCCCAGCCTTGTGCTTTAGAGTGGCAAGGAGGCTCTGCAGAGTAAGGAGCACCTATGTTTAAGTGTGATCTCCCCCAGGGCAGATTGGATGAAACCCTGAATGCAGATAAATGCTCCTGCCAGAGGCTCCCTCTGCCTTCCTGGGTGAGAGGGCTGGACTCCACCTCTGATTGGCACCGTTCCCAGCCCTTCCTCGGTTACCTGGCAACAGCTCTGTGTCTCTCAGACTACACCATGGCGGCTGGCCGTCCAGCAGCCAAGAGGGTCGTGGTGTACCGGAATGGGGACCCCTTCCCAGGCTCCCAGCTGGTGGTGACTCAACGCTGCTTCCCCACCATGGAGGCCTTCCTCTGCGAGGTGACATCAGCCGTGCAGGCCCCACTGGCTGTGCGTGCTCTCTACACTTGTCACGGCCACCCTGTCACTGACCTGGCAGACTTGAAGAATGGAGGGCAGTATGTGGCCGCTGGCTTTGAACGATTCCACAAGCTCCAGTGAGTGGGCTGGGGCTGATCAAGAGCCTAGCGAGGGAGGTAACAGCAGTAGCGAGAGTGTGTATTCAGGACGTACCACGTATGTACCAGCACGTTACTGGTACTCACTGAACTCTATGGGGCGGGGGTTTGCCTCCATTAGAAAGGGAAAACAGACAAAAAGTCTGCCTAAGAGTACACAACAAATAGTTGAACTGAAATTCAAATAGAAATGTGTGTGTTACTAGTGATCATGGCCAAGATCAGCCTGTGGGAAGACCACTCTCCTGCAGGTTGAGCCCCTTTTTCCAAAAGCTTTTCTTGCTTGGACCCTCTAACATCACCAAACACTCTAAATCCACCCATCCATTCCTCCCCACTGTGCTTAGGCATCCCAGCCTCTGCTGTTAGGCTGGGATCATCCCCCCACTGCAGGAGGAGACTGTCTTCCCAGGTGGGAGAAGAATTTGAGTATTTGAGTCTCTGACTCCTGTCTGGCTTCCAGGTCCTACTCTTAGCTCTCAGCTGAGGTTGCTTACTATTAATGTAAGGACCAAGAAGGGGAAGTGGCTGGGCAAGGTGGCTCATCCCTGTAATCCTAGCACTTTGGGAGGCTGAAGCGGGGGGATCACCTGAGGTTAGGAGTTTGAGAACAGCCTGGCCAATGTGGCAAAACTCTTGTCTCGAATAAAAATACAAAAATTAGCCGGGTGTTGTAGCATGTGCATGTAATCCCAGCTACTCAGGAGGCTGAGGCAGGAGAATTGCTTGAACCTGGGAGGCGGAGGTTGCAGTGAGCTGAGATCGCACCACTGTACTCCCGCCTGGGCGACAGAGTGAGACTCCGTGTAAAAAAAAAAAAGGTGAGGTGGGGTGGGGTGTGCAAAGCTAGATAGACTTAGAATCTAGGCTTCATCCCTTATTTCTTGTGTGACTTTGGGCAAGTCACTTAATTTCCTGGAGTCTCATACAAAATGGAGATAAAATGACCTATTTCATGAATGAAAACATTCTTGGGATATAGCAGGATGCATAATGCACTAGTTTCTAGTTTTTCAGTTTTTTGTTTTTGTTTTTTTTTAGACAGGGTCTTGCTCTGTCGTCCAGGCTAGAGTGCAGTGCAGTGACACGATCACTCACTGCAGCCTCAAACGCCTGAGCTCACGCAGTCCTCCTGCCTCAGCCTCCAAAGTAGCTAAGACCACAGGTGCATGCCACCATGCCTGGCTAATACTTGATTTTGGTAGCAATGAGGTTGCCCAGGCTGATCTCCAACTCCTGGGCTCAAGTTATCCTCCTGCCTCAGTTTTCCATAGAGCTGGGATTACAGGTGTGAGCCACCATGCCCTTGACCTTTAATCTCATGGTTAGTATCGAGACCCCGGTCTGGATTTCCAGACTTACCCAGCACTTGCCCCGGCAGCACGTGAGCACTGAAGGAGTCCTAGGACAGGTTCAAGTGCCAGTATATGTTTCTGGACAGAGATGATTGCCACTATTCCATGGGGAGGGATATCTGGTGAGCTGTACCCCAGCCCAATACTGACATTTGCCAGACTGTTGAGGCTTCAGGCTCCGCAAGATGACCTGTGACCTATCTGTCCTTTCAGCTATTTACCCCATGGAGGGAAGGATCCAGGTGGGAAGAGCTGCAGACTACAAGTGAGTCCTGTGGACCTGTCCCCCCAGTCCCTCTGTCTTCCCATTCCTCCTGGAACTGCCCCCAGTTTGGTCTGGGAAGCCAGGGAAGCAACAAGATCTGCCAGTTCTGTGTATGTGGGGGGGTACTTTGGAGCCAGCTGCTATCCTTCCTGGGGTGTGGGATTTCAAGACACTTATTTCTTGCTTCTGTCCCAGGCTTTGACTTTATCTCCAAATTGTGGTTTCCAAAGGAAGAGGAAGCTGTGAAACACAGATGGGGAGAGGGGGTGGCTAGAATGTAACTCAGGGAACATAGAAGCAACTTTTGGTGAAAAGTGTCACCTGTCTCATCCCTCCTCACCCACTTCCTGCCCCAGTCTGGTTCCAGCCCTCTCACTCCACACTTTGGACAGACCCACCCCTAACCAAAGGCCCCAAGTCTCCTGATTTGGAGGCCTGACTTGGGTTTCAGGGTTCTCCGGTGACTCGCCACCTGTGTGATGGGCCCCTTGGACTGCGGCTGCCTGCAGGTGCTCCCTGCTACATCCAGTGAGTGCCAGTGTCAGGGAGCAGGGGTGTATTTTTTAGTGAGACCAAGAAAATGGTGTTGGGTTTGTTCCAGGAGTCTCTGGTTACTGTTGGGACTACAGAAGTCCAGCATGTTTGATGGGTGAGCAGACACCAGTGTTATGGTTATTGCTGGACCTGTGCCACCCTTCCCATCACATGTAGGGACTCCTGGGGACACTCCCCCTTACCAGGCTTTTTGTCTCAGTGTGTTCAGGAATGGGGACCTGGTAAGTCCCCCATTTAGTCTGAAGCTGCCCCAGACTGCCAGCCAGGATTGGGAAACTGTGTTGAAGCTCCTGACTGAGAGGTCCAGTTGCAGAGTGGGGCTGTGTGCAAGTGAGTATGGGGGCTGGGAGGGCTCAACGGTCCCCAAACAGAGCCTCCCCCACTGGCTTCAATGTGGCTGAGGGTGAAGAGGCAAAAGGAAAGCATATTCGCCTACATGGGACTTCCTCCTATGTCACAGGGAGAGGGCCCTCTGCCCAGCCCTCAGAGGCAGCGTAGAGCCTGGGTGACTGGTGCCGAGGCCAGAGGGTACCTTGGAATAGCTGCACTCACCCCTCAGTCTGCTGAATGTGAAGCAGCATTGCATCTACCAGCCCTTATCCTGCTCACCTCTCTCTCCCAGACTCTGCACCCTGGAGGGGCTCCCACTGTCAGCAGGGGAGGAGCTGGTAAGTGGCCATTACTATGTGGCTGTCGGAGAGGATGAGTTCAAGGCCCTCCCCTATCTGGAGCTGCTGGTGCCCAGTCCTTCCCTGCCCAGGGGCTGCTGGTATGTATGCGGGAGGTGGAGGGGTAACAGGCTGGGCAGAGGAAGCCACCCTCTGGGTCTGTGTGCTTTGACTGCATGTCCTCTGCTCACTACAAGCCTTTCCTTTTGTCGTTGTAGGCATCCTCCAGACGCGAAGTCTAGGCCCCACAGGCAGAGGGTAGGTGACGCAGGGTACAGTGTGGGGTGGGGTGGGAAGGGGAGTGACTGTCTGACAACTCTTCTGGCACAGGTTCTGACCTTATTTCACTGCACTCCTTTTTTTTTTTTTGTTTTTTTGGGATGTCCATGGGAGCAGAATGCCCAGACACAAAGCTGGCACTGAAAAACAAAAAATAAAAGATAAAGGAGTTTGAGCCTAATGGCTCAGGAGACTGCCCATAACAACAACAACAACAAAGCTGGCCCTGACCTCATCATAACTGTCTCCACAGCTCCCCCCGCCTGCATATCCTGTCCCTTCTTCACAGGCCTTGTCACACGAAAAGAATCGCCTGGAAAGGGCAGTGCTTAAAGCAATAAGACTTCAGGGGTGGGATTTAGAGGGGATGGGGATGGGACTAAAGGCCTACCTCTCACTTCCCTGCCATCCTGGGAGGTGGTGGGGGAAGGCAGAACCAGGTTCAGGGGAGGGAAAGGGGCTGGCATGAAGGTCCAGGGCAGGAATGCTGAGGGCTCTTTAGCCTGGGCATCAGCCAATGCTGCCTCCCTCTTTAGGAGTTACAGGAATATATGGGGCTCCCCCACCCAAGGAAGGAGACAGCAGGGGCCCAGGAAGTAGCAGATGATGAAGACACCCAGACAGAGGAGCCCTTGGATCAGGTAACCTGTTGGATCAGTAAACAGTATATTGGGATGGGAGGAGTCCTGAGCTGGAAACTAGCAGCCCGGGGCCCCAGGAACAGTTCTCCTCCCTTGTGATTGGAGGCAAACGGATCTCCTGACTTCCTATCTTGTTAAATGAGGAAGCAGTTCCTAATTTCCAGTGTCTTCCTTTCTTGGGGTCGGGACCTCCTGGCTGAGAGCTGGAGGCTGGCCACACTCTCGCTCCATTCTGCATGGCCTTCCACTTCCTTCAGAGGGCAGCACAGATAGTGGAAGAGGCCTTGTCCCTGGAAAACCAGCCTGGGGCTGGAGCTGCTATCATCTCAGCCTCAGCCCCAGCTCTGCCATCTTGAGAGCCCGCAGCTCCAGAGAAGAACTGGGGACTACCACTCTGGCCACTTTTTGTCCTCAGCCTCCAGCAGCTTGTTCCTCAGGAGCCACCACCTCCCCTGGGCTCACAGGGTACACTGCAGCCTCCTTAGCCCTCCCCATTCTGCTCCTACACCCACAGCCCAGCCTTCCCTTCCTCTGAGCAGGGCAGCCCTGGCTGTGGGGGCTACTTCCTTATGGGATTCTCTGGCCAGAGAAAGTAGCTGACTGAGCCTGGGAGAGGCCACAAACGTGGAAGCAGGTTTGTCACAATAAAATAATACTTATTAACCTCTGTTTACCACAGATTTATTGACAGCTACTACTCTCCAGGTGTTGTGCTGGGTGCTCGAGTCAGGCGGAGCTGGGGCTCACAGCTACCTGTTTAAGAGAGGCTGGCAGTGAGGATTTCTGCCCACCTCATGGGTGGGGCAGGCAAGGCTAATAGCTCATCTCCCGCATCTGCCACTCTGAGGCACCTTCTTCCCCCTCAGTCAGACAAGGCACTCTGACTGAGCCCTGGAGGCCTCCTGTTTGCTTTCTGGCTCCGTCTGTAGCTGGCCCTTTCCATGCAGCTGGGGTTCTGCAGTCCATGGAACCTGCCGCCATGAATGTCCAGATTAGGCCACAGTAATGGTGGCTAAACTGGGGGCCTGAGATGACAGCAGGAAGAGAGCTGCTGGGGCAGAAAGGTTGCTGAGGGTGAAGCGTCGAGTCTCCTGTGCTAAACCCCAGTAGCTGAACAGCACTTGAAGGTTACAAAACCCTTTCACTCTTCTTCTCTTACTGTGATCCATGAGATAGCTGCTATCCCCATAAGAGGAGGAAGCTGAGGCCAGGGAGAGGAGGTACTAGGTCCATCTGCTCACTGCCAGCACTTCATGGCCCAGGGGCTTCCAGGAGGCAGCAGAGCTGGAGATGGGTTCGGCCCACTCAAAGGGTAGATGGTTGCTCCTGAGTCTTACTCACTGAGCTTGTGATGCAGAGTGAAATTCCTGTCATGGTGAGCACCATGCCAGTGACTGCTCCTGGGATAATGGACAGAAATCAAGGGGTTCTGAGCTCAGCCATGCCAGTAAGAGCTGGTACAGGGCTGGAGGAAGGGCTCAGATGGGGTCTGGTCCTGGGTCCCGCCCCAGCCTCTGTCCCCAGACTGTCCAGGGGAAGGGAACTCTGATGGCCACAAGGAAGCAGGACAGCTGCAGAGGAAAAGGCAGGATGGGAAGAGGCCCTGTCCTCACCCATTCCAGGGAGATGGGTTCCGAGAAGGAACTAACACAGGTATGTCGAGGTCCAAATAGCTGCGTCCCACACTCGCAGTAGCCTGACTTACGTTTTCCACCAATATCTTCTCCAAGGGCCTTCCCAACAATCAGTGTGAAGATGATGGCCAGAGAATTACAGATGGGTACAGCTAGGGTCAGATCTGGGTGGTCAGAATGAAAAAAATCCCTGAGATGCAACAAATGCCTTTCTAAACACAAGACACTTCCATCATCATCATTTCATATCTTTAAAAAAGGTATCATAACCCCATCTTCCAGGTGAAGTCACAGCACATTTCAGGACTCACACCCAAATATCCTGACTCCACGTTCAGTGCTTCCCCAGGATTCCAGCATTCCCCAGGATTCCTGAACTCTGAGATCTGGTACCAGCCTGGTTTGATAATGAGAATGAGGTCTTTGCACTCAAAAGAACTTGTGAGATCTCAAGGACATCTGGACACATAGGCAGGCACCCAAATCCCAAAGGATGTGGTAGAGAGTCAAGTAACACCAAGCACAGCCACCATTTATTTTTTTTTCTTTTCTTTGAGACGGAGTCTTGCTCTGTCGCCCAGGCTGGACTGCAGTGGTGTGATCTTGGCTCACTACAGCCTCCGTCTCCTGGATTCAAGGGATTCTCATGCCTCAGCCTCCTGAGTAACTGGGATACAGGTGCCTGCCACCATGCTGTGCTAATTTTTGCATTTTTAGTAGAGATAGGGTTTCGCCATGTTGGCCAGGCTAGTATCAAACTCCTGACCTGAGGCGATCCGCCCACCTCAGCCTCCCAAAATGCTGGGATTACAGGTGTGAGCCACTACACCCGGCCATATAGCCACCATTTATTAAGCACATACCACGGCCTAGGTGCTCTATGTACATATGTCAATTTTCGTAACACTGCAAGGAAGGGATTATCACCATTTTGCATAAAGGAAACTAAGGCAAGTTGAGGATTTACACCGAGGTTTGTCTGACTCCAAAGTCTACACCCTTATTGAATTAAATGGATATGGACAAAGGAGAACATCAGGTGAAGCACATTTTGTTTGTTTCAGCCCAAGCTCAGGCCTTATGGAGTTAAAAATAAAAGAAAGTGTCAGAAGAAAGAAGCCAGGTACCTGTTCAGGACATTGGGCTGGACCTGTAGTGTGGATAGAGGGTATGATAGCCCAGGATCTGTTCCTTAATTTTGAAGTTCCAAGGGGCTGACTGCCAATAAGCAAACTTGAAAAAGAGTAATGGAGTTGGCTGGGCATGGTGGCTCATGCCTGTTAATCCCAGCACTTTGGGAGGTGGAGGTGGGAGGACTGCTTGAGGTCAGGAATTCCAGACCAGCCTGGCCAACATGCTAAAACCCCATCTGTACTAAAAATACAACAATTATGAAGGAACAAAGCGGGCACCAAAAAAAAAAAAAAAAAGAGAAAAAAATACAAACATTAGCTAGGCTTGGTGGCACATAATCCCAGCTACCTGGGAGGCTGAGGCATGAGAATTGCTTGAATCCAGGAGATAGAGGGTGCAGTGAGTCGACATCAAGCCACTGCACTCCAGCCTAGGTGACAGGGCCAGACTCCATCAAAAAAAAAAAAAAAGGTGGGGGGAGAAAGAAAAAGACTAATGGAGTTAACTTAAAATTCGTTGACGGTAGATCTCCTGTTAAGTGTTCTTTTTTTTTTTTTTTTTTTAAAGATGGGGTTTCACCATATTGGTCAGCCTGGTCTCGAACTCCTGATCTCAGGTGATCTGCCCACCTCAGCCTCCCAAAGTGCTGGGATTACAGGTGTGAGCCACCACACCTTAAAAAAAGAGCCACTGGCCGGGCATGGTGGCTCACACCTGTAATCCAAGCACTTTGGAGGCCAAGGCGGGCGGATCACCTGAGGTCGGGAGTTCAAGACCACCCTAACATGGTGAAACCCCCGTCTTAAAAAAAAAAAAAAAAAAAGAGCCACATACACATAAAAAAAGACCAACAGACAAATCAGCCGAGTTATCCATGGTAACAAGACTCAACTGCAAACCAGATGCTCACACTGCTTTCCTAGCCCTCCCAGGCCTTGCCTTTGTGAGGCAGAGGAGGGAACTGTCCTGCTCCTCATCCCCTGGGAGGCCCCAGCATAGCGGCATTACCCATCTAAGAAATTGATACAACCCCACCTACAGAGAGTTGTTTTCTTTTTTTGTTGTTTTTCATTTTTGTTGTTTTTGAGACAGGGTCTCCCTCTGTTGTTCAGGCTGGAAGTGCAGTGGTGAGGTCACTGTTCACTGCGGCCTCAACCTCCTGAGCTCAGGTGATCCTCCCACCTCAGCCTCCTGAGCAGCTGGGACTACAGGCACACACCATCAAGCTCGGGTAATTTTTGTATTTTTGTTGTTGTTGCCTAGGCTGGGCTCCTAGGCTCAGGTTATCTGCCCACCTGAGCCTCCCAAAGTGCTGGAATTACAGGCCTGAGCCACCGTGCCTTGCCCAGAGCTGCTTTCTTAAGTTTACATACCTTACAAGGAGTGTCATGGCTGCTAAGGTCTGGTTTGCAACAGTAGATGGCGGAAGGAAGCAGCATGGTGCAATGGGAGAGTGAGGGCATCAGAGTGAGGCAGATCTGAGTTTCCCTTGTAATCTTGGTTAGGATATTCAAACATTTACCTTGTTTCCCCACATGTAAAATAGTGATCACCGTATACCATTTCTTTTGTTGGGTTGTTGTAAGATGAACTGTGATAATGCATGGATAGTCCCTGGCTGAAGTGGATGCTTCATAAATAGTGACTATTGTTCTGGTTATTAGAAAGGATGGATATTCAAGGATACAGGCAGAGAGGATGATGAAATAAAAAGATCCTAATATTGTAATGTGATTAAAACTTGGTGAATGGCTAGCTGTAGTCAGGTGGCCAAGGGTTCAGCATTCTTCCACAGCAGTGAATGCATGAGCCCAGAGGCTTTCAAATTCCTTTTTTTTTTTGAGACAAGAGTTTTGCTCTTGTTGTCCAGGCTGTAGTACACTGACGCGATCTCAGCTCACCGCAACCTCCGCCTCCCGAGTTCAAGCAATTCTCCTGCCTCAGCCTCCCGAGTAGCTGGGATTATAGGCATGCACCACCATGCCCGGCTAATACTGTATGTATGTGTGTGTGTGTGTGTGTGTGTATATATATATATATATATATATATATTTTTTTTTTTTTTTTTTTAGTAGAGATGGGGTTTCACCATGTTGGCCAGGATGGTATTGATCTCCTGACCTCATGATCCACCTGCCTTGGCCTCCCAAAGTGCTGGGATTACAGGCATGAGCCACCACACCCGGCCAGGCCACCAAGCCTAGACTGCAACTTCATTTTCTAAGATAAAGGAAATTTATGTATATGGAGCTCTGTGTGCCAGGCACTCTCCTAGATGTTTTTCATTCATTCATTTTTTTTTTTTTTTGAGATGAAGCTCTCTGAGAGATAGAGCCAGTAAGTTACAAAGAAAAAAAAAAAGGAGAAAGAGATGATGTCTCACTCTGTCACCCAGGCTGGAGTGCAATGGCGTGATCTTGGCTCACTGCAACCTCTGCCTCCTGGGTTCAAACGATTCTTCTGATTCTTCTGCCTCAGCTTTCTGGTAGCTGGGATCACAGGCGCGCACCACGACGCCTGGCTGTTTTTTAATATTTTTAGTAGAGATAGATTTCACCATGTTAGCCAGGCTGGTCTTGAACTCCTGAACTCGTGATCCTCTCACCTCAGCCTCCCAAACTGCTGGGATTAAATTTAATCCTCACAATGCTATGAAGCCAATTGTATAAAACCAAAGCTCAGGCTGGGTGTGGTGGCTCACACCTGTAATTCCAGCACTACTAAAAATACCAAAAAAAACCCCAACTCTACAAAATTACAAAATTATCCGGGCATGGTGGCGCATGCCTGTAATCCTAGCTACTTAGGAGGCTGAGGCAGGAGAATGGCTTGAACCCGGGAGGCGGATGTTGCAGTGAGCTGAGATAGTGCCATTGCACTCCAGCCTGGGCCACAAGAGCAACACTGTCTCAAACAACAAAAAGAAACAAAAAAACCAAAGCTCAAATGAGGAATTTGCTCATGGTCAGGCAGGTAGCACACAGTGGAACCAGAGAGTGTGAAAGCCAGCACTTGGCACAGCAGAATGAACCTTTCTTCTTCGTCCGCTGTCACACAAGACTGCCAGGCTTCAAACCAACCCCAGTGCCTAGCAACATACTCAGAACCAGCCCACTGTGCCCTTCTTGTTCAGAGAAGAGGATACTAGGAGGGAACTAAGGCTAGTCAGCCCTCTCTCACTGATGGGAATGAGGTGTTTCAAGCTCCACCCAACAAATCACTCTTCCAGGTGGCCTCAAACACTAAGCAGAGCAGTTCCAAGCCAGGACCCACCTGTCGATGCCAAGGTGAGGTAATAGAGAAGAGAGCCACACTGGTTGAGGACAAAGGGCATCAAGTACTGGAAAGAGGAGAAACCTGCATCAGTGTGAAGGCCTGAATGAGCAGCACTGCCTTCTTTGAGCTTCTAGCATATGCCTTTTCTTGGAGGGAGTGAGGGTTATAAGACCCAGAGAACATTAGGCCCTCTAAGGAGGACCCTTCCAGGACAAAGAGGAAACAGATTAAACTCTGTGCCTCTGCTCAAACTACCCTCTCCCCTCACCTCTGTTGGTTCCCATCCTGTAAGGCCCTGAGGCCAATGTCAGCCCTCCAGGAAGCCTTCCCCAAGTCCTCCATATACAGCCTCCCTCCTCTGAACTCCTCCCCTGCAGGGCCAATTTGAGCCCCAAGCCCTCCCTCTGGAAAGGCTCACAAGTGTTGCCTTACATAACTGGAGGAATCACAATAATAAAATATGAATAATGGTAGCCATAGATAGAGCACTTACTATGTTCTAGGCCCAATGCTAAGTGCTGTGTATCTCACCTAATTCCCGCAACTGCCTTATCAGATGTTTATTATTATAATCGCCATTTACGGATGATGAAACTGAAGGACAAGTGACTCTGGAGAGTTGTGGTCGGGCTGACACAGACCTATTTGACCCCAAAGACCAAATTCTTGGCGGCAACTCCCCCGAGAGAGGGGACTTTCACAGACGCACCTCAGTATTCAAGAAGAGGGTCTTCATCTCCTGTAGCAACTGTCGGGCCCAGGTCGGCTCATGAATTCGCTGTAGGCCGGCAGAGGCCCGCTTCAGCAGCGGCTGCGTGCCACCCCACAGAGCCGCCACCAGCACCAGAGCCAACACCTGCCCTGAATGCAAACGACTGAGTCACCCTGACCCCCACCCCAAACGGCCGCCCGCCCCGCCCGCCCCGCCCGCTCCGCCCGCTCCTGGCTTCCTGTGCCCAGCTAGCCGCCCCCACTTCCCCTCCTTCGCTCTCTTCGCTTCGGCTGCGACTGGCGGCTAGGGAGGCTGGGGAGATGAATCCGGGAGTCCGGCTCTGGGGTTGTAGCAGGGGTTGGGGTTGGGTGGGGGACGTGGAGCAGGAAATGAATTCAAAGTGAGGGTCGAGAAATCCATGGAGGGGCGGGGCCGGCTACCTACCCAGAGACGCCGCCATGGCAACGCTGCTGTCTTCTACTTCCGGGAGCGAGGGGGCGGAGACCAACAATACGGAAGTGGTTCCAAAGCCTTTTCCGGTCCTACTCACGTTGCGGCTTTCTTCGTGTCATCGCCGGGATGGTGAGTTCCAGAGTTGGGGGTACTGCAGTGGGGGTCCTGGGCTGAGGCCGGGACCCAATTCCCGGCATTGACTTTACCGTCTTGTCCCCCACAGAAGCCGATCCTGCTGCAGGGCCATGAGCGGTCCATTACGCAGATTAAGTATAACCGCGAAGGAGACCTCCTCTTTACTGTGGCCAAGGACCCTGTGAGCGTCGGCTGAAGGGAGGGCTCGGGAGGGGGCCCGGGAGGGGCGAGTTCCTTATGCCAGGAAGATGGGTGGACATGCCAGTTTTGCCGATTGGGGGGAACCAAAGAAACGGCCCATTTTGAGAAGCAGGGAGAGGACATCCCGGGGGTAGGTTGGCGAGAGTACCGGAAAAGGTGGGGAAGAACTCGTTTGGCCGAGTGCAGTGGCTCACGCCTGTAATCCCTACACTTTGAGAGGCTGAGAGGGGAGGATCGCTTGAGCCCAGGAGTTAGAGACCAGCCTGAGCAACATAATGGGACCCATCTCTACACAAACAAAAATTAGCCTGATGTGGTGGCTCGAGCCTCTGGGCTCAGCTACTTCGAAGTCTGAAACGAGAGGATCACTTGAACCTGGTGAGCTGAGATGGTGCACTGCACCCCCAAGAAAAGCAAGAGACCACTGTGGAAAGGGGATGAGGATGAGCGTCAGCTTGCCCAGAGAACCAGATGCGACCTTTCAGGGGATGATCTAACCTTTCTACCAGGATAGGTGCAGGCTGTGTTATTCAGACACAGGGGACTTAACTGAGGGTGTCTCTAGTCTCATTTTCAGTCAATCCCATCCTGCTACTCAATGCGGAACAGTCTCTCGTGATACTGCCTTTTGAGGCACCTCCATACGGAGGAAGTTAACGGGTGGTTAAAAGTGGGGGGCTCTGAAGTCAGACAAACCTGATGTGAATCCTGACTCCTCCATATACTAGCAGTGTGATTTTGAGTATGTTACTTAACCTTTCTAAACTGCAGTTTCCCTTTTTATAAAACTGGGTACTTATAGGATTGTCTTTAGCATTAAATGAGATAATGTAAGGCGCTTGGCAGAGCACCTATACATTTGAGTGCCTAATGAATGTTAGTCACTTACATTTTAAATTCCTTAGACATTATTTTATTGGAGCCTCACAGCTACCTATTGAAGAAGAAATTATTGTCCTGTCCATTTCCAAGATGAGAAAACTGAGGTTCAGAGGAGAGAAGCACTGTATTTGAGATCATACAGTGAGACAGTGGCAGAGCAGGCACTGGAACGCAGTCTTCCCTACTACCAACTGCTCCCACTTGGATAAGACATCAAAGATACTGTTTTTCTGGACTGGAGCTCAACTTGGCCTTTTATTCTTTGGAGCCACTGGGAGTCCCAGGAGAGCTGTGGCTAGCAAATGAGGATTCTTTTGCAAGGCGCCTGACTTCTTTGGTGCTTATCTTCAGGAAGGGAGGAGAATCCAGGAGTTGGTCTTTTTACCAGCTCCCTGCTATTTCCCAAGAAATGAGCAGAAGAGGGCAGAATCATCCTGGCTATAGGCTGTTGAGGGTTCTTGGGGCAAAATAGGAAGCCATTGCTTTACTGGGACATGTACCATCCTGTGTTTGACTTTTCCAGATCGTCAATGTATGGTACTCTGTGAATGGCGAGAGGCTGGGCACCTACATGGGCCATACGGGAGCTGTGTGGTGTGTGGACGCTGACTGTATCCTTTTGGCTCTGAATCCGTGCTGCCGGGGTCTGCCAGCAATGGAGAAGCTGAGTTGGAAGTTGGGAGTTGGGGGTGCTGTTGAGGGCCTAGAGAATGATATCTCCTACTCCCTGGTCTCTTCACTGGTTGAGGAAACATTCAGGACAAGTTCCAGTTCTGGATAAGGAGGTAAGAGGGGAAGAAGGGCTCTTTGGGGCTGAACAGGCAGATGAGAGGACAAAGGCTCAGGTGAACTTTGTCATGCTTCTTAACAACTCGTCAGGGGACACCAAGCATGTCCTCACCGGCTCAGCTGACAACAGCTGTCGTCTCTGGGACTGCGAAACAGGTAAGCTGGGTTCATTCACTTTTTTAGCAAATATTGAGGACCTGCAGTGTAAACAGGTCCTGAGTAAACAGGTCCTAGGAAAATAGAGATGAAATCCATAGATAGTTTTCAGTCTAGGGAATAAGAACAAGATAATAAGAAAGATGAGAAAAGAAGCCTTACGGTAAGATATATGCCATGGTGGAGGAAGCATAGATTACTATGGGAGGCCAGAGCCGGGGCAGCTGACTCCCTGGAGTGGGGATGGGAGCAGCCTGGTAAATGTCATATGAGTTGGGTCTTAAAGGATGAGAAAAGATGTCATCACAGCTGGGCTTGGTGGCTCACACCTGTAATCCCATCACTTTGGGAGGTGGAGGCGGGCAGATCACCTAAGGTCCGTGGTTCGAGACCAGCCTGACCAACATGGAGAAACCCCGTCTCTAGTAAAAATACAAAATTTAAAAAAAAATGGGCCGGGCGCGGTGGCCCACGCCTGTAATCTCAGCACTTTGGGAGGCCAAGGTGGGCGGATCACCAGGTCAGGAGTTCAAGACCAGCCTGGCCAACATGGTGAAACCCCGTCTCTACTAATAGAAAAATTAGCTGGGCGTGATGGGGCGCACCTGTAATCTCAGCTACTCAGGAGGCTGAGGCAGGAGAATTGCTCGAACCCAGAAGGCAGAGGTTGCAGTGAGACGAGATCGTGCTACTTATACTGCACTCCAGCCTGGGCAACAGAGCAAGACTCCATCTCAAAAAAAAAAAAAAATTTAGGCTGACTCTGGGCATGCTGCCTATGAGTTAGCCCTGCTCTGCAAGAAGCTTTAAAAAAAAAAAAAATTCTGACGAATAGCTGGACCAGACCACGTTCACTTCCCTTTAAAAACAATGAAAATATAAAAATAAGTTGGCACGGTGGCTCATGCCTGTAATCTTAGCACTTTGGTAGGCCGAGGCGGGCAGATCACCTGAGCTCAGGAGTTCGAGACCAGCCTGACCAACATGGTGAAACTCCATCTCTACTAAAAATAATAATAATAATAAAAATAAAATAAAAAATTAGCTCTATGTGGTGGTACATGCTGTAATTGAAGCTACTTGAGAGGCTGAGGCAGGGGAATCATTTGAACCCGGGAGGTGGAGGTTACAGTGAGCTGGGATCACACCATTTCACTCCAGCTAGGGCAACAAGAGCGAGACTCTGTCTCAAAAAAAAAAGAAAAAGAAAAAAGTAAAGATGTCATCACTTTGGCACATGCAGGAGTGAAAGCGTGGAGAGTGTTCTGTCCAAGTCATCTAATCTAGCTGGAATTCCTGCTTCTTGGTGAAGTGGGGGGTAGGGGGGGTGATATACACAGTCATGGAAGAGATGAGGCCGGAGAGTCAGGCTAAGGCCAGAACAGGTCCTGAATGCCAAACTCAGGAGCTTGGGTTTGTTCTGTAGAATGTGGCAGGCTGTGGAGGTCCTTGAGCAGGCAGGAGTGGAGGTCTGTTTAGTTTTAGCAAGGTCAGAGAGCAGTGGGAGGTATAGGAAGAGCCGAGACTGAAGACAGGGAAGCCTGTTAAGGTGTTTTGTTTTTTTTTTTTTTTTTTTTGAGACAGAGTTTTGTTCTTATTGCCCAGACTGGAGTGCAATGGCACGATCTTGGCTCACTGCAACCTCCACCTCCTGGGTTCAAGTGATTCTCCTGCCTCAGCCTCCCAAGTAGCTGGGATTACAGACATGCACTACCACACTCAGCTAATTTTGTATTTTTATTTATTTATCTATTTTGTTTCTTTTTTCTTTTATTTCTATCCAGATTCTTTTCAGAACTAATTTTGTATTTTTAGTACAGACAGGGTTTCTCCATGTTGGTCAGGCTGGTCTTGAACTCCTGACCTCAAGTGATCCGCCCACCTCAGCCTCACGAAGTGCGGGATTACAGGCTTGAGCCACCGTGCCTGGCCATTTTTTTTTAATTTTTATTTTTTGAGACAGAGTCTCACTCTGTCACCCAGGCTGGAGACAATGGTGCTATCTTGACTCATTGCAACCTCTGCCTCTTGGGTTCAAGTGATTCTCCTGCCTCAGCCTTCTGAGTAGATGGGATTAAAGGCACATGCTGCCGCGCCCAGCTAATTTTTTTTTTTTTTTCGAGACAGAATCTCACTCTCACCCATGCTGGAGTGCAATGGCACAATCTTGGCTCACTGCAACCTCGGGCTCCTGGGTTCAAGCGATTCTCCTGCCTTAGCCTCCCGAATAGCTGGGATTACAGACTTGTAGCACCATACCTGGCTAATTTTTGTATTTTTAGTAGAGATCGGGTTTCACCATGTTGGCCAGGCTGGTCTCGAACTCTCAACCTCAGGTGGTCCACCCACCTTGGCCTCCCAAAGTGTTGGGATTACAGGCGTGAGCCACTGCACCTGGCCACCGACTAATTTTTTTTTTTTTTTTTTTTTTTTTTTGAGATGGAGTCGCACTCTGTTGCCCAGGCTGGAGTGCAGTGGCATGGTCTCGGCTCACTGCAACTTCTGCTTCCCGGCTTCAAGCGATTCTTCTGCCTCAGCCTCCTGAATAGCTGGGATTACAGGCACCTACCACTACACCCGGCTCGTTTTTTGTATTTTTAGTAGAGACGGGGTTTCACCATGTTGGCCAGCCTGGTCTTGAACTCCTGACCTCATGATCTGCCCGCGTCAGCCTCCCAAAGTGCTGGGATTACAGACACGAGCCACTGCGCCTAGCCTAAGCTATTCTGTTTAGTAAATATTCACTGAGTGTCCCATTCTGTGCCAGGTCTATACTGGGTACTGGGGATATGCAGGGAGATCAGATCAGGTCTTTCTGTGGAGGAGTGTGGTCTGATGGGGATACAGATACGTTGCAGTCTACGTATGAGCGGTACCAGATTAGCAGGATGTCTAAGGAGAGACTGTGGGTAAGAAGTTAAAATACTTGGCCAGGCACGGTGGCTCACACCTGTAATCCCAACACTTTGGGAGGCCGAGGCAGGCGGATCACCTGAGGTCAGGAGTTTGAGACCAGCCTGTCCAACATGGCGAAACCCTGTCTTTACTAAAAGTACAGAAATGAGCCGGGCATGGTGGCAGGCAACTGTAATCCCAGCTACTTGGCTGGGCAGTAAAATCACTTGAAAGGTTGCAGTGAGCTGAGATCACACCACACTCCAGCCTCAGCGATAAGAGTGAAATTCTGTTTCAAAAAAAAAAAAAAAACGGTTGGGCGAGGTGGCTCAAGCCTGTAATCCCAGCACTTTGGGAGGCCGAGGTGGGCGGATCACGAGGTCAAGAGATTGAGAACACCCTGGCCAACATGGTAAAACCCCATCTCTACTGAAAATACAAAAATTAGCCAGGCCTGGTGCTGCGCACCTGTAGTCCCAGCTACTTGGGATGCTGAGGCAGGAGAATCGCTTGAACCCAGGAGGTGGAAGTTGCAGTGAGCCAAGATCACGCCACTACACTCCAGCCTGGGTGACAGAGGCAGACTTCGTCTCAAAAAAAAAAGTTAAAATACTTGAGCCAAAGTGTAGCAGTGCAGAAGAGAACAGTGGTGGATTGGGTCACTGAAGCAAGAGAAACAGATGTGATGATAGCATTCTTCAGAATGTCCTCCCTGCAACTGCAATGGATGGTGTAGCCCAGACTCTGCCTGTCTCCAGGAAAGCAGCTGGCCCTACTCAAGACCAATTCGGCTGTCCGGACCTGCGGTTTTGACTTTGGGGGCAACATTATCATGTTCTCCACGGACAAGCAGATGGGCTACCAGTGCTTTGTGAGCTTCTTTGACCTTCGGGATCCGAGCCAGATTGGTGAGGGCTGGGACTAGGGCTGGGGTTGAGGTGAAGGGTGCAGCTCTAGAGCCCAGGGCCTAACAGCTACTGCCCCACACAGACAACAATGAGCCCTACATGAAGATTCCTTGCAATGACTCTAAAATCACCAGTGCCGTTTGGGGACCCCTGGGAGAGTGCATCATCGCTGGCCATGAGAGTGGAGAGCTCAACCAGTATAGTGCCAAGGTAAGGGGCCATAGGGGGCCTGCACCTACCAGAATGGTTTTTTTTTTTTTAATTATATATATATATATATAAATTTTTTTTTTTTTTTTTTTAATATTAAGATGGGGTTTCACCATGATGGCCAGGCTGGTCTTGAACTCCTGACCTCAGGTGATCCACCCACCTTGGCCTCCCAAAGTGCTAGGATTACAGGCATGAGGCACCACGCCCGGCCCCAGGATGGTTCTTTATAAGAGGCAGGATAGCACAGTAGTTCAGAGCAAGGGTGGGGCTGGGTGCTGTGGCTCACACCTGTAATCCCAGTGCCTTTGGGGTCCAAGGCAGGAGGATCTCTTGAGTCCAGGAGTTGGGGCTGCAGTGAGCTATGATCACACCACTGCACTCCAGCCTGGGTGTCAGTGAGACCCTGTCTCTAAAAACAAAAAGCTTAATAAAAAATTTTAAAAAGAGCAAGGGTGAGATTCAAAAATAGATTTCACCACTTTCTAGCTATGTGGTCTTGGGCAAGTTACATAACTTCTCTAACCCTGCTTATCTGTAAAATGGTTCAAGGATCAAATGATACCACATGTTTGAAAAACTTGTCACGAAGTACTCAGGACATGGTAATAAGGATCACAGGCCGGACACAGTGACTTGCACCTGTAATCTTAACACTTTGGGAGACCGAGGCAGGAGGATCGCTTGAGCCCAGGAGATTGAGATCAGCCTGGGCAACATAGGAAGACCTTGTTTCTACAAAAAAAAATTAAAAATTAGCTGGGCCTGGTGGAGCACACCTCTGGTCCCAGGTACTCAGGATGTTGAGGCTGAAAGATTGCTTGAGTTTGGGAGATTGAGGCTGCAGTGAGCCATGATTGTGCCACTGTACTTCAGCCTGGGTGATAGAGTAAGACCCTCTCTCAAGAAAATAAATAAGGGGCCAGGCACAGTGGCTCACACCTGTAATTGCATCACTTTGGGAGGCTGAAGCAGGCAGATCACGAGGTCAGGAGTTCAAGATCAGCCTGGCCAACATGGTGAAACCCCATCTCTACTGAAAATACAAAAAAAATAGCTAGGCATGGTGGCAGGTGCCTGTAATCCCAGCTACTTGGGAGGCTGAGACAGGAGAATTCGTTGAAACTGCGAGGTGGAGGGTGCAGTGAGCTGAGACTGCACTATTGCACTCCAGCCTGGGCAACTGAGCAACATTCCATCTCAAAAATAAATAAATTAAATTAAATTAAATAAATAAGGATCACAATGAGCATTTTCCTGCCACCACTGAGTATAATAATACCCTGTGCTGGGCTCCTAGAACAAAGAAGTAAATCAGACACAGTCCCTGCCCCAAGGGGAGACAGACTTGCAAACAGCTAGCACCTGAGTCAGATTGTGATTTGTGCCGCCACTGAAGTCTCAACCAAGTGTTGAAGGTGCACTGTCACAGGGAGGTGGCGTATACATTAAACCCTGGAGAATAAATGGAGCTTCAAGCAGGAAGGAAAGGACATCCCACAGACAAAGGGAACAGCAAAAGCAAAGGCACCGAGTTAAGGAAGTATGGAGTCTTCAGGAACCCTTGGGATGTGGTCTTGGGGACGGAGGACGGAATAGATTTTACACATCCTTAAGTGTGAGGAGGTAAAGAGTTTTGATTTTCCTCCAGGCAGTAGGGAATCTTTAGAGGGTTACTGAAGGTCAGATTTTCCTTGCAATAGCTTTTGCAGTTACGGTTTGGAGAATGGACCTGAACTAGCCAATAGGCATAGGAGGTACAGTACTGGACAGTCACTGGATATTGAGGGGTGACTGATTAGATAGAGGGGTGAGGAAAACAAAGTCCATGCTGTCTCAGCTTTCTAATTTGGGTGCTTAGGTTTTGGGGGAGCTGAGATTAGTAGGGATCGGGACCAGTCAGTCTCACTCTTCTTCCCCAGTCTGGAGAGGTATTGGTGAACGTTAAGGAGCACTCGCGGCAGATCAACGACATCCAGTTATCCAGGGACATGACCATGTTTGTGACCGCATCCAAGGACAACACAGCCAAGGTGAGCCTGGGCAGGGCTCCGGCAGGGCTGCTCTCCCTCCTGCTGCACACCTCACCCTGCCTGACTTCCCTCAGGAAGGCTCTTTACAGATGTCCCCCCTGCCTTCTCTCTCCAGCTTTTTGACTCCACAACTCTTGAACATCAGAAGACTTTCCGGACAGAACGTCCCGTCAACTCAGCTGCCCTCTCCCCCCAACTATGACCATGTAAGAGAACCCCACCCAGCCTTCCTGCTAAAGCCTCAGAAAAGCTTCCAAGATCTAGCTGTTTGTCTAGAAGTTGGGCTACAAGCATTTTGGGGGAAGTGATGTCAGGCAGAGAGGAAATTCCCAGAGGAGTGACAAAGCTGGAAGGATTGAGTAGCCCCAGGGAAGCGGCAGGAGGCGGTGGAGGTGTCTGATCATCCCCTACCTTTGGTACCCTCCCATGGTGCTGTGTGAGATGTTAAAAATTTATATGGCAGGAGAAAAACAGAAATGGACTTGGTGCCCATTGGGCCCATCAAGAGTTTCTTCTTCCCTTCAGGTGGTCCTGGGCGGTGGTCAGGAAGCCATGGATGTAACCACAACCTCCACCAGGATTGGCAAGTTTGAGGCCAGGTAAAGAGGAAGAGAGCTCTTCCAAATTGAAATCTCATGAAGTGTACCTTTTTTTTTTTTTTTTTGAGACAGAGTCACACTCTGTCGCCCAGGCTGGAGTACAGTGGTGTGATCTCTGCTCACTGCAACCTCCGCCTCCTGGGTTCAAGCGATTCTCCTACCTCAACCTCCTGAGTAGCTGGGATTACATTCACCCACCACCACACCCAGCTAATTTTTGTATTTTTAGTAGAGACAGGGCTTCGCCATATTGACCAGGCTGGTTTTGAACTCCTGGCCTCAAGTAATCCGCCTACCTTGGCCTCCCAAAGTGCTGGGATTACAGGTGTGAGCTACTGTCCCTGGCCTTCACTGTATTTCTCTATGCCCAAATTTCCTCTACTGTATAATGGAACAATGATAATATATTTACCATAAAATTATGCAGATTAAATTATTCAGTTAATATTAAGCTCTTTAAGCACTGCCCAGCACATAGTAGGCACTCTATAAGTATTAGCTGTATATTCAGGCAGACATTTGGGTCCAGTCTTCCCCTTATAATACAGAAGTTTAAAAAGAGACAGGGTCTCTGGCCAGGCGCAGTGGCTCACACCTATAATCCCAGCATTTTGGGAGGCCTAGGCAGGCAGATCACCTGAGGTCAGGAGTTTGAGACCAGACTGGGCAACATAGTGAAACCCCATCTCTACTAAAAATACAAGAAAATTAGCCAGACGTGGTGTCCCGTGCCTGTAATCCGAGCTACTCGGGAGGTTGAGGCTGGAGAATCAAAACAAAAAAAGGATAGGATCTCACTATGTTGCACAGGCTGGCCTGGAACTCCTGGGCTCAAACGATCCTCTGGCCTCAGCCTCTCAAAGAGCTGGAATTACAGGTGTGAACCACAGCACCCAGCTCCCAACTTCCTCTTATTTTTGTTCACATTCACTTGTCATTATCTCAATTTTTCGCTTTATTATTACTATTTTTTGAGACAGGGTCTCACTCTGTTGCCCAGGCTGGAGTGCAATGGCACCATCTCTGCTCACTGCAACCTCCTGGGCTCAATCAATAGCGATCCTCCAACCTCAGCCTCTGAGTAGCTGGGATTCCAGGTGCATGCCACTGTGCCTGGCTGCTTTTTGTATTTTTTGTAGAGATGTTGATCAGGCTGGTCTCAAACTCCTGGCCTCAAGTGATCTGCCTGCCTCGGCCTCCCAAAGTGCTGGGATTACAGGCATGAGCCACCACGCCTCCAATTCTGCTTTATTTTTTGGGATATAATTTGCATTTGAGGCCAGGTGTGGTGGCTCATGCCTGTAATCCCAGCACTTTGGGATGCTAAGGAAGGCAGATCGCTTGAGGCCAGGAGTTCGAGACCGGCCTGGCCAACATAGTGAAACCATCTCTACTAAAAAGACAAAAATAAGCTGGGTGTGTTGGCACATGGCTATAATCCCAGCTACTCAGGAGACTGAAGCAGGAGAATTGCTTGAACCCGGGAGGTGGAGGTTGCAGTGAGCTGAGACTATGCCACTGTACTCCAGCTACTCCAGCCTGGGTGACAGAGTGAGACTCCATCTCAAAATAAATAAATAAATAATAATAATTTACATTTGGGGAGCGCTACCTCCAAAGTGCTTTAGAAGGAGATGGAAAGTGAATAAATTGTGTCCCTTTTCCTCCAGGTTCTTCCATTTGGCCTTTGAAGAAGAGTTTGGAAGAGTCAAGGGTCACTTTGGACCTATCAACAGTGTTGCCTTCCATCCTGATGGCAAGAGGTAGGGCCCCAGTGAAGCAGCTGAGCTAAGCCTGGGTTGGGGTCTCTGCTTCCTTCTCATGCCCTGCCCTGCAGGCCTGCCTCTCCCAGAGCAGTCACCTGACTGGTCCCTGGCTATCTTTTTCCAGCTACAGCAGCGGTGGCGAAGATGGTTACGTCCGTATCCACTACTTCGACCCACAATATTTCGAATTTGAGTTTGAGGCTTAAGAAGCTGGATCTCCGGCTGGGCACAGTGGCTCACACCTGTAATCCCAGCACTTTGGGAGGCCAAGGCAGGCGGATCACCTGAGGTCAGAATTCGAGACCAGCCTGACCAACATGGAGAAACCCTGTCTTTACTAGAAATACAAAATTAGCCAGGTGTGGTGGCAGATGCTTGTAATCCCAGCTGCTTGGGAGGCTGAGGCGGGAGAATTGCTTGAACCTGGGAGCCCGAAGTTGCCGGTGAGCCGAGGTCATGAGCCATTGTACTCCAGCCTGAGCAACAAGAGCGAAACTCCATCTCAAAAAAAAAAAAAAAAAAGAACCTGGATCTTCATCCAGGCCAGGGAAGCTTCTCCCAGAAGGTTTTGAACTCTAAGAAATAAATTAGTTTGGTAATAAATGGTTGTGGTCAGATATTTTGTGGGGTCTGTTTCATCATTTTTCCTTTTCACTGACACCCCAGCAAGCTGATGCCTATGGTGGAGACTGTTATTTAGACCTCCCTATACTTTGGACACTTCAAACGTAAGACCGTCAGTACTTTGGGCTAACCTGGGTTGCAGGCACCCTCATCCAAGGTGTAAAGATCCTAAGGGGTCTGCAGAGGTTTCAGGAACATCTCAGCTGCTGTCCAAGGAGTCAGTGCTTAGGGTGGGGACTTGGCTGAAGCAGGTGGCTGAGAGGCTTCTGTCTTCTCCCTTCCTGTCACTATTTGTCACACTCGCTCCCATGCGGCTTCTGCAGGCTCAGGTGAGCAGGTCCAGCACAGAAACAGGGCTGAGGAGGAGGAAGACAGGTCAGGATGCTGAGCAGAGGGGTAATCCCCAGGGGAGGAGGTGTGGGGCTCACCTTGCCACAGCTGCAGGCTCTGGGGCTCCACAGATGGCCAAGGCATTGAGGACACAGAGTGGGTTCCCAAGTCTTTGTTGCTTTTTTGACCCCAGACCACAGGGAGTACATCTGAGTCCTCACTTCATACGGGTATCTGCAGAAATGGAGGGAGTGAGTTTCCAGCCCCAGGTATGTCCTCTGGGAGTCTGGGTGGGCAGCCCTGGTTAGGGTGACAGCCACTCTGGAGCAATGATAACTTTTCTCCTTCTTCTTGCAAACATTATTTCCAGTCAGATCTTGTACTGGGCACTAGAGTAAAAGAGGAACAAGACAAAGTCCTACTTAAGAGTTCTATTTAAAGGGAGAAACCAATTTAGTTTTACCTCGGTGTCAGAGAAGGCTAATTAAGAATGTGATGTTTGGCCGGGCGCGGTGGCTCACGCCTGTAATCCCAGCACTTTGGGAGGCTGAGGTGGATGGATTACCTGAAGTCAGGGGTTTGAGATCAGCCTGACCAACATGGAGAAACCCCGTCTCTACTAAAAATACAAAATTAGCCGGGTGTGGTGGCATATGCCTGTAATCCCAGCTACTTGGGAGGCTGAGGCAGGAGAATCACTTGAACCTGGGGAGGTGGAGGTTGCAGTGAGCCGAGATCACGCCACTGCATTCCAGCCTGGGCAGCAAGAGTGAAAATCCATCTCAAAAAAAAAGAACTTGATGTTTGAGCTTCGTCTCAGCAGACCTAGCATACCCACTGTGCAAAGCAACAGCCAACACTTGGGGGAGAACAGCATGAGCCAAAGCAAGAAGGCGGAAAGGGCCCACTGAGAATATTGATAGATCTGGACCCAGGAGCTTTTGAAAGAAAACTGGTAACAAGGAAGACGCAGAGAGCAGTGAGGCGGCTGCCAGAGTCCAAATGGAAAGAGACCAGTGTGGATGAAGACGTGGGGAGAGCCTTCTGGCAAGGGAGGACCAAACTCGGACATTTTTAGGAGAAAGACTAAAGATGAAGGATGGGGGAGACGGAGGTAAATAGAGATGATCCAGGACCAGTGGGGTTAGTGAAATAGGATGGGATGTGGAGGAAGACTGAGCAACAGAAAATAACTAAGTCTGATCTTCACCCTGGGGAGGAGTGAACCCTTCCTCCCTCCATCTCTTAGTGTCGTAAGACAAAGCTGACATCTGGGGCTGATTAGGAGCATACGCAGCGAGCCAACCAAATAATAAAAATACCACTTCTTTTTTCTTTTTTGATGGAGTCCCGCTCTGTCGCCTGGGTTCAACCAATTCTCGTGCCTCAGGCTCCCGAGCAGCTGGGATTACAGGTGTGCACCATCACACATGGCTAACTTTTTGTATTTTTAGTAGAGATGGGGCTTCACCATGTTGGCCAGGCTGGTCTCGAACTCCTGACCTCAGGTGATCTGCCCGCCTCAGCCTCCCAAAGTGCTGGGATTACAGGTGTGAGCCACCACACCTGGCCAGGTTATGGCTACTTTTATCCCCTTCATGCTACAGACGAGACAGACTCTGACAGGTTTGCTCTGAACACCCAGCAGGAGAGTGGTGGAACAGGAATTTGAGCCCCAATGATTCCACTCGCTTTCAACCTCTGTTCTATTACTTTGAAAGAATCGACCTTGCAAAGTAATAGAGAGCCCCAGAAATTATTTTTGCAGTAACTTTCCCCTTTAATCCTTGTTTTCAAGACAGGGGTCACTTGCAATTGGCTATGGACAGAGTAGCCCCACCAGGCGGAGGTTGCAGTGAGCCGAGGTGGCGCCATTGCACTCCAGCCTGGGTAACAAGAGTGAGACTCTATCTCAAAAAAAAAAAAAAAAAAAATCTAAAGGATTGGCCTTGGCCCTATCTATCTCTGGGTTCACAGAAGTTAGGAGGAAGTATGAGATTTGGAGGTAGGGGCAGGAATGACGCTTGGTTTTCCTAAAAGACAAACTCAATTGGAAGGGAAAGATGGCTCCTAAGGAAGTAAGGTACTGATGCCGCAGATATCCAGCCCTTTCCTGTGCCTGCCCCTGACCCACCTCAACACCCCCCTCAGCTCATCTCTCCTTTTCCCTGTTGCAGAGGAAGGTGCCAAAGGGGAGGCATAGGTGCACTCAAACAGCGCCAACAGCAGCCCTTCCCCAAACTCCAGTCACAGTGGGAACCGGTGGCCCAGTTGCCACGCGCAGTCCGGGAAGAGGAGAAAGGTGGATGCCTCATGCTTGGGGCAGGCATGGGAGAAGGCCGAATGGGCACAGCGCAGCTGGAAGGGGTGGCCGGCCTGGGGGGCGGGGGGAAGAGCATGGGCACGAGGAAGCAAGGTTTCTGGATGGAGGGTAAGGCTGGGGTTGGGTGGTCCACTTACCTGGATCCACTCCCGCTCCACTAGCCCCTGGTCCTGCTCAAGCGGTCCAGGATAGTTGGGCCAGGATGAGTTGGGCCAGTGAAGTCACAAGCAGAGTGCTGTCTGTGCCTTCAGCCCCATGTACCAGAATGCAGGCCCCTTCCCTGTGGGCCCAGGGCTCATCAGGTGACCTCCCAGGGTCACCAGGACAGGAATAGAATGGACCCAGTTCTAGGCTATTTTTGCTTACTGAACCAGTTTTGCGTCCAGGGGTTGAAAGCCCTGCCCATCCTGCCCTAGTCTCTGTGTCAAGGGGGCTCCATGCCTGGGGCTGCCAGGCAGGTGATGCTAGTGCCTCCTTTACATGTGATAGCCAGCAGCAGGTGTCCAGCTGACTCAGCCAGTGGTCCATGCTCTGCTCCAAATCCCCACAGGCCTCCACCAGGTGCATGAAGCTGCCCTGCAGGGGCTGCCCTCTGGGCAGTGGGAGTCTGGTCATCTTCCCCAGCCCAAGCCCTTGGCAAATACAGCCTGGGAGCAAGTAGTCAGACCAATGAGGGAGACACAGAACCCTGTAAAGAGCCCATCTGGCTGGGCACAGTGGCTCATACCTGTAATCCCAGCACTTTGGGAGGCCGAGGCAGGTGGATCACTTGAGGCCAGGAATTTGAGACCAGCCTGGCCAGCATGGCGATACCCTGTCTCTACTAAAAATATAAAAATTAGCCGGGCACAGTGGCAGGCACCTGTAATCTCAGCTACTTGGGGGCTGAGGCAGGAGAATTACTTGAACCTGGGAGGTGGAGGTTGCAGTGAGCCGAGATGTGCCACTGTACTTCAACCTGGGTGACAGAGCGAGACTCCACCTAAAAAAAAAAAAAAGCCTTGCTGGAAGCCCCGGGGGGGGCGGCCGGGGGGGGGGGGGGGGGGGGGGGGGGGCGGGGCGGGGGGGGGGGGGGGGGCGAAAAAAAAAAAAAAAAAAAAAAAAAAAAAAGCCCATCTGATAAAAGGGACACAGAGCCCCTTGGGGAGCCCAGTCTCACAGCACACACAACCTACGGAGGAGCTCCTAATCTTTGAGACAGGGTCTCATTCTGTGGATGAAATGGTTTCTTAGCTTTGAGGATTCCTCAGTCTGATGGAAGAGACTCAAGACCCTTTGAGAAAGCACCTGGGGGAGGGGTCGCATAGCCCTCTGGGGGAAACACAGAATGCCCCGGGAAACCACCAATTTGATGGGGAGTATCACAGTGCCCTTGAAATACCCGAGTCTCATGGGAGAAACAGAGTGTTCCCCAGGGACCCCAAGTCTGATGAGAGAAACACAGTCCTCTTGGAATTCTGCATCTGCTCTTACCTCCCAGAAACTGCTCTGCTCAAGGTCACCAGTGACCTCCCACCAGAAAATCTAACAGAGACTTTTCAGCCCTGTTTATCCTTTTTTTTTTTTGAGACGGAGTCTTGCTCTGTCACCAGGCTGGAGTGCAGTGGCGCAATCTCGGCTCACTGCAACCTCCGCCTCCTGGGTTCAAGCAATTCTTCCGCCTCAGCCTCCCGAGTAGCTGGGACCACAGGCGCGTGCCACCACGCCCGGCTAATTTTTTTGTATTTTTAGTAGAGACGGGGTTTCACCATGTTGGCCAGGATGGTCTCGATCTCTTGACCTCATGATCCACCCGCCTCGGCCTCCCAAAGTGCTGGGATTACAGGCGTGAGCCACCGTGTCCTGGCCAGCCCTGTTTAAAAGCCTTTAGTGGAGCTGGGTACGGTGGCTCACAGCTGTAATCCCAGCACTTTGGGAGGCTGAGGCGGGAGGATCACCTGAGGTTGGGAGTTCGAGACCAGCCTGACCAACATAGGGAAACCCCGTCTCTACTAAAAATACAAAAATTAACCGGGCACGGTGGCACATGCCTGTAATCCCAGCTACTAGGGAGGCTGAGGCAGAAGAATCGCTTGAACCCGCCCCTCAAGGCAGAGGTTGCAGTGAGCTGAGATGGCACCATTGCACTCCAGCCTGGGTAACAAGAGTGAGACTCTATCTCAAAAAAAAAAAAACGAAACCTTCAATGGCTCCCCCGCCACCTTGAGGATAAAGTCTAAGCTCATAACCACGGCATTCCAGACCTCTGTTCTTCCCCGTGATCCCCATAGCCTCATTTGTCCTCCCACTTCATACTCGACACTCCCACCATACTGAAGGACATTAGTCGCCTCCATCCATGGTTTCACTTTCTGAGGTTTGAGTCACCCATGGTCAACTGTGGCCTAAAAATATTACATGGAAAATTCCAGAAATAATTCATAAATTTTAAATTGTAAGCCCTTCTGAATGTCGTGATGAAATCTTGAGTTACCCTGCTCTGTCCCGCTGGGTGGGAATCCTCCCTCTGTCGAGCATATCCATGCTGCACACACTCGCTGCCCGTTAGTCACTTAGTAGCTGTCTTGGTTATCAGAGCGACCGTGGCAGTATTGTAGTGGGCTTGCGTTCAAGGTCAATAGGAGCCTATGGCTGCATTACAAGGCTGATGTCACTCACCACATCTCATCACGTAGGCATTTAATGCATCTCACCTCATCACAAGAAGGATGAGTAAAGTAAGATACCTTGAGAAAGAGACCACATTTATAACTATTTTTCTTTTTAAACAAGGTCTCATTCTGTCAGCCAGCCTGGAGTGCACTGGTGTGATCACAGCTCACTGCAGCCTCTACCTCCCAGGGCTCAGGTGATCTCCCACCTCAGCCTCTTGAATAGCTGGGCCTACAGGTGCACACCACTATGCCCGGCTAATTTTGAGACAGGGTCTTGCTCTCACCCAGGCTGGAGTGCAGTGGCATCATCACAGCTCACTGCAACCTCCGCCTCCTGGGTTCAAACCATCCACCTAGACCTCTTGAGTAGCTGGGACTACAGGTGTGCACCACCATGCACAGCTAATTTTTGTATTTTTTAGAGACTGTTTCCCCCAAACAGGACAATGACCAGGCTATCTCTGCACCTGGACACCTGCAATTCCCTCCACATGCAGGGTCTGTCTTCCTTCTTCTGGCTCACTCCTCCTACACTTTTCAGTCTCAGCTAAAACATCCTACTCTCAGGGAAACCTCTGGTTACCTGAAGTCGCCTTAGTAAGAGAAGGGCACCTCCTGGGTGCTGCTGCTCATCTCAGGGGATCCCGACTGACGGTTCTCTGCTGGTCTCGGTCATGTCTGGGCTGGCCACCATGGTAGCCCCTGTGCTCAGTGCTGGGTAAATGAATGAATACACAGAGTTGTGTATTTTTGATAGGGAAGCAGTCTACTCTCCTCAAAGCACAGAACTCTCTCAGGACTTCTTGGCATTGCCATCACCTGGAGACAGAGGAACCAGATTATATCTGTGCAGGAGCAGAACTCAGGGAGGGGTGCATGTGTGCAGGCAGAGGCTGTCCCAGGAAGACAAATTTCAGTTTAATGTAAAGAGGTGCTTTTTCTTCCCAGGCAAAGTTGGGGTGCCTAGAGAGTAAGAGCTCTCTCCGTGGTGGTGTGCAAGTGGGGAGGCCCACGTGGAGGGATGACACCAGGAAAGGCTTAAGTCTTCAAGGTTCCTGGCGGACCCCCTCACCCCAACACACACTCACACATGTACATTCACAGAGCCCTGCAGGAGAGGGCCTGGGAGAGGATGGGAGGCCCCTTACCTCTCCAGGGGGCCGGTGCAACCGTTTCCAGCAGGGTAAGCGGCCTTGGCCTAAGTGCCTCCGCCAGTCACGCAGGCCTGTTTTGAGGCCTGGGCTGAGCGCGTGTCCACGATGAAGCCCCGCGAACTAGGGCAAGCCCCTACTAGCACAGCTCGCAGCAGCTCCTGGTCCTCCTCGCTGGGCCGCTTCTGGGGACCGGTGAGCGGCTGGTTGGAGCGTAGAAGAACCTGTGGATCAGATTCAGCTCTGGAAGTGGCCCCCCCCATGCCTCAGGGGGTCCCCTAGGCCTGGTCTGCACACCGACAGGCTGAAGCCCAGCAACCAGGCCGGAACTCACAAGGCTTCAGACCAGTCTGGGGATGTTGTGGCCAGAGTGGACTGGGACCCTATGAATAGACCGTGGGCGGGTCCTGGAATGACAAAGAAGGCACTAAGCTTCGCGCGGGGCCCAGAACCGCCAGGGGCGGGGCCAAAGAAAGGTGATACCCCTCCCTCCGAAAAGGCGGGAGAGGGGCGGGGCCAGAATGGGCCAGGAGTCGAGACCGCGGCCATGCAGCGAATTGGTCTGGCCAAAAAGAAAAGGCACAGAAAAAGACTAGCCGCCCAGGGGCGGAGCGTGGGGGAGCGCACGCTCAAGGTTCCGCTGGGAGCGTGGTGGTAGCTGAGCACCAGGAAGCGGCCTCCCTGGCGGAAGCGGGCGCTGTGCGCCAGGTCATCATCGTCCACCAAGCGTGGGACAATCACGGCACGGGGTAACTGGGGCAGAAGCTGAAGTCCTCGTTCACCTTGCTCATCCGTCACGCGTTGGTCTGCGGCGCAGGGAGGAGAGAGGCCAGGTCTAGGGCACCCAGGGAGTGCCCTGTCCCTGCGCCTCTTCCGGGCCCAGCTTCCACCTCCCCGGGCCTCCACCACCGCGCCCACCTCAAGAGCTACTCGCTTGTAGTAGCGTTCGGGCGAGAGAAAGTGCCAGGAGTCGTCCAATCTCAGGCCCTTTGGGATGGTAGAAGAACGGGCAGGAGGTGATGGCCAATTCCACGGAAGACAGCGCCTGGAGAAGGAAGTCAGGGGCTCTGGGGAGGGTCGGAATCGTCTCGCCCGCGCCCTTTCCAGCCTCTCAGCCCTGTAGCTTCAGCTTCGGCCTCTGCACGTACCCCGGACCATCCTGCAGCCCCCTGCCATTTAGCTGCGGCTGCGGAGCCTCTTTGAACAGTAGCGCCTTTTTATTCCCCCTCCACGCGAGACAGGGATAGTTTCAAGGGCTCGGGCGCGCCCTCGGCACACCTCGATGGAGCGGGCGATGTCCAACGTCGCTTCCCCGCCCTCTATTTCCAGCCGCAGCTCCCGCAGGTCCTTATGGCGCAGGGTGATGGTGCCGGAGTCACCCGAAACCCTGGGAGGGGACGGGCCCAGGCTTAGTGTCCCTCGCTAAGGGGAGGATGGTGCCCTCTTGCATAACGCAGGGTGATGGTGCCCTACTGCGTAAAGCCCAATCCGGGAAACGGGTAGCCCCTCTCTTGGGACAACGAAACTTGTTGGCCCTCTCTGGGACTCGTTGTCCCCCTCCCAGGAGAGGGACAACGAGTTTCTAGGATTGGGCGTTACGCTGGAGGGCGCCAGTTCCGACTGCGCTGGCAGTTTCCCCTACCTCGGCTCCCCAACTCCGGGGACGCCCCCGCCACGTCTCACTGCTTCTTGATGCTACGCAACAGCAGCCACAGGTCCCGAGACGACGCCCCCCCGCTTCCGCGACCGCAGCAGGTGGTGGCCAGTGACACACAGCGTCAGCTCGAAGAACTCCATTCTGCCAGTGAGAGACCCGGGGCCCAGCAGAAGGCCTGACTCTGGGAGCCTCCGGAGGGGGCAGGCTAGGGCTTCGAAAGGGACTGGAACTGCCTGGAAGGCTGCTGTCGACGTCGCCGGCTGGACAGCTGTTAAGGAGGCCTTCAGAGAAAGGGATCACAGTTTCACAGGAATTTTCCCTCATATGGCCAGTATCTCTTAGCGAGGTCTCTGGCCAGAGACTGTAATAAACAAATCTCCATTTCACCATCTGTGAAATAGGGAGAATAATCTTGCCTAAGGTCCTTAACCCTGTGCCTGGGTTGCAGGAGACACTCAATATTTTTGTTTGTTTGTTTTTTTAAGCCCTGAGATGCTAGCACTACTGCTGACTTTAAAAAGAAAGAAAGGCCAGTTGCAGTGGCACCCACCTGTAATCTCAGCACTTTCGGAGGTCAGGAGTTTGAGACCAGCCTGGCTAACATTGTGAAACCCCGTTTCTACTAAAAATACACAAAATTGGCAGGGCACGGTGGCTCACACCTGTAATCCCAGCACTTTGGGAGGCCGAGGTGGGCTGATCACGAGGTTAGGAGATCAAGACTATCCTGGCCAATACAGTGAAATCCCATCTCTACTAAAAAGACAAAAATTAGCTGGGCATGATGGCAGGCGCCTGTAATCCCAGCTATTTAGGAGGCTGAGGCAAGAAAATTGCTTGAACCTGGCAGGCAGATGTTGCAGTGAGCCAACATTGCGCCATTGCACTCCAGCATGGACGAAAGAGCGAAACTCCATCCCAAAAATAAAAGAAAGAAAGAAAAATAACCATCTCTTCCCCTGTACCCTGGTGGAAGGGCCGGAAAGTGGGTGTAAAACTGGGAACTGCCTACTTCCTTCCATACATAAGAAACTTGGGTTGGGGAAATCCTTTGGTCCACCTTAAATACAAGCAGCTGTGTAGCTGATGCCCCTTCCCCCACCTCACTGCTGGAAGTCCCTGCCTGAGGGTGCCCTCTGTGCATCCCCTCTTCGGGCTGAGTCCTGACCTCCAGAACCCCATCTGCTATCACTCCATCATTTTAGTAAGTGTGTATTGCCTATACAGTGAGCTGAGCCCTGTGTTTGGTGCTGGGACCCACGGATGACTGAGAAAGTTTCTGTTCAGGGTTTTCAGTCTAGCAAGAGAAACAATTAAGCTGATAAAATTGCAGGAAGAAAGCTGAGCCAATTTACCACAGGACCCATCTATTCATTCACCCACCTTCTTTTTATTTTTTAAATATCTTTGTGGAGATGGAGTCTCCCTGCTTTTCCCAGGCTGGTCTTCAACTCCAAGCCTCAAGCAATCCTCCTACCTCATGGCCTTGCAAAGTGCTGGGATTACAAGCATGAGCCACCATGCCCAGCCTCATTTATGTATGTATGTATGTATGTATGAATGTATTTATTTTTATTAAGAATAAAGGAATAGGGCTGGGTGCGGTGGCTCACGCCTGTGATCCCAGCACTTTGGGAGGCTGAGGTGAGTGGATAGCTTGAGGCCAGAAGTTCAAGACCAGCTTGGCCAACATGGTGAAACCCAGTCTCTACTAACAATAAAAAAATTAGCCAGGCATGGTGGTGTGTGCTTGTAGTCCCAGCTACTCACACACACACACACACACACACACACACACACAAAATTGCCAAGCGAGGTGGCTCATGCCTGTAATCCCAACACTTTCTGGTCGAGGCAGACAGATCACTTGAGGTTAGGAGGAATTCGTGACCAGCCTGGCCAACATGGAAAACCCCGTCTCTACTAAAAATACAAAAATTAGCCACGCATGGTGACTTGCACCTGTAGTCCCAGCTACTTGGGAGGCTGAGGCAGGATAATCACTTGAACCTGGGAGGCAGAGGTTGCAGTAAGCTGAGATCCACCACTGTACTCCAGCTTGGGTGACAGCGAGATTCGTCTCAAAAAAAAAAGAATAAAGGAATATAGAGGGGAGTGGTGGCTCATGGCCGTAATCCCAGCACTTTGGGAGACCAAGGCAGGAGGATCGCTTGAGCCCAGGAGTTTGAGACCAGCCTGGGCAACATGGTAAAACCCCAACTCTACCAGAAACACAAAAAATTAGCCAGGCGTGGTGCATGCCTGTGGTCCCAGCTACTAGGGAGGCTGAGGTGGGAGGATCACTTGAGCCTGGGAGTTGGGAGGTTGCAGTGAGCTGAGATTTCGCTGCTGCACTGCAGGCTGGAAGACAGTGAAACCTGTCTCATCAAAAAAAAAAAAAAAAAAAAAAAAGACTAAAGGTACTTCATAGGCAGAGAAGCTTTTTTTTTGTTTTTGAGACAGGGTCTGCCTCTGTCACCCAGGCTGGAGTGCAGTGCTACGATCAGGGCTCACTGCAGCAGCTTTGCCCTTCTGGGTTTAAGCAATCCTCCCATCTCAGCCTCTCAAGTAGTAGTTGGGCACAGGCATGTGCCACCATGCCCTGCTAATTTTTTTTTTTCTTTCTCATCCTCTGACTTCCAATCCTGCTAATTAAAAAAAAAAAAAAAAAAATGGGCTGGGTGCGGTGGCTCATGCCTGTAATCCCAATACTTTGGGAGGCTGAGGCGGGTGGATCACAAGGTCAGGAGATCGAGACCATCCTGGCTAATGCCATGAAACCCCACCTCTAAAAAAAAAAAAAAAATGTTGCCCAGGCTGGTGTCAAACTCCTGGGCTCAAATGATCCTCCTACCCCCACCTCCCAAAGTGCTGAGATTACAGGCATGAGCCCTGGTCATATTTTTTCATTTTATTTTTATTTATTTTATTCTAGCAGCTCTTTTATTAAGAGTGTATATATTTTCATTTCTTTTTGTTTTTTGAGATGGAGTTTCTCTCTTGTCGTCCAGGCTGGAGTGCAATGGTATGATCTCGGCTCACAGCAACTTCGATCTCCCAGGTTCAAGTGATTCTTCTGCCTCAGCCTTCCGAGTAGCTGGGATTACAGCCATGCGCCACCATGCCCATGCCCGGCTAATTTTTTGTATTTTTAGTAGAGACAGAGTTTTTCTATGTTGGTCACACTGGTCTCAAACTCCCCCCCCCTCAGGTGATCCACCCACCTTGGCCTGCCAAAGTACTGGGACTACAGGCATGAGCCACCATGCCTGGCCTATTTTCATTTCTTTTTCCTTTTCTTTTTTCTTTTTTAAGAGACAGGGTTTCACCATTGGCCAGGCTGAGTCTTGAACTCCTGACCTCGTGATCTACCCGCCTCAGGCTTCCAAAGTGCTGGGATTATAGGTGTGAGCCACCGTACCTGGCCCTATTTTCATTTCTTTTTTTTTTTGAGACAGAGTCTTACGCTGTCACCAGGCGCCAGGCTTGAGTGCAGTTGCACGATCTTGGCTCACTGCAACCTCCGCCTCCCAGGTTCAAGCAATTCTCCTGCCTCAGCCTCCCCGGTAGCTGGAACTACAGGCATGTGCCACCACGCCCAGCTAATTTTTTGTATTTTTAGTAGAGATGGGGTTTCACCATGTTGGCCTGGATGGTCTTGATCTCTTGACCTCGTGATCTACCCGCTTCAGCTTCCCAAAGTGTTGGAATTACAGGCGTGAGCCACCTCACCCGGCCTCCTATTTTCATTTCTTAAACATTGATGTCTACACTGTTGTGGGTGCTGATTACTAAGAATAAGACCAACTGCTACCTTTAAAGGGCCTTCTGGTCCACTCTGTCTCAGACTTTTGCATGTGAGTTTTACACACACACATACAAGCCTTCTTTCAAATTATATATATAAACAAAAGTAAAACCATAGAATAAACATTAAATTGGAACTAATCTGTGAAAGAAATCAGACATGAAAGAATACATATTTGCTTGAGCCCAGGAGTTTGAGACTAGCATGAGTGACACAGGAAGACCTTGCTTCTGTTAAAAATAAAATTATCTCATGAGACTACCACAAGAAAAAGAAAAAAATTAAATTAAATTAAATTTAAAAAAATTACCTCGGTGTGGAGTCTTGCCTGTGTAAGTCCCAGCTACTGAGGAGGTCAAGCAAACGAATCCCTAAATCCAAGAATTCGAGGTTGCAGTGAGCCATAATCCTACCACTGCACTCCAGACTCTAGCCTGGTAACAAAGCAAGACCCTGTCTCAAAAAAAACAGAAAAAAAAAAAAAAAAAGTAGAAATTGTAAAATTCCAGACCAGAAGCAGCAGCTGGGATGGGAATTTGGTAGAAATGCAGATTACCAGGCTCCGCCCCATACATACTGAATCAGAAACTCTGGCGGTGGGGCCTAGCAATGTCAGCAAGCTTTCTAGGTGATTCCGATGCATGCTGAAGATTGTGAACTACTGGTGCTGTTACCCTTGGGAGAGTAGTAGCAGGCCAGGAGCACACGGGAGGCTAACAGCCCTTCCTGGGTGCTGGAAATACTCTGTTGCTTGATCTGGGTGCTGGTTACATGGATGCGTTCAGTTTGGGAGAATTCATTGAACCATGCATTTATTTATTTACTTGTTTTTTGAGATGGAGTTTCGCTGTTTTTGTCCAGGCTGGAAATGGTGTGATCTCGGCTCACTGCAACCTGCATCTCCTAGGTTCAAGTGATTCTCTGGTCTCAGCCTCCTGAGTAGCTGGAATTACATGCGCACACCACCACAGCCGGCTAATTTTGTATTTTTAGTGGAGATGGGGTTTTACCATGTTGGCCAGGCTGGTGTCAAACTCCTGACCTCAGGTGATCTGCCTGCCT
This sequence comes from Ateles fusciceps, assembly GCA_036589455.1. Taxonomy (NCBI): domain Eukaryota; kingdom Metazoa; phylum Chordata; class Mammalia; order Primates; family Atelidae; genus Ateles; species Ateles fusciceps. The sequence continues at coordinate 3,957,867 of JAZHEH010000733.1, forward strand.
TGGCTTCACAAAGTGTTGGGGTTACAGGCGTGAGCCGCCACACTCTCATGCATTTATGATATATACAATTTTTCTGTGTGTACGTTATGTTTCAAAACAAAGTTTAAAAAAGCGAACTGCTCTGGTTGAAGCCCTGGGAGGGGCAGGGAGAGGGAGGGCAAGGACCTGATCCACAACTCTGCCCTTCCCCTGCAGGCAGCCCTTGAGGAATTTCCAAGGGAATCTATGGCTCCTTAGAGTATTAGCCTGAAATCCTTGATCTGTCCCAACAGAGCTCTGAGAAGATCAGTGACTTGCCCAAGGTTCCGCAGAGCCAGCACTAGAACCCAGGTCTCCTGACTCCCAGGCCAGGGCCCTGGAGGCTAGTCCTTTGCCAAAGGGTTAGTGTCATGAGAAAGGACAAGGGGTGGCTAGGCAGCCTCCTCCCGGATCTCAGCACCCTTAACTTGGGTCTTGGGAAGAGGGCCAAGAGTCTGGTGTGAATGATGCTTTTCTCATCCTGGAGCAACTTCCTCAACTTCCTTTCTGGGAACTGGGTGTCTCCTTCTGGGCAAAGACAATAAAATTCATCCAAAAGGCCAGAGGAGCAGCGTTCCTCTGGCCCCACCCGGATGGGCATCACGTGGCTCCCAAGTTAGCAGTCCAGGAAAATTCCAGCCCTCGCACACTTGGCCTCACACACAGCCATCTGCTCACTCACCCTGGCACACTCAGCCCCCCAACCCACCTTGAACATTGACCATCACATACTCCTTGGCACACTCTTTTCACCCTCAGTTTCTACCACCTCTCCCTGGGCAATATTGTCAGCCCTTCCCTCATCCCAGAGCTGCAGCTCTGTCCTGTCACTCACCTCAAACCTGCCATGTCCCTGGGGCAACTGAAATTCCAGGCGGTGGGCGAAGAGGACGAGGAGGATGAGGAGGGGGAGAGCCTGGACTCTGTGAAGGCACTCACAGTCAAGCTTCAGCTGCAGACTCGGCGGCCCTCATATCTGGAGTGGACAGCCCAGGTCCAGAGCCAGGCCTGGCGCAGGGCCCAAGCCAAACCTGGACCAGGGGGACCTGGGGCCATTGGTGGCTTCGACTCAATGGACTCCGCCCTTGAGTGGCTCCGAAGAGAGTTGGTGAGTCTGGTTGGGCGGGTAGCTTTGCAGAGGGCCTTCGGGCTGGTCCTCCCTAGGGCCCAAGACCACAGGCATGGGGAAGGGATGAGAATGGACCCCGCCTCCAGCACCTGCCCACTCAGGTGTCCTGGGCTGAGGAGCCAGGAATGGACTTGTCCAGTGCTGTATTCAGGGAGCCTTGCTGAAGGATTCCATCCAATCTACTGACCTTGTGCTCCTGTGGCTTAGGGGACAGAGCCCTGCCATTGGGGAGTGTGGAGCACCATGATAGATAGGGAAAGACACGGCCTCCCCTACTCTGGGACTTGCTATGCCCCAGAAATACAGTGAAGTACAAAAGGAGGCCCTGGCAATGCCGCAGGCAGATTCTGAAGACGAATTTGAATAGGTGGCTCCCAACCCAACATGTGCAAATAGAAAGATAACCAGGCTCCAACGCAGAGATTCTGCTTAGTTGATCTGGGATGGGTCCCAGGCGGCTGGATTTGCTTAATAATGGCTCCTTAGCCCGGTTTGAGAACCACCAGGTGGAGCAAGATTGGGAGATGGGGAGGGATCAAGCTGAGGTGAGAGGGGGCCGGGGAGGACACAGCCGGTGCAAAGGCCCAGCGTTGCCAGGAAGGGTGGAACGGCGCGCGGCCGAGGTTCGGTCCGTCAGGCTCACGCCCCCTCTCGGCCGCAGCGGGAGATGCAGGCGCAGGACCGGCAGCTGGCAGGGCAGCTGCTGCGGCTGCGGGCCCAGCTGCACCGGCTGAAGATGGACCAGGCCTGTCACCTCCATCAGGAGCTGCTGGATGAGGCCGAGCTGGAGCTAGAGCTGGAGCCCGGGGACGGCCCGGCCCTGGCCCCACTGCTGCGGCACCTGGGCCTCACGCGCATGAACATCAGCGCCCGGCGCTTCACCCTCTGCTGAGGAACACCTGCGGGCCGCCCCCTCCCCCCGCCGCCCCGCCCCCTCTCCCACTGCCGCTTCCCCTGCCTGAGAAGAGGGAAGGGAGGGGTGCCCCAGAGGCATCGGCTCCTGGCGGGAGAGCAGAAACATTCAGGCTTCTGAGAGCTGAATTCCAAGAGTGCAAAACCCTAGCATCCTGTTTCCTCTGCTGCCAGCTGGGAGGGGGAGGAGGAGGAGCTCACACCCACAAACTCCTCAATAAACGCCCTGTCCGCTTCCCGTCAAGGTCTCTTGCAGTCGTTTATTCAGGCCCAGGGCCGCTGTCTGAACGTGGCCTGTCGCTGGGACCACCCTAGTCCACTGCAGGCCCATGGGACGTGACTTAGGTAAATTGGGATGCTGAAGAATGCAGAATCTGGGAGACGTGGATTCAAAGGCGGCTCCCTCGTTTCTTTTTTTGTTATTCTCCTTTTTGTGTGTGCAGTGGTGGGATCTCTGCTCACTGCCACCTCCATCTCCCAGGTTCAATCGATTATCCTGCCTCATCCTCCCGAGTAGTTGGAATTATAAGCGGTCGCCACCATACCTGGCTAAGTTTTTATATTTCTTTTTTTTTTTTTTTTTTTTGAGATGGAGTTTTGCTCTTGTTGCCCAGGCTGGAGTGCAATGGCGCAATCTGGGCTCACTGCAACCTCCGTCTCTTGGGTTCAAGCGATTCTCCTGCCTCAGCCTCCCAAGTAGCTGGGATTACAGGCATGTGCCACCACACCTGGCTAATTTTGTATTTTTAGTAGAGATGAGGTTTCACCGTGTTGGCCAGGCTGGTCTTGAACTCCTGACCTCAAGTGATCCACCCGCCTGGCCTCCCACAGTGTGAGAATTACAGGCCTGAGCCACTGTTTATTTCTATTAGACCCTGAGGAACCTCCTTAACCCCTGAGTCTGTTTCCTCACCTCCACAATGGCGATGCTGATTCTCACTCCACAGGTGGCGGATGTACCTTAAGGGAAATAGTGCACAGCAAGCCCTCAGTGACTGTGAGCTATTACACACCCAGCGCTGCAGTGTTTCTACTCTGTGCTGAGACTCGGAGACGGACCATGAAGTGTTCAGACTTACATTGCAAGGGAGGCTGGGCCCTGCACCAGCCCTGGAGCTCCAACTCCGGGCTCGGTGTCACTCTGTAGGTTTTTTACTTTGTCTCTCTCAGCCTTTGTTTCTGTGTTACCCTCTTTGACTTTCCAACTCAGGCTTCCTCTTCCCCTAACCCATTTCCTGCCCCCCCGGCCTGCAGCTGAGGTGCGCACAGTACCACAGCCTCGCTTCCACCTCACAAACCCCAACAATGCTCTGTGGGTTCCCCCCCTCCCCCCACCAGCTCACTCAGGCAGTGACGCATTTGCACTTTCCTCCTGGTGGGGTCAAGGCCCAGTTCTTGGACCTGATGAGGCCACCTGGAGTTCCTCATATCACTGGTGACCTGGCCCTCAGCTAATGATGGGCACCCCCCTCAGCCTAGTCCCAGGAGAAACGGAAATTCTTTGCCTGCCTGCTGCTTGTGACAATCTTCTTGGTGCCTGCTTATAACAGAAAGTCCTGACAGTCTGTGGCCTGCACCTGGGGGCCTGAGCAGGCCTGTTTGTGCTGTCTTCCACCTGTTGCAGGAGATGGTGCCATGCCATCCACCTCTGCCAGGGGCTGTGGCCTTGCCTCTACCTGCATTCGAGTGTTGCCCTATGCTCGGACCATGATTAGTGGGTATTGTCCTGGCCTCTGACTACAGCAGGGGCCTCTTGGAGACATGAGGTTGTCCTGTCTGCTTCCTGAAACAGGAGCCAACATTTCTGTCTGTGAGAGGAAATTCTTCCAGCATTCTGCCTACCACTCACCTACCCTTGACTATAATAAAGCTACTGTCCTGTGCCTGGGATGACATGGGAATTGTTCTCTCCGCCTGACCTGACTGTGACATGCATGCTCTGCTGGCCAGCTCTTTAACAGGGATATTGTCCTCTCCTCTGACTCTGGACGATGCTACCTTTGCTGCCAGACAGAAAGAAAAGGGTCACTCAGCTGCAGCGGTGGTGCTGCGGGGCTGCTCGCCTCTCACCATCAGCTGAGTGCGAGTCTGCTTGCCCCTGCTCACTGGGGCCAAAGGCTGCCCTTGAATCTCTTGCCCAGATGCACCCTGGAGGGCAGAGGGATGGTCTATCAGACATCCTCCCCTCGACTTTAATCTCCCAGTGTCACCCTCAGGGGTAGTAGGGCCTGGCCTGGAGATGTAGGGGACCCCCAGGGGCTGACAGGCGGGGGGTCTATGGTGGCAGGAAGCTTGGGGTGCTAGAGGCTTGTGGTTGGGCTGCTGGGGCCCGGTTGGCTGCGGAGCCCTCGGGAGGAGGCAGGAAGTCAGGGTGGGACGTGGGCGCGGGGGAGACAGGAGGTGGCTACGACGGCAAGGGGAGCTGAGACTGTCCAGGCAGCCAGGTTAGGCCAGGAGGACCATGTGAATGGGGCCAGAGGGCTCCTGGGCTGGGCAGGTAAGGAGTTCTGGGAGCGGGGCACAGGCGTGGGGGGGGTGGGAGGCCTGATAGCAGGTGGCTGTGGCTTTATGGGGTGGGGGGGGCGCCAGGCTCCCTGGGGACGCTGCGGCCCTTTGTGGGCTGGGGAGAGAAGATCCTGACTGGAGGTCAGGTGGGAGGCAGGCAGTGCAACTGGGTCGCCTCTTCCTGCGAAGCTGGTGGGGCTTGACTCTGCCATGCTGTCCGCCAGCAGCCTCTGCCTCACTGGGAGCGTGTTTCCTGGAGACCGGGCACATGGACAGTCAGGTGTTAAAAAACCAGAAACCACCAAGTCCAGTGCCTCATGCCACGAGGATGAGGCTTCTGAGGCCCAGAGAGAACAAGGCACTCACTGCCCATGGTTTCTCAGCAAGGCAGTGGCAGGGCTAGGCCCCAGAAGAGACTGACAGCTGAGGCTGTGACCACCCCGCCTGGAGCAGGGTGATGGACAGGCTGGACTCGGAGGACTCAGGAAGCCTTCTGGTTTCTGGGGCAGACCCCAATGACAAGAATCTCCAGAGACAAAGAGAGACAGAGAGAAAGAGAGAGAGAGAATCACCCAGGGAATCCAGATGGACATGCAAGGAGTGATGGGAGTGGACAGATAAGTGCGGGGGTGTCCATCATCTGGGATGGAGCTCCAGGGCGGATGGACATATCTGATCTGAGTCTGGGAAGTTGGAAGTGAAAGAGAATGACGGGAGAAGGGAAGAGGAAGTACTATTTTTATCCCAGTCGGGGGTGCAGTTGACCCTGGGTGAAAAAGCTCTGAACTCCCATCTGGAAAGTCGCCATTCCTGCCTCTGCCAAGCGTCACAGCAGGATGTCCTCCCCCTCGCTCCTGGCTCCCTCCTGCTTCAGCCCTGTGATGCGAGGATGCGTAGGGCCTGTTGGTGTTGCTGATTCTTGCTTCAAACCCCAGGGAGGTGGAGAGAGACTGGGGAGGCATAGTTGCTACCTGCCCACTCCCTTACTTTTTAACTCTGAGCCTTAATTTCTGGGGGGAATCCCCAGACTTCCAGGTTCCCACTGCTTCTTTGGAGTTTTTCTTGACACACACTTTCCGCCTAGTCAGCAGGTCCTAGCCTTTCTCCAGCTCTGAGGCTTGCAGCCTCTTGTGGGGGCTGGGGAACATGGTGGCTCTCCCCGTACTTCAGCGAGGGTCATTCGCCCCCAGACAGGCATGAGCAGGTCCCTCCACCCAGCGCTGTGCTGACAGATCAATAGGACAGGGTCCCTGGCTCCTGGGACCCAGGAATAGAGGCTCTTCTCAGAGAGAAAGGGCCAAGTGGACAAGGGCCGAGAACAGGCCCAGGGTTGGTTCAGAGGAGGGGGAGAAGGCATCTCTAAAGATCTGGAAAGCTTTCTGCAAGAGTTAAAACAGTTCTGAGAAGGAGAAAGACCCATTTTCTAGAGTGCCTAGGACATGAAGCCAAGGACACTGTCCCTGGATTCTGTTCCTTGGGTACCATGAGGGCAGATACCTCAGAGCAAGACCAAAGGCAAAAGAGCCCATAGGTGTGGTGTGGGGCAGAGAACATGCATTTCAGGGACAGGCCGACCCAGGTACAATTCTGTACTATCATTTCCTTGAGCAAGTGGCTTCATCTCTCTCTAAACTTCAGTTTACTTACCTGTAAAGAGGCAATAATCAAGCTGGGCGCGGTGGCTCACGTCTGTAATCCCAGCAGTTTGAAAGGCTGAGGCAGGTGGATCACTTGAGTCCAGGAGCTCGAGATCAGCCTGGCCAACATAGTGAAACCCTGTCTCTACTAAAAATGCACAATTAGCTGGGCGTGGTGGCAGGCGCCTGTAATCCCAGCTACTCTGGGAGCTGAGGCAGGAGAATCTCTTGAACCTGGGAGGTGGAGGTTGTAGTGAGCTGAGATAAAGATTGTGCCATTGCACACCAGCCTAGGCAACAGAGTGAAACTTCATCTCAAAAAGAAAAAAAAATAAAGAGGCAATAATCAATTTCTCCCTTACAGAGTGCTTGTACGGAATCAAAGAGAAAATGACCATGATATGCCCTAGGTAGTACCTGACACCTAGTATATGTTTAAGGGAGGTGCGGCACTCCCTCCCCCTGCAAATGATGTGCCAAAGGGAGAGCTGTCCACACCCAAATTCCGCCCACTCAGCACCTTGGCGGGCTGGTGAGCCACCCATTCCCTCACACTTGCAGTGTCGCTTTGCAAATGAGCCTGTTTCCTGTATGTCATGCAAGGGGTGTGAGAACTCAAGCAGGCTGAACTCTGAGCGGGGCCCTGGGATCTGCTTTAGAAGGGGATCTCTCACACAGCCACACGCAGACACACACACACAAATGAAAACACCACACATACCATAGGAAAAGGGACGTGTACAGATATGTTCAGAGGCAGGGCAAGGACTGCACGTAAAACACAGACTGCATCCTCCAGCTCCATACACACACCACGAGCTGATAGCTTCCAGGCCAAGCTCAATTCAGTGGAAGTTATTCTCAGTGGGGTTGGGTAGGGTGGGGTGGGGGGTAAGGAGCAGGTGGGACCAAAGTACCATCCAGTCATGTGGCCTCTAACATTCAACCTCAGTGTTGATTTTAAAGTTTCTGGAGCTAGGAGTTTGAGGCTGCAGTGAGCTATGATCGCTCAACTGCACTCTGGCCTGGGTGACACAGCTAGACTCTAAAAAGTAAATACAGCCAGGCACAGTGGCTCATGCCTGTAATCCCAGCACTTTGGGAGGCCAAGGCGGGCGGATCACCTGAGGTGAAACCTGAGGCCAACATGGTGAAACCCTATCTTTTTTTTTTTTTCTTTTTTTTCTTTTTTTTTAAGATGGGTTTTCACCATGTTGGTCAGGCTGGTCTTGAACTCTCGGCCTCAGGTGATCCGCCCGCCTTGGCCTCCAAAGTGCTTGGATTACAGGCGTGAGCCATCACACCCGGCCTGTGAAATCCTATCTTTACTAAAAATACAAAAAATTAGTCGGGTGTGGTGGCGCATGCCTGTAATCTCAGCTACTCTGGAGGCTGGCAGGAGAATCTCTGGAACCCAGGAGGTGGAGGTTGCAGTGAGCCAAGATTGTGCCATTGCACTTCAGCCTGGACAACAAGAGTGAGACTTCATGTCAAAAAATAATAATAATAAGTACTTACATAATGTATCTGGAGCTGCATTTCCAACTCTTGTACTAAAGAACACTAGTTGCATTAGGCACTGGGAAAGGAGAGGGCTCTGAGGCCAACTCAACATCGCTTTAGCTACAAACTCTGGCCCATCATAATCACGATCACATCACATCGACGTTAGCTTGTTAAAGCTCTGAAAGTCTCCCCAGGAAGAAGCCTTGATTCATTTTGTCTAAACCAGTGTTCCCCAACTTCCTGGGTCACAGGACCTTTTGTCCTGTGTCACCTATTCTATGCTGATGCCTGGATACAAGGAGAGGAGTGGAAGGGCAAGGTGGGCTGTGCAGACACTCCCACATGATTGTGTCTCTTCGCCGAGTTTATATGTTGGCAGTGGTTTTGTTGTTTCTGTTTTCTTTTTTTTTTTTTTTTTTGAGACAAGGTCTTACTCTGTTGCCCAGGCTGGAGTGCAGTGGCTCCATCTTAGCTCACTGCAACCTCCGCCTCCCAGGTTCCAGCGATTCTCCCACCTCAGCCTCCCTAGTAGCTGGGATTACAGGCATGTGCCACTGTGCCTGGCTACGTTTTGCTTTTTTTTTTTTTTTTGAGACGGAGTCTCGCTTTGTTGCCCAGGCTGGAGTGCAATTGGGCAACCTCGGCTCACTGCAAACTCCGCCTCCCAGATTCAAGCAATTCTCCCACCTCAGCCTCCCTAGTACCTGGGATACAGGCTTGCACCACCACGCCCAGCTAATTTTGTATTTTTAGTAGAGACAAGGTTTCTCTATGTTGGTCAGGCTGGTCTTGAACTCCCAACTCAGGTGATTCGCCTGCCTTGGCCTCCCAAAGTGCTGGAATTACAGGTGTGAGCCACTGTGTCCAGTCACGTTTTGTATTTTTAGTAGAGACGGGGTTCCACCATGTTGGCCAGGCTGGTCTCAAACTCCTGTCCTCAGGGTGATCCACCTGCCTCGGCCTCCCAAAGTGCTGGGATTACAGGCTTGAGCCACGGTGCATGGCTGTTTTTGTTTTCCAATTACCAAATTAGCCCATGGCTGTTTTTTTTTTTTTGAGACAGAGTCTCACTCATCACCAGGCGCCAGGCTGGAGTGCAGTGGCGCGACCTTGGCTCACTGCAACCTCCACTGCCCGGGTTCAAGCATTCTCCTGCCTCAGCCTCCCGAGTAGCTGGGACTACAGGCGCGCGCCACCACGCCCAGCTAATTTTTTTTTTATTTTTAGTAGAGACGGGGTTTCACCTTGTTGATCAGGGCGGTCTCGATCTCTTGACCTCGTGATCCGCCCGCCTCGGCCTCCCAAAGTGCTGGGATTACAGGCGTGAGCCACCGCGCCCGGCCCCCATGGCTGTTTAAAAAAACTCAAGCAGGCCAGGCACAGCGGCTTATGCCTGTAATCCTAGCACTTTGTGGGGCTGTGATGGGAGGATCACGTGGGCCCAGGAGTTTGAGACCAGCCTGGGCAACATAGTGAGACCCCCATCTCTATTTAATTATTAAAATAAAAATAAAAATAAATTTTATAACTCAAACAGTACAGAGGCATATAAAAAAAATACAAGAGGCCGGGTGTGGTGACCCACGCCTGTGATCCCAAGCACTTTGGAGGCCAAGGTGGGTGGATCACCTGAGGCCGGGAGTTCAAGACCAGCCTGACCAACATGGTGAAACCCCGCCTTAAAAAAAAAAAAAATACAAGAAATGCAGCCTCCTCTAATCCCACTTCTGGGATGTGCTCATCGTGAACAGTTTGGTGTGCGTCCCCTCCAGATTTTCCTGTGTATGGCTGCTGAAAAGCCTGGAGGTTGAGTCTAGTTTCTGCAGGCTGGCAGACAGGACTCAATTTACAACTCTACCACTCATTTGTTTGTTACAAGGCCTCAGACAAATCATTTTACCCAGTTTGGGCCTCAGTCTTTGCATCTGTAAAATGGAGATCATAACAGCACTTACTTCATAGGATTATTATGAAAATTACATGAAATAATGCAAATAAAGGCTCAGCATAGAACTTATTTAAAAGAATTGCCTATATACACATGTCAATGCAAATAGTCATATACTCTGCATCTGTTCTGCAACTTGCTTGTCTTTCCATGTCAGTACATGGAGCTCTGCCTCATCCTTTTAGCTGTTTCGCTAAACATTAGCTTGGTAAATGGTTAATGATGGTGATTTTGACATGTTACTTCCCAGCAAGTGTTGCTGTCACGTGAGGCCATGTTGTTGGCAGTCACAGTTATTACTCATCAGGGCGCTAACTACAAGCCTTACAGCCTCCTGTGAAAATGAAGTGACCCCCCCCAGAGGGGCACCCACCTCTGTCACAGATGGCAGGGCCACATGAAGGGGACGCTGTCTGTCTGCTCACCTCTGTGTCTTCAGCACTAGGTCAGAGTCTGGCACATAGGAGGTACCCATTAATTTTTTTTTTTTTAAGAGACAATGTCGCTGGTCTGAGTGCAGTGGTGTTTACAACTAATTGATCACAACCAGTTACAGATTTCTTTGTTCCTTCTCCACTCCCACTGCTTCACTTGACTAGCCTTTAAAAAAAAAAAAATTAAAAAAAGAAAAAAAAAAAAGAGACAGCATCTCTGTTGCCCAGGCTGGGGCACAGGTGGTGGGATCATAGCTCACTGTAACGTCACACCCCTGGGCTTGAGTGGTTCTCCTGCCTCAGCTTCCTGAGTAGCCTGGGACTACAGATGTTTGCCACCACGCCCAGCTAATTATAAAAAAAAATTCTTGGCCAGGCACAGTGGCTCATGGCTGTAATCGCAATATTTTGGGAGGCTGAGGCAAACCACCATGTAAGATCTTTTGAGACTAGGAGTTCAAGACTAGCCTGGACAACATAGTAACACTCCATCTCTATTAAAACATAATAATAACAATACATTTTATTTATCTGTTTGTTTGAAATGGAGTCTTGCTCTGTCACCCAGGCTGGAGTGCACTGGCATGATCTCAGCTCACTGCAACCTCTGCCTCCTGGGTTCAAGCAATTCTCCTGCCTCAGCCTCCTAATAGCTGGGACTACAGGCACAGGCCACCATGCCTGGCTAATTTTTGTATTTTTAGTAGAGACAGGGTTTCTCCATGTTGGCCAGACTGGTCTCGAACTCCTGACCTCAGGTGATCCGCCTGCCTTGGTCCCCTAAAGTTCTAGGATTACAGATGTGAGTCACTGCACCTGGCATAATACATTTTATTTTTATTTTATTTTATTTTATTTTTTTATTTTATTTATTTTATTTTTTTTTTAAGACGGGGTTTCACCATGTTAGTCAGGCTGGTCTTGAACTCCCGACCTCAGGTGATCCGCCCGCCTTGGCCTCCCAAAGTGCTTGGATTACAGGCGTGAGCCACCCACGCACGGCCGGCATAATACATTTTAAATGTAAAATGTGAAAAAAAATTTTTGGCCAGGTGTGGTGGGTCACGCCCAGTAACCCCAGCACTTTGGGAGGCCGAGGCCAGTGGATCACCTGAGGTCAGGAGTTTGAGACCATCCTGGCCAACATGGTGAAACCCCCTCTCTACTAAAAATACAAAAAATTAGCTGGGCACAGTGGTGGGCACCTGTAATCCCAGCTACTTGGGAGGCTGGACAGGAGAATTGCTTGAACCCGGGAGGTGGAGGTTGCAGTGAGCTGAGATTGCGCCATTGCACTCTAGCCTAGGCAACAATAGCAAAACTCTGCCTCAAAAAAAAAAAAATCTGTTTGGAGATAAAGTCTTACTATTTTACCCGGGCTGCTGTCACACTGTGGTCTCAAGCAATCCTCCCACCTCACCCATTACATTTTTGTCAATAGGCCAGCTCCTCTAATCCACAAGCAGTAGCCTAAGCCCAAAGTTCTCTCTTGCACTGCAGCATTCCCTAAAATATGGCCTGCACACCACTCAGGTGTGTGAGTGATTTTAGGGGATAATGAATGAACAATTACAAATGTTATGTGTTTATTTCAGTGTGTGCTGTTGTTTCACTTCTATTTATGTCTTATGATTCTGGTTTTCCATTTATGGTAGTAAAGTTTCCATTTTAGGTTAATATATTAAAGGTGAAAAGATAGCCCGTGGAAGTGCCAAAAATCACGAAAGAAAATTTAAATGATAAATTATTTTAGCCTGAAAGATGTTTAAGGCCAGTGTTTATTTAGTCCTGATTATGTAGCAAGCACTATGTTAAGCATTTTATTTTGTGAGATCATCTACATATCACGTATAATACTCACAATAGCCAGCTCTAGAGGCAAGTCTTACTTTCGTTGTCATTTTGCTGATGAAGGAACTGAGGGAAGCGCAGAGGTTTAGTGACCTGCCCAACTGCCTTCTGCCAGTAAGTCTTGTGTTTTCTTTTCTTTTTTTTTTTTTTTTTTTTTTTGAGACAGAGTCTTGCCCTGTCGCCCAGGCTGGAGTGCAGTGGCATGATCTCGGCTCACCGCATGCCTCCCAGGTCAAGCAATTCTCCGGCCTCAGCCTCCTGAATAGCTTGGATTACAGGGGTGCACCACCATACCCGGCTAATTTCTGTATTTTTAGTAGAGATGAGGTTTCACCATGTTAGTCAGGCTTTTCTCAAACTCCTGACCTCCTGACCTCATGATCAAGGCATAAGCCACTGCACCTGGCCTTGTTTTTATTTTTGAGACAAGGTATCGCTCTGTCGCCTAGGCTGGCGTGTAGTGGTTTGACCTTGGCTAACCGTAGCCTTGACCTCACCGAGCTCAGGTGATTCTCCCACCTCAGCCTCCCAAGGCATGGGACATCATGTCAGGCTAATTTTTGTATTTTTTTGTATCAACGGGGTTTTGCCATGTTGATCAGGCTGATCTCAAACTCCTGGGCTCAAGTATCCGCCCACCTCAGCCTCCCAAAGTGTTGGGATTATAGGCATAAACCACCACGCCTGGTACCCCTCTGCCAGCAAGTGATTGGGAGAACCTGGGATTGAACTTGGGTTGCCATGACATGGACGTGGTGAACTGAGCCTCCAGAACTGGCAGACTCTCAGAAACTTTCATAAAGCAGTGTGGATTGCCAAGCTGTAGGCAAGGCTCCATCCTGATAAAATTCTCACGATGCAAAAAGCACACCAAGGTACCCAAGGGAGGAGACTCAGTAAAAGGGATTATCAGGCACACTCACTTTACTGGTTGAGGGACTTCTACTAAAATACCAATTAGAATAATTACTCTATATCCCTTATTTATGGCGATACTTAACTAGCAGAATGAGTTCTATGTTCAAGCCACTCCCAATTTGTAAAAATAAATCCATTTTGTTTGCATATAAAATGAGGCTTAATGTTTTTGTTCTCTGTGTCAAGAGGCCACAGAGTTCATTCAAAGAAGGTATTAAGCCAGGCGTGGTGGCTTGCACCTATAATCACAGCACTTTGGGAGGCCAAGGCAAGGGGACTGCTTGCGCCCAGGAGTTCAATTCCAGCCTGGCAACGTAGGGAGAGCCCATCTCTACAAAAAATTAAAAAATTAACTGGGCTTGGTGGTGTGTGCCTGTGGTCCCAGCTACTCAGGAGGCTGAGGTGGGAGGATCGTTTGAGCCTGGGAGGTTGAGACTGTAGTGAGCCAGGATCATGTCACTGCACTCCAGTCTGGGCAACAGAGTGAGATCCCATCTCTAAAGGAATAAAAAAAAGGAATTAAAGCCAGATGCAGTGGCTCATGCCTGTCATCCCAGCTATTCGGGAGGCTGAGGTGGGAGGATTGCTTGAGGCCAGAAGTTTCAGGCCTCAGTGAGCTACGATCATGTGCTGTGCTACCCCAGCCTGGGCAACAGAGTGAGATGTGAGATCCATCTCTTCAAAAAAAGAAAAAAAGGGGCCAGGTGCAGTGGTTCATGCTTGTAATCCCAGCACTTTGGGAGGCTGAGGCAGGTGGATCACGAGGTCAGGAGTTGAAGACAAGCCTGCCTAACATGGTGAAATCCCGTCTCTACTAAAAATACAAAAATTAGCCAGTCATGGTGGCTTGTGCCTGTAATCCCAGCTACTAAGGAGGTGAGGCAGGAGCATCACTTGAACCCAGAAGGCAGAGGTTGCAGTGATCCGAGATCGGGCCACTGCACTCCAGCCTGGGCGACAGAGCAAGACTCCGTCTCAAAAAAAAAAAAAAAGAAAAAAAACCCAGTTTGGGTAACATGGCCAGACCCAGCCCCTACTAAAAATACAAAAATTAGCCAGGTATGGTGTTGCCCACCCGTAGTCCCAGCTACTCAGGAGGCTGAGGTGTGAGGATCACCTGAGCCCTGGGAGGTCGAGGTTGCAATGAGCCGTGATTGTGTCACTGCGCTCCAGTCTGGGTGACAGAGTGAGATATTGTCTTTAAAAAAGTATTATATATATAAACAAATATGAAAAAGGAGGTAGCCCAGGACACATCCTGATTTACCCAGCAGAAATGGTAGCCCATGCCTGTAACCCCAGCACTTTAGGGGGCTGAGGCAGTGGATTGCTTAAGTTCAGGAGTTTGAGACTGGCCTGGGCAACATGGCAAAAACCCTGTCTCTACACAAATTCAAAACATACAGAAATTAGCTAGGCCCTCTTATTCACAGCTTTTCAGAAAAAAAAAAAAGAAAGAAAGTAAGAAAGAAAAGAAAAAGAAAAAAATAGCTGGAGGCTAGGTACAGCAGCTCATGCCATGCCTGTAATTCCTCACTTTGGGAGGCCGGTGAAGGCAGATCACTTGAGGCCAGGAGTTCTAGACTACCCTGGTCAACATGGTGAAACCCCATCTCTACCAAAAATACAAAAATTAGCCGGGTGTGATGGTGCATTCCTGTAGTCCCAGCTCCTCAGGCGGCTAAGGAGAATCACTTGAGCCCAGGAGGTGGAGGTTGCAGTGAGCCAAGATTGAGCCACTGCACTCCAGCCCGGGCGACAGAGCAAGACTTCATCTCAAAAAAAAAAAAAAAAAAAAAGTAGCTGGGCATGGTGGCATACACCTGTAGTCCTAGTTACTCGGGAGGCTGAGGTGGGAGGATCACTTAAGCCCAGGAGGTCCAGGCTTCAGTGAGCTGTGACTGTGCCACTGCACTCCAGTGGCACAAGAGAGCAAGACAGCAAGAGAACAAGACCCTAACTCAAAAAAAGAAAGAAAGAGAAAGAAAGAAAAGAAAAGAAAGATATTCTTCGTGAACAAGTGATTTTTAACGAGAAAAAAAAAAAAAAGGAAAGATATAATTTACCATGCCTGCTAACCCTGATGCATGATATTGTGATGAGGGTTCTATGTGGGCACGCATAGCTAAGGCTCTTTATTAAACATGGGCAGCTTTGTCATTAATCAAGTCTGCGTCAGGAGCAAAGGCCAAGAAAACGCTTTAAATGTTTTCTTTTTTTTTTTTTTTAATTTTGCTTTTATTTTTCTTTTTAGAGACAAGGTCTCATTATGTTGCCCAGGCTGGTCTCGAACTCCTGAACTCAAGTGATTTTCCCACCTAGGCCCTAGGATTACAGGCGTGAGCCTCCAGGCCAGGCTCCGTCATTTTAAATGATTTCTGAGAGATCTTGCCACAAGGTGGTCCAGAGCACAACAACGGTCAGCATAGAATAGCCTTCTTGTTTTTTTTTTTTCTTTTTGTACTCTACATGTTCAGAGAAACTGAACTATAAAAATGATCCCCGAAGGGAGTATATAGTCTTGCCTGCTGTTTTCTGTTTTGCTTTGTTTCGTTTTCTTTGAGACCGGTTCTTGCTCTGTCCCCCAGGCTAGAGTACAATATTGCCTCACTGCAACCTCAACATCCTGGGCTCGAGTGATCCTTCTACCTCAGCCTCCTGAGTAGTTGAGACTACCGGCATGCACCACCATACCTGGTTACATTTCGTATTTTTTGTAGAGATAGGGGGTCTCATCACGTTGCCCAGGCTAGTCTTGAACTCCTGGCCTGAAGTGATCCTTCCACTTTGGCTTCCCAAAATGCTGAGATTACAGGCCATTGCATCCAGCCACCTGCCTGTTCCTGATGTGAAGCACTGGCCCAAGAAACTCAGGCAAGAAGCTGGCACACATTTTGGGCAGAAAGTTCCATAAATCAATAGGTCTATAGTTGGGGGAGAAAAACGTTAACTTACAAATTTTTTTTTTTTTTTGAGACGGAGTCTCACTCTGTCGCCAGGCTGGAGTGCAGTGGCACGATCTCGGCTCACTGCAACCTCTGTCTCCCGGATTCAATTGATTCCCCCTGCCTCAACCTCCTGAATAGCTGGGACTACAGGCGAGCACCACCACACCCGGCTAATTTTTTGTATTTTAGTGGAGACAGGATTTCACCATGGCCAGGATGGTCTCGATATCCTGACCTCATGATTTGCCTGTCTCGGCCTCCCAAAGTGCTGGGATTACAGGCGTGAGCCACTGTGCCCAGCCCACTTACAAATTTTTAAATTAAATTAAATTATTTATTTTTTTGAGACAGGGTCTCACTGTCACCCACGCTGGTATGTATTGGTATGATCAAGGTTCACTGCAGCCTTGACTTCCTGGGCTCAGGCGATCCTCCCACTTCAGCCTCCTGGGTAGCTAGAGACTACACGCACACGCCATCATGCCCGGCTAATTATTATTATTATTATTGAGACAGAGTCTGGTTCTGTGACCCAGGCTGGAGTACAGTGGTGCAATCGCCACTTACTGCAAACTCCACCTCCCCAGTTCAAGAGATTCTCCTGCCTCAGCCTCCTGAGTACCTGGGATTACAGGTATCGCCACCACGCCCAGCTAATTTTTGTATTTTTTTTTTTTTTTTTGAACGAAGTCTTTCACTGTTGCCCAGGCTAGAGTGCAGTGGCGTGATCTTGGCTCACTGCAACCTCTGCCTCCTGGGTTCAAGCAATTATCCTGCCTCAGCCTCCCGAGTAGCTGGGACTGTAGGTGCGTGCCACCACGCCCAGCTAATTTTTTGTATTTTTAGTAGAGACAGAGTTTCACTATGTTGGCCAGACTGGTCTCAAACTCCTGCTCTTGTGATCCGCCCACCTTGGCCTCCCAAAGTGCTGGGATTACAGGGGCGAGCCACCGCTCCCAATCTAATTTTTGTATTTTTAGTAGAGACGGGGTTTCACCATGTTAGCCAGGCTGGTCTCGAAATCTAGACCTCAAGTGATCCACCTGCCGTGGCCTCCCAAATGTTGGGATTACAGGTGTAAACCACCATGCCTGGCCACACCCAGCTAATTACATATATATATATATTTATTTATTTTTAGACAGGGTCTTGTTCTTTCACCCAGGCTAGAGTACAGTGGCATGACTATGGCTCACTGCAACCTCTGCCTCCCAGGCTCAAGTGATTCTCCCACTTCAGGCTCCCGAGTAGCTGAGACTACAGGCACATGCTAACACACCTGGCTAATTTTTGTACTTTTTGTAGAGATGGGGTTTTGCCATGTTGCCCAGCCTGGGCTTGAAGTCTAGGGCTCAAGTAGTCCTCCTGCCTCAGCTTCCCAAAGTGCTGGGATTACAGGCGTGAGCCACCACACCCAGACTCCTTCTGGTCTTAATTTGACAAAAGATTGCTGAGTAACCAACGTGATCTAACCAGGTTAATAAATGAGGTCAGTAAAAAGAAAATCAAAATTAAAGCTTAATATAAATTTCTCATTGTCTGAAAAAAGTGGAAGAAGAAAAAAGAAAAACAGATGAAAGGAATCCCCAGGGCTCCCAGAACCAGCAATGAGGGCAGATTCTGGGGTGAATGAAACAGGACATTCTTTTCTCCCAATTTAGGAATCCAAGGTCAGGAGTAAGAATTTTGTAGATTTGAGGCTGCCTCTGATTAGGGCCTGTAAAGTTCTCGGTCAAACTCAAGGCTGCCCATGTTCCACAGAGCATTTTATGCTGATTAGAAAAAGGCCACAGGTCAGGTGCAGTGGCTCATGCCTGTCATCCCATCACTTTGGGAAGCCAAGGAGGGCGGGTCACTTGAGGTCAAGAGTTCGAGACCAGCCTGGCCAACATGGTGAAACCCCATCTCTACTAAAAATAATAAAAATTATCAGGCATGGTGGTGCCCACCTGTAATCCCAGCTACTTGGGAGGCTGAGACAGGAGAATCACTTGAACCCGGGAGGTGGAGGTTGCAGTGAACTGAGATGGTGCCACTGCACTCCAGCCTGGGCAACAAAGAGTGAAACTCCATCTCAAAATAAATAAATAAATAAATAAATTAATTAATTAATTAACTAAAGTAAAATAAAAATTAGGCTGGGCATGGAGGCTCATGCCTACAATCCCAACACTTTTGGAGTCTGAGGTGGGAGGACTGCTTGAGCCCATGAATTTGAGACCAGCCTGGGCAACATGGTGAAACCTTGTCTCTACAAAAAAAATAAAAATAAAAGGCTGAGCACAGTGACTCATGCCTATAATCCCAGAACTTTGGGAGTCCAAGGTGGCAGGTTGCTTGAGCCCAAGAGTTCAAGACCAGTCTGGCCAACATGGTGAAACCCCATCCTTACAAAAAGTATAAAAATTAATCAGGCTTGGGGGCATGGGCCTGTAGTCCCTACTACTCAGAAGGCTGAGGTAAGAGGATCCCTTGAGCCTGGGAGGCAGAGTTTGCAGTGAGCTGAGACAGGGCCATTGCACTGCACTCCAGCCTGGGTGTCAGAGCTAGACCCTGTCTCAAAAAAAAAAAAAAAAAAGACCAGAAGGATGGGGATGAGACCCACATTTTGTATAAACAGATGTGTGCCTATATGACCCCACAATTACATAGGGACAGTCACTGCTATAATACTCTCATTCTGTTATATATCTCTCTACACACACAGACTCCCACAAACCCACAGATATGCACCCATAATCACAGTGCTCACTGCGTATGCTTTCATATGCAGAGACTTGCATTCACCAGTCAGGTAAATATATACCTAGTAACATGCATTCCAGGTAGAGGGAGGATTGTGTTGGAGAGAAAAGCCTTTGTTAACAGCACAGTGGTCACATTTTTATGGGAAACAGACCCTACCCTGTCAGACCTGCCTTCCTGTCTCAGATTCTCTGAGACCTCTCAGCCCTAGCTCTCCACCCTTAGACTTCCCAGGGAGTGAAAGGTATAGGAGAGGATCTTAATAAAGGATGTAGGAGCCGGCCAGGTGCGGTGGCTCGTGCCTGTAATCCCAGCACTTTGGGAGGCCAAGGTGGGTGGATCATGAGGTCAGGAGTTCAAGACCAGCCTGGCTAAGATGGTGAAAACTCTGTCTCTACTAAAAATACAAAATGCAAATACTAAAATACAAATCCTAAATACAAAAAAAATACTAAATACAAAAAAAAAAAAAATACAAAAAAAAAAAAAAAAGGCATAGTGACGCACACCTGTTATCCCAGCTACTCGCGAGGCTGAGGCAAAGAATCACTTGAACCCAGGAGGCAGAGGTTGCAGTGAGCCGATGATCGTGCCACTGCAGCCTACAGAGCAAGACTCTGTCTCAAAAAAAAAAAAAAAAAAAAAAGGATATAGGAGGTAAGCCAAGCATGTGCCAGCAATCCCAGCTATTTGGGAGGCTGAGGTGAGAGGAGCACTTGAGCCCAGGAGTTGGAGATCAGCTAGGACAACATAGTGAGACCTCATCTAAAATAAAAAAGGATGTAAGGTTTTGATTTGAGTTTTGTGTCTGCCAGGAACCTTCAGTATGTTATTGGGACAATCACTTAACCTCTCTTTTTCTCCAGCTTCTCCATCTTTAAAATGAGGCTGGTGAGTCATATTAGTGTTTCCTAAACTCTCATGAAGACAAGGTGTCATTTGCCATTCTCTGTTCTACACTCCCTCTTCTCCCAATGGATCTCATAATTTTAAAGTTTTTACCTACCAAGTTACCTCATTTAGATGCCAATTTTCTTGTTTTCAAGTTACAATTTTTTTTTTAAATAGAGAAAAGGGTCTCACCGCATTGCCCAGGCTGGTCTCAAACTCCTGGCACAAGTGATCCTCTCTCCTCAGCCTCCCAAAGTGCTGAGATTACAGGTGTGAGTCATCGTACCTGGCCTCAAGTTTAAATTTCAATCAAAGATTTGGCTAGGTACGGTGGCTCACGCTTGTAATCCTAGCAGTTTGGGGGGCCGAGGCAGGTGGATCACTTGAGGTCAGGAGTTCCAGTTTGGACAACATGGTGAAACCCCATCTCTACTAAAAATACAAAAATTGGCCAGTTGACTGGGTGAGGTGGCTCATGCCTGTAATCCCAGCACTTTGGGAGACTGAGGCAGGCAGATGACGAGGTCAGGAATTTGAGACCAGCTTGGCCAACATGGTGAAATGCCATATCTACTAAAACTACAAAAATTAGCTGGGTGTGGTGGTGCACACCTGTAGTTCCAGCTACTTGGGAGGCTGAGGAAAGAGAATCACTTAAACCTGGGAGGCGGAGGTTGCAGTGAACCGAGACCACGCCATTGCTCTCCAGCCTGGGTGACAGAGTGAGACTCTGTCTCAAAATGAATGACAACAAAAAAGTTGGCCGGGTGTGGTGGCTCATGCCTATAATCCCAGCACTTTGGGAGGCCAAGGTGGGCAGATCACCTGACGTCAGGAGTTTGAGACCAGCCTGACCAATATGGAGAAACCCAGTCTCTACTAAAGATACAAAATTAGCTGGGCATGGTGGTGCATGCCTATAATCCCAGCTACTCAGGAGGCTGAGGCAGGAGAAATCACTTGAACCCGAGAGGCGGAGGTTGCAGTGAGCGGAGATCGCGCCATTGCACTCCAGCCTGGGGAAACAAGAGCGAAACTCTGTCTCAAAAAAAAAAAAAAAAAAATGCAAAAATTAGCTGGGCATGGTGGCACGTTCCTGTAATCCCTGGTGCTCAGGAGGCTGAGGTAGGCAATCGCTTGAACCTGGGAGGCTGAGGTTGCAGTGAGTCAAGATCAGGCCACTGTACTTCAGCCTGGGCGACAGAGTGAGACTTTGTCTCAAAAGACAAAAATAAACTGTAATCAGAGATTTAATTAAGTATGCATTGAAGAAATAAATAATATAATTTGTCAAAATAAGAAACAAAGTATAGTACAATTTCCTTTCAGATTTTTGAAATATTGAAATAATGTAGAGGCCTCTGGCACTAGCCTGGGACTTCCTGGGAGCATGTAAACTTCAGGCTGGGACCATCTGATCACAAAATTTTCTGGCATTGCCAGATTCTGTGGTCTTACGATTGCTGCCAGGCCTTATCCTTCACAGCTCACATGCTTATAGAGGGCAAGGTCTGTCACCTGCAGCTGGGGGGGCCATAGAAGAAACAGTAGGGACCAGATACCCTGCAAAGCTAGAGTTCCTCTGATCTTAATTTAACATAGCCTGACTTTTTCTCACTTTTGGCCCAGTCTTAAGTCAGGGACTTTCTGGGCTCTAAATTCAGTCCAGGATATAGGACCTGCTTTGCATGCTCTCCTGGATCCTAGCCCAAGGCCTTGTGGCTCCTTTTCCCTCCCTACCTGACCCCAGCCTGGACCAGGTACCAGCTTCCAGCCCTATAATGTCCAACCTAGATTCCTTCTGCCCCTTCTACTGGCCTGTTCTCTCTGTTGCACTCTAGTTTACCCTTCTCTTTTGCCGCCTCCTCCTTCTTCTTTCTTCTTCCTTCTTATTCCTCTTCCTCTTCCTTTTTTTCCTTTAAATAGAGACTGAGTCTTACTATGTTGCCCAGGCTGGTCTCAAACTCCTGGCAATTCTCCTGCCTGGGTCTCCCAAAGGGATTACAGACATGAGCCACAGCCCCCAGGCTTGTTTTGAGACAGGGTGTCTCTCTCTTCCTCTGTCATCCAGGCTGGAGTGCAGTGGTGTGTTCACGGCTCACTGCAGCCCTAACCTCCCAGGTTCAAGTGATCCTCCCCCTTTAGCCTCCCTAGTAGCCAGGACTACAGGGGTGCACCACCATGCCCTGCTAATTTTTTTTTTTGAGATGGAGTCTCACTCTGTTGCCCAGGCTGGAGTGCAGTGGCACGATCTTGGCTCACTGCAACCTCCCGCTCCTGGGTTCAAGCAAATCTCTGCCTCAGCCTTCCAAGTAGCTGGGATTACAGGCACCCAACACCACACCTGGCTAAATTTTGTATTTTTAGTAGAGACGGGGTTTCACCATGTTGGCCAGGCTGGTCTTGAATTCCTGATCCACCCTCCTCGGCCTCGCCAAGTGCTGGGATTACAGGTGTGAGCCACCATGCCTGGCCCTGCCCTGCTAAATTTTAAATTTTTATAGCGATAAGGCCTCACTATGTTACCCAGGCTGATCTCTAATTCCTAGACTCAAGAGATCCTCCTGCCTCAGCCTCCAAAAGTGCTGGGATTACAGGCCTGAGCTACTGTACCTTTTCCTTCTCCTCCTCCTCCCCCTCCTCTCCCATCCTCTCCCTCTCCCCCTCACTTTCCTTCACCTTCTCCTCCTTCTCCTTCTTCTCCAGCTCTCCCTTCTTCCTATACATTCCCTCTTCTTAACCTCAAACTTTTACAATCTTTCTCTTGCCTTTTGCTAAAGCCTCCAAGAATGTCAATCCTGGAAGGGACCTTACTGGTCTAAGTCCACATTCCATCTGATCTTGATATTCTCTTTACAACACAACCAACCTGTGGTTTCCCAAGGCTCTATGAATATCAAAAACAACAGGATGCTCGCTACATCTTTTCCCAGGTTCAAACAATTCTCTTGACTCAGCCTCCTGAGTAGCTGGGATTACAGGCACGCCCCACCACGCCCCACTAACTTTTGTATGTTTAGTAGAGACAGGGTTTCACCATGTTGGCCAGGCTGTTTTGGAACTCCTGACCTTGTGATCCGCCTGCCTCTGCCTTCCAAAGTGCTGGGGTTATAGGCATGAGCCACCATGCCCAGCCGAGATTCTGTCTATAAAAAAAAGAAAGAGAGAGAGAGAGGAGGGAGAGAGAGAGAAAGAACAAAGAAAGAAAGAAGAAAGAGAAAGAAAAAAGAAAGAAAGAAAGAAAAGTCTAAAGCAAAGGAGATTAATTATCCAGTCCCATTCTCCCACCTTCCAAAGCAGGAGTTAGTAGACAGAATGTGCACTGGTGAAAGTGTTTCTAAGCACTAAACTGAGCTAACATTTATGGAGCTTACAAGAAATGGATGAAGAGCCCCATTTGACAGAGAGGAAAAGTGAGGCTTAGGAGGAATGATTTCAGCAAAGCCATACAGTAAGTGTCAAAACCACTGTTTGAACTTAGGTCTCTTTATCTTTGGGGCCAGTGTTCTGATTTTTGCTAATGAGAAACTTCCACTGTTCCCCGCCTCCTCTTACACCCAGCATGAATTCGCTTTTTTTTTTTAGACGGAGTCTCTGTTACCAGGTTGAAGTGCAGAGTGCAGCGGAAGTGGCAGGATCTCAGCTCACTGCAACCTCCACCTCCTGGGTTCAAGCGATTCTCCTGCCTCAGTCTCCCGAGTAGCTGGGATTACAGGTGTATGCCACCATACCCAGCTAATTATTATTATTATTATTTTGTATTTTTAGTAGAGAAGGGGTTTCACCATGTTGGCCAGGCTGGTCTCGAACTTCTGACCCCAAGTGATCCACCCACCTTGGCCTCTCAAAATGCTGGTATTACAGGCATGAGCCACTGTGTCCGGCCTGCTTGCTTTTTTTTTTTTTTTTTTTTGAAATGGAGTTTCGCTCTTGTTGCCAAGGCTGGAGTGCAATGGCACGATCTCAGCTCACCGCAACCTCCGCCTCCTGGGTTCAAGCAAATCTCCTACTTCAGCCTCCCGAGTTGCTGGGATTACAGGCATGTGCCACCACGCCCGGCTAATTTTGTATTTTTAGTAGAGACAGTGTTTCTCCATGTTGGTCAGGCTGGTCTTGAACTCCTGACCTCAGATGATCCGCCCGCCATGGCCTCCCAAAGTTCTGGGATTACAGGCATGAGCCATTGTGCTCGGCCTGCTTTTTTTTTTTTGTCATCCAGGCTGGAGTACAGTGACACAAGCATAGCTCATTGCAGCCTTGACGTCCTAGGCTCAAGTGATCTTTCTGCCTCAGCCTCCCAAGTAGCTGGGACTATAGGCATGCACCACCACACCTGGCTAATTTTTAAATTTTTTTCTAGAGATGAGGTTTCCCTATGTTGCCCAGGCTAGTCTGGAACTCCTGAGTTTAAATGATCCTACTTCTTCAGTCTCCCAAAGTACTGGGATTACAGATGTGAGCCACCACACCTGGCCAGCAACTCTGGCTTTACTCTACCCCAAATAGGTTGTGTGACTTTAAGCATGCCTCTGTGGGCCTCAGTTTGCTCATCTAAAATCAGAGGTTTAGCCGGGCATGGCAGCTCATGCCTGTAATCCCAGCACTTTGGGAGGCCAAGGAGGAAGAATCACTTGAGGCCAGGAGTTCAAGACCAGTACGGGCAACATAGCATGACCCCCATCTCTAGAATAAATAAAAAATCACCCGGGTGTGATGGTGCCAGCTACCCAGGAGGCTGAGTTATGGCCTGGGTTCACTTGAACCCAGGAGTTTGAGATTCCAGGGAGTTAGGATTGGGTCATTGCACTACCATCTGGGCAAGAGAGTGAGAGTCGGCTGGGCGCGGTGGCTCACGCCTGTAATCCCAGCACTTTGGGAGGCCGAGGCGGGCGGATCACGAGGTCAAGAGATCGAGACCGTCCTGGTCAACATGGTGAAACCCCGTCTCTACTAAAAATACAAAAAAATTAGCTGGGCGTGGTGGCGCGTGCCTGTAGTCCCAGCTACTCGGGAGGCTGAGGCAGGAGAATGCTTGAACTCGGGCAGCAGAGGTTGCAGTGAGCCAAGGTCGCGCCACTGCACTCCAGCCTGGCGCCTGGTGACTGAGTGAGACTCTGTCTCAAAAAAAAAAAAAAAAAAAAAGAGAGTGAGAGTCTATCTCAAAAATAAATCAACAAAGAATACATCGGAGATTAGGCTTGCTGGTTTTCCTTTTTTTTGAGACAGAATCTCTCTCTGTCACCAGGCTGGAGTGCAATGGCATCATCTTGGCTCACCACAACTTCTACCTCCAAGGTTCAAGCGATTCTCCTGCCTCAGCCTCCCGAGTAGCTGGGATTACAGGCATCTACCACCACACCTGGCTAATTTTTGTATTTTTTGTAGATACAGGGTTTCACAATATTGGCCAGGCTGGTCTTGAACTCTTGACCTTGTGATCCATCCGCCTCAGCCTCCCAAAGTGCTGGGATTACAGGCATGAGCCACAGCGCCCAGCCTGCTGGTTTCTTTCTCCTTTTTTTGAGATGGAGTTTCAACTCTTGTTGCCCAAGCTGGAGTACAATAGCGCCATCTCGGCTCACTGCAACCTCCATCTCCCAAGATCAAGGGATTCTCCTGCCTCAGCCTCCCAAGTAGCTGGGATTACAGGTGCGTGCCACCATGCCCAGCTAATTTTTTGTATTTTTAGTAAAAATGGGGTTTCACCATGTTGGCCAGGCTGGCTTGAACTCCTGACTTCAGGTGATCCACCCGCCTCAGCCTCCCGAATTGCTGGGATTCCAGGTGTGCGCCACTGCACCTGGCAAGCTTGCTGGTTTCTAAGACCTTTGCAGATGGGAGACTGTGCGTTAACACTTTATGTTCCAGTTGACATTTATTAACTAATTTTGGGTGCCGGTGGCTTTCAGACAAATAAAGTACAGCTTATGCTCTTGATGAAACCCCAGTCTCATCAGAGGTACGGGAGAGGCAGTGGGACTGTGGGGCTGACATGTAAATCAGTAATCATGGAATTCTGTGCCTAAATTGATGATTGTGGTCTGAATAGAATGTTGTAGGAGCCTGGGGCGAGAAGGAAGCAAAGAGCTTTGTGAAGTGTTCACAGACAAGGTGATATTTAGGCCAGCTGCAGTGGCTCATGCCTATAATCCCAGCACTTTAGGAGGCTGAGGCAGGAGGATCACTTGAGGCCAGGAAATCGAGAACAACCTGGACAACATGGTGAAACCCTGTCTCCACTAAACATACAAAAGTTAGCCAAGCATGATGGTGAATACCTGTAATCCCAACTACTCAGGAGGCTGAGGCAGGAGAATTGCTTCAACCTGGGAAACAGGTTGCAGAAAAAAAAAGAAAAGTAATATTTGAGTTGAGCCTTGAAGGCTGTTAGAATTCAACAGGTGGACAAAAGAGAGCATGCCAGCTGGGCATGGTGGCACATGCCTGTAATCCTAGCACTTTGGGAGGCCAATGCAGGAGGATTGCTTGAGCCCAGGAGTTCGAGACCAGACTGAGCAACATAGTCAGATCTCATCTCTAGGAAAAAATAATCAGCTGGGCATGATGGTGCACACCTTTGGTGTCAGCTCCTGGGGAGGTTGAGGTGGGAAGATTGCTT
Organism: Ateles fusciceps; assembly: GCA_036589455.1. Lineage (NCBI taxonomy): Eukaryota > Metazoa > Chordata > Mammalia > Primates > Atelidae > Ateles > Ateles fusciceps. Next base: position 3,983,928 of record JAZHEH010000733.1, read on the forward strand.
GAGCCCAGGAGGTCTAAAGGGACTGTGCCACTGCACTCCAGCCTGGGCAAGGGAGGGAAGCCCTGTCTCAAAAGAGAGAGACAGGGAGAGAGAGAGAGAGAGAGAGAGAGAGAGCATTTCAAAGCAGGGGGGAACCACAAGTACAAAGGCATGAAGTAAGAAAATAGCATGGGGTGTTTGGGAAAGGCAAAAATAGTTCAGAACACACTGTGTGTGTGTGTGGTGTCTGTGTGTGTGTGTGTGTATTTGTGTGTGAGTGTGGGTGTGTGTGGGGGTGTGTGGAGGGGGATGCCAGTGCCTGTGTGTGTGTCTGGGGACGTGAGTGTGTGTATGTATGTGTGTATGGGTATGGGTGTGTGTGGGGTGCCTGTATGTGTTTGTGTTAGTGTGGAGGTGCCTGTGTGTGTATGAATGTGTGTGTGGGAGGGGGAATGTGTGTGTGAGTGTGTGTTGGATGAGTGTGTTTGTGTGGGTGTTGGTTCCTGTGTATGTGTGTGTATGTGGGTGTGTGTGTTCGTGGATGTGGGTACCTGTGTGTATAGGGTGTGTATGTGAATATATGTGTGGATACCTGTGTGTGAGTGTATGTGTGTGTCTGTGTGTGTGGGTACTTGTGGGGGGGGGATGAGTGTATGTGTTTATGTGAGTATGTGTGTGTGGGGGGGGTGCCTGTGTGTTGGGGGGATGATTCTGTGTGTGAGTGTGGGGGGGAATGCCTGTGTGGGGGGGGTGAGTGTTTGTGTGTATGTGTGTGTGCGCCTGCATGTGTGAATGTAGATGCGTCTGTGCGGGGGTTGGGGTAGAGGAGCCTGTGTGTGTGTGTGAGAGAGTTTGTATGTGTGTGAGAGTGTGTGTGTGTGTGTGTGTGTGTGTGTGAGAATGTGTGTGCCTGCCTCTGTGTGTGTGAGTGTGGATGCCTCAAGGCCGGGCGCGGTGGCTCACGCCTGTAATCCTAGCACTTTGGGAGGCCAAGGTGGGTGGATCACCTGAGGTCAGGAGTTCAAGACCAGCCTGGCCATCATGGTGAAACCCTGTCTTTAAAAAAAAAAAAAAAAAAAAAAGAGTGTGGCTGCCTCTGTGTGGGGGGTGGGGTAGTGGGTGCCTGTGTGTGTGTAGGGTGTGTGTGTGTGTATATAGGGTGTGTGTGAGTGTGTGTGAGAGAGTGTGTGTGTAGCAGAATGGACTTCGGAGGTAGATTTGATCTTGATATGCGAGGTCTGGAATGCATGGAACATTAAACTTTATTCGAGGACAGCGCTTTCCAAGGGCTCTAAGGAGCTGTCCTAGAGAAGGAGGAGCTGTGGGGACTCCAGGAGCTTCAAAGTGAGGCCCTCACTCTGCTTCAGGCAAAACAGGCCCACTTTTATCACCTTATCTATGGAGTTCTGCTTGATTTCATCAGACAAAAAAGTTCCACTGCTAAAACAGGCAAATAAACAAAAAAAGTTATGGCCCACAGAGCCACTGGGGGGTTTTGTGCTGGGGAGGAGCAGGCCAATGTTTGAAGAAACCTGTGAGGTGACTGTGGGGGATGTGTGGGGGAACGCGGGGCCTGATGGCAGACCTTGGGAGCAGAAGTCTCTTAGCCTCCTCAGCTAGACAGGGGGAATTATAAAGGAGGTGGGGGTGTGCACATCTCTCCAGTAGGGGCGAGGCTGATGGAGTGAGGTCTCCCCCCAGGCTTGGGGGAAGTGTGTGTTATCTCTAGGAGGTAGTCCTCCCTACAGACACCGGTACCAGCAGAGGGAAAGGGAGGGGGCAGAGGCAGGAAGTGGGTAACTAGACTAACAAAGGTGCCTGTGGCGGTTTGCCCATCCCAGGTGGGAGGGTGGGGCTAGGGCTCAGGGGCCTTGTGTGAATTTACTTGTAGCCTGAGGGCTCAGAGGGAGCACCAGTTTGGAGCTGGGACCCCCTGTTTTAGCTTTTCTGTGGCTGGTGAATGGGGATCTCAGGATCTCACAATCTCAGGTACTTTTGGAACTTTCCAGGGCAAGGCCCCATGATGTCTGATGCTGGGGGGAGCAGATCTTGGGGGAGCCCCTTCAGCCCCCTCTCCATTCCCCTCAGGGACCATGGGCTGTGGCTGCAGCTCACACCCGGAAGATGACTGGATGGAGAACATCGATGTGTGTGAGAACTGCCATTATCCCATAGTCCCACTGGATGGCAAGGCCACGGTAAGAGGCAAGATAGGGGCTTTGGTGAGGGAGTTGGGTAGACCATGCAACCCAGGAGGGAAAAAATGACCAGTACTACAGGCCCTTGAAAGAATAGAGCAGCCCTCTCCCCCTGGAATACAGGGAAAGGAAAAGAAGCCCAGAGAGGGGGAAGGGACTCTCCTAAGATCACACAGGGAGTAGTTGGTCAATTCAGGGATAAGACCCAACCAGGCTGGAGAGGCTGAGAGCAGAGGGGGAAGGGGGCCAGGGTCTGACCCAGTCTTCTGCTCTCTGATTCCACTCTTCATCTCCCACCCCACAGCTGCTCTTCCGAAATGGCTCTGAGGTGCGCGACCCACTGGTCACCTACGAGGGCTCCAATCCACCGGCCTCCCCCACTGCAAGGTGACCCCCAGGCAGCAGGGCTTGAAAAACAAGGCCTGCGGATCCCTGGTTGTCGGCTTCCACCTCCTCCCCCACCTACTCTCTCCCCTGTCCTGCCTTCCTTGTCGCCTGCCCCGTAACTCCAGGCTTCCTGCCCATCTCAGGCCGATTCTCCCTGACGCCCCTTGTCTTTACAGACAACCTGGTTATCGCCCAGCACAGCTACAAGCCCTCTCACGACGGAGACCTGGGCTTTGGAGAAGGGGGGAACAGCTCCGCATCCTGGAGCAGTGAGTCCCTGACCACCTCGCTCTGGGGGAGTCCGTGAGGGAGTGGGGGATCTCCGGTACTGCAGCCCTCCTGCGGCCCTTGACCGGCTAGGGTGGCCGCTCTTGGGGACAAATTCGAGGCTCAGGAGTGCTGAGCCAGGGTTCGGGGGAGGCTGGCTTAAGGATTGGGGGGGCCTTTGAGGGATGGCCTCAGATCGACAGCTGAGTGGGCCGCACTGACCCACCTCCGTGGCGCAGGAACGGCGAGTGGTGGAAGGCGCAGTCCCTGACCACGGGCCAGGAAGGCTTCATCCCCTTCAATTTTGTGGCCAAAGCGAACAGCCTGGAGCCCGAACCGTGAGTGGAGTCCCGTGGTGGAGGGGGGGGATGGGAGCAGATCTAGGGATCCTGGAGCAGGGAGTGGGCCTGGGGTGGCAGTGAAGGCTTGAGGGCCACGGAGGATATTCGACAACAGCCGATGGTCTGCGTCGCTTCCGCCCTGCATAGCTGGTTCTTCAAGAACCTGAGCCGCAAGGACGCGGAGCGGCAGCTCCTGGCGCCCGGGAACACTCACGGCTCCTTCCTCATCCGGGAGAGCGAGAGCACCGCGGGTGAGCGGGCATCGGCCTCGACCGGGCGCGAGGGTGGGGGCCGCGGGGTGAACCAGAGTGGGGCGCGCGGGGTAAGCCCGAGGTGGGGGCGTGGGGTGAGCCAGAGTGGGGCGCGCAGGGTGAGCCCGAGGTGGGGGCCGGGGTGGCGGGCCAGACTCTGCGTTCTTTCGTTCCTTTATCCATCCATTCATTCATTCAGGATCGTTTTCACTGTCGGTCCGGGACTTCGACCAGAACCAGGGAGAGGTGGTGAAACATTACAAGATCCGTAATCTGGACAACGGTGGCTTCTACATCTCCCCGCGAATCACTTTTCCCGGCTTGCATGAACTGGTCCGCCATTACACCAGTGAGCCTGGCGGGACCCCTTCCCCCGTGTCCTATCAGCCCATCTTCCCTCAGTCCCCCTCGGGTGTCCCTCAACCATCTTTGAATGCGCTCCTCCATTCCCCGCAGTGGGTGAGGTGTGGAACCTCACCCTACGGCCCCAAGTGTTTGGGTGACAGCCCCACACCTGCCTGCTAATCCACTTCCCCTGGATGGGGGCTTGGAGAAGTGGGGGAGGTGGTTTTTGGTAGTTCACTTCCCCTGGATGGGGGCTTGGAGAATTGGGGGGAGATGGTTTTTGCTAGTCCATTTCCCCTAGATGGGGGCTTGGAGAAGTGGCGGAGGTGGTGTCAACACGAGACCGCCTTCCCCACTCCCGTGTCCTCGCAGATGCTTCAGATGGGTTGTGCACACGGCTGAGCCGCCCCTGTCAGACCCAGAAGCCCCAGAAGCCGTGGTGGGAGGACGAGTGGGAGGTTCCCAGGGAGACGCTGAAGCTGGTGGAGCGGCTGGGGGCTGGACAGTTCGGGGAGGTGTGGATGGGTGAGTGTGGCCTCCAGGACTGCCTGGGAAGAGGGGAACGGGAGGGGCTGCAGAGGTGGTGAGAGTCCCAGGACAGCTGCCTGGCTACCCTCCCATTCCTTCCCTCCCCCTGACCCAGGGTACTACAACGAGCACACGAAGGTGGCAGTGAAGAGCCTGAAGCAGGGCAGCATGTCCCCGGATGCCTTCCTGGCCGAGGCCAACCTCATGAAGCAGCTGCAACACCGGCGGCTGGTTCGGCTCTACGCTGTGGTCACCCAGGAGCCCATCTACATCATCACTGAATACATGGAGAATGGTGGGTGCCGCCCGAGTTGCTGCCGGGGGACTCTGCTCTCCCCCACCTTCCCTGCTGGAGGGTGGAAATACACCTTTCTTCTGGCGCAAAGCTCAAGCAGGAAGGGTTTCTTGAGCTTTCCTGGCCCCTAAAGACTCACCTCCAGGCATGAGAAGAAGGTGTATCCTCTGATCCTGTCTAGGGGCCAGCCTGAGGTGGCAAGAATGTTCTGGAAGACCATTCACCCCAGTCTTCCCTGACCTACCGTTCTGTTTGCCTGCTTCAAAGCCCTACCTTGATCTCAGGATGCTTGATCTCAGAAAGCCAGTGGATCCCCAGCCCCATTTCTCTCCCTTCTGCCCCTGAGCCTTGGGAAGCCCTCTTTTCAGGTCTGAGTAAGCCTCCTATCCCTGCACCCCTCCTGGTCTGTTACTGGACAGAGTGAGAGCCCCAGGAAGAGGGATACGAGTTTCTAGCCTCAGCTTTGTTCACACTAATTTGCTGTGTGACAGGCCAAGAGTCGATACTGTCTCTGGTGCTCAGTTTCCCCAAGTATAACAGCAGAAATCTAAATGGGCTCACCAGAAATAATACAGAGTATTCATCAAGGCCTCTAGAGTCTGACTGCCTGAGTCAGAATCCTGGCTTCATGATTTTTTTTTTTTTTGAGATGGAATCTCACTCTGTCACCCAGGCTGGAGTGGAGCGGTGCAATCTCGGCTCACTGAAACCTCTGTCTCCTGGATTTAAGCAATTCTCCTCCCTTAGCCTGCTGAGTAGTTGGGATTCCAGGTGCCTGCCACCACGCCTGGCTATTTTTTGTATTTTTAGTAGAGACGGGGTTTCACCATGTTGGCCAGGCTGGTCTTGAACTCCTGACCTCAAGTGATCCACCCACCTCGGCCTCCCAAAGTGCTGGCTTCATGATTGTTTGGCTTCATGATAATTACATCATGTCTCTCTGCTGTGGTTTCCTACTACAATAACGCATTAGTAACTTCCTCATAGGGTCTTGTGAGGTTGAAAGAATTAATACATATAGAGCAATTAGAACTATGCCAACTTCCAGGTGCAGTGGCTCAAGCCTATAACCCCAGCACTTTGGGAGGACAAGGTGGGTGGATCACTTGAGCCCAAGTCCAAGACTAGTCTGTGCAACATAGCGAGACCTCATTTCTACAAAAAATTTAAAAAATTAGCCAGGTGTGGTGGTGTATGCCTGTAGTTCCAGCTACTTGGGAGGCCAAGGTGGGAGGATCACTTGAGTCAAGGAGGTTGAGGTGTTGACGTTGAAGTGAGCTGTGATTGCACCTCTGCTCTCCAACCTGGGTAACAGATTGAGACCTTGTCCTTAAAAAATGGAAAAAAAAAAAAAAAGAAAAGAAAAAAGAAAAAAAGTAAAAAAAACAGGAAAAAAAAAAAGAAAAGAAAAGAGACCTTGTCTCAGAAAAAAAAAAACCAAAAAACACAAAAAACAAAACTATGGCTATCATAGTAACTGATCAATAAGTTTGTTGCTGTTATCTGGCTCTGATTCTTAGAGAGGGTAAGATCTGTTCCTCTTCCAGGAAGGGAAACAAGCTGTTCATTGGCTAGTGGGAAATGGTAAATAGATGATCTCATGTGTATCTTTTTTTTTTTTTTTTTTTTCCGAGTCTCACTCTGTCCTCCAGGCTGGAGTGAGATCTCAGCTCACTGCAACCTTCGCCTCCTGGGTTCAAGTGATTCTCGTGCCTCAGCCTCCTGAGTAGCTGGGACTACAGGCACATGCCACCACGCCCAGCTAATTTTTGTATTTTTAGTAGAGACAGGTTTTTGCCTTTTGTCCGGGCTGGTCTCGAACCCCTGACCTCAGGTGATCCGCCCGCCTTAGCCTCCCAAAGTGCTGGGATTACAGGCATAAGCCACCACACCTGGCCAGAAAAGTAGAATTTTTCTAGCAGGCAGAGAGGCTTTGGGGTGAGAGCCTAGTGGTCTGAGTGCAGGATCTCAAAATTGTTAAAGTGTTTGAAGTCAAAGGCAGCGTGGGGGAGAGAGAAGAAGCTATCAGTGTGGACCATGCAGAGCTTTGGATACTAGTTGAGGAGTCTGGGTTCTACCTTATTGGTGATGAAAAATCTACAGTTCTCTCCCACCATGCTCTACTGTAGCCCCTCCAGAAAAAACCTTTGCATATCCTGGGCATCCTTACCCTGAACACACACTCCTCCATTCTCACTCTTCACTCTTCCTTTTCTTTTCTTTTTTTTTTTTTTAAAGATGGGGTTTCACCATGATGGCCAGGCTGGTCTTGAACTCCTGACCTCAGGTGATCCACCCACCTTGGCCTCCCAAAGTGTTAGGATTATGGGCGTGAGCCACTGCGCCTGGCCACCTTTTTTTTCTTTTTTTTTTTTTTGAGATGCAGTCTCGCTCTGTCGCCTAGGCTGGAGTGCAGTGGCATGATCTTGGCTCACTGCAATTTCCTCCTCCCAGGTTTAAGCAATTCTCCTGCCTCAGCCTCCAGAGGAGCTGGGACTGCAGGTGCATGCCACCACACTCGGCTAATTTTTTGTATTTTTAGTAGAGACAGGGTTTCACCGTGTTAGCCAGGATGGTCTCGATCTCCTGACCTGATGATCTGCCCACCTCGGCCTCCCAAAGTGCTGGGATTACAGGCATGAGCCACTGCACCCAGCCCACTTTTCCTTTTATGTGTCAGTCACACTTCTAGATGCCCAGTTGGAGGAGAAGGGTCTGGGGACCTCCCCCCTGGGAGAACTTGGGCCAGCAACTCTTGCTTCTGCCCACAGGGAGTCTAGTGGATTTTCTCAAGACCCTTCAGGCATCAAGTTGACCATCAACAAACTCTTGGACATGGCAGCCCAAGTAAGGAGACTGGGGAGAGGCTGGGCAAGGGCACGGGCCAGTGGCTTGAGGACGTCTGGCTCAGGACTGCTGATCTGTGTTTGGCCTGCAGATTGCAGAAGGCATGGCATTCATTGAAGAGCGGAATTATATTCATCGTGACCTGCGGGCCGCCAACATTCTGGTGTCTGACACCCTGAGCTGCAAGATTGCAGACTTTGGCCTAGCACGCCTCATTGAGGACAACGAGTACACAGCCAGGGAGGGTAAGTGTGAGATTTAAGGGTGGTCTGGGCCCTACAGGGTCTAGCCTAGCAGACCCAGGTGACCTCACTCTGCCTCCTCCTTAGGGGCCAAGTTTCCCATTAAGTGGACGGCGCCAGAAGCCATTAACTATGGGACATTCACCATCAAGTCGGATGTGTGGTCTTTTGGGATCCTGCTGACGGAAATTGTCACCCATGGCCGCATCCCTTACCCAGGTCAGAGCCAAGGGCAAGAACTGAAAGGGTGATGGGGAAGGGCAGCACGTCCATGTCTTCCCACTCAATTCTTTCCAGTCTCAGAATCTGAAACTTTGTAGCTGCATCTCCTCTATCCTCTCACAGGTGTGACTCCAACATCTTCAGGCAGATGCCACATCTCCCAGGGCTGGTTTCCATCTCTGTATCTCTCTTTAATAACCCCAGCTCTTTTCTTTCTTTCCTTTTTTTTTTTTTTTTTTTTGAGACGGGGTTTCACCATGTTGGTCAAGATGGTTTCGATCTCTTGACCTCATGATCCTCCCACCTCAGCCTCCCAAAGTGCTGGGATCACAGGCGTGAGCCACTGCACCCGGCCCTAACCCCAGCTCTTTTCTTTAGTTCCGGCCCAGGCAGCCTAGTATGGTAGAAGAGGATCTAGCTCAGGAGCAAGAGGCCTATCTTTTTTTTTGAGACGGAGTCTTGCTCTGTCTCCCAGGCTGGAGTGCAGTGGCACGATCTTGGCTCACTGCAACCTCTACCTCCCAGGTTCAAGCGATTCTCCTGCCTCAGCCTTCCAAGTAGCTGGGACTACAGGCGCCTGCCACTACACTCAGTTAATTTTTTGTGTTTTTTATTTTTTATTTTTTTTTAATAAGATGGGGTTTCACCATGATGGCCAGGCTGGTCTTGAACTCCTGACCTCAGGTGATCCACCCACCTCGGCCTCCCAAAGTGCTAGGATTAGAGGTGTGAGCCACCATGCCCAGCCGTTTTTTTTTTTTCTTTTTCTTTCTTTCTTTCTTTTTAATTTTCTTAGAACCTCACACACCTACAAAGTAATTTTTTGTGTTTTTAGTAGAGACGGGGTTTTACTGGCCAGGTGTGGTGGCTCATGCCTGTAATCCAAGCACTTTGGAGGCCAAGGTGGGCAGATCACCTGAGGTCGGGAGTTCAAGACCAGCCTGACCAACATGGTGAAACCCCGTCTTAAAAAAAAAAAAAAAAGAGACGGGGTTTCACCGTGTTAGCCAAGATTGTCTGGATCTTCTGACCTTGTGATCCGCCTGCCTCGGCCTCCCAAAGTGCTGGGATTACAGGTGTGAGCCCCTGTCCTGCCCGAGTCCTACCTTTTATTAGCACATCTGCCACTGTTGCTAACTTTCTGTTTGGCTTTGATCGATCATTCCTTCTTTTGCCATCGTTAAATATGAGATTAGAACAGTGTTTGGTCCATACTAAGCTTTCTCAATCACGACTTTGGGCTAGTCGCTTCACTTCTCTGAGCCTCAGTTTCCTGATATGAAAAATAAGAGACTAGGCAAGGTACAGTGGCTCATGCCTATACCCAGAACCTTGGGAGACCAAGGTGGGGGACTACTTGAGCCCAGGAGTTTGAGACCAGCCTGGGCAACATGTTGAAACCCCATCTCTACAAAAACAAAAATTAGCCAGATTTGGTGGCATGTGCCTGTAGTCCCAGCTACTCAGGAGGCTGAGAAGGGAGGATCACCTGACACAGGGAGGCAGAGGTTGTAGTGAGCCAAGACCATGCCATAGCACTCCAGCCTAGGGCAACAGAGCAAGACCCTGTCTCAAAAAAAGAAAAGAGAGAGAGAGAGAGAGAGACTTCATCTCTACAAAAAAAAAATAATAATAAAATAAAATAAAAATTAGCTGGGCATAGTGGCACACATCTGTAGTTTCAGCTATCTGGGAGGCTGAGGTGGGAGGATCACTTGAGCCCGGGAGTTTGAGGGTGCAGTGAGCCATGATTGCTCCATTGTACTCCAGCCTGAGCAACAGAGGGAGACCTTGCCTCAAAAACAAACAAACAAGCAAAACACCAAAAAAAAAAAAAAAAAAAAAAAGAGATGTGATAAAATATGTTAGGAAGAATTAAAAAAAAAGAGAGAGAGAGAGAAAGAAAATTGAGAGATCATTTGTGAAAGAGGCTGACTCATAGTAGATGGTCAGTATACACTGATGCCCCTCACCATCTCCTGGACAAAACCCTTTACCTGAATTCAGCCAAGACAGAGATGGATTTTTTTTTTTTTAAATGAACTTGCTAAGAAACTCTGGGGAAAGGAATTGGAGCACAAAGACAGGAGTAGGGAGGCCATGGAGTACAGTGGCTAAATTTGTAGAAACTTCCCACATCCCCAGAGCAAGGTGAAGAGACTTTTGCTCTTAGGAAGGTAAAGACACCTTGGAGACAGGTGAAAAGCCGAGGGGCTTCCCTGCCCTGGGCTTGCCCCAACCCAGAGTCCACTGGTAATGCTGGGGCTGGAAATACTGTCCAGTTATTCTGCCAGGGGTCCTCACTGCTCCTCCTCTGTGCCCACAGAGGCAACTCCGTAGGGAATGTCTCTATTAGAAGAAAATAGGCAGTGAAAGCATGATGATAAATGGCAACTGACATGTAGCATTAGGGTCAGGGAGACAATGGGGAGAAATGGGGACCTTGGTAAACTTGCAGCTGTGCAGCAGATGGCCACAATTAAGGCATGCCCCCCCTCCAATTGATGTTTTTTTTTTTTTTTAATTGAGACAGAGTCTCACTCCGTCGCCAGGAGTGAGTGCAGTGGCGCAATCTCGGCTCACTGCAACCTCCGCCTCCCAGTTTCAAGCAATTCTCCTGCCTCAGCCTCCTGAGTAGCTGGGACTACAGGCGCGCGCCACCACGCCCAGCTAATTTTTGTATTTTTAGTAGAGACGGGGTTTCACCATGTTGGCCAGGATGATCTCGATCTCTTGACCTCATGATCCACCTGCCTCGGCCTCCCACAGTGCTGGGATTACAGGCGTGAGCCACAGCGCCCGGCCTTGTTTTTTTAAGAGAAGCCAAAACTTGGAGTTTTAGGAAAATTTGTTCATTTCCAAATTTTGGCGATTGATTCAAATTGTTTAAAAGCACTCTAGGGGCAAGGTGCGGTGGCTTACGCCTGTAATCTCAGCACTTTGGGAGGCTGAGGTGGGCAGATCACGAGATCAGGAGTTTGAGACCAGCCTGGCCAAAAACCCTGTCTCTACTAAAAATACAGAAAAATTAGCCGGCGTGGTGGTGGGCACCTGTAGTCCCAGCTACTCAGGAGGCTGAGGCAGAAGAATCGCTTGAACCCAGGAGGTGGAGGTTGTAGTGAACCGAGATTTCACCACTGCACTCCAGCCTGGGCGACAGAGTGAGACTCCATATCAAAAATACATACATACATACATACAAATAAATAAATAAAAGCACTCTAGGGCCAATCCAAAGTGGATCTGTGGGCCCTGTGGGCTTGCACCCTTGACTCTGGCCATGGGTGTTTAGTTCCGTGGCCTATGTCCTCCAATGCCCTAATTTTAAAATGTGAGAGTCCCATAGGTAGAGGCCTCCCTTGTACAAGTCCTGGGGAAGAAGGGTCTCTGTGGACTGCCTGGTCCCAAGGCTTTAGTCTCAAGCTTTGCAGGAGCAAAATTTCTATTTTGTCAGTACCCTATAAGGTTTTGGTCTTTGGGAACTGCTTGTCACAATCTTTGTTCAGAAGACTGAAAGAAAAACCAGACACTACACGGGCAATTTGGAAATAGGGAAGGAGGGGAGCTATGTTACTGCTGTGATCATGTGGCTCTTCTTGGGGTCCACATGCCCAAAGCCTGCCAGGACTAGCATAAAAGGAGGCAACCACCTCAAAGACTGTTTCATCTGCATCATGGAGGGGCCTGGTGAAACTTCTCAACCCCAAGCAAGGTCTACTTTGCTGAGACCCAGGGTCCATGTGGCTTCCTGATGCAGGATGTCATATGCCTGGTCTTAAAACTGGAGAGACCTCACCACTGCCTTGGTTGTGGGTGCCCATCCTGCCCTGCACCCTGACCGTCTCATCATTCCCACCAAATAATAATAATCCCAGGTGCCCTTTATTTATTTATTTATTACAGAGTCTCTGTCTGTTGCCCAGATAGGTGTGTGTGTGTGTGTTTGTATGTGTATATGTATATATATATATATTATTTTTTTTTTTTTTTTTGAGAGAGAGTCTGGCTAGAGTTGCTCAGGTTGGAGTGCAGTGGCGCAGTCTCAGCTCACTACAACCTGTGCACCTCCGCCTCCCAGGTTCAAGCAATTCTTGTGCCTCAGCCTCCCAACTAGCTGGGACTACAGGCATGTACCACCATGCCTGCTTAATTTTTGTATTTTTAGTAGAGATGGAGTTTTGCCATATTAGTCAGGCTGGTCTTGAACTTCTGGCCTCATGTGATCTGCCTGCTTTGGCCTCCCAAAGTGCTGGGATTATAGGTGTGAGCCACCACGCCTGGCCTATGCACTATATTTGATGCTGTCTGTGCACAATCTCATTCAATCCTCATAACAATTCTGTGAGGTAGGAACAGCTATTTACTCTATTTTCTAAATAAGGAAACTGGGCTTGCCCAAGGTCCCACAACTAGTATGTGTGTATTATTGAGCATTTAACCTATACCAGGGGAACTGGTCATGGTGGCATGCACCTGTCGTCCAGCTATTTAGGGGGCTGAGGTGAGAGGATTGCTTGAGCCCAGGAGTTCAAATCTGCAATGTGCTGTGATTGTGCTTGTGGGCAGCCACTGCATTCCAGCTTGGGCAACATAGCGAGATCCCTTATCTAAAATAATTTTTTTTGTAAAGTAAATAATTGGCCAAGTGTGGTGGCTCATGCCTGTAATCCCAGCACTTTGGGAGGCTGAGGTGGGCGGATCACCTGACCAGCCTGACCAACATAGAGAAACCCCATCTCTACTAAAAATACAAAATTAGCTGGGCATGGTGGCACAGGTCTGTAATCCCAGCCACTTGGGAGGCTGAGGTAGGAGAATCACTTGAACCTGGGAGGAGGAGGTTTTGGTGTGCCGAGATTGCACCACCGCACTCCAGCCTGGGCAACAAGAGGGAAACTCCTTCTCCAAAAAAAAGTGAATAATCTATACCAGACACTACAAGTGGCCTGACTGACATTCAGCAAGTACCGCTAGTGTGGCCCTACCATTGATGAAGACCAGGATTCTTTTGGATTGGTGCTTACACTGTGCCAGTTAAATATTCCAAACATTACCCCTGCCTGTGGGCTTCCAGTGCCTGGAGCCTTGATGTCCTTCTCCCGTCAACCCCTAGGGATGACCAACCCTGAGGTGATTCAGAACCTGGAGCGAGGTTACCGCATGGTGCGCCCTGACAACTGTCCAGAGGAGCTGTACCGCCTCATGAGGCTGTGTTGGAAGGAGCGCCCAGAGGACCGGCCCACCTTTGACTACCTGCACAGTGTGCTGGAGGACTTCTTCACAGCCACAGAGGGCCAGTACCAGCCTCAGCCTTGAGAGGCCTTGAGAGGCCCTGGGGTCCTGCCCCGTTTCTCCAGCCTGGCTTGGGGGAGATGGAGTTCTTGTGCCATACTCACATAGTCCATGCACATATGGACTCTGCACACGAATCCTGCCCACGTGTGACACATACGCACCTTGTGTCTGTACATGTGTCCTGTAGTGGTGTGGACTCTGCACATGTGTCTTGTACTTGTGTAGCCTGTGCATGTATGTCTTGGACACTGTCCAAGGTACACCTTTCTGGCTCTTCCATTTCCTGAAACCACAGAGGGAGGGGGAGAAGCCTGGGATTGACAGAAAATTCTGCCCACCTTTCTTTTCTCAGATCATCCAGAAGTTCCTCAAGGGCCAGGACCTTATCTAATACCTCTGTGTACTCCTCCTTGGTGCCTGGCCTGGCACACATCAGGAGCTCAATAAATGTCTGTTGATGACTGTTGTACATCTCTTTGCTGTCCACTCTTTGTGGGTGGGCAGTGGGGGTTCAGAAAATGGTAATGAGGTCATTCTGAGTTGGGATGAAAGATGAGGTGAGTGGATATCTGGATATTTTCCAGCCCTGGTCATGCTGGTGATCAAAAGGAGGTCCAGGCGATCCTGCTGCATGGGCTTTGCAGACCCCTTCAAATGGGACAGTGCTCCTCATCCCCTCCCCAAAGGATTCAGGGTGACTCCTACCTGGAATCCCTTAGGGAGTGGGTGTGTCACAGGACCTTCCTCCCCATTATAAAAGGGCAACAGCATTTTTTACTGATTCAAGGGCTATATTTGACCTAAGATTTTGTTTTTTGAAGACTAGTCAAATTTAGCTGGGCAAGGTGGCATGTGCCTGTAGTTCCAGCCACTCGGGAGGCTGAGGCAGGAGAATCGCTTGAACCTGGGAAGCGGAGGTTGCAGTGAGCTGAGATCATGCCACTGTACTCCAGCCTGGTGACAGACTGAAACTCTGTCTCGAAAACAAAAACATTATAAAAAAAAAAGACTAGTCAAATGAAGCAGCAGGAATGGAGGAGGAACAAAGAAATCCGTAACTATCCTCAGATTTTTTTTTTTTTTTTTTGAGACAAGGTTTTACTTTGTCATCCAGGCTGGAGTGCAGTGGCATGATCATGGCTCACTGTAGCCTTGACCTCTCCAGCTCAAACGATCCTCCTGTCTCAGCCTCCTGAGTACCTGGGACTACTTGCTTGAGGTCATAGTTCAAGGCTAGCCTGGACAACAGAGTGAGATCCTGGTCTCCAAAAAAAAGTTTTAAAAAAGCCAAACACAGGCTGGGCGTGGTGGCTCATGCCTGTAATCCCAGCACTTTGGGAGGCCGAGGCGGGTGGATCACGAGGTCAAGAGATTGAGACCATCCTGGCCAACATGGTGAAATCCCGTCTCTACTAAAAAAATACAAAAATTAGCTGGGCATGGTGGCACAAGCTTGTAGTCCCAGCTACTAGGGAAGCTGAGGCAGGAGAATTGCTTGAACCTGGGAGGCGGAAGTTTCAGTGAGCCGAGATCGCGCCACTGCACTCAGCCTCGGGCCCGGTGACGACGAGACTCTGTTTCAAAATAAATAAATAAATAAATAACAATTAAAAAGCAAACACACTTTGTCAAGCATATTAGCTCACACTTGTAGTCCCAGCAGATCAGGAGCCTGAGGCAAGAGGATTGCTTGAGCTATGATTGTGCCACTGCAGCACTCCAGCATAGGCGACAAAGGGAGATCCTATCTCAAAAAAAAAAAAAAAAAAGGTTTCATTGAGAAGGTGGTTTTTGAGCAAAGATTCCAAGGTGAAGGAGTGAGCCACCTGGTATGGGTGGCGGGGAGGAGCAGTCAGCCAAAGGTAACAGGGTGAGGCAGGCGTTTACCTGGCAAGCTCTGAGAGACGGGGATAGATCCTACCAGCTTGGGGCCTTGTGGCCTCTGCAGAAGCCATTTTGAGGAAACTTTGCAGGTATCTCTGCAAAACTGATATGAAATGACTTACATTTCATTTATTTTTTAATTTTTAAATGAGATGGGGTCTCACTCTGTCACCCAGGTTGGAGTACAAAGGCGAAATCTCTCTGCATCGATAATGAAGCAAAAAAAAAAAGTCAAAATCTCGGCTCACTGCAGCCTCTGCCTCTGGGGCTCAAGCAGTCCTCCTACCTCAGCCTCCTAAGTAACTGGGACCACAGGTGTGTACCACCACTGTTGGCTAATTTTTTGTATTTTTGGTGGGGACGGGGTTTCACCATTTTGCCCAAGCTGGTCTTGAACTCCTGAGCTCAAGTGATCCATCTGCCTCAGCCTTCCAAAGTGTTGGGATTACAGGTGTGAGGCACCATGTCTGGCCCTGACTTACATTTTAAAAGGATGGCTCTTACTGCTATCTTGAAAATAGACTGTTAGTCAATTTATAAAACTGGGGAGATTTTGCATAAAACTCCAGATTTCTGCCTTCTCTTGAAAAACAGGGGCTGGGCATGTTGGCTGACTCCTGTAATCCCAGCAATTTGGGGAGGCCAAAGCAGGCAGATTGCTTGAGCCCAGGAGTTTAAGACCAGACTGGGCAACATGGCAAAAACCTGTCTCCATAAAAAAAATACAAAAATTAGCAGGGTGTGGTGGTGCGTGCCTGTAGTCCCAGCTACTTGGAGGATGGCTTGAGCCCAGGAGATCAAGGCTGCAGTGAGCCATGATTGTGCCACTGTACTCCAGCCTGAGCAAAAACAGAGTGAGACCCCATCTTAAAAAAAAAAAAGGAAGATTTAGCTATGTTGGGCTTACCTGTCCTCATGGAGTCGAATAGTAAATAGTGGCCACCTCTCCAGGTAGGACATGAATTCTACCTTTGCCAGAGTTCCCTCTACTCCCTGCTGCTCTTAGACAATGAAACTGAGTGTTAGTAACTATTTATCATCAAGCTTGTGCTTTTTTTTCTTTTGAGATGGAGAGACAGAGACTCACTCTGTTGCCCAGGCTGGGGTGCAGTGGCACGATCTCGGCTCACTGCCAGCTCTGCCTCCTAGGAACAAGCAATTCTCCTGCCTTAGCCTCCTGAGTAACTGGGATTACAGGCTCGCACCGTCATGCCCAGCCAATTTTTGTATTTTTAGTAGAGATGGGGTTTCACCATGTTGGTCAGGCTGGTCGCAAACTCCTGCCCTGGTGATCCGCCCGCCTCAGCCTCCCAAAATGTTGGGATTACAGGTGTGAGCCACTGGTGCCCCGCCTGTTGTCTTATAAAGAGAAAAATAAAAAAATTTGTTGGCACCCACATTTCCATTAAAAAGTGAGAAAATTAAAGATACCTGAGGATGGCAGGGTGTTGGATGAAAGATAGGGGAATGTTATATTTCTTTATGAAAGGGAAAATAATTTAAGTTTTATTTTATTTGTTATTTTTATTTTATTTTATTTTTGAGACGGAGTTTTGCTCTTGCCACCCTGGCTGGAGTGCAATGGCGTGTTCTTGGCTCACTGCAACCTCCACCTCCTGGGTTCAAGTGATTCTTCTGCATCAGCCTCCCAAGTAGCTGGGATTGATTATAGGGGCCTGCCATCATGCCTGGCTAATTTTTGTATTTTTAGTAGAAACAGGGTTTCACCATGTTGGCCAGGCTGATCTTGAACTCCTGACCTCAGGTGATCTGCCCGCCTTGGTCTCCCAAAGTGCTGGGATTACAGGCGTGAGCCACAGTGCCGGTCCTCTAATTTTTTTTTTTTTTCTTTTTTTTTGAGACAACATCTTGCTCTGCCGCCAGGCTGGAGTGCAATGGGGTGATCTCAGCTGACTGTAACCTCCGCCTTCCGGGTTCCAGCTATTCTCCTGCCTCAGCTTCTCAAGTAGCTGGGACTCCAGGTGCACGCCACCACGCCTGGCTAAGTTTTGCACTTTTAGTAGAGATGTGGTTTCACCATGCTGGCCAGGATGGTCTCGAACCCCTGACCTTGTCACGCGCCCACCTTGGCCTCCCAAAGTGTTGAGATTACAAGCATGAGCCACCGAGCCTGGCCCCATCCTTTAATTTTTAAAATATGCAAACAAAGGGCATCTGAGTCATAATAATATAAATCTGTTACCTGACTGACCTGCTGCCACACCTCATGATCTCATCTGATCCCCCACACACCTTTGCTTTGCAATACTGTGTGCAGCCATAGCGTCAGTGACCTTTGTATTCCTATCCTCCCCATTTTTATTACTTTATTTTATTTATTCTTTTTTTTTCTTTTTACAGAGACGGGGTTTCACCATATTGGTCAGGCTGGTCTCAAACTCCTGACCTCAGGTGATCCACCCGTCTCGGCCTCCCAAAGTGCTGGGATTACAGGTGTGAGCCACCAAGCCCGGCCTTATTCTATTTTTTTGAGACAGAGTCTCACTCTGTCATCCAGGCTGGAATGCAGTGGCTTGATCTCGGCTCACTGCAACCTCCATCTCCCAGGTTCAAGCAATTCTCCTACCTCAGCCTCCCAAGTAGCTGGGATTACAGGCGTGTACCACCACGCCCAGTTAATTTTTGTATTTTTAGTAGATATGGGATTTCACATGTTGGCCAGCCTGGTCTTGAACTCCTGACCTCAGGTGATCTACCTGCCTCAGCCTCCCAAGTGACTACCAATCCCAGTATAATCACACTGGGATTATAGATGTGAGCCACCGTGCCTGGCCTCCTCCCCATTTTATAGAGAGGGAAATGAAGGCCCAGAACGGTTAAGCAGACCCATCAAGGGCTAGCTGAGAATTAGCAACAGAAAACTGGGAGTAGAATTTGTTCCCTGATCCTTTTCTGTTTCTATTATAGAGCCACCCAGTCTTAGATTATCTGTTACCTTATAATTAATGACTCCAATGTAGTTTCTGAGTGAGGAACACAAGTCCCAAACATTCTTTAAAGTGGCATAAAGATGTATTGTTTGTTTTTTTTGAGACAAGGTCTGGCTCTGTTTCCCAGACTGGACTGCAGTGGTGTGATCTTGGCTCACTGCAACATCTGTCTCGAGGGCTCAAGCAGTCCTCCCACCTCAGCCTCCTGAGTAGCTGGAACTACAGGAGTGCCCGCACACCTGGGTCACTTTTCTTTTTTTTATAGAGATGGGTTTTTGCCATGTTGCCCAGGCTGGTCTGGAACTTGTGAGTTCAAGTGATCCACCAGCCTCGGCCTCCCAAAGTGTTGGGATTACAGGTGTGAGCCACAGTGCCCAGCCTCTTGTTGACTGTAGGACCACAAGTAGGTAGCTAACTTAGCACAATGTTTGGCACATAGGAAGCACTCATTAAATACTGACATTATTGTAGTTATTTTATTAGCCTAGCATAGCACTTTTAGGTCTTTCAGCTTTCTTTCTTTCTTTCTTTTTTCTTTTTTTTTTTTTTTTTTGAGACAGAGTCTCACTCTGTCGCCAGGCTGGAGTGCAGTGGGGTGATCTCAGCTCACTGCAACCTCCGCCTCCCAGGTTAAAGCGATTCCTCTGCCTCAGCTTCCTAAGTAGCTGGGACTACAGGGCGTGCCACCACGCCCAGCTAATTTTTGTATTTTTAGTAGAGACAGGGTTTCATCATGTTGGCCAGGATACTCTAGATCTCTTGACCTCATGATCCACCCGCCTCGCCCTCCAAAAGTGCTGGGATCACAGGTGTGAGCCACCTCGCCCAGCCCTGGTCTTTCAGCTTTCAATGATGATCAGTTGATAATTGATGATCTGGTGGAGTGGTTCTCAATAGGAGAGTTGGGGGTCAATTTTACACTCCCTTACACCCCCGCTAATCTTCCCCCTAACCCAATGGTAAAGCTATTGCACAGTACTTGGCAATGTCTGGAGACAATTTTGGTTGTCACAGCCTGGGGGGAGGGTGCTACTGGCATCTAGTGCGTAGAGGCCAGGGATGCTGGTAGACTTCCTACAATGCACAGAACAGCGTCCTATAACAACGAATTACCCGGCTCGAAATGTCATTAGTTTCCAAGCTGTGAAACCTGCCCTCCTATCATGGGATAATCCCATCTTCTTCTGTCTAAAGAGACTCCTACTTAGTCATCCTGGGTGACTGAATCACGGAGGTAGGTTTTGGAGTCAGAAAGGCTGGGTTCTGTCATTTTGTTAAACAGAGCCTCTGGTGCAAAGAAGGCATTCAAAAAACCCTGAACAATTGAAAAATTGAATTTAATTAGTTTGTGTAACCTTGAGTAATTCACGGAAGTCTGAACTTCTTTATCCTAACTGTATAATGGCAGTAAAAACCCTTGGCCGAAAGCTGTTTTGAGGAATAACTGAAATAACATTGGTAAAGCTGTTGCACAGTACTTGGCTCACAGCAGCCCCTCGAAAAAACATTAGTTTTCTTTCCCTTTCTTGTCAGTTTCTCCCTCTTCAAACCCGCGTGTTGCTTTTCTTTTTAATTTTTAATTATTTGTCTGTAGCCCTCCTTTGCGGTCACAAACTCGCTTTCTAACCCAGGTTCAGCTCTTTTATTGGCGGAGTGACCTTGTGCAAGTCACTTTTCCCCTGTAGGCCTCGGTTTATTCTCCGTAAAATCAGAAAGTTGGCCTCCGATCTCCAAGCACGTTTCTCACGACGAAGTGTGACTAAGTTTACCGAGCTGCTTTCCTCCCCCGGGAGTGATGGTACGGTCCCCGGGCGGCTCCCCACCCATCTGTCGCAGACCTTGGTACAGGCCCAGGGGGCCCTCGGCCGCCTCTCCAGGCTGCCCTTGCCCCCTGCCGAGTTCCGGGCCCGTGTCTGCGCAAGCTGATTGGCTGGAGCGGTGCCCGGGCTGCGCGGCTATAGGTGAGCCCAGGAGGGGACGGGCGGGGCGGGCCGGAGACCCCGCCCCTCCCCCTGGGTCGGACGCTGAGCGGAGCCGCGGGCGGGAGGGCGGACGGACCGACTGACGGGAGGGACGGGAGGCGAGCAAGATGGCGCAGACGCAGGGCACCCGGAGGAAAGTCTGTTACTACTACGACGGTGAGCACCGTCCTCGCGGCGGGGGCGGGGCCGGGCCGGGCCAGGGCCGGACCCGGGACCTGGAGGCTGAGGCTGGAGCGCCGAGGGGAGGCTGCGGGAGGCTGAGGCGCTGGGGGAGAGGCTCGGAGAGGAGGCTGCGAGGGGGAAGTCGAGGCTGAGGGAGGAGGCTGCGAGAAAAGGAGATCGAGGCTGAGACTAAGAGGGGATCGCGTAGGGGAAGCCTGAGGTAATCTTGGTGGAGAGATACTGAGGAAGTCTGATGTGGAGAGTTTGAGTGGGACTCCTAGAGGGGAGGCTGCGTCCGAGCGGGGAGGCTGGATCTGATGGAGACGGCTGCGAGGATACATTTTCCTGCCGAGAACCCAAAGCTCTTCCCTGCCCCGTCCCTTCCTCATCTTTTCTGAGGGAAGAGTCGTGCACGACTGGTCGCCCGCCTCCCCTCCCCCAGCCTCTGAGCGGGGCCTGCGGTTGCTGCTGTGACGTTGGGGCGCCTGGGGTTGCAAGGAGAAGGATGCAACCTGTTAAACACACTTCTCACTTGATCTCTCAAGCTCGTTACTGTGTTCGAGAAAGTGTTGAGGGGCTGGGGCCGTCGGGGATGATCGGGTCACCCTTCCCAATGACCGAAGTTCTCTCCGTGTCAGAGCTCAGAGTGTTAGGGGAACACAAAGTAGAGGCACCGAACTCCACCTGAGGAGTCAGCGAAGGAGGGGACATCTCAGGATCATCTCAGTTCGGTCCTGAAAAACAGGAGTTGTTAGCCAGGCACAGGGAAGGCAAAGATAACAGCAACTTCAGAGACAAGAAAGAGGACAGCAGCTTTGAAAAACAATCATTTGGCCGAGCACGGTGGCTCACTCCTGTAATCCCAGCACTTTGGGAGGCCAAGGAGAGTGGATCACTTGAGGCCAAGAATTTGAGACCAGCCTGGCCAACATGACAAAACCCAGCTTCTACAAAAATATAAAAAGTAGCCAGGCGTGGTGGCGTATGCCTGTAATCCCAGCTACTTGGGAGGCTGAGGCAGGAGAATCGCTTGAACCCAGCAGGTGGAGGTTGCAGTGAGATGAGATCAGGCCACTGGAATTCAGCCTGGGCGACAGAGGGAGACTCTGTCTCAAAAAAAAAAAAAAAAAAAAAAAGAGGGAGACTCTGTCTCAAAGAAAGAAAGAGGAAGAAAGAAAGGCATTTGTAACAGTATGGCTGAGGCATAGATTTGGGGGCCTAGTGTAGAAGGTGGGGGAGCAGGAACGAGGAAAAGGTTGCAAATAATGAGGCTGCAGAAATAAATAGGGACCAGCCAGGCAAGGTGGCTCGCGCCTGTAATCCCAGCATTTTGGGAGGCCGACGCTCGTGGATCACCTGAGGTCAAGAATTTGAGACCAACCTGGCCAACATGGTGAAACCCATCTCTACTAAAAACACAAAATTAGCCAGGCATGGTGGTGTGTGCCTGTAATCCCAGCTCTGGAGCCTGAGGCAGGAGAATCCCTCAGAACCTGGGAGGCAGAGGTTGCCGTGAGCCGCGATCATGCCATTGCACTTCAGCCTAGGTGACAAGATCGAAACTCTGTCGTAAAAAAAAAAAAAAAATGTAAATAGGGACCAGACCATGAAGGGCTGGGCATGCTGTCCCAAGGAAGTTGGACTTTATTGAGGGCACTTGTGAATGATTGAAGTTTTATGCAGGTTAGTGACATCATCAGGTTTGTGCCTTAGAAATTAAAGTCATGGGGGCCAGGTGCACTGGCTCACTCCTGTAATCCCAGTACTTTGGGAGGCCGAGGCAGGCAGATCGCTTGAGGCCAGGAGTTCAAGACCAGCCTCACCAACATAGTGAAACCCCATCTCTACTAAAAATACAAAAATTAGGCTGGGCGAGGTGGCTCACACCTGTAATCCCAGCACTTTGGGAGGCTGAGGCAGGCGGATCATGAGGTCAGGAGTTCCAGATCAGCGTGACTAACATGGTGAGACCCTGTCTCTACTAAAAATACAAAAATTAGCTGGGCATGGTGGCATGTGCCTGTAATCTCAGCTACTCAGGAGGCTGAGGCAGGAGAATCGCTTGAACCTGGGAGGCAGAGGTTGTAGTGAGCCAATATCACGCCACTGCACTCCAGCCTGGGCGACAGAGTGAGACTCTGTCTCAAAAAAACAAAAACAAACAAAAACAGAAGTTCATGACTGTAGGGGTAAGGAAGAAGACATGGATCCCAAGTTCCTGGTGTGGGCAATTTTTTTTTTTTTTTTTTTTGAGATGGAATCTAGCTCTGTCACCCAGGCTAGAGTACAATAGCATGATCTTGGCTCACTGTGACTGCAATCTCCACCCCCTGGATTCAAGGGATTCTCCTGCTTCAGCCTCCTGAGTTGCTGGAATTACAGGTTTGCACCACCATGCCTGGCTAATTTTTATATTTTTATTACAGATGGGGTTCACCATATTGGCCAGGCTGGTCTCAAACTCCTGACCTCCAGTGGTCTGCCTGCCTCAGCCTCCCAAAGTGCTAGGATTACAGGCATGAGCCACAGTGCCCAGCCTCTGGTGTGGGCAATTTGATAGTGACTGTTTAGAGGTTTGGAGAATGCCATGTCAGTTGATAACTTCTTTTTTTTTTTAACTGCTAGAGACGGGTCTCAATATATTGCCCAGGCTGGTCTTGAACTCCTGGGCCTGGCCTCAAGCAATCCTGCCACCTCGACCTCCCAAAGTGCTGGGATTACAGGCCTAAGCCATTGTTTTTTGTTTTTTTAGAAATAACTATTGATAACTGTTAAGATGTTTAGGGGACATCCAAATAAGAGGCATCCAGTAGGCAGTTTAGAAGATAGAAATTTTGGCCAGGCGTGGTGGCTCATTCCTGTAATCCCAGCTGTTTGGGAGGCCGAGGTGGGTGGATCATGAGGTCAGGAAATGGAGACCATCCTGGCTAACATGATGAAACCCTGTCTCTACTAAAAATACAAAAAATTAGCAGGGCATGGTGGCATGTGCCTGTAATCCTAGCTACTGGGGAGGCTGAGGCAGGAGAATCACTTGAACCCAAGAGGCGGAGGTTGCAGTGAGCCGAGATCGCACCACTATACTCCAACCTGGGTAACAGAGCAAGATTCTGTCGCAAAAAAAAAAAAAAAAAAGATAGAAATATTTTGGTAGTCATCAGTCTTTTAGTCTGCTATAACAGAATACTGTTTATAAAGAACAGAAATTGCTGGATGTGGTGGCTCATGCCTACAGTCCCAGTACTTTGGGAGGCTGAGGCGGATGGTTCTCTTGAACCCAGGAGTTTTGAGACCAGCCTGGGCAACATAGGGAGACCCTGACTCTAGAAAAAGTAAAAAAATTAGCTGGGCATGGTGGCATGTGCTTGTAGGAAGGCTGAGGTGGGAGGATCACTTGATCTTGGGAGGTCAACGCTACAGTGAGCCATGATTGCGCCACTGTACTCCAGCCTGGGTGACAGAGTGAGACCTTGTCTCAAAAAAAGAAAAAAAGAATATAGGCCGGGCATGGTGGCTCATGCCTGTAATCCAAGCACTTTGGAGGCCAAGGAGGGCGGATCACCTGAGGTCGGGAGTTCAAGACCAGCCTGACCAACATGGTGAAACCCCGTCTTAAAAAAAAAGAAAGAAAAAGAAAAAAAAACAAAACATGAATGTATTTCTCATAGTTCTGGAGGCTGAGAAGTCCGAGGCTGAGAAGTCCAAGGCTGGAAAGTCTAAGATCAGGGTGCCGGCATTTGGTGTCTGGTGAAGGTCTGGTTTCTACTTCCAAGGTGGTGCTTTAAATTCAGTGCCTTCACATGACAGAAGGTGGAAAGGCAAAAAAGGATGAACTCTGTTTTTTTTTTATAAGGCCATTAATGTATTAGTGAGAATGGTAGCACCCTTGAGACCTAAACACCTCTCAAAAGACCCTACTTCCCAACACTATTGGCATTGGGGATTATGTTTCCAACACATGAATTCTGGGGGACACATTCACCCCATATCAATCAGCATATGAATAGTGATTTTATTTTATATATTTATTTATTGTAGAGATGTGGTCTTGCCATGTTGTCTAGGCTGGCCTCGAATTCCTGGACTCAGGTGATCCTCCCATCTCAACCTCCCAAAGTGCTGGGATTACAGGCATGAGCCACCATGCCTGGCTGATAGCAATTTTATTTATAGTAAATTTAGTCATAAAGGATGCAGTCACCCAAGAAGTTACATAGAAGAGTATCCAGGGTGGAATTTTTTTTTAGACGAAGTCTCACTCTGTCACCCAGGCTGGAGTGCAATGGCGCAATCTTGGCTCACTGCAACCTCCGCCTCCCAGGTTTAAGCGATTCTGCCTCAGCCTCTCAAGCAGCTGGGACTACAGGCGTGCGCCATCATACCCGGCTAATTTTTTTGTATTTTGGCAGGGACAGGGTTTCACCATGTTGGTCAGACTGGTCTCGAACTCCTGACCTCGTGATCCACCCACCTTGCCCTCCCAAAGTGCTGGGATTACAGACATGAGCCACTGCACCCGGCCAGCTTGAAATAATTTTTGTGGAAAACAGCCAGAAGAGAGGGAGAGGGTGAAGATACAGGAAAGGGACTAGTAGTGATGGAGCTTCCTCAGGAGACCAAGTGAGACGGAAACCAGAGCCCAGGTAGAGACACTAACCTTCAACAAGTTCCTTTGTGATTCGAGGGTAAATGGCAAGGAAAAGTTCAAATGTAGGTAAGTTTGAAGAGGAGAAGATAAGGAGAAAGTTGAGGGAGTTCTCAAGATGAGGAAAGAGAATATTCTTTTTCCTGAGCATGGGGAAGGGCAGTTGGTAGAGTAGGAATCTTGAAGAGAGGAGATTTAAATAGCTGTTGCAAAAGCGGGGGCTAGGGAAAGAAATTTGGAAGGATTGCTGGGCAGTGATGAGAATCATTTGGAGGCTGGAACCTGTGATTTTGTAGTCATATCATTTTGCACAGTTTTATGATAACATTCTCAGTTTAAAAGAAGAAAAAAATGGGTCTGGCACAGTGGCTCATGCCTGTAATCCCAGTACTTTGGGAGACCAAGGTGGAAGAACCACTTGAGGCCAGGGGTTCAAGATCAGCCTGGGCCACAAAGTGAGTCCCCACCTTTACAAAACAAAACAAAACAAATTAGCTGGGTGTGGTGGCACGTGCCTGTAATCCCAGCTACTGAGGAGGCTGAGATGGGAGACTGAGGCAGGTGGCTGGTTTGAACCCAGGTGGAGCCTGCAGTGAGCCATAATGGTGCCACTACATTCAGCCTAAGCAACAAAGCAAGACCCTGTCTCAAAAAAGGAGAAGAAGAAATAGAAAGACCGGCCGGGCGCGGTGGCTCACGCCTGTAATCCCAGCACTTTGGGAGGCCGAGGCGGGTGGATCACCAGGTCAAGAGATCGAGACCATTCTGGTCAACATGGTGAAACCCCGTCTCTATTAAAAAAAAAAAAAAAGGGCCGGGTGCGGTGGCTTACGCCTGTAATCCCAGCATTTTGGGAGGCCAAGGCGGGCTAATCACGAGGTCAAGAGATCGAGACCATCCTGGCCAACATGGTGAAACCCCGTCTCTACTAAAAATACAAAAATTAGCTGGGCGTGGTGGCCTGCACCTGTAGTCCCAGCTACTCGGGAGGCTGAGGCAGGAGAATTGCTTGAACCCAGGAGGTGGAGGTTGCAGTGAGCCGAGATCGCGCCACTGCACTCCAGCCTGGCGCCTGGCGATGGAGCCAGACTCTGTCTCAAAAGAAAAAAAAAAAAAGAAAAAATAGAAAGACCTCAGTCTTTAGATAAGGGCATAGACTTCTTACTTGAAAAACTGAGTTTTGCAGTGAGGTCATTAGTTTGGGACTCAGATCTGGCTCTGCCATTGAGAAGCTTTGCAATAACAGGCAAGTCATCTTACATTTCAGATTACTCTCCTATAAAATCAAAATGATAGGAGTTCCTATTATGAGAATAATGATGGGAAAGCTCTTTAGGGTTTAAAGTATGGCCAGGCGCAGTGGCTTACGCCTGTAATCCCAACACTGGGAGGCCAAGGCGGGCAGATCACATGAGGTCAGGAGTTCGAGACTAGCCTGGCCAACATGGTGAAACCCTGTCTCTACTAAAAATACAAAATTAGCCAGGCATGGTGGCGCATGTTTGTAATCCCAGCTACTCAGGAGGCTGAGGCAGGAGAATCGCTTGAACCCAGGAGGCAGAGGTTACAGTGAGCCAAGATCGCACCATTATACTCCAGCCTGGGCGACAGAGAGAGACTTTGTCTCCAAAATAAATAAATAAATAAATAAATAAATAAAAGTAAAAAATAAAATAGTACCTAAATAAAAAGGATGATTTCTTCTAAGTCTCTCAGCAACCTGAGATAGAGATATATCTTTATTTTAATTATAGTAAATTTAGTCATAAAGGATGCAGTCACCCAAGAAGTTATATAGAGAAGAGGATCCAGGGTGGAATTCTAAGGACGTGGACAGTGCCCCTCATACTGGGTACTCTCTGTCATAGCATTAGTCACTGTGTAGGAATACACACAGCACAGATTGGCAAACTAATTAAAAACTGTTAAGAAAAGGATGGTTGGCCTGCACTGTTGGAGGCTCACACTGTAATCCCAGCATTTTAGAAGGCTGATCTCCTGAGGCCAGGAGTTTGAAACCGGCCTGGGCAACAAGGCAGGTGCAAACAAAGAAACAAAACATCAAACAAACAAACAAAAACATAAAAGAAAAGGATGGTGTCTCAGAGCCCCACTCTCACTACCCTCACTTCAGTTATTCCCTTAACCTTCTAGGTAAGATATCTCAGTTCCCCAGGTCTGACCCTTGGCTGGATCCCAGGCTTGATAGGCAAGGGAGTTGCTAGGGATCAAGGCCTATGCCTCATCCTAATGGACCTTTAAGGAGAGATGTTTGGGTATGTAGTTTACTTGATTTTGCAACATTGTTCAAGGGTCTTTTTACCAGGTAGACCCATAGAGCCCTCTAGCTTAAGTGCAAGCTGAAGTAGGTACCTGAGAAACCCAATGTAGCTTTTAGCATACTGGATTTGTAGTCAGAAGAGTGGACTCCCAGATTATCCATTAGCTATGTGATCTTAAGCAGGCACTTAACTTCTCCTGAGTCTCAATTCAATTAACTGAATCTTTATTGAGCCTCTGTGATATACAAGCCATATTAATCCTTGCCTTCAAGGGGTACTCAGTCTTATGGATATAGTCATGTGAATAATTCTGATATAAAGCACTTTGGGAAGCTAAGGTGCACAGATCACTTGAGGTGAGGAGTTCGAGACCAGCCTGGCAAAACCAACAAGGTGAAACCCCACCTTTACTAAAATACACAAATTAGCTGGATGTGGTGGTGCAGACATGTAATCCCAGCTACTTGGGAGGCTGAGGCAAGAGAATGGCTTGAACCTGGGAGGTGCAGGTTGCAGTGAGCTGCCAAGATAGTGCCATTGCACTCCAGCCTGGGCGACAGAACAAGACTCTGTCTCAAGAAAGAAAAAATTAATGAAGTGCTATATATAAATTGCACGTAGAGGAAAAGACCATTTATTTTGATCAAGAAAGGGTTTGGAGCTTAGGTGGGCTTTGTAATGTGAGCATCATCAGAGAAAGGAGGACATTTCAGGTCAAAGGAACAGTCTGCACGAAGGATACTGTGGTGTAAAGGAGAATGTCATGTTCAGGGTACTGATCATAATCTGGTGTGTCTGGAGCATGGGCTGCCAAACTTTTTCTGTAAAGGGCCAGATAGTAAATATTTTACACTTTATTTTACCATATGCGTGGGTGTCTGTGGCAACTAAACTACTCAGCTCTGCCACTGTAGTGTGAAAACAGTCATAGAGGAGATATAAATGAATGGTCATGGCTGTGTTCCAATAAAATTTTATTTACCAAAACAGGCAGCTAGTTGTATTTGGCCCAAGGGCCATAGTTTGCTTACTCCCGTCTAGAGCAAAGGAGAGAGAGAGAGAGAGAGAGAGAGAGAGAGAGAGAGAAAGTGTGTTGTGGGAAAGTGTGGTAGCAGGAGATGAAGCTGGAAAGGCGGATTAAGAAAGTCCTTGAGGCCAGCATGGTGGCTCACACCTGTAATCCCAGCACTTTGGGCGGCCGAGGTGGGCGGATCACGAGTCCAGGAGCCTGACCAACATGGTGAGACCCCATCTCTACCAAAAATATAAGAATTAGCTGGGTGTGGTGGCACATGCCTGTAGTCCCAGCTACTTGGGAGGCTGAGGCAGGAGAATCACTTGAATCTGGGAGGCGGACGTTGTGGTGAGCCAAGATCATGCCATTGCACTCCAGCCTGGGTGACAGAATGAGACTTCGTCTCAAAAAAAAAAAAAAAAAAAAAGAAAGTCCTTAGTCTTTGAATGCTAGCCGGGTGTGGCACTTAGGGAGGCTGAGGCGGGCAGATCACCTGAGGTCAGGAGTTTGAGACCAGCGTGGCCAGCAAGGTGAAACCCCATCTCTACTAAAAATGCAAAAATTAGCCAGGCATGGTGGTGCATGCCTGTGATCCCAGCTACTTGGGAGCCTGAGGCAGGAGAATTACTTGAACCCGGGAGGTGGAGGTTGCAGTGAGCTGAGATCTCGCCATTGCACTCCAGCTTGGTCAACAGATTGAGATCCGTCTCAAAAAAAAAAAAGAAAAGAAAAGAAAGTCCTTGAATGCCAGTCTTCTGAAGTTATTAGAATTAATTTTTTGAGACCCAGGCTGGTCTCAAACTCCTGGGCTCAAGTGATTTTCCTGCTTTAGCCTCTGGAGTAGCTGGGATTATAGGCTCATGCCACCATGCCCATCTCTATGATAAAGTTATTTTTATTTATTTATTTATTTTTTTTATTTTTTAGATGGGGTTTCACCATGATGGCCAGGCTGGTGTTGAACTCCTGAGTTCAGGTGATCCACCCACCTCGACCTCCCAAAGTGCTAGGATTACAGGCGAGAGCCACCGCGCCCGGCCTGATAAAGTTATTCTTTACTCTTTTTCCTGTAGGGGATGGGGGAGCCAAAAGGATTTTCTGAGCAAAGGAGAGATGTTATCAGACTTGTGGATTAGGAAAATAACTCTGGTGACAGTTTGGCAGGTAATGTGTATTGAAGGTAGAGGGACCGACTAGAAGGCTAGTGTTATAGATGAAGCAAGTGACAAGGTTTAGTTTTCTTATCTATAAGGTGAGAATAATATTCCCTGTCCTACCCATGTTACTGTGAGGATCCAAAAAGAAAATGAAGTGAATGTGCATTGATACCATAAGTATTACAACATGTAAGAGGTGAACTGTGGTTTATAATAATTCTGAATAGGGCCGGGCGCAGTGTCTCATGCCTTTAATCCCAGCACTTTGGGAGGCTGAGGTGGGCAGATCACCTGAGTCAGCAGTTTGAGGGCAGCCTGCTCAACATGGTGAAACCCCGTCTCTACTAAAGATACAAAAATTAGGCCGGGTGTGGTGGCTCATACCTGTAATCTCAGCACTTTGGGAGGCCTTGGCGGGCAGATCACGAGGTCAAGAGATCGAGACCATCCTGGCCAACATGGTGAAACCCCGTCTCTACTAAAATACAAAAGTTAGCTGGGTGTGGTGGCATGCACCTGTAGTCCCAGCGACTCGGGAGGCCGAGGCAGGAAAATTGCTTGAACCCAGGAGACGGAAGTTGCAGTGAGCTGAGACCACGTCACTGCACTCCAGCCTGGCACCTGGCGACAGAGGGAGACTCTCTCTCAAAAAAAAAAAAAATTCTGAATTAGCCAGGCATGGTGGTGGGTGCCTGTAATCCCAGTTACTCGGGAGGCTGAGGCAGGAGAATTTCTTGAACTCGGGAAGCAGAGGTTGCAGTGGGCCAAGATCATGCCATTGCACTCCAGGTGGGTGACAAGAGCAAAACTCTGTCTCAAAAATAATAATAATAATAATAATTCTGAGTAGTGATGGTTATTTTTCTGTTGTGGGAGGGAATTCCTTGGAGGTATAGTGAGGTGAGTCATTTCACTGGCTGCTGTCCCCCCACTAGCTTTGGAATGAACCCCTCATGCTATCTAGTGCTTGTGGGTTCCAGAAGAAAGTGAGCTAGACTGAGATTTAAATGTTGACCTCACCAGCGTCCCTGCTCTTTGTTTTTCTTTGGAGTTACCCTTTCTCAAGGTAGGAGAGAATCTTGGAAACTAGAAATGAGCCAGAAAGAATTTGCCTGGGAGTTTGCTGTAAAAATTCCTGGGTTCTCCTGGGAGTGTATGTCTAACTGTGTTTGTGAAACTGTCACTCTCTCTTCTTCAGGGGATGTTGGAAATTACTATTATGGACAAGGCCACCCAATGAAGCCTCACCGAATCCGCATGACTCATAATTTGCTGCTCAACTATGGTCTCTACCGAAAAATGGAAATCTATGTGAGTTACCAGAAGCACTACTGTTCTCTAACCTTATCTGCGCTGGTTCTCCATATGCCATTCATTATCTCATTTTCTCCACCACTCATTCATCAAGTACATGTTGACTGCTGTTGCAAGGCAGGCACTGTAAGTGATAAAGATTTTTGGCTGGGCATGGTGGCTCATGCCTGTAATCGCAACACTTCAGCAGGTGGAGGCAGGAGGATCACTTGAGCCTAGGAGTTCTAGACCAGCCTGGGCAACATAGGGAGGCCCTGTCTCTACAACAAAATTTAAAAATTAGCTGGCCATGGTGGCGTGTGCCTATAGTTCCAGGTACTTGGGTGGCTAAGGTGGGAAGATTCTTGAGCCTGGGAGGTTGAGGCTACAGTGAGCTGTGATGGCGCCACTGCATTCCAGCCTGGGGGACAGAGCAAGTCACTATGTTAAAAACAAAGCCAGGGCCGGGCACGGTGGCTCACGCCTGTAATTCCAGCACTTCGGGAGGCTGAGGCAGGCAGATCATGAGGTCAAGTGATCGAGACCATCCTGGCCAACATGGTGAAACTCCGTCTCTACCAAAATACAAAAATTAGCTGGGCGTGGTGGCACGTGCCTGTAGTCCCAGCTACTTGGGAGGCTGAGGCAGGAGAATTGCTTGAACCTGGGAGGCAGAGGTTGCAGTGAGCTGAGATCGCGCCACTTCACTCCAGCCTGGCAACTGGGGACAAAGCGAGACTCTGTCTCAAAAGAAACAACAACAGGAACAAAGCCAGGTGCAGTGGCTCATGCCTGTAATCCTAGGGCTTTGGGAGGCTGAGACGGGCAGATTGCTTGAGCCCAGCAGTTTGAGACCAGCATGGTCAACATGGCAAGACCTGGTCTGTACAAAAATTAGCCAGGCATGGTGGCACGGGCCTGTAGTCTCAGCTACTTAGAGGTGATGAGGGAGGATCATTTTGAGCGTGGGAATCAGAGTTTACAGTGAGCTGTGATTGCACCACTGTGCTCCAGCCTGAGTGACAGAATAAGACTCTGTCTCAAAAAAACAAAACAAAACCTAAAACCCAAAAATGTAATGCCTAAATAAGAGTGATTGGGACCATGTTGAAGTAGATGCCCACACTCTATCAGCGACCCCTGTCTAACCTGTAGATTCAGCTACAGGTGATTTTCACTCATCTTCCAGTTTTTAAAGAGAAGCTGGAAATCCAGATAATAATCTCCTGCCTCAGCCTCCCAAGTAGCTGGGACTACAGGCACGTGCCACCACGCCCAGCTAATTTTGTATTTTGGTAGAGACGGAGTTCACCATGTTGACCAGGATGGTCCAGATAATAATCTGGACTTCCAGCTTCTCTTTAAAATCTCCCAGGTTTAAAATGTTACAAGAAACTGTGTCACTACAAAAAAAATACAAAAAAATTTAGTTGGCATGCTGGCCTGTACCTGTTGTCCCAGCTACCTGGGAGGCTGAGGTGGGAGGATCACTTGAGCCCGGGAGGTGAGGGCTGCAGTGAGCCGGGATTGCACCACTGCACTCCAGCCTAGGTGACAGAATGAGAGCTTGTCTCAAAAAAAAAAAAGTTAACCCGGAGTTTTTGTTTTTTTGGTTTTTATTTTAAGCATGTGTACAAACAAAACACATTAGTACCTCTGTAGACCAAATTGATCCAGTGGTTCCCAGTTAACCTCTTCTGGAGACAGTGAGGAGGAACAAGTGAAGGGTTTTAAATGAAAGAGAGATAGGAACAGGCATGCATTTTAGAAGCACAGAGGCTAGTCAAGTGGCTGTTATGAGTCCGAATGAGAAAATAAAGAGGGGCTGGGGGTGCATGTTGCCTTACAGCATAAGAATCTGTGGTTAAAGTCTGTTTCTACAGCTTGAGTAACCTACTAATAGCAATATTTGTGTCACGATTTTAGAGACTGAAAGGAGATGAGTGTTCTTTCCTAGATGGCCGTGTCATGTCTCTGGAGCCAATGGAGGCAACTGGGGGAGCAAGGAAGGAAAGTAGAGGAGTAGACAGACCTTGGGACTACAGAGGTTTTTTAGGTTTGAAGGGCAGCTGGGAATGAAAAACAGAAAAGGCAGAAGATATTTTTAGGTACTCTAGGGAGCAAACTGTCTCTACTCCCTAGAGCTCTGCTCCTCACAGGCTGGAGTGCAGTGGCGTGGTCATAGCTCACTGCAGCCCTGAACTCCTGGGTCAAGTTATCTTCCCACCTCAGCCTCCCAGATAGCTAGGACTATAGGCAGGTACCACCATGCCTGGCTTTTTTTTTTTTTTTTTTTTGAGACAGGGTCTCACTCTGTTGCCCAGGCTGGAGTGCAGTGGTGCAATCTTGGCTCACTGAAACCTCTGCTTTCTGGGCTCAAGTGATTCTCCAGCCTCGGCCTCCCAAATAGCTGGGACTATAGGTGCGAGCCACTATGCCTATCTAATTTTTTGGTAGGGAGTTTCACCATGTTGCTCAGGCTGGTCTTGAATTCCTGAGCTCAAAGCAATCTGCCTGCCTTGGCCTCCCAAAGTGCTGGGATTACAGGCATGAGCCACCATACCCAGCCTCTCTTATCTTAATAAAAAAAATTTTTTTGTTGAAACAGGGTCTTGTTGTTTTGCCCAGGCTGATGTCAAACTCCTGGTCTCAAGAGATCTCCCACTTTGGTCTTCCAAAGTGCTGAGATTATAAGCATGCGCCACCATGCCTGTATTCTTCTAAAAAAAAATTATAAAAATGATTTTTATTTTTTACCCGCAATTCTAAGCACAGTGTGTTTTAGTTTTGTTATATAGATGGATCCATACATATTGTTATATAGATGGAGCCATACAGTATTTATTATGTGACTTTATTTTTTTTGCTAAACATGTTCTTGAGACTCACCCATGTTGATACAGGTAGCTGTATTTATTTTTATTGTATTTCCTTGAAATAAATGTATTCTAGTCGGTCTGATATCTCATTGGTAGGCATTCGATTTGCTTCTCGGGTTTGACTATTGCAAATATTGCTGCTCTGAACTTTCTTGAACATGTCTCTTGATGCATATGTGCTGAAGTTTCACTAAAGGATATACTAGGAGTAGAATTGGGTCAGGGCATACGCACATATTCACCTGTTTTAGATAAAACCAAAATGGTTTCCAGTTGCCAGATATGTAGGAGAATTGCAGTTGCTCTAAGTCCTTTTCAACACTTGAGTTTGTCAGATTTCAATTTTGTTGCTGATTTAGGTAGACATGAAATGGTATCTTACTATTATTTTAATTTGTATTCCCCTATTGAAATTCCTATT
Source organism: Ateles fusciceps (assembly GCA_036589455.1). Classification (NCBI taxonomy): domain Eukaryota; kingdom Metazoa; phylum Chordata; class Mammalia; order Primates; family Atelidae; genus Ateles; species Ateles fusciceps. The sequence continues at coordinate 4,017,796 of JAZHEH010000733.1, forward strand.
CATGCTTTTTGCCCATTTTCCTATTTGGTTGTCTTTTTTATTTTTAATTTTTTTTTTATTTTAGAGATGGGGTCTTGCTATGTTGCCCAGGCTGGAGTGCAGTGGCTATTCACAGGCGTGATCCCACTACTGATCAGCACGGCAGTTTTGATCTGCTCCGTTTCCGACCTGGGCCAGCTCACCCCTCCTTAGGCAACCTGGTGGTCCCCCGCTCCTGGGAGGTCACCATATTGATGCCGAACTTAGTGTGGACACCCGATCGGCATAGCGCACTACAGCCCAGAACTCCTGAGCTCAAGCAATCCTCCCACCTCAGCCTTCGAGTAGCTGGGACTATAGGCAGGTGCCACCGCGCCCGGCTGGTTGTCTTTTTTCTTTTTTGAGACAGCTTCTCACTCTGGCACTCAGGCTGGAGTGCAGTGGTGCGAGCTTGGCTCATTGCAACCTCTGCCTCCCAGGCTCAAGCCATCTTCCCCACCTCAGCCTCCTAAGTAGCTGAGACCACAGGTGCATGTCACCACACTCGGCTAATTTTTGTATTTTTGTAGAGATGGGATTTTGCATGTTGACCAGGCTGGTCTCAAACTCCTGGGCTGAAGGGATCTGACCACCTTGGCCTCCCAAAGTTCTGGGATTACAGGCATGAGCCACAGTGCCCATGTGTAATTGAATGTTCATATTTATTCATTCATTGCATATATACTCATCAAGCACCTATTTTGTGTCAGGCAATATGTGTGTGTGTCTGGTTTTGGGCTCTCTGTTTGGTTGACTTGGTCTGTTTATTGACCCATATGCTGATACCAAAGTGGCTTAATTATAGTAGCTTTATATTATAGCAAGTCTTGTTATCTGGTAGCACAACCTTCCCACTTTGTTCTTCTAAAAAAGTGATTTGGCTATTTGCCCTTTCACTTTTTTTTCCTTCTCTCTCTCTCTTTTTTTTTAAGACAGAATTTTGCCCTTGTTGTCCAGGCTGGAGTACAATGGTGTGATCTCAGCTCACTGCAACCTCCACCTCCCGGGTTCAAGCAATTCTCCTGACTCAGCCTCCTGAGTAGCAGGATTACAGGCATGTGCCACCACACCTGACTAATTTTGTATTTTTAGTAGAGATGGAGTTTCTTCATGTTGGTCAGGCTGGTCTTGAACTCCTGACCTCAGGTAATCTACCCGCCTCAGCTTCCTAAAGTGCTAGGATTACAGGCTTGAGCCACCGTGCCTGGCCTCTTTCTCTCTCTCTCTCTCTCTTTTTTTTTTTTTGTTTTTTTTTTTGAGGCAGAGTTTCACTCTTATCACCCAGGCTGGAGTGCAATGGCACAATCTCGGCTCACTGCAACTTCCACTTCCCAGGTTTAAGCAATTCTCCTGCCTTAGCCTCCTGAGTAGCTGGGATCACAGGTGTGCCACCACGTCTGGCTACTTTTTGTATTTTTAGTAGAGACAGGGTTTTACCATGTTGGCCAGGCTGGTCTCAAACTCCTGACCTCAGGTGATCTGCCCACCTCAGCCTCCTAAAATACTGGATGAGTCACCATACCCAGCCTTTTTCTCTCTTTAGAGACAGGGTTTTACTCTGTTGCCTGGGCTAGAGTGCAGTGGGACAGTCATAGCTTACTGTAACCTCAAACTCCTGGACTCAAGTAATCCTCCCTCTTCAGTCTCCTGAGTAACACTTCTTTTTAATTTAATTGCGATTTTGTTATGCGTTTCACTAATTCACCAAGGTCTATGTAGATCTGATTCTGCTGTTTGTTGTTTCTGTAGGATCTCACTACTGGACTGTATTTCCTGTATATTTTGTGATTTTTTGACTGTGGGGTCATGCAGTAGTCCACTCTTTTCTGAGGGGGGGATACTTTCTTTTTTTTTTTTAAGACAGGGTTTCACCATGTTGGCCAGCCTGGTCTTGAACTCCTGACCTCAGGTGATCCGCCCACCTCAGCCTCCCAAAGCGCTGAGATTACAGGCGTGAGCCACCACGCCCGGCCAAGGGGGGATACTTTCTAGGACCCCCCAGTGGATGCCTGAAATCATGAATAGTACTGTACCCTATGTATGTTATATTTTTTCCTATACATATATACCTCTGATAAAGCTTAATTTATAAATTAGATACAGTAAGAAATTAACAACCGCAACTAATAATAAACTAGGGCAATTATAACAATAAACTGTTTACAGTTTCATGCATGGAGGATTCATTCCTGGCTGGGCGTGGTGGCTTACCTCTGTAATCCCAGCACTTTGTGAGGCCCAGGCGGGTCGATCATCTGAGGTCAGGAGTTTGAGACCAGCCTGACTAACATGGTGAAACTCTGTCTCTACTAAAATTACAAAATTAGCCAGGCGTGGTGGCACATGCCTGTAGTCCTAGCTACTTAGGAGGCTGAGACAGGAGAATCACTTGAACCTGGGAGGTGGAGGTTGCAGTGAGCTGAGATCGCCCATTACACTCCAGTCTGGGCAACAATAGTGAAATTCCTTCTCAAAAAAAAAAAAAGAAGAGATTCATTCCTACTGTAGATCTTAGCAACTTCAGCACAGGATTTTTTCTTTCCTTATTATGTTGAGAACTTTAGCCTTTTCAGTAGTACAGCTTCTCTTTGGCATATTAAAATTGCCAACATCACTACTCTTGTACTTTGTGGCCATTACTAAGTAAAATAAGGGTTTCTTGAATACAAACACTGTGATACCTTGATAATTGATCTCATTACTGAGAGAGCTACTAAGTGACTCACAGGTGGGTAGTATACAGTGTGGATATGCCAGCTAAAGGGATGATTCACACCCAGGGGACGGAGCTGGATGTTACAAAATTTCATCACGAATGGCTCACAGTTTGAAACTTATGAATTGTTTATTTCTGGCATTTTTCATGTAATATTTTTGGACAGCAATTGTAGAAATATATAGAAACTGTAGAAACCAAAACTGAGGATAAGGGGGCACAGCTATATTCCTTGGAACTTTGAGTCCTGCTATGAAGATGGGTTGTTAGAAGGTGATTTGCTTTTATTTTGTAAAAGAAGTGGCATTTGAGGCCGGGTCCAGTGTCTCACGCCTGAAGTCTTAGCACTTTGGGAGGCCGAGGTGGGTAGATCACAAGGTCAGGAGTTTGAGATCACTCTGACCAACATGGTGAAACTCCGTCTCTACTAAAAATACAAAAATTAGCTGGGTATGTTGGTGCATGCCTGTAATCCCAGCTACTCAGGAGGCTGAGTCAGGAGAATCACTTGAACCTGCGAGGCAGATCCTGTAGTGAGCCAGGATCGTGCCACTGCACTCCATCCTAGGTGACAGAGGGAGACTCTGTCTCAATAAAAAAACAAAAAACAAAAGAAAAGAGGTGTCATTTGAGATGAGCTCTTTTCTTCAGAGATTTGGGATGAGGGATGAATTTCAAATAATAGGAAGAACATGAGCATAGACCTGTTGAAAAGCCCTATAGCTCTCTAGAGCTTAAGGAAGAGTTGTTTGGAGTATAATATTTATAAAAGAGAGGTGGGACAATTAAATTGGGAAGGGAACCCTGTGAAGTTTCTTGATTGCTGTATCCAAGAGTTTAGAATCTTTACTTTGTCAACAGGGTGTCACTGAATGAGAGCAGTACATTAACTTTTAAAGATTTTGTGATACCGGTATGGAAGATGGAAGATGATAAGGCTGGATATAAATAGAACCAATTAGGAGGCCAAAAATACTCCCAGCAAGATTTAATTTATATGTGGGTTTTGTTTTGTTTTGTTTATTTTTTGAGACAGGATCTTGCTCTGTTATCCAGGCTGGAGTGCAGTGATGTGATCACAGCTCACTGCAGCCTCACCCTCCTGGGCTCAAGTGATCCTCCCACCTCAGCTTCCTGAGTAGCTGGGGCTACAGTGTGTGCTACTATACCTGGCTAATTTTTGTATGTTTTGTAGAGATGGGGTTTCACCTTGTTGCCCAAGTTGTTCTTGAACTCCTGGGCTCAAGCAGTCTGCCTCGCTTGGCCTCCCAAAGTGTTAGGATTACAGGCATGAGCCACCATGCCCGGCCAAGAGTTAATGTGTTAGGTCAACAGTTATTCATTGAGCAGCTGCTATATACCAGGCACCATGCTTGTTGCTTCAAATATAGATAGAACCTGCTCCTGGCCTCCCAGAGGAGGCCAACCAGACATGTAATTTCTGTGCAGTTCGGTGAGTGTAATGATAAGAGAAGTACAGGCTTCTCAGGGTAGCATTTCAGAGGGTTATTTAACTGAGATTCGGAGAGGTCAGGGACAGCTTTTTGGGGGAAGTGGCTTTTCTTCTCTCTCTCTCTCGTAAGAAACAGCTTTGGCCAGGCGCAGTGGCTCACGCCTGTAATCCCAGCACTTTGGGAGGCCTAGGCAGGTGGATCACCTGAGGCCAGGAGTTCGAGACCAACCTGGCCAACATGGTGAAACCTTGTCTCTACTAAAAATACAAAAACTAGCTGGGCATGGTGGTGGGCACCTGTAATCCTAACTACTCAGGAGGCTGAGGCAGGAGAATCGCTTGAACCTGGGAGGCAGAGATTGCAGTGAGCTGAGATTGCTCCATTGTACTCCAGCCTGGGCAACAGAGCGAATCTGAAAGAAAAGAAAAGACAGCCTTGCTATGTTGCCCAGGCTGGAATGCAGCGGCTATTCATAGGTGAGATTATAATGCACTATAGCCTCAAACTCCTGTGCCCAAGTGATTCTCCTGCCTCAGCCTCACAAGTAGTTGAGACTACGAGTGTGTGCCTGGCTTGGCTTTTCATTTGCAACCTAAAGGTTGAGTAGAGGGTGTGAAGAGAACTGTGTTCTAGGTCATAGCCTATATAAAGGCCTAAAGGTGAGAGAGATTGCCCTTGGAAAACGGCAAGCAAAATGGTGCTTGGCAGATTGGCGTAGTGAATGAGACAAATTCAGTCTCTCAAACATGTTTTATTTAACTCACAAAGTATTTTAAGGACTTTATGTTAGGGCCAACCTTTAAAAAATGAAATTTGTCTAGAAAGGATCTGGCAGTTGGGCCCAAATTCCCTCATGGCAGTCATCACCTAGAGTTATGTAAATAAAGGCTGTCCTCTGCTCACCAGTGTTTTGTTTGTTTGTTTTAAGCACCAAGTTAGCTAAACTGGCCCTTATGAGTGCTTTGTGTTTGGTGTTTCCTGGGATAGAGCATAAAATATTTAGGGGAGTGCAAGAGAGATGAGCAGGAATCAGATTTTCTGGCTTTCCAAGCCAGGTTGAAGAGTTTGAACTTGATATTTTGAGTAATGAAGCCTTTAAAGTGTTTTTAGAGGGAAGTGACATGATTCAGTTTGCACTTTAAGACTGATAACTCTACACGAGGCACAGTGACACATGCTTGTAATCCCAGCTACTAGCAAGGCCGAGGCAAGAGGATCACTTGAGCCAAGGAGTTCGAGACCAGCCTGGGCAACAAAGGGAGATCCTGTCTCTAAATAAAAAGAAAAAGGCCTGAGGCAAGAGGATCACTTGAGCCCAGGAGTTGAGACCAGCTGGGCAACATAGGCAGATCCTGTCTCTAAGTAAAAAGAAAAAGACTGAGTGCTGTGGCTTACGCCTGTAATTCCGGCACTTTGGGAGGCCAAGATGGGCAGATCACCTGGGGTCAGGAGTTCGAGACTAGCCTGGCCAACATGGTTGGAACCCCGTCTCTACTAAAAATATAAAAATTAGCTGGGCGTGGTGGCGCATGCCTGTAATCCTAGCTACTCAGGAGGCTGAGGCAGGAGAATCACTTGAACCCAGGAGGTGGAGGTTGCAGTGAGCTGAGATCGCACCACTGCACTTCAGCCTGGGTGACAGAGCGAGACTCCGTCTCAGACAAAAAAAAAAAGTAAAAAGAAAAAGATGGAAAACTCTGCCTGTAGTATTGAATATAAATTAACCATGGTGAAGAGGGAGGTTAGGATACCAGTTAGGAGATTGTTGTCAGAATCCAAGTCAAAAAAAGTGGTAGCCCAGGAATGGAAGTGTACATGTTTGACAGATACAAATGGTAGTTTCAAGAGAGGTTGAATGTACAAGATAGAAAAACAGAAGAATCAAAGGTGATACCCCAGACCGGATGTGATGGCTCACGCCTGTGGTCTCAGCACTTTGGGAGGCTGAGGCCAGAAGATTACCTGAAGTCAGGAGTTTGAGACCAGCCTGGCCACCATGGTGAAACCCTGTCTCTACTAAAAATACAAAAATTAGCTGGGCATGGTGGCCGGTGCCTGTAATCCCAGCTACTTTAGCAAGACTCTGTCTCAAAAAACAAAAAGGTGATACCCTGGCTTTGATCTTCAACAGCTAGGGAATAGGAAACCTGGGGAACCAGGAGCATAGGAAAAATAGGGTAGTAGATGCAGTCAGGATTATGGAGGCATAATGAGAGAGACTGGCAATGGGGTGAAACAGGGAGGCAAAAAAGGACAGAGTTTAAAATGACACTTAGGTTTTCATCCTGAGTGGACATTGGTATCATTAACAGAAATACTGAAAGAGAACTTCTGGAAGGTAAGTGGAATTTGAGTGCTTCTAGGCTCCCAACAACAAATTGTTGAGTCCAGTTGAATTTGAAGTGCCTTTAGGATTTGTGGGTGGAGCAGACTGAGAAGCTATTGGAACTGTCAATCTGGAGCTCAGAACAAAGATCAAAATGGAGTTTGTGCAGTCATCTGTGTAGAAGGGACGGCCAGACCAGGGTTTTGATGACATTAGGAAGAAAGTAAAGGGCTTAGTATAGTAAAAACAACTGGGTATTTGGAACCAAATCTTTTTTCTTTCACTGTGGGTGTTTTGATTTGCCTTTTTAGAGGCAGAGTCTTGCTATGTATTTGCCCAGGCTGGCCTTGAACTTCTGGGCTTAAGTGATCCTTACATCTTTTTTTTTTTTTGAGACAGAGTCTCGCTCTTGTTGCCCAGGCTGGGGTGCAGTGACGCAATCTCGGCTCACTGCAACTTCTGCCTCCCGGGCTCAAGCAATTCTCCTGTCTTAGCCTCCTGAGTAGCTGGGATTACAGGTGTGCGCCATCACACCAGCTAATTTTTGTACTTTTAGTAGAGATGGGGTTTCACCATGTTAGCCATGCTGGTCTCGAACTCCTGACCTCAGGTGATCCACCCGCCTCAGCCTCCCAAAGTGCTGGATTACAGGCGTGAGCCACCACGCCCAGCCAGATCCTTACATCTTAGACTCCTGATCAGCTGTGACTACGGTGCATACCACTGTACCTGGCTTTACTATGGCTGTTTGTTTGTTTTTGACACGGAGTCTCACTCTGTCGTGAGAGTGCAGTGGTGGAGTGCAGAGTCTCGCTCTGTGGCTGGAGTGCAGTGGTGTGATCTCGGCTCACTGCAACCTCTGCCTTCCGGTTTCAAGTAATTCTCTTGCCTCAGCCTCCCAAGTAGCTGGGATTACAGGTACCTGCCACCATGCCTGGCTAATATTTTTGTATTTTTAGTAGAGACGGGGTTTCACCATCTTGGCCAGGCTGGTCTTGAACTCCTGACCTTGTGATCCACACGCCTCGGCCTCCCAAAGTGCTAGGATTATAGGCATCGGCCACTGCACCTGGTCAGCTGTTTTTGATAAAACAGTATCTATTGTTCAGTCTTATATTTCTCATTAAATTAAGTGAGGATTAAATGAGAGTCAGAGTACCTGGAGCCAGATCTCTGGATTCCTTCTAGTTTACCAGCTGTGTAACCCCAGGGAAGTTACTTAACATCTCTCTTCTGTAGTTTCCTCCCTGCAAAATGAGGATAATAATAGTGTGGACTTTTTTTTTTTTTTTTTTGAGATGGAGTTTCACTCTGTTGCCCAGGCTGGAGTGCAGTGGTGTGATGTTGGCTCACTGCAACTTCCACCTCCTGGATTCAAGAGATTCTCCTGCCTTAGCCTCCCGAGTAGCTGGGATTATAGACGCCTGCCACCATACCTGACTAATTTTTTGTATTTTTAGTAGAGATGGGGTTTCCCCATTTTGGCCAGGCTGGTCTCAAACTCCTGACCTCAAGTGATCTGTCCCGCCCGGCCTCCCAAAGTGCTGAGATTACAGGCATGAACCACTGTGCCTGGCCATGGACTTTTTTTTTTTTTGAGACAGAGTCTTGCTCTGTCGCCCAGGCTGGTGTGCAGTGGCACCATGTGGGCTCACTGCACCCTCTGCCTCCTGATTCTAATGGCACAGCCTCCTGAGTAGCTGGGATTACAGTAGCCTGCCACCACACCCAGCTAATTTTTGTATTTTTTGCCGAGATGGGATTTCACCATGTTGGCCAGGCTGGTCTCGAACTCCTGGCCTCAAGCAATCCTTCCACCTTGCCCTCTCAAAATGCTGGAATTACAGGCGTGAGCCACTGTACCTGGCCATGAACTTTAAAAGTATTTTTTTGTTTTGTTTTGTTTTTCAGAGTTGGGATCTTGGGAGTCTGAACCTATTCTGGCTCAGAGAGGTTGCCAGATAATTTTTTAAATTTTATTTTTATTTTATTTAATTAATTTATTTTTTGAGATGGAGTCTTGCTTTGTTGCCCAGGCTGGAATGCAGTGGCACTGTCTCGGCTCACTGCAACCTCCGCCTCCCGAGTTCAAGCAATTCTCCTGCCTCAGCCTCCTAAGTAGCTGGGATTATAAGCGCCCACCACCATGCCCTGCTGATTTTTGTATTTTTGGTAGAGATGGGGTTTCACTGTGTTGGCCAGGGTGGTCTCAAACTCCTGTCCTCAGGTCATCTGCCCGCCTCTAATTTCAGGGTTGACTACAGAGTCATGTGACCCGTGCAACTGCATGGATTCCTGGGCTTAGAATGGTCCTTTTCTTAATGGCTTTTTTTTTTTTTTTTTTTTTGAGACAGAGTCTTGCTCTGTCACCCAGGCTAGAGTACAATGGCGCAATCTCAGCTCACTGCAACCTCCACCTCCCAAAGTGCTGGGATTACAAGTGTGAGCCACTGCGCCTGGCCCCATAAGTATTTTAAAAAAGAGAAAAAGACAGGGTCTCACTATGTTGTCCAGGCTACCATGGAAGTCCTAGGCTCAAGTGATCCTCCAGGGCTTAGATCTTTGAAAGGTTGCTGTGAGAATCAGGCATTTAAAGTGCCTGGAACAGTGACTGTCAGAGAGAAAACAATAAATGTTGGCTGTGTGTTGAAAATGCTTTATAAACTACAGAAAATATGGCAGGTTCTCGAAATATCACTTAGCTCAGCATCATTTAGTTATAATGGTGAGGAGAAAAATAACTGATTCCTGGCATGGCCACTATCTGTGTGGTGTTTGCACATTCTCCCCGTGGCTATGTAGGTTTTCTCCAGGTACTCCAGTTCCCCCACATCCCAAAGATGTGCATGTGAGGTGAACTGACATGTTTCCCTGGCCCTAGTCTGCACAAGTGTGGATGTGGGTGTGAGAGCACCATGTGATGGAATGGCATCCTGTCCAAGGTTGGTTCCTTGTGCTGTGCTGCAGGGACAGGCTCTGGCCACCCTTGAAATCCAGATTGTCAAATAATTCATAAAGTAGACAGTAATCATACAGATGCACAACGATGAAAGATGTGATACAAAAACACTCATTGAGACTGCCATGTTTGTTATTGTTCGTTTTGAACTGCATGACGGCAGAAGGTACTCCTTGCAATTTTCACTTTGCATACATTTATTACTTGATTTAACCCACCACCATGACAACTGCTGTCACTTACTGATTCACCAAAAATTGGGTAAATAACAATGTATATATTTTTTTGAGACGAGGTCTTGCTCTGTTGCCCAGGCTGGGGTGCAGCGGCAAGATCACAGCTCACTGTAGCCTTGGCATCCCTGGGCTCAGGTGATCCTCCCACCTTAGCCTCCTGAGTAGCTGGGACTATAGGCAAGTGCCATCACAGCCATTGGTTTCTTTATACATTGTTTTACTTATAGTCACAATTTCCAAGAACCTATGGATGACATTAAGTAAGGACTTTTATTGTATTGATAATTAGAGAGGCAGAGGGTCATCTTTGAAGAAGACCTACCTTTAAGGGATGGGAGGAAAAGAAGAGAATTTTTTTATTTTTATTTTTATTTTTATTTTTATTAAGATGGGGTTCCACCATGATGGCCAGGCTGGTCTTGAACTCCTGACCTCAGGTGATCCACCCACCTCGGCCTCCCAAAGTGCTAGGATTACAGGCGTGAGCCACCGCGCCCGGCCAAAAGAGAATTTTTAAAAGAAGGAAGGCCTGTGCTGATCAGTAGTGGGATCGCGCCTGTGAATAGCCACTGCATTCCAACCTGGGCAACATAGTGAGACCCCGTCTCTAATAAACAAACAAACAAAATAAAATAAAAGAAAAGAAGGAAGGAGGAGTCAGAATGTTGGGATATTATCAGGAAATTAGCAGGTCAGAGAAGTGTTAGTGGGAAGGATGTGATCAAAATTGTTGATGTGATGACTTATAAAGGATTTCCCATCTGTTTTAGTTGCCATTAGATACCCTTTATTTGTGAACTCTTGGAGCTATTTTGTCCATAATTTTATATAATATTTATTTATTTTGAGACGGAGTCTCGTTCTGTCACCAGGCTGGAGTGCAGTGGCGCGATCGTGGCTCACTGCAACCTCTGCCTCAAGTGATCCTCCTGCCTCAGCTTCCCGAGTAGGTGGGACTGCAGGCGCATGCCACCACGACCCGTTAATTTTTTGTGTTTTTAGTAGAGACGGGGTTTCACCATGTTAGCCAGGATGGTCTTGATCTCTTGACCTCATGATCTGCCTGCCTCGGCCTTCCAAAGTGCTGGGATTATAGGCATGAGCCACCGTGCCCGGCCTTTATATAATATTTAATAATAAAAAGTAATAATTTTGTGGGCTGGGCGCCGTGGCTCACGCCTGTAATCCCAGCACTTTGGGAGGCTGAGGAGGGTGGATCACCTGAGGTCAAGAATTCGAGACCTTGCAATAAACTGTTGACCGAAAAAAACAAAAAAAACAAAACAAAAACAAAACAAAACAAAACAAAACAAACAAACAAAAAAGAATTCGAGACCATCCTGACTAACATTGCAAAACCCTCTCTCTAATAAAAATACAAAAATTAGCTGGCCATGGTGGTGGGCGCCTGTAATCTCAACTGTTCAGGAGGCTGAGGCAGGAGAATCGTTTGAACCCGGGAGGCAGAGGTTTCAGTGAGCCGAGATCATGCTATAGCACTCCAACACTCCAGTCCCAGTCCAGGTGACAGAGCGAGACTCCGTCTCAAAAAAAAAAAAAGTAATAATTTTGTAAAACACTTTACAGTTTACAAAGAGATTTGACAACCTCATCCAATTCTCACAACTTCCCTGTGTGGTCCATGTTGTCCCTGTTTAGTAAATAAGGAAATGGAGGCTCAAGAGATAATAACTTGCCTAAGCAATAGAGCTTGAGCTGCTCTAGGTCTTCTGATACATCTTGTTTGCCTAGTTAGATGGTAAATTTCTTTTCTTTTTTTTTTTTTTTTTTAAAAAGACGGGGGTTTCACCATGTTGGTCAGGCTGGTCTTGAACTCCCGACCTCAGGTGATCCGCCCGCGTTGGCCTCCAAAGTGCTTGGATTACAGGCGTGAGCCACCACGCCCAGCCAAGATGGTAAATTTCTTGAGGCCTGAATCTAATCAGTTTTTTTTTTTTTTTTTTTTTTTTTAAATTCTTTATAGCAGCTAGCTCCATGCTGGGCAGAAATATAAATGTTCAGGCTAGATTGAGTGGACTGGCAATGGTCAAAACTAACTTGCCCTTTCTCCCTTCTGCCCTCTAGCGCCCTCACAAAGCCAATGCTGAGGAGATGACCAAGTACCACAGCGATGACTACATTAAATTCTTGCGCTCCATCCGTCCAGATAACATGTCCGAGTACAGCAAGCAGATGCAGAGATGTAAGTCCATTCTGTTCCCTCCACACTCTCAAGCCCCCAGTTGCATCTCCCTTTCCACTGCAGAGGCTCGCTCTCCTGTCCTTACGTCTCCCCTTCAGTGGACACCTGATTTCCCCTGCCTCCCAAAGGTGCCAGAGTGCTTTTTCCCTTCAAGTTTGGTTTTTCTTTTATGTATCTATATATTATACCTCCTTGTTTCATCTGAAAGTCTGGTTTCTCATGTTTCCTCATTGTAAATGATAGAGGTAGGACTTTTTGATTATGTTCACAACACTGTCCCAAGAGTACTGTAATTATTGTAGTGGAAAAAGCACTGACCTGGGACGGGGGAGACAATAGATACAGTAAAATTTAACTCTAACTCTCAGCTGACTGGGCAAGTCACTTCCCCTCAGATTCTTCTTTTGTAAAGTGGGCCGGGCCACGTGATCTCTCATTTCTGTCCAACTGTAACTGTTTTGACTTTGTGGGTATTAGTTGAGAATTTAGAGGCCACTCAGGACAGATTCTAGGCAGTGTAGTCTTTGAGATGAGGTGATCCTGCCGCTGACCCCTTAGACTTGAAACCTAAGAACAGGTCCCATCTTAGAAGCCACACTTAGTTTGTAGGAATCATGGGGATTATTTTAGCTGTAGGGAAAAAAAAATTGTTCAAATTCGGCACAAAATTATCATACGTGACTTCCCCCCTTGTGTTATTTTAGACATTATCTCTTAGCACCTAAGACTCACATAATGTAACAGCATTGTCCCAGAAGAAGTTTTGATTAACTTATGACAGCTTATATTGAAGTGTCAGAAAATATTGGCACTTGTTTATTGCTGCTGACCACAAGGTAGTCTTATTCCCAAGGAAGAAAGTCATTTATTAGTTATAATAACTGTACAGTGGTATTGATGACAGAACAACAGAGACTTTCCTTGAGGCATTAAGCTTCTTTGCTACCAACAACTCGAGGAGCTGCCAGCCGCTGTGAGTGAGGTGTTTGCTCTCTGAATTGCAGGGTCTTACTTCCCTCTAAGATGAGACAAATTTATGCTTTTCCTGTAGATGGCTTTAGAGGTTTCCTTAACCCATTTAGGCCAAGGATCAGGCTCTACTCACAGGAGGGTGGGCTCTTACTAGAGGAGCAGCTTGGTATTAAAGTAAGAAAATGAACTTTCATGTCTTAGTTTGAATCCTTGGTCTCCTAAACCCTCTAGTGTCATTTTCCCTCTTTAAGAGAAGACAGGCCGGGCACAATGGTCCATGGCTGTAATCCTAGCCCTTTGGGAAGCCAAGGTGGAGAGGACTGCTGAGCCCAGACAGGAGTTTGAGACCAGCCTGGGCAACATAGTGAGACCCCTAACTCTACAAAAGTAAAAAAATTAGCTGGGCATGGTGGTACACACCTGTGATTCCCACTACTCAGGAGGCTGAAGGGGAGGATCTGTTGAGCCTGGAAGGTCAAGGCTGCAGTGAGCCATGATTATATCACTGCACTCCAGCCTGGGCAACAGAGTGAGACCAAAATAAAAAAAGACAATAATAGTCAAGGTTGGGGGGATAAGTGAAGATAATGTATTTGAAGTGTCTACCCTCAATGTAATAGTAGCTTTTGCTATTGTAACTTATTTTTGTTAGTTACAAACTTATCAAGGCAGACAAAATATTATGCCCTTAGGAGTGTGCAGGTTCTGCTCTGGTGCTCAGTTTTCTGAATCCAGCATTCTAAAGTTGTACATTAAAAAATTCAGTCTGGCCGGGCACAGTGGCTCATGCCTGTAATTCCAGCACTTTGGGAGGCCAAGGCGGGCGGATCACCTGGGGTTGGAAGTTTGAGACCATGGTGGCACATGCCTGTGATTCTGGCTACTCAAGAGCCTGAGGCAAGAGGATCCCTTGAGCCCAGTTCAAGGCTGCATTGAAGTATGGTCTCATCTTGCCACCATACTCCAGCCTGGGCAACATAGCAAGAACTTATCTCAAAGAAAAAAAAAAAAAAAAAGAAAACAACAACCCACACACACACACACACACCCACCCACCCACCCCACCCATACCCATCCCACACACCTAACCTAGGAAGTTATACTTGTGATAAGACCAAATAAGTCAGGTTTCCTTGCTCCTGGCTGAAATGTAATAAACCCTTTCTGGTCACTTTGACAGCCTTGATCAGAAGTTCTGACCTAATATTTAGCAAGTGAAAATGGGAACACAAGTAAATGCATTTAGGGGGCTTATGGTGAAAATATGATAAAAAGGATTGGTAGAAAATTGGGAGACATTCTCATTCATTTTATAAACATGTAAACTTTTCCAGGCACACGGAAGGTGGTGATAGAATGCAGAATGGAACTCTAGTCCCCCAGTTCTAGAGTTTTTAAAAATATAGTGCATATAAAATATTTTAGACACATAGGCCAGGCACGGTGGCTCATGCCTGTAATCCCAGCACTTTGGGAGGCCGAGGCCGGTGGATCACTTGAGGCTAGGAGTTTGAGACCAGCCTGGCCAGCATGACGATACCCTGCCTCTACTAAAAATACAAAAATTAGCCGTGTGTAGTGGCATATGCCTGTAATCGCATCTACTCGGGAGGCTGAGGGATGAGAATCGCTTAACCTGGGAGGCGGAGGTTGCAGTGAGCCAAGATCGTGCCACTGTACTCCAGGCTGGGTGACAGAGCAAGACCCCATCTCAAAAAAGAGAAAAAAAAAACATATTTTAGACACACACAAAAAGCATAAAAAGTAATATAATGAACATTAGTGTGCCCACTGCCCAGCCTGAGGAAAAAGACATTATCGGCTGGGATCAGTGGCTTAGGCCTCTAATCCCAGCACTTGGCTGAGGCAGGTGGATCAGGAGGTTAACAGTTCAAGATCAGCCTGGCCAACATGATGAAACCCTGTCTCTACTAAAATACAAAATTAGCCAGGCATGGTGGCACATGCCTGTAATCTCAGCTACTCAGGAGACTGAGGCAGGAGAATCACTTGAACCTGGGAGGCGGGAGTTGCAATGAGTTAAGATTGTGCCACTGCACTCCAGCCTGGGTGACAGAGGGTGACTCCATCTCAAAAACAAGAAAAAAAGAAAACATTATCAGTACAGTCGATGCCCCCTTGGGCATCTTTCCTTGATCACATACCCTTTCTCCCCCGACTCCCACAACCCCCCACCCTATTACTAGCATGGCCAAGGTATAAGCACTATCCTGAGGTTAGTGTTTAATCCCCACATCTCTTTCTGCAAGGAGCATTTTACTGCCTTCTCTGCCTACCTCTGCTTCCACCTGTCACCTAGTATTGCTTCCCTTTAGTCTAAAGGTAGTCAGAATGAGAAAAGTGTTTATAGCAGAAAGAGGAAAACCCTAGAAAAGTCCTCCCTAAGGCCGGGGGCGGTGGCTCACGACTGTAATCCCAGCACTTTGGGAGGCTGAGGTGGGTGAATCACTTGAACCTGGGAGGCGGAGGTTGCAGTGAGCGGAGATCACGCTACTGCACTCCAGCCCGGGAGACAGATTGAGACTCCGTATCAAAAAAAAAAAGGAAAAGAAAAGAAAAGTCCTCCCCTAGCCTCACAGATTAGCTCACATGAGTATCTGCTCTTCCATCTGCCCCTTTCCATCTCTAATCACATAGCTTATTGACTGGGAATAAATGGACTGGTCATTTGAGCCACATGCTGGTTTGGGGCCTGAAGAAAAATATGTTTTTTTTCTCATGTCCAAAACACCCATTTCTTCCCATGGAGGCTCCATATCCCAAATAAGAGTATAAACAAAGCTTTGGAAACACAAGCGAGCCAAACTCTGTCCTGGAGGAAGTGGCCAGAGAGGGAAATCAGTTGCCAATGGATAAACAGCCTGGGCCCAGGGACCAAAGCTCTTAATTACACAACCTCCCAGTGTTTACCCAGGAAGTGAGGAAGAGAGCCACCCGCTGCATACTCCCTCATGCAGCAGCACTTCCTCAGAGCACCTGATCTTGGCACCCTCCAAGTTCAAGGCAGACCAGAGCTGGTAACTCTTGTGGTTATTGCAGATCTTGAGCTTCAACTGTCTTGCGATTTTACATCACGGTCCAAACTGGGCTCTCCTGCTCTCATCTCATCCAGGGCTGCTCCTTCCTCTACTTTAGGAACCCCTGTTGATAACAGTGGGTACAGTAGAAGGCTGGGCAAGAGAGTAAGTATGCAGCCCCACACCTGCCTCTGACTTCCTGTAGCTCATTCATGTCTCAGCAGTTACCGTTTCCTTTTTTTTTTTTTTTTTGAGATGGAGTCTCACTCTGTTGCCTAGGCTGGCTGGAGTGCAGTGGTACAGTCTCAGCTCACTGCAACCTCCGCCTCCCAGAATCAAGTGGTTCTCTTGCCTCAGCCTCCTGAGTATCTGAGATTACAGGTGCATGCCTGGCTAATTTTTGTATTTTTAGTAGAAAGGGGTTTCGCCATGTTGGCTGGGCTGGTCTCAAACTCCTGACCTCAAGTGATTTGTCCACCTTGGCCTCCCAAAGTGCTGGGATTACAGGTGTGAGCCACCGTGCCTGGCCAGGAGTTATGTTTTCTGTGAGAGGAGATTGGAGCTATAAGTTTCCTCTAGGTCTGGGAGTCTACAACCTCCAGGTGTGCTTTCCTTCCTGTTTTCATTTCATTTGCCTTATTATTTGCATATGTTTCCACATTATGTACTACTTGGTACTTTCACCCCATTAGGCCCAAAATAACTTTACTCCAGTCATCACTGTGAATGTAGGAGTAAGACACAGGACTGTGGGAGTCAAGACCCCTGGACCCTGATTCTGGTTCTGCTACTGCCTGGTTTTATAACTTTGGGCAACTCACTTAACTTCTCGGTATCTGTTTGTTCCTCCTCACAGTGGAGTTGATATCTGTCTTGTCCAGCTCCTAGAGTTGTTATGAGGATCAAACAAGGTTGTATATGTGAAAGGACTTGCAAAAGGGCCAGGGGTATATTTTCACAGACAGATATTTTCACAGATACTTTAAGACAGACAAACCGGTCGGGTGCGGTGGCTCATGCCTATAATAGTAGCACTTTGGGAGGCCGAGGCAGGTCGATCATGGGGTCAGGAGTCGAGACCAGCCTGGCCAACATGGTGAAACCCATCTCTACTAAAAATACAAAAATTAGCTGGGCGTAATGGCGGGTGCCTGTAATCCCAGCTACTCAGGAGGCTGAGGCAGGAGAATCACTGGAAACCGGAGGGCAGGGACAGTGTCCCAGTTACCACCTAGCCTCGGATCTCCATCCAACCTCCAGCGAAGACATCCCAGCCATGGCCATGCAGAAGATCTTTGTTTGGGAAATCCTGGACTCCAGGGGCAACCCCACAGTGGAGGTGGACCTGCACACAGCTAAGGGCTGATTCTGAGCAGCTGTGCCCAGTGGGGCATCCACAGGTATCTATGAAGCTCTGGAACTAAGAGATGGAGACAAAGCCCACTACTTGGGAGTCCGGAAGGCTGTGGAACACATCAACAAGACTCTAGGCCCTGCTCTGCTGGAAAAGAAACTAAGTGTTGTGGATCAAGGAAAAGTTGACAAATTTATGATTGAGCTGGATGAGACCGAGAATAAGTCAAAAGTTTGGGGCCAGTGCCATCGTGGGTGTGTCCTTGCCCATGTATAAGGTGGGAGCAGCTGAGAAGGGGGTTCCCCCTGTACTGCCACATTGCAGATTTTGCTGGGAACCCTGACCTCATACTCCTAGTGCCAGCCTTCAACATGATCAGCGGGGGCTCCTATGCTATAAACAAACTGTCTATGCAGGAGTGCATGATTCTGCGTGTGGAAGCCAGCTTCTTCAAGGAAGCCATGCGCATTGGTGCTGAGGTCTACCACCACCTTAAGGGGGTCATCAAGGCCAAGTATGGGAAGGATGCCACCAATGTGGGTGATGAAGATGGCTTCATACCCAACATCCTGGAGAACAGTGAGGCCCTGGAGCTGCTGAAGACGGCCATCCAGGCAGCAGGTTACCCGGACAAGGTGGTGATTTGCATGGATATGGCAGCGTCTGAGTTCTGTTGCAATGGGAGGTACGATCTTAACTTCAAGTTACCCGATGATCCCGCATGACACATCACTGGGGAGAAGCTTGAGAGCTGTATAAGAGCTTCATCAAGAACTATCCCATGATCTCCATCGAGGACCCCTTTGACCAGGATGACTGGGCCACTTGGACCTCGTTCCTCTTGGGGGTGGACATTAAGATTGTAGGGGTTGACCTGACAGTCACCAACCCCAAGAGGATTGCCCAGGCTGTTGAGAAGGCCTGTAGCTGTCTGCTGCTGAAGGTCAATTAGATCAGCTCAGTGACCAAATCAATCCAGGCATGCAAATTGGCCCAGTCTAACGGCTGTGGGGTGATGGTGAGCCTCCGCTCTGGGGAGACTGAGGACACATTCATTGCTGACTTTGTGGTGGGACTCTGCACAGAACAGATCAAGACTGGCACCCCCTGCCACTCAGAGTGTCTGGCCAAATACAGCCAACTCATGAGGATCGAGGAGGCTCCTGGGGACAAGGCTCTCTTTGCTGGACGCAAGATCCATAACCCAAAGACCAGTGAGAAGCTGGAGGCTCCAGGACTCCACTGGACAGACCCCAGGTCTTCCAGACCTGCTTCCTGAAATAAACACTGGTGCCAACCAAATGAAAAGAGAAGAAGAAACCGGAGGGTGGAGGTTGCGGTGAGCTGAGATCTCGCCACTGCACTCCAGCCTGGGCAACTGACAAGAGCGAAACTCCATTTTAAAAAAAAAGGCAGACAAACCAAAGCTTGAGGCCTGCATACTGCTTCTGCCATTTACTAACAGTTCACCTCTCTGAACCTGTTTCCCTCCTTATTGTTTTTTTTTTTTTGAGACAGGGTCTCACTCTGTCTCGCCTAGACTGGAGTGCAGTGGTGCGATCTCAGCTCACTGCAACCTCCGCCTCCTGGGTTCAAGTGGTTCTTCTGCCTCAGCCTCCCAAGTAGCTGGGATTACAGGTGCCTGCCACTACACCTGGCTAATTTTTATATTTTTAATAGAATGGGGTTTCGCATGTTGCCCAGGCTGGTCTTGAACTCCTGGCCTCATGTGATCCTCCTGCCTCAGCCTCCCAAAGTGCTGGGATTGCAGGTGTGAGCCACTGCACCAGGCCCTGTTTCCCCATGTATAAGATGGGACCAAATTTTACCTCAGAAGTTTGTGTGAAGATGGATGATCTCAGGAATTGAACCCATGTAGTGCAGTGTCTGGCCTGTTGTAAGTGCCCAGTGAATGATAGTTCTCTGAGTCTCTGTCCTTCCCTCTTGTTTGTCAGCTGGCATGAGGTCCAGAGGATAAATTTTTCTCCCCTCAAGGACGAGCCAACATTTTCCCAGTTGCTAACTGCTTCTCCATGTTAGATTTTTGTTAATTTTCTGACCAGTGGGTGAGGTGGATATCATTATTGCTTGTTATAGATAATGGGCTAAGACCGGGTGTGGTGGCACATACCTATAGGGAGGCCAAGGCAAGAGGATTGCATAAGGCTTAGGGAACGTAGTGAGACTCTGTCTCTCCAGCAAAAAAAAAAGGCCAGGTGCGGTGGCTCACGCCTGTAATCCCAGCACTTAGGGAGGCTGAGGTGGGCAGATCACCTGAGGTCAGAAGTTCGAGACCAGCCTGACCAACATGGAGAAACCACGTCTCTACTAAAAATACAAAATTAGCTGGGCATTGTGGCACATGCTTGTAATCCCAGCTACTTGGGAGGCTGAGTCAGGAGAATTGCTTGAACCTGGGAGGTGGAGGTTGCAGTGAGCCAAGATTTCGCCATTGCACTTCAGACTGGGCAGCAAGAGCAAAACTGCGTCTCAAGAAAAAAAAAAAAAAAATTAGCTGGTATAGTGGCATGCACCTGTAGTTCCAAGGTACCTTGGGAGGCTGAGGTGGAAGGATTACTTAAGCCCAGGAGGTCATGGTCAAGGCTGCTGTAAGTGAGCCATGTTTGTGCCAGTGCACTCCAGCCTGGGCAACAGAGCAAGCCCCTGGCTCTAAGAAGAAAAAAATAATAATGAGTGAAAGCTCAAAGATGTTAAACAACTTGGTGCAGTCATACAGTCAGTAAGTAGTAGAGCCTGGACTAAAACCCAAGCCTCCTGAATTTAAAGTCTGTGTTTTTTTCCATCAGGTCATAATACGTAAACTAAAGGAAATTGTGGAAACTAACCTTTTGCTTATTTCTTTCAAGTCAACGTTGGTGAGGACTGTCCAGTATTCGATGGCCTGTTTGAGTTCTGTCAGTTGTCTACTGGTGGTTCTGTGGGTAAGGAATATTCATCCTCTCCCCTGGGGTAGACTGGGTTGTTCTAGTGAGATCTGCCTTTAGGGTGCTATCCTAGTTGGCTAATCTGAAACCATGTAGAATGGTCCTGTGGGTTTTTACTTAAGTCTCTAAAAGGGCTAGTGCAGTGTCTCACACCTGTAATCCCAGCACTTTGAGAGCCTGAGGTAGGAGGATTGCTTGAGGTTAAGAGTTCAAGACCAGCCTAGGCAACATAATGAGACCCTCGTTTCTACAAAAAATAAAATAAAATAAATAAAAACAATTAGCTGAGCATGGTGGCTCGTGCCTGTGGTCCCAGCTACTCAGGAGGCTGAGGTAGGAGAATAGCTTAAACCCAGTAGGTTGAGCCTGCAGTGAGTCATGATCACAACATTGTATTCTATCCTGGGCAACAGAGCAAGACCCTGTCTCAAAAAAAAAAAAAAAAAAAAGTTTAAAAAGTCTCTAAAATGTCCTTCTGGTTCAGTACCAGCCCAGGTTCAATCTCTGATATGGTACTGACAGGTGTCCTTGACTGTCCTCTCCTACCGAAAGATCTTATATACAGGAGTTCTCTGCAGACATCTCCTGGGGTTGTTGAGATGCTGTACATAAAAGCAATTTGTGAACTGCAAAGTGCTATAAAAATGGAAGTGTCATCATCTGTGAATCTGTCCTATGAAAAAGTATGGTAATTACCTTTAGAGGTCAGAAATACTCCCCACATATCTCCCACTTCCATTTGCAACTTTTGGGTTATCTGTAGGATTACGCTAAACCCTTTCTTAACACATATTTATTTTCCTGTGATTCCCCCTCCCAATATAATCATTGTGTCCACCCCCGCTGCCCCACCAGTATAATCACAGAAAACAAAGAAAAATTGCACAGAAAAAAGCACAGTCACCCACAATCACAGGGTTGGTGGATAACCTCCATTACCATTTTGGTGTTTGTATGGTCATTCTTTTTTGTGTGCGTATATATCTGTATAACACATAAGGAACATCTATTTATTACAAAAATGAGTTATATACATATCACAGATACATGGTTTTATGCCTGCATTTCCTACTTAACGAAATTGTCTGTAGTTTTCTACAACTTGCTTTCTTGTGGCTCTGTGATTATTCCATGTCGTGGATCTACTTGAGTTGATATAATCTGTCCCTCTTCTTGATCATTTGGATCAATCTATGCTTGTACTGCTGTTAAAATTAACACAGCAGCTGGACATGGTGGCTCACGCCTGTAATTCCAGCGCTTTGGGAGGTGGAGGCAGGTGGATCACCTGAGGTCAGGAGTTTGAGACCAGCCTGGCCAACATGGTGAAACCCTGTCTTTACTAAAAATACAAAAGTTGTCGGGCATGGTGGCTCATGCCTGTAATCCCAGCACTTTGGGAGGCCAAGGCAGGCAGATCACAAGGTCAGGAGTTTGAGACCAGCTTGACTAACATGGTGAAACCCTGTCTCTACTAAAAAATACAAAAATTAGCCGGGTATGGTGGCACACACCTCCAATCCCAGCTACTCAGGAGGCTGGGGCAGAAGAATTGCTTGAACCCAGGAGGTGGAGGTTGCAGTGAGCCGAGATCACACTACTGCACTCCAGCCTGGGCAACACAGCGAGACTCTGTCTCAAACAAAAACAAAAAAAAATTTGCCAGGTGTGGTGCCAAATGCCTGTAATCCCAGCTACTTGGTAAGCTGAGGCAGGAGAATCACTTGAACCTGGGAGACAGAGGTTGCAGTGAGCCGAGATCGCACTACTGCACTCCAGCCTGGGGAACAAAGCAAGACTTCATCTCAAAAACAACAAAAAATTAACACTGCCACAAATGCACTTGCACACGTGAGTGTGTATTTCTCTTTTACTTCTTGGACCGATTTGTGCTAATGCTGTTTGACCCAGTGTGCTGGCACTATCTTTGGTATTTTTTCTTTTTCTTTTTTTTGGGATGGAATCTTCCTCTGTCATCCAGGTTGGAGTGCAGTGGTGCAGTCTTGGCTCACTGCAACCTCTGCCTCCTGGGTTCAAGTGATTCTCCTGCCTCAGCCTCCCCGAGTATCTGGGATTATAGATGCCCACCACCACGCCCGGCTAATTTTTTGTATTTTTAGTAGAGATGGGGTTTCACTATGTTGGTCAGGCTAGTCACGAACTCCTGACCTCAGGTGATCCACCTGCCTCGGCCTCCCAAAATGCTGGGATTATAGGCATAAGCCACCATGCCTGGCCTATCCTGATATTTTTATTCTACAGTATTTCATTAAAAATATGACTAACAAGTCATGACCCACTAAATCAGTGTTAAGGCCTGCTAATGGGTTACTACCGTCAGTTTGGAAAATAGTTTTTTAAGAGTAACCAGTATCATGTTTATTCCCTGCTGGAGTAGAATGGGAGGGAGGGGACTGATTTATGAATTGTACAATACAGCTGTTGATTAGGCAGGTCCTACCTCTCACTGGGTTCTCTGGGCTACCTGGAGGAAGGGGAGAGTGGCTTAGTAACGGGCTTGTGTTCTCTCTTTCCACGCCCAGCAAGTGCTGTGAAACTTAATAAGCAGCAGACGGACATCGCTGTGAATTGGGCTGGGGGCCTGCACCATGCAAAGAAGTCCGAGGCATCTGGCTTCTGTTACGTCAATGATATCGTCTTGGCCATCCTGGAACTGCTAAAGTATGCCTGCCTGGCCTTGTCTCTTGGAGGAGCACCTTAGGCCAGGTTCCCATTTCCCTGTCCCCCCTGGGCTTGCCTCCCTAGTTTGCTTTTCCTACCAATGTGCTGGCTAGGATGTGATTGGTGAGTGTCTCTGGCCATCATCTCCTTAACGGGGTCTTGGTTTGATCTGAGCCACGGCATGATCAGGGGCAGATGCTGCTCAGATCCTGCCTCCAGAGTGTCCCTGTGTGGCTGGAGTTGACCCTGGCTGTAGAGTAGGAAGATCGGACTTGGTCGGCTTGGTCAGGCCTCTGGAGACACCCGGCCGCTCTTCCACCTTCCTTCAGCCAGTTTCCCACGTCTCTGGTGCTTAGAGATACCTGAGGGAGGCAGCCAGCCCGGTAAGCTGGGACCTGGCGCCCTTGGCGCGTCCCATCCCCAAAGAGCCCCCAGAACCCTGACCCCCTTCTGATCCTAGGTATCACCAGAGGGTGCTGTATATTGACATTGATATTCACCATGGCGACGGTGTGGAAGAGGCCTTCTATACCACAGACCGGGTCATGACTGTGTCCTTTCATAAGTATGGAGAGTACTTCCCAGGAACTGGGGACCTACGGGTGAGAAATCCCTTTAGGAGCCAACTAGCTCACCCTCAGCTGCCAGCTCTACTTCTCTCTCCTATGTCGTGCCACTAAAAACTGCTTCCTGCCTCTTGTGCCATTCAGAATACCATGTCCCAATCTGAGGCACTTGCCCTGATCTCTTTCCCTTCCTTCTTCTGGAGGAAGGGAAATGATGGGACTTGAAGGGTCAGAGAAAGGAGAGGGGTCTCCTGACTCACTGTACTTCCCTCCTGGCCACGCTGGGTTGCATCACACTATTCTTATGTCTCATAAGGCTTGAGTTTGGGGCTAGGAATTGGGACTCTGAAGGACCATCTTAAATGTTCTTAATGTTTTAGGTCACTTTCCCCCTTTAGCCTTTTGACTGAAAGCTATGGACTCTCTCTCCAGAAAAGTACATGATATTTTACGTCTGATGTAGAATAGTTAATAAACAAGTCCCCTTGCTGAAGCCCATCCATGAACCTTAGGACAAGAATCCTTGGAAACTACTTCCTTGAACTGTTCCATCCGCTTCTATTAGCACGACGCAGGGGAATCAGCTGCTTTGCCATGCCCAGTGGCCCTTGGGTAAAAAAGTGGCACTAATTCAGTTGTTTGCTATGGCAAGCATCAGAATAAATGAGCATTCACTATTTTTTTTTTTTTTTGAGACAGAGTCTCGCTCTGTCACCCAGGCTGGAGTGCAGTGGTGTGATCTTGGCTCACTGCAGCCTCTGCCTCCTGCCTCCTGGGTGCAAGCGATTCTTGTGCCTCAGCCTGAGAATAGCTGGGGTTGTAGGTGCATGCCACTATGCCTGGCTAATTTTTGTAGTTTTAGTAGAGACGGAGTTTCACCATGTTGGCCCGGCTGGTCTAAAACTCCTGACCTCAAGTTATCCACCCACCTCGGCCTCCCAAAGTGCTAGAGATTCAGGCACATTCACTATTTTGAGGTTACTGGGAAGGACTTTCTTATCTCTCCTTTCCTCCACACCACCCTAGAGAGGGAGCATGGGGGAAGAGGAGTGAGCATTAGGGCTCTCTGAAGTGGAAAGGGTTGTCGTGGTGGTTATTTCTGTGGCCCACCTGCCAGCCGGCCCTAACCCAATCCCAAGGTAGAAATCTTGTGCCACAGGGTAGGGTATTCAGTCTCTGTGCCCATCAACAGCTCTCAGCCTAGGTGTAGGCTTAATGCTATGTCCAGAGATGTGAACTAGATTGGCGAGTGAAGAGAATGGTACTCACAAGGTACCCCTGTTCTGTCCTGGCCCACATCATGGGCCTAGCTTATCTCACTTAGAACCTCTTCCTTTATCCCTCCAGCCCGCATCCCTGACCTTCCTTTAAGCTTCATCCTTCAGTTTTACTTTAATGTCCTTCTTAATTAGGATATCGGGGCTGGCAAAGGCAAGTATTATGCTGTTAACTACCCGCTACGAGACGGGATTGATGACGAGTCCTATGAGGGCCATTTTCAAGCCGGTAAGTGGCTTTATGCACTCCTTGGGCTACAGACAGGATTGGTCTAGGGGAGGGGAGCAAAACACCCCCATGATACCTCAGGAATCTCTCCTTACTAAAGCTGGTGGGGGAGATAGAGTGTTTGAACCCTGGATTGCTGTGTGGTCAGTTAGGGGGAACAAACGTCCATATTTTTTGGTTCCTTCTATGGGTCAGGTCTTCTGCTGGATACAAACATATCTAAGATATGATCTTTGCCCTCATGGACTGTGGTGGGAAAGGCAGGCACATACCCAGTAGTCTATGGTTAGCACTGTTTTTGTATCTCTGTCTCTCTGGGCTACTGGGATATTATTGTGTCCTTTTGGTAGTGGTATGTCTCCTTGGTTTTCATGTTCCTCATTGCCTTACACTGATGTCTGCACATTTGAAGAAGTAGGAACTTACTCCAGTCTTTGCAGACTGGCTTTGTCTGGGAAAGCCCTTCACCAGTCAGCCCATCCAGAGATTCTGGAAAGGCTGTCTGGCCTGTTCCAGGGGCAGGCTGGCCTAGTGCCTGTGTTTTTGAGGGATGATCAGAGGAGTGAGAGACAGACTCCTGCCTGGGCTGGCAGGAGGGTAGTCAGGGATGACTTCACAGAGGTGGTGATGTTTAAGCTGGACTTTGAAGAACGAGAAGGTACCCATGTGAAGAAGGAGGTGACAGCAGTAAGGGTGGCATTCAGTAGAAGGAACAACACCAGCAGAAGTGTAGATATGCCAGTGTGGCAGCAGGTAGGCCAGTGTGGTGTATAGGAGGCGTGCTGAAGGAGGTGGTGGGAAGCGTATGCTGGGCTAAGTGTTTCAAAGGGAGCCTTGAATGCCATGCTGAGGAGTTAAAACTTCACTTACAAGCAATAAGAAACTGTTTAACCTAATAAGGTCAGGTAGTCATTCAGCAAACACTGACTGCCTACTGTGTGCCTAGTATTTAGTAAGGGCTACAGAAGTGGGAGTTATGGTCTCTGTCTCATTAATGTTAGACTCTGGTTGTGAGAATAAGATAAACCGAAAGTGCTTGCTCATAATGTAAGGCTCCAAGTCTGTCAGACCGAATGAGTAGAGTAGATGCGGCTAAGGGTCAGGAGGCTTCCTAGAGGAAGTGGCACTAGAGCTTGGGCAATAGAAGAGATTTAGGGAGTTGACATGGAGGCCATTCTAGGTTCAGTGTTAGTAGAGTAAGAAGGATCTTAGAGAACTTTTCAAATTGGAAAATTAAAATCCCAAGTGGGGAAGCAGGAGCTCCAGCCTGGTACTCCCTTTTCTCTCCCATATAGCATGAGGGAGAGCGGAAAGGTAGGAGTGGGGGAGAAAGTGTTGCACCCAGCCTTTCCATCCCAAACCTCATATTGCTTTCTTGAGGCTGCTGGTGACCAGGATTTATCATTGTAGGTCATTTCCAAAGTAATGGAGATGTTCCAGCCTAGTGCGGTGGTCTTACAGTGTGGCTCAGACTCCCTGTCTGGGGATCGGTTAGGTTGCTTCAATCTGACCATCAAAGGTGAGACCAGATAGCACAAGGATGGGTGGGCGCGGTCCTGGTTGGTACTCCTGTAATAACTCAGCACCCCTTCTCCCACCAAAGGGCACGCCAAGTGTGTGGAATTTGTCAAGAGCTTTAACCTGCCTATGTTGATGCTGGGAGGAGGTGGTTACACCATTCGTAATGTCGCCCGGTGCTGGACGTACGAGACAGCTGTGGCCCTGGATACGGAGGTCCCTAATGGTAACAGCTCCAGGGCCAGGTTCAGCTGGGCTGGGCAGGAGCTGGAGCTCATGCGTCCTTAAGTTTCTAACACCGTCCCTGTTGGTCACATGACCTTTCCTCTTCTGATACTGGTCTTTGAGTCCCCTGCCTGTCCTCTTGTGATCAACAGACCATAACCATCACTTTTTCCCCCGATTTTTTTTTTTTTTTTTTTAAGACAGGGTTTCACCATGTTGGCCTGGCTGGTCTTGAACTCCTAACCTCAGGTGATCCGCCTGCCTTGGCCTCCCAAAGTGCTGGGATTACAGGCATGAGCCACCGTGCCCAGCCTTCTCCGAGTCCTTTTTAGCTCTGTCCCCCTCTCCCTCCTGCTTTTGGTCTGGACACAGTTCTCAGTGGTAATTTACAGCTTTGGAAGATCTACTCTGTAGAGTAACTGGAGTAGTGAGTGAAGGGAGCATTCATAATGAGCATGGCCTCAAGCGTCCTAAGTAGGGGCTTGGGCCTCCTCCTAGCAACATATACACCACTGTTAGGGACATAGGAGAGTGGTGTTCAAGAGATGGAAATCCCATAGGTACCCGTGTCTCACCATATCTTGGAGGCATTCTTCTCTGTTTGACAGATGTATAAACGGGCCCAGAGAAACCTACAGATGATTTTCTTAGGGTGCCGTGGCGGACAGGTCTCTTGACTGTTTTCTCCCTTGCCCCTATCAAGAGCTTCCATACAACGACTACTTCGAATACTTTGGACCAGATTTCAAGCTCCACATCAGTCCTTCCAATATGACTAACCAGAACACAAATGAGTACCTGGAGAAGATCAAGTGAGTATATCCTCCAGCCACCCCTGGGTTGAACATTCCTGACTCTGGTTTGTCCCTGACCAGAGCCCTACTACTCTCCCATTGGCCACAGACAGCGACTCTTTGAGAACCTGAGGATGCTGCCGCATGCACCCGGGGTCCAAATGCAGGCGATCCCTAAGGACGCCATCCCTGAGGAGAGTGGCGATGAGGACGAAGAAGACCCTGACAAGCGCATCTCCAGTAAGACCTAGACCCAGAGCCCTGTGCCTTCCACTCAATAGGCAGCTCCGACTTCCACCACCATTCCTGGCTGCACATTCCCTCCAAGCTCCCCACCCCTTGAGAAATCTGTCTTGAGTTCCAGTGCCTGTAGGCACAGGTTAGGGAGCTTGAGTTCCTCCCTCTTCTCTGGTTCCCTCTTCTTTGGTGTCTCTTGGAGGACACGCAGGGAAGCACTGGGCACAGACGCTGAGCTAGATCAGCACCTGCCTGCCTCTCACCCATGCTTCCCACTCCTGCCCAGTCTGCTCCTCCGACAAACGGATTGCCTGTGAGGAAGAGTTCTCAGACTCTGAAGAGGAGGGAGAGGGGGGCCGCAAGAACTCTTCCAACTTCAAAAAAGCCAAGAGAGTCAAAACAGAGGATGAAAAAGAGAAAGAGCCAGAGGAGAAGAAAGGTGGGTTTGGGTTCAGCCGGCACTTGGGTCTTGAGACTGGGAGGATGAATCTATGTAGGGCAGTGGGAGGAGGGAGTGACTCAGGCCCTGCCAGCTCCTGTGGGGCTCTTCCTCAGCTTCTTGAGCCTTTCAGTGGCTCCCAGAAGTGGCAGGGCCCACAAAACAATGAACTTCTACTGGCTGAGTTCAGCTCTCACATACCACCCAACCCCTTTTCCCAGCACTGCACCCCAGTTTCCCAGGGGGCTGCCTCCACCCACTAGGTTCTGGCTGTAGCAGGCTGGGAAACCGGTCCAACCTGTTCTCAACAGGGCTCACTGGGAGGACCAGGGATGGGCTTTTCTCTTCATATGTCCAGTGAGCTGGAGTGTTGGGGAAGGGGTCTCAGGGTAAATGAAGACCTCATGGGTCTTTCCAGAGGGGCTGCCCTTGGCCATCCCTGTACTCTTATGTTCTAGAAGTCACAGAAGAGGAGAAAACCAAGGAGGAGAAGCCAGAAGCCAAAGGGTGAGGAAGGAGCTGCCTGTGGCCATCTCCCTGGCATTGGAGCACCAGCCCCTTTGTCCCACCACTCTGAGGAAAGGCACAGGGACAGCTGGTCCAGCTTACAAAGGCCTCTTTCAGGGAGCAGTCTGTCTGTCTCTGCGGTTCTAGGCAGAGCTAGGAGCTCCAGCCCCCAGTAGTCACCTGGGATCCTGTGGAAGTCACTGTGTCTGCACTTTTGCCCCGAAGCTCTGGGGTGGGTCATCTCATGCCAGTCTCTGCTTTCTTCACAGGGTCAAGGAGGAGGGCAAGTTGGCCTGAGCAGACCTCTCCAGCTTTGGCTTCCTGCCGAGTCCCTCACCTTTCTCCTCCAACCCCTCAGATTTTTATATTTTCTATTTCTCTGTGTATTTATATAAAAATTTATTAAATATAAATATCCCCAGGGACAGAAACCAAGGCTCTGAGCCCAGGGCAGCTGTACTGGGTGAGCTCTTTCAGGAGCTGCCTTGCCACCCATCTTAACTTTGAACCACAAAGGGTGCCAGGTCTAAGTGAAAGGGATACTTTTATGCAACCGTAAGACAAAATCCTGAAATGCCAAGTGCCTGCTTAGTAGCTTTGGAAAGGTGCCCTTATTGAACATTATAGAAGGGGTGGCTGGGTCTTCAAGGATCTCCTGTTCTTTTCAGGCTAAGGTAACATCAGCCATTTTTAGATTGGTTCTGTTTTCATACCTTCCCACTGGCCTCAAGTGAGCCAAGAAAGTCACACTGCCTACCCTGTCTTCCCCTAATTCTGCAGGTGGAGGTTGGTAGTCTAGTTTTCCTTTTTGAGATACTATTTTCATTTTTGTGAGCCTCTTTGTAATAAAATGGTACATTTCTATATCCTCCTGAGCTTGTTTCTTACCTGTCCCTGAGTTGGTTTCAACTCTACTTCCCTGCCCTTCTGGTGTCCATGATGAGTATTGGGGAAAGCCCCGTGAAACTTACCTGCCTGCCTTAACTCCTCCCTGGAGGCTTGAGGTGAACTAGTTTCCACCAGTCTTCTCACCCTACCCACAGAAGACCACTCATTAAAGCACCACTAAAGGGACGACATTTATTCCTTTTCCAAATGTTACAGTAAAACCAGGTGGAAGAGAATGGTTTTAGCAGTTAGAAAAAAAAAAAAGTACAAATCTGGGGTTTGGCCATTAAAAGTTATTTACAACAATGGGAGAAAAAAAAGACAAGTTGTTTCACATGACAGCCCTCCCCTCCCCCGCCCCAAAGCCTAACACCTGCTTACCAAGTCAAAGAAGACACAGCTGATTCACAAGCTGGACGTTTGAACTTGAGTAAGACATTTATAAAAACCTAGACAGGGCAGTGTCGTCCCCAGCCCCAGGTGCCACTAGGCACAGCACAAGAGACTAAAAACAACAGGGGAAGGCTGGACACTCAAGGTTTGGGAGTATAAGCACCCCACTTCTGGCTCAGGGATTTGGGGGAGTAGGGTAAACAAAACCTACTTGGAAAAGAATTGGGGAAGAAAACAAACAATTGCCTTATGCAGGGGTGGGGACAGGGAAGGAGGCAGGGCCAGGGACAGGAGCATTTCACATCACTAACCTAACTTGGGAAGCTGTAAGGGACCATCTTCAACTGGCCCTAAGAGGAGAACCAGATGGCTGATGGGAGAATCCACAGGAGGGGAGAGGAGGAAAGGGAACGTGGCTGGGAGGAGGCAATAGCCCCTTCCTTTCTGGGCACAGGAAGGCAGCCAGGGCACCAGGTCCAGGCAGTGACCTCAAAAGGACAGCACAGTTTTTGCAGCTTAGAGATCACCCACCTGCCCCCACCTAGCTACTCATTCTGCTCAGCGCTGGCTGGTGTAGGGCCACTCTCTGGCCCTGAGGGAGTGGATGGCTCTGTAGCCTGGGGCCCTGCCTCTTCTTCTGAGGCCGCACTAGCCTCTGCCCCCTTGGCCTGGGGCTCCTGGCTCTCAGGGGTGGCAGCAGCCTTCCCTTCCTGGGCAGTGCCCTCGCCCTCGTCGCTGCAGGCACCGATCTCCCCCCTGCTCCTGCTCTTCCTCTGTGGGTGAGGAGGCAGAAGAATCACCCCCACCCTCCTTCCGATTTCTCTTGAAGGACAGGCCGCTCAATTTGAAAGGCTTCTTGAAAGAGAATTTCTTCTTCTTCTTGGGGGTCTCCTTGGGGGGGGGACCTCCCCCTTGGCCTCAGCACCCTGGCTAGGGGGTGCTGGCTCGATGGCATCGCCAGTGGCCCCTGCTGCCTCATCTGTTCCGTTCACGGGGGGCGACTCCCCTTCACCCTTGGGGGATAAGTCTCCATTGCTTTTCACGTGGCCATTCTCCTGCAGGGTAGAGGGGACAGCAGTGAGGGCAGGGTTTCCCCCCCTCCCCCAGCCCACTTCTGATCCCTTCTAGATGAGGGGGTCCCCCGATTCGGTTCTACTGCAACCCGAAAGTCTGGCTTCAGCCTCACCCCACACCTAGGATCCCGTCAAACACCTCCCTCTCGCCCCTCACGGGTGCACGGGGACCGAGTGCGCAGAGGCCGCGACCGGCAGGAGGCGCTGGGGT
This sequence comes from Ateles fusciceps, assembly GCA_036589455.1. NCBI lineage: Eukaryota > Metazoa > Chordata > Mammalia > Primates > Atelidae > Ateles > Ateles fusciceps. The sequence goes on from JAZHEH010000733.1 coordinate 4,049,056, forward strand.
CCTGTGGCCCCCACCCCCCGTCCCCCGGGGCGCGCTCTCTATTCCGCGAGGAACCGCTCCGGATCTGCTGTGCGGATCCCGGGCAGGCGGGCGAGCCGTTCCAGGCGACATTGGGCGGGAAGCCGCCCCAGGGCGCTGTCTCTCTGCACCTGGACGGCCTATTTTCCCAGCCTCCCGCTTTGTGTAAACGGCCCCCACCCACCCCAGGCTCTCCCACATCTCGGCTCCTCCTTAAAAAAAAAAGACCGCGGGCCACCAAGGTCGGGTTTGCGGGTGGAGTGCGCTCCCCACCGGACCCCAGCTCCGCGGCCCCTGGGCGCCCCCTTGGCGTGGCCCAGCAGCGCCTTTGTTCCCCGCGCGGCACTCGGGGCAGCCGGGGGGCAGCGCCGGGGGCCGGGGCCTCGAACAAAGAAGGCGGCGGGGCCCGGCCGGCGCCCCCTCCCGCCCCTCCCCTCGCTTCGCCCGCGGGGGCTGCGGCGCCGAGAACAAAGGGACCGGGCGGGGAGGGGGCGCCGCGTGTCCCGGGCCGGACAAAGCGCGCGGCCCGGGCCCCGGGCCCTAGAGGGGGGCGAGGTACGAGGGGAGGGGGCTGGCGCCGGCCGGGCCGAGCGTACCCACCTGGCCGTTGGCCTTCGCGGGGGAAGCGCCTGCTGCCTCCTCGGCGGTCACGTCGCCCCGGGGAGCCTTGGAGCTCTGGCTACCCATGATGGGGGTCTGCTGGGGGGCGCCCGGAGCCGCCCCGGGCTCGCGCCGCAGGGGATAGTACGGCGGGGTCGGCCCGGCCGGCAGAGGGGTGGGGCTGGCGCCCGAGGGGGGAGGGGTGCCGGGGGAAGCCGAGCTGCACCTCCGTTCCGCGGCCGACCCGCTAGCTGCGCCCGCTACCGCTCCGCTCCGCGCCAGAATGCCGCCCGCCGCCCGCCGAGTTGCCTATATATACGCGCCCGAGCTCGGGGCGGGGCCGGACATTTAAATGAGCGCCCAATGGAGGGGCGGAGGCGGGGTCGCCTCGCAGGCCCCACTTGCGCAGCAGGCGACGTTGGCGGTCGGGTCCCCCCACCCGACTCGACTCCCAGGGGCAGGTAGAGTCTCGTGTGGGCCGGAGCGAGGCCAGTCCTCCCGCGAGCTGGGCGGGGCGGGGCGGCGGGCCTAGAGGAAGGGGACGGGCAGTCATTCCTTCCTCTCCGCTCCACCTCCCACGGTGGGCGCCCCCGCAGCCTGGAGTGGCCCCCAACACCTTGGTCCTGCAGCTGCTGTCAGTCTCCCGCTCGAACCCTTCGAAGGGCTCACACCACGAGACTCGTCAGATGGCCGATCCTGAATTATGCCCCAGAAAATGTGGCCATAGAAGCCGCAGGGCCCCTGCGCTGGGCTTGGCACCCCCTCCGGCCTGTAGAGCGGTCAGAGGTCCCATCCACGTTTCTGCTTGCCTGCTGCGGCCAGCCGGGGAGCGAGGGGGCTCTGACCTGCCTCGAGGTCGCTCTGGTCAGATTAGGGAGGCCTGTCCCTCATTCCTCCTTTCAGTCCCTTGGTGGCCGTTCTGAGTGAGGACAGAGAGATTCGCGTTCAGCCCCTCCTGCCCTCAGCCTAGACCAACTGCAAAGTCCCATGGAGGGGGATTCTGTGACCTTGACGGGCATCTCCATCCCCGTTGGAGGCTCAGAGGCATTGTCGACCTGTCGGACTTAGCTCTGGTCCTTCCTCTTTACCCCACACACAGCTCTGCTCCCCTACGTCAGGGTGCCCCAGGCCGGCAGAGGAACCCCAGCCGGGGACTCAATAAACCTCAAAACACCCCAGTTTCTGAAAGGGAGGGGACAGGATGCCACCAAGGGTCCCTCCCAGGGACAGCCCCTGAGGACAGCCCCCAAGGCTGCTCAGCCCAGCCTCCCACCCTGCCCGAGAGCAAGAGAGCCTGGAGGCAGGGTGGGGGTGGCTGGAGACTCCCTAGCTCTGGTCCTCTGCCACCTCTCCTTCCGCTGGCCTGGATAGGCTGGTGGGAACCCCCGGAGTCCTGGCCGGCCCCGGATGTCTGTGTCCGGCTGCCCGCCCTCAGCCCCCAGGAGGAAAGGGATGGAGGCTGGAGGAAGCAAAGTGTTGCAAAGACAAGGCTGCGTCCCAGCCAGCTCAGCAAGTCCCTCCCCTCCCTCCTACGAGCGAAGCCTCCTGGGAGGCCTGAGGCTGTGAAGTGTGGAGACACCCCAGGGCCTGAGAAATTGGGAACTCCCCCAGAGATCTGACCACAGAGGGCTGAGGTGGCTTCTAGTTTCTGCACTCACTCCAGTATCCTCCATCCCCACCCCCACCCTGAGACTACAGAATACCCTCAGCTACTCTCAGCTTCACTCGCCCCGACCCGCACCTCATTTCACAGACTGGGACACAGAGTTTCAGGAAGAGAAAGTGATGTGCCCAAGGGCACACAGCAGCTACCAGTAGCTGAGGGTGAGAAAAGATTTGGAGAGAGCTGATAACATGGGCCAAGGGCTGTAGGAATCCCCCGGCAGAATTTCCTTTTGCCATCTGGGGCTGCCTGGTCAGAGTGGGAGGCAAGGGCTACTTTGGAACAGGGGAGAAACACCATGCCCCCACTGCAGCTCACTGAAAATACGGTAACTTCTCCACCGGCTGCCACTAAGGGATGGATGTCATGACCTGCTCTCTGTCTCAGCCACAATGGGGGAACCCACAATGCTGCCAGGCGCTGCCCGCACCAGCTGGCCGGGCTCAGATGGAGGGAGGGTGTGTGAGTCTTGGAGGGGTTGGGGTCAGAAGTTAAGAGCAGAATCTAAGGCTTCTGATCCCCAGGCACTGCCTGGCAGGGATGAGAGGCAAATCTTCCTAAGGAGCCCAGGAGGAGCAGCGAGGAGCGTTAGGGTGAAAGACCCTAGGTCCCCAGAGCCCTAGAGGGAGCCTGGTCCCCAGGGGAGGCTCTGCATCCCCACCATACATCCCAGGAGGCTGGGGAGGGGCTGCCTGGGAGCCTCAGCCCTCAGCAAATCCAGATCCCAGCAGAATCTGACTTCTGGAAGAGGCAAGAGGTTTAGGATGCTTCAGGGTGGGGGTGGGAGGGTTCAGCAGCCCCACGGCCTCCTCCGTCCACACTTCGGCTCCTTCCTCTCCAGCTGCTGCCAACCCAGACAATGCGCCCATTGTTCTGCGTCTCCGGGAGCCTGTGTGCAACTGTGTGTATCTGTTTCTCTCTGTGTGCGACTGTGTGTGTTGCTCTGTGTCTGTGAGACTTTATGGCTGTGTGCGTGTGCGTGTGCCCAGGTGTGCATGTTTGTGGTTGTGTGTGTCTGCATCTTTGTTTGGCCCTGTACATTCGAGGGTGAAGGAGAGAGCGTGGTGATTCGGGCGACTGAGACTCGCTGGGTATGTGCCTGCCCTTCCTTGAGACTGTTGGTGACTGTGTCTGAGAGTGTGAAACTATGAGTGTGTGTCTGTATGAGAGAATGTCTATGGGCTGGGCGTGGTGGCTCACGCCTGTAATCCCAGTGCTTTGGGAGGCTTAAGCCCAGAGTTCGGGGAATATCTGAGTGTGTGGAGAAAAGAGTGGCTCCTTTATGTCTGGGTGAGTGTTCCCATGTGGGGGCTGTGTGTGCCTCAGTGGGTCACTGAGGCTGTCGCTGTGGTGGTCAGAACCACACCTTTGAGGTGTGGGCTTTTGCCAGGATGGAATGACAGGGAAAGGAGGAATGGGAAGGACAGAGTGATTCTGGGCTGGATGGGGGAAGGGAAGCTGCAGAGACCAGAGACCCCACATTCATACAACTCCTCATCAGTTCCAGTTCTCCTAGTAAGGGCTCTGGCCCTGGCCCTGGCCTGAGATGCTCCCGGCCCTGCCATTAGTCAGGCACCAACAGCAGGGGATGAATTTCCCTGGCAGGAAAGCTACGGCCTCTGGGGAGATGCAGGGCAGGGCTGAAGATGGGAGGGGGGCAGCAGAACGATGTCCCATGAAGGAGGTTGGGAGATACTTTGAGGCCTCTCAGGCCCCGGAACCTTGTGTCAAGGACCGGATTAGATGCCAGGGGAGGTGTGAATGGGCAATATGTAGGCAGAGATGGAGGGATGGGCCTTCCTAGCGGAGGGACCGGCATATGTAAAGGCCTCGAGTTGGAAAGAGACACCAGAGATCCCAACGGAGGCCCTAGGGAACGGTGACTAGGCACAGCCCCAGTCCCCATCTCCTTCTGGAGGGCATCAGCTGGACCTGGAGACCTCAGGTCAGCCTCTTCTTGCTGTTACCATGAGCCAGTCCTCTCTCTGGCCTCAGTTTGTTCATCTGTACAGTGAGAGGTTTGGTCCTGTGATTCATAGTTGCAAATACTGACTGGAGTTCCTCTTCTGCTCACACTTAGACATCTAAGAGTAAGTGGTGAGTCAGTCAGGGTCCCAGCCCTCAGGAGTTTCCCGTGGTGGGGCGGGAGAGAAGAGACAGGCCATGTCTTAGGGGAGAAGAAAGCCAGATCCAGCATTAGATGAAGGACCTGTGGGCTGCCTGGAGGAGGAAGACCATGGAGAAGAGCTCAGAGCAAGACAGAGTGGGAACAGGAATGGTAGGTGCGAGGGTGCAGAGGTAAAGAGAGGCCTTTTTTGGAGCAAGGTTTGGGAGATGGGATCCCTAGGATTTGGTAACTGGCTGGGTGCAGGGACTGGATGCTGCTGCCACCTGCTTTTCTGTTTGGGGTGACAACAGGTGAACTGGGCCTGTCAGCAGAGATAGCCCTCAAAGGGAAAAGAACGTGGGAAGGAGTTGCTGAATCTAGCCTTGTTGCATTTGCAGCATCCAAGGAAGATTCAGGGGGATGACCAGAAGGCAGCCTGAAGTCTGTATACTTCACCACATGGACATGCAATCACATTTCCTGAGCCAAAGGCTAGGGCGTAAATTCTGGCTAGTGACCTTACAGGGACAATGAACAGAAGGTTTAAGTCAGGACTGACCCCTGTAAATCTGGGTCTCTGATTGCTGCCAATAAGAGGGTAATGGCAGCCAAGCCGTGCATAGGATGCCAAGGAGGTGTCTGGGTGGCAGGAGCACGGCATTGGTGGGGCAGCAGCAGGAGAGGGCCCTGGGAAGGAGCCAGCAGCAGACTAGAGGCAGGAGAAAGCCTAGAGTGCAGACCAACAGGAAGAATCTTTAAGAAGCTGGAAGTGGGCAGGGTGCATCCTAGCACTTTGGGAGGCCAAGGTGGGCAGATCGTTTGAGGCCAGGAGTTCAAGACCAGTCTGGCCAACATGGTGAAACCCCATCTCTATCAAAATATACAAAAGTTAGTTGGGTGTGATGGCACATACAACTTGTGTTGTCTCAGCCTTCCGAGTAGCTAGGACTACAGGTATGCACCATCACACCCAATTAACTTTTGCAGTGAGCAGAGATCACGCCATTGCACTCTAACCTGGGTGACAGAGTGAAAAAAAAAAAAAGGCAAAAGGCAGGAATGAGGGCAGGGTACGGTGCCTCACACCTGTAATTCCAGCACTTTGGGAGGCCAAGACAGGAGGATTGCTTGAGCCCAGAAGTCTAGGACTAGCCTGGGCTATAACATAGCGAGACCCCATCTCTACAAAAAATAAGATGGGCCAGGTACAGTGGCTCACGCCTGTAATCCCAGCACTTTGGGAGGCTGAGGCAGGCGGATCACATGAGGCCAGGAGTTCAAGACTAGCCATGGCCAACAAGGTAAAACCCTGTCTCTACTAAAGATACAAAAATTAGCCAGGCGTGGTGGTGTGCACCTATAATCCCAGCTACTTGGGAGGCGGAGGGATGGCAGGGTGGTGGAGGTTGCAGTGAGCCGAGATGGCGCCACTGCACTCCAGCGTGGGCAACAGAGTAAAACTGTCTCAAAAGTAAATAAATAAATGTTTTTAAAGGCAGGAAGAACAGACAGTAATCACCATCATTGCTGCCGGCGTTTGTTGCGTGCTTGCTGTATGCCAAGCCCTGTGCCAAATGCTTTCCACATGTTCCCTCTGACCCTGTGAGATGTGTTCCACCATTGTCCCCATTTCCAGAGAAGGAAAGAAGGCCAGAACTAGGGGAAGGTGGTTTTCGAGAGTGCTAAGGCGCCTGTCGTGCTAGGGCCAGCTGGAGGCATCCAGAGCAGGTTCCGAGCCCCAGGCCGAGGGGGAGCTGCCAGAGGCGTTGGCAAGGAGAGCCCAGGCAACTGCAGGGCCTGCCCCAGGGGCTGGACTCCGCAGAACCAGCGCTGCTTCTCATGCGCCTGGGCTCCCTGGCTCCTGGCATGGTTGTCAGCAAGACCCAGGTGCACAGCATCCCTGCCAATGACAGGCCTTGAACCCTGCTCTAGATACGGGGGCACCTCAGGGGTCCTTCACTGGGAACTGCCATCCAGACAGTGACCAACTCATAAGGACAGGGATTTTGAAAGTTTCTTTCAGAATTCTAGGCCACCCAGACCTTTTCTTTCTCCCTTCCCCTCCCACTTCCCCTGGCTGTGTGTGTGCGTGCACGTGCACACCCATGTGTGTGTGTGGTGGTTGCCTAGACTGGATGAGGCCCAGCCACTATCTGATAGAGCTGTCTCTCTGGGGCTCAGTTTCCCCAGTAGCAAAGAGGTCTGTAATCCCACCTCACCTGCTGACCTCCCCCAGGCTTGATGAGGTCACCAGAAATTCAACCCAGTTTATCTGGGCTGCCTGGAGCCTACCCTCTCCTCCTCCTCACCTCTTTCTGACTTTCAGTTTCTTTACAGATCCTGGGTGCCTTTGGAAAAGGAGTGGCCAAACCAGTGGAACATGGGTTGCTAACAAATTTCCAACCAAAATTCCCCCCCTTATGGGAAGTCCCTTCAAAAGAGAAACTGGACCGGGCAAGGTAGCTCATGCCTGTAATCCCAGCATTTTTGGAGGCTGAGGCAGGCAGATTACCAGAGGTCAGGAGTTCGAGACCAGCCTGGCCAACATGGTGAAACCCCGTCTCTACTAAACATAAAAAATTAGCCGGTGTGGTGGCGCATGCCTGTAATCCCAGCTACTAGGGAGGCTGAGGCAGGAGAATCGCTTGAACCCGGATGAAGGTTGCAGTGAGCCGAGATCGCCCCATTGCACTCCAGCCTAGACAACCAGAGCAAAACTCCATCTCAAAACAGCAACAATAACAACAACAAAAAGAGAAACTGAAACTCCCTCCTAGCCTAGTCCCCAGTCCCACCCCTTTCTACATCACCCCAACCTCACCCCACCACCTCTCCTATTCTGCCTCTTTCTCTGAATGATCCAAGCCCACACTACTCTACCTTCCAGCTTTGCGGCCATGGACAAGTCCCTTCCCCTTGCTAGCCGCATTCGCCCACTCTAAAATGAAGACACTGGGAGCCGCTTCAGGTGGTTGTGAAGATTTGGTGAGGTATTGTTGTGTTGAGGCGGTACTCATGGTGAAGGGCTGGCTCCATTGCCACTGTGTGACTTTAGGTCCTCTCTGAGCCTCAGTATCCTCATCTATAAAATGGGAATGACAATAGTACTCATTCTGTGGGGTTGTTGTGAAATATATGAGTTAGCAGCATCAAGGAAAGTCCTTAAAACCCAGAGGAGCAGACCACACTGGAGGATTTCAATAATGTTCCTCAGGGCTGCTACATAAAATTCCGGGGCAGGTGCCTGACACAAACTTGGTGCTCAGCAGTTTCCCATTCTCCTCCTCTCTCCTCTTTCTGCCCTAGGGAGGGGGAGCTGGGAGCCTGGGATTGCCCTGAATCAGCCTTGTGGTCCCTTGACCTCCCTGGGCTCAGGTGATCCTCTCACCTCAGACTCCCAAGTAGCGGGGACTATAAGTGCACACCATCATGCCCAACTTTTTTTTTTTCCCATAGAGACAGGGTCTCGCCATGTTGCCCAGGCTGGCCTTCAAATTCCTGGACTCAAGTGATCCTCCCACTTTGGCCTCCCAAAGTGTTGGGATTATAGGCGTGAGCCACTGCAACTGGCCTGAATCAATTTCTTAAATGAGAAAGGAATGTGCCTCTTCCTCAGAATCCTGAAGATTCTCTCCCTTTCCTCTTGCACCCCATAAGTGTCCCCTGAGACCTCCTTTTAGTGACTTTTTCCCAAGAAATATACTCTGGAATGTCCCCCCGCCCCCCCCACACACCCAAGCACATACTTCATCTTTCTGTGCTCTCCTTAAATTCCCTTTATCTTTTTTTTTTCAGATGGAGTCTTACTCTGCTGCTCAGGCTGGAGTGCAATGGCTCCATCTCGCCTCACTACAACCTCCACCTCCCGGAGTTAAACGATTCTCCTGCCTCAGCTTTCCAAGTAGCTGGGATTACAGGCGCCTACCACCATGCCCCACTAATTTTTGTATTTTTAGTAGAGATGGGGTTTCACCGTGTTGGCCAGGCTGGTCTCGAACACCTGACCTCAGGTGATCTGCCTACCTCAGCCTCCCAAAGTGCTGGGATTACAGGCGTGAGCCATCATGCCTGGCCTACTCTGTTCTTAAAACCCAGATGAAACCACTCCCAAGGAGCTTTCCAGAGTCCCCAGGAGGAAAGACTGGCTCTTCCCACCATAGACTCCATCACTCTGGGCTTTGGGCTCCGCACCTCTCACACCTTACTTATGTCCTCCACTGCCCAAGCCAGGAACCTGGATGATCTCAGCTCATTGCTCCTCTCCATGTCCACTGCCCTGGGAAGATGCTTCGTTCACCTGGGCTGGGCTTTGTCATCAGCTTCTCACCGATCTCTCTGCCAACCAGCTCTCCCCCCTCCGGACATTCTCCATTGTCTCAGAGTCACTTTCTTTCTCTCTTTTTTTTTTTTTGAGACAGAGTCTCGTTTTGTCACCAGGTGCCAGGCTCTAGTGCAGTGGTGGGATCTCAGCTCACTGCAACCTCTGCCTCCCGCGTTCAAGCAATTCTCCTGTCTCAGCCTCCCGAGTAGCTGGCACTACAGGCATGCGCCACATGTCCAGCTAATTTTTGTGTTTTTTAGTAGAGATGGGGTTTCACCATGTTGGCCAGGATGGTCTCAATCTCTTGACCTTGTGATCTGCCTGCCTCGGCCTCCCAAAGTGCTGGGATTACAGGCGTGAGCCACCGAGCCTGGCCTCAGAGTCACTTTCTAATAGAGGGTGCTCAGTGGCTATTTGTTGACAGACGAAGTAAATGAGGGAAGGAATGAATGAAGGCGTGACAGAAATGTAAAAACAAATGTGCTCCCCTTGGATTTTAACCTTTTTCTTTTCTTTTTTGAGATGGAGTCTTGCTCTATTGCCAGGCTGCAGTGCAGTGGCTCGATCCTGGCTCACTGCAATCTCCGCCTCCCAGGTTCAAGCTATTCCCCTGCCTCAGCCGCCTGAGTAGCTGGGACTATAGGCTCGCACCACCATGCCTGGCTAATTTTTTGTATTTTTAGTAAAGACAGGGTTTCACCATGTTGGCCAGGATGATCTCAATCTCCTGACCTCATGATCTGCCGAACTCAGCCTCCCAAAGTGCTGGGATTATAGGCGTGAGCCACCACGCCCGGCCAACTTTTTCTTTCTTTCTTTCTTTTTTTTTTTTGAGATGGAGTCTCACTCTGTTGCCCAGGCTGGGGTGCAGTGGCGCAATCTCGGCTCACTGCAACTTCCGCCTTCCGGGTTCAAGCGATTCTCCTGCCTCAGCCTCTCCAGTAGCTGGGATTATAGGCACCTGCCATCACGCCCGGCTAATTTTTGTATTTTTAGTAGAGATGGAGTTTCATCGTGTTGGTGAGGCTGGTCTCGAACTCCTGACCTCAGGTGATCCACCCGCCTCAGCCTCCCACAGTACTGGAATTACGGGCGTGAGCCACCATGTCCAGCAGATTTTAACCTTTCAGTGGCTCCCTATTGCTCTCAGGACAAAGTCTGAGCCTTACATTTAAGGTATTTGCTATCTGAGCACCACAACACACTCTGGGCTTCTGACCAAGCCATAACCTTGTTCCCCTTCCTGCCTTTGCACAGAAAGTCTCCTCCGCCTGGCTGTCTTTCCCTGCCATTGCCGTAATTGAGGCCAGAGATGATGAGGCCTGAACCCAAGTGGGAAGGGAGAGTTGGCCAGCACCCACAGGGTCTTGAGCGCACTGTTCTTCCTAATCTCAGTGCTGGGGCTTAAGAGGGTGGCCTTGGAGTTGAAGTTCCGGGTGCCCATTCGAGTCATCAGCTGCCAGTTAATAGATATATGAGTCTGTACTGCAGAGGAGAGGCCCCATCTCCAGGTAATAGTTTGGGGGTGATCCCAAATTTGAAGCCAAAGTGCTCAACGGGATCCACTAGAGAGAAAGAGTGGCTCCAGAAGGGAAGGCAGAGCCAGGCTGGGCGCGGGGGTTCACGCCTGTAATCCTGGCGCTTTGGGAGCCTGAGGTGGGAGGACTGCTTGAGCCCAGGAGTTGGAGACCCGCTTGGGCAATGTAGTGAGACCCCCATCTCTAAAAGAAAAAAAAAAGAAGGCAGAAGACATTTAGACTAGGGGAAGAAACGGCTTCCGGAGGGAGTGAGTGATCCACCACGTTAAATGTGGCCAAAGGCGGAGGGAAGGAGAGGGAAAGGAGCAAGGGGGACCATTCAGGAGCAGCAGCCGCAGGACTCAGGGAAGGATTCAACCTGGGAGTGGGGGAGGTTGGAAGGCTGAGGGGTATTGAAGGTCTGGCTTGGAAAAATGGGTGGAAGGGGGTGCCAAGCCCCATGGAGGAAGCCTGGGGAAGAGTAGCGGCATGTGTGTGGAAATGGGAGGGGTCCGTTTGGACCAGGCTGAACCGAGGTGCCTTTGGGATCTCATTAGATCTATGGACTGGAGAGGAATCTGTGTTGGAGAGAGAAAATGAGACCACCAATCACCCTCTCTCTCTCTTTCACTCTCCTGTATCTATGAGCTCATCTATATGCTACTCTGAAATCTCTATTTCCAGCCTAGATCTCTGTCCAGAACTCCTGGTGCCCTTGGAGGTCAGCCTGGATGTCCCATAGGGACCTGTAAAACAGACAAACAGGCCCCAGTGGACACAGATCAGAGAGCACAGAGTTGGACGAAGGAAACCCAGGGGAAAGTCAACTGGACTGGTCCAGACAAAGGCAATGGTGGCCTGAACTAGGCGAGGGAAGAGGGCAGATCAGGAGAGGATGAAGTCTAGAGACATTCCTCGAGCAGAGAGTCCCAGAGATGGGGACTGGGTTCTGCATGAAGGGAGAGGGGCTGAAGGAGGGAGGGACATGGCTGCTACTCCTGAGAGCTGGGTGTGGCGCTGCCCTGAGCTGGCTTCATTTTAGGTGAAGCCCACCTGGCTACCAGTCTCACCTGTTTATGTGACTGAGAGCCCCGTAAAGGGCAGGGGATGGGTCATAGGGTTTTTTTGTTTTGTTTTAGACAGAGTTTCGCCCTTGTCACTCAGGCTGGATTGCAGTTGTGTGATTTCGGCTCAAGGCAACCTCTGCCTTCCGGGTTCAAGTGATTCTCCCGCCTCCCAAGTAGCTGGGATTACAGGTGCCCAGCATCACGCCTGGCTAAGTTTTGTATTTTTAGTAAAGACGGGGTTTCACCATGTTGGCCAGACTGGTCTCGAACTCCTGACCTCAGGCGATCCGCCTCTCTCGGCCTCCCAAAGTGCTGGGATTACAGGCATGAGCCACTACACCCGGCCCCTAAGGAGTCTTATGTGGGTGGGGGAGGGGGCTCCTGTTGAGCAGTGATTGGATGAGTCAGGGCAACTCTTTCCTCCAGCCATCAACACCCTCTGCCAGACCTTTGCAAGGAGGCTTGGCGGGGTGGGGGGTGGGGGGGGGCAGCAGGGAGGAACCCCTCTGGGCTTCGGTCCTGGACAGGACCTGGGAGAGTGGGTAAGAGAGGGTGCAAGGACAGGTGCCTGAGGCCTCCGACCTAGGTAAGGGCCAGAGACCACTCGCCTTACCACATCTCTCCCTTGCTTTAAACTTGTTCATGGCTCCGTTTCTGCCTGGATAACAGCTTGTACCGGCTTTCAAGGTCTTTGAAGCTGTCCCCTACTTGGCCTCATTTGAGGCAGAGCCCACTTGGCTGCCAGTCTCACCAACCCCCAAACCTTTCTCCACGCTGCCCCCCCTCTGCCTGGAATGCAGCTCCCGGGCATGCCCACCTGTCAAGATCCAGCTCCAGGGACCCCTCCAGAAGACTTTCCTGATCCACCAGATGATCCACTGTGCCCCAAACTAATGTCACCCTCCTGCAACACTGTACTCAGCTGGTGCAGGTCTCCTCTTAACGTGGCACTTTAAGAGTCAGGAGAGCAGGAACCAGGTCTCTTCCATCCAGTCTACTCCGGGGGGCTCATGGGCGGGGTGGGCATGGTGGGAGGGTCAAGAGGTGATGGCAGATGCCCTCCGAGCCCTCTAGGTTTGGTCAACTCAGTGTGTGTCGATGGGAAAAACTGAGATCCCCCTCAAAGTAGAGAGAGCCAGAGTGAGATTGCAGAGAATTTATTTGGAAAATGAAGGGCAGAACCACAGAGATCTCAGGAGGGAGGGCAAAGGGGACTCATCTTCGTCCACAGAGGGGGACTCTGGATCACGCTGGTGTCCAGGCCATCTTCCTTCTCAGCCCAGCCTTGGCACAGGTCAGCCCCAGGATCACCATGCGATGGAGCCTGAAGCCTGTCTCCCTAAGTCCCTGGAAAATAGATATCTGTGACACTCCTCCCTAATCCCCCAGGGCCCAGGAGCATGGCTGAGCACGCCAGGCTGCCTGGGCTCAAATCCTGTCCTGCCATGAACTGGCTGGGTATCTTTGGACAAATGGTGTAACAGCTCTGAGCCTCCACCTCCTCATCTGAGGACACTGGGAATAATGAGGGTACCCACCTCATGGGGATGTGACAAGGCTTAAAGAAGAAAATGTGGCCGGGCGTAGTGGCTCACGCCTGTAATCCAAGCACTTTGGAGGCTAAGGCGGGCGGATCACCTGAGGTCGGGAGTTCAAGACCAGCCTGACCAACGTGGTGAAACCCCATCTTTAAAAAAAAAAAAAAAAAAGAAGAAAATGCATGCAGTTTTAGTTTTAGCACAGAACCTGGCAGTGAGTAAATGTGCAATAATAGTAATTATTATTGTTACTATTTTATCAAGAGACCTGGATTCTGGTCCCAGTTCTGCCACTGTTCCCCACCCCCGCCTGCCTGAGTTTCCGTCTATAAAGTAGGTGTTAATTGATTAAATGAGATAATGGATGCCAAAGAAGCTTCTGAGATGAGTGATTATTTCTGCTCTTTGAGGTTCACTTCCCCAAGGCTGCAGGGGGTTGTCGCCCCCACTCTCTTTACTGGGCTCTCCATCCAGGCAGGACCTGTTGCTGAAGGGCCAGCCCCATCTCCTCCCTTCTGCCCACAAGGCAGAATGAGAGGAAAAGGCTGGAGTTGCCTCAGCAGAGACTGTGGTTAGACAGGACGAAGAACTTCCTTCCGGACTGCAGGATGCTGCCCTGGGAAGGAGCCAGAGGTCATGGGACTGATGCCATTGGGGGAGGAGTTGCTTCCAGGGGGAATGGCCAGGCCCAGCCAGTTAACCCAGAGTTATCCAGTGGGGTGAATCTGCTGTGCAGTGACCTCACTTCCAGAGACCCTGATGGGGCCCTGTTTAAACTGGCCCCAGGGCTCCCAGGATCACAGAGACTACAGACAAAAAAGACACAGAAACACGATTCTCCAGGCACAGAGAGCCAGAGGCAAGTGGTCACCAACTAGACTACACTGTTCCCTCCACCCAGAACACTCTTTCCAGGCTCTGGAAGCAGCTGACTATCCTTCCTAGCCTCATCTAAGACTTACCTCCTCAGAGGGGATCTCCCGACAATGCATGCATTCTTTCAGCATTTATTGTGCCTCAGCTGTGTGTTAGGCACTGTTCTAACCTGTGAACAGGACCTAGTTCCTGCCCATCCTGTATCAAGTAGCACCTGGCCCAGCCCTCTTCTCAAACATAACACACTGTTTCTCTCTCCAGTTTATGGCCTGTCTCCCCACCAGAATGTATGCTCCATGAGGGCAGGGACCTCAACTGTTTGCTTCACCAGTGTAAACCCAGTGATTAACTCAGCATATAAACCTGTCACAAACCACTAAAATAGGCCCTTGGTAAATATTTCTTTTTGTCTTTTTGAGACAAGGTCTGCTCAGTTGCCCAGGCTGGAGTGCAGTGGTGCAATCTCGGCTCACTGCAATCTCTGCCTCCTGGGCTCAAGTGTCCTCCCACCTTAGCCTCCCGAGTAGCTGACACTACAGGTACACACCACCACACCTGGCTAATTTTTCCTATTTTTAGTAGAGATGGGGTTTCGCCATGGACTCCTGGCCTCAAGCAATCTGCCCGCCTCAGCCTCCCAAAGTGCTGGGATTACAGGCGTGAGCCACCACGCCAGGCCAAGCCCTTGATAAATATTTGTTGACTAAATAAATAGAGATCAAAGATAGGACACATAGAAACAGAGCCACACTCAGAGGTGGTACAGACTTTCAGAGATGCACAGAAGTGTGAACACAGACACACAGGATGATCGCCACAACAGGGCCCTTCAAAATGACCCCGAGCCTCCTTTCCCTTTGTCATTCAGCTTAGCCTCTAGGCCCAGGGCTGGAGTCACCTTTGTCCTGGGGCTGACCCAGTTGGTGCCCACCCAAGTGCACTACTTTCCTGGTCCCTGACTCCCTGCACCGGGCACAGAGCTGGTATTGTTTGAGGAGTCCTGTTTGGGGCTCCTCTACTTTGTTGGGGTGTCTTCTGATGAACAGAAATTTCAAAGTAGTCAAATTTGTCAATCTTTTTAAAAGTATGTTTGTGCAGGCCCAAGAAGCGCAGAGAAAAATAACCCGGCAAAGACCACGCCCCGCACATGGGGCCCCTCTACTCAACCCCACAAGAGTCCTAGGGCCTCGCAGGCCTCGTCTGCAGCAGGCCGACCTCGAGCTCGGGCCTCGCCCCTCCCCCACGCCCTCGGCTAGGCCCCGCCCCAGACCCGCCCTCAACGAGGGCCTGCCCACCCACCGCGCCCCCTGTGGCCCCGCCCCTCACCGGCTCTCACGGGCGCAAGGGAACTAGGTATCTCTTCCTTTTGCCCAGAAAATAGTAGTTAATATTCTGCCAACGGTGTTTCCACCTGGAGGGAGGGGAAATCTGGAAGACAGGGTGCGGGCAAGGATCCTCTCCCTCCGGGTCTGCGCCCACTCCGCCTAGCCCCGCCCCTTCCTTCCGCTCCCTGTCGCCCTCAGGCCCCGCCCTTCCCACCAAATTCCGCCCACTCCCCTAGCTCCCAGGCCCGGATCCTCGGCTCCGGGGATCCGCCCTTTCCCTAGACCGCGCCCCATCGCGTAGGCCCCGCCCCCGTCTACTCCCCGGTTCCTCGCCCCTCCCCTCCCCGCACACTCACGTGAGTCTCGGGCGTGCGCCGTAGCAGCTGGGCCAGCTTGCCGAGGGCACGTCGGCCAGGCCTGTGTCCCCGGGCAGCAGTAGCAGTTTGCGTGCCGGCCAGCGCCAGGCGGCGCCCGGAGGGTGGCGGCGCTGCGGGCTCAGCCAGTAGTCACCCAGGCTGCGGCGGGCGGCGGGCACCGGCAACACTGGGCCCCGGCTGCCCCAGAAACACAACTCCTGGTCCAGGCGGTGCGGGGTTGTGGCCCGGGGCCGCCTGCGGGGGAGATGGGACAGCAGTCACCCCTGGAGAACAGGACAGTCAAGGAGGAGGGTGCTGCCTCGGATCGGATGAGGCAGGGCGCGGGCCGGGGGTCACTCCTGGTCAATTTAGAGGGACTGGAGCCCCCACCGGCGCCTTCCCAAGGACCTGGGTGCCTCCTCCCCCAGCCGCCAGACCAGGGTGATTTATCCCGCCGGCGTCCTCCCTCGGTCCCCCTCACCGGGATAGAAGGAAATTCACCACGAAGTGAGCAGTCTCGGTGAATCGCATGATGTCCAGTCTGTCTGGCTCGACTTCGGCCTCTTTAATACCTGCCTGGGCGTGGAGGGGGAGGGCTGAAAACCCATAGTCCCCCTGGGACCGACTGTTTTTAGTAGGAGGCCAGGAGGTGTCAGCTGGCAGAGGAGGTGGGGGGTAGAGCTGGTCTCTCGTGAGGTCTAGTCTGGTCTGCCCCCACTAGCCACTTCAGGGGGAGGGGGCTGGTCACCGAATCTCCCGGTTCACCAGAGACACCCGCCAGGGCCAAAGACAGAAGGGCAAGGACAGGGAAAGGCAGTAGGAGGGGGCCAGGGACAGGAAGGTCAGCTGCCCGTTGGAGAAACCCTTCCCTATCCCACCCAGGGTCTCCAGCCCCTGCTCAAACACTTTTTATTTTGAAACAGGGTCTCGCTTTGTCATCCAGGCTGGAATACAGTGGGGTGATCATAACTCACTGCAGCCTGGACCTCCTGAGCTCCAACGATCTTCTGCCTCAGTCCCCCCAAGTAACTGGGACTGCAGGCACTCACCACCACACCTGGCTAATGTTTTGTATTTTTTGTAGATACTGCGATTCACTATGTTGCCAAGGCTGGTCTCCAACTCCTGAGCTCAAGTGACCCACCGGCCTTGGCCTCTGAAGTCTAGGATTACAGGTGAGCCACCAAGCCCAGCCTTTTTTTTCTTTGCGACAGGGTCTCAACTCTGTCACCCAGGCCGGGGTGCAGTGGCACAATCACTACTCACTGCATTCTCAACCTCCCAGGGCTCAAGCAATCCTCCTGCCTTTGCAGGAAGACTGCTGCGATCGAAGCAGCTGGGATGGCAGGCCCACGCCACCAAGTTTGGCTAATTTTGTGTGTGTGTGTGTGTGTGTGTGTTTTTGTTTTTTTTTTTTTTTTAATAGAGATGGGGTTTCTCCATGTTGGCCAGCCTGGTCTCGAACTCCTGACCTCAGGTGTTCTGCCCACCTTGGCCTCCCAAAGTGCTGGGATTTCAGGTGTGAGCCACCGTGCCCAGCCATTTTTTGTGTTTTTTTGTAGAGACAGAGTTTTGCCATGTTGCCTAGGCTGGTCTCAAACTCCTGGGATCAAGCAGTCTGCCCCCCTCCCAATCAGCTTTCCCAAGTGCTGGGGTTGCAGGCGTGAGCCACCACTCCTGGCTGGCCTCACACATTCCTTGCTCAGGCACAACTCCCACCTCAAAGGGCTTTCTCTCTCCCAGGCTTAGATGCACCCTGACCTGTTCCCATGGCCCTCATAGGAGCCTTTTCCCTAATTCTATGCACGCTTAAATGTCCGCTCCTCAGTCAACTCTAGTTTGGAGCCTGCTGGGGCTCCAGGACCCCCTAAACTGTCAGCAAAGTCCTGGTCCTGACACTTTCCTTCCCCAAAACTGAAAAGTCGATCTGTTTAACCCTCTCTTTTGCAGAAGAGGCAACAGGTTCACAATGGGGCAGTGAAAAGCCAAAAGTAAAACCTAAGCTTTCTACAACTCTGCCTGCCCCTACAAAAGGTGAGATAACCCTTCTGTGTGTCCTTGTCTAGCTCAGGGTATGGGGTTCAGGGCTCAGAACCCAGGCTGCTCCTGGCTCCTCCCTGACCCCTGGGGATCCTAAGGAACATGCTGGCCCAGCTCCCCTTCCCACACTGCCACTTCGGGCTATTTCCCCCCCCAGTGACTCACCCTGGCTGCTGGGGGAGAGTGGGCAGCTGTTCTGAGCCCCCAGAGCCCAGAACAGGCCCTGACTTGCCCCCCCCCCAAGTTGTGCAGCCATATTTGGGGATTTAATCTGTTTTTCCTCCGTGGGGAATCTCCTTCCCCCTAATCCCTTCTTTTTTTTCCCTATCTTCAACCATTTTCCATATCTTCAGCCTCTCCCTCCCTGATGGCTTCTTCCCATCAGCAGACAAACAAGCTCTAGTCTTTCCTATCTTTGAAAAAAAAGAAAGCCCTCCCTCCACTCCACATCCTTCTCCAGCTCCCCCTCTGCAGCCAGCATTCTTGAAGGAGTTGTATGCACACGTTGTTTCCACTTCCTCACTCAGCCCCTGCAATCTGGCTTCCTCCCCCACCATTCCACAGGAACAGCCCGCCAAGGTCACCACTGACCTCCCTGTTGCTAAATCCAAGGGATGCTTACAAGTCTTTATCTGTCTTGACCCCTTAGCAGTGGCCAGCTTTGACACAAATAACTCCCTCCTCTTTGAGATACTCTTAGGTCCTTGTATTTCTGGACACTGTGCACTTTTGATTTTCTTGCTATCTTATGGGTTGCTGCCACATGGCAAATTTCTTGTCCTTTGCTCACTGCCTAATCATGGTTGTTCCCAGGCCTGTTGCAGTCTGCCCCTGGGGAGTCTCATCAACTCCCATGCCTTCAGCATCCAGCCCATGCCAGAATCTCCTTTCTCTTTCTCAGTCCAGCCCTCTCCCCTACCCCACACCTGCCTCCTGGACCTCTCCTGCTGAATGTCCCACCTCTCAGGAAGCAGGCTGCACACCTGCCCCTCCCTCCATGTCCCCCCAGCTTAGCCATCTCCCAGCTGTCTGAACCTGAAATCTGGATTTGGTTCTTGTCTCTCTCTCACCCTTTTCATCCTCAAGCAGCTACAAAATCCTGTCCTTTCAGGACATATCTAAAATCCCATTGCTTCTCTCCATTTCCGCCACCAGCACCTGCGCCAAGGCCCTATCACCTTTCACCAGAGGCTGCAGCAGCCTCCTGATGCGTCTCCCTGCTGCCACTCTCGATCCCCTATGTGGTCTGTTCCTACAGGGCAGCCGGGC
This sequence comes from Ateles fusciceps, assembly GCA_036589455.1. Classification (NCBI taxonomy): domain Eukaryota; kingdom Metazoa; phylum Chordata; class Mammalia; order Primates; family Atelidae; genus Ateles; species Ateles fusciceps. The sequence goes on from JAZHEH010000733.1 coordinate 4,067,753, forward strand.
ATCTCTTTCCAAAATAGGAATATGTCTCCCTGCACCATGTCTTTAGCACCAAGTTCACCCAACCCATGGCCCATACCAAACCCAGTGTTGGGGACGTTCCTCAGTCTTTGCCTGGGTAACAGCTTCTCATCCTTCAGTTCAAGCGTCTGTTCCTTATGAGAGCCATTTCCAACCTCCCAGCCAGGCAGGTGGCTCTGCTGTTGCTTCTCCTCACACCACCAAGGCCTCTCCTCTGTGGACCTTGCAAGCAGTCATTCACGAGCTAGTCTAATCCGCAGATCTCCTGAGCCCTCCTGTTCTAGACCCTGGGGATGTCAGGAGGAGGATGTCCTGCCCACAGTGAGCGTGTAGTGTAACAGGGAGGACAGGCATTAAGTTCGGATCAGGAATAGATATTGAAGGCAACCCAGTGGACATGCAGGCTGTAAGGGTGGGGACCGATGGGTGGTCAGGGGAGTCAGGCAGAAGGGATGGTGGACTTAAGGTGGGAGGAATGTTTTGTGATGATCTGAAAGGTGTCCATTGTGGCTGGACAAGTGATGTGAAGAAGCCATTGATGAGGTTTAAATGGGGAAACTGACCAGGCTGCGTTTGTGGTCTTTATAAAATAATTATGGATTGGAGGATCAAGGGAGGAAGGAAGGAGGGAGAGACCTGGCAGGGAGCTGCTGGAATGATCAGGTGAGTAGTAAGGGTGGCAGTGGATTTGGGGCCGACTGAATTGTGGTTGTCAGGGGAAAGGGAGGGAATGAAATGGTTCTGGTCCTTCTACCCTAAGGGTGGGTGGGGGAGAGGGCAGTGGGAGCTGGACCACCCATATCCCCATGGTGACCAGGCCATTCTACCTGTGATCCCTCATCCATCCTTTTTCTTTTTCTTCTTCTTTTTTTTTTAAAGATGGGATTTCACCATGTTGGTCAGGCTGGTCTTGAACTCCCGACCTCAGGTGATCCTCCCGCCTTGGCCTCCAAAGTGCTTGGATTACAGGCGTGAGCCACCGCACCCAGCCTGAGTAGGATTCTTGACCATCCCTAATGTCAGTGTGCACTTTGGTTGAGGCAGTCCCCAGGCCTGTTACCTGTGTGATGCCATGTCATCCTCACATAATCCTTGGAGGCACATAGCTTATTTAGCCTCATGGCACCTATGAGACTTCAAGGGGTTAAGGAACTTGCTCAAATTCACACGGCTAAGGTGAGGCAGAGTGAGGATTTGAACCAAGGTTTGACTGACATCAGAGTCTGTGCTTTTAACTCCTGTGCTATATTAAGCCTGGCCACCCCCCCCTGGGTGATTGGCTCAGTAAGAGGAGGAGGATTTGTGGGGGATTTGCTTGTGGTTGGGGGTGGCTGTCCCCCTCTCATATCAAGCGATGGGAAAGGGTAGCACTGACGTCAATTATTGCCATGGTGATACAGCAACCCTTTCCCTGCTGTCTCCATGGTAACCTGGGGGGTCCATCTGTACTTCGCCCCCTCCTTCTAAAGGGAGTCCTTAGGGAGGGGCTGGCTAATAAGGTGTCTGAGAAAGAAGTCAGGGAAGGCAGTGATTCTAGTATCCCCCTTTGCCTGGCCCCTCCCCTATTCCTCAGGCCCAGAGAATAAGGCTGGGATCTGCACTGGGTCCTACACTGGGGTCTGGGGACAGATGTACCCTTTAGGGTGAGGGAGGAGCTCTGTCTTTTCCACCTGGGGGATTCCCCCTGCCCCCAAACCCCCACCAAGTTCTTAGGCTCCTCAACAGAACTGCTAGGAAGTTGGTAGAGAGAGAGTCAAAAGGGTTTCCTCAGCCCCTTTCAGGGCTGGACATCACCCAACCCCTGGGGACAGTGTCTTTGGCTGTCTGGCTCTCTGCTGCCCCTTGAAGACAAAGGTAGGAGCAGCAGCCCTAGCAGTCTTTTGCTTGTCAAGTGGTAGCTCTGGCAGTGATTCCTGCTGGTGGACACACAGGTCCTTACTGAAACTTTCCAGCAGGTGTCATTAACCCCATTTTACAGATTTGAAGATGGAGGCCCAGAAGGGCTAATTAACTAGCTCAAGGTTTCACAGTTAGAAAAATGGCAGAGTCAGGACTTGAACTCAGCACTAGTTTCGGCCAGTGGCTTTTCCCGGGAGAAGGAGTAAGAAGAAACAGAGAACAGGATGAAGAGAAGAGAACTAGGAGAGTGAAGTGACCCAGGTAGGAGCCTGTTGTACTCTGCCTGCCTGCAGACAAAGTTCAAACTCCTTCACCTGGTATGCAAAGGTCTCCTTGATCCAGCTTCTCTTCTGTTAACTCATTCCTGGATCCCTTGCATTCTAAGCTCTGCAAGGGAAAATGATGTCAGATTCAGGCCTGGGTTCTCCGTACCAGGAATGGCCCAGGTAGGTGTTGATGAAAACTGCTTGAACTGAGTTTCTTGAACTTGTCCTTCACTTTCCTGCCTCCAGGTCTTTACCCACAATGCTCCCTCCCCAATGGGACTGCCCTTCCTCTTGCTTATGGACATTCTAGAGCTAACTAGTCCCATTGGCAAGGGCTGTGTCTGGACTCTTTGCATCCCTCACAAATCAAGCACATGGAAGGTGGCAGTAACTGGTTTCTAAATTTTTTTAGAGACAGGATCTCACTCTGTTGCTCAGGTTGGAGTGCAGCAGTGTGACTTCGGCTCATTGCAGCCTCGAACTCCTGGGCTCAAGCAATCCTCCTGCCTCAGGCTCCCCAGTAACTAGGACTACAGGCACAGACCACCATACCTGGTTTTTGTTTTGTTTTGTTTTTAAAGATGGGATCTTGCTGTTTTCCATGCTGGTCTTGAACTCCTGGGCTCAAGTGATCCTCCTGCCTCAGCCTCCCAAAGTGCTGGGATTACAGGCTTGAGCCTATTCTTTTTTTTTTTTTTTTTTTAAAGGAAAGGAGGGTTGAGAAGAGAAAGGAAGAGGGAAAGACGGGGTGGCGGGGGGCGGGGAAAGGAAGACTGAAGGATTCAGCATTTGGAGGCTGGCAGAGTCCAAAGAGACCAGTTGATGCCCCTCCCCCCGCCTTTTTTAAACCAATGAGGAAATAGGCCCTTTTAGTAAGCCTTCTACATGGGGACTGCCTGGGAGAGGATTTTATGTGGAAACAGAAGGGTATCCCTTCTGGGTGACTGGAATTCTAAGGTGCTCTAGGGAGAGGTTGGACTTTTCTACCCCATGAGGATTACAGGAGGGTGTTGAATCAATTCTCCTTAGATGTCAGGGGACAGGAGACTGAACCGGACCTTTAGGTTACACTCCCTCCATAAAAGCAAAATTGTAAAGTAGAATATACGGGCTCATTAAAGCAAAACTGGAAAGTAGAAAATAGTTGCTTAGCTTAAATACCACTTCTGGGGTAGGGTTCCTGTCATGGGCCCCTGGAGGGTGGATCTTAGGGCATGTGGTCTGAAGATGCTTCAGAGTGTGCCAGCATCACCTCTCATTGGGGGACCTTGGGCAAGTCTCAGAAAGGCTCAGTTCACTCATCTGTAAAACAGGAAGTTAAACCACTGTTTTTCAAATGGCCTGTTCCCCCAATCTTTTTGTGATCCCCTCCGGTCTAGGAGAAACCAAGGTTCAGAATGGACTGGGGCAGCTCCAAACCCCTCCAACAAGGAAGGCCCCAGGCGCCAAGGGCCGCAAAGAGCATGTCGCAGAACCGCCTTCTCGCTGGAGAGGATTAAAATGGGCCTGGTTGGGCGCCTGTGGTCCCAGCTACCGGGGAGGCTGAGGTAGAAGAATCGCTTGAACCTGGGAGGCAGAGTTGCAGTGAGCCGAGATCGCGCCTCTGCACTCCAGCTTGGGCGACAGAGTGAGACTCCATCTCAAAAAAAAAAAAAAAAAGAAAACAACAAAAAACGCCTGGTATGGGTGGCCATTGGCTGTATTCTATGTTACTTGTCGGTCCACCTCCTCCTCCCCTCCTGTTCCCCACCTCTGTGGGTTGCTGGCACCCCCCACAGTGATGTGAATTTCACCGGAGAAGGGGTTAGAGAGATGGACAAGGGCAGGGCCCCAGGGTAAAGGCTGCCCAGGGAGGGTGAGGACCAGCAAGAAGTGGGAGGAGGGAAGTGGCGCAGGTTGAAAGGCGGAAGGGTGGGCCTCTAGGGCTGGGTCCAAGTGAGGAGGCCGCAGAAGGTAAAGTGTTGTTACTGGGCAGAGCAGCTGGTGGACCCGACGGATAGACATACACTGCCAGCCCGAAGTGGAAAGAACAGTTTATGCTGTGCTTTATTAAAATGTGCATCATTCTTTTATTTTAAAATGTGCATCATTGTCTCGTGCTGGTGCGTGCGACCTCAGCGTGGTGGCCTGCGGCGGGCCTCGTCCCCCGCCCGGCTCCCGGGGAGCCGCAGTGCGCTCACGTAGCGCGGGCCCGGGGGCTCCCGCCCATGGCCAGGTAGACGTCGATCGGCACGTGCAGCAGCGTCAGGCAGTGGCAGCCCGGGCAGCGTCGAAGCGGCCTGGGAAAGCGGGGCGTGACAGGGGCCGCTGCGGCGGAGGCCCGGCCCATCCTGTGGCGGCGCATCGAGGTAGTTCACCTGGGGTCCCTCGGGGACCGGGACGTGGATGTGGGGGACCTTGCCGCTGGGGGCGCCAAGTGGGACAGAGGGCGGGGCCGCTGGGCTGGCCTCACCTGACCGGGTTGTGCTCCGTCGCTACCGCCTCCCGGGCTGTCCTGGGACTCGGGGGGCGGCGGCAAGGCCACGGGAGTCTCCAGCCTCAATGGGGAATCTCCGACCTTGTGGGGGCTCCTGGGCGCTCATGTCCAGGCCCCGGAGCGCTCTGCGCGGGGAGTGGCGGTCAGGCCTCTCCCCGGCCGCCGGGCGCCCCCACCTCGCGCCCGCCCCCTGGCCGTTGCTCACCTGCCGGAGGCCAAGGCCGGTCCCAGGCTGGAAGCAGCTGCCCGAGCCCTGACCACGGGAGAACGCTCCGGTCCAAGCGGAGCCGGGCAGGTGTCTGTGGCGCGCCCGGACCCTGGCGTCGAGGAGGGCAGCATTGTGACCTGAGCCACGGCGCGCTGACCTCACAGAGCCCGTTCCTCCAGCTGGGGAACCCCCAACGGCGCCCCCGGCCGCCCCAGGCACTTAGCGCAGGTCGGAGCCGGGAACTGGAGGGCTTTGGCCATGGCGCCTGGAGACGAGGTCGCGCAGACCCCAGCCACCCGAGTGGGACGCAGGAGGCCAGGGCAACCCGCCGCGAGGCGGCGTCCACGCCTAGGATACGGGCATCCCCCGGCCCACACAAACGCCGCGGAACGCCCTCCTGGGGGGGCTATGACCCAGTGCCTGGCCGCGGGGGTGGGCGCGGCAGTGACTTAACCCGGGCTGGGTTTGGTGGTGGTAGTGAGAGCAGATAGGGGCACTACCCATTTTGGCCAAGGGTCACACAGCATTTACATCACAATTGCACCGGAGTTTTGAAATGTCTGGCCCTCTCCCTCCCCACCACCCGCAGCTGTGTCCAGACAATGTTCTAACGCTGGGGGCGGCTGCGGATGAAGTGCTTGGGGGAGAAAAGGAGCAGGCCAAGGGCGATGGTGGCGTAGAGCTGCCTCGCAGAGGCAGCATGAGCTGAGAGGGTGTTAGGAAGGAGGCGCTAGACTAGCATGGAGGACTTTCTGGCTCTCCAATGGATACCAACTGGGCAAGACCATTGGGGAAGGGACCTACTCAAAAGTCAAAGAAGCATTTTCCAAAAAACACCAAAGGAAAGTGGCAATTAAAATTATAGACAAGATGGGAGGGCCAGAAGGTGAGCCAGGGCCCCTTTGGAGGGGAGGGGCAGGCTGGCTGAGACGGGTGGGTGCTTCCTCCAGTTAAATCATTCGATCATTCCCCTGCTCCCACTGGTCTGGAACCAAGCCCCGTGGCAGCTCTGGAGTGGGTCAGTGGGGAACAGAGGGGTTCTAAGAGTCCAGGAACATTACATCCCCCAAAATACAAGATTAAAGTGGCATGAGGTGAGGATCCTCGGAGGCAAAACCTGAGCCCGGGCTTTCCCTTCTGGCAGGGGAACAGTCTTTGAGACAGACTGCCTGAGGCCACAGCCAGGGCTAGCAGAGAACAGGGTCTGGTGCCAAGGCCGGTGGAGATGGGGAAAGACAGGGCTCATGGAAAAAACTGTGGGTCAGGGGACAGCGGTGGGAGAAGCTGGCTCATCACCCTTTGGGCAAATCAGGCCTTATAACTTGAGATTCTGTGGCTTTGTCTAAAAGTCCCCAAAGCACCTTGATATCCAGTCTCACAGACTGCTCACAACAGTCCACAAGTTGGTGGGGGAGTGGTCCCTTTGAAAGATAGGTTAGCGACAAAAATAACAGAAGTGAACATTCTTTGCAACATCCAAGCAGCTAGACACATTTAAGACCATTAAGGGAGCCAAGAATAAGGCCCAGGCAAGGTAGGCAGGACAGAAGTTGGAAGGCAGGAGACACGTGTGAGGAGGTAGGCCTTTCTGATCTTCCAGCCCATCTCTACTCCCTTACTTCCTCAGAGTTTATCCAGAGATTCCTGCCTCGGGAGCTCCAAATAGTCCGTACCCTGGACCACAAGAACATCATCCAGGTGTATGAGATGCTGGAGTCTGCCGATGGGAAAATCTACCTGGTAATGGAGCTGGCCGAGGGAGGGGATGTCTTTGACTGCGTGCTGAATGGGGGACCACTGCCTGAGAGCCGGGCCAAGGCCCTCTTCCATCAGATGGTCGAGGCCATCCACTACTGCCATGGCCGTGGTGTGGCCCACCGGGACCTCAAATGCGAGAACGCCTTGTTGCAGGGCTTCAACCTGAAGCTGACTGACTTTGGCTTTGCCAAGGTGTTGCCCAAGTCGCGCCGGGAGCTGAGTCAGACCTTCTGCGGCAGCACAGCCTATGCCGCCCCTGAGGTGCTGCAGGGCATTCCCCACGATAGCAAGAAAGGTGACATCTGGAGCATGGGTGTGGTCCTATATGTCATGCTCTGTGCCAGCCTACCTTTTGACGACACAGACATCCCCAAGATGCTGTGGGAGCAGCAGAAGGGGGTGTCCTTCCCCACTCATCTGAGCATCTCTGCCGAATGCCAGGACCTGCTCAAGAGGCTCCTGGAACCTGACATGATCCTCCGGCCTTCAATTGAAGAAGTTAGTTGGCATCCATGGCTAGCAAGCACTTGATAAAAGCAATGGCAAGTGCTCCCCCAATAAAGTAGGGGGAGAAAGCAAACTCAGAAACCTGCTTCTAAAATGGTGATATGTATTTTACGCTTTAAGTTTACTCATCCTAAAACTTACATACATCCTCCCCAGCCTTACTACTCTTTCCATTTAGAGATCTTCATGGAACCCAAGGGCCTCATTCAGACTTCCTTTTTTCTTCCCCCTCTGAGACAAAGTCTTGCTCTGTCACCTAGGCTGGAGTACAGTGGCACGATTTCAGCTCACTGCAACTCCTCCTCCCAGGTTTAAGCGATTCTCCTACCTCAGCCTCCCCAGTAGCTGGGCGCCTACCACCACGTCAGGCTATTTTTGTATTTTTAGTAGAGATGGGGTTTCACTATGTTGGCCAGGCTGGTCTCGAACTCCTGACCTTAAGTGATCCACCTGCCTAGGCCTCCCAAAGTGCTGGGATTACAGGCGTGAGCCACCACACCTTGCCTGACCAGAGATTTTCATACTAAAGTTAATTTAAAAAGACCCCAGAATCAAATACACACGGGGAGGAGAGGAGAAAAATGACCAAGAGCGACTGAAACCACTGTTGCAACTTCCTCTCCAAATACAAGCAGAGGCGCTGCGAGTGCAGAGACGGCCTCTCGACTCCTTGTCCTGGTGAGAGGCCTGCTGGGAGTCCTGCCCCTTTTTCATCCCAAAGGCAAAGCTGAATCTGGGATGAGGACAAGGGACCTCCTCTGGACCCGGGCTATCCCCCTACCCTGCCTCTGGCTCCAAGTGGGAAGCCAGTCCTGCCCTGGCCCAGTGCAGCTGCCAAGGGGACAAAACAGACCCCCAGACACCTTCCAGCTTCGGCTGAATCACTTTAATGCTGATAACGGCAAGTCTGTAAAAGGTTCAGGACAAAGTTCTTTTCTCTTTCTTTTTTAATTATAAAACTAACAGCTGTTAGAATCTTTTTCTTTTCCGTTTTTGTTTGTTTGTTTTCCCAGCTACAAAATACTCTGGGGAGATGCATTATAATTTAAAATATATAATATTGCACAAACAACCAAAAGGTTAATTAAACTAAAGAAAGAATTACAAAGAGAAAAACCCCATCCCATCAAAAACAAGATTCAGCATTCTCTCCATCCCACCCCCTCACTGATGGTTTGAAGTGGAAGTGGCCCCACTTTCTTGGTATCCCTGACCACCATCCATTTCACTCACTGGTGAGCACACCAGATTAGGTACAGAATCACCAGAGCAGCGTCGTGAAGCACCAGGCTCTCCAGAGATTCCTGCAGCCCCCTCATTCCCCCAGAGGTGCAGCTTTACCAGAGTGGAGGGTGAGAGCGCAAAGGCTGGGTCTGTCTTCAGGAAGAAGAGCTTTTGCAGAAGCCTGATGAGAGTTTCAAGTTCAGCCCCAGGATAGCCCTTCCAGAAGCAGAAGGGCCAAGGCGGAGAAGCTAGGCTTACCAGAGTTGTAAGTACTCGGCTCTGATCACCGCACTGTACCGCTGGGTAGCTGGTTTTGTGTCCTAAGCTACAGGGGAGTTGAGGTGGGTAGCTGGTTGGACAAGGTATCCTGCCAGGCAACACACAGAAGGGCCTGAAGTGGCCCCCTCCCTTCCTGGGGAGGGGAAGAAACGCAAGAGCGAACTCCTGCAGGTGGCACAGCTGGGCTAAGGACTTGGGTGCATCTGACATGAAGAAGCCCTGGGAAGGCATGGGGACAGACCAGCGTGGGCTGGAGGAAAGGAAGGAGGTGGGTCAGGGTTTGGTCTCTGGATTCTGGACCCCAAAGGAGTCTTTCCAGGAATGGAAAATGCCTGGGAGGGGGAGATTCCCAAGAGAGGCAAATTTCCCAGAGATAAGAGCCTCTTACCCACTGGGATAGGAACCAAAATGTGTTCGCTGTCCCTGTTTAGCCAAGGGCAGGTGGCATGGCCCTCCCTGCCTGCTTATGGGTGGACAGAGTGTGTGGTCTCGGCTTCCTCTGAGAGACTGGTGGTTTAGCTTCTGTGTACACAGGCAGAAGGGTAGAACTATCCCTTGGGACTTCCCAGCAGGAGTGTCCAGGAACAGTGGGTGTTCAGCAGAAAAACGTAGGCTCTTCTGGTGAAGGGGATAGGTTTCCTCTCCCTTGGGTCATCCTATTGTTGGCACAAGTCAGAGTTCCTGGCTGGGATTTAGACAGCCCCTTCCCAGGCGTGAGCAGAGGCTCAGAGGGCCAGCAGGGAGCCACCAGAATCTGTGCCCAGAGCTCTGGTTGGCAGAGGAGATTTGGGGGGACATTCTCAGTCAAAGTCTTCCAGGGCTGGGCTGAGACGAGCGAGAGAGGTGAGAGATACCATGGGTGGGGAGTGCTCCCTCCAGTTCCCCCTCATTCCCAGTCCTCCCACTCTACATCTTCCAGCTGCAAATGGGAGGGGATAATGGAAATCACAAACACACAGTTATTCCTGAGTCAGGCCCAGACCTAACCTTCCCTTGCTGAGCAGAGCTGCCTCCCATCCCCCACCCCAGGCCATACTCTGCCCCCACTGAGAGTGAACCCCTAGTCTTAAGGAATGTGTCTGAGGGGGTGGGCTTGCTCTGATTATTTCAGACCTAAAGGAAATGCTTCCACCAACCAACACCAGACACCACAAGGTGATGGCTGTCTACAGGAACCAAGTCAGTCCCAGTCCCTTATGGAGAACTTGCCTCCTGCTGAGCACAGAATGCCATGGCTCTGAGACGCAGAGAACTTAGGAGGCCTGAGCAGATACTTGGCCTTGAACACAAAAGACCAGTGTGATCCAGGGCAAGTTACTTAACCTTTGGGTGAATGGGGGCCACTGCCTGAGTGGCACTGTGGTCAAAAGCAGAGGTGGCAGTGGACTACAGGTGCTCACAAGGTCTTCACTAGGGGCACCAACCGCCTAATTCCCAGCTCAAGTCTCCCTACGGAACCCATTCTTGCTTTGTTCTTACTCTGGGCCTGCTGTCGGCTGAGCCCTGCTATAGCAGGTTCTAGAGCGTTCAGGTGTACTGCATGTCAGGTTTCAAAGGGGGCTGCAAAGACACAAAAAGCCAGCAAGCCCCTGTGGCCTGACAGGGCACTATGGACCTTCTCTGTCCTGGGTATAGCGAGGTAGTCACAAGTCCAAAATACTCCCGAGTAGGTAAAATAATCCCCCAAGGCTTCAGTTTCGCATCATGACAAACGAAGCCCTTCACATGTCTAATCTGTCCACCTCTTTCTAGCTTAGGTTCATGAGTTACATGATGGAAGGACTCACTTGGTTTCTGTGTGACAGTGGAAGTAATGCTGACACAAATCAGACGTCTGGGCTGCAGCCATAGTCCCGTCACTTATTAGCTGGGAGAGCTCTGGACTGCTGCACCCTCTCAATCTAAATGAGCCACTTTTGATTCTGAGAGGTAGTAAAGAGTAAGAGTACTAAGGCCTCTTTGAGCTTAGTAACTAATGGATTTTGTGGCATTTGTCACGAATGTCTCCTGAGTGCCACCATGTCTCAGGCACTAGCCGTAAGGTGTCTACATGGATCACCTCATTACAGCTTATACGCCAGGTTTTACAATGATCAATTCCATGTTTTAGATGAGGAACCAGAGGCTCAAAACATGCCCTTGATCACACTGGTCTTTTGTCTTCAAGGCCAAGTATATGCTCAGGCCTCATACCTGGGGACCACGAGTCAGAAGGTCTGGCAGGGTTTGATATGTTTTCTCTCTTTTTTTTCTTTTTCAGAGATAGAAATGAGGTCTCACTATATTGGCCAGGCTGGTCTTGAACTCCTGGCCTCAAGTGATCCTCCCACCTTAGCCTCCCAAAGTGCTGGGATTACAGGCGTGAGCCACCATGCCCAGCATGTCATCTGTTTTCTTAAGCAGTTTCTCAGGAAATTTTGATACAGAGCTGAGGTCAAGAACCCTCCCCCTCTTATCACTCTGGAACTGAGGGGAAGTGGAGCCTGCTGATGACCACTGTTGTGGGACTGAGCAGGAAGCTCCAGCTTCTTTCCCAAAACATGCCACCTCAGACAGGAGCAAGGACCCTCCTGAGAGGACAGCTGGGCTGGCTGGGGACAGTTCTCACACCCAGTACCACAGGCTCACTTCCCTCTGACCCACCGGGCCCACTCACCTCCCCAGAGGCATCCACTTTGGAAAGTGCCATCTGCACTTCCTCTTCGGTCATGTCCAAGTCAAAGTCTTTCTCCCAGTCCTCACTGATGTCCGTGCTTGAGCCTGGAACCATGAGCCACAGTGTGAAAGGCAGGAGGAGGCAGGGAAGGGGCACCTGAAGAGGGTGTAGCTGGGGGAGATAGCACGCTTTAAAGGGTCTCACAAATACACAAGTCTTTACATTCTGTGTTGACTCTGGACCAGTGATCCCACTTTTCTGTTTTGTTTCTTTAGATGGAGTCTCACTCTGTAGCCCAGGCTGGAGTACAGTGGTGTGATCTCGGCTCACTGCAACCTCTGCTTCCCAGGTTCAAGTGATTCTCCTGCCTCAGCTTCCCAAGTAGCTGGGACTACAGGCGTGCACCACCACGCCCGGCTTATTTTTGTATTTTTAGTAGAGATGGGGTTTTATCCTCTTGGCCAGGCTGGTCTTGAACTCCTGACCTCAAGTGATTGGCCCGCCTCAGCCTCCCAAAGTGCTAGTATTACAGGCGTGAGCCACCGCGTTGGCCCCCACTGTTAAGAATCTATTCTACAAGAATAGATTCTAGCCCCAAGAATCTATTCTAAAGGGCTGATAAAATTCAACAGCCCTTTATGCTAAAAACTCTCAATAAACTAGATATTTATGGAACGTATCATAAAATGATAAAAGCTATATATAACAAACCTACAGCCAATATCATACTGAACGGGCAAAAGCTGGAAGAATTCCCTTTGAAATCAGGCACTAGACAAGGATGCCCTCTCTCACCACTCCTATTCAACATAGTATTGGAAGTTCTAGCCAGAGTAATCGGGCAAGAAAAAGATAAAGCGTATTCAAATAGGAAAGGAGGAAGTCAAACTGTCTCTATTTGCAGGTGACATGATTGTATATCTAGAAGACCCCATCGTCTCAGCCCAAAATATTCTCAAACTGATAAGCAACTTCAGCAAAGTCTCAGGATACAAAATCAGTGTGCAAAAATCACAAGTATTCCTATACACCAATAACAGACAAACAGAGAGCCAAATCAAGAGCGAACTCCCATTCACAATTGCTACAAAGAGAATAAAATACCTAGGAATACAACTAACAAAGGATGTAAAGGACGTCTTCAAGGAGAACTACAAACCACTGCTCAACGAAATAAGAGAGGACACAAACAGATGGAGAAACATTCCATGTTCATGGTTAGGAAGATCAATATTGTGAAAATGGCCATACTGCCCAAAGTAATCTATAGATTCAATGCTATCTCCATCAAGCTACCAATGACCTTCTTCACAGAACTGGAAAAAACCACTTTAAACTTCATATGGAATCATAAAAGACCCTGCATAGCCAAGACAATCCTAAGCAAAAAGAACAAAGCTGGAGGAATCACACTGCCAGACTGCAAACTATACTACAAGGCTACAGTAATCAAAACAGCATGGTACTGGTACCAAAACAGCAACATAGACCAATGGAACAGAACAGAGACCCCAGAAGAAACACCACACATCTACAACCGTCTGATCTTTGACAAACCCAGCAAAAACAAGCAATGGGGAAAGGACTCCATGTTTAATAAATGGTGTTGGGAAAACTGGCTAGCAATGTGCAAAAAGCAGAAACTGGACCCCTACCTCTCACCTTACACTAAAATTAACTTCAGATGGCTCGAAGATTTAAACATAAAACCTAACACCATAAAAACACTAGAAGAAAACGTAGGCAAAACCATCCAGGATATATGCATAGGTAAGGACTTCATGACTAAAACACCAAAAGCATTGGCAACAAAAGCCAAAATAGACAAATGGGATCTAATTAACTCCAGAGCTTCTGTACAGCAACAGAAGCCATCATTAGAGTAAATCGGCAACCAACAGAATGGGAAAAAATTTTTGCAATCTACCCATCTGACAAAGGGCTAATATCCAGAATCTACAAAGAACTAAAACAGATATACAAGAAAAAAAAAAACCCATTCAAAAGTGGGCAAAGGATATGAACAGACACTTTTCAAAAGAGGACATACATGAGGCCAACAAACATATGAAAAAATGCTCATCATCACTGGTCATTAGAGAAATGCAAATCATAACCACACTGAGATATCATCTCACACCAGTTAGAATGGCGATCATTTAAAAATCTGGAGACAACAGATGCTGGAGAGGATGTGGAGAAATAGGAACACTCTTACACAGTTGGTGGGAGTGTAAATTAGTTCAACCATTGTGGAAGACAGTGTGGCAATTTCTCAAGGATCTAGAAATAGAAATTCCATTTGACCCAGCAATCCCACTATTAGGTATATACCTGAAGAACTATAAATCGTTCTACTATAAAGACACATGCACATGTATGTTCATTGCAGCCCTGTGTACAACAGCAAAGACCTGGAACCAACCCAACAGTCCATCAATGCTAGACTGGACAAAGAAAATGTGGTACATATACACCATGGAATGTGACACAGCCATAAAAAATGATGAGTTCGTGTCCTTTGTAGGGACTTGGATGAATCTGGAAACCATCATTCTCAGCAAACTGACCCTAGAACAGAAAGCCAAGCACCATATGTTCTCACTCACAGGTGGGTGTTGAACAACAAGAACACGTGGACTCAGGGAGAGGAGCATCACACACAGGGGACAGTTGGGGGGGGGGTAGGTGAGAGACAATGATGGGGGGTGGGGGAGGGATAATATGGGGAGAAATGCTAGATATAGTATGTACCAAAAGTAAAATAAATTTTAAAAAAAGGATTATAAAATTAAAAAAAAGAATCTATTCTAAGGAACAATCCTGGATTCAGTCAGAAATTTAGCCAAGAGTGTTTACTGCAGTGCTGTCATAGCAGATGGAAACCTGTGAACAATCTGAAAGTCCACTGACAGGGAATTAGACAAGTAAATAGTGAGCTACATGATGGAACACTATAGGCTGTTAGAGGTTAGGGTGGAGAAGAACTTCACATCCATACCAAACAGCCTTAATCTATTACCTCAGAAAAAGTAGGTCACTAAAGAGTGGAGAAGCACTGTGGCCCAAAGGCTCCAAGAGAGTCACAGAAATCTTCCAGAGGAAATAAACAGTGAACTGGCCAGGCACAGGGGCTCACACCTGTAATCCTAACACTTTGGGAGGACAAGGTGGGAGGAGCACTTAAGGTCAGGAGTTCAGATCAGCCTAGGCAACATAGTGTGACCTTGTCTCTAGAAAAAAATTTAAAAATTAGCCAGGTGTGGTGGCTGAGTAGTCCCAACTCAGTAGTCCCAGCTACTCAGGAGGCTGAGGTCTGATGATCGCTTGAGCCCAGGAGTTCAAGGTTGCAGTGATCTATGATCATGCCACTGCACTCCAGGCTGGTGACAGAGCAAAACCCTGTCTCTAAAGAAAACAAAACAAAAACCTCCCCCTCAAACCCCAAAACAGTGAACCTCTTCCTCCTCACTCCATCCTACCCATACTAATCATATTCCTCCAGAAACATACCAGGCACATTCCCCAACTTAGGGCTTTTGCATGGGCTCTTCTCTGTACCAGAAACTCGTCTCCTCAGATATCCCCCAAGACCAGCTTTTCACCTCCTTCACACCACTGCTCAAATCTCACCTTCTAGATGTGGCCTACATTAGCCACCCTAGTTTAAAGCGCAACCCATCATCACCCTCACCCTGCTCTAGTTGCTTTTTTTTTTTTTTTTTTTTTTTGAGACAGAATCTCACTCTGTCACCCAGGCAGGAGTGCAGTGGCACAATCTCAGCTCACTGCAACCCCCACCTCCTGGATTCAAGTGATTCTCTTGCCTCAGCCTCCTGAGTGCCTGGGATTACAGGCCTGTGCCACCACGCCTGGCTAATTTTTGTGTTTTTAGTAGAGACAGGGTTTTACCATGTTGGCCAGGCTGGCCTTGAATTCCTGACCTTAGTTGATCTGCCCACCTCAGCTTCCCGAAGTGCTGAGATTACAGGTGTGAACCACTGTGCCTGGCTCTGGATTGTTCTTTTTTCCATTGCAGTGATCACTTTCTAACATATTATATAATCAGACTTAATATGTTTATTGTCTATTAATATGTTAGAATATGAGCCCTGTGAGGGCAGGGATCTTTTGTTTTTTCTTTTATGTATTTCAAGTTCTTAGTTGGCATCGAATAAATAGTCACAGACCCTTTCTGTAAACCAGGGGTTGGCAAATGATGGCCCATGGATCAAATCCAGCCATGTCACATCATTTGCTTACATACTCTCTGTTCCTGCTTTCATGCTACAAGAGCAGAGATGAGTAATTTTGACTGCATGGCCCAAACAGCCTAAAATATTTACGGTCTGGTCCTATTCAGAAAAAGTTTCCCACCCCCTGCTCCAGATGATTCTCATGCCTGCTGTTTGTACTATTTGATAATCACTGCTCTAAACATTCATATTTGGTATGACTGCTTAGAGTCAATATTAAAAATGTATATATAAAAGTTATTACTAAGAGGCAAACTACACAAGTAGTTCCTTTCAATAAAGCATGTACAGTCTAATTTCCAGTTTTAAAATGTGCCCACAGATGCATGCACACATGCAGTAGATGAACAAAATACCCAAATACACTAGCAAAGTTATCGCTAGGTGATGAGGTCATGGGGTGATTTTTCTTGGTTATTTTTTTCCTAAAATGAACACATATTACTTTGTAATCTTTTTTTAAAGCACCTTTAAAGAGTGGGCCCCTGATCCTCCAATGGCATGACCAGTAAAAATCTCCATTTCTTCTTGTCCAACCTGCTCCTCACCAGATGCCTCGGCGCTAGACCTACCCCTCAGCCCCGCTCCTACACTGCTTATACGGTATCCCGCATTATCCTTCTTCTCGGCGCTGAGACCCACCCCTTAGCCCCGCTCCTACACTGCTTATACAGTATCCTGCATCATCCTGTCTTCTCGGCGCTGAGACCTACCCCTCAGCCCCGCTCCTACACTGCTTATACAGTATCCTGCATTATCCTGTCTTCTCGGCGCTGAGACCTACCCCTCAGCCCCGCTCCTACACTGCTTATACAGTATCCTGCATCATCCTGTCTTCTCGGCGCTGAGACCTACCCCCTCAGCCCCGCTCCTACACTGCTTATACGGTATCCCGCATTATCCTGTCTTCTCGGCGCTGAGACCTACCCCTCAGCCCCGCTCCTACACTGCTTATACAGTATCCTGCATTATCCTGTCTTCTCGGCGCTGAGACCTACCCCCTCAGCACCCACCCTACATTGCTTATACAGTATCCTGCATTATCCTCTCTTCTAGCCAGAGCATGGTCTCTGGAGCCAGGCAGGCCTGGGTTGAATACCTACTTCTTTACTGTGTAGTCTTGGGCAAATTATTGTGGCTTTAGTCTATTTATAAAATATGGATAAATGTATGCTCTTTGCAAAGAACCACTGGAGAAGCTTATTAGAATGCAGACTCCTGGCCGGGTGTGGTGGCTCATGCCTGTAAACCCAGCAGTTTTGGAGGCCGAGGTGGGCGGATCCCAAGGTCAGGAGTTCAAGACCAGCCTAGCCAATATGATGAAACCCCTTCTCTACTAAAAATAAAAAAATTAGTCGGGTGTGATGGTGGGCGCCTGTAGTCCCAGCTACTCGGGAAGCGGAGGAAGGAGAATGCTTAAACCTGGGAGGCAGAGGTTGCAGTGAGCCGAGACTGAGCCACTGCACTCCAGCCTGGGGACAGAGCGAGACTCTATCTTGGGAAAAAAAAAAGGCTGTATTATAAGCAGGTACCTGTGTGATTCTGTGTAGACCTGGGCCTGCAGTTTGAGAAACAATGGTGTTAGAATTTGAGGTATGAATGTAAAGTGCCTATTACATATACACATGGCTATGAATGAATGGTGCTGCCTTTCTTCTAAGGGCCTTGTCTCAGAGTTCAGTCATTTTGTACATGGCACCTCAGCAAGTCAGGGCAACCAAGACCCAGTTCTTCTGACTCTGCACCCACATGTCTCTGTGCCTGCAGGACACTTAGATGACATTCATCTGGCTGTCACCACAGGCTTCCTGTGGGTTAGCCGAACTCCTGGCTGTTTCCTCACTTCAGAGCTTCGGCTGCAGACATAACAGCTTTCCCTAACCTCAGGTTGCCCTCTAGGGACTTGAAATAGTCTCTTTAGTCTTAAATGCTATGGCAGATCCTTTCAGGGGTAGAGAACACAGTATCCACTACCATTTCTGGAATATTCCACATCTACCTCTTGGGTGAGTATTAACAGTTCCAGTATACAGATGAGGAAATGAAGGCTTCAGGTGGTGCAGGGAGACATGAAGCTGGGCTCTCCTTCCACTATCCTGTCACACAAGGAGAGCACTAAGATCTCCATTACAACCTGCACGTGGCAGAGAACTGAGACCTGTGCTATAATTTAAGACCTCAGGATGGAGTTCTACTAGTTTGGTTTTGAAAATAGAAGTTTTCAGGTGATTGCTAACCTGGTAGTGCTGTCACTCACAGCTCATTTTATTCTGTTTAATTGACACTCTGCTTCCCTAGTTAAGAAACAGATGCAAAAATACTGCTCTTAAGTCATACAATCAGTCATGAAGTGAGGTCTTAACTTCCAGGCTCCTTCCAGGCTACAGGCCTGCCCCAATCTCCCCTCCCCTCCCCTGTAGAAACAAGTCCAGTGTCTCAGAACAGAGTAATCCTGTGACAAACTGTAGGCGAGAAGCAGCTGTTCAATCACAGGGATCACCCTGGGACCCAGTAAGACCTGGCTAGGGCATCCCAAGAAACTCTGCTGTACCTAGAAACCAAACTTTATGTCACCCTAAGATGTGGGCCCAAGAGGAAAAGGAGTCACTTTGTCTCCAAGCCCCCATTCTTCCTTTTAAGATTTATTCCCTCTACCTGTTCCCACTGTCCCAGCCTAGTCCAAGACACTGGTTTCCTCCCCACCTGACTACAGTTGTTTCTGGTGGGTCTTCTGTAGCACATCCCCAGCCCCTCCTTTCATAGGCCCCGAGTGCAGCAGAAGCAGCACAGAAGAGTGGTTCAGACCTTATGTTCACCTCTCCTATAATTTCAATTCCATCCAGTCTCCAATAACTACTAATCTTTTCTGATCACCCTCTTTGTAGCTCAATTCCAAATGAAACCTATAATTTGTAACTGTCCAGCTGTTTCACTGTCCCTCACTCTCTCCCTTACTCAGCTCAGATTCCATGAGCCATCATTCTGATCACTTCTTGCATATACTTTTTCTTTCCTTTTTTTTTTTTTTTTTTTGAGACGAAGTCTCACTCTGTTGCCAGGCTGGAGTGCTGTGGCACGATCTCGAACTCACTGCAACCGCTGACTCCCTGGTTCAAGTGATTCTCTTGCCTCAGCCCCCTAACAGCTGGGAGTACAGGTGCGCACCACCACACCCAGCTAATTTTTGTATTTTTAGTAGAGATGGGGTTTCACCATGTTGGCCAGGATGGTCTTGACCTCCTGACCTCGTGATCCGCCTGCTTGGCCTCCCAAACTGCTGGGATTACAAGTGTGAGCCACCGTGCCCAGCCTCCTTTGTTTTTCTTTCTTTTTTTTTTTTTTTTTTTTTGAGACAAGGTCTCAACTCTGTCACCCAGGCTGGGAGTGCAGTGGAGCGATCTCAACTCACTGAACTCACTGCAGTCTCAACCTCCCCACTCAGGTGATCCTCCCATTTCAGCCTCCTGAGTAGCTGGGACTACAGGCATATGCCACCACATTCGGCTAATTTTTTGTATTTTCTGTAGAGAGGGGTTTCACCACAATGCCAGGGCTGGTCTTGAACTCCTGGGTTCAAGCGATCCACCTGTCTCAGCCTCCCTTCAGTACTGCAATTACAGGCGTGACCCACTGTGCCCAGCCAGACTTTCTTTTCATCCACTGATTTTACCTGGCTAAACTTTAACCTAATTAGACCCAACTCCCCATCTGCTCTGTTTCTGCACCTGAGCAACTGAATGTGGCTGAACAAAAATACAACAGGTTGATGGTCTCACTTAAAATCTACAGTCACAACCTCAGTGGGCCCTGGGACCATCCACCCAGCAACCCTATTGCACCTGTCAGACCCATCACCTACTCTTCCCTCTCCTACAGGACTATTTCACACTGTCTGAAATATTTACTGGGTGGGTGACTGATCTCAGTTTCCTACCACTAGAAAAATGGGAAAAAGTACACAGATCTCACAGGGCTTTCGTAAGGATTGAGTAATATGCATATCAAGTGCTTAGCGCAGATGTAGACACACAGAAAGTGCTCAAGAGAATGTTACCTCTATTGTCATTTCCCCAAAGCAGGGCTCTACTTAAATTTCTTCTCTGATTGAGGCTCTATCATGAAACAATTATCCTGTTTATAGCAGACCAAACAAAGGCTGAGAAAAGGTTAGTAACCTTTCTGAAGTCACACGGCTTAACTTGTAAATAAAGTTGGGATTTGAACCCAGAGCTGTCTGAACTCCAGAACCGACGCCCTGAGCATCCATGCTCTGCTGCTTTATGGCCCCAAGGCCAATCTTCTGAATCCAGCTTAAGGTTTTAAATTCTGAAGTTCTATTTCTGAGTCAACCCACTCACCCTTCTTGTACTTCCTTCTCCTGGGAGAGAATACAGAAGAGTGGGTTTAGGTCACCACCCCTTAAACAAGCCGCCCCATGCCCTTTGCTAGTTGGACTTTGTAGGCCCCCTCAGCTTAGACTACCACTCCCCCGCACCTGCCCCAAACTCTCAAACTCTCCTATACAAGGCTTCTCCTTGGTGAAGCACCACAGATGTCCAGATTCTTCTTTCTCCGAACTCCTCCAGTACCAGACTGACACATCCTGCTTCATGCTTCCTCAAAAGACTGCAGCTTCTGCCCCTCCCCCACTCAGTGTCTTATAAAGAACAGGTAGGAGCTCAATGGATGACCTCACTGAATTAGAGTCAGAAGGGAAGCACCAGGTTGGAGACTGGAAACTCCATGGTTTCTATCAGGGAATAGGTTAGGGGTCGGGTGGGTCCATTTCCCATCCACTGTGGCAAACCAGTCCCTTACTGCGCTAGCAGGCCAGGGCTTCCCTGCTGGGCAAGCTCTGTGGCTGTGGGGCTGGTGCTGAGTGTTAGCAAAGACAGGAGAGCGTGTGTGTGCAAAGAGTGTGGGTGGTGGGTGGTTCTTGCTGGCAATCAGCCATCTCTGAAGTGGCATTTTGGATGTCGCAAAAAGGCTGACACCAAGGCTATCCTTGTTCTTTAATTCAGTTACAGAGGTTGCTCTTTGACATAAACTCAGAGTCTCCAGTCTAAAATTCTATCATACAGATAAAAAAGCTGAAGCTCCATTACTCAAGCTGGGTCACTGTAAGTTCATGGTGTTCATTTTATTCTTCTTTAAATGGTACGTATGAGTTTTGTTTCTGTATTTCATAATAATGAAGGCTTAGGGAAGCCGAATGACTTTCCTAAGGTCACACAGTGAAGACGACCCTTAACATCAGTGTCCCTGGGATTCTCAAGCCGGGATAAGGTTAAATTGTCCAAAAAGATAGAAAATGGCACAGTGTGCTAGTTAAGGGTATGGGCTTAGAGTCAGACCTGGGTCTGAATCTGGGCCTCCCGGCCATGTGAACTTAGGCAAGTTACCTAATATTTTTGGGCTTCACTTTCTTCATCTGTAAAATGAGGACAATACTGACCTCACTGGGTTGTGAGACATAAGTGAGAAATTAAGTGCCATATAACATATCTAGCATGGGATCAAGCATCAAACTTGTTTTGTTGACTCTTAAGATGCCAACAATTTTAAGATGCATTCTTATTTCAGAGATTATGTGCAACTTAGAATTAATGAAATATGTCAGCAAATAGTCAATATATAGCAGCTGTCATCATCATCATCAGAAATGAAAAAAATCTGCTCACAGTATTCTAACAAGGGACAAGAGACAAATCTGCCTTAGGAAGTGGCCCTGACCCGCACAACCCTCTGGGCCTGGGCTTCCAGACATACCTTTCTTTCCATTGTTGGAGGGTGTAGACTTCCCACTGTCCGAGTTCAGCTCAAACACCCGTAAGTCTGTGGGCGCCTCCTCCCTCAGAGTCTCTACTCTGGCTGGAGGTCTGGGCTCTGGGCCACTGGGGTGGCCAGCAGGGGTTAGAGGCTTGGAGTGAACAGGGGGTGGGGGTCCAGTCTCACCCACATCCACAGCCAGACCCTGTTCCTCCAAAGATGCCTCTAGCAGCTTTTGGGACAGGTCCTTGGGCAGCACTGGTGCCTCAGGTGCAGCAGCAGGGTTGGCGATCTGTGTCACGAGGGAGATGCTCTCGCTGCTCTCTGATGGAGTCACCTCTGCTGGGGGCTCAACTGAGGTCATCAGATTCTCTTCACAGGGGTTCTGGGGGCCAGGTCCTCCTTCAGAGAATGTAGAAGTTTTGGCCACAGGAACCTTTCCTTCTTTTGGAGATGCGGGTGAAATGCCCATGAGCTCCTCTGAGGAGAAAGAAAGGGAGGGGCAAGAGGGAAATGTACCCTGGCCAACCCTAAGACAACCTTGAAGCTCTCAGGTTCCCGCCAAAGTCTACTCTGATCAAGACTCAAGCCGGGCATGGTGGCTCATACCTGTAATCCTAACACTTTGGGAGGCTGAGGCAGGTGGGTCACCTGAGGTCAGGAGCTTTTGAGACCAGCCTGGCCAATATGGTGAAACCCTGACTCTACTAAAAATACAGAAAATATAAGCTGAGTGTGGTGGCACATGCCTGTAATCCCAGCTACTCGGGAGGCTGAGGCAGGAGAATCGCTTGAACCTAGGATGCAGAGGTTGCAGTGAGCAGAGATTGCGCCACTGCACTCCAGCCTGGGCAATGGAGTGAGACTCCATCTCAAAATGAAAAAAAAGACTCAATATTGTCATTTAGCTCACCCCTTTGCCATCACAATGCTTCTGCAGACACTCCCTGCTAGTCAAAGTCCTGCTTAGCCATTGGGCCTAATGCCTGGTGGGCTTCCAGCAATGCAGTCCAAGGGGCTGTTATCGATTAGAAAGCCATGGCTTGGAAGTGGGTCAGTTTTGGGTTCAGGTTGGGTTCCGCTACATCCTAGTTTGGGTTCTGCTATGTCTGCTACATTGGGCAAGCCACCTAACTTTTAACCTACCTTTTAACTTACTTTTATCTTTAAGAGGGGTAATGGCATTGTGGTAAGGACTCTATGTAAAGCTCTTAGTGCAGCCTGGACATATGGTATAAACACTTAAGAAACGCATTAATAGTATGTCATCCAGGAGGTTGCAACATGCTGTTCTAACCTGAGCTACAGGTAGAGGATGCTCAGCTCCCCTCCCTAACCCAGCGGTTCCCAAACCAGCCCGGGCATTAATATTACCAGGGAGCTTGTTTAAAATACATGTCTGGCCGCATCTTTACAGTCTTCTTTACAAGGTGGGGGAAGGGAAACTGGATTTTCAAGAAGCTCCCCCAGTGACTAAGCGGCAGCTGGTTCATGGGCTGACAGGGGAATCTGCACCGACTGACACACGTGATTTCTGTACCTAAATCAGAATTCCACTAGCCTTGTTCAACATCCCCTTGTTAGCTCCGCCTATCCTCAGCACATACAATGTGCTCATTCCCTACTCTTCCCTGATGGGCACCAAGTCTCTCCAGGCTTCAGAGAGCATGGCCCAGCCCAGAGTGTCCCGCAGATAAGATGGGTCACTTGCCCCTCACCTCTGAACACCTCTTACCGTCCTCCTCCTCCCAGCCAGGCTCTTCAGAGATGCTCTGTTCCGCCCGCTGCTTCAGGACATCCCTCCGGGCCTGCTCCTGAGTGTGGGGGGAGCAGATGGCCAGAGGCAGTCAGGGTGCCCTCTTCCCAGACCCTGGTCCTGATCCTAGAACTCTTGGCACCCTGTATCCCTTTCTTCTCTCAATAAATCCAGCCTGCTTCCCCCAGGGTTGAGAGGGGACCTCCCCCAGGCTAGACCAGCATACCTGCTCTAGCTGATGGACTTTATAGAAATACCGATGCCAGAATTCTGAGTGGGAAACAGCTGCTGGAACCTGGAGGGAGGGGGAAAATGGAGGTAAGACTTTGGGAGTGTTTGTGTGGGGTCTGTGTCCCCAGCCTTACCAGTCTGCTCCCATCCAGTATGGATTTCAGACCCATTAAGTGGCTTAGCAGTGATAGTCAGAGCACTTCCACCCCCACCAAAGTTTTGGCCAGACCCCCCTTTCTGGTCCAGGTTGGCCAAGGAGGGAGAAAACAACTCCTATCAGGCTTTGCTGGCCCTTCCAATTCTCACCATTCTCTGATTGCCAGAAGCCTGGCAAACCAGCTTCTCCCATGTGGGTTCTTGGCTTAGGACATGGCTGGTCTGGGTCTACGGAGCCTCCCAGTGCCCTCTGGGCTAGATGGCTCTGCAGTGACTGTGAACATGTCCCTCCCACCTCCCAACACCTCAAGCCTGGAGCTGACTGAGGCCCTGCAGGCTGGACCCTCACCATCTTGGTGTAGAGGGCCCGGATGGAGGGGCTGCCTACAAGGAGCTCTGAGATCTCTCCCTTCTTCTCCTCCAAGCAGAACTGGGAAAGCCAGGCTTCAAACAATTCCGGGGGCCCTGCAGAGGGACAGATGCTGATAGTCAGTTCCCTTGGTCTGGGGAAAGAACACTTGGCCTACATGAAATACCTAAGGCTGGACATGGAAAATGAAGAAAGCCTGTGTGTTCAAAGGCACTTAGCCCAGGATAGGGGGTCAGGCAAGGTGAAGGGGCGGGTGTGGCACCTGACTCATCTCCAGAAGGGGCTGCAGTCTCAATTTTCTCATATCCCTGCTTGCTTTTTAGCCCATGGCACCTGACTACTGAATCTCCTCCTCTCTCAAACAGCTGTTCTCAGGACACATGACCCCAGCTGCCCGAGCCAACATCAATTTCTCTGTTTTCCCTCACGTGACCATCTCTGACCCTGGGGACCACTGCCTTTCTGTTGAAGCCCTCTCCTGGCTTCTCACTCCTTTGTTATTTTCCTCCACTTCTCTGGTCGGTCCATCTGAGTCTCCGTGGGCTTCTCATTTTCCTTTCCTTTCCATATCTCTCTAGCTTTTTTTCCCCCAAAATAAATTGCCACTAAACCACAAACTTCAACCTTATCCTCCCACTGATAATTCCTGTGTCTCTCTTTGCATCCCAGGCTACTCTCTGGGCCCTAGATCCAGAGATCCAGGTACTCCCGACACTTCTACCTGCAAACACACCGTGCGCTAATTTTCCTTTCCACTTGGTTATCCGACGGGGTTATCCAACCTGGGGGCCATCCTGTCTCCTCCCTTATCCAATCACTCTAGATCACACTTCCTCAGTGTCTCATTTTTTAGAGATAGAGTCTTGTTCTGTCACCCAGGCTGGAGTGCAGTGGCGCAGCCTTGACTCACTGCAACCTTGAACTTCTGGGTCCAAGTGATCCTCCTGCCTCAACCTTCCGAGTAGCTGAGGCTACAGGCACGCCATCACGCCTGGCTAACTTGTGTCTTTTATAACCACAGTGTCCTCTTCATGCCACCTGACTCTTCCTAGATTCTGGCCTTACCCCTGACACAGGATTCCTACCGAGCCTCCTAACTGGTCTTCCTGTCTTCTGTCTCTCCCTCTCTATTTCATTCTTCACAATGCTGCCCCATGGGCTGCTTTACAAACTGCAAACTCTGATCACCCCAGGCCTCAAAACCTCTCAATAGTTCTCTATGGGAGGGCTTTATAAGCTGGAGTCCAAGATGGGCTTCAAAGGGTTAAAGAATTCCCATACTACACAAAAAGTTTTGCGGAGAGAGGGCTTGTCATTTTCAATAGACTTTTAAAGGCCTTTATGACTAAAGAGAGGTCTTGAGCTACTACTATGAGCCTTTTAGGCCAAAATTCCAACTGCCTGGTCTGGCACACAAAGCCCTTCACAATCTGGCTACCACGAGCCGGTCTCACTGCCTTCACTTCCTCATATGTACCCTTTAACCTGGTGTTACCAAAAGGCGGGGTGCTCCCCCGCTCTCTTTGCTTGAATGCCCTTCCCCCACTTCTCATAGTGAAACTAGTTGACTTCTAATTTATCCTTAAAACCCCAACTCCAGCTGGGTGCAGTGGCTCATGCATGTAATCCCAACACTTTGGGAGGCCAAGGGGGGTGGATAACCTGAGGTTAGCAGTTTGAGACCAGCCTGACCAACATGGTGAAACCCTGTCTCTACCAAAAATACAAAAATTAGCCAGACGTGGTGGTGGGCGACTGTAAGCCCAGCTACTTGGGAGGCTAAGGCAGGAGAATCGCTAGAACCTGGGAGGCAGAGGTTGCAGTGAGCCAAGATCCCAACATTGCACTCCAGCTTGGGGAGAGAAAAAAAAAAACCTCAACTCCAGCATCATTTGCTAGGTTCCCAGGCCAGGAAGGGTGCCACTCCTCTGGGCTCCCACTGCCCTGTTGCTCTGTGGAAGCAGTCATGTGGATGCTGCTCTCTAGTATCTCTGCTTTATTTACTGGTTCTGCTTTCTCCCTCTTAACCACCAGTTCCTGGAGGGCTGGACCAGGTGGAGGGTTTGGCTCATTTCTGATCTCCAGTTCCAATCATGGGGTTTGCTGCATGGCAGGGGCTTAGCCAACAGGAGCTGAAGAGAAGGCAGGTGGGGCAGCAGGGCTGGGAGGGAGGCTGAGCTGAGGATGAGGGTTGAGAGGGGCCAAGTCCCTTCAGGTGGGCAAGGACAGCTCAAGTTCAGGAAAGAAATGAGAACATCAACCCACCCACACAGTGTAAGTTACACACCACTCTCACTCTGGTCCCTCTACATAGGGGGTGCCCAGCCTCTGCAGAGACAAACAGGGCCCATGACCCAGACCCCCTTAGTCTACTTGCCCTAGAAGCCCACCCCCTCACTGCTACCCTCTCACCATCTGGTTCATTGCAGTAGGTAGCTGGGTCCGACTGCAGGCTATAAAGGCGAGCCTGTAAGAAATGGAGAAGAGGAAACAAATTCTGAGGTGCTGGACATAGAAAGCACCCTTTCTCTGCCAGGATACTCAGTCAACCACAACCCAGCTTCTCCCTTGTAGGCTGGATACCCACAGGGCACTTGTTAACTAGCACTGTGGCACACAGTGGAGTGCTAAGCTAGGCATCCAAAACGGGGGTTACTGGGGTTCCCAGAAAAATGGCCTTTCGCCCAATATTCCACCCCCAGGAACTAAGACATATTTTCTTAGTAACTGTATATTGCGTAAGTAGGCTACAAAATTATTGGTGTAAAATGCTTTTTACTTTGGGAGGCCAAGGCAGGTAGATCAAGGTTGGGAGAGTGACCATCCTGGCCAACATGGTGAAACCCTGTCTCTACTAAGAATACAAAAAAATTAGCTGGGCATGGTAGTGCATGCCTGTAGTCCCAGCTACTCAGGAGGCTGAGGCAGGAGAATTGCTTGAACCCAGGAGGCAGAAATTGCAGTGAGCCAAGATTGCGCCACTGCGCTACACCCTGGTCGACAGTGCGAGACTTCATCTCAAAAAAAAAAAAAATGCTTTTTAGTAGGTGAAATTCGAAAAATGTTAGTGCCAATATATTAATAAAGTCAAAATTTAGGGAAAAATTTTAAAGTAATGCAATTCCCCTCAAATTAAAACCCTTCAAGAATTTTTAAATTGTATAGCCAGTCTACCAAGTTACATTCCTACTAGGACCACAAGTTGGCAAACTTAGCTGGTAAAGACGAAGTCCTCCTTCCTTTCTCAGTATTGCAGGAAGCATGGGCTGTCTGTAAGTGGTTTTGGTGATAATTCACTGTCGTTATAACTCAAAATCTTATCTATTAAACATTTTCACAATTCCATTCACATGTTCAATAAGCAGTGGCGCTAATCCTGGTGCTAAGAAACATACTTGAAAAATCAGTACTTTTGGAACATAAGTTCAATGTGGGCTGGGCGCCATGGCTCATGCCTATAATTCCAGTACTTTGGGAGGTAGAGTTGGGTGGATCGCTTCAGGTCAGGAGTTCAAAACCAGCCTGGCCAATATGGTGAAACCCAGTCTCTACTAAAAATACAAAAATTAGCCAGGCATGGTGGTGCGCACCTGTAATTCCAGCTACTTGGGAGGCTGAGGCAGGAGGATTGCCTGAACCCAG
Source organism: Ateles fusciceps (assembly GCA_036589455.1). Lineage (NCBI taxonomy): Eukaryota > Metazoa > Chordata > Mammalia > Primates > Atelidae > Ateles > Ateles fusciceps. The sequence continues at coordinate 4,095,224 of JAZHEH010000733.1, forward strand.
GAGGTGGAGGTTGCAGTGAGCCAAGATCGCTCCACTGCACTCCAGCCTGGGTGACACAGCGAGACTGTCTCAACAACAACAAAAACAAAACAAAAAAAGAAGTTCAATGTGATAAAATGCTATGAAGCCAACCTAGGCAACATGGGGAAATCCTGTTTCTACAAGTACAAAAATTAGCTGGGCATGGTGATGTATGCCTATAGTCCCAGCTACTCAGGAGGCTGAGGTGGGTAGAGCACCCGAGCCCAGGAGATGGAGGCTGCTGTGAGCTGTGATCGCACCACTGCACTCCAGCCTGGAGGACAGAGTGAGACCCTATCTCAAAAACAAAAACACAAAATGAAACAAAACAAAAAAACAGCACAGCTACAAAGAGGGCCCAACTGCCATGACATTATATTGTGAATTTAGAAGAAAACACTCCGTGAAATAGAAAATACAATGTGGCCAGGTGCGGTACCTCAAGCCTGTAATCCCAGTACTTTAGGAGGCTAAGGTAGGAGGATCACTTGAGCCCAGGGGTTTGAGACCAGCCTGGACAGCGTAGGGAGACCTTGTCTCTACAAGGAAAAAAAAGCCAGGCAGGCATGGTGGTGCACACCTGTGGTCCCCACTACTAGGAATACCAGGGAGGTTGAGGCAGGAGGAACACTTGAGCCCAGGAGGTTGAGGTTGCAGTGAGCTGGGATCATGCCACTGCACTCCAGTCTGAGTAGTCAGATCTTGTCTCAAAAAAAAAAAAAAGGAGAGAAAAAAAGCAGCAAAAATATGCTACTGTGGCTGTTGCTTTAAGTGCTCTGAAGACACCCCCTCTCCCCCTTACCTATCCATTTATTACTGGAAATTAGTCTAAATAACCCAAATGTGGAAAAGATTATGCCTCTAAAAATGCTCTCCACAGTGTTCCTTATTATGCTTGAAAGCTGAAAGGAATCCAAATATGTAACATGAAGGAAATAATGGAATAAATAATGCTATATTCACTTGTAAGAATTTAAGAGACATTAAGGCCAGGTGCAGTGGCTCACACCTGTAATCCCAGCACTTTGGGAGACCAAAGTGGGAGGGTCTCTTGAGCCCAGGCATTTGAGACCAGCCTGGGCAAAATAGTGAAACCCTGTTTCTACGGAAAAATTTTTAAAAAATTAGTTGGGTATGGTGGTTCACACCAGTGGTCCTAGCTACTCAGGAGACTGAGGTGGAGGACCCTTGAGCCTGGAAAGTTGAGGCTACAATGAGCCGTGATTGTGCCACTGAGCCCCAGAGAGAGCTTGGGTGATAGAGTGAGACTCTGTCTCATTTAAAAAAAAAAAAAAAGATGATGATTAAGAAAGATGGCCGGGCGTGGTGGCTCACGCCTTTAATCCCAGCACTTTGGGAGGCCGAGGCGGGTGGATCACCAAGTCAAGAGATTGAAACCATCCTGGCCAACATGGTGAAACCCCTTCTCTCCTAAAAAAAATACAAAAATTAGCTGGGCGTGGTGGTGCACGCCTGTAGTCCCAGCTATTCAGGAGGCTGAGGCAGGAGAATTGCTTCAACCTGGGAGGCGGAGGTTGCAGTGAGCCGAGATCGCGCCACTGTACTCTAGCCTGGTGCCTGGTGACAGAGCAAGACTCTGTCTCAGAAAAAAAAAAAAGAAAAAAGAAAAATGCTAAGTTTATTGGCTTTTTAAAAGTAGGTTACAAAACTGCATGTATAAAATGTATTTTGTTAAAAAGAAAAACAACAAACTATCCTTACCTGTGTTTACAAACAAAAACAAATGTAAGGTTATATACCAATTAAGAAATCAGGAGTGGCCGGGCACGGTGGCTCACACCTGTAATCCTAGCACTTTGGGAGGCTGAGGTGGGTGGATCACATGAAGTCAGGAGTTCAAGACCAGCCTGACCAATTAAGAAATCAGGAGTGGCTGGGCACGGTGGCTCACACCTGTAATCCTAGCACTTTGGGAGGCTGAGGTGGGTGGATCACATGAAGTCAGGAGTTCAAGACCAGCCTGGCCATCATGGTGAAACCCCATCTTTACCAAAAAAAAAAAAAAAAAAGAAATCAGGAGTTCTCTTGGGTGATGCAATTATGAGTTTAAAAATAATTATCTTGTCCTTGCTTATTGGTATTTTCTGATTTACTATGAATAATATACCCGTATTTATTTTTTGGCCTGAACATGGGCTGCTTTTGTGAGTACAAATTGGAAGTTCAAGCCCAGGTTACAGATGTTAGGCATCTGTAGGGGGAGGCTGTCAGTGAATACCTTGGTGCCATCATAGGGCTCAGCTGTGCCAGATGGTGTGCCCATTAGGGTGATGACATCGCAGTCGATGGTTTTGTCTGGTGAGGGGGCAAAGGTGTCTGAGATCACCCCCAGGAAGTCAGACAATCCCTTCTTCATCTTCTCCGTTGCTCCCGAGGAGCCTTCCGTCTGTATAGAGAATGGGCAGAGGAAGCAAGTGCCCCGGGAACAGGCTGCAATCTGGGGTATAGGGGTAAAACATCGGGGCAGAGGTGTACCATGTGTTGGGGGACCAGGAAAGTGCTCATGACCCTTCACCCATCTCTGGGGCTGGAGAAGGAGGAGGGAGGAAGCAAGGGTCCTCCATCCCCCAAGTGGGGCTGCAGAACAGGGCCATGGTAGGCCTGTGTAGATCAGAGCAGAGATCTTTCATTGGCTGTTTCATCAAAATTTCGAGGCCAGTCAGGCTGGTTAAAACTTGGCCAGAGAAGGTCCATGCCATAGACGTAACCATGCCATAGACGTTATCAGTGGGGAAGAGGGCTTATGGGTAGGGTGATGGAAAGGGTACTAGCTTTGGAGTTAGACATGAATTTGAATCCTTGCTCTACCACTTGTTAATCATGAGACCAAAACCCTCTCTGAATCTCAGTTTCCTTATCTGTAAAATTCAGATAAGTATACATCCTTCAGTGGCCGGGCGCAGTGGCACACACCTGTAATCCCAGCACTTTGGGAGGCCGAGGTGGGCAGATCATGAGGTCAGGAGTTCAAGACCAGCCTGGCCAATATAGTGAAATCCTGTCTCTACTAAAAATACAAAAAATTAGCTGGACGTGGTGGCAGATGCCTGTAGTCCCAGCTAGTCAGGAGGCTGAGGCAGGAGAATCGCTTGAACCCGGGAGGCGGAGGTTGCAGTGAGCCAAGATCACACCATTGCACTCAAGCCTGGGCGACACAGCGACACTCTGTCTCAAAAAAAAAAAAAAAAAAAAAAGTATACATCCTTCATAGGGTTACCGTGAAGATTAAAAGATAGGGCATGGACAATGCCCGGCACACAGCATACACTTAATAAACAGCAGCACTGTAATATTACAATTTCATCATCATCATTGCTTAGGAAATAGAACACTTTGTACAACAGGTTGGAAACATGGGCAGGATTACAACAGATAGCCTTGCCTTGCCTGGGACCAAGTGAGGGTCACTATACAGACCAGTGAAGAATGCCCTCCAGCAGGCGGGGACAGGGTGCTGAGAACAGGGTCAGGCTCTAAAAACCTTGTAGAAAATTATAATATTTATCTTGATTAAGCTGCCCAAGCATTTTAAACCTATGATGCCTGGCACATACTGTTACAGGTAACAATATTTGTTGAATGAAAAAAAAAAGAATAAATGAATGAAATAAACAAGTTAATATTTCTGCTACTGGCTAGACTTATGGCAGTTCAGCAGGGTTACAACTTGTTATTCATGCTCATCAGAAGCTGTGGTTAGCAGGTGGACAATATTTTACAAGAGTATTCAGCAAAATAAGCTTGACTAAAAAAATTCCAGAACTCATTTTTCATAACATGAGTAATTAATTACAAGATAATTGATTCAGGTGATCAAATTAAGAAGCTGCAATTTGTCCGGGCGCGGTGGCTCACGCCTGTAATCCTAGCACTTTGGGAGGCCGAGGTGGGTGGATCACCTGAGGTCAGGAGTTCAAGACTAGCCTGGCCATCATGGTGAAACCCCATCTTTAAAAAAAAAAAAAAAGAAGCTGCAATTTATTCCAATGCTAAAGGAAAAACTGTAATATAAAAAACAGTATGCTTCACCTCACTGGAAACTTCAGAACTTTGGGGGGATAGCTTGACCACAATTTTTACTTCTCACACTGACTTTAGAATCTAACTTCCATCTTATAAGAGGTTTCCACTGTACATTTCTGATTAATAACAGAAATTGTGGGAGAGGGGGGACAAGGACTGAAAAACTATCTATGGGGTACTATTTGGTGATGAGTTCATTAGAAGCTCAAACCTCAGCATATACACAATATGCCCATCTAACAAACCTGCACGTATCCCCTGAATCTAAAATTAGAAAACAAACTAGCCAGGCACGCTCAATCATGCCTGTAATCCCAGCACTTCGAGAGGCCGATGCAGGTGGATCAGTTGAGCTCAGGAGTTTGAGACCAGTCTGGGAAACAGGGTAAAACCCCCATCTCTACAAAAAATACAAAAATTAGCCAGATGTGGTGGCATGCGCCTGTACTCTCAGATATTCAGGAGGCTGAGGTGGGAGGATCACTTGAGCCCAGAAGGCAAAGGCTGCAGTGAGCTGAGATTGTGCCATTGCACTCCAGCCTGGGTGACAGAGCGAGACCCCATCTCAAAACAACATCAACAACAAACAAACTAAGAAAAGTTGGTGCAACATTTCTGGAGGGCAGTTTTGAGTAGACAGTAAAAGGCTTAAACTAATCACTCTGTGATACCTTCTACTATTTTATTATAAAGAAAAGACTATGGCAATGGGCAAAGGTTTAGCAATCAGAATGTTTACTGTAGCTCTGTGTACAATACTGGAAAAAACTGAAATAGGAAAGCAGCAACTGGTTAAATCCACATAGTGGAATACCACGCCACTTATTACACTCTAGAACAAGATTTGCAATTTAAGTAAAAAAATAGGTTACAAAACATAGTATTCAGTTGATGCCAGTTTTGAAAAAGAAGTATACATAAGGGATATAAGGGATATACCACCAAAATATTAACAGTAGTTATCTTTGGGAGATGGAGTTATGGCTGTCTCTAGGTCTTTCTTCCTTTTTTTCATTTTTCTCTTTTCTTTTACTTGCATTTTCTAAATTGTCAACAATGAATGACTTTGCTAATGGAAAACATTTGCTAAAACAATATGTAAGTGGGAAAACTATTACTTAAAATAATTTGTTTGGCTGCCAGACACAATTCCTTCGAAAATGGGAGGAAAAATAATCTGCATATTTTTCCCCACAGGGAGAAATAATCACCTAATGGTAGAAAGGTTGGGAGCCCAGGGCAGGACAGGTTGCAAGGGGCAGTTACTTGTGAGGGTTTGGGTGGTACTCACAGCCAGCTTCTCCTTGACCACGTTGGCGGTGGCTGCGATGGTACAGGCTGTGTCATGCTGCACCACCTGGGTAAACTCTGTCAGGTCCCGCTTCATGAACTCTAAGGCTTCAGAGGACTGTGGGAAGACAGAGAGGGATGCCAGGGCCAGCTAGCCCCAACACCCCTTGTTCCTGTTCCCTGTGCTTCTTCAGTACCAGACAGACACACGGAAATCTTAAATGGCATGGGAGCTTGGGCTCAGAAACAATGCTCACTTGTCCCAATTCCATGGTTTGGGATTACTTGACAGCAGAGAGCGCAGGGGAATTTCCTGCGACTCCGAGCATGAGGACTGAGTCTCAGCCTACGCGCTCACAAGCTATGTGGCCATGAGTAAGTCTCATCTAGATCTCATTTTTCTCCTATAAAATGAGGGAGGTGACCTACCCAGATCAGAGATTCTCAAGAGCAAACTGAGGAAGTGGGGGCATAGGCTGAAAATAATACTGACTTTGATGAATTGCTTTGATATGCTTTAAATCATGATATTCATATCAGGTTTCAAATAACACAAAAAAAGGTATGTGATTTTTTTATCAAAGGAAAGTATTTCTATTTTTACTTTTTTGTTTCAGGGAAATTCAGTTGAAATATGAGGTAGTATGTGAAGTTATTTGCCTTCAGGTTTAAGAAAATGTATTAGTAAGAGCAATAGCTTAGAAAGCTTTTATGAGTAATTTTTTTTTTTCTTATTTTACTTACATTTTTAAAAATAAATTTAAAAAAATAATAATATGGAACGCTTCACGCATTTGCGTGTCATCCTTGCGCAGGGGCCATGCTAATCCTCTCCCTGATACAGAGTTCTAACTCTTCAAAACAAACAAGTGGGCAAACACAATAAAGGAACCCTTTTACCTGGAAAACTCTTGTTCATCCTTAAGGTCTATGCTTCATTTCCCTAGAGAAGCTTCCCTGCTGCTTCCTCAGGCTTGGCTGACTCTCCTTGCTTTATCCCTTCTTTAACATTTATCATACTTTAGACTTATGATGACCTGTTCAATGTCTACCTTCCTGGATAAACTGTGAGTTCTGTGAACATATATCCTATGTGTTTTGTTCCCTCATGGTTCCCCAGTGTCTGACACACAGCATATAGTAGGTGCTCGAAAAATGTTTGTTAAATTTACATGGACCACCGAAATTTCAATTATGTAACCGTTTGTGTGATTATTTAGTAAATGGTTGTCTTCCTGCTAGACTGTAGCTCTGAGCAGACAATATGAACAGACATTGCCCTCAAACAGGTCACAGTCTACTGGGGGAGAATGCTCCCATAATAGTGCTTATGTGCAAGGGCAGAGCAGTAGCCACTGTACTATGGGGAGGCTGGGAAGATGTGGTGACTGGAGGCCTGGAATGGACCCTTAAAGAATGAAAAGGAGTTATTTAAAAAGTCTTGACATGGGCCAGGTGCAGTGGCTGATGCCCATCCGTACTCCCAGCACTATGGGGAAGCCGAGGCAGGAGGACTGCTTGAGCCAGGACTGCTTGAGCCCAGGAGTTTGAGACCAGTTTGGACACTATGGCAAAACCACACACACACATACAAATTAGCCAGGTGTGGTGGCGCATGCCTGTAGTCCCAGCTACCCAGGAAACTGAGGTGGGAGAATCCCCTGAGCCTGGGTGGTTGAGGCTGCAGTGGGCTGTAATCATGCCACTGCACTCCAGCCTGGGTAAAAGAGTGAGATGCTGTCTCAAACAAAACAAAACGAAACAAAACAACAAAACAAAACAAAACAGAACAGGAGTCAGCTAAGGCATACTGACATGGAGTTTACTGACGCCTACAAACATTACAGTCCTGATGGACATAAAATGTGAAGCAGGAGTGGTGAGGAATAAAGCTGGAGAGGTTGCCAAGGGCAACCAGGGAGGGCCTGGTCAGCCCTGTGGATGATGGGGAGCCACCAAAGGTTTGCAGTGGGTGGGACATGAGATTTGTCTTTTCAATAAATCACTCCAGTGACTGGAATGGAGGAAAGGTTCAGAGGTGAGAAGATCAGAAGAGGAAGGAAGACCAATCAGGAGGCTACTGCAAAAATCCGGGGGGAGAAAAAAGTAGAATATGAATAAAGATAGTGCTAGTAAAGATGAAGAGGATGAGACTGGTTCAAGAAATAGTAGGCAGAAGAAGTTGGATTTGGTAACTGAGCAAGTATGTTGACTGAGGGCTAGAAAAGAATCATGTTACAAAAGCCAAGAGAGTAGAGTTTCAAGAAAGGGAGTGACACTAGTGTCAAATGTAGCAGAAAGCTCCAAGAAGATAAGGGCTGAAAACCACCCATTGGATTTGGCAACCAGAAGGTGAAGCTGAGTGTGAGTATAGATAAGTTTATAGGTGGTGGCTTCGAGGGTGGGGAGGGAGTTAAAGATCCTGTTTCTTGACCTCACATTTCAAAAAGTAAACAAGATTGTCTCCTGGAAGTGAAAGGGATAAAGTGGCTAAGCAGGGGACCCAAGAGAAGAGTTAGGTTTTGGGAAAGTTTCTGAAGTTAAGGGGACGAGAAGCAAATTGGAGACTGAAGAGTATGTGAGCCCAGATGAGGCTGGGGAATCTGTAATGGAACCAAAGAGCAATGTGCCTTTCTCTTTTAATTTTTTCTTTCTGGTAAGTATGTAGAGCAACGACATACCTTTCTCTAACAATGTGTATGCACAAGTATTTGTGTCAGTCATATTGCCCTCAACAATACACAGGAAGAAGTAAGGAGCAGAGGAAAGCAGATGATAGCACCATCTCATAGCTGTGGTCTCCAGGGCAATGTATTCTAAGGAGTGCCGAGAAGTGAGTGGTCCAGATGGAGCCAGAATGGGACATAAAAATAAGAAAGCACCAAAAGACTAAAAAAAAATGGAAAGAAAAAACGGATTGGTGGTGGTATCTAAGAGGCTTTCCCATCAGCCTGAGCACTTACTAAGTAACAGCTAATGCTTATATAGCACTTACTGTATGCTAGGTACTTTTCTTAGTGTTTTACATATATTAACATTTAACCCTCACTACAATCTCATTAGGTATTGTTAGTATCCCCATTTTACAGATGAGGAACTGAGGCCTAGAGACGTTAAAAACTTACCCAAGAGGCCAGGCATGGTGGCTCACACCTGTAATCCTAGCACTTTGGGAGGCCGAGGTGGGTGGATCACCTGAGGTCAGGAGTTCCAGACCAGCCTGACCAACATGGTGAACCCTGTATGCACTAAAAAAATTACAAAAATTAGCTGGGCGTGGTGGCACATGCCTGTAATCCCAGCCACCTGAGAGGCTGAGGGAGGAGAATTGCTTGAACCTGGAAGCCCAGGAGGCGGAGATTGCAGTGAGCCTGAGATCTCACCACTGCACTCCAGCCTGGGCGACAGAGCCAGACTCATCTCAAAAAACAAAACAAAACAAAAAACTTGCCCAAGTACATGTAACAGTAAGAAAGTAAAAAAGGGGTAATTAAGTCTTCTCTTTTCAAAAAGGCATAAACAACTCCTATCTCCAACCCCACCCCAGCTTTTAACTGGGAATTCCCCCAAGAACTAAGATGGAATGCTGGCCAACTATCTATTTTTCATAAGTTATGTTAAGACCAACCTTGAGAGAAACACAGGAGGCCCTTATGCAACATTTGCTGAATGAATGTCAGACTTTCCTGCTAGGAAATTACCTAATAAGTAACTGGGTCTCTACCAAATGTTAGAGTGCAATCCTCTCTCTTAGTCCTTATCAACAACATAAACAGCTCAGGGCATTCTCATATTTGCTGTGCTACTGCTGAGAGGCTGTCAAGGAGTCCCCAGGCTAGGGGAGGAATAAAAACACTCCCAGACACCTGGGTGTGGCCTGTAATCCCAGAACTTTGGGAGGCCGAGGCTGGCGGCTCACCTGAGGTGAGGAGTTCAAGACCAGTCTGGCCAACATGACAAAACCCCATCTCTATTAAAAATACAGAAATTAGCCAGGAGTGGTGGCACAGGCCTGTAATCCCAGCTACTTGAGAGGCTGAGGCACAAGAATTGCTTTAACCCGGGAGGCAGAGGGGCAGTGAGCTGAGACCCTGCCACTGCACTCTAGCCTAGGTGACAGAGTGAGATTCTTGTCCCAAAACAAAGTAAAAATACTCCCAGAGTAGGGGACTTATTTAGGTGAGGTAAGAAGCTTCCTGGAGTCAGCCCTGAAGCAGGACTCACCCCAGTTGCTTGAGGTAAATAGTAATCAACTTTTCCCACAATTCAGCTGGGCTGATTTTGACAAGCATGAAATGAAACTGGAATACACATTGGCATTACCCAATGGCACAGCCAAATATCACTCAGAGATTGCTCGGCAAGCCAGTCAAGGCCCTCCACTCTCTGGTGATTAATCTCTCTCTACTGCCCTTTGCAAAGCCCTTACTTAGAACTCATCAGGCACCAGTGTGTATGGCTCATGCTCATCTCTAGCTTGGGTTCTTTTCATCCTGTCTAGGCAGGGTTGGCTTTGATGAGGTTCCTTCCCCACAGAGGCCTTCTCTGGTGAGTTCTTGACTACCAGAATAGACAAAGTGCCCCCTGTACTTTCCTTTCACAGAACTTACCACAACGGTAACTAAACAACTATTTGTTTGGCTACTCGGTTAATGGCTGTCTCCCCCACTAGACTGTGAGCTTTGTAAGGGCCAGGATTACATCTGTTTGGCTGAAGTCTGTATCCTCAAGACACACCAGAGTGCTGGTTGTCGCATATACTCTAATATTTGAATGACCATACGAGTAAGTTTTCTTTTATTGCTAGAATATTTTCCTTCAAGACCTATATCAGAAGTTCTCTCTTCCACAAAGAAGCTGTGAATTTCCTGAGCTGGAATAAATTGCTCCTTCCTATAGATTCCTACAAAACGTTCGTTAACTCCAGCCTTTAAAACCATCTTTATTTCATTGTGGCTAGTATCACACCGGTTTGCATCCGAGTCTGTCTTCCCGAGGACTGGTAAAGGTTAAAAGAAAGGCCCAGGCAGGTCAGCCTCATCCTAGAGACTCAGCGCCCGCAAAAGCTGGGGCGGGGCTGGTTGGACCAGGTTGCATTGAGGCGGCGCAGGGCCCTGGCGAGGGAAGAAGGGCACGGGCCCAGCTTACCTTCTCTTTGACTGCTTGGTAACTCTGCTGCAGCCAGCTCCGCCACCATCCCACGTCCTCCCTGTGGAAGACAGACACATCTGGCAGCCCCGCGGTGAGATTCCTGCCCGCCCAAGGATCCGGTCTGTTTCCCCCTCAGATGTACCCCGCGGGCCAAGGCTTCGCCGACCACTTCCCCACCCCCTCACAATGCGACTCCACTCCGCCCTTTCAGGTCGGTCTACGCCCGCGCTGATCTCATTTTTCCTACAGGGACTCTGCCACAGCACCCCGACCCTAGAATTCAGGCCCCAGTGTCTAGGAGCAAAACGACGAGCTCACCCTTCCGCCATCTTTCCTGCATGACATCACCACTATTTACTGACCTTTGACTTCCGACACGGCACCGCCCCCTCAAGCACCGCCCCCGAAGCGCTCGGCCCAATCCTCGCGCCGGCACCGCCCTCAGCACAATCCCCGCCCCGCTCCATCATTAGACCCCGCCTCCCTCGACTCTGTCCAGTCTCTGTCCCGAGTTCGCCCTTAAACTCCGCCCCTGAACCCTCAGTTCAATCGTCATTCAGTCCTGTCCTCAGACTCCACCTCCACCAAGCTTGACTCTTTTATCAGTGTCCGCAGACGTCCGGTACGGTGGCTCCCATGGACGATAATCTCCCGTCTAGCTGGACGGCGGAGAACTGGGAGCAGAGGGGAGGAGGGGGAGACCGCTCGAACGTCAGGATCCCAGAGCGCAGGGTTAGGACCGCCCCCCTTTGTGAAACCGGCTGCGTAGCAGCTGCTTTGTGTCTCTTCGGACTAATTCAATAAGCCCATACTCTGGCCCAGAGTTTGGAGGAATGTGAAGAATTTAGAGGCGACTTCGACACAGCCTATCGAGGGCTCCCGGCTTAATGGGAGACAGACACACATTCAGTAATCTCAACTTTCGGTGGCCCAGCTCAGAACAACGCTAGCTGGAGGTGGTCTGGAGAAATCCAGAGAGAGCCGGGATTGAGTTCCACTGCGTTTGAAGAGAGATTCCACAGCCCACATACTTTGCACCTTAGCTAAGGTCAACCCCTCCACCCGTGCGGTAGATCCCATCGCCTCTTGTTTGCTTAAGGACATAGATCTAGTAATCCCCTCTTCATCTCTTTTCCCTCTGATGACTGCATTATCCTGTCATCGTCCGTACTGCTATTTCTCCCATCTCAAAGGCAAACAAAAACCGACCCTCTCTAGATCCCTCACTGTTTCCTACTCCCCTTTACAGAAAAGCGCTGCCTTCTCACAGTCTCCAGCTCCCCTCTCCTCCCATTCTCTCTTGAACTCACTGCCATTAGGTTTTTACCTCTCAGACAATCCTTTGAAATAACTTTCTTTGTTTAATTTATTATTTTTTCTGTCAGAGTCTCGCTCTGTCGCCCGGGCTGAAGTGCAATGGTGTGATCTCGGCTCACTGCAACCTCTGCCTCCCGGGTTCAAGCGATTCTCGTGCCTCAGTCTCCCGAGTAGCTGGGATTACAGGCGCACACCACCACGCCCGACTAATTTTTGTATTTTTAGTAGAGACGGGGTTTTGCTATGTTGGCTAGGCTGGTCTCGAACTCCTGACTTCAGGTGATCCGCCCGCCTCGCCCTCCCAAAATGCTGGGATTACAGGCGGGAGCCACCGCGCCCACCCAGAAATAACTTTAAGGTTGCCAAGAAGAATGGCCAATTTTCAATTCTTGTTTTATGTCTGCATCGTATTTAACACAGTTGACCATTTCCTCTTCCTTCAAACACTCTTTAAATATATAATATATATTTCATATAAATATTTAAATATATGTATTGAGACAGAGTTTCACTCTTGTTGTCCAGGCTGCAGTGCAGTGGCTCACTCTCGGCTCACTGCAACCTCCGCCTCCTGAGTTCAAGCAATTCTCCTGCCTCAGCCTCCCGAGTACCTGGGATTACAGGCTCGCACCACCACACCCAGCTATTTTTTTGTATTTTTAGTAGAGGTAGGGTTTCACCATGTTGGTCAGGTTGATCAGGCTCGTCTTGAACTCCTGGCCTCAGATGATTTTGAGGAAAATCACCTCAGAATAAATGGTCAGCTGTACCAAATAAGATGCAGATGTAAAACAAGAATTGAAAATTGGCCACTGCGCCCGGCCCCTTCCAACACTTTCTTCATTTGGCTTCCAGGACATCATGCCCTCCTGACTTTCTTCCTCAATCATTGGCATCTCCTCAGTGTTCTTTGCTGTTTTCTCACCACCTTCTTGTTGCTGGAATGGGACATTCCCTGGGAGAGTGTTCAGCCATTGGTGTCCTCCTTTTTGATGTATTTTATTTCATTTTATCTTATTTTATTTTATTTTTTTGGGGATGGAGTCTTACTCTGTTGCCCAGGCTGAAGTGCAGTGGTGTGATCTGGGCTTACCGCAACTCTGCCTCCTGGGTTCAAGTGATTCTCCTGCCTCAGCTTCCCGAGTATTCTGGGATTACAGGCACCCACCACCACACCTGGCTAATTTTGTATTTTTAGTAGAGATGGGGTTTCACCATGTTGGCTAGGTTGGTCTTGAACTCCTGGCCTCAGGTGATCCACCTGCCTCGGCCTCCTAAAGTGCTGGATTACAGGCTCGAGCCACCATGCCCAGATGATTTTATTTTTAAGACAGGCTCTTGCTTTGTCACCATATTGTGCTAACCTACCCTGTGTTAGCCTGGTAGACTCCACCTTAACCTCCACCTCACTGCTCCCGCCATTTCTCCCTTGAGTCCATACCTGGGTCATGCTACTACTATGCTGAGTCATGCTGTGCTTAGAACTATAGAGGCATATAACCATTGTAACCATATCCTGTTTGGCAAGCCCACTTGCTATTGTGAATACCCCCTTGATTGATTGTATGGCAAGTACTGAATACCCCCTTGGTAACCAGCAATCATGGGAACCGCTCGTGTATACTCTCCTTAGCAATCAACAATCATGGGAACCTCCTGCCTCCTAGTTACCAGCCTCCTCATCTAACTTGCTTGTTCTGCTTCTGTAAATTCTGCTTCAGCTAGGCTCCCCCCTCCCCTTTCTTAAGCAAGGTATAAAACAGAATCAAGCCCCTTCCTTGGGGCCTAGACATTTTGAGCGGGAGCTGACTCTCAGTCACGGGCAATAAAGGACCCTCAGTTGGAACTCAGAGTGTGGCTCTTTCCTTGTAACTCACTCGGTTGTAACCATATTAGTTTGTTTTCACACTGCTGATAAAGACATACCTGAGACTTGGCAATTTACAAAAGAAAGAGTTTTACTGGACTCACAGTTCCACGTGGTCAGGGAGACCTCACAATCAGGAAGGAAGGTGAAAGGCATGTCTCACATGGCGGCAGACAAGAGAAGAGAGCTTGTGCGGGGGAGACTCCTGTTTTTAAAACCATCAGCTCTGGTGAGACCCATTCACTATCTTGAGAACAGCATGGGAAAGACCCGCCCCCCATGATTCAATCATCTCCCACCAAGTTCCTCCCACAACATGTGGGAATTAATGGGAGCTACAAGATGGGATTTGGGTGAGGACACAGAGCCAAACCGTATCAGTTGCCCAGGGTGAAGCACAGTGGCACAATCATGGCTCACTGCAGCCTTGACCTCCTGGACTCAAGTGATCCTCCTGCTTCAATCTCCCGAGTAGCTGGGACTACAGTCATGCACCAACAAGCCCAGCTAGTATTATTATTTTCTTAAATAGAGATGAGGTCTCTCTGTGTTGCTTTACTTTTAATTTTTCCATAGTAATGCCTCACTATGTTGCCCAGGCTGGTCTTGGACTCCTGGCCTCTAGTGATCCACCCACCTTGGCCTCCGAAAGTGCTGAGATTACAGGCATGAGCTATCTTACAAATCTCATAATTTTAAATGGCATGTAGATGCTGATGGCTCTCAAATTTTCTCTCCAACCCACACATTTTCTCTGAACATCAGGCTCATTTTGTCTAGTTGGATGTGTAATAGGTATATTAAACCTAACATGTCCCAAAACAAACTCCTAATTTATCCACCGAAACTTCTGCAAAGTTTCCCACATTTGTAAATGGAAACTTCATTATTTCAGTTGCTCAAGCCAAAAACCTAGGAGTCATCCTTGCTTTCTCACTTTCTTTCATACTCCCAAACTAATCCCATCAGCAAATCCAGTTGGCTCTGCCTTTCAAACAAAACCAGAATCTAGTGACTTCTCTCCACTTCCACTGCTGTTATGTAGATACAAGTTACCATAATCAATCTCATGGTTAATTGTAAGAGCCTCTTAACAAATATTTCTGCATCCACTCTTGCCTTCCTTAAGTCTAGTCTTCATTTGTCCTGAAAGTAACCTTTTAAAAGACACAAGTCACTGGGAATGCAAAATGGTGCAACTGGTATGGAATACAGTTTGGCATTTCCTCAAAAAAATTTAACAGAATTAATTACCGTATGATCCAGCACTTCCGCTTCTGAGTATATACCCAAAAGAATAGAAAGCAAGTACTCAAACAGATATTTGGTGTTTTGTTTGTTTGTTTTGAGATAGAGTTTTGCTCTTGTCGCCTAGGCTAGGGTGCAGTGGCCAAATCCCAGCTCACTGCAACCTCCGCCTGCCTGGTTTAAGCAATTCTGCCTCAGCCTCCTGAGTAGCTGGGATTACAGGTGCCTGCCACCACACCCAGCTAATTTTTGTATTTTTATTAGAGATGGGGTTTCACCATGTTAGCCAGGCTGGTCTTGAACTGACCTCAAGCGATCCACCCATCTCGGCCTCCCAAAGCGCTGGGATTATAGGTGTGAGCCACCACGCCTGGCCCCGGCTAATTTTTTGTATTTTTAGTAGAGATGGGGTTTCACCGTTTTGGCCAGGCTAGTGTCAAACTCCTGACCCCAGATGATCCGCCTGCCTTGGAACTCCCAAAATGCTGGGGTTACAGATGTGAGCCATTGCACCCAGCCAATTTTTTGTATTTTTAGTGGAGATGGGGTTTCACTGTTTTGGCCAGGCTGGTCTCAAACTCCTGACCTCAGATGATCCGCCTGCCTCAGAACTCCCAAAGTGCTGGGATTACAGGCGTGAGCCACCATGGTGTCCTCAAATAGATATTTGTACATCCATGTTCATAGCAGTATCATTCACAATAGCCAAAAGATGAGAATATCTCAAGTGTTCATCAAGAGAAGAATGAATAAACAAAATGTGGTATACACTTACAATGGAATATTATTCAGCCTTATAAAGGAAGGAAATTCTGACATATGCTACAATGTGGATGAACCTTGAAGACATGCTAAGTGAAATAAGCCAGTCACAAAAGAAAAAAAAATGTTGTGCAATTCCATTTATATGAGATATCGAGAACTGTTAAATTTATAGAGACAGAGGTAGAATGGTAGTTGGTAAGGGGACAGGGAAGGGGGAAGAGTACGCAGTTTCGGTTGAGACTATGAACAGCTTCTGGAGATAGATGATGATGGTTCCACAACAACGTGAATATACTTAGTGCTATTGAACTGTGCACTTAAAAACTGTTAAAATGGTAAATTTTACCACAATTAAAAAAATATATATGTTAGGCTGGGCTAGTGGCTCACACCTGTAATCCTAGCACTTTGGGATGCCAAGGAGGGAGGATTGCTTCAGGCCAGGAATTCAAGAACAGTTTGGGCAACCTAAGGAGTCCCATCTCTACAAAAAAAGAAAAATTAGCTGGGCATGGTGGCACGTACCTGTGGTTCCAGCTACTTGGGAGGCTGAGATGGGGGGATCACTTGAGCCTGAGAGGTTGAGGCTGCAGTAAGCCATGATCATGCCACTACACTACTGCCTGTGCAATGGAGCGAGACCTTGTCTTTAAAACAAAGAAAATGGCCGGGTGAGGTGACTCACACCTGTAATCCCAGCACTTTGGGAGGCCGAGGCGGACGGATCACGAGGTCAGGAGTTCAAGACCAGCCTGGCCAACATGGTGAAACCTCGTCCCTACTAAAAATGCAAAAATTAGCTGGGTGTGGTGGTGGGCACCTGTCATCTGAGTGCGAAGGTTGCAGTGAGCCAAGATCATGCCACTGCACTCCAGCCTGGGCAACAGAGTGAGACTCCATCTCAAAAACAAACAAAAAAGGAAAATATACATATACACACATATACATATATATATGTATATATGTATATGTGTGTGTGTATGTATGTGTGTGTGTGTGTGTGTGTGTGTGTGTGTGTATATATATATATATGGCAGATTACAGCCTTATTCTGCCCAGAGTTCTGTAATGTCCTCTTATTTCACTCAGAGAAAAAGCCAGTAAGTCCTCACAGTCTCCTTTAAGGTCTCACATTACTGGCCCCCTTAGTCACTCTGCTCCAGACACATTGGCTACGTTGATATTCCTTGAAAATTCCTGGTACTCTCCTGACATGGGGCCTTTCTTTTTGTTGTTGTTTTGAGATGGAGTCTAACTCTGTTGCCCAGGCTGGAGTGCAGTGACATGATCTCAGTTCACTGCAACCTCCGCCTCCCAGGTTCAAGCAAATCTCTGCCTCAGCCTCCTGAGTAGCTATAATTATGGGCGCCTGCAACTATGCCCAGCTAATTTTTGTATTTTTAGTAGAGACAGGGTTTCTTTTATTTATTTATTTATTTAAAGACGGGGTTTCGCTGGGAGCGGTGGCTCATGCCTGTAATCCTAGCACTTTGGGAGTCCGAGGCGGGTGGATCACCTGAGGTCAGGAGTTCAAGACCAGCCTGGCCATCATGGTGAAATCCCCATCTTTATAAAAAAAAAAAAAAAAAAAAAAGACGGGGTTTCACCATGTTGGTCAGGTTGGTCTTGAACTCCTGACCTCAGGTGATCCACCCGCCTCAGCCTCCCAAAGTGCTGGGATTACAGGTGTGAGTCACCACACCCAGCCTAATCTACATTTTATACATGAAGAAGGTGGCCAAGCATGGTGACTCATGCCTGTAATCTCAGCATTTTGGGAGGCTGAGGCAGGCTCCTCAGCCTCCCAAAATGCTGGGATTACAGGCATGAGATGGAAGAACTGCTTGAACCCAGAAGTTTGAGACTAGTCTGGGCAACATAGACCTCATCTCTAGTATTACTATTATTTTGAGACAGTCTCACTCTGTCACCCAGGCTGGAGTGCAGGGGCATGATCTTGGCTCACTGCGACCTTGGCCTCCTAGGTTCAAGCAATTCTCCTGTCTCAGCCTCCCGAGTAGCTGGGATTACAGGCACACACCACCACACCCGGCTAATTTTTGTTTTTTAGTAGAGACACGTTTCACCATATTGGCCAGGCTGGTCTCAAACCCCTCACCTCAGGTGATCCACCTGCCTCGGCCTCCCAAAGTGCTGGGATTACAGGTGGAGCCACTGTGCCTGGCCTCTATTAATTTTTTTTTAAAATAAAAAGCTAAGATTCAGAGAAATGGAGTGACTTTCTCAAGGTAACACGTCTAGGAAATGGCAGAACTCTGATTTGAACCCAACGCTGTCTAATAAAATCAAGTTTCTGTGCATTTTATGCGATTCTTAACTTCTTCCAACCTTATGTCCTGCTTCCCCCACCCAGATGATAGGTGCAGTCATCCTGTCCTTCATTTTCTTCACCTTATCTCATTCCCCACCCCCCAGGCCCAGCACAGTGCTCACCCATGAAGTCCCTAGTGACTGTGGATTCAGCGGGACCCTTTGCTTGGGTTTTTTTGGTCTTCCTTATCCGTTTACCCTCTTCCTTATCTCTTTACCCCAGTACCTTGACCCTTGGCTCCTTTCATAACTGACATAACCTCTGGCATCAAACGTATTCGTCCCCTTCTTTTTTTTTTTGAGACAGGTCTCACTCTGTCACCCCAGCTGGAGTGCAGTGGCATGATCAAGGCTCACTGCAGCCTCAACCTTCTTGGCTCAAGTGATTCTCCCACCTCAGCCTCCTGAGTAGCTGGGACCACAGGCATGCACCACCATGCCTAATTAAAACAATTTTTTTTTTGTAGCGATGGAGTCCTGCTATGTTGCCCAGGCTGGTCTATGAACCCCTGGGATCTAGGATCCATTTGCTTTCGCCTTTCAAAGTGTTGGGATTTCAGGCATAAGCCACTGTGCCCAGCCAATGTCTTCATCTTTAACATTGAGATACTAATTCTGGTTGTTGTGAGGATTAAAGAAAATAAGTAAAACAGCTAGCACATTGCAAAGCATAAAGTTCTTCCCCTGGGGATTATCATTTTCTTACCTCCTTACACCTGTCCCCAGAGCCTAATACAATGCTACGCACT
Source organism: Ateles fusciceps (assembly GCA_036589455.1). Taxonomy (NCBI): domain Eukaryota; kingdom Metazoa; phylum Chordata; class Mammalia; order Primates; family Atelidae; genus Ateles; species Ateles fusciceps. The sequence continues at coordinate 4,114,007 of JAZHEH010000733.1, forward strand.
GGTAGAGAGCTAATGGGCATCTGTTGAGGTAAACAGCATGTTGAAAGAACACTGGATTGGGAGTCAGCAGAGCTAGATTTTAATACTGGTTTATGGGCAGTTGTCACTTTTTCTCTCTGAAATTGAGTTTTTTCACTGTCTTTGGGGCCTCTACAGTCTCTTGTAGCTCTTAGGCAAAGTACGAATGCAGGTAAATTCACCCCATCCCTCACCCTCAGACCCTCCTTTGACCCAAATCCCCCCCTCTGACACTGCTAGACTCCTTTTGCCAGATGATTTTCCCCCCCATCAGAATTGGCAGGTGATTCTTATCCCAGGATCCTGGCTTTCACTCACAGGAAGCCCTAACACCCAGGTGCCACCAGATGGTGCTGTGGACTCATTCATGGGAAGCCGGCTTTCCGGCTCCCGCAGGGCTGGCAGGAGTGGTCCTAGGAGAGGCCTTCTGGCTCCTCTGGACAGGGTGGGGTTCCTCCGTGGAAGGCAGCTAGGCCTGGGATAATCCTGGGAGGTGACTCAAGCCTTTCAGAAATTTCCAAGGCCCAAGCCCGCCCTTGGTTTGGCTGTGCAGATTCCAGCATAGAGTTGGCAGGAGGACTGGCTGCGTAATTTGTGGAACCCAGTGTAAAATGAAAATGCCTAAGTTGCTGATGTAGGCAGCACAGGGAATGCCTAAAAGCCCACAGAATGGTTCTAGTTCAGCCTTCTAGAGCTGACTGTTAACATTTCAGGAATTTTGGCTGGGTGTGGTGGCTCGCGCCTGTATAGTCTCAGCTACCCGGGAAGCTGAGGCAGCAGGATCACTTCAGCTTGACAGGCAGAGGTTGCAGTGAGCAGGGATCAAGCCACTGCACTCCACCCTGGGTGACAGGAGGAGACTTTGTCTCAAAAAAAGAAAGAAAGAAAGAAAAAGGAAGAAAGAAAGAAAGAGGAGAGGAAAGAAAGAAAGAAGAAAGAAAGAAGTAAGAAAGAAAAAAAGAAGAAAGAAGAAAGAAAGAAAGAAAAAAGGAAAGAAAAAGAGAAAGCCAGCCAGCCAGCCAGGCGTGGTGGCTCACGCCTGCAATCCCAGCACTTTGGGAGGCAGAGGTGGGCAGATCAACTGAAATCAGGAGTTTGAGGCCAGCCTAACCAACATAGAGAAACCCAGTCTCTACTGAAAATACAAAATTAGCTGGGTGGTGGTGCATGCCTGCAATCCCAGCTACTTGAAAGGCTGAGACAGGACAATCACTTGAACCCAGGAGGCAGAGGTTGCAGGGGGCTGAGATTGCGCCATTGCACTCCAGCCTGGGCAACAAGAGCAAAAAACTGTCTCAAAAAAATAAAAATTAAAAAGGAAAGGAATTTTGAGAGCTGATTGTTGAACACAGCCATTATTTAATTAAATTTTATAAAATTACAATTAAATAAGTTATAGAGCTGGGTGTGGTGGTTCACACATATAATCCCAACTTCTCGGGAGGCTGAAGCAGGACGATCGCTTGAGTCCAGGAGTTCAAGTTTACAGTGACGTATGATTGCTCCACTGTACTCTGGGTGACAGAGTGAGAGCGCATTTCTAAAAAATAAATAAATAAATAAAATAAAAACAAAGGTAATAAATACCCCAAACTCATCACTATGTAACTATTTTTATATATTTTACTATCATTTAAGCTCATCTTTTCTTTGGCTGGGAACAGGGAACTTTATTGATGGTACATGATAAAGTGGGGTCTCAGAGTCCCCTCCCATTCTTCAGGGAGGCTGGGATGGAAACTATGTTCAGGAGGGGGAGATTCTCAGTGTGGTGGGGGACTGAGTTGGCAGGGACTCCCCAGCAGCTGAGCGCCTGTCTTCCTCTTGTGATCTCACTGGGGCTGGTGGTCCAAAGGGCTCTTACTCCTTGGAGGCCATGTAGACCATAAGGTACATCATTCTGTTGCCGTAGCCAAATTTATTGTCATATCAGGAAATGAGCTTGACAAAGTGGTCATTGAGGGCAATGCCATTCCCAGTATCAAAGGTGAAAAAGGTGGGTGTCACTGTTAAAGTTGGAGGAGACAACCTGGTGCTCGGTGTAGCTCAGGAGACCCTTGAGGGGGCCCTCCGATGCTAGCTTCATCACCTTCTTGATGTCCTCATATTTGGCAGCTCTCTCCAGATGGCAGATCAGGTCTACAACCCACATGTTGTCGGTGGAGACATGGAAGGACATGCCAGTAAGCTTTCTGTTAAGCTCAGGGATGGCCTTGCTCACAGCCTTGGCAGAGGACGATGTCCTGGAGAGTCCTGCGGCCATCACACCACGATTTCCCAGAGAGGCCATCCACAGTCTTCTGGGTGGCAGTGTTGGTGTGAACTGTGGTCATGAGTCCCTCCCTGATGCCAAAGTTGCCATAGATGACCTTGGGCAGAGGGGCTAAGTGGTTGGCAGTACAGGAAGCATTGCTGACAATCGAGGTTGTTTTCATACTTCTCAAGGTTCACGCCCATCACAAACATGGGGGCTTCAACAGAAAGGGCAGAGATGACCCTTTTGGCTGCACCCTCTAAGTGAGCCCCAGTCTTCTCCAAGGCAGTCAAGATGCCAGCGGACTTTCCAACATTATCAGCATCAGGACCAGCCCATTTGATTTGATGGGATCTTGTTCTTGGAAGATGGTGATGGGATTTCCATTGATGACAAGCTTCTCATTCTTAGCCTTGATGATGTCATGGAACTTGTCATGGGTGGAATCATACTGGAACATGTAGGCCATGGAGTTGAGCTGAGTAAAGTGGTCATTGATGGTGACACTGTCCACTTTGCCAAAGTTAAAAGCGCCCTGGTAAACAGGCTTCCAATACAGTCCAATCTGTGTACTCTGGCCTTCACTCACACCATGATGTCTCAGGTGTGCTGCTGGTACTACAAGAGAAGACATGTCTGCATGTGGTATGGCAAGAGCAGAGAGCTCATCTGTGCTCTGGAAATGACTTACATTATTGTATTTATATGGTGGAAATACTATATAATAGTGTACTTTTTTCTTTTGAGACGGAGTTTCACTTTTGTTGCCCAGGCTGGAGTGCAGTGGCACTATCTCAGCTCTCTGCAACCTCTGCCTCGCGGGTTCAAGCAATTCTCCTGCCTCAGCCTCCCCAGTAACTGGGATTACAGGTGCGCACCACCATGCCTGGCTAATTTTTTGTATTTTTAGTAGAGACAGGGTTTCATCATGTTGGTCAGGCTGGTCTCAAACGCCTGACCTCAGGTGATCCACCTGCCTCAGCCTCCCAAAGTGCTGGGATTACAGGCATGAACCAGCGCGCCCAGCCTAATAGTGTACTATTTATGGTATCTCTCCTCAACTCTGCTGCATTCAGTGATATCACATTGGCAGCTTAAAATTGATAGAGGTGGCAGTGTTGATATCACTGAAATCCACAAACACTACAAATTATGCCCCTTCTTCTCCCAAGCCAGTTGTTAAACTTTTACCAGAATACCTGGGGTCCTGATTGTACTCCTAATGTGCTATGTGATTTTGAGCAACGCCCTGTTCTTTCCAGCCTCCCATATATTTATGTGTCACTTTATAATTGAAAAAGGGGAGCATCCTTTGTGTGCTGGGCACTGTTGTCTCATGGAACTCTTAGAACCAGCCTGGGGATAGAATATTGTAGCCCAAAGAGCAAAGAAGAACTTTGGGTCCAGGGTGGCTCTATCACCAGAGTTCCCAAAAGATGGCACTGTGTACTGGCTCGGAGGAACAAGCCCCATTGTCTTTCAATGCCATGTTCTCCACATTGGTTAAAGGATAATAACAATTATATACATATATATATGTGTGTGTGTGTGTGTGTGTGTGTGTGTGTGTGTGTGTGTATTTTTTTTAAGACAGGGTCTCACTCTGTCTTCCAGGCTGAAGCGCGGTGACATGATCTTGGCTCACTGCAACCTCTTCTCCCAGGCTCAAGCCATCCTCCCACTTCACTTCCCAAGTAGCTGGGACCACAGGCTCATGCCACCATGTCTGGCTAATTTTTGTATTTTTACAGAGACAAGGTTTTTCCATGTTGCCCAGGCTGATACTGAACTCCCGGGCTCAAGCAATCCACCTGCCTCTGCCTCCCAAAGTGCTGAGATTACAGGCGTGAACCACCCCCGCATTCGGTTCTTCAGACACCTCCAGCATTGTTTTTGGGACTCACACACCATAAGCCTCCTTCTTGGCTGTATCTGGGAGTGGGGAAAGATCTAGCTCCCTCTGACTTCTGTATAAGGGAGGTGGGAGGCGGGAACTGGAATATTCTTTTTTTTTTCTTAATTTTTTTTTTTTTTTTTTAAAGACGGGGTTTCACCATGTTGGTCAGGCTGGTCTTGAACTCCAGACCTCAGGTGATCTGCCCGCCTTGGCCTCCAAAGTGCTTGGATTACAGGTGTGAGCCACCACGCCCGGCCGGAATATTCTTTTTACTACAACAGCAAGGGTTTTTCCAAAAAATTTCCAAAATTTTTCTAAGGGGCTATCTGCTTGGATGCAGATAGGCTGAATATCAATTGTCCTGTTCCCCATTTGCCACCAAACACATATATTCTGTGTTTTGAACTTAAACTTGCTTCCCAGTTAGCATAAAATAGCTACCACTTCTGTAATTTAATAGATTTTTAAATTACTCTCCAGTGAAGGCATCTCAAAGCCTTGACGACTGTCCTCCAGCTCTCTCACAATTCCTGCTTAGGAGTCTGCAATCCCTGAGTGAATGGTGAAGTTAATCTCCCTATAAAACCACCTAGAGACAATAGTGGCAGAAAGGGAGAAGAAAAAGAAGCAAAAGTATTTAAAACATGTAAGTATCTACATCAAGGAAAGAAATTCAAGTAGAGACGATGATCCCTTGCACCCCCCTGTCTGTAAAGCATTCTAAGGCTGATCTTGTATTTATGACTTTCCTTCTTCACTATCCATGCTAGCTTCCAGCTGCCTTCAGTCAGCAACAGATGGTCAAGTTATTTAGCCACAGGAGAGATCCACTTTTTCATTCCTGAGCAATTTGTGCCCTAGAAGATCCTCTTCTATAAAATTGCAGTGACTTTGATCACAGAATATTGCAGTAGTTGTAGGATCCTTAGGAAATACCGCAAAGTCTATCACTAAACTTCACTGCCTCCACTCAGTGGTAACAACCTATTTCCCCTTGGTAGCTAGAGTTTAAAATTCTAGAAAATACCTCGGTTTCTTTTTTTTGCCGGACTGTTCAGTGGCAAGAGATGCTCAAAAAGGCTGAGTGGCAATTTCAGCTTTCAGTTTGGTGGAAAATTTGTGTCGTTTGATGGAGGCATTTCTCCCTTGGACACTAAAAGCTTTTAATATACCTCCCCTCCCTATAGTCATAGGGTCAACAAGCAAATAATTTATGAGTGAGTCAAAAAGTTTCATTGTGGGCTGGGCGCAGTGACTCACACCTGTAATCCCAGTACTTTGGGAGGCTGAGGAGGATGGATCGCTTGAGGCCAGGAGTTCAAGACCAGCTGGGCAACATGGCAAAACCTCATCTCTAAAAAAAGTACCAAAGAAATTAGCCAGGTGTGGTGGCTCACACCTGTGGTCCTAGCTACTTGGGAGGCTGAGGTGGCAGGATCAGTTGAGCCCGGGAAGCAAAGGTTGCAGTGAGCCAAGACTGTGGCCCTCCATTCTACCCTGGGTGACAGAGGGAGACCCTGTCTCAAAAAATAAAAATAAAAAAGTTTAAGTGTGAGAGAAACCACTCCTACATTCAGCCCTTGGTTTCTGAACTATGCATCTGGCTAAGGGAGAAATGGTACACTGGTCAGAGCTTATACTACATTTAACAGTGCTGTATCTCTCTCTCTCTCTCTTTCTTTTTTGTTTGAGTCTTGCTCTGTCACCCGGGCTGCAGTGCAATGGCTCACTGCAGCTCTGCCTCTTGGGTTCAAGCGATTCTCCAGCCTCAGCCTCCCGAGTAGCTGGGACTACAGGCATACACCACCACACCTGGCTAGTTTTTTTGTACTTTTAGTAGAGACGGAGTTTCACCGTGTTGACTAGGCTGGTCTCGATCTCTTGACCTTGTGATCCGCCCGCCTTGGCCTCCCAAAGTGCTGGGATTATCGGCATGAGCCACCTAACAGTGATGTATCTCACAGGGTGCTATCTAACAGCTGCTACATGACCTGAGCCTTCAGTAGGCTTTGCCACCACTCTAGAAGTTTGGCTGATGGAGCGCAGGTCAGACCAGTGAAGCCTGTGGTGTCAGCTCACTGTCTCACTTCTTTTCTTGTGAAGTGAATTTCATGGTCAGAAACAATATTGTGTGGGACACTAAGACTGTGTATTATGTCCATAGATGGAGGTTCTGAGAGAAGAATGAGAAGCAGGGAAAGGAAATTCAAACGCAGAGTAAGAATAAGCACTGTCTCCAGTGAGACAAATTGTTCCTTCTTCACAAGGGACATTGATCTGCCACCAAAGAGTTGGTTTGTTCCCTCAAGGTATGAAATCACATCAAGAGTTTTGCTGCTGGCCAGGCTTGGTGGCTCAAGCCTGTAAAATTAGTAAGCAATTTTAATTATGTACTAAGTATGGAGCCTAGGACCCAGACAGAAGTGCAGATGAGGTCCGACTTTCCAGCATCTAACTCCACACGTCCCAGGCCTTACCTATCTGCAAAGCAGGCAGTATACAACCTTGGAACGTTTAGCAAACCTAGTATCTAAGTTGTATGATTTAATTTCACCTGTGAAATAACTTTTTGTAATTTTCAAATTACAAAATTTTATAAATTTCAAAAGCCCAAAATCTTAACTGCTGTGGCTAAAGTCAAGTAACAAGGGATTCAAAAGGATTTTCTTAAAGAGTGCTCAGGCTAATTAAAAGTGGATATTCAAGTTATAGGCATATATAAAATGCCTTTATGTTTCTCTCTTTTTGGATCTTGTTTTTCTGGAAAAAGGGTTTTTTTTTTTCTCAGTTGACTGAATTATTATTCTCCATTTTTTAAAATCTTGCCACTCTTAATGCACAATGAGAGACCCTAAGATAACTCCTGATAGCATGGGACACCTTGGGAAAACCGGAGGAGGCACCACAGATCCTGTTTTGGAAAGACCTCTGTTTTCCCCATGAAACTCCAGGAACTAAAAACAGATAGTTCTGTCAAAATCAAAGGTTCTGTTCTGTTTTGCATTGTGTTATCTGACAGTTTTGGGTTTTGAGGGCATCAAATTACATTAGGCGAGACATTTGGTGTGTAACAACTAGGTAGAAAATACACTTTAAGGGATGGCTAATAGTAGTTATAAATCAGAGAAGCATGCTCTTGGTCACCTGAAAGATATGGAAACGTTCCCCCTCCCCTCCACTGAGAAATGAGACTCCCATGGGGGATGGGCTAATTATAAAATAAGCTGATTGGCTTTGGGTTGCCTTGCAATTAAATGCATAGTAGGAGCACTGCACTGTCTTGTCCCATAGTATCTCTCTCATTTTGAGGACCCAAGGGCCGGGTGCGGTGGCTCATGCCTGTAATCCCAGCACTTTGGGAGGCCGAGGTGGGTGGATCATGAGGTCAGGAGATTGAGACCATCCTGGCCATGGTAAAACGCCATCTCTACTAAAATACAAAAAATTAGCTGGGCATGGTGGCCCGCGCCTGTAGTCCCAGCTACTCAGGAGGTTGAGGCAGGGGAATCGCTTGAATCCGGGAGATGGAGGTTGCAGTGAGCCAAGATCATGCCACTGCACGCCAGCCTGGCAAAAGAGCAAGACTCCGTCTCAAAAAAAAAGAGGATCCAAGATCCAATACAAAATGGCTACCTTGGCCGGGCGTGGTGGCTCACGCCTGTAATCCAAGCACTTTGGGGGCCAAGGCAGGCAGATCACCTGAGGTCGGGAGTTCAAGACCAGCCTGACCAACAAGATGAAACCCTGTCTTAAAAAAAAAAAAAGAAAAAAAAAATTAAAAAATAAAAAATAAAAAAATAAATGGCTCCCTTAATTTTGGGGCTCTGTCTTTGCCTTCAGCTGTGCCAGCTTATTATGTCCTAGAAATGCATGCCTTCCTGGCCCTGTTCCTCCAAGGGCTTCACCCTGAAGCCAGTAATCCAATTAAGAAACCGGCAAATGAAAAATCTTAACAAGGGCTAGCCAGGCTCCGTGGCTCACGCCTGTAATCCCAGCACTTTGGGAGGCAGAGGTGGGCGGATCACCTGAGGTCAGGAGTTCGAGACCAGCCTGACCAACACGGTGAAACCCCATCTTAAAAAAACAACAACAAAAAAACAAGGGCTGACTCTTCTGTCTGTGTCACTATATGTTTTGTGTATAATGTCTATAAAAAGAGCTCTAATTGATTGACTGAAAGAAAAATAAGCACTTAAATCAAAAATTTTTAGCTGACCTTGACTTTAATCTTTAAGAAATTAGTCATAAGGATTATCGGTAAAGTGCAAATAGGTGGTCTAAATCATACAACTTAGATACTAGGTTTGCTAAACGTTCCAAGGTTGTATACTGCCTGCTTTGCAGATAGGTAAGGCCTGGGACACATGGAGTTAGATGTTGGAAAGAGTCAGACCTCATCTGCACTTCTGTCTGGGTCCTAGGCTCCACACTTGGTACATAATTAAAATTGCTTACTAACCAGGTTTTCACCAAAAGTAAAAGTTGCTAAGAGTCAATAGTGCAGCATATATTTTAGGTCACTAAGCAGTTTTACAGGCAAGGTGTATAAAAACAGTAAAATATGTTTTTTAGTAAGGATTATAAGAAAGCATGGAAATGTAAATTTTGTCCTAGTATGAGAGATTATGCTAAATTTGATAAGAGAGCTAGAGGTTTAAGCAAGTTACAGAAAATTGTAAAAATTAATCTTGAAAAAAATATGTAAACATTAACTTAATTCAAAAGGGTATTATATAGTCTTTTCATAAATTAAGCATTGAAATAAAAGCACAGCAAGGTTATCTTAAGACACTAATCTGCTCTTTAGCAAAAGGGGTTATAAAGGATTTGTAAAGATTTCACCTCGTGGTCAAATTGGTTAAGAGTAGATGGAATGGTCTATAAAGTTTCATCTAAACAAATTGGGGTTAACATTAACAAACTAATGCAAGGATAAAATTTGGCTTTAAACAGAATTTTTATGTAATAGTAAAGGCTAATGAATGGTTTTTGCCTTCTGAGTCATCATTTTGGCAAAATAAATAATTTATGGCAATCTGGAATTCTATTTCATTACATCAAGTGTTTTAAACCTTTAATATTTAACAGGCATCCCAAAATCAAACTTTAAGTTTCAAAATTATCTTTCTTGATGCCTGGCTTTCTGGATGGTTCAGAGGGCGCCTGAATCATCCAGAGAAGAGGTAAACAAGATTATTTGACATGAGATTCCAAAATGATGTCCAATCTTTCTTAAGTTATATTTTGGAGAATCATACTAATATATGTTCCAAAAATATATGGGATTTCTAAAATTCTAATGTCTGAGTATATGCTATCAATCATAATTAAGGTTGTTAAGTTACTGTAAACCACAAAGATAACTAAACTTTGTCAGTCATATTTTTAACCATAACTACCCTGGAGATTTTGTCATTTGCAGACAATTATTGTCTTGCTTTGTTCCTTCTCAAAAAATGGGTTATAATCAAGCTATAAGACCTTAACAGGTGTTCTCAAATGCAGGTTTTTAATAGCTTTGAAGATTGTAACATTGGAATAGAGAAATAATTACGGGACTCATGAAGAACCGAAATGTTCACGAATGTCAGGCAAAACAAGAGCTAACAAAATGGACTGCACTCAGAAAGTTAAAGCAAACTTTTTGACTTTTGCTTGAAATATTGCTGATCCTTGTTTTGTTTTTCAGAGTCAAGGAAACTTATTTTGAACTATTTATGGCCTTTTATAATTGAGTAAGATATATTCTTCTGAACAAAATTTGGATCATGTTTCTTTCTGCTTGGTTCCTCTAGAATCTGGAAACTATCTGCGAGTATTCTTAAATTATGGCAATATAGTTGTTTGTATGTGTGCAATAAGAATCAATTTTTCTTCCTTTCTTTCTTTCTTTTTTTTTTTAGATGGAGTTTCACTCTGTCACCAGGCTGGAGTGCAGTGGTGTGATCTTGGTTCACTGTAACCTCTACCTCCTGGGTTCATTCAATTCTCCTGCCTCAGGCTCCTGAGTAGGTGGGACTGCAGGCACATGCCACCGTGCTTGGCTAATTTTTTTCTTTTTTTGAGATGGAATCTCACAGTGTTGCCCTGGCTGGAGTACAATGGCATGACCTCAGCTCACTGCAACCTTAATTCTCCTGCCTCCAGGCTCCCGAGTAGCTGGGATTACAGCATCTGTCACCACATCCAGCTAATTTTTTGTATTTTTAGTAGAGACTGGGTTTCACTATGTTGGCCAGGCTGGTCTCAAACTCCTGACCTTATGATCCACCTGCCTTGGCCTCCCAAAGTGTTGGGATTATAGGCTGAGCCACCATACCTGGCTGATTTTTGTGTTTTTAGTAGAGATGGGGTTTCACCATGTTGACCAGGATGGTCTCTATCTCTTGACCTTGTGATCCACCCACCTCAGCCTCCCAAAATGCTGGGATTACAGGCATGAGCCACTGTGCCTGGCCATTTTTGTTTTGCTATGTTTTGAGACAGAGTTTCGCTCTTGTTGTCTGGGCTGGAGTGCAGTGGTGTGATCTCAGCTCACCACAACCTCCACCTCCTGGGTTCAAGCAATTCTCCTGCCTCAGCCTTCCAAGTAGCTGGGATTACAGGCATGTGCCACCATGGCCAGCTAATTTTGTTTTTTTAGTAGAGACGGGGTTTTCCCATGTTGGTCAGGCTGGTTTTGAACTCCTGACCTCAGGTGATCTGCCTGCCTCAGTCTTGGCCTCCCAAAGTGCTAGGATTACAGGAGTGAGCCACCATGCCCCACCGGAATCCATTTTTCTTTTGCAACAGGACATAATTGGAAAAAGTGGTTATTTTATCAAGGCTTTGACTGGAAGGGTATGCTTCCCTTTAAGGAGTCAATGTTGACTTGCTGAGCTGATAAAAGCCCAATGGGGAGAACAAGGTCTCATACCTTGTCTACACAGTCCCCGCACAGGGTTTGTAACCTGTGGTCAGTAAAGAATGTCAGCCAGGTACATTGGCTCACACCTGTAATCCCAGCACTTTGGGAGGCCGAGGCAGGTGGATCACCTGAGATCAGGAGTTCAAGACCAGCCTGACCAACACAGCGAAACCCCCTCTGTACTAAAAATACAAAATTAGCCCGGCATGGTGGTAGATGCCTGTAATCCCAGCTACTCGGGAGGCTGAGGCAAGAGAATCACTTGAACCCAGGAGGCAGAGGTTGTGGTGAGCTGAGATGGCACCATTGCACTCCAGCCTGGGCAACAAAAGTGAAACTCCTTCTCAAAAAAAAAACCACAATGTTTCTTTTTTTTTTGAGATGCTCTGTTGCCCAGGCTGGAGTGCAGTGGCACGATTTTGGCTCACTGCAAACTCCGCCTTCTGGGTTCAAGCAATCCATAAGGCCTATGCAGAAATAACTATTCTTGCTGAACTTTACGCAAATAATCAGGCCAAGTATAAGACTAAAGTTTATTCTACGAACAACACAGTCCTATCATAATTTGTTTTTTACCAAAAATGAGGACTAGAGAGAGAAATTATGCTCCCCAAGTTTATCATATATTTGTCATTAAATCCTAGTCTCATTAATCGTTTTTAAGCTTTTTGCCTACATTTTAGACTAATCCTGCTTATACCTGTGAATTAAGTGGTGATCTCCTGCAGCTTGGAAGAAACAAAAAGGGATGGGTAATGTAAATATCTAGATCAACATGCTAGTTCTGGGCAATTATCCTGCAAATTCTGCCAGGTAATGAAAGTGAGTAGGGGCCCATTACCCAGAGGTTTCTTTGTTTGGGTAAATAAAATCAAGGAACTTCATAGACCCCCCAAAGGGCAATTCTATGTCTTGGTAAATAAAATTTTAGTTGAAAATAATCTAGTGCATCACCCTTGCAGGAACTGCTATGCTCCTTCTACTATCTGCAGCAGAGCCATACACAGTAGCAACTTCTAACTGAAGTATTAGAGAAGTTCCATTGTTGTAGTATTTTGCTTAATAATTATCCTTATGACAGGGATAATAGTTACCAACAAAAAGGAAGCATGAAAATTTTGCTATCACAGAATCTGCTTGGACTTTTTATTGGGTTTAGTGATACATTATACCCTTTAGCTCCTGCAATATCAGCCAAGGCCCATCTGTACTAAAAGACCAATTGCTGGGTCTGTCCTGAGCAATTTGCTCAGTTTAATAGCATAATAACACTAAGGAACCTGCACTAGAGTAGCAATGGCTCCCAACCTTTTTTTTTTTTTTTGAGACAGAGTCTCACACCGTTGCCGGGCTGGAGTGCAATGGCGCAATCTCGGCTCACTGCAACCTCTGCCTCCCAGGTTCAAGCGATTCTCCTGCCTCAGCCTCCCAAGTAGCTGGGATTACAGGCGCCCACCACCACGCTGGGCTAATTTTTTGTATTTTTAGTAGAGATAGGGTTTCACTATTTTGGCCAGGCTGGTCTTGAACTCCTGACCTCGTCATCTGCCTGCCTTGGCCTCCCAAAGTGCTGGGATTACAGGCATGAGCCACTGCGCCCGGCCCCCAACCTATTATTTTTAAATGGCACTGACATGGCTGTATCATCTGGGAACATCCCTAACCTAGGTTCCCTTTTAGAAAGTGCACTATCTTGGAAGCCAGAGCTGGATCCAGGCCAAGCTGGGTGGGTGACATGGAACCCCTGTACCAGCAAACCCACAAGCAGGTCCACGAGATCCAGTCTCACATGGGACGCCTGGAGACGGCAGACAAGCAGTTTGAGCACTTAGTAGAAAATGAAAGTCAAGCATGAGCCACTATGCCCAGCCAGTCAATTACTTTGGATGTGGCTCTAAAAGTTGAGTTGGGGCCTTCTGTAGGACTGGAGAAGGTTCGACCTTCTCAGTGGCTCTGATGGCTGAGCTGGTATCTCCTGCTGCAGGGGAGAACTGACCTCTTTAGTGGACTTTGGAGGATGACCTGAGGCTTCCTGCTGGGTTGCAGATGGTTCAATCTCCTGAGGGGCTCTGGTGGCTCAGCAGCAAACTCTTGCTGGACTGGAGAAGGTTCTACTTCCTTAGGGGGATCTGGAGTCTGAGCTATGACCTCTTGCTGGGCTGTAGATTCAGTCTTTTCAGGAGAATCCAAATGTGGGGAAAGAGTATAAGCCTGGGTTAGGGAAAAGTCAGCCTGCTCAGTAGGAACTGGAGGGTTGTCCTGCTGGACTGGAGAAGGTTCAACCTCCATAGTGACTGCTATAGGTATGGAAAGCTCCAGATCCACTTTTTTTTTTTTTTTTTTTGAGATGGAATTTTACTCTTGTTGCCCAGGTTGCAGGTCAATGGTGCTACCTTGGCTCACTGCAACCTCTGCCTCCCTGTTTCAAGCGATTCTCCTGCCTCAGCCTCCCCAGTAGCTGGGATTACAGGTGCCCGCCACTACACCCAGCTTTTGTATTTTTAGTAGAGACGGGGTTTCACTATGTTGGCCAAGCTGGTCTTGAACTCCCGACCTTAGGCGATTCCCCTGCCTCGGCCTCCCAAAGTGCTGGGATTATAGGCGTGAGCCACCGCTCTGGGCCCATATTCACATTTTTAACTGTGGTATTAGGCAAAGTTGAACTACTTCTGACCATTAAAGACAGATCTAGAGTTGAAAATGCCATCTCATCATTCAATGAACTTAAAGTCTGAGGAGAGCTGAGTTGGAGACTGAGTTGTGGGCTCTTGATGGACTGGAGGAAATTTATCATTTTCAGGGGTGTTTAGCTGCTGAATTATAATCTCTTGCTGGTCTTTCAAATGTTGAAACTGCTCAGGGGACATTAAGGACTGAGCTGGGGCCCCTGTTGTGTTAAAATTTCAACCTGATTAGTGAACTCTGGAGTCATGGCAACCATGTGATCCATAGGTTAACAGTGACATCGTGCAATGTTGGAGGCTGAACTTGATCATGAATTAGAGGAGAAGCTGTTACCTCATGATGTTCCAGAGGTTGACCTACAACTTCATTAGGGAGCTCTGGAGTCTGAGCTGAGACCTCTTGCTGGGTTGGAGAAGACTCAACCTCTTCAGGGGTCTGTGGATGATCAGCTGCAGCCTCCTGCTGGGTTAGAGAGGGGTTCTCATCCTCAGTAGGTTCTGGAGATTGAACTGAAGTCTCCTGTTGAACAGGTAAAGGACCAGCCTTTCTGATGACTCTGGAGGCAGAGATGGGCCCCCATGCTGGGTGGCGGAAGGTTCCACATCATTAACTGGCCCTGAGAGCTGAGCTGTAGCCTCCTGGTGGATTGGAGAAGTTTCCACCTCTGCGGTAGGCTCCGTCGCTATGGTGAGCTGCATATCTAGAGGCTTAACAGTGACATTGGGCAAGTCTGAATGCTGAGCTTGAGGTAAAACTGTTACTTCATGATGTCTGGAGGCTGAGCTGAGATCTCCTGGGCTGGAGAAGATTCAATCTCCCCAGAAGACTCAGAAGGCTAAGCTGGCCCCTCCTCTCTCGGGGGAGGTTCAGCCTGCACAGGAGGACCTGGAGGCTCAGCTGGGGCCTCGTCTTGGGTTGCAGAACGTTCCGTCTCCTCTGGAGGCTGAGTTGGGGCCTCCTGCTGGGCTGGAGAGGATTCAGTCTTTTGGTAGGCTCTGGAGTTTTGGTAACCACCGCATCCCCCAGGTTTAACTGTAATGTTAGGCAAGTTATAATGAGCTTGATCCTCGTCTGGAGGTCGAACTGTCGCCTCACGATTCGGTGAAGTTTGAGCTGCACTCTCCATAGAGGACTCTGGAGGCTGAGCTGGGGTCCCCTGCTGGGTCTGAGAAGGTTCAACCTCCCCAGGAAACTCAGAAGGCTAAGCTGGCTTCTCTTGCTCATTGGGAGAGAGTTCAGCCTCCCCAGGAGGACCTGGAGGCTTAACTCCTGACCTGGGGTCCCCTGGTTGGTTGCAGAGGTTTTGTCTCCTCAGGGCACTCTGGTGTCTGAGCTGGGGCCTCTAATTGGGTTGAGGAAGAGTCCACCTCCTCAGGGTGCTCTGGAGGCTGAGCTGCGGCCTTTTCCTGGCTTGATGTAAGTTCCTTACCTGGCTGTGGAGTTACCCGTAAGCTCCATATCCACAGGTTTGACTGTGACATTGGGCAAGAGTAAGTGCTGAGCTTCATTCCAGCTTTCAAATGGAACATTTACCTCATGATGTATTGATGGCTGAGCTACGATCTCTTCAGAGGCAGGTAGCTGCTGTGCTGGGGCCTCCTGCTCTGTTGAAGAAGAGTGGATCCCCCTCAAGGGACTGTGAAGGCAGAGCTGGGGCCTCCTGCTGGGTTGAAGGTTCTACCTCCTCCGGGAGCTGTGGAAGCTGTGCTGGGGCTTGCTGGAGTGAAAAGGACTGGATCTCTTCAAGGGTCTCTGGATTTTGAGTTTCATTCAGGCTCTAGATGAAATTGAAAAAGCCAACTTGCTCAGGGGGCCCTGGAGGGTCATCTGAGTTCGCCTGGAGTTCTGGAGGCAGGCTGCCAGGATACAGTATACCCATACTTGAATCTAAATATCCTGCAAAGTTTGTTTCTGACACTGAGGTTTTGATACAAATCGGTGTGGAGCTCCAGTCACAACCTTTGCAAGTCTCCCATGCTGAGCTAGACATTTCTTCAGGTTCTTGGACCAAACAATAACTTGGTTGCTTTTGAGTTCTATCTAGAGGTGGGACAAGTATTTCATCTTCCTGATGATCTGTAGCCTGATGTAGATCTGCAGGTTCAATCTTACTTTTGAGGCGAGGAGGCCGAGCTAGGGACTGGTGCTGATCCCAGTTCAGCACTGGGACCACCTCTGGAAGCCTTTCTTGCCGAGTCAGCTTGTCATTCAGGTCCTGGTGTGCAGCCGCGAACTGCTCTGGCCCCGGGGGACGGCTCTCCAGCTGAATCCATGTCCAGGAATGGAATAAAAATCTTGGTTTAAAGTCTCAGTCGATTCCGGAGGCGGAGCTGACATCTGGGAGGAACAGAGGACCCCCGGTATTCAAAGCCCCTGGTCTGCGTGGTAGGAGGAGGGGTAAGCGCATGGAGCGATTCGGGTGGGAGATCCGAGCAGCGGGAAGACCAAGGCTCATCGCCCGAAGGCGTCGGAGGTCAGCTGGAGCGGATCCTGGACCCACCCCAGAGGCTGAGCCGCCTGGACTAGTAGCCACAATAGTTGCCACGTGAGGAGGGGGCCGTGGGGACCCAGAGACACAGCCAGGACATGACACGCTGGCTCCACTCACTGAACCGGAGCCAATGCTGCGGCCCCCAGACGCTCGCGTCCCTGGCAACCGCGGGCCCCGCCCCGTTCTTTATTTACAGCACCTTTATTTACGCAACCTTTGCTAAGCTGGGGTTTTCGATCCGCTACGCGTCACCAGGGCTACCTTATCCCACAACCTTGCCCAAGCCTCCCTTCCCGCCCCGCCCCCGCAGGAACACCCCTCCCCTCCCCTAAGCGAGGAAGGATTTGGGCCGCAGTCCCGGGTGGTCCCAGGACTCCAGCAGCATGTTGTGGTGGGACGGGGTGGGGTGCGGGGCGTGGTAGAGGGGTTTTGTAGGGTGGGCAATTCAGTCTGGGAGACAGCTTTAATGCAAGTGAAGAGCCCTTTGCACTAGCCTGGGAGGAGGCTGAACTGTCATTCTACCTTAACACAGCCATCACCCTAGAAGTTACAGCACCACTTTATATCTGAATTGAACCAAGATATAAAAGAAAAAGAAAAAAAAAGAAAAAGAGAAAAAGAAGTTACAGCACCACTCTTCAGAGGTCTACCCTGTGTGCACACATGGAAAAGACGCTTAGGTTTTTAAAGTCAGCATGTTAAATAATTTCCTGAAATACGACTGTAACTAGAACCCAGCTGACTTCCCCCACAGCCATTCTTACCTATTTTATTAGTCATTGTCTGGCACAATCACAAAGTGCGGTGGTATTGATACCTACCTTTTGGGGTTTTTTGATGATTTAATTTGATAATGAATGCAGACTGCTTTGCAACAGTGAGCTTTCAATAAAAGGTATCTATTACGATTCTCAAAAAAAGTGCACTATCTTGAATATACTGAACAAAGAGACCTATCATTTCCATGCCCTCATATGGAGATTTAACCAAAACAGAAGATTAGGAGGGCAGGCACATGGCAATCTCAGAAAGATCATGGATGGGGAATTCCATAACCAGAGGCCCCTTCTGGTTTGCTGGTATTCCTCTCCTTGAAAGGTCAGCACTTAATATTTCCATTGTGATGCAATGAGGATGGAAGGCAACAGTAGGAGCCATGAAATCACAACAACAGTCCATAGACTCTTCAGCCTCAGTAGTAACACAGAATAGACCGGCCCTAGATGTCCTTACAGCCAAGGTATCGGGTACCTGTGCCGTCTTAAATGAAACATGTTGCTTAAATGAAACACCTCTAATCAAGTAGAAGAAAACTTACAGGTGCTTAATGATCAAGTGAAAATCATTGACAGGTTAAGAGAAAATGCAGGTTGCAGCCCTGGATGGCTACAATCCCTCTTTAATGAATTTCAGTCTTCTTTGTGTAACTGGTTAGTTCTATTACTAAGCCCCCTCTTGCTCCTGTGGTTTTTTTTTTGTTGTTGTTGTTGTTTGAGATGGAGTTTTGCTCTTGTTGCCCAAGCTGGAGGGCAATGGCGCAATCTCACTGCAACCTCCGTCTCCTGGGTTCAAGTGATTCTCCTGCCTCAGCCTCCTGAGTAGCTGGGATTACAGGTGTGCACCACCATGCCTGGCTAATATTTTGTATTTTTAGTACAAACGGGGTTTCGCCATGTTAGCCAGACTGGTCTCGAACTCCTGACCTCAGGTGATCTGCCCTCCTCTGCCTCCCAAAGTGCTGGGATTACAGGTGTGAGCCACCACGCCTAACCATGTGTTTTATATTAATGTTTGGACCTTGTCTGCTCTATATTATAACTCAAATTGTTTCCTCTTGCCTAGAAGCAATCAAACTCCAAATGGTGCTGCAGACCGAACAATGCATGGACACTCCTTTCTTCCAAGGACCCCTTAGATCAACCCCAGGAGGAGCCCTAGCTGCTGTTCCCCACACCACTTCCCTTTTCAGAAGGAACTAGCCAGAAAGAGTTGTTGCTTAACACCCACTAACAGCAGTTAGGGATACCACTCTAGAGGAGGAAATGATACAGGAGTTAAGAAATTACTGGCCGGGTGTGGTGGCTCACGCCTGTAATCCCAGCATTTTGGGAGGCTGAGGCGGGCAGATGACAAGGTCAGGAGTTCAAGACCAGCCTGGCCAAAATAGTGAAACCCTGTCTCTACTAAAAATACAAAAAAAAAATTAGCCGGGCATGGTGGCATGCGCCTGTAGTCCCAGCTACTCAGGAGGCTGAGGCAGGAGAATTGCTTGAACCCGGGAGGCGGAGGTTTCAGTGAGCCGAGATCATGCCACTGCACTCCAGCCTGGGTGACAGAGCCAGATTCCATCTCAAAAAAAAAAAAAAAAAAAAAAAAATTAGGCAGATAGTAAAGGTATGGGAGTCCTCAGTAAGGCTTTTATTTTTAATGAAAACAGCCCCAAATCATTAAATTACTCTTTCTCTCTTTTTCTTTCTTTCTTTCTGCCTTTCTTTCTTTCTCTTTTTCCTTCCTTCCTTCTTTTCTTTTATTTTCTTTTTCAGAGTCTTGCTCTGTGGTCCAGGCTAGAGTGTAGTGGTGCAATCTCAGCTCAATGCAAACTCTGCCTCCGGGTTCAAGCAATTCTCATGCCTCAGCCTCCCAAGTAGCTGGGACTACAGGTGTGTGCCCCCACGCCTGGCTAATTTTTGTAATTTTAGTAGAGTTGGGGTTTCACCATGTTGGCTGGACTGGTCTTGAACTCCTGATCTCAAATGATCTGCCAGCCTCCCAAAGTGCTGAGATTACAGGTGTGACTCACTGTGCCTGGCCCCCCAGATCATTTTCTAACAAAGAGCAGCCTGCAAGCTGGGAGTTTCCATGGGTGAATGCTGGCAGGAACTGAGGACTAGACATGTTTAAGATGGCAGCTCCATCTTCCCTTCTCTGCCAGCCACATATACTGTAAAGGAACAGACAAGATGGTGCCAATCAACTGGAAAGTCCATTTGCATAAAAAGATTAAGCTTAAAAAAAAAAGATGAAGGTGAGGTGATGAGTCTTCCCTGTGCACTATGTAAACATTTACCAACAGCCGGTCGTTTTCTGCTTGGTCCTTTTCGGCTTAGTCCTTTCCACTTGGATATCCCTTCCTCTATGGAGGAAGCTGTTTATCTTTCTCTTCTCTTCTACCTATTAAACCTCCACTTCTAAACTCTTGTGTGTTCATGTCCTAAATTTTCCTGGCATATGACAACGAACCCCAGGGTATATACCTCAGACAATGTAGCCACTTCACAGTCACCACACGGCCTCTATCAACCCAGAATCCTCCCATCCTCCTTGAGGTCAGAGCCATTTCAATGGTCAACCTATCCGCAACTATTTTGGGCTTAGAGAGGATGGTCGGGAAGTGCTTTTTAATGATTTTGGCACTTCCTTCATCAGTTGTCCTCTAGCTTTGGTAATGAAGGTGAATTCTGGGCCTTTTCAAGGAATATAATTATTGGGTTGCTCAGCAAGATGCATGTATAGATTCAGTAAATCATTCTTGCCTCCTGAGGTCTTTAAATTTCTTCCTCTAATTTATGCCAAGAGACTTCCACTATTGTACAAATTAATGATGGGCCAGAATCATAGCCAGGTTTGCATAAAGCAACACTGCAAATTTCTGGAATAATGGTTGCCAGCTGTCAGTGGGAGAACACTGGGGTGCAGAATTGCCAGTAAGTACACCCAAATCGATAAATTCATTTTGATCTAAAATTATATTCAGATTTTCCTTAGTTGAGAACCTCCCAGATCCACCCCCATAAATAGTCCCCTGCCTTCTCATTAAATAAAATAGCAAATTCCTGTAATTTTTTTCTTTGGGAAGACCTATTCTGCCCTATATTTGTCCACTTTTCATCCCCTAGGAGAGGTTAGGTGTGGACTGTGGTTCTGGCTAAGGGGCAAAAAGGGACCTGTTTTCCCCTGCAATGAGGATAATTTTCCCAATTAAAGGAGGATCAGCCTGGGCGTGGTAGCTCACGCCTGTAATCCCTGCACTTTGGGAGGCTGAGATGGGTGGATCACCTGAGGTCAGGAGTTTGAGACCAGCCTGGCCAACATGGAGAAACCTCGTCTCTACTGAAAATACAAAAAATCGGCTGGGCGTAGTGGCGGGCACCTGTAATCCCAGCTACTTATGAGGCTGAGGCGGGAGAATGGCTTGAACCTGGGAGGCGGAGATTGCAATGAGCCGAGATCGCACTACTGCATTCCAGCCTGGGCAACAGGAGTGAAATTCCATCTCAAAAAAAAAAAAAAAAAAAAAAGGGAGGATCAAATTCTTCAGGCAAGGGAAAAGGGAACACTTTCTTAGGGCTTAGGAGACAACTCTCTACATTCTCACTAAGAAACCTAACCTAGTCTTGGCTGGGCACAGTGGCTCACGCCTGTTATCCCAGGACTTTGGGAGGCTGAGGTGGGTGGATTGCTTGAGCTCTGGAGTACAAGACCAGCCTGGGAAATATGGCAAAACCTTGTCTCTACAGAAAATATAAAAATTAGCCAGTGTGGTGGCGCACACTTGTAGCCCCAGCTATTGTCGAGGCTTAGTTAGGAGGATTGCTTGAGCCTAGGAGGTCCAGGCTGCAGTGAACCATGATTGGGTCACTGTACTCCATCCTGGGCAACAGAGTGAGACCCTGTCAAATAAAAATAAAAAAATCCATAAAACAAAAGCCCAATTCCATGTGCTAGGACATTGTGGCTGAGGGCAGTCTTCAGAGCCTCTTGTAAAGAAAGCAGTATTAATGTCTACACAGCTCCTGCAGCAATGTCTTCCTCAGCCATGGTGGTAGGTTACAGGTGAAGCCAGATCTTGAATGCCCCGAAGCCTCTGCCTCTGCATGACTATACAATGGCAGGGAAAGAGTTTTCTATGCTTTTTTAAAAGTTGAGGTAAAAGTCATGTAACATACAATTAACTATTTTAAAGTGTACAATTTAGTGGCATTTAGTTCATTCACAATGTTGTACAACCACCATCTCTCCTTAGTTCCAATTTTTTTTTTTTTTTTTTGAGACAGTCTTCCTCTGTCATCCAGGCTGGAGTACAGTGGCAAAACCTCAGCTCACTGCAACATCCACCTCTCAAGTTCAAGCCATTCTCCTGCCTTGGCCTCCCAAGTAATGGGAATTACAGATGCCCACCACCATACCCAGCTAATTTTTTATAGTTTTAGTAGAGATGGGGTTTCACCATGTTGACCAGGCTGGTCTCAAACTCCTAACCTAAGGTGATCCACCCTCCTCAGCCTCCCAAAGTGCTGGGATTACAGGCGTGAGCCACTGTGCCTGGCCAGTTTCAACTTTTTTTTACCACCCAGAAAAATACCCCATCCCCATTAAGTAATTATCGCTCATTTCCTCCTCCCCCGCATGCCTTTGTAACTGCTAATCAGCTTTCTGTCTTATGGATTTGCCTATCTGGATATATCATGTGTGACAGTTAATTTTATGTGTCAACCTGACTGAATAAGGGAATATCTAGATATCTGGCTAAACATTATTTCTGGGTGTGTCTTTAAGAGTGTTTCCAGATGAGACTAGCATTTGAATCTCTGGACTTGGTCAAGTAGTTTGCCTTCCCCAGTGTGGGTAGGTATAATTTAATTCGCTGAGGGCCTAAATAGAGCAAAAGTCAGAGCGTGGAAGAGATCAGGGCTTCTTTTCTTTTCCTTCTTTCTTTTTTTTTTTGAGATAGGGTCTTGCTCTGTCACCCTTGCTGGAGTGCAGCAACACAATGATAGTGTAAACCAAAAATAAAATTCTAAGCCCTTAACCAACTGGTGGGCCCTCCCCTTGGCCAACAGCATTCCAAAGTTAACTTGAAAAACTAGGTCAGGCCATGATGAGAAGTGGGAGTCTGGACATGCCTCAGTATATCCTCCTCCCTTTAGAATTCAGGCACAGCTGACTACATTAACATCAACACAAAGACCTTAAGAGGGACAGAATAGCCAGTCGAGGTGGCTCACGCCTGTAATCCCAACACTTTGGGAGGCTGAGGTGGGCAGATTACCTGAGGTCGGGAGTTTGAGACCAGCCTGACCAACATGGAGAAACCCCATCTCTACTAAAAATATAAAAAACATAGTGGGGCGTGGTGGCGCATGCCTATAATCCCAGCTACTTGGGAGGCTGAGGCAGGAGAATGGCTTGAACCTGGGAGGGGGGAAGTTGTGGTGAGCCGAGATCATGCCATTGCACTCCAGCCTGGGCAACAAGAGTAACACTCTGTCTCAAAAGAAAAACAAAAAGACGGACAGAACAGATTCTTTAAATCTGATGAGAGAAACATTCACAATCTATTCTCTCTGAAGCCTGCTACCTGGAGGCTTCATGTGCATGATAAAACTCTGGTCTTCACAACCCCTTATCTTAACCCAGACATTCGTTTCCATTGATTCCAGGTCTTTAGGTAAACTCTTTCAATCAATTGCCAATCAGAATATTTTTGGATCCTCAGGACCAACAGAATAGGGGGAAAAAAAAAAAGAAAATTTTTGAATCTACCTATGACCTAGAAGTCCCTCCACCACCCCATCTTCAGCTGTCCTATCTTTATGGACCAAACCAAAAAGGTTACATCTTACATGTATTGATTGATGTTTTATGTCTTCCTAAAATGTATGAAACCCAAGTGTAGTCCAACCACCTTGGGCACATGTTTTAGGATCTCCTGGGGGTGTCTCATGGGCACGAACCGTTTGTCACCCATATTTGGCTCAGAATGAAGGTCTTCAAATATTTTACAGCATTCTTTTCATTGACAATAGCTCGCTGCAACCTTGAACTCACTGCCTCAACCTTCCAAGTAGCTGGGACTACAGGTATGTGCCACCATACTGAGCTAATTTTTAAATTTTTTGCTATATTGCCCAGGCTGGTCTCCAACTCCTGGCCTCAAACAATCCTCCCACCTTGGCCTCCCAAAGTCCTGGGATGATATGCATGGGAATAGACATGAACCATTGTTCCCAGCCCACAGCTTCTTTCTGCCTTAGTTCTTGAGCTGGAACACCTTATTTTATGCTACACTTAAATTGGGATTTATACCTTCATCTCTCCTGGTTCTACTGCCTTTGACTTGAATTACACCACTAATATTCTGTGTTTCCAGCTTACAGATGGCAGCTCATGGACTTTCGCAGCCTTTGTAATTCCATTGTAACAACCTGATTGGTTCTTCCTGCCCACTGCACAAATGAAGACTACAGTATTGCAGTAGAGGAAGTGTTTAATTAATGCCAGACTGGTCAAGATGTAACACGGGGAGGGAATGGGTAGTTGGAAGATGCTCCCAATTCCTCAATCCGAGGTTCCTGGCATGTGTTACCCCAAAGAATGGGGAAGGGGACCCGGAGGAACAGTGAGCTTCATGGACCCAAAGAGTTTTGCAGAAAAGCAATTTATCAGGCAGACAGAGGGAAGAGAGAGGAGAGACAGCTCCCACGCTGTCGTGGGAGGGGATTCCAAAGAAGGAATCCGTATAGTTAAGGAGCAGCAGAGTTTTCACCCTGGAGTTATTCCCTCCTCATTCATGTTCTCGTCCAATGAGAGGAGTTCTTTCAAACCTCCTCTGGGGTGATTGATCTTTGATTCTAATACTGGATTGGCTGCTTGGTCCACAACAGCGCCCACTCCTCCCAGAGCTTTCTGGGGGCTTTTTGGAGGAAGAAGCCCACCTGGTTTCCTCTACCTAGCCGGAAGGAGAAACCCAGACAAAGAACTCTACGTTCCTGGATGATGGCGTGGTTGCAAGGCAGGGTGCTGGAAAACTCCTGCCTTTGAAACCAGGCCCCTCATGGCCGGGGGAAGAGAAGTTTTTTGCCTTAACACAGTCCCTCAATGTCATGCAAGAGATGGAGTTAATATTCAAATCAATATCATCAAAGGCTCATAGGTTAGGGATTTTTCAAAGGCAGTTTGGGGGAAGGCAGTTTGGGTACTTGCTGCTGATTGGTTGGAGTGTAATTATAGGGGTGTGGGAAATCATCCTCCTGCGTGCCAAATCACTTCTGGGTAGTGCTACAGGAGCTATCAGCAGGTGGGTCCAGATGGAACCAGGTGTCAGACATGCAAAAAAGCTGAAAAGATATCTCACAAGGCCAATCTTGGGTTCTACAATAGTGATGTTATTTGCAGGAGTAATTGGGAAAGTTGTATATCTTGTGACTTCTGAAATAATGGCTAGAATCATTTATGTCTACACTTTAGCAAAATTCAGGCTCCTCTCTTCCTCCTATTCTAGTGGTCTCTCATTAGCTTTACAAAGGTGATTGCGTTTTGGGGAAGGGCTATTATTATTTACACTGTAACCTAAATGTCTCCCAAAACAAGGCTAAAAATAAGAGGGCGATTGGCTAGGCTAGATCAGATCTTGCCCACTGCCATCATTTTCTCACTGACGTAAGTTTTGCAAAGGTGGTTTCACCATGAGGTGTTTCTCATAATAAATCAATCTCTCTCTCTCTTTTTGGTTCTGTTTTTTGGAGAATCTCAACAAATAAATTACATAAAAGTAATCATACAAAAGCGAGCTTTTGGCTGGGCATGGTGGCTCACACCTATAATACCAGCACTTTCAGAGGGTGAGGCAGAAGGCTTACTTGAGCTCAAGAGTTTGGGGCCAGCCTGGACAATATAGTGAGACCTGAATTCTATTTTATTTATTTATTTATTTTTGAGACAAGGTCTTACTCTGTCACCCAGGCTTGAGTACAGCGGTGTGATCACAGCACACTGCAGTCTTGACCTCCCGGGCTCAAGTGATCATTCCACCTCAGCCTCCCAAGTAGCTGGGAGGACAGGCGCACGCCACCACACCTTGCTACTTTTTGTAGAGACAGGGTTTCACCATGTTGCCCAGGCTGGTCTTGAATTCCTGAGCTCAAGCAATCCACCCACCTTGGCCTCCTAAAGTGTTGAGATTACAGGCGTGAGCCACCATGCCTGGCCTATTTTTAATTTTTTCTTTTAAGATAAAAAAAAAATCTTTTATGTTTGACTTCTTTCGCTTAGCATATTTCTGAGGTTTATCCAAGTTGTAGCATATATCCGTACTTTGTTCTTCCTTATGGCTGAATAATATTCCATTGTATGTCTATGCCACATTCATTCACCTGTTGGTGGATATTTGGGCTGTTTCCATCTTTTGGCTATTATAAATAATGCTGCTATAAACATTAATGTACACATTACCCTGGACATATGTTTTCATTTCTCTTAGGTATATACCTAAGTGTGGATTTGCTGGATCATATGCTAATCCTATGTTTAACTTTTTTTTTTTGAGACAGAGTTTCACTCTTTTTGCCCAGGCTGTAGTGCAATGGCACAATCTTGGCTCACCACAACTTCCCCCTCCTGGGTTCAAGTGATTCTCCTGCCTCAGCCTCCTGAGTAGCTGGGATTACAGGCATGAGCCACCATGCCTGCCTAAGTTTGTATTTTTAGTAGAGACAGGGTTTCTCCATGTTGGTCAGGCTGGTCTTGAACTCCTGACCTCAGGTGATCTGCCCGCCTCGGCCTCCCGAAGTGCTGGGATTACAGGCATGAGTCACTGCACCCAGCCATGTTTAACTTTTAGAGGAACCCACCAAACTGTGTTTCACAGTTGCTGGACCATTTTACATTCCCACCAGCAATGTATAGGTGTTTCCATTTCTCCACATCCTTGCTGTTCCACAGTAGGCAAGCCTACTTCCCTGAAAGTTCGAGGAAGCTGAGAGGCTGGAAGGGGCTGACATATTCAGTTTCTCATTAAGAGACATTTAAAAGGGACTTACAAACAGAAGCTATGTCTGTGTCTTGGGCAGCAGTGAGACAAGATAATGGTTACCTGTGCCATTACCCCTCAAACCCAGGGCTTATTTACCGTAGGGAAGGGGCATATGTGATTCAGAAGGGATGTGTAGGACAATTGCTTAAGGGCAGATCTCATGGAAAGTACAAGAACATGAAGGTTATTTTGACCTAAGGGCAGGATTTGTGGCAAGAATGTAATCTTACACAAGGAACAATAAACTAGAAATCTTAGAGGCTTTCCTGGAACTGAGGTTAATCAGAAGTCAACATGGTGGATTAACAACCAGAAAAGAACTGCTTTGTCCTCTACCCTTGCCAATACTTGTTATTATCTGTTTGGTTTGTTTATTTATTTATTTATTTATTTATTTATTTATTTGAGACAGAGTCTCACTCTGTCACCCAGGATGGAGTGTAGTGGCGAGATCTCGGTTCACTGCAACCTCCGCCTCCTGGGCTCAAGTGATCCTCACACTTCAGCTGGGATCACAGATGCATGCCACCATGCCCAGCTAATATTTGTATTTTTTGTAGAGACAGGGTTTCGCCATGTTGCCCAGACTAGTCTTGAACTCCTGACCTCAAGTAATCCGCCTGCCTCGGCCTCCCAAAGTATTGGGATTACAGGAGTGAGCCACTGCTCCTGGCCTGTTTTTCTGATTAAGGTCATTCTGCTGAGTGTGAAGTGGTATCTCATTATGGTTTTGATTTACATTTCCTTAATTACCAATGACGTTGAGCATCTTTTCATGTGTGTATTGGACGTTTATATGTCTTCTTTTGAGAAATGTCTATTCAAGTCCTTTGCCCATTTTAAAATGGACAAGTTCTTTACATATTCTACAACATGTTGCCCAGGCTGGTCTCAAACTCCTGGGCTCTTTTTGTTGTTGAGTTTAAGAGTTTGTTTGTTTGTTTGTTTTGAGACAGGATCTTGCTCTGTCACCAGGGTGGAGTGCAGTGGTGCAATCATAGCTCATTGCAGCCTCCAGTTCCTGGACTCAAATGATTCTCCCACTCAGCCTCCCAAATAGCTGGGACTATGGGCGTGTGTCACCATGCTCAGCTAATTTTTCTTTTTTTTTTTTTTTTAAAGATGGGATTTCACCATGTTGGTCAGGCTGGTCTTGAACTCCCAACCTCAGGTGATCTGCCCACCTTGGCCTCCAAAGTGCTTGGATTACAGACATGAGCCACCATGCCCGGCCCTCAGCTAATTTTTAAATTTTTTTGTAGAGATGGGGTCTTGCTATGTATCCCAGCCTGGTCTTGAAATCTTGGCCTTAAGTCATCCTCCCGCATCAGCCTCCCAAAGTGTTGGGATTATAGGCTTGAGCCACCATGCCTGGCCAAGTTGTAAGAATTCTGTTTTTTTTTTTTTTTTTTGAGATGGAATTTTACTCTTTTTCCCAGGCTGGAGTGCAATGGCACAATCTCGGCTCACAGCAACCTCCGCCTCCTGGGTTCAAGCAATTCTCCTGCCTTAGCCTCCCAAGTAGCTGGGGTTACAGGCGTGTGCCACCACACCCGGCTAATTTTTTGTATTTTTAGTAGAGATGGGGTTTCACCATGTTGGTCAGGCTGGTCTCAAACTCCTGACGTCAGGTGATCAACCTGCCTCAGCCTCCCAAAGTGCTGGGATTATAGGCATGAACCACAGTGCCTGGCCATATGTTTTTATTTCTCCTGGGTATATACCTAAGAGTGGAATTGCTGGGCGATATGCTAATCCTATGCTTAAACTTTTGAGGATCCACCAAACTTTTTCACAGTGATCGCCTATGTTTTCTTCTAAGAGTTTATAGTTTTGTCTTTTATATTTAGGCCAGTGATCCATTGTGAGTAAATTTTGCATATGGAATGAGGTAGGGATCCAACTTCAGTCTTCTGCATGTGGTTTCCAGTTGTACCAGGACCATTTGTTGAAGAGACTATTCTTCCTCATTGGTCTTGAGTCTTGCTGGAATTCATTAGTCATAGATGTTTGGGTTTATTTCTGAATGTTAAATTCTATTTCCTTAATCTATATGTCTGTCTTTCTACCAGTTCCACATTGTTTTGTTTATCCCAAATTGGATAAGTTATTAATGATGGCAGCAAAGGAGCACCCTTGAAGGAGTTAAAACTGTGGCTCCAAGACTTTTAAAAAAGTACCTTTCACTTGGCAGTACTCGGGAATGAGCTCACCTATTGTTTCAAGGAGACTGAAGGAGGTGGTCATGGGAGAGGGGCTGATGGACAGAGCTCAGAGATCAGCAACACAGCTAACAATTCTCAGGCTTTAAAACTATGTCTAGAGGAGAGTTTGGGCTGTAGCCGTTTCGACATAGAAGCATATTTATTAGAAGCAAAGAGGCTAGAAGCCTACTAAGTTTTTTTGGTTGTTTGGTTTTTAGAGATGATTCTCACCATGTTGCTCAGGCTAGCCTCCAACTCCTGGCTTCATGTAATCCTCTGGCCTCAGCCTCCCAAGTTTCTGGGTCTACAGGTACATGCCACTGTGCCCAACTTCAAAACCTACTAAATTTCTTTCTTTCTTTCTTTCTTTCTTTTTGAGACAGAGTCTTGCTCTGTCACCCAGGCTGGAGTCAATGGCACAATGTCGGCTCACTGCAACCTCCGCCTCCTGGTTCAAGCGATTCTCCTGCCTCAGCCGCATGAGTAGCTGGGATTACAGGCGCGTGCCACCATGTCCAGCTAATTTTTGTATTTTTAGTACAGATGGGGTTTCACCATATTGGCCAGGCTGGTCTCGAATTCCTGACCTTGTGATCTGCCCGCCTTAGCCTCCCAAAGGGCTGGGATTACAGGCGTGAGGCACCTCGCTCGGCCAAAACTTACTAAATTTCTGAGCAAACATATTGCAACACAACACTGTGAGCCTGGCTGGTAAAAGTCTGAATTTTCAGCCTTTAAGGTCATTCCTGGGTCCCTGGAATCTACATCAGCAAGAAGTGGGCTGTGCTGGTTTATCAGTCAGGATCCAATATGACATCAACTATTTTAAGAAATAATTTAATATACATTTTATTTTATTATTATTTTTGAAACAGAGTCTTGCCCTGTTACCCAGGCTGGAGTGCAGTGGTGCAATCTCTGCTCACCACAACCTCTGTCTCCAGGGTGCAAGTGATTCTCATGTCTCAGCCTCCTGAGTAGCTGGGATTATAGACGCAGGCCACCATACTTGGCTAATTTTTGTATTTTTTGTGGAGGCGGGGTTTCACCATGTTGGTCAGGTTGATCTCAAACTCCTGACCTCAGGTGATTCCTCCTACCTCGGCCTCGGAAAGTGCTGGGATTACAGGCATGAGCCACTGTGCTCAACTAATATGATTTTTTTTTTGAGACAGAGTCTTGTTCTGTTGCCCAGGCTGGAGTGCAATGATACTATCTCAGCTCACTGCAACCTCCGCCTCCTGGGTTTAAGCAATTCTCCTGCCTCAGCCTCCCAAGTAGCTGGGGTAACAGGCATGTGCACTACACCTGGCTAATTTTTTTGTATTTTAATAGAGACAGGGTTTTACCATGTTGGCCAGCATGGTCTTGAACTCCTGATCTCAGGCGATTCACCCACCTTGGCCTCCCAAACTGCTGGGATTACAGGTGTAAGCCACTGTTCCTGGCCTCTAATAAAAACCCCCTTTTTTTTTTTTTCGAGACAGAGTCTTGCTTTGTCGCCCAGGCTGGAGTGCAATGGTGCAATCTTGGCTCACTGCAACCTCCGCCTCCTGGGTTCAAGTGATTCTCCTGCCTCAGCCTCCCGAGTAGCTGGGATTACAGGTGCGTGCCACCACACCCAGCTAATTTTTTTTATTTTTGGTAGAGACAATGTTAGTCAGGCTGGTCTCGAACTCCCGACCTCATGATCCACCTGCCTCAGCCTCCCAAAGTGCTGGGATTACAGGTGTGAGCCACCGCGCCCAGCAATATAAACATTTTTAAAGCAGGTATTAGAGAACCAAAGACAAAAAGGGAAACTAAAGTATCATAAAAACAATAACTGGAAGAAGTAGCTGCCACCCTTATGTCTAGGAATCATAGGGAAGAGGGTGAAATTATTTCAATTTAGAAGAGGGTGAAATTATTTCAGTTTAGAACTAATATTGCAAGTTAAAATATAGGACACCCCTTTAAGTTAGAATTTCAGATAAACTATGAATAAATTATTTTAATTTTTAATTTTTTTATTTTTTGAGATGGAGTTTTGCTCTTGTCGCCCAGGCTGGAGTGCAGTGGCGCAGTCTCGGCGTACTACAATCTCCGTCTACCGAGTTCAAGCGAGTCTCCTGCCTCAGCCTCCCAAGTAGCTGTGATCCCAGGCATACACCACCATACCCAGCTAATTTTGTGTTTATAGAAGAGATGGTTTCACCATGTTGGTCAGGCTGGTCCTGAACTCCTGATCTCAGGTGATCCACCTGCCTCAGCATCCCAAAGTGCTGGGATTGCAGGCGTTAGCCACCGTGCCCAGACCTGATTAGACTAATTTTAGCCTAACTATACAGCATGTGAGATTTGAAACATATGTACACTTTAAAATTATTTATTGTTTGTCTACAATTCAAATTTAACTGATGCTCCCTGTTTTTCTTTGCTAAGTCTGGCAGCTCTAGCTGGAACCCTGACATCTGAGGCAAGGAGGCTGCTTGGCAGTGACCAGGTGTCTTTGAGGGGACCACAGTGAAGTTGATGATTCTGTGAATGGTAGAAAAGTGCAACAAGGCCGGCCGTGGTGGCTCACGCCTGTAATCCAAGCACTTTGGAGGCCAAGGCGGGCAGATCACCTGAGGTCGGGAGTTCAAGACCAGCCTGACCAACATGGAGAAACCCCGTCTTTATTAAAAAAAAAAAAGAAAGAAAAGAAAAGTGCAAACAAATCAACTGCTGATACTGGAATAAACTGCAGCTACCGGGTGAAAAATCATCGCTGAGGGAATATTGACAGGTATGGGAAGTAGACAGGACCTTCTGGCTTTGCAGTTTCCCTCTGGTGTACTCCACCGGCAGCTGGAAAAAAAGAATGGTGGTTTTCAGTTTCAGCTCTGGCACTACAAAGCAGAGCATAGACAGTGGGTTTAAAGCCAAGAGTTAAGAGATTAATAACTTGCACAGCCTGGCAGCTGCCAAGAATATTTTCTCCAATGCCCCTCTGGAGGTGGACATAGAGAACAATGGACTAGGAAGATTCTCCCAGAGATTCCATCCAGGGACTGGCTAATTGGCTAAACAAGAACTAACAACCAGCAGGGCACGGTGGTTCATGCCTGTAATCCCAACACTTTGGGAGGCCAAAGTGGGAGGATAGCTTTAGCCCAGGAGCTTGAGACCAGCCTAGGCAATATAGCAAGACCTTGTCTCTACAAAAAATTTAAAAATTAGCTGAGCATGGTGATGCACACCTGTAGTCCCACCTACTCAGGAGGCTGAGGAGGGAGGATCCCTTTAGCAGGGCAGGTGGAGGCTGCAGTGAGCCTTGATGCTCACCGCACTCCAGCCTGGGTGACAGAGCGAGACCCTGTCTCAAACAAACAAACAAACAAAAATAACCTCTGCTTTTTGAATGATAGGTTTTTATTTTTTTTATTTATTTATTTCAGACAGAGTTTTGCTCTTGTTGCCAGGCTGGAGCGCAACAGCACAATCAAGGCTCACTGCAACCTCTGCCTCCTGGGTTCAAGCGATTCTCCTGCCTCAGCCTCCCAAGTAGCTGGGATTACAGGTATGTGCCACCATGCCTGGCTAATTTTTGTATTTTTAGTAGAGATGAGGTTTCAGCATGTTGATCAGGCTGGTCTCAAACTCCTGACCTCAGATGATCCACCCACCTCGGCCTCCCAAAGTGCTGGGATTGCAGGTGAGAGCCACCGCACCTGGCCGAATGATAGGCTTTTAAAAAGTTGTAGTCATCCTTTCTTCTCTATCATTGTATATTGGGAGTGTTGAATGATAGACAGATAATGTCTTCACACATCTGAATTTGATGGAGAAGACTTCATGTCATACAGAGACTTTAAGTATGATGCAGTAACTTTTATGGGACTTTACCCCTCAGGGGGAAGATGAATGTGTTTTATATTTTGGAGGAAGAATGAGTGTGGATGTTGAGTAGTCAGAAAGTAGACTGTGGCAGAGACTGAGTCATTACCATCCTATACAAATTCTTCCAGAGAAGAGAAAAAGTAAGAACTCTCCAGTGCATTGCGTGAAGTTGGCATAACTGAGGTAGGAGGCAGGACTGGACTCTGGAGCTGGGGCTCAGATGCTGGACAAAATCGAGGACTAGCTAAAACAGGTCTGGGGCAGAAACAACTTTCCATAAAACGTGCCTACCAGTATGTCTCGTCATTTTACCATTGCCATGGCAATACCCAGAATTTACCGCCCCTTTCCATGGCAATGACCCTGATAACCAGGAAGTTGCCACCCTTTTCCTAGAAATTTCTGCACAAACTCCCCTTATTATTTTATATGCAAGGATTATATTTGCATATAATTAAAAGTAAAAATATGAGTGCAGGCCTGCCTCTGAGCTGCTGTTCTGGGCACACTGCCCATGGGGTATCCCTGCTCTGCAAGGAGTCGTACCTCTGCTGCTGCTGTGCACTGCTGCTTTGAGAAAAGTTGCTTCAAGACTTTTTAAAAGCACCATTTGGTGTCATGGTTATGATACAGGACAGGGCTCACCTGTGCTGCATCATAACCATGAAACCAAACCTGGTAAGAATATGACAAGAATAAAAAGGAAGGATCAATCTCAATCATGGATATCAATACAAAATCCTAAACAAATTACTAGCAAATTGTATCTTCTCTGAGAAAACACCAAATGGCGGATGACGCTGGTGCAGCGGGTGGGCCCAGAAGCCGTAGGCGCCCTGGAATGGGAAACTGCAGTGACTTTCAGCAGAGGCTTCCGTAGTGACGCTGAGGCCGGCGTGGCCGGGGTGGGGCCCAGCTGTGGAGCATGCAGAAGCAAGGCCAAGAACAAGGAGTGGATGCCATTACTTATACAAAGGGCAACACTTTAGTTATGGAACATCTCCATCTTATATGCACTTAATTACACAGTTTATATGACTATCCTCCATTTTCTGACTAGCCAAGTTCCCCATAAATCTATAAGTTCCAGGGTTATGTATAGTAAGCAACCTAGATAGACCAGGTATATCCGGTTAAGAATATTTCATAAATAAGCATTTTCAGTTATTTTTTGGCCAGTAAATTCTATTCATGTGTTTACTAAGGGTATGAGTTAGTAGCATGTTTATAAGATTTGACCAGGATCATTTCTTTTTCCCCAGACCCCAGGAAGGAGAGGGAATGGGTTGCAGCCCTGCCCTTAAGTCTTTTTGTCCCATAATGGAACTTCCTTTATCTCATAAAGGATATTTACAATAAATATACTTTGTATATTAAAAATTCTCCGTAATAAAAAGTACAATCAAACAGCAACAACCAAATTGAGACAGTCACACCAGAGGACCATTCCTGTGCCTGCCATACTGTCTAAAAGTCCACCTGTAACATTTTCTATAAAGTCAGGGTTTCAACTGGGAGTAAAATATAGATTGAGAGGGCATTTGGAATTGACTCAGGAGTCAGTGGCCACTGTATCTAATCCAGGGGAAAATGCGTACACCTAGGAATAAATGTGAATGCCCTACATTGGCAGGTCAACCCAGAATTGCCCTTGGGTTAAATGGATTTTTTTTTTTTGAGGCCTCACTCTGTCATGTAGGCTGGATTGTGTCCAGTGGCACAATCAGAGCTCACTGTAGTCTTGACCTCCCATGCTCAAGCAATCCTCCCATCTCAGCCTCCTGAGTAGCTGGGATCACAGGCATGTGACACCATGCCTGAGTAATTTTTTATTTTTTGTAAAGACAGGGTCTCACTATGTTGCCCAGGCTAGTGCTGAACTCCTGGGTTCAAGTGATCCTCCCACCTCAGCCTCTCGAGTAGCTGGGACTACAGACATGTGACACCATGCAAGGACATCGGTTACAGCCTAAACTAATATTAATAACAAACCCTGGCTGAGCACGGTGGCACATGCCTTGTAGCCCTAGCTACTCAGTGTGGGGGGATCGGTCAGAGTGGTAGAAGAAGCTATAGGGAAAGAAGCGAACCTTTTGCAAGGTCAGAAGGCTCTGAAATGCTTTGGGAGAGAGTAAGCTGAAGGCAGCTGTTCTCTTACCCTGACGCAGAGGGCGAGAAGCAGGTGCAAGGAAATATAGGGGAGTTTATCTAAATAGCCTTGTTTATTTTGTTGTCCGGAAACCGACCTTTGATCATCCAAGTGTGACACTGCTCCCTGCAAAGGTGACAACAATGTTAATTACCCACAGATTGTGTTGGCTCCAGGCTTTTGGCATTATGTCTGTACTGAATAAAAGCGAGCAGTTCCAGCTTATCCAGGCTGCTCCCTCTTCCACAGTCCCCTAGCCACTCTTTCACCAGATACCTGTGTCTGAGTACTCCCTGCATCCGTCACTCGGCCAGGGTCTGCGGGACAGACCCGGCACTCACGAAACTGAGACAAGAGGATCACTTGAGCCAAGGAGTTCTGGGCTGTAATACACTATGCTGATTGGGTGTCTACATTTAGTTCAGCATCAATATGGTGACCTTCTGGGAGTGGGGACCACCAGGTTGCCTAAGGAGCGGTGAATTGGCCCCGGTTGGAAACAGAGCGGGTCAAAACTCCTGTGGTGATCAGCAGTGGGATCATGCCTGTGAATAACCACTGTGGTCCTGCCTAGGCAACATAGTGAGACCCCATCTCTAAAAGCAAACAAACAAACAAACACTGACTTCCATTGTGGTGCAACATATTTTGTGGCGACCACTTCGTGATTCCTCCCAAAAGAGGAGAAATGGTGGCCCAGAACCTGGAGATGCAGAGGGGATGGCTTTGTCTTTGGTATCAGTTACAGGCAAGGATATTGTAGTGCCTTGTTGGATGAAGGCAGGTGGAGCACACATCTGTTGCAACACAAGTTATCCACACTCTACCATATTGCTCCTGACAAATCAGATGCCTCCTGACCAGGTGGGCAGCTTCTATTCTTGCATCTTTTTGGGAAGTGCCCAGTTGCTCCTGACTCTTTTATTCAAGTGTCACACACCTCCACTCTCAGTGGAAACTTAAGGAATCCCTGAGAAGAGGTGAATTGTGTATCGTTCCTCAAGTAGCTCTCTATTGTTCTAAGTACTCCTCACTAGGACAGATGTTGACAGTGGCTGGCCACAGTAAATACAGAGATTACAATAGAAAGAATGTAAGAAGGTTGGGCACTGTGGCTTGCACCTGTAATCCCAGCACTTTGAGAGGCCACAGTGGGAGGATCACTTTGAGAGTGAGGCCAGGAGTTTGAGGCTACAGTGAGCTATGATTGCACCACTGCTCTTCAACTGGGGGACGGAGTGAGACCCTCTTTCTGGGAAAAAAAAAAAAAAAGGTATAGCGTTATCTGTGGTTTTAAGATCAGCACCACAGGAGCTGCCATGACAACCTTCTCATAAATGGCCCTGTACTAGACCACACACATCCCAAGTCCTGAAGGCAACAGTAACGTGTCTCCCCAGTGACAGCTTGAATGTCCTCAGTTTCATTCATTGCCTATCCTGCCTGAATGCTGACTGGAGAAGTTTTGTTGGTTGCCTTTTTCCGGACATCAGAAAATGCTCTGTGACTTTCCAGGGTGGCTACAGGTATAGTGCATTTGCAGTTATCCTGGCCCTGCCTGCTGTGGGGGAGCAACATAGACAGTCAGTCTTAGTGAGGGGGTGTAGCGTTTTTCTATCTTCGCCATATGGGAATCAAATATAGCCAATGTCTACAATCCGGTGGCTGGGTATGTCCATATGCACTCCATGCCCTGAACATGCAGCTATGGTTGTCATGTCCTTCTTCAGTCTGAGGGAATATATATTGTCCTGTGATGACTTTGTTCAATTCTTTGTTTTCTGAGACGGAGTTTCGCTCTTGTTGCCCAGGCTGGAGTGCAATGGTGTAATCTTGGCTCACTGTAACCTCTGCCTCCTGGGTTCAAGTGAGTCTCCTGGCTCAGCCTCCTGAGTAGCTGGGATTACAGGCACCCTCCACCATGTCCAGCTAATTTTTGTATTTTTAGTAGGGATGGGGTTTCACCATGTTGGCCAGGCTGGTTTCAAACTCCTGACCTCACATGATCTGC
This sequence comes from Ateles fusciceps, assembly GCA_036589455.1. NCBI lineage: Eukaryota > Metazoa > Chordata > Mammalia > Primates > Atelidae > Ateles > Ateles fusciceps. Next base: position 4,150,298 of record JAZHEH010000733.1, read on the forward strand.
CCACCTTGGCCTCCCAAAGTACTGGGATTATAGGCATGAGCCATTGCACCTGGCCTCAATGATTTACTTTTACCCAATCTCTGGTGGGACTAACGGCCTCTGTGCACCTCTATCTACAATCCATAGGCACCAAGTTATGAAAGTGAATATCCTGTAAATGTATCATCCACACAGAAGAACTGCAATTGGAACAGACCCATGGGAGAAGCCTGCTGAGTATCATCACAAAGTGCCACCCTTCTGTTCTTCCCTAGAAACTTCTTTTTCACAGCCTATGGATTGGGCCACCTAAGGTAGAAAAACAGCTGATCATTACTAACTTCCATCACTTGAGGAATACATTCCCACAGGTCAGAAAATGGGACATCCTCATTTCTCTCTGTATTAGTCTGTTCTCACACTGCTAATAAAGACATACTTGAGACTGGGTAATTTTAAAGTAGAAGAGTTTTAATGAACTTACAGTTCCACATGGCTGGGGAGGCCTCACCATCATGGTGGAAAGTGAAGGAGAAGCAAAGGCACGTCTTACATAGTGGCAGGCAAGAGGGTGTGTGCAGGGGAACTACGCTTTATAGAACCATCAGATCTCGTGAGATTTATTCACTATCATGAGAACAGCACCCTGCCCCTGTTACTTAATTACCTCCTGCCGGGTTCCTCTCACAACACATGGGGATTGTGGGAGCTACAATTCAAGATGAAATTCGGGTGGGGACACAGCAAGCCACACCACTCTCCTGCTATGTTTTCATGCAAAGCATTGCCATGAAAGGGAGCATGTTCCCCATCCTACTCAGGCACAGCTCTTGGCTCTGTGCATATATTAGTGGGAGCACTGTCATGGTTTGGTGAGAAATAAGTCAATAGCATCCTATCCTGGGTCAAGTACTTGTACCATTAGAAACTTGGAGCCTGCTAGCATCATGACACTGTCCCTTTACCCAGTTAGAGCAAGTGCTTCTACAGGGCACTGTAGGCCAGAACATGTCCTGATGTTAGGGGTAGGGGGTTTGTTTTTTGCTTTTTAAATATTTATTTATTTTATTGAGACAGAGTCTCACTCTGTCACTCAGGCTAGAGTGCAGTGGCATGATCTTAGCTTACTGCAACCTCCATCTCTCAGGTTCAACCAATTCTCCTGCCTCAGCCTCCTGAGTAGCTGTAATTACAGACACACACCACCACGCCCAGCTAATTTTTTTTTGTATTTTTAGTAGAGACAGGGTTTCACCATGTTGGCCAGGCTGGTCTCAAGCACCTGACCTGAAGTGACGCCCGCCTCAGCCTCTCAAAGTGCTAGGATTACAGGTGTGAACCACCTCGCCCAGCCTGTTTTTTGCTTTTTTATAGTGCAAAAGTCACCCCATGGGTATTCACAGTTTGTCCCTAACCACTAGAGGTTTTCATGAATGTATCCTTTGTAGTACTCCAGAAGGTCAACTTCTTGACAGAAGCTATCTCCCAGCATCAGTCAGTACCCAATAATGTGTCAGTTACCAGGGAAGGGGTTATACCCTGATACTTCAATAAATTACTCTGGCAATGTAGAAACCAATAAACGGCTCCAAATAGTCTATGATGTCTTAAATCAAAACAATTCAGGAAGAGGCAAGGGAAACAAATAGTGCCTGCTGCAACACTTTCTCATTTCCCTTTGGGAAGATAGGGTTACTTGTTTTCCAAAAAGTCATCCCTTAGAAAATCCTTTTTTTTTTTTTTGAGACAGAGTCTCGTTCTGTTGCCCGGGCTGGAGTGCAGTGGCGTGATCTCAGCTCACTGCAACCTCTGCCTCCCAGGTTTAAGCAATTCTCCTGCCTGAGCCTCCTGAGTAGCTGGCACTACAGGTGCGTGCCACCACACCCAGCTAATTTTTTGTATTTTTAGTACAAAAAATACAGGTCTCGATCTCCTGACCTCATGATCCACCTGCCTCGGCCTCCCAAAGTGCTGGGATTACAGGCGTGAGCCACTGCATCTTGTCTTTTTTTTTTTTTTTTAAGACAGTCTTGCTCTGTCACCCAGGTTAGAGTGCAGTGGTGCCATCTCAGCTCACTGCAACCTCCACTTCCCAGGCTCAAGCAATTCTTATGTCTCAGCCTCCCAAGTAACTGGGATTACAGTCATGTGCCACCACACCCAGCTAATTTTTGTATTTTTATTTTTATTTACTTATTATTATTTTTTGAGATGGAGTCTTGCTCTGTAACCCAGGTGGAGTGCAGTGGCACCATTTCTGCTCACTGTAACTTCTGCCTCTGGGTTCAAGTGCTTCTCATGCCTCAGCCTCCCCAAGTAGCTGAGACTATAGGTCCCAGCTAATTTTTTTTGTATTTTTAGTAGAGAGGGGTTTTGTGTTGGCCAGGCTGGTCTCAAACTCCTGACCTCAGGTGATCCACCTTCCTTTGTCCTCCCAAAGTGCTGGGATTACAAGCATGAGCCACTGTGCCCAGCCTAATTTTTGTGTTTTTAGTGGTTGGGTGGCAGGGGGGTGGTTCGCGATGTTGACCAGGCTGGTCTCAAACTCCTGACCTCAGGTGATCCACCTGCCTCGGCCTCACAAAGTGCTAGGATTACAGGCATGTGCCACTGCGCCCAGCCAGCAATTTTCAATTCTCTACTTTTTATTCTGGAGGTCCTAAGTTTTAGATTCAGTGACATGTTGCTGTGCCATTCATGCCACTGGGTGTGCTGCGGATTGTCAATTGGCACTCAGTATCCATTCCCATCTCCTTCTAGTATCCCTTCCTGTGCTGCAGAATCTGGAGAGTTAAAAAGTCATGGCCAAGATTTGGAAGGTGAAATGAGGTGGAGGCCACCCACCTGCTGCTTGCTGCTGAAGTATAGCAGCAGAGGTACGAGGAGTCTCTGCAGCAGGGTTGCAGGGTCCAGTCTCTAGTCATGTGGGGGTTGAGAGGCTGTTTCAGGGGCAGCAATGGTGACTGCCAATTCCTGAATCACAGCCATGTCAGTGTGGTGTTGAGCTTAATAGGTACAGTGATGATGTCCTGATTTTTTACCTCCCTGATTGTAGCAAAAATGGGTAGCCACCATGGTGGGACAGTTTGGAGTCATCCCTGAAGTCATTTTCAGACTCCCTGATAATTTGTATTACCTAATTCCTTATATGAATTCTTTTCTGTTTAAACTAGCCAGGTTGCTTTCTGCTTAAACTAGCCAGGTTGGTTTCAACTAAACCTTGAAAGATATACTGAAGTTCAGAGCATCTTATACTAAAGGTTGTGCTGGTCTAGGTGGAGATAGTAAGTCCCACAGCAGATCACATCAGATGTAGACATCATAAAGTCCCCCAGATATTCCCTATGCCTAGTTGCCAGGGGCATGTCCTATGCAGGTCACTCTAAAAAGCCCTTTTACTTTAGCAGTCTGGAATGTTACTAGGTCAGGATATATGTGCCATAGTCATAAAATTTGGGACCTGAAACTTGGAGCCTGGATGCAGGAGATGTGGAATGGATACGAGGGTGAGTTCTAGGTAGAGTCGTAACTAAGGTGAAGGCATCAATGACACGATTTCCCAGGTTAGAAGATACAAAAGGCAGAGCCCAGAGAACCTTGGTGCTCCTCAATTCTGATGCTTTCCCCTGCTGCCATGATGATCAAAAGTCCTCAGCACCCAAGCTGGCCTTTGGGAACTGGGTGGCAAGGAGAGTCACACTAAAAGGAAATATGTAACTGCTGCTGTCCGCTCTCTGGGTATCCAGCTTTACAAAAGACATGTAAACTGCTTTTCTTTGATAGATAGTACAGTGGTGTTTGGCTGACATTTTACCACCTAAAATTATTAAGTTACCTTTAGAGTGAACTGCAATTACGTTTCTGACAAGCTCTAAAATAGCTCCTAAACCAACTCCTCCATCTCTACCACCTCTACCCTATCCCCAGCTATCAGCATCTATCAGCAGGGGAGAGATCATGTCTTAATTCCTCCCTGCTTAAGACCCTTCAAAGGTGTCCCTTCACATTATAAGAAAAAATCCAAACTCCTTAAGGTGGCCTACAAATTCCTATGTAATCTGGTCTTTGTGTCTTTATCCATTCATATTTCCAGTTACCTGAACTGGCTACCTAATTTGGGGGGGGGGTGCCAGTGCAAAATGAAAATGCAGAGTTCCTTGTTCCAAAACTATTGAGAATTCTAAGAGGGTGCTAGGCACGGTGGCTCATGCCTGTAATCCCAGCACTTTGGGAGGCAGAGGCGGGCGGATCATGAGGTTAGGAGATTGAGACCATCCTGACTAACATGGTGAAACCCCGTCTCCACTAAAAAATACAAAAAATTAGCCAGGTGTAGTGACGCACACCTGTAATCTCAGCTACTTGGAAAAGTGAGGCAGGAGAATTGCTTAAACCTGGGAGGCAGAGGTTTCAGTGAGCCGAGATCACACCACTGCATTCCAGCCTGGGCGACAGAGCAAGATTCCGACAGAGCAAGACTCCGTCTCAAAAAAAAAAAAAAAAAAAATAGTAAGAGGGCAATGGCAGAGCATTAAACTAGGCACCAGCCCCATTTAAAAATTTTTAAAAAATATTTATTTAGATTTTGTTCTTTTTATTTGTAATTTAATTTTCTTTCTTTCTTCTTTCTTTTTTTTTTTTTTTTTTTGAGACAGAGTCTCACTCTGTTGCCCAGGCTGGAGTACAGTGGTGCAATCTTGGCTCACTGCCATCTCTACCTTCCAAGTTCAAGTGATTCTCCTGCCTCAGCCTCCCAAGTAGCTGGGATTACAGGTATGTGCCACCATGCCCAGCTAATTTTTGTATTTTTAGTAAAGACTCAGTTTTGCCATGTTGCCCAGGCTGGTCTCCAGTGATCCGACCACCTCAGCCTCTCAAAGTACTGGGAGTACAGGTGTGAGCTGCCGCACCTGGCTCTTTTTTTTTAATTTTAAATTAAGTTTATTAAGTTCGATGATGAAAGCTATCAGAAGAATATTCTCCTGAAAGTAATTTTTTTCTAGAAGAAAAGAAACGAAAATCAAAATACTCTGAGCACAACCACAGATGCTGTGGCAGTCAAGCCTCTGCAGATGGGGACAGTCCATTAGTCCACTCAGTCACTCTCTGGGTCAGCAGGATTGTAGTCTGTATCATCTTCATCATCCTCCAGCTCCAAGTCATCCATTTCTTGGAACGAAGACTCATCTACCTCCACGTTGTTTCCAGCATCCTCCAAGAACTGGATATCAATGTGTCAAGATTATGATCTGTTTCAAACAGTTGTTTCCCACTTAATTTATTTTTTCCTGCTTCTTCTTCTTTCCAAGAGTTCTGCATCAAACTTGGCCTTCCAATTTAAGAAATTCTCATTTGTAACTGGAGTGCCATGAAATAATGGTTTTCAGCTTCTTCTGCTTCTTTTCTTTTTGTTTATTTTCTTCTTCTCTTCTGGTTTTTATCTGATCTACTATTTCATTTAATTTTTCTTGCACAGCTCTCGATAGAGTAAGGATCATCACCACACCAAGATTTTCTTCAGCCTGTAATGCTAGTAATTTTAAAAATATCTGAGACATTATTATCTTCTAGATTTTCCTGGGAGAATATTTCATAAAGAGGAGCATCATCTGGATATTTTTCACTATATGTAAACTTGAGGGTAGTCTGGACAGTTTCATCATTTTCTCCAGCCTAGATGTCACAGTAATGGTGAAGCTGGGTGGGATTTTCTGATAATACTTAGCAGGACCTTGTCAAGTGAAGCACTACTGAAGGAGAATGTAGTATCAGGAGAGTCCATTTATGTTTTGGAAGACTAGTTGTTAGGAGGGTGGGATCAATGCGCAATCAAGCTAGTTAACGATACTCTCAAACCCCTCTTCACTCATCCCCTTAACATCCTGACAGCTCAGATGTACTGTTGGTGAGAGAGAACATGCACAGGACTGGAGCTATACAGGGGTAGCTGAGAGACATCTGCCTGTGAAGGAGTCGGGGTAGATGGGACTCCAGAGCCTCCAGCTCTTTGCACTGCTTCTCACTGTAATCTGTCATCGTGGCCCTTGCTGTTGCCCATGGATCCCCCCAGGCACCTGGGCGGCCCTGGGAGAGTGGACTGTGGCCAGGCGGACGCAGGCCTTTTTTTTTTTTAAGTAAGAAACCTCACCTGGAAGCACCAGCCCTTTCTGAGTGTGCGGCCCTGTGCTACCGCATGGGTTGCATGCCCATGAAGCTGGTCTACCTGCCATCCACTTCCTCACCCCAATGGCATCCTTTTGTTTCTTAGACATGTACCAACCGGTTTTCTGTTTCATCTTAGCATGGCTCACTACTCCTCAACAGGGCCTTAGTGGAAAAGGTAGCCATTTTTTTTTTGAGACGGAGTCTCTGTCGCCCAGGCCAGAGGGCAGTGGCGTGATCTCGGCTCACTGCAACCTCCACCTCCCAGATTTAAGCGATTCTCCTGCCTCAGGCTCCTGAGTAGCTGGGATTACAGGCATGCGCCACCATGGCCAGCCAATTTTTGTGTTTTTAGTAGAGACAGGGTTTCAACATGTTGATCAGGCTGGTCTCGAACTCCTGACCTCGTGATCTGTCCTCCTTAGCCTCCCAAAGTGCTGGGATTACAGGCGTGAGCAACTGTGGCCTTTTTTTTTGTTTTTGTTTTTGTTTTGTTTTGAGACAGAGCCTTGCTCTGCTGCCCAAGCTAAGTGCAGTGGTTGGATCTCCGCTCACTGCGATCTCCGCCTCCCAGGTTCAAGCGATTCTCCTGCCTCGGTCTCCCCAGTAGCTGGGATTACTGGTGCACACCACCATGCCCGGCTAATTTTTGTATTTTTAGTAGAGACAGGGTTTCACCATGTTGGCCAGGTTGGTCTCGAACTCTGACCTCAGGTTATCCACCCACCAGCACTCCAGCCTGGGTGACAGAGTGAGACTCCGTCTCAAAAAAAAAAAAAAAAAAAAAAGTCATACTGGAGTAGAGTGAACCCCTAATCCAATATGGCTGATATCCTTATAAAAATACTTTTTTTTTTTTTTTGAGAGGTAGTCTCTCTCTGTCGCCCAGGCTGGAGTGTAGTGGCGTGATCCCGGCTCATTGCAAGCAAAAGGAGACATTTGGATATGGAGACAAATACAGGGAAAATGCCCTGTGAACATGAAGATGGCCATCTGCAAGCCCAGGAGAGAAGCCTGGAACAGACCCTTCCCCTCCCAGCGCTCAGAAGGAACGAACCCGGCCAACATCTTGCTTTCAGATGCCCCCAGGATTGTGAGACAATAAAATCTGTCATTGACGCCACCCGGTTGGTGACACTTAGGTACAGCGACCATAGCAAACGAATACACCCTCGTTAGAACTAAGCTCCCTGACAGCGGTAAGCTGCCTTGTTTTGCTCACAGCTGTCCCAGAACGCGCCTGTACGGTCACTTAGCACCTAGTACTGCCATTTATCCGTTTCACTAGTATGTATGAAGCGGAGAGCGTGTCAAGGGAAGAGCTGAATCGTTTATCTTTTGTAACGACTACCCAGTAAAGGTAACCGCGGGTAGGCAACAAAAACCTGTTGAATCGATGAAACCATTTCACTTATTCCCAGATTTTTGCGGAGAGTGCCAGTAGGTGAAATGTGTGCAGACTGATGACTCACAGCTCTTATTCCCTGGGTTCCATTAACACCCACGACGTGCTTTTCGCTCTCCAGACAAAGACCGGTACTTGGCAGGTCCCTCAAGTGGGACTCAAAAGACCGAACCGAGCTGCAGCCTTTCGCTATCTTTGGTCCTCGCCCCTTTTGGCATCTTGGTACTTGTAGTTTTGTCCGCTCTATCTTTACCCGAAAAGCCAGTGCTGAGACCACAACTCCCATCACCCTGCGAGCACCGGCGGCTTCAGAGCGCATCCTCCGACGGGCACCAGCGCCATTGACCATCCAGCTGGCCGAAGGGCCCGCCTTCACGAGCCCAGGCGCTCCTGCGATTGGCCAGCAACCCCGCCTCTCATTCGAGGGCGCCAGGTGAATGAAAGGGGGGCGTGTCGGTGCGCGGTGCTCCGTGGCTGCGCGGCTGGAACCCGCTACAAGGTGAGCGCCTAGAAGCGTGTTGGCGCTGTCGCTTTCGTTGGTTTGGGGGAGGATTCGGAGCGCGCGGGAGGCTGGCCCGAGATTGGGGTTAGCGGGCAGGGTTGCCCCCTCCCAGTCATCCTCCTTCGGTCCACTTGGCCCTGGCAACTCCTGGGACCTCCGCCGCGTTAGCCCTTCCAGAATGGGGAGAGGCGGGCGCGGCCGTGGGCCCCCAGCTTCCCTGGCATTGGGCTGCCCCCGCGTCGCCCGGGTGGGGGTCGCGGCGCCGACTCCTTTCTCCACGGTGAATGGTGCCCAGGCGCGGGGACTCGGCCACACTGGGGAAGTGCCTGCCGCAGCGATGGTCACTTTGTCCGCGAGAGGCCACGGGAGGGGCTAGGCCTCGGGGCCCCACCCTCGGCGCCGTACCCTGTAGCTGGTTCTGGTGGCCTCCGCAGGTCGTCTGGTGCTGCATAGGGGAGGGTCCACCTGTCTTGCGTGCAATTTAGATGCAGTTGACCCTGAAATTCTTCATGTGGAAATGGAAACTTCTCCAGTGTCATTCTCCTCCGATCCATGCCTGAAAGAAAGGAGTGACTTCCCAACCTGTCGCACCGTGTCCTGGAGGGTTTGGGGAGCTGGTTAGTGTAGTGGTTAAGGATGTCAACCCTGGAGTCAGTCGGTTCTCCGTTCCATTCCTGGCTTGGTGATGTTATCTGTGTCTTTGAATCTCGGTTCCTCCTCTGAAAAAGAGAATGTAGAGTATCTGTCCCACTGGGTTATTGTGAGGTGAAAATTAATGTGCTTGTAAAAGCCGGGCATGGTGGCGGGCACCTGTAGTCCCTGCTACTCGGGAAGCTGAGGTGGGAGGATGTCTTGAGCCCAGGAGTTCCAGGCTTTATTGAGCTAGGATCGTGCACTCCAGTCTGGGCAACGGGGCAAGACTGTGCTTCTTTAAAAAAATTAATTTAAAAAATAAAATGAATATGCTTGTACTTTATACAGTGTTTCATAAGTAATAGTGTCCAATATTTTGCTAAACTTGAGGGGCAAGTTTTTGTTATTTTCAGGTTGGTGGGACTCAGAAGGGGTTGTGGGTGGAATTCAAGGCTGCTTTTGTCCTCTGGATGGAGACAGTCGTGTGATCTGGCTAGGACTCCTTCAAAGGTATATGAGAGTTTGTATTGCAGGTAGTGTGTTGGCATCTGCTGTCTCCTGGAGAACAAGCACTGTACTTGGTTCATTTTTCTATTCCTGGCATCTTCCTTGTGTCAGGCACTGTATGTAGCGGGTAACTGTTGAACTGAATTGGAACCATGGGATGGTTGGGAGGCTCCCTGCCAGAGTGCGGATGATGTGCTTCTGAGAGCACTCTGCCCTAAGAGCTGCTTTTCTGGGAGAAGTGGTGATCCTCAGCACTCCCCAGGGCAGCAGCACACTTCAGGCAAATGGGGTTGATATAAATAAATATTTACACAATATATACCAAGCACAGGATTGGGGGAAAGTTTTGAAGAAAGTACCATATGGATAGATTTTTGCAAAGTCAGGAAGTAGAATAAAAATAATTGCAACAGAAAAAATAATTGCAGTGAGAAAGCCAAAATAAATTGGTTTTAGGTGCTATTGCTGGAAAGTAGGCTTTTCCAATGAAAGATGGAAGTGCCCTGGGAAGAGGCCCTGTAGATCAGACCATACGACAAGTTAAGAAGTGTTGTGCATTCTTCCATATTTTTCTACCTGGCTTACCAACTCCTTACCCCCTCTGCCCTGCCTCCTTTTTTTCTTAATTAATAAAAACGCCAAGGCAGAAGAATCACTTGAGTCCAGGAGTTTGAGACCATGAAGACTAGCCAGGGCAACATAGTGAGACCCCATCTCTACAAAAAATGTTTTAAGAATTAGCTGAGTGTGGTGCTGCATGCCTGTAGTTGCACCTACTTGTGAGGCTGAGGCAGGAGGATCGCTTGAGCCTGGGAGGCCGAAGCTGCAAAAAGCCAAGATCATGCCACTGCACTTCAGCCTGGGTGACAAAATGAGACCCTGTCTCAAAAGGAAAGAAAAGGAATACATGTACATAGTAAAACATTCCATCAGAAAGATTTAAAATGAAAGGCAAAAGTCCCTCCACCCACTTCTGTACCTCCCTCTCCCAAAGGGTGTCTGCTGTTAATTCTTATACAGCCTTCCAGCAAAACATATATTTACCAGCAAAAGCATATACGTATGGGATCAATGATACATTTTGTTTTGCATCTTGCATTTTTTTTCTTTTAATATATCTTGGTGACTTTTTCACATGAACACAGGCAACTCTACACGATTGCATAATATTCCATTGTGTGACTATAAAGTCATTGATTTAACTTGTCCCCTATTGATGGACATTCACATTGTTTCTACTTCTGCACTAGTACAAAAACTTGGTGCAACAAACATCTCCAAACTTACTTATTTTATTTATTTGAGACAGGGTCTTGCTCTGTCCCCCAGGCAGGAGTGCAGGGATGCCATCATAGTTCATTGCAGCCTTGACCTCCCAGGCCCAAGCGCTTCTCCTGCCTCAGCCTTTTGTGTAGCTGGGACCACAGGTGTGCACCACCACACCTGGCAAATCTTTTAAATTTCTCGTAGAGACTGAGTTTTGCCACGTTGCCCAGGCTGGTCTTAAACTCCTGAGCTCAAATGATCTGCTCACCTCAGCCTCCTAAAGTGCTGGGATTATAGGCGTGATTCACTTTGCCCAGCCCTGAACTTATAATTTTTTTTATTTTGAATTGGAGTCCTGCTCTATCGCCAAGGCTGGAGTGCAGTGGTGTGATCTCAGCTCACTGCAATCTCTGCCTCCGAGGTTCAAGCAATTCTCCTGCCTCAGCCTCCCGAGTATCTGGGTTTATAGGTGTGCACCACCACACCCAGCTAATTTTTGTATTTTTAGTAGAGAAGGGGTTTCACCATGTTTGCCAGGCTGGTCTTGAACTCCTGACCTCAAGTGATCTGCCCCTTGGTCTCCCAAAGTGCTGGGATTACAGGCGTGAACCACTGTGTACGGCCCTGAATTTATAATTTGATGTATTTTGGGGAATATATTCAAATGAGTAAATTTGTTGCAATGAATTTGCCAGGGCAAAGGTGTGTATATTTAAAGATTGATAAATATTGCCAAATTCTCTTCTGCTGTGGTATTCCAAATTGTGTTCCCACCAATACTAGATATTATCACATTGAAAAAATCTGATTTTACCAGTCTGATATGTTTTCTTTCAGTTCTAAGAAAAAATAAAATGTAGTATTTTTTCTGTCTCTTGTTTTTCTCTTAGTATTTTGATTGTCAAGGCAACAGCAGACACTGCTGAGAAGGCTTGGTTGTGTAAGGTTGACTGAAAGGATGGAGAGACAGACCCAGGGTCAGGTTTAGCAAGTTTATTTCAACCTGCCAGACTGACTGCCTCACCACAGGCAGCGAAGGCAGCAGCCTAGCTTACAGACTATGGGGGTTATATAGGGGGTCTGCAGGTGGCTGGGGCTATTCTAAGAAAAACCGCCTCTTGGTTCTTAAATGCTAACATCCTGCTTAATTGGGCTGCCATCCTGGGTTCGAGGGCCGGGTATGACCACATCCTGGAACCCAGGTGCCCTGTTTGCAAGGCGTGAATCTGTTTTTGCTGTGAGCTTGGCTTAGCAGGGGAGAACAGGGAGGGGGGCGGTCTATGGGCTTGCCTTGCTGTGACCCTAGCATTCCAGCCTTTTGTTATATCTATAAAAGAAAGGGAGAAGGGGGGACATTTGTTTCTAGCTGCTTCATGCTGAGTAGGGATGCTGGTTGGGGTGAGGCTGGCTTGCAAGTTGGTACCATCGTATTTTGTATTGTGCTGTGAGTAAAGGCTTATAATTGATTCTGCACAAACTGGGTGAAAGGCGTAAGAGATAAGGGCCAAAGACCAAGAGGAGGAGGAGAGTTATAGCAGGGCCGAAGAGGGGAAGCAGCCAAGGGGCCCAGGAGCTCAGAGACCAGCCGGGCCAGGAGGACCAGGCAGAAGAATTGTTTTCTTTTATTTTTTGGGCTCGATCTTCAAGTCTTTTGACTGCATCTTGCACTATTCGGATTGGTTGAGATAGAAACAACATTGTTCATCTAGGAAGACGCCGAGACCTCCTTTTTCAGCGGTAAGTAGATCGAAGCCTCTGTGGTTCTGGAGGACAACTGCAGCCAGAGAATCTATTTGTGTTTAGAGGGTAGAAATGGACTTGGCCACGTCCTCTATACTGTCTGTAAGGTCTTTGGAGAGGGAGCAATAGTAGGAGAGAGTTGGAAAGCCTGGCAGTTCCTGTTGCAGCACCTGCAGTCCTGTAGCTGTTCCTAGTCCCACAAGCAGAGGTATGAGCTGCACCGCCCAGCGGTGCCAGATAGGAGTGTTGACCAGGATGGGTAAGGGTTGTTACCTGGGGCTATACTAATTTTTTGGGCTGAGGAATACTAGGGTGCAGGTGCCAGTCCAATTAGTGGGGAGGCAAATATAGGTGGAGGTGCCGCTTAAAAAGCAGACACCTTGGCTTGGCAGACGGAATTGGTTGTGTATGTTGAAGAGATGTGAAAATTTGTTGTTCTTTAGGAGCCATACTCCTAACGTCCCTGCAAGTGTGGCTGCAGTGAGTGGTTGTAGGGGTGCATTATGAGGGGTTTGAGTGCCCTGCAGTGCCTTATTTTCCCAGTGTAGTAAGAAGTGTCTGGTGTCTACCAGAATCTAGTGAGAGGAGTTATTGGCAAAGAATGGGTGGAGGAGACAGTCTTGAGTTTTAGATGACTCAGTTTCACAGGAGGGCAGCCAGGGATGGAGATTTAAGCAGGAAAGGTGTCTGCCATTGCAGAAGCCTGACTTCTTATTAAGGAGTAGGGTGATGTTGAGTTTTGGGGGCTTGAAAAGCAGAGAGTAGTTTTGAATGTGTTTTGGTTGGTATGACCAGTGGAGGGTTTGAGTTGTAAAGTGAAGTTTACACTGTTGGGGGGGGCAGGTGGCCTAGGAGGTGGCCGGTTGGGGGAATGGCGTCGAAAGCACAGTGGGGCCTGAGAGAGCAGAGCTGTTTGTGTGGTGACAGGGTTTAGTAGAGGCTGAGTTTGATTTATATTGGGAGTAAGGGCGGTCAGATATGGGTGTAATAACAGAACTGTTTGTCCAGTGGGAGATGGAGGTTTGTTATGTTCTTGTGAGGGATTCAGAGAGTTGTATTAGTTGCTGTAAATTATATTGGAAAGGTCTCCCTAATTGAAAGTGGGGGTGATAGGTTACTCTGGTATGGATCCAGTCTTGTGTGGGGGACAGGGAATGGCAGTGTAGGCAGTGTCCGAGACAGAGAGGCACAGCCAACAGTTGCTTGCCAGAGCTGGGTTAGACTGGTTTAGTTGGAACTGAGTTGAGTTGAGACTGTGGTGAAGGTAGCGTGCCAAGGGAATGGGGTAGGTGTTGGTGAGAGGAGGTGGGGAATAGCAAATAAGCAAAGGGTAAGGATGAAGGTAAAAAACTGGACTTCATCTGGGGTGAAAGCGCAGAGGGTGCCTTGGAAGATAAGGTCAGTTATCCAATCTAGAAATGGGGAGAGAGTAGGTTCTTTTGGAAAGAACCATGTAATACCCTCCATGAGACGGTGAAGGAGGAGAATGAAGTGACGAACAGAACAGAGACAGGGCATAAAAAAAAGAGGGGGCAGTTATTTACCAGCAATTGTTATTCCTGCTATTAGTGCAATGATTAGGCAAAAAATTATGGCAATGAAGGCTCTCTGCTTGCTGTTCCACGTTGAGGGGGCTACAGTATATGTACCTACTGCAAACAAGAGGGTGAGTGAGGCAGTTCCCCCTAAGGATGTAGTAAGCAATTTCCATTTAAGGGTGTTATAACACTTGATTTGTAAGAAAGGAGCAGGAACAAATAGAGGGGGTAATTTTGCCTAATTGTCTGGTGGCAGTCCCTCTGGAATGGATGTGAGGCGGAATCTGGTTGGCCCGAGAATGACGCTGGAGTATTGACGAGTGGTTGGCGGGGGAAGGAGTAGACGGACCAGTGGGGCCCTCAGGGGCCCGTTTTAACCTGGAGAGATGATACCAAGAAGTGTGTCCTGAGAGTTTGGCCGCCATGGGGTTAGTGAAGAGAACATGGAAGGGGCCTTCCCATTTTGGTTTAAGGCTTGTGAGATCAAGGGTTTTTAGAAAAACACCTCCTAGGAGTAGGGCCTGGTTAACTGGGCCTTCGTGAGGCCTTGGGAGGGTCCGATCGGTGTGTTGGCAGAGGAGGTGTCAGATGAGAGAGAGTGTCGAGAGGTATTCTCCTAGTTGAGAGTTAAGAGGGGGCCCGTATTGTAAGAGGAACGGGCGTCCATACATTAACTCAAATGGGCTGAGGAAGATGAGTGCATTTGGGCTGGCTCTGATTCAGGCTAGAGCTATGGGCAGAAGGGAGGTCCAGGGCTTTTGGGCTTCGAGAGTGAGTTTGGCTAACTGAGTTTTAAGGATTCCATTTGCCCTTTCAACTTTTCCAGATGACTGGGGTCGGTATGGGATATGCAGGCGCCACTGGATGCCGAGGGACTGAGAGGCTTGTTGGGTGATTTGGGAGATGAAGCTAGGGCCGTTGTCTGATTGTATGGACTGCGGGAGACCCAATCTAGGGATGATTTCTGTTCAAAGAATTTGAGAGACTACTGTAGCCTTTTCTGAGGATGTGGGGGAACACTCCCCACCCACCCAGAGAAGGTGTCTATAAGGGTAAGAAGAAACCTAGGTTTTTTGACAGGAGGCATGTGGGTGAAATCTACTTGCCTGTCTTCTCCTGGGGAGTGATACTCTAGCTGGTGTGTGGGGGATGGAAGGAGGGTGGAGGGCCCCTTGAGAGGAAGTTACAGAGCATACACGACACATTGAGGTTATGTCCTTTAGTGTGGTAAATAGGTGCGGGGAAGAGAAGTAAGGGCAAAGGAAAAGGTACAGGGGGCATGCGCCAATATGAAAGGACTGGTGAACAGATGTTAGAATTTCCTTGGTTTGTTTTTGAGGGATGATGAGTTTTTGATTTTTGACCATCCAGTTCCCTTGGAAGGAGGCTTTTTATGATAACAATGAAGCTTTTTCGGTGAGAGAATACTGAGGTTGGATTGTGGGAGTGATGAGGAGGAGAGGGGCAGGGGCAGAGGAAAGGGAGGCTATTTTGCTGCCTTGTCGGCCTTTCTGCTCCTTTTTGAGATTTAATCTGATCCTGTTTGGTGTCCTCGGCAGTGTATAATTCCTGCCTTAGCTGGGAGGTGTGCAGCTTGGAGGAGTTGGTAAATAAGGGGACCATTAGTGATGGGGGTCCTGCCTAGAATGGGAGTAGGACACCAAGGCATGATAAGGAAATAGTGTGAGAAGACGGTATTAAATAAGGAACAAGTAAGGGGTCTGGTGGCCTATGGACATGAGACGAGTCCATCAACCTCCATAACTGAGACCTGTGAGGGATGAATTGGTCCTGAAAGTTCAGGTAAAACCGAGCAGGTGGCCTTGGTATTGATTAAAAAGAGATTGGCTTACCTGCTACTAACCGAGTTACCCTGGGCTCCAATACAGTAATGGCTGATGCGGCCAGGGGCCCTGAGCCCTGCCATTCTTCAGCGGCTAAGCCAAGGAGCTATGGGCATGCAAGCAATTCTTCACCTTTTGTCTTGGTGAAGGGGTTGCGGGTTGGAGGTACAGGCTTTTCTGTGTGCCTGTTGAGAGGACAGTTTGACTTCCAGTGACCTGTCTGCTGGCAGATGGGGCAAGGGCTCTTTGGCGCCTGTGGATTGGGACATGCCCACGCCCAGTGGCCTTCCTTGCTACACTTGAAACATGACCCCAGAGGTGCACTGCTATCGGGTCTTTTGTGCCCCTGTGTGCCATAGCCAGGCTGTTTAGGTTGGCTGATGGCTGCTGCTAGAAGCTGGTGTTTACCACAATCTCTTTGGGTCTTGTTTATTTTACTTTGTTCATACCTGTTATTGAAGACCTTGAAGGCCAGGTTGAGGAGGCCTTGTTGTGGGGTTTGAGGGCTATATTCAGCCTTTTTAAGTTTGTGGATGTCTGGAGCAGACTGGGAGATAAAATGAATGTTAAGAACTACATTGCCTTCTTGAGGGCAGGATTAACACAGATGTATTTTTGGAGGGCCTCTGTAAGGCGGGAAAGAAGCTGGGAAGGATTTTTGTTTGCCTTTTGGGAAATTTCTTTGAATTTTTCAAAATTTACAGCCATATGGACAGCTTTGTTAAGGCCTGTCATGAGGCAAGTAATCCTGTGGTTATGAGATGCCTGGCTGGAATCTGTAGGCTGATTTTCCCAGGCCAGTTCCTCTCGGGGGGCAGCAGCCCGCCCTGTGGGTTTAGTAGGGTCCTGCTGATGAAAGTCATCAGCATGTGCCTGTGCCGCAAGCCACACTCTTTCCTTCTCTTTTGGAAGGAGGGTAGAAGAGAGGATAATATAGAGATTATGCCAAGTGAGTTCTTAAGACTACTGAGTAAGATATTTAAATTCTTTGATGTAAGTGTCTAGATTGGAGGAGAAGGACCTGAGGCACTTTTCAATTTGGGAGAGAACGGATAGAGAGAAGGGGACATGAACATGGACAATGCCTTCTATCCCTGCTACTTCTTAAAGGGAGAGTAAGGGAGCTGGCTGCGGGGGATGCTGGGCCTGGGATTGGGTATGGGGTGCAGATGGAGAGGAGTTGGAGTCAGAAACGGGGGGGATTGGAGAGTGGAGGGGACAAGGGAATAGCTGGAGCTTGGGCGTAATGCGGAAGTTCAGGGGTCCTGGTGGAGGCTCGGCACGTTGGTGGAGAGGAGGGAATCAGCTGGGTTGAAAGAGGATGGACGCATTGCCTGCCAGGTCTGTGGGAGGGGTTGAGTTGGGTTTTGATCCGGTGAGGAGGATTTGCAAAGTGGAGCAGGACTGACAGACAGAGGGGCAGTTGCAGAGGCTAAAGAAAGCCCGAACATAGGGAACCTCAGAGCATTTACCATTGTGGTGACAGAAATTGTCAAGGTCCCAGAGAAGGCTGAAATTTAAAGTGCCATTCTCAGGCTACTGAGAACCATTGTCTAATTTATATTGGGGCCAGGCCATATTACAACAGAAAATTAATCTCTTGGGCCTGACTTCAGACCGGAGACCAAGGGTGTCCAGATTTCAGAGGAGGCATCCTAAGGGGGTAGTTTTAGATGGAACGGACTGTCTGGACCCTAGGGTGAAAGACTGGAAGAGGAGGAGGCTGCCAAAGAGAAGGAAGACAGGAGAGAGCATCCTCTGCCCCTGTTTCCTTCATCTAAGACAGTGAATTTGGAATAGTAGCTGTCGAATTAGGCATCCCCCAAGATGACAGGACTGAGGCCCCTGGGGCCAGAAGGGTGTCCTCGGCCCAGCACTGAGACTTTTGGACAGAAAATGGACAGACGGTTGAGGAACCTGGGTGGAGGCAAACCTCTATCCAACTTACCAGCTGGGAGGTGATAATTTGGATGGAGATAACCACAGTTGGCAATAGAGGTCTGGGGTTTCCTTCCTGGGTCTGGAAAGGGGTTCAGGATGGGCAGTGGGCGGTGGGTGGGTAGCCTTGGAGCAGGGGAAGAGAGAGAGAGAAGAGCAGCCAGCACCTACTCCTGTCCCGGGTTTCGACACCAAAATGTAAGGTTGACCAAAAGGATGGAGAGACAGACACGGGATAAGGTTTAGCAAGTTTATTTCAACCTGCCAGGCTGGCTGCCTCACCACAGGCAGTGAAGGCAGCAGCCTGGCTTACAGACTATGGGGATTATATAGGGGGTTTGCAGGTGGCTGGGTGCTAATCTATGAAAAACTGCCTCTTGGTTCTTAAGTGCTAACATCCTGCTTAATTGGGTCACCATCCTGGGTTCAAGAGCCGGGTGCGACCACATCCTGGAACCCAGGTTCCCTGTTTGCAAGGCATGAGGCTGTTTTTGCTGTGAGCTAGGCTTAGCAGAGGAGAACAGGGAGGGGGGTCTATCGGCTTGCCTTGCTGTGACCCTAATAGGTTGGAGCAGTGGGAAGGGGTGAGAATGTCAGTGAAACCTTAGTCCTATGAAAGTTTTGATTGAGGCCGGGCGTGGTGGCTCATGCCTGTAATCCCAGCACTTTGGAAGGCTGAGGTGGGCGGATCACAAGGTCAGGAGATAGAGACCATCCTGGCTAACAGTGAAACCCCGACTCTACTAAAAAACAAAAAATTAAAAAAAAAAGTTTTGATTGATTTATTTGGTAATAGCAGAATTTTTCAGATATCTGAAAGTACTTTTTTTAACCAAAATGTTAACTTTAACTACTTTGGATAGGAAAAAAATCTTAAAATTATGACATAACTTCCTTGAGTTTAAAATGAATATTAAGATAGGAATCTTCTTAATGCCTTAGGCCGAACAATTATAGCCCTGGGCTATAATTTAGTGATGTCCTTAGGCCATTTTGAATATGTAGAAGCATTTAATACCCTTAGCTAAATGGCCTCCAGCTGATATTTTGAAAAAATTTCTAAGTCTACCTTTATAGCTTTTTTACTTTTTCATAACTGTCAGTTTTCATTTTTAAGTTTGTCAGTTTACTGTATTTGCTTACAGAGGCTTCTCTCCAGTCTCCTCTGAATTGGTTCTCTAGTTTCTAAACTTTATCACTTGCTATAAATACATACAAAGTAGGTATAAGTTGACATTTAATAAGGTTGTAGTAAGTCTTTCATGAGTAAAGCCTGCACAATTAATGCATAAGCCTTGGATTTTGCCAGTGGAGGGACCCTTTACTGGGGCAAGGGGTGCCTGATTTCTTATTGGGAAAGGTATTGGTGTGTTCCATTTGTGGAGAGGAAGAGTAGTTAAAGAGCTGTTAGCAGTGGTTTCCACGGTAGCTAAGCCTTTTGTGATTCCAGTAGAGGGGGATGCACTTGGCTATAGGAACCTCTCTGAGCTCAATGGGTCAGTAAGTAAAGGGGTAATAGTTGATGGATGGTTATGTGGTTTATGTGATGGAAGAAGATGGAGGGGGAGGGTTTGGGGAACAGGTCAGTATCTCTGTCCTCCTCACTACCAAGTGGATTTTATCCATTTATTTATTTGTTTTGGAGACAGAGTCTCGCTCTGTACCTAGGCTGGAGTGCAGTGGTGCGACCTCAGCTCACTGCAACCTGTGCCTCCTGGGTTCAAGCGAGTCTCATGCCTCAGCTTCCCAAGTAGCTGAGATTACAGGCACCTGCCACCACACCTGGCTAATTTTTGTATTTTTAGTAGAGATGAGGTTTTGCCACGTTGGTTACACTGGTCTTGAACTCCTGACCTCAGGTGATCTGCCTACCTCGGCCTCCCAAAGTGCTGAGATTACAGGTGTGAGCCACCTGCCCACCCTAAGTGGATTTTAAACTTGGTTTATAGTTTATCTACTAAGCAGTTAAGAAAGGAGTATTCCTTTTTTTTGCTTAACAAATCTATTTTGTAGCTTTGCGCAGTGGCAGTATCGTAGCCAATGAGGTTTATCCGAGGCGCGATTATTGCTAATTGAAAACTTTTCCCAATACCCCGCCATGACAACTTGAAATATAGTTGGCACTGGCAATTTTTGACAGTCTTTACAGAGACTGAATTAAAAAAAAAAAAAAGAAGTAAAAAAAAAAAAAACAAATCTATTTTGTCCAAAGCACTCTGCCAGATACTATAAGTGATATCAAATTGAATAAGACATGGCTTATGCTTTCAAAGGTCTTGTAGTTCGCTGACAGAGAAGGACCAGGACATAAATCATAAGCAGGAGTTAACCAAGGGTAGTGGAATCAGTCAGTTAGGAGTCCCTCAGTTGCATGACATGGAAAATCCAACTCAGAGGCCAGTCATGGTGGCTCACATCTGTAACCCCAGCACTTCGAGATTGAGAGGCCAAGGCAGCCAGATCCCTTGAGTTCAAGACCAGCCTGGGCAACATGGCAAAACCCCGTCTCTACCGAAAATACAAAAAAATTAGCCTGGCGTGGTGGTGGGTACCTGTAGTCCCAGCTACTCGGGAGGCTGAGGTAGGAGGATTGCTTGAGCCAGGGAGATGGAGGTTGCAGTGGGCCAAGATCACACCACTGAACCCCAGCCTGGGTACCAGAGTGAGACCCCATCCCCCATCTCAAAAAAAAATAATAGTATTAAAAAAAAGAAAACCCAACTCAGACCAGCTAAAGCGAAAAGGAACTTAATTGGCTTCTGGCACTGCTTGAGTTGGGGCTCCGATGTTGTCCCCAGGTTCCATCAGCCTGAGCTGGGCAGTCATCTTTGTTAGGCTGGTTTCCCTGGTGGTGTAGCAGCAGCATCCTTCACATCCTGCATCCCACAGAGCAGGGAGTGCTCTTTTTTGGAAGTTCCAGCAAATGTTTCATTGCTTTTCATTGGCTCTGAAAGGCACATGGCCATCTCCGAGCCAATCACCATGGTCAGAGGGTAGGATGCGTTAATTGTATTAGCCTACATTATAGTTTACACACCTGGTGCTTGGGGATGACACCAGCTTTATGCAAAGCATGTTGGCCAAGAATGGGGGAAGGATGCTTCCATCAAAACCAAAAAGGGCACTAGAACCAAAAGAATGGGGAATGCATGCTGGCTAGCCCAAGAATCCACCAAATACTTCAGTGTAATGATGATAAAAGGAGACCAGTCTCATTCGTGATCAGCCTGGGCAACATGGTGAAACCCCATCTCTACTAAAATACAAAAAATTAGCCGGGCATGGTGGCATGCACCTGTAATCCCAGCTACTCGGGAGGCTGAGGCAGGAGAATCGCTTGAACCCAGGAGGCGGAGGTTGTAGTGAGCTGAGATCACGCCATTGCACTCAAAGTTCTGGATTGGGACACTGGAGGCTCGGTGTGGTAGCTTCTGCTTGTAATCTCAGGACTTTGGGAGGTGGAGGCAGGCTCGAGGCACAGAGCTTGGGACCAGCCTGGGCAACATAGCATAACTGCCGTCTCTACAAAAAAAAATTTTTTTTAATTGGCCAGGCACAGTGGCACACACCTCTAGTCCTAGATCTTGGGAGGCTGAAGCAGGAGGGTTGCTTGAGCCCAGAAGTTTGAGGCTGTACTGAGCTATGATTATACCATTTGCACTCCAGCTTGGGCAGCAGACCAAGACCCTGTCTCTAAGAAAGAAAACCAGTTGCAGATTGATACACTAAAGCCTCAACTATACTTCTTTTTTTAAATTTTTTATTTTTGAGACACAATCTCTCTTGGTCGCCCAGGCTGGAGTGCAGTGGTGCGATCTCAGCTCACTGCAACCTCTGCCTCCCAGGATCAAGCAATTCTCCTGCTTCAGCCTCCCGAATAGCTGGGACTATGGGCGCCTGCCACCACGCCCAGCTAATTTTTGTATTTTTAGTAGAGACGGGGTTTTACCATGTTGGCCAGGCTGGTCTCAAAGTCCTGACCTTGGGTGATTCGCCTGTCTTGGCCTCCCAAAGTGCTAAGATTGCAGGTGTAAGCCACCATGCCCGGCCTCAACTATAATTCTTAGATGTGGATATTTTCTATATTTTGAGGCTTGAAGGAAGTAGAATGTAGTACATTAGAGCATTGGCTCTGGAGGCTAATAGACCTGATTTTGAGTCCTGGATCTGTTACAGCTGGGACATCCCTACCCTCAATTTCCTTATCAGCACAAGGGAGACAATATTAATATTTACTTATAAGGTTTTTATAAAAATTCATTGAAAGAATTCATGTAAAACAGCACTGTGCTCACATGCAGTTAGCTATAGTTATTTTTGGTTGTTTTTCATAAATTAACAGTTGATAACCTCTGATTTTTGTTAGAGCCAAAGCAGCCATTATTATCATTATTATTATTACTATTATTATTATTATTTTTGAGACAGAATCTCACTCTGTCACCCAGGCTGGAGTGCAGTGGTGCGATCTTGATTCACTGCAACGTCCACCTCCTGGGTTCAAGCAATTTTCCCACCTCAGCCTTCCTAGCACCTAGGATTACAGGCCTGGCTAATTTTTGTATTTTTAGCAGAGAAGGGGTTTCACCATGTTGGCCAGGCTGGTCTCAAACTCCTCACTTCAAGTGATCCACCTGCCTTGTCCTCCCAAAGTGCTGGGAAGCCCATATCCTAAAGACACTATTGGACCACTGGTTTTGGAAAAATTGTTTAAAAATTTAAAAAGAAATCTTATTTGTAAAGGTTGGGATTTGTGAATTAACTTAAGAAAAATCTTGGCAGAGATAGAGGTTTACTCCGGAGCAGCAGCAGCTGGCGGAGCAATGGAGATGCAATCCTATTATGCCAAGCTTTTGGGGGAGCTGAACGAACAGAGAAAGAGGGACTTTTTCTGTGACTGCAGCATCATTGTGGAAGGGCGAATCTTCAAGGCCCACAGGAACATTTTGTTTGCTAACAGTGGCTACTCCGAGCCCTGCTCATTCACTATATCCAAGACAGCGGGCGGCATAGCACTGCCTCCTTGGACATTGTCACCTCTGATGCCTTCTCCATCATCTTAGATTTCCTCTATTCTGGGAAGTTGGATTTGTGTGGGGGAGAATGTGATTGAAGTGATGTCAGCTGCCAGCTACCTGCAGATGAATGATGTGGTAAACTTCTGCAAGACATATATCAGGTCATCCCTCGACATTTGCCGAAAGATGGAGAAGGAGGCTGCTGTGGCTGCAGCGGTTGCAGCGGCAGCGGCGGCGGCAGCGGCGGCGGCTGCAGTGGCGGCTCATGAGGTTGACAGTGGAAGCCCCAGCTCATGCCGAGAGGGGGACCTCCTGTGGTACCAAGAGCTTGGTCTCCTCTCCAGCCAAAGGAGAAAAGGGTGTAGACTGCCTGAGAGAGTCCCCTTGCGGTGACTGCGGAGACTGCCACCCCTTGGAACTGGTGGTGAAAGACAGCCTTGGCTGTGGCTCGGCTGACAGTGACCTCTCTACTCCACCCAAACAGATAGAGCCCAAGGTGGAATTTGATGCTGACGAAGTGGAGGTGGACGTTGGTGAACAGCTGCAGCAGTATGCTGCCCCACTGAGCCTGGCCCACGTGGAGGAGGCCTTACCCAGCGGCCAGGCGGTTGACTTGGCTTACAGCAACTACCACGTGAAGCAGTTCCTGGAGGCGCTCTTGCGCAACAGTGCTGCCTCGAGCAAAGATGATGCAGACCATCACTTTTCTCGGAGTTTGGAGGGAAGACCAGAAAGTGCAGGAGTAGCCATGAGTTCCATGATGGATGTCCAGACTGACTGGTATGGAGAGGACTCAGGTGAGCCCCCTTAGCATTCATCAGCCCTGCCAGTCATTTAGTACATACTGTCTGTGCCTTGTGTTCTCCCATCATCATGATCATTATCACCATCATCATTGTCACTACCAACATCATCAGTACCATCATTACCAGTACCATAATCATCAGTATTATTATCATCACTACCATCATCAGCAGTACCATCATCATCAGTATTATTATCATCACTACCATCATCAGCAGTACCATCATCATCACTATCATCATCACCAGTATCATCATCATCAGTATCATCATCACCAGTACTATTATCACCAGTCCCATCACCATCATTACCATCATCATCACTATCGTTATCACCAGTACCATCATCATCATTATCATCATCACTAGTATCATCATCATCAGTACAGTCATCACCAGTCCCATCATCATCATTAACATCATCATCACTATCATCATCTCCAGTACCATCATTATCACTACCATTATCATCACTGCCATCATCATCAGTACAATCATCATCACTACCATCATCACCAGTACCATGATCATCATTACCATTACCAGTACCATCATCATTGTCATCATTACCACCATCATCACCAGTACCATCGTCATCATCATCATCACTACCATCATCACTAGTACCGTCATCATCACTACCATCATCAGCAGTACTATCATCATTACCATCATCATCACTGTCATCATCATCATTAGTACCATCATCATCATTACCATCATCACTACTGTCATTACCAGACCATCATCATCAGTAACATCACTAGTACAATCATCATCAATATCATCATCACCAGTATCATCATCATCATTACCATCATCATCACTGCCATCATCACTACCATCATCATCACTACCATCATCACCAGTACCAACATCATTATCATTACCATCACTACAATCATAATCAGTACCATCATCATCACTACCATCATCAGTGCCACCATCATCACTACCATCATCACCAGTACCATAACCATCATTACCATCACCAGTACCATCACCAGTACCATCATCATTACCATCATCACCATCATCACTACCATCATCAGCATTACCATCATCATCAGTACCATCATCATCACCACCATCATCACTACCATCATCACCAGTACCATCATCATTACCAACATCATACCATCATCAGTACCATCATCATCACTACCATCATAATCAGTACCATCATCACCAGTACCATAATTATCATTACCATCATCACTACCATCATCACCAGTACCATCATCAGCATTACCATCATCACCAGTACCATCATCATCACCACCATCATCACTACCATCATCACCAGTACTATCATCATCATTACCATCATCATCAGTAACATCATCACCAGTACCATCATCATCACCACCATCATCAGTACTAACATCATCACTACCACCATCACTCATACCATAATCATCATTACCATCATCACTATATCATTACCAGTACCATCATCATTACCATCATCATCAGTAACATCATTACCAGTACCATCATCATCACTACCATCATCACCAGTACCATCATCATCATCATTACCATCACCATCAGTCACCCGTTGCCACCACCACCACCACCAGTATGCATTAATTGAGCACCTGCTGTTTGCAGGGCATTGTTTCTTCATGTATGTTTGTGTTTTACCTCTATAACTGGAGTGTAAGCGTGTTGGGGGCAGTTTGGAGACATGGGAGGAACCCACTCTCTTCCACTAACCAGCAATGGGACCTTGGTTAAATCATTGAATCTCTTTGAGTTTGTTTTGTCATCTGTAAAATGGGGATAATCATCTCTGCCCTACCTCTCTCACAGGTTTGTTGTGGGGGATCAAATGAGAGAGTTTTCAGAACTTTTTCTCACATATCATCTTAGATTTCCTCTATTCTGGGAAGTTGGATTTGTGTGGGGGAAAATGTGACTGAAGCGATGTCCAGAGACACTCTAGAGTTTTATACTGCTCTGTGTCAGCCAGAGTGCTTGGCATAGAGTAGGCACTCAGCCTGGTGTGCTTGATGATGCCATCTACTTGAGACTATTTGATTGATTGATTGATTGATTGAGACAGGGTCTTGCTCTGTCACCCAGGCTGAAGTGCTGTGGTGCGATCATGCCTCACTGCAACCTCTGTCTCCCAGGTTCAAGTGATGCTCGTGCCTCGGCCTCCCAGGTAGCTGGATTACCATAGGTGCATGCCACCATGCCCAGCTAATTTTTGTATTTTCAGTAGATATGGGCTTCCACCATGCTGGCCAGGCTAGTCTCAACTTCCTGACCTCAAGTGATCCACCTGCCTTGGCCTCCTAAAGTGCTGGGATTACAGGCGTGAGCCACTGTGCCCGGCTGACTTGAGACTATTTAGAGCCAGTGTTTGGCTTCACGTGAGCTAATTTTTTATACCCTTTGGTAGGCTTTTGCGTTTTAAGAGAATCTGGTGGTTTCCTTGAACAATTCGGAGGGTCGAGTTAACATGGTTAACTCCTCTTAACAGATGAGGTAATTGTGTTGCAAGGTGTCTTGTAGGAGACAAAAATAAACTTGACTCCCACCTTACTGTTGAAACGTGGCTTCCAGAACCTCAAGCCCAGGCCAGATGCAGTGGCATGGGCCTGTAATCCCAGTTACTCAGGAGGCTGAGGCAGGAGAATAGCTTGAACCTAGGAGGTAGTGGTTGCAGTGAGCCAAGATCATGCTACCACACACTCCAGCCTGGGTGACAGAGCGAGACTCCCTCTCAAAGCAAAAAACCAAACAAAAACAAACAAACAAAAAAATAGAGCCTCAAGCCAAGAAATTAATGAATTGCAGTCTAGTAGTGAAATATTGAGTAGTGAAAGTCTTTTCCCTTTTTTTCCCTAAAAGCTTCTGATTCTCTGGTTGAAGTAAAAGTCTTTTAAAAAGGGAGATCAGCTATTTTTATTCATTACTAAATGGCAGTCTTACGAATTTTCTTTTTTTTTTTGAGACAGGATCTCCTTCTGTTGCCAGACTAGAGTGCAGTGCACATCACAACTCACCGCCGCCTCGACCTCCTGAGCTCAGGTGATCCTCCCACTTCAGCATCCCAAGTACCTGGGACTACAGGCATGCACCAACAACCACATCCAACTAATTTTTTGTGTGTTTGATTTATAGCAGAGATGAGATCTCCCTGTGTTGCTCAGGTTGGTCTCAAATTCCTGGGCTCAAGCAAGCCTCTCACCTTAGCCTCTCAAAGTGCTGGGATTACAGGTGTGAGCCACTGCTCCTGGCCTGTCTTGAAACTTTCTAATTTCTTTTTTTCTTTGAGACAGGGTCTCACTCAGTTGCCTAGGCTGGAGTGAAATGGTGTAATCTCAGCTCACTGCAACCTCTGCCACCTGGGTTCAAGTGAGTCTCCTACCTTAGCCTCCTGAGTAGCTGGGATTACAGGCATGTGCCACCATGCCAGCTAATTTTTGTATTTTTAGTAGATATGGGGTTTCACCATGTTGGCCAGGCTGATCTCAAACTCCTGACTTCAGGTGATCCCGCTGCCTCGGCCTCCCAAAGTGCTAGGATTACAGGCATGAGCCACCATGCCTGGCCTCAAATTTCATTTTTTAAAAGCAAGAGCACTCAGTATGTCTGATTAAAACTAGACTTGAAAAACTTGATAATGGCCAGGTGCAGTGGCTCACACCTATATTCCTAGCACTTTGAGAGGCCAAGGTGGGAGGATCACTTGAGCCCAGGAGTTTGAGACCAGCCTGGGCAACATGACAAAACCCCATCTCTACAAAAAAAATTTAAAAATTAGCCAGGCATCATGGCATGTACCCATAGTCCTAGCTACTTGGGAGGCTGAGGTGGGAGGATCACCTGAGCCTGAGAGGTCGAAGCTGCGGTAAGCTGTGATCATGCCACTGCACTCCAGCCTAGATGACAGAGTGAGACTTTGTCTTAAAAAAAAAAAAAAAGAAGAAGAAAGAAAAAAGAAACACTTGAAAAGTGCTGTTTCTGGTTCTCAGAAACACTGGCTTCACCAGCATTGGGAAGATAGTGGCTGCTTCCATGAACACACCATGAGAACTTGTTGAAATTCTCATTGCCGTGTGTATAATGGCATTTCACAGATTGTGACCACCCCTTCACATCCACGAGACTCTCATGATGCCCCATGTGTTTGACAGGAACTACAGAGAAACTGAGACCCAGAGGAATTTCCTGAGTTTCATAAGAATGCAGTAGTGGCCGGGCGTGGTGGCTCACACCTGTAATCTAAGCACTTTGGAGGCCAAGGCGGGTGGATCACCTGAGGTCGGGAGTTCAAGACCAGCCTGACCAACATGGTGAAACCCCGTCTTAAAAAAAAAAAAAAAGAATGCAGTAGTAAGTTAAATGGCCCAGCTAAAACCAGAAACCTGGGGTGGCTTCATTTTATTCGTTAAACAAATGGTGAAAGCAACATAACAGGATTTCCATGCAATGATTTTTTCTTTGAACCCCTCTGCATGTAAATACAAGAAGTATCATGAAATAGGCATTTGGCTCTGTGCCACTTATATTCAAGTCCTGTCCTTATCGGTCTGGAAAGTCAGGCTTCTTGCTACACGGTGCTGTGGCAAGGCAGCTGCCCTGGCCCCTGGCAATGCCTGTTGTCTACCATGTTTTTATTTCATTCATATGGTTCCAGGTTACAGTTTTTCCAAGTGCTAAGGCACAGACTGGGATTGATTTGTTTGGTTATTCCTTTATTTGCTCAAATATTTGATCACCTTTTGTGTGAAGACATAAAGATAAGTCAGACATGGATGCTGCCCTCAAATAACCGATGGTGTGTTATGGAAGATAAGACGCAAATGTTGGCCAGGCATGGTCGCTCACAGCACTTTGGGAGGCAGAGGCAGGTGGATCGCTTGAGGTCAGGAATTCGAGACGAGCCTGGCCAACAAGGTAAAACCCCGTCTCTACTAAAAATACAAAAATAAAAAAATTAGCTGGGTGTGGTGGTGCATGCCTGTGATCCCAGCTACTCGTGAGGCTGAGGCAGGAGAATTGCTTCAACCCAGGAGGCGGAGGTTGCAGTGAGCTGAGATCGCACCACTGCACTTCAGCCTGGGCAACAGAGCGAGGTTCCATCTCTTAAAAAAAAGACACAAAGATAAATGATGTCACATGCTAGAAAGGTACTAGGCTTGAAAAACACTCAGAGGTATGAATTCACAGTAGTGCAGAAGGAGAACTGGCTTCTTACTGGGGAGATCAGGGAGGCATCCTGAAAGTGGCATCTGAAGGTAAGAAGAGGGGACAGGGAAAAATTAACTGGAGTCAGATCATGGAAAACCTTAAATGCAAAGAGGGTGGGGGTGTTTTATCTGTAGGCACAGGGGAGGTTTTTGGGTTTTTTTTTTTTTTTTTTTTTTTGAGACAGAGTCTCACTCTGTTGCCCAAGCTGGAGTGCAGTGGTGCCATCTCAGCTCACTGCAGCCTCCACCTCCCAGGTTCAAGTGATTCTCCTGCCTCAGCCTCCCAAGTAGCTAGGATTACAGGCATACATCACCAAGCCCGGCTAATTTTTATATTTTTAGTAGAGACAGGGTTTCACTATGTTGGTCAGGCTGGTCTCAAACTGCTGATCCCAAGTGATCCACCTGCCTTGGCCTCCCAAAATGCTGGGATTATAGGTGTGAGCCACTGTGCCCGGCCAGGTTTTGTTTTGTTTTGAGACAGGGTCTCATGCTGTCACCCAGGCTGGAGTGCAGTGGTGCAATCACAGCTCACAGTAGCCTCGACCTCCTGAGTGCTAGAGGTCCTCCTGCCTTAGCCTCTCAAAGTGTTGGGATTATAGGCATGAGCCAGCACGCCTAGCCACAGGGGAGTTTTTGGTAGTTTCTTTTGTTTTTTAATTTTTATTCCCACCTGGATGCTCCGCACAAGCCTCAATCCCAGTAAAATCCGAACTGAACTCCCATTTCTTCATGTACCTGCTTTTCCTCCTGTTAATTTCACCTCCTCAGTGTGTCTCCTCCTCCCCCACCTCCACAACCACTGCTTCAGCTCATGTCATCTCTCATCCAGACTCATGGTCCCCTCCCCACCTGGACTTCCTGCATTTAATATTGCCTCTCTTAAGTCTTTTTCCTGAGTTGTGCCCAGAGGGATCTTGTAAAAGTTAAATCTGGCTATGAAAATTTGACCACGTACCTTCCTTGCTTAAAATCCTAGCTGTCCGGTAGCGGTGCCTCAGGCCTGTAGTCCCAGTTACTCAGGAGGCTGAGGCAGGAGAATCACTTGAACCCAGGAAGTAGAGGTTGCAGTGAGCCGAGATCATGCCACTGCACTCCAGCCTGGGCAACAGAACGAGACTTCATCTCAAAAAAAAAAAAAAAAAATCCTAGTGGCTTACAGGTAAAGTCCAAATTTCTTAGCATGTTAGCTCCATGAGGGGCAGGGACTTTTGTCTATTCTGTTCACTGTTTTATCCCCCAGGACCCTAGAACAGAGCCTGACACATAGTCAGTGAACAGTATAAATTTGCTGAATAAATGAATGAATGTGACCATCACAATCTAGTTCTTTTTTTTTTTTTTCTTTTTGAGACGGAGTCTCGCTCTGTTCCCCAGGCTGGAGTGCAGTGGCGCAATCTCTGCTGTCTGCAACCTCCACCTCCTGGGTCCTGGTTCAAGCAGTTCTCCTGCCTCAGCCTCCCGAGTAGCTGGAATTACAGGTACATACCACCATGCCTGGCTAATTTTTGTATTTTTAATAGAGATGGGGTTTCACCATGATGGCCAGGCTGATCTTGAACTCCTGACCTTGTGATCCACCTGCCTCAGCCTCCCAAAGTGCTGGGATTACAGGTATGAGCCACTGTGCCCAGCCTCACAATCTAGTTCTTGTCCCTTCCTTGTTCTCATTCCTAACCCCCCACTTCGTACTTCGTATTCTCATTTATCTCTAAGTCTAAGCATGTGTTCTTCCTCTGCCTGAGATACCTTTCTCTGTCTTGAACTCCCAGTGAACTCCTGTTCATCTTTAAAAACCTTGCTCAAAGTTAACCTCTTCTGTGAAATCCTCTCTTAACTCCTAGGGAAAGTCATCACTTTTTAATTTATATTTCTTCATCACTTTGAACTTTGCATGTGTGCATCATATTATATGAACATGTTTACATGTCTTTCCTGCTAAACGTAACTTCTTGAGGGAGGAAACAGGTGTCTTACAATGCCTGGCATGTAAGAGGATTCAGGTGAACTGTTGTATTGGGGAAGTGAGATCAGGAAAGAGGAAGAAAGTGAGACAGTCCATACTTTTCTGATGGAGAAGTAGTTAACAGTTATTTTTTCCAAGGACTTACGCTGGACCCATTTACTTTATGTTTTTGTAGGTAATCAGGAAGAAGTGTGTGGCACAAAGCCAAGGTGATGGAGGTAAATAACAAGGAGTTTCTACAATGCCAGAGGAGTGAGCAGGGTGATGAGCTATGAGCTGCTGCTTTGATCCTAGGAAACAGATTGTCATTCATGGCCGGGTGCTGTGGCTCACACCTGGGATCCCAACACTTTGGGAGGCCAAGACTGGTGGATCACCTGGGGTCAAGAGTTCGAGACCAGCCTGACCAACATCGTGAAGCTCCTGTCTCTACTAAAAATACAAAAGTAGCCGGGCATGGTGGTACGTGCCTGTAATCCCAGCTACTTGGGAGGGTGAGACAGGAGATTCACTTGAACCTGGGAGGTAGAGGTTGCAGTGAGCTGAGATTGTGCCATTGCACTCCAGCGTGCACAACAAAAGTGAAACTCCATCTCAAAAAAAAAAGTCAGCTGCATGTGGTGGCACATGCCTATAGTCCCAGCTACTCGGGGAGCTGAGGTGGGTGGATCACCTGAGCCTGGGAGGTAGAGGCTGCAGTGAGCCATGATCATGCCACTGCACTCCTGTCCAGGTAACAGAGGGAGATTCTGTGTCACAACAAGCCTGGCCAAAATGGTGAAACCCTGTCTCTACTAAAAATACAAAAATTAGCCAGGTGTGGTGGTGCACACCTGTAATCCCAGCTTCTCCAATGGCTGAGGCAGGAGAATCACCTGAACCCAGGAGGCGGAGGTTGCAGTGAGCTGAGATCGTGCCACTGCACTCCAACCTGGGTGATAGAGTGAGACTCCATCTCAGGAAAA
Organism: Ateles fusciceps; assembly: GCA_036589455.1. NCBI lineage: Eukaryota > Metazoa > Chordata > Mammalia > Primates > Atelidae > Ateles > Ateles fusciceps. Next base: position 4,181,771 of record JAZHEH010000733.1, read on the forward strand.
CAAAACAAAACAAAACAAAACAAAACAGATAATCATTCCTATTTTACTTGTACCTCAGGATCAGTGTGAGCAGTGAGAGATTTGATAATCCCACATATGTGAGCAGTGATGAGCTTTGAGCTGCTGTTTTTATCCTGGGAAACAGATTTTGGAGTCACTGTAGACTATGCAAAAAGTTCGGGATTATTAGGATGGGAACTAAGAAACCAAAGAGAGTTTCTACCTTTATGTAAAGGATGTTGGATTTTCACATTCAATTTGGTGTGCCATACTTTTCATAACACCTCAGGAAAAACAGAACCAGTTAGGTATCCCAAGCCAGCCCCAGATAAAAAGAGTCAGTTACTCCAGTGTTGACAGAGACCACAAGAGCCTGGACTGCTTACCTGGTAAAAAGAAATTCTGAGGAAATGACAATGCAAATGTTGACATTTGCAAGTGTTTACTATGTGCCACGTGCTATGCTTTATGTGTTACTTTATTTCATTCTTACCACAATCTTACGAGGTGGGAACTGTTACCATACTCGTTTTACAGATGAGGAAAGTAAGGCACAGAGAAGCGAAGTGAGATGTCCAGGATCACATGGCTGGTCAGTGCTAGAGCCAGGACTTGACCAGTGCCTGGAAAGCTTGAGTCACTGGTGCCTTCATGGATGATACGATATGATATAACCAAAGTCTGTAAATCTTGCAGAGCATGGAGAGAATAAATCTCAGGCTGGGCATGGTGGCTCATGCCTGTAATCCCAGCACTTTGGGAGGCTGAGGCGGGCGGATCACCTGAGGTCAGGAGTTTGAGACCAGCCTGGCCAACATGGTGAAACCCCACCTCTACTAAAAATACAAGAATTATCTGAATGTGGTGGCAGATGCCTGCAATCCCAGCTACTCTGGAGGCTGAGGCGGGAGAATCACTTGAATCTAGGAGGTGGAGGTTACAGTAAGCCAAGATCGTGTTACTACACTCCAGCCTGGGTGACAGAGCGAGACTCCATCTCAATAAATAAAATAAAGAACAAATCTCGGAATATAGTTGGCCCTCTGTGTCCATAGCTTCTGCATTTGTGGATTCAAGCAACCACACATGGAAAATACAGTATTCACAGGATCCGCAGGACTGACTTTGGGACTTAAGCATTCTTGGATTTTGGTATCCCAGGAGCATACTGGAACCAATTCCCAGTGGATACCAAGGGATGACCATAGCAGTAAGTGTAACTCACAGAACTTGAGCGGCACAGTTTCTATACATGTGAGTGATAATCACATTGTCACCTTAATGGTTATATGAGCAGGGTGAGGGAAAAAGATTTAGAAGTGAGGGAAAAAGATTAGAAAAAGATTTAAGTGAATTCCTGGATATTTGATGATTTCAGATATGCAGAGTTAATATAAATTCCAAACAACAATTTAGGGTCTGCATCATAGCAAGCCTCTTCTATGTAGGCCTGGAAAATATTCCTAGGAACTACTGTCCAAGAAAGCATGAATTCTGGTCTAGAAATCTGATCCATCATAACGAGTTTTCCAAGTTCTGAAGGTAGTAAGATCAGTTCAGAGGGTTGTATTAGTCAGCTCTGGCTGCCACAACAGAGTGCCCCAGACTGGGAAGCTTAAACAACAGAAATGTATCCTCATAGTTCTGGAGGCCAAAGTCCGAGATCAAGGTGTCAGCAGGGTTGGCTTCTGGTGAGGCCTCTCTTCCTGAATTGCAGATGGCAGCCTTCCCACTGTGTCCTCACATAGCCTTTCTTTCCTCTGTGTGTGTGCTAGGGGTGGGGATGAGAGGAATGGTGGGGGGAATGCAGAGAGAAGGAGAGACAGATCAGTCAATCTCTGGTGTCTCTTCTTATAAGGAAACCAGTCCTATCATTAGTTAATCATTATAAACTCATTTAACCTTAATTACCTTCTTAAGGGCTTTATCTCCAAACACAGACTTCAAGGTATGAATCTTAGGGGGACACAAATCAGTTCATAACAGAGTTTCACCCGCAGTCTTAAAATGAAACCGAGGTGAGTATTGTTTTGAGAAACTTCCAGTTATCCTCATAAGGCACGTGTGTTCTGAGGTTGTCATGCAAGCTGAGTTTCTAACTGTGAGCCACAGAGAAGTGTGGAAGCTGGTGCCTTATGGCATTCCTGACCTTACAAGAAGTTCACTGTACTTTGCCCTGGGGCTTAATGGGAGCCAGACTGTGTTGGAATTGCAGACGACATCTTGCTGTTGGCTGTTGGCGGAGTTGGTGTCCTCCTCCTCCATCTGGGCTGGTGGAATTCCCCAGCTGTGGATCCCATCCACCGGCGGGTAGCCAGGGTTGTTAATGAGTACAGCACAGCTAAATGAAAGCATTTGGTTCCCCAGGTGATGTGCTGGTGGTCCCCATCAAGCTCCACAAGTGTCCTTTCTGCCCTTACACTGCCAAACAGAAGGGCATCCTCAAGCGGCACATCCGTTCACACACGGGCGAGCGGCCCTACCCCTGTGAGACCTGCGGCAAGAGGTTCACACGACAGGAGCACCTGCGGAGCCACGCCTTGAGCGTAAGTTCCAGCTGGCCATGCCCTCGTGGCAAGAGCGATTCATGATATCATCTAATGTCAGGGTTACGCCAGCTCTCTTTCATTTCTTTGTCTACTGGGGTATTTTCAGATAATTTTGAAAATATGTTTCTGCTACTAAATTAAAGCTCAGGTGGTGGCACTTATGGAAAGTTAAAACTATATGTTAGAGTTAAGTTTTAACTTCAAGTTAGACGGTTTTCTAAGGAGAAGAGCCAAGAAAGTTTAGATCCTGATAAGAGGGAATTATTGTAATGTAGAGAACAACAGGGCTCAGACAGGATTGTGGATCTGTTCCCACCAGTGTGATACCAAAGGGAAGCTGCATCCTCAGTTTCCCACCCAACCCCAGCACCAGGGGTGGGGGAACGGTGTACTGCCATGTACAGAGCCACCTGCGGCAGCAGACAAAGAGGGCTACAGCCCAAAGAGACCCTCCCCTCTAACAAGCTGCCCCCTAGGATTGTCTCCATGTGAGCTGGCGATTCCAACCAGCTGAAAAGCATTCAGGCCACTTAGAAAGATGTTGCATTTATTTATTTATCTGTTTAAACTTTTAGGTTCAGGGGTACATGAGAAGGTTTGTTATATAGGTAAACTGATGTCACAGGGGTTTCCTGTACAGATTGTTTCATCACCCAGGAATTAGTTCTCTTTTCTGCTCCTCTTCTGCCTCCCAGCCTCCACCCTCCAGTAGATCCAGTGTCTCTTTCCTTCTTTGTGTTCCTAAGTTCTCGTCATTTAGCTCCCACTTATAAGTGAGAACATGTTGTATTTGGTTTTCTGTTCCTATGTTAGTTTGCTGAGGATAATAGCCTCCAGCTCTATCCATGTTCCCACAAAACACATGATCTGTTTCGTTTTTATGGCTGCAGATGTTGCATTTTCTGATCTTTTGTGTTTGTTTGTTTGAGACAGAGCCTCAGTCTGTCACCCAGGCTGGAGAGATCACAGCTCACTGCAGCCTTGACCTTCCATGACACAGGTGATGCTCCCACCTTAGCCCCCCACCCAAATAGCTGGGACTACAGGCACACACTACCACACTCAGCTAAGGTTTGAATTTTTTTTGTAGATACAAGGTTTTGCCAGGTTGCCCAGGCTGTCTCGAACTCCTGGGCTCAAGCAATCTGCCTGCTTCAGCCTCCCAAAGTGCTGGGATTATAGGAATGAGCCACCACGTACAGCTATGATCATCTTTGAGCAAGACAATCAGTGTTTGGGAAATCTAACATGGAAATAGTTTGAACTTCAGTGGACACTCTTAAGAATATGAAAACCCTCAGAATGGGAGAAAATATTTGCAAGGCATATATCTGCTAAGAGTCTAGTATCCAGAATAAATAAAGAACTTTTATAATGCAACAGCAAAAGGATGAATAACCCAATTAAACCTGGGCAAAGGATTTGAATAGACATTTCTTGGGAAAACATAGTCAAATGACCAATAAGCACATGAAAAGATGCTCAACATCATTAGTCATAGGGTAAATGCAAATCAAAGCCACCATGAGATGCCACTTCCCACCCACTAGGACTACTCTAATTGTGGACTGGCGCTCCTGCATCAGCCTCTCCCCGTCTCTGCCTCTTGTGTGTATCTTGCATCCAGAGCTCTCTAAAAGGGAGGCTATGATTGGTTCAGAGAGCCCCTATTGGCAGAGTTCCTGAAAGTGTACATGTTGAAAGATAGTTCCTAGGCCCAGTGTGGTGGCTCACACACCTGTAATCCCAGCACTTTGGGAGGCTGAGGTGGGCAGATCATCTGAGGTCAGGAGTTTGAGACCAGCCTTGCCAATGTGGTGAAACCCATGTCTACTAAAAATACAAAAAAAAAAAAAATTACCCAAGCGTGGTGGCGCCTGCCTGTAGTCCCAGCTCCTCAGGAGGGAGGCAGGAGAATCACTTGAACCTGGGAGGCGGAGGTTGCAGTGAGCCGAGATAGGGCCACTGCACTCCAGCCTGGGTGACAGAGCAAGACTCTGTCTCAAAAAACAAAAACAAAAAACACCACTCAATTGAAAAAAAAAATGATAGTTCCTTATATAGAGGGGGACCCCTGGGACTGCTGCCTTTAGGAAGAGCTGTGTGGGGTAGGAAATCAGGTCCCCTTTTCTAGTATGCAAAGCTCTTCTCATATGTCAGGGATACGTTTACCAATGAGAAAGTCGAGCAAAGCAGCTGCTGGCACATCTGGGAAATATAGCTATCTACTCTAACAAATCTGCCTTCCTAATAATTAAACAATCCAAAGTACATAAAAACTACGTTAATTACCAAAGGTGTCCAATGAGAGGGGGAAAAAATGTGAAAAATCCTATGAGAGCCAAACACAGTGGTACACACCTATATTCCCAGCTACTTGGGAGACTGAGGCAGGATGATCACTTGAGCCCAAGAGTTCAAGTCCAGCCTTGGCAACATAGCAAGACAGCAAGACCACATCTCTAAAAAGGAAAAAAAATCCTGGCCCGGTATGCAGGTATGCTGGCTCACGCTTGAAATCTCAACACCTTAGGAGGCCAAGGTGGAAGGATCACTTTAGGCCAGGAGTTCAAGACCAGCCTGGGCAACATAGTGATACTCCACCTCTACAAGAAATAAAAAATTAGCCAGGCATGGTGGTGCACAGGTGCCTGTGGTCCCAGCTTCTTGAGAGGCTGGGACAGAAGGATCACTTGAGCCCATTAATGAGCTATGATCATGTCACTGCACTCTAGCCTGGGTGACAGAGCAAGACTCTGTCTCTGAAAAAGAAAAAAAAACTCCTAATCAGTTCACTTTCACTTGAGTTCCCTTTGTATGCCAAGTGCTAGGGATACAGTAAGGAATGAGACAGAATCTGTCCCTGCCCTCTTGGAGCTTACACTCTAGTGAATTTTATCAACAATTTGTGAGAAGTACAACAAAGGAAGAAGTATGGGTGAGAATCACTAGCTGGGGGCCCTAACTGGCCTAGAGCATCAGAAAAGACCTCCTTCCAAAGTGTTCATTAGGGGTGAGGGGTTGATGATGGGGAGAAGGGAATGTTCCACATGTGTCCAGTGGCTCTGGGGTGGAAAGAACCTAGGTAAGATGAAGACTCATATGGTTGGATCTCTGTCCCCACCCAAACCTCATGTTGAAATGTAATCCCCAATGCTGGAAGTGGGGCCTTGTGGGAGGTGATTGGATCATGGGGGCAGTTTCTCATGGTTTAATGCCATCCCTCCTTGGTCATCATGATACTGAGTTCTCGTGCGAGCTGGTTGTTTGAAAATATGTGGTGCCTCCCCCTTCTCTCTCCCCGCTGCTCTGGCCATATGAAGTGCCGGCTGCCCCTTTGCCTTCTGCAATGATTGTAAGTTTCCTGAGGACTCCCTAGAGGCCGAGCAGATGCCAGCATCATGCTTCCTGTACAGCCTGTGGAACTGTCAGCCAATTAAACCTCTTTTCTTGATAAATTACCCAGTCTCAGGTATTTCTTTGTAGCAGTGCAAGAACAGACTAACACAAAGACTGTGGCAGAGAATGCAGGTGGAATGGGGGAGAAAGGAGTCTGGAGGGTCAGGCAGATCACATGGGGCCTTGTGGGAAAAGGCTCATCTCCTTTTTTGTGACATTTACTGTGTCCGCTTGTGATTACAGGTCCACAGATCCAACCGTCCAATCATCTGCAAGGGCTGCAGAAGAACATTCACGAGTCATCTGTCCCAGGGGCTGCGGCGCTTCGGGCTGTGTGACAGCTGCACCTGCGTTACAGACACACCCGACGACGACGATGATTTGATGCCCATCAATCTTAGCTTGGTGGAAGCTTCATCCGAAAGCCAAGAAAAGAGCGATACAGACAATGACTGGCCAATCTATGTGGAGTCGGGTGAGGAAAATGACCCCACTGGAGATGATTCTGATGATAAACCACAAATTCGGCCCAACTTATCAGACCAAGAGACACTTACGTAGCAATAAGTTGGTGGAGGAGAAGTTTTAGAACTTGTTAGTGCTCACTCTGTTGCTGAAAGACACCATTTGTCCAATTTTGTGGAACCCTGAGAGGAACATTTTTTCACTGTTAATGATGTGTGCATTTTTATTAGAGTATCTGATATAGGTTGGATTTTGTGACTCAGACAGATAACTTTTTTGTATGGTGCCCTTGGTTTCTGAGGGCTTTGCTGGCCACTCCTTAATTCTGAGTGAATCAAGGCAGGCCCTGAGGTCTCCTGTTTTTCTTGCTGTGCGTCCAAACTCTGGTTAGGAGAAAGATAAGAAAATCTCCACGTTTGTTTTTATATTGACTCAGTCCTCTGCATTCCTTTGTTATCCTCTGTCTCTGAAAACCATTAAGTTTTGGGATCAGTTTTACCTTTGCCAGGCCTTTCCTAATAAATTCCACATTAAATGTTCTGGCAAAGTATTAAAGAGAAACCTTCACTGATATAAAGCAGGCAGGGTGGTCTGGCTACATGATCATAAAAGGTACTCTTTAAATCTAGGATGGCAATTTTAAAGGCTTGCAGTATTTATGGGTAGACAAACATGGGAATGATCTGAAAGACTCATTATGGCATCCTGCCTTGCCCAGTTGAATTACATTTTAAGTTAGCCCTGAAAAGTGAGGCTGTGAGCCCAGGCCTGGATGGTTTCCCTGTCTGGTTTGGTATTTGATGATTCTATACATACAACCTGTTCTGTAACCATAAAACAAGTCATTTGGGCAAAACTCAAAATGCTCCCCTACTTTTTCCAGCATTTTCTAAAAGTTAGAGCTGTGTAACTTGGAAATGTAGCTGCCCCTGACATTCTTTTACTTAGTTTATGCTGATGCAGGGCAGGTGAGCCCAAAAATTGGGGCTTAGCCCAGGGGGAGTTCTTGGCTTCACCCAGAAAAGAATTCAAGGGCGAGCCGGTGGTGTTAGACAGCAGCTTGTACTGAAGCAGTAGTGCACAGCAAGAGCAGAGGGGCTGCTCCTCATGGAGCAGGGCTACCCCCACAGGCAGTGTGCCCAGAGTGGCAGCTCAGAGGCCAGTCGGCACTCATATTTATACCCACTTTTAGTTAAATACAAATTAAGGGGCAGATTATGCAGCAGTATTTAGGAAAGTGGTGGTAACTTCCAAGTCGCTGGGTGGTTGCCATGATAAGGGGCAGTGACTTCCAGGTGTTGCCATGGCAATGGTAATTAACATGGCACAGTGATGAGGGTTTCTTATGGAAAGCTGCCTCCTGCACCCCCCACCACCACTGCCCTGTTTTAGCTAGTCCTCAATTTGGTCCATTTCTGAGTCCGGCCTTTGGAGTTGAGTCCTGCCTTCTACCTCATGGCCTAGAATTTTAACTGGAGGGAAAGTATAAGCCCATATCACCAAGTTACATTTCTAAAACGTTCATCTTTTAAAAGATCCTCGTGAGGGAAAGGGAAGGTTAGCAGTCTTCTTTTGAAAGCAGCCTACTTTTCACCCACTTTGCAGCCACACAATTATTGTAACAAAAGAGGCTGAACTCTAAAGGGCTAAAGGGCAGGCAGTATTAGGAATTAGGAATGTAATTGAAGGCACTTCCCATAGCTTTGTCTTATGTTAAAATATCCAAAATGGATTTTAAAAGAAATCTTCTTGTCTTCCTTTAAGTATAATTGTGTTTCAAAAGGTGGTAAAGTCACTTTTCTTTCTGCCTCTTGAACAACAAAAAAGTCAAAGACATTATCAATTGGCTTGTAAATGTTAGCCAAAGCATTAGGAAAGTTTTTAAGCCCTACTTCTCAATAGTAGTTAAAACTGCAACAGTGCAACTCAAACTGTGGCCCACAGACAGGCACTGTTCTGTGAATTGTTTTCTACCAGTCTGCTGCAAGGAAAGTCAGAAATTAAGACTATGCACATAGAAACATTGATAACACTTTGACATTGTTGTGACTCATGGTTTTGTCTTCTTGAGTGGGGTATAGACCAGCTCAGGTCTGCTTAGCTAGAGACCCACATGGTGCAGAGGTTGGATACCAGCCTGTATAGTAGGACCACATATTGGTTTGCAGTAGAGTGGAAATTTTAAAACTTCTTTTAACACAGGTAGTTTGATAAATATCGTTCTTGGCTGGGTGCAGTGGCTCGCACCTGTAATCCCAGCACTTTGGGAGACCGAGACAGGTGCAACACTTGAGGTCAGGAGTTTGAGAACAGCCTGGCTAACATGGCGAAACCCCATCTCTACTAAAAATACAAAAGTTAGCCAGGAGTGGTGGCACGTGCCTGTAATCCCAGCTACGAGCATCACTTGAGCCCAGGAGGCAGAGGTTGCAGTGAACTGAGATCGTGCCCTGCACTCTAGCCTGGGCAACAGAGTGAGACCCTGTCTCAAAAAATAAATAAATAAAAAAGAAAAATACTCTAGATCAAGGTCACACATGGAAAATTATCAGGGACCAGAGATTCTTATCTGAAATAAAAACAGTAACTGTTATTTTAAAAGAGGGACCTCAGCAAAAAGAAAACCTAAATGGATGTGTAAAAGATTTACTTGGCCAGGAACAGTGTTTGATGTTTTTGCTTTCTCTGTTTAAATTATCTCTGATGTTTTGATGACTTTTCTACCTCATAATTCAACTTTTCTGCCTGCTTCCTCCAGCGGAGCTATGGTCTTCAGTGATTCCGTGACCTATTCATATCACTAGGTAAAACATTTTACAGTAGAGGTTTCACTGTAGGACAGTGATTCTCAGTTGTGGGTGATTTTTGTGCCTTGCAGGTTGCTACTGGCATCTAGTGCGTAGAGGCCAGAGAAGCTGCCAAACATTCTAAAAATGCACAGGACAGTCCTCACAACAAAGAATTCTCTAATTCAAAATGTCAGTAATAACAAGGTTGAGAAACTCTGCTGTGAGATAAAGTAGGATTTTTTTAAAGGATCTTTCATGAATGGACTTAATTTTGTGTTCTATATTAAGCTACCTTTTACCTTCATAATATATTTTTTTAATTTTATGTATTTACTTATTTATTTTGAGATGGAGTTTCGCTCTTGTCACCAAGGCTGGAGTCCAATGGTGCAATCTTGGCTCGCTGCAGCCTCCGCTTCCCGGATTCAAGCGATTCTTCTGCCTCAGCCCCCCGAGTAGCTGGGATTATAGGCACGCACCACCACAGCTGGCTAATTTTTGTATTTTTAGTAGAGACGGTGTTTCACCATGTTGGCCTGGCTGGTCTTGAACCCCTGACCTCAAGTGATCTGCCTGCCTCAGCTTCCCAAAGTGCTGAGATACAGGTGTGAGCCACCATGCCTGGCTGACCTTCATAATATTTAATAGGCCCTTATGCTCTCACAAGTTATGGAAAACAGTGGGTTGGCAAAATGAGGAGCTGAGGCCAGATGGTTCACAGCTTGCCCAAGATCTGATTTAGGTTTATAATGTGTATGTAAACTTAGAAAATTCTGACTCATTTATACATCCAGAACCATTACTAGATTCTGATCATTTTGTTAATTTTTAAAGTAGTAGAATCACTGGGAGGAAAACAGAATGTGATGCTTGATATTTAAATGATTCTGTTTCTTTCGTAATCTCTCAGATTGTTGCATTCCTGGTAGACTGTTCGGGGTTTGTGTATAGGCCCTGGTAATAACTGGATCACTGAGTTCTGTCACTTTTAAAGGAGATAATTCCTTTGTCTAGACTATCAGATCATAAATTGGTCCTCTTTTAAATTTATGTTCACATTAGGTGGTCAGTATTTATAATCACAGTGTCTTTGAGGTTTAATTTGTGGGGTTGGTGATATTTTTATACTAAGTAAATTTACAGTTGAGCCCAACACAGACCGTTAGTGGTTTCGTTTCTATTCTGGCACATTCCACCCAAGTTCACAAAGGGATATTTTTGTCTCATGTTAGATATATTACATGGATGGGAACAGGACTCTTACTTGTAATGGAATTCCAAAATGACATTCTTGAGAAGTTATTTCTCTTGGGGGATGAGGACCCCCTTCTCAAAAGCTGAGAAGCATGTAAATAGGGCCTGACCTATAATAATTAAGAAATGACATACTGCATCATGGTTCTGATCATTTGGCAGGAAGATGCCATTCTGATGTAAATATTTTTTGGTGGCCACCAGACTTTGAATGTTCCTTAAGGAAGCTGCTGACCTAGTGGTCTGCAAAATGTAATGGAATTAAGTATTCTGGTGGTTTGGAATACTGAGATGGGTTTTTTGTTACTGTTAATTGATGTCGTGACAAACCCCAGGGAGGGAAAGGCAACAGGTAGGGCTGCATGCACTGGTTCTGGGAGCTGTAGGGAAGAGCGGAGTGGCCTTTGGTCAACTGAACTCAGACCGTTTTATTTGGAACTCTAGGTTTTTCTTATGTATGTCCCTTGTGCATTAAGAGAATGATCTCTGTGAAGTCTAGTGTAATGGGGTAGGGAGGGGCAAAGGATTGGGGTGGGTGAGAAGTTCCTATGTGCTCTGTTTTGAGCTTTCCCACTGTGCTTCCCATTGTTGCTGGTCTCTGGTAGCTTGCCTTGTGTTTTGATGTGATCACACGATCTTCTGACCTCATAAGGGGGCACTTTATTCAGGTGCATATCACGGGCACTGTTTTCATTGATTTTTGTTGCTTTTGTAGTTCTCTTTTTCCTCTCAACAGTACTATGTTCCACAAACCTTTCATTGCAGTGCTGGAAATTTGAATTCTTTTCTTAAATGATGCTTCTGTAGAGAAAAATGAAAAGTGTTTTGGGGTTAGTAGTAGTTTGGTTGGTTCCTAGACATGTCCTAGTTTTAAAAGGTGACAGTAACTCACATGATTACATGATCGAATGAGATGAAAACTTCATAACTGAAGGGGAACATTTAGCATCTGTCTTGACCCTCCAGGTAGATTATTTTGCTTCTGCCAATTCTTCATTGACAATTGTGGCTTTGGGGGACAATTTTTATATCCATCATTTGATTCCTGGACCTTTGTCGGTTAATCAGTGGAGGTTAGGGCAGGGATTATGTGTTTTGATGAGGAAGGTTTAGTAGTAGCAAGCTTGGGGATTTTGAGGGAGAGCATCAATTTCATATACAGGTCTTGGTGACATGTAATGGATATGGATTATCTGTCGTGCAGACAGTGAAGAGTATGGTCAGGATTTTTTTGGAAGCAGAAAAACATACCAAACAATTTCTCATCTTTTACCATCCATAGCCCCTGAGGAGCATCTACTGCCATCAGAAAAACATGCAAATAGTACTGCACTGCCCTTCAGGGGTCTTAGGCTCAACTGAAGGTTTAGAAACATTCAGATTTATTAACTGCCACACTTGGCATGGGATTCACTTAGGATATAAGATGGGAAACACTGCTTACTAGCGAGCCAGAACCAGTTGCTCTCTCTGGAAGTCTCTGCAGCTGTCTGTGTGGCATAGTTCAGGTGCAAGGGAGACAGATCCGCATGGGGCAAGCTTGGAAGCTGCCCTGGCTTAAGAGCCCCTTGTCCCACGGGAACAAGTATCTCTTATAACAGCTTCATAGACATGGCCTCCACGGTCCCTGTAAAAGACATGCCTGTTCCAAGAGTCACACTGTACTTAGGGAAGCCCATGGCTGTGGCTTCCTATCAGGCATGTACAGTTCTCCCAGTCCAGATGCAGTTTGCCAACTGGGGGTCATTTCTACCATATGTAATGTTGCCTAGCAGTTGACATATGAATTTTTATTAGGTTGCCAGGGGAACAGAGCTAGAAAGTGAACAAAAGGTCAAATTCTCATGCAGAAGGGAAAGAGGCTTTGTTAATCCTTTACCAAACACTATGCTAAGTGATTGCACAATGGATATTGCACCTAATTCCTATAGAATATAGCCAGAGGAATTTCCTAGTAAAATATAACCCACCCTAACCCATTTTTCCTCTCTTGAATAGTGTTCTTGGTGTTTAGTTGCTTGTGATTAATACACAGTTTGCAAATTTTGGTAAGGTGTGTGTAAGAGTTGGCTTAACGGTCAAAATGATCCCAGCGAGAATATCATGTATTCTTTTGTATCACTCATAATAGGCAAGTATAGTATGTCGTACTGTTGGGACACTATCGAATGGACATGCCTGAGTATTCCATCAGTCATACTTTGATGGGAGCCTTTGTCCACCTGGCAAACACCAAACACAAGGCTCTTGGTAACCATGCCTCTTATTCCTCTGTCACGTGGTGCTACTCCTGCCTGCTTCTGTTGCTCCCAGCAGATCCATGAGAGAAGATGGCTGGTGATTCATTCAATAGTTATCAAACAATTATTTATGGAGTCCTTACTGTATGTCAGGCACAAAGGTACTTTGGTGAACCAGCACAGTCCCTGCCCTCAAGGAGCCTGCCGTGTATAATTACAGAGACTAGCAGTTAAGCAGTTATAACGCAACATGTTGGATGTGACAGTAAGGACACGCACAGGGTACTCTAAGAATTCGTGGGTAGGGTACTAGCCAGTCACAGAGACTCAGAGATGCTTTCTGTCTAAGCTACTCTTCCTATCCAGGAAACTCCCAGCTTTGGCCTACTATGTTTATCAGCAGTTTAAACAGGTGCTGAAATTTCTTGCCTTTTCCCAAACATGGTGGCTTCGGTCACTAACAATGGTGAAATTATGTTTTATTCAGGTATGCAAAAATACTATACTATAAATAGAACATCAGAATATCCTAGTCTTTAGAAAATATGCATCAGGTTTTCTTTCTCTTAAAGACGGAGTCTTGCTCTGTTGCCAGGCTGGAGTGCAGTGGTGCTATCTCGGCTCACTGCAACTTCCACCTCCTGGGTTCAAGTGATTCCCCTGCCTCAGCCTCCTGAGTAGCTGGGACTACAGGTGTGCGCTACCACACCCGGCTAATTTTTTGTATTTTGGTAGAGACGGGGTTTCACCATGTTGGTCAGGCCGGTCTCGAACGCCTAACCTGATGATATACCCGTCTCGGCCTCTCAAAGTGCTGAGATTACAGGCGGGAGCCACTGCACCCAGCCAGGTGCTTTTCTTTGGTTTTCTATTGAAAAAACAATATGGTTTTCTGGCCAGGTGTGGTGGCTCACGCCTGTAATCTCAGCACTTTGGGAGGCTGAGGCAGGTGGATCACGAGGTCAGAAATTGGAGACCAGCCTGACCAACATGGTGAAACCCCATCTCTACTAAAAATACAAAAATTAACCAGGCATAGTGGCGCGAACCTGTAATCCCAGCTACTCAGGAGGCTTAGGCAGGAGAATCGCTTGAACCTGGGAAGGTGGAGGTTGCAGTGAGCTGAGATCACACCACTGCACTTCAGCTTGGGCAACAGAGCGAGACTCCATCTCAAAAAAAGAAAATAAATACATAAATAATAAAATAATATGGTGTTCTTATTTTTAAAAATAATATAGTATATAAATTATTTTTTAATTAAAAATGACAACAACAAATAACTTCCCATTATGTTGAGCCAGCGTACTGTGACAGATGGGGAGGAGCCCACTGCATCTGGAGTGGGTCTTGTCTGGCCGTGTGAACTAGTTAATAGCTCAGAAATCAGGATACACGCCAGGCACAGTGGGTAACACCTGTAATCCCAGCACTTTGGGAGGCTGAGGTGCATGGATCACTTAAGGTCAGGAGTTCGAGACTAACCTGACCAACACAGAAAACTCCATCACTACTAAAAATATACAAAATTAGCCGGGCGTGGTGGCACACGCTTGTAATCCCAGCTACGTGGGAGGCTGAGGCAGAACTGCTTGAACCTGGGAGGTAGAGGTTGCAATGAGCTGAGATTGTGCCATTGCACTCCAGTCTGGGCAACAAGAGCAAAACTCCATCTCTGAAAAAAAAAAAAAAAAAAGTAGGATACATATAGGACAGGACTGTTAAATCAAGAGATTTGAGAGTTAGAAGGAACATGAGAGATAGTCTAGCCCGACTCCATGTGGCAGATGAATGACGTTTTTCATTCTCACACAGCTGGTTAGGATAAGAAACCAGGTCCTGCCAGGCCAGTGCTGATAATAGACAGACATGTTTGGGCAGGCAGAAAAGACCATTCATAGATAACATTTGTTTTTATGGGTATCCATCATACCAGAGCCACAGGAGAGGAAAATGCTGTTTTGGCCTCATATGATAAAGTATGCATTGTGTGATTATGGTCTGCATTCCTGTAATGCTTAGACAGGGAGGGGGAAATCACATGTCGAGCATGGGGGAGTTAATTTCTTTGTCTTGTAATGCCCGCTCATATCTACGATGGAACACACACACACACACATACACACGGCAAATTAAAATATTCATTGTCCACTTCCTTAATATATATCCTGTATTTTATTGCAATTTAATCATTTTACTTGTAAAAAGTTTCAAAAGTAAAAAATACATACATTATTAACTTGAGATTACTTTTTCTAACCTCTCTGATTTTTCTCTTTCTTTCTTTCTTTTTTTTGTTGTTATAGAGCACTTCGTTATCAATGCAGGTCTTTCTTTCTTTTTTAAGACAGAGTTCCACTCTGGCACCCAGGCTGGAGTGCAGTGGCGCAATCTTGGCTCACTGCAACCTCTACCTCCTGGGTTTAAACAATTCTCATGCCTCAGCCTCCCAAGTAGTTGGGATTACAGACGCATGCCATCATGCCCGGCTAATTTTTGTATTCTTAGTAGAGACGGGGTTTCACCATTTTGGTCAGGCTGGTCTTGAACTCCTAACCTCAGGTGATACGCCCACCTCAGCCTTCCAAAGTGCTGGGATTACAGGTGTGAGCCACTGCATCCAGCCTCTAAGTGATTTTTGAAATATAAATTGGGTGTGATTCAGGGAATGTAACAAGAGCAATCTTATTTGAAACAGAAAACCACATATTTAAGTCTGCAGCCCACATGATAGTATGGTATTGAGTAAAAATGTATTCTTAGGTATTTCTTGACTCAGTGGACTTTAATCAGTCTACTGCAAAAGCTAGTTTTATTTAAAGGTCTGCAATTATGTATAAGAATTATTAGTAAAACAGATTAGCCACTTAACAATCTAAAAATACCTAGATGCAGTATTCCCAGTTGTTAATGAAATATTTATCAAGTTTGGGATTAAAATTAACTTAGTGCCATCAAAAATGCAAATTATCTTTAATTTGGTTAAATCAACCTGGGAGTAAACAGGTAATAATCTCAAGGTAAATTTTTGTTTTGATTTATATAAAGTCAGATTGAAACTCCCTAAGTTACAAGTTTAGAATAGGAGTGGCCTCAGCTAGGTTCAAGAAAAAGTCCCTTGTTCCTCTGTTGCTCATTTTGTCCTCAGAAACAAATGCAATTGAATTATTTTCTGTACCGTGCCAAATTTGAAGCTGACCTGAATTTGGTACCTGCAAATTTAAAATGGCTAAGGTCAAAATAGTTAAAACAGTTCCTATAGAATTAATGTGTTAGCTGGGTGTAGTGGTGCACACCTGTAGTCCCAGCTACTCGAGAGGCTGAGGTAGGAGGATTGCTTGAGCCCAGAAGTTCGAAGCTGCAGTGAGCTATGATCATGTCACCACACTCCAGCCTGAGCAACAGAATGAGACCCTTTCTCAAAAAAAAAAAAAAAAAAAAATTTTTTTTAATTGAGTGAATGCAATAGGGAATTGAGGATCTTCTCATATTAATGAGTTAACAACCCTTCATAATTTAAGTTTAGTTAACTGTTTTTCTCAGGGCAATTATTTTATATAAAATTCTAATGGAGAATTTTATGGACAAGATTTTGCTTAAGAAAAAAATTAATCCCACAAAATAAAGAGAACTATTAAATAGAGCTCTAAACAGAAGAAACTTCCATCAAATCATTTTTCCCGCTTCTTTGTCCCATGGTGTCAGGACCAACCATTTATTTATATGACATAGTTTCTGGCAGACTATCCCAAGCCAGGACATTTTAGAGTCTGTGCAAGAAGACTGACCACTCTTTGATGAATGGGTAATTCATGGTGTAATGTATGAAAAAAGTAAGGCAGACAACACAAACATCACAGGAAGCACGGCCATGCTAGGCTCTGAGCTCTGCAGTTACACACTGTTCAACAACACTTGGAAGAAAAATAGAAGCTCACTTTATCTTTGCCTGTCAAGTTTGCAAATGGATTAGTTCATTACAAAGGCACTTGTCAAAATGTATTTATTAAAAAGAGAAGCCAGCGTTGGAAATCGTCTTGACCATTAAAAAAAATAGCAACTGATACCTTGTTTAAGAAGCTTTTTGGAATTGAATTGGTTTTTATGTTAAAGTGGTAATGTACCAGGTCTGTTTATATAGGTTAGTGTTGCCCAGGTTGTGTTGTTTTGCTGTTTTTACTTTTTTACATATAAAGAATGAAAATGATGAGAGAATAAATTAGTGGATATCATCTAAATCTGATTTCTCATTTCGGTTGTTTTGGCATTCCACTTTTTATATAAATCTTTAAGACGTGCATATTTTTGTTTTAAAAATTATTTCTGCTTAAACAACAGTTTCAAATATTTCTCTTTTGAAGACAGAAAGTTGGTTTAGTTTCAGCAATGCATTGATATAATTTTACATTTTTTAAATGTAGAGGCTGGGTTTATTTAAGATTAGCTGGGCTCACTGCCTGCTCTTAAGAAAAACATGTATAGCCTAGAATTTTTTAGAAGATTCCCATAATATAGAACTGCTAACACTAAATATGCTTTCCATCTGTTTAAAGACTCATTAACTTCATTTAGTAACAGAAAAAAAGCTGCTAGGTAGAACAGGGGTTAGGCTAAATCCTACTTGCTGCCTGTTTTTTTTTTTTTAGGTAAACAAAGTTACATTGGAAGACAGGCACATCCATTCCTTTTTGTCATTGTTTATGCCATCAGTGACAAAGTGGAGTGGTTGCTACAGGCACCTTTTATCCACAAAGCCTACCATATTTACCATCTGGCCCTTCACAGAGAGATTGCCCACCTATGATGTTGGGCCGGACAAGACATCTGTTATTGCTTATGTAGGGATGATGGAGGTAGAATAAGTCCCTACTTTGGACCAATCTGTGAGCATCACTAGGATTTAAACATGTCTGGTATGTATGAAGGTCAGTGGAGTGGGCACCACTGATCTGTATGAAGTTTTTTTCAGGGAAGTCACTGGAAGGATCTGGCCAGGAGAAAGATGGTCACTTGGCTCAGCTCCAGGGAAGTATGCCTGAGCCTTCCATTTGAGAGCTAAACGCAGAAACTGAGCGTGACCTACAATCTTGGTGAGATGCTGGGAGTTCAAAATGCACTGCTATCTTTTTTTTTTTTTTTAATACTGCCACACTGCTATAAACAACTGATGGTAGGTGGGAGGGCAGGGGCATTGCCCTGCACTTCCTCAACACTGAATGTCCTCAGGGTGTTCTCAGTACAGGTGTGGCCCAGGCAGTGGCAAGAGAGGTTGAATCCCTGCTGGATGGGCTCTAAGGGTGAACACTAGAGGCAGCTAGGATTTCAGTGTTCCTGACACGTGCAATTCAGCAGCAACCCTCACAGAGGGAATCCAGAGAACCTGTCTTGGTCAGGGCACATTTGGCTTCAAGGAACAGATACTCAAGCAAGCTTAAAGCAATGATTCGTAAAGTGTAGTCCTGGAACCAGCAGCATCAGCATCATCCAGGGAGGTTCTGATGCAAACTAAAGTTTGAGAATAGCCGGGCATGGTGGCTCATGCCTATAATCCCAGCCTCCTTTGGGAGGCTGAGGTGGGCAGATCATGGGGTCAGGAGTTTGAGAACAGCCTGGCCAACGTATTGAAACCCCATCTCTACTAAAAATACAAAAATTAGCTGGGGGTAGTGGCACGTGCCTGTAGTCCCAGCTACTCAGGAGGCTGAGGCAGGAGACTCACTTGAACTCAGGAGGTGGAGGTTGCAGTGAGACAAGACCATACCACTGCACTCCAGCAAGAGTGACAGAGTGAGACTCCATCTCAAAAAAAAAAAAAAAAAAAAAAGTTTGAGAATAGGCCAGGCACAGTGGCTCATGCCTGAATCTCAGCACTTTGGGAGACCAAGGCAGGGCAATCACATGAGTTCACCCTGCCTCAACAAAAAATACAAAAATTAGCTGGGTGTGGTGGCACAGGCCCGTAGGTGCAGCTACTCTGGAGGCTGAGGTGGGAGGCTCACTTGAGCCCAAGAAGTTGAGACTGCAGTGAGACATGATTGTGCCACTGCACTCTAGCTTGGACAACAGAATGAGACCCTGTCTCAAAAAAAATTTTTTTTAAGTTTTGAGAATAGTTTTTATTTTTTATTTTATTTTTTTGAGACAGGGTCTCCCTCTGTCACCCAGGCTGGAGTGCAGTGGTACGATCTTGGCTTACTGCAACCTCTGCCTCCTGGGTTCAAGTGATTCTTCTACCTCAGCCTCCCGAGTAGCTGCAGGTGCCTGCCACCATGCCAGGCTGATTTTTGTATTTTTAATAGAGACAGGGTTTCACCAAGTTGGCCAACTGGTGTTGAACTCCTGGTCTCAAGCGATCCACCCACCTTGGCCTCCCAAAGTGCTGGGATTACAGGCGTGAGCCACCTCACCCGACCAGGAATAGTTTTAAGAGGATTTGTTTCTAATTAAAATGAGTGACTTTATGATATTCTGGGAGAGGAAATCAGCAGATCATCTGGAATCAGAAAGCAGGGGTGAGGCTGCTCCTGGTGAGTCGTGTGCCCAGGTTTCCTGTCCACTTCTCTTTGTACCAATGTGGGGTCCCCAGCCACTCTCAGAAGACCACCTTTCTCCTGTCCATTCCTCAGCTCAAAAGGGCTGCCCAGCCCTGACCTAACCACTGTCCTGTCCTTCAGTCCAAATCTTCCAAAGGAAAACACCTCAGTTTCTGCCCAGCAAAAGATGGGTTCCCTCAGATCACATGGCACCCCTTGGGTCAGGATGCAGGGGGATCTGACTCAGGATGGGTGGTGGTCATGAGGACAGGTTCCCTGAGAAAGGGGTCCTGGAGAGGGGCAGGAAAATTGACCTACAAGTCTCCTAAATAAAGAAAATCATGACTGGCAGGAAATTTGATAGGAACACACATGATATACTTCCAGGAGCATCTAGAATTAAGTGGGGGAAAAGCTGCAGGTGGCTATACGGTTTTCCATTAGAAGGGGGAGTAAAGTGTGTTTAGTTATTTGAAAACAGGTGCTTAAATAGAAACTTGTACACAAAAGTTCATAGCAGCTCTGTTCACAATAGCCTAAAGGAGGAAATACCCAAATGTCCATCAACTAATGAATGGATAAACAAAAACGTCACACACAGGCGCGTACACACACAGGTGGAATATTATTCATTCATCCATTAAAAGGAAGTTCTGATAAAAATATAAAAATATTAAAAAAATAAAGGAAGTTCTGATGCCAGCTACAACATGGAGGAACCTTGAAAACACTGCTTCAGGTGAGAGAAACCAGTCACAAAGGACCACATATTGTTTGATTCCATTTATATGAAATATCCTGGCCGGGCGCTGTGGCTCATGCCTGTAATCCCAGCACTTTGGGAGGCTGTGGGCGGATCACAAGGTTGAGTTCGAGACCTGCCTGGTGAGCATAGTGAAACCCCGTCTCTACTAAAAATACAAAAAATTAGCCAGGCGTGGTGGTGGGCGCCTGTAATCCCAGCTACTCCGGAGGCTGAGGCAGCAGAATCCCTTGAACCTGGGAGGCGAAGATTGCAAGGAGCCAAGATCACACCATTGCATTCCAACACCGGGTGACAGTGCGAGACTCCATCTCAAAAACAAAAGAAAAAGGAAAATATTCTGAATAGGCAAATCTGTGAAGACAAAAAGCCCAGTGGCAGTTGCTGGGGGCTGAGGGAAGGAAGGAGTGGGGAATGACTGCTCATGGGTGCCGGTGCCTTTGAGGTGATTAAGAAGTTTTGAAACATGGTGGTTGTACACCACCATGAAAATATTTAATGCCACTAAGTTGTATTTTCAAATGATATTATGTATTTTACAATTTAAAAATAGTCTATTGTTCCTGGGACACCCGTAGGTCCCCTTGGCAGGAGGGGTGTAGGGGGAATGGTTGTGGCTGCGCGCGGCGCGGACGGAGGGCGGGAGGGCGTCGGGGCTGCCCGAGACCTGCAACCAGCCTGGCAGCGGGCGGCGGCGGCGTTGGGATGCGGGCCCAGGGCGCGCGGCCCCCAGACGTCCCCCCACCGGTAGCGCGGCGGGAGGCGCCAAGGCTACCGGGCGCCATTTGCAGCCTGGGGCGCAGCGGCGGTAGCGTCGGCTTCTAGGGCATGGGAGCTGCCAAGGAGGAGGCGCGGGCGGCGGCGGTGGGCGTTGACAGGCACCAGCTCCCTGCCGCCCCTCCCCGCCTGCCGGGCCTGCTCCTCCTGCGCGCCCCCCGGGAGGGGCTGCGGAACAATGGCCGCGCCGCCAGGCCTGGCCCGGGGAAAGGCTGGAAGGCGCGCGGAGCCTCCTGGCGGCGGGAAGGCGGCGGGAAGGCGGCGGGAAGGCGGCGGGAAGGCGGCGGGGACGGCGGCGGGACGGCGGCGGGACGGCGCCGGGCCTATCTGGAGCGGTCCGGCGCTGCGGACTACGGGGAAGCTTGGGCTGCGTGGTGCGGGCCAGCGAATTTTCAGAACCCCCCTCAGTTGGGCTTTGTCTCATCTCGACTGGATTCAGGTTCTGCATCCTAGACAGGACTGTCACAGAAGGGCTGCTGCGGTCTTCTCAACGCAGCACATCAAGTGGCACACAATTGTAGCTTGTCAGTTTGTCTCATCACTGATGATGCTCACTTTTATCTCTAAGATGCTGTCTGCTAGGCTTCTCCGCTGTAAAGTCACGCTCACTTGGCAGTTATAATAAATAAAAGTATTTTGGACAGTGGTACTTTGAAATTATATGAATCACCTGTTTCTCATCAAACCTTTTAAATTTTATTTTTATTTTTGAGACAAGGTCTCGCTCTGTCGCCCAGGCTGGAGTACTGTGGTGCGATCACGGTTCACTGCAGCCTCGACCTCACGGATTCAGCCAGTCCTCCCACTTCAGTCCCCCGAATAGTTGGGACTACAGGCTGGTGCACCTGGCTTTGGCCTCCCAAAGTGCTGGGATTACTGGTGTGAGCCACCGTACCTGGCCCATTTGTTTTTTTTATACCGCATGAACCCATGGTTTCCTTTTTCTTTCTTTCTTTCTTTTTTTTTTTTTTTTTTGAGTTGGAGTCTTGCTCGTTTACGCAGGCTGGAATGCGATGGTGCGTCTTGGCTCACAGCAACCTCCACCTCCCGGGTTCTAGCAATTCTCCTACCTCAGCCTTCCAAGTAGCTGGGACTACAGGTATGCGCAACCATGCCCAGCTAATTTTTTTTTGTTTTTTGGTGTTTTTTTTTTTTTTTTTTTTAGTAGAGACGGGGTTTCACCACGTTGGCCAGGCTGGTCTCGTACTCGTGACCTCAGATGACCTGCCGACCTCAGCCTCCCAAAGTGCTGGGATTACAGGCGTGAGCCACCGCACCTGGCCTCCTTTTTTTTTTTTTTTCTTTTTCTTAGCTGGTGGGGAGTTCTCACTATATTGCCCAGGGAAGTTCTCACTGTATTGTCCAGGCTGGTCTCCAACTCCTGGGCTCCTGCCTTAGCCTTTGGCATAACTTGGCATTATAGGCCCACCACTGGGTCTGGCTGATATCCTATTTTGTTCATTAGGTTATAATCTGTTGCTGTCTGTCTATCTATATATCTATCTATTTATTTAGAGACAAAGTCTCGATCTCGGGATCTCAGCTCACTGCAACCTCCGCCTCCTGAGTTCAAGCGATTCTCCTGCCTCAAGCTCCGGAGTAGCTGGGATTACAGACGTGTGTCACCACGCCCAGCTAATTTTTGCATTTTTAGTAGAGACGAGGTTTCACCATGTTGGCCAGGCTGGTCTCTGACTCCCTACCTCACGTGATCCACCTCTCTTGGCCTCCCAAAGTGCTGGGATTACAGGCAGGAGCCACGCCCGGCCGCTGTCATTTATTTTAATGTTCAAACTGTCCCAGGTTTGGCTGCTGGAAGCCTGTTCAAGCCAGGTTCTGTGTCCATCTGACATGTCCCTATTGTTCTCTGAATACTTCCTTCCTTCTGGCACAAGATGTTCCAGGCTCATCTGGTACTGTTTCGCTGCCCCAACGCTGGAATCAGATACTTCTCCAGGGACCCCTCGTTCTGTTTACAGGAGAGTAGTTATTTACAAACCAGATCCAGAGACTGGGTGTTTTCATTGTGTTAGAACTGGTGCTGCTTTCAGGCCTTCACAGTGGACATTTTCCGAGAGAGAGAGTGCGAAACTCCAATTCCAATGCAACACCATGAAATTCATTCTCCTTTTCTTCCTGTCCATGATTTTTGGTCTATTCTACTGTGAAGGTGAACACTACCACATTTATTCTTTCAAAAAAGTTTATTTCCATCATTATAGTAAAATATTTCTCTCAGTAAAAATTTGAAACAAGGAAGAAAAAACCATAATCAGCATAAAAATAACATTTTGGTAGATTTACATGACGTCATACTGTACATACCATTTTGTACCCTGTTTTTTTCATTCAATTTTGCAGCGGTAAGTGCATAATAGCCTACAGACCAAGCCTGTTTTTGTATCCCTAAGAACTAAAACTGGCTTTTAAATTGTAAATGGATTCAGCAAAATATAAAGAGCAATAATATTTTGTGACATGAAAATTATATGAAATTTCAGATTTGTATCTATTTGTGTTAAGTTTTATTGGAATTCAGTCTATGGGTCTTGGGACATTCCCTTTGGGTTTGTTCTCCGATGGCACCCAGCCACAAGTAGAGGCCATGTAGACGTGCTCTGAACAAGCCCCAGTTAAGCCTAGCCCAGGCTGAACTAGTGAGTGAAGAAACCACCTTGGAGTGGCTCCTCCAGCACTAGCAGTTCTAGCTCCTGGATGTTAGTCCCCCACGTGAGACCTCAGACATGGTGCAGCAGAGAAAGTCGGACACCCTGTGCCCTTTCAGATTTCCTGACCGACAGAATCAGCGTTTTACAGTGGTGGTGGTTTCTGCCACTATGTTTCAGATGGGTGCTGAGCAGCAGTAGTAACTGGAACAATACCTTCTCAATAAAGGGCCTCATATAAGACCCTGCCATACCTGTAATCCCAGAACTTTGAGAAGCCAAGATGGACAGATCACTTGAGGTCAGGGGTCTGAAACCAGCCTGGCCAACATGGCAAAACCCCATCTCTACTAAAAATACAAAAATTAGCTGAGGGTCTGTAATCTCCCCGCCAAAAAAAGACCCTAAAATAAATATCAATAATAAAAAGCCATGGAAAGTAGAAGGATAATTAAGGCTAAAGATAGTATAATTAAACATTAAATATAGGCCAGGCGCCATGGCTCATGCCTATAATCCCAGCACTTTGGAAGACTGAGGCAGGCGGATCACAAGGTCGGAACATCAAGACCAGCCTGGCCAATATGGAGAAATCCCGTCTCTACTAAAAAATACAAAAGTTAGCTGGGTGTGGTGGTGTGCGCCTGTAGTCCCAGATACTTGAGAGGCTGAGGCAGGAGAATCGCTTGAATCCAGGAGGCAGAGGTTGCAGTGAGCCAAGATCATGCCACTGCACTCCAGCCTGGCAACAGAGCAAGACTCCATCTCAAAAAATAATAGTAATACTAATAATCTTGGCCAAGCACAGTGGCTCACACCTGTAATTCCAGCACTTTGGGAGCCAAGGCAGGTGAATCACTTGTGCTCAAGAGTTCGAGATTAGCCTGAGGAACACAGTAAGACTTAGTCTCTAAAATAAAATTTAAAAAATTAGCTGGGTTCCTCATGGAGAGAAAAAGAAAGGAAAAAAAACAAAGAAAAAAATATTAGCTGGGTATGTGATATGGTTTGGCTGTGTCCCCACCCAAATCTTGTCTTGAATTGTAGTTCTCATAATCCCCATGTGTCGTGGGAGGGACCAGGTGGAGATAACTGAATCATGGGGCCAGTTTCCACCATCCTGTTCTGGTGATAGTCAGTTTTCACAAGACCTGATGGTTTTATCAGGGGGCTTCCCCCTTTGCTGGGCACTCATTCTTCTCCCTGCCGCCATGTGAAGAAGGACATGTTTGCTTCCCCTTCCGCCATGATTGTGAGTTTCCTGAGGCCTCCCCCAGTCATGCTGAAATGTGTATCAATTAAACCTCTTTCCTTTACAAATTACCCAGTCTCAGATATGTCTTTATTAACAGCACCAGAACAGACTAATACAGCATGCATGGGCCACAGAGTGATACCCTGTCTCAAAAAAAAAAAAAAAAGAAAATTTGAAATTCACCAAGGAAGATATATGGATGACAAAGATACATTGATGATTAGGAAAATGCAAACTGAAACAGCAAAGCAAAATAAAACCACCATACCTGCCATAAAGGCTAAAAAACAAAAACAAAACAAAACAAAAACCAACAGTAGGAAGCACTGGCAAGGATTCATGACAATGGAACTCTCGCAAGTCGCTGATAGGAATGTATAATTATACAGTTACTTTGGCAAACAGTTTGGTACTTCCTTATTTATTTATGAATGAATGCATGCATGAATGAATGACAAGGTCTCACTCTGCCACCCAGGCTGGTGAGCAGTGGTATGAACATGGCTCACTGTAGCCTTAACCTCCCAGGGATTCAAGCGATCTTCCCACCTCAGCTTCTCGAGTACCTATGACTATAGGCATGCACAACCATACCCAGCTAATTTCTTACTTTTTGTACAGACAGGGTCTCCCTATGTTCCCCAGGCTGGTCTCAAACTGCAGGGGGCTCAACTGATCCTCTTGCCTCAGCCTCCCAAAGTGGTGGGATTACAGATATAAACCACCACCCAGCCATTTCTTACAAATTTAACGCACACGTAGCATATGACCCAGACATCCCACTCGTAAATATTTACCCAAGAGAAATAAAAACATACATTCACACAAAAATCTAGATATGAATGTTTATAGTAGCTTTTTACATAAATTCCCCAAAGGAAGCAATCAAAATGTTCTTCAACTGGTGAATGAACATCCACACAATGGAATATTACTCAGCAATACAAAAGGAAAAAATATTATTACATGCAACAACAGTATGAATCTTTAGTGCATGATGTCAACTGAGAGAAATCAGACTCAAAAGACTACCTACTGGTGGTGAAAATGGGATGGGAGAATGTAAAGGAGACTAACTATAAGGTTCAGCACAACGGAGAGTGTTTTTGGTGGGGGGAAGAGAATTGTTCTGTATCTTGATTGTGGTGTTGGTTGCACAACTCTATGCCTTTGTCAAAATTCACAGAACTGTACACCAAAAAAGAGTAATTTTGCTGTATGTAAACTAAGTAATAAAAAATAAAAATTTCTAGTGGCTACATTTGAAAAGAAAAAAGTAAATACATTGATATTAAAATTAATGTCATTGTTTAGCATATTTTACT
Source organism: Ateles fusciceps (assembly GCA_036589455.1). NCBI lineage: Eukaryota > Metazoa > Chordata > Mammalia > Primates > Atelidae > Ateles > Ateles fusciceps. Next base: position 4,207,786 of record JAZHEH010000733.1, read on the forward strand.
TAATGTATTTGAAATGTGGTCATTTCAACATGTAATCAGTACAAGAAATTACTAACGAGATATTTTTTACATTCTTTTCTTTGTACCAAGTCTTGAGAATTTGGTGTGTATTTTATGCTTAGAGGACATCTTAATTTATGCTAGCCACATTTCAAGTGCTGAGGAGCCACACATGACTAGAGACTACCACATGGGACAGTACGAGTCTAGTTTATGAACAGAGAAAAAGTAAAGTGTTTCCTGCCTTGAGCAACAATCATCAAATACAGAGTAGAATTTTTCCACCAAGTAGAATATAATACTTAAGCCAGGTGCTGTGGCTCACGCCTGTAATCCCAACACTTTGGGAGGCTGAGGCAGGCAGATCAACCTGAGGTCAGGAGTTTGAGACCAGCCTGGCCAACATGGTGAAACCACATCTCTACCAAAAATACAAAAATTATTTGAGCATAGTGGCAAGCACCTGTAATCCCAGCTAGCTGGGTGGCTGAGGCAGGAGAATCACCTGAACCCAAGAGGTGGAGGTTGCAGTGAGCCGAGATCTCGCCATTGCACTCCAGCCTAGGCGACAAGAGCAAGACTCCCTCTCAAAAAACAAACAGAAAAAAAACAAGAATGTACTACTTAAAATTATCAGACTTCACAAAAAAATCTCTAAACAATCATAATGAAAAGTTATAAAAGTATTAATTCAAGTGAGTCACATTCTTGCCAATGCATCCCAACTGGCATCAGCTTCAAAGGTGGGCTCGCTCTCCTGCTTGCATCTTCTGGAATCCTCCCTGCAAATGTCATTCCCTTTCATGTTGCATTTGCTCTTGTCTTGTTTTTGTTGTTGTTGTTGTTGTTTTTTAGACGGAGTTTCACCTTGTTGCCCAGGCTGGAGTGCAATGGCATGATCTTGACTCACCACAATTTCCACCTCCCAAATTCAAGCGATTCTCCTGCCTCAGCCTCCTGAGTAGCTGAGATTACAGGCTCCTGCCACCATGCCCGGCTAATTTTGGTATTTTTAGTAGAGATGGGGTTTCACCATGTTGGCCAGGCTGGTCTTGAACTCCTGACCTCAGGTGATCCACCTCGGCCTCCCAAAGTGTTGAGATTATGGGCGTGAGCCACTGCACCTGGCTGTCTTCTGCCCTCTTATCTCTTCCTCACTCCATACTTCACCCTGGCGAAAACTTTGAGCCCAAGTCCTGATAGGCTTCCTTTTCCTGAAACTCCAGCTTTGTAGGGCAGGAACTAGGTCTTATTCTTTGCACAATGGGCCCCCAACACTGTTCTTTCTTCTTCTTCTTTTTTTTTTTTTTTTTTTTTTGAAATGGAGCCTCACTCTGTCACCCAGGCTGGGTACAGTGGTACAATCTCGGTTCACTGCAACCTCTGCCTCCTGGGTTCAAGCAATTGTCCTGCCTCAGTTTCCTGAGGAGGTGAGACTACAGGCACATGCCACCACACCTGGCTAATTTTTTTATTTTTAGTAGAGACAGGGTTTCACCATGTTGCCCAGGGTGGTATCGAACTCCTGAGCTCAGGCAATCCGCTGGCCTCAGCCTCCCCAAAGTGCTAGGATTACAGACATGAGCCACTGTGCCTGACCTACTGTTCTTTCTTCTGCTTACAGAGTACCCGTAGGTGCTAGGGATACCTGGGTGAAGGAAATATAGCCCTGCCCCGAGGTATCTTGTGGTCTGTGGCAATGACAGACAAAGAGGCACTTGAATAGAGACTGCTAAGTGTCAAAGCACAGCTGTGGGGGGGACCTAGGAAGGAACCAAACCTAGTTCTGGAGAAGCCAACATTTTCTGCACAACTGCTGAGGTAGGTCTCTCCCATTTTCCTTTAAAGGGTCACTGTGGGCCGGGTGCAATGGCTCACAGTGTAATCCCAGCACTTTGGGAGGCTGAGGCGGGCAGATCATGAGGTCGAGATCCAGATCATCCTGGCCAATATAGTGAAACCCTGTCTCTACTAAAAGTACAAAAATTAGCCGGGTATGGTGGCACGCACCTGTACTCCCAGCTACTCGGGAGGCTGAGGCAGAAGAATCACTTGAACCCGGGAAGCAGAGGTTGCAGTGAGCCAAGATCGCACCACTGCACTCCAGCCTGGAGACAGAGTGAGACTCTGTCTCAAAATAAAAGGGTCACTGTGGAAGTCAGCCTAGGGTGGGCCTGACTATAAGTCCGTGTGCCCACTTAGCCAAAGCCACCATTGGCTGACAGTTTTATTTGGGGGTGTACTTAAAAAGAGGTCACTAGCAGAACCATCACAGATGTTAGACACTCTCTCTTTCCCTTTTGTTAATATTGTGCTGTGAGTTGTATCCCCAGCAGTCATGTCCCTTGGTGAACGCTCCCCAGTAGGTTCCTCCTTCGGAAACCCATGCCTGTACCACTTCGAAGAAAAGAGTCTCTTACAACAGCAGTCCTGGGGGGCATGGCCCTGGGTGAGCAGCCTCATCTGTCAGTCCCCTCGAGGCCTCAGTCACCTAACAACGCACACAGAAGCTGCTGCAAGCCCCAGAGGCCCCAGATTTGGTGCTTCTAATAGTCTTCTGAATTTTGTTTTCAAAACCAGGGAGGAACAATAAGGTGAGGCTGTATAATCACACGTTTCATTTCTAACTTTTAAGGAGAATGGGTGTTTCTGAAGACGGGAGAAAGTGATAGAACTGGCCGCTGGCAGGAGTATTGATCCTGCTCTTCAAAAACACCTCCTCTAACAATAACGGAATTATTTATTTTAAACACCTCCTCTTTAAAAATGCAAATAAATTTGCAGAGTTAAAAGTCATTCTTAAGTTGGTGTGAAGAATTATATTGAATAATCAGTTGGACACCCAGTAGAGTTAGGGAATAAAAGTTATTTATTTATTTATTTTGAGATGGAGTCTTGCTCTGTCACCCAGGGTGGAGTGCAATGGTGCAATCTTGGCTCACCACAACCTCTGTCTCTACTAAAAATATTTAAAAAATTAACCAGGCATGGTGGTGCATGCCTGTAATCCCAGCTACTCCGGAGGCTGAGGCAGGAGGATCACTTGAACCCAGGAGGTGGAGGTTGTGGTGAGCCGAGCACTCCAGCCTGGACAACAAGAGAGAAATTCTGTATCCAAAAAAAAAAAAAGAGGTGGCCTTTAAGAGGTGATTGAGTCCCGAGGGCTCTGTCCTCACGAATGGATTCATCCATTCATGGATTATGGGTTAATGGATTAAAGATTTATCATGGGAGCAGGTTAGTTATCACAGAGTGAATTTGTTATCAAAGCCACTTGGCTCTCAGTGTGTCCCCTCACCCTGTTATGCCTTCTCACCAAAAGCCGACAAGATGCACTCCCAGTCTTAGATTTCCAGCCCCCAGAACTGTAATGAATAAGCCTCTTTTCTTTATAAATTATGCAGTCTCCGGTATTATTATAGCAACAGAAAACAGACTAAGACATGAGGGGGATGGATGAATGGAACACAATATTATATGTGGAAAAAGACTCTTGAATATATGTAAGTTTTTTTTTTGAGAGGCAGGGTCTCACTCTGTTGCCCAGGCTGGAGTGCAATGCCTATTTACAGGCACAGTCATAATGCACTACATTCCTGAACTCCTGGCCTCAAGTGATCCTCCTGCTTCAGCATCCCAAGTAGCTAGGACTACAGGCACGTGCCATCATACCTGGCTTATACGTAAATTTAATATCTGGAAAAAAGTGGCTTTTTAAATCTGAAGGAAAGGATGACTTATGAAATAAATATTGTTGGGTCAATTGGGTAGCTATATTGGAAAAAAACACATTAGATCATATACGGCAAAATAATATTTAGATGGGTAAGAGTTCTAAACATAAAAAAGTCATTAAAATATTAAAAGAAAATAACAGATAATATAAAATTGATGTGAGAAGTATATTTCCTAAGAAAAAATGTAAAACCCAGAGACCATAGAAGAAAAGGATGACTACTGCATAGTCCAAATGTTGTGTAACATGAAAAATATTATATTACTTCAGGTTTTCTAATTCCAGAAAAAAAGAAAAAAAAACTTTAATAAAAGATATTATAAACAAAGTTAAAAGATGAAAAAATCAAAGTCATATATTTGCCAAACATATAACGAAGAAAGAATTTATACTGATACATGCCTGTAATCCCAGCACTTTTCGAGGCCAAGATGGGTGGATCATTTGAGGTCAGGACTTTGAGACCAGTCTGGCCAACATAGTGAAACCCGTCCCTACTAAAAATACAAAAAATTTAGCTAGACGTGGTGGCATGAGCCTGTAATCAGAGCTGGAAAATTGCTTGAGTCCGGGAGGCAGAGTTGCAGTGAGCAGGAATTAACACCATTGCACTCCAGCCTGAGCGACAGAGCGAGACGCCGTTTAAAAAAGAAAAAGGAAAAGAAAAGACCAAAATAACAACAACAACAAAAAAGACAAAGGCTATGGACAGGAATTTACAGGAGAAGAAATGAACACCCGATACCCAATAACATGAAAAGATGTTCAGCCTCACTGGTGAGGGGAGGATGCAAGTCAAAACAATAGTTGCTATTTTTTCATCAATTACATTGGCAACAATTAAAATGATTCATAATATCCAGTTTTGATAAGGTTTCAGGAAGGGTTTTTTTGTTTGTTTGGTTTTTTTTTTTTTTTTTGAAACAGAGTTTCACTCTGTCATCCAGGCTTGAGTACAATGGCGCCATCTCGGCTCACAGCAACCTCGACCACTTAGACTCAAGAGATTCTCCTGCCTCAGCCTCCTGAGTAGCTGGGACTACAGGCACCCGCCATCATGCCCGGCTAATTTTTGTATTTTTAGTAGAGACAGGATTTCATCATGTTGGCCAGGCTGGTCTCAAACTCCTGACTTCAAATGATCTACTCCCCTCAGCCTCCCAAAGTGCTGGGATTACAGGCGTGAGCCAACACATCCAGAATATTTTTAAAGGCAATTTGTTTGCCAGGCATGGTGGCACACGCCTATAATCCCAGCACGCTGGGAGGGCAAGGCAGGCAGATCACTTAAGTCCAGGAGTTTAGCACCAGTCTGGGCAACATGGCAAAACCCCATCTCTACTAAAACTACAATAGCTGGGTGTGGTGTGGTGGTGCACACCTGTAGTCCCCACTACTCGGGAGGCTGAGATGGGAGAATCACCTGAGCCTGGGCAGTTGAGGCTACCGTGAGCCATGTTTACACCACTGCACTCTACCTGGGTGATGGGAGTGAGGCCCTATACCCTGCCAAAAAAAAAAAAAAAAAAAAAAAAAAGATTGTTAACACAAGTATGTCAAAATTTGAAATATAAATCCCCTTTGACCTAGCAATCCTACTTCTAATGAATCTCTTCTACAGAAATGCAGTCAGGCGGCTGGGCACAGTGGCTCACACCTGTAACCCCAGCACTTTGGGAGGTTGAGGCAAGCAGATCACTTGAGGGCAGGAGTTCGAGTCCAGCCTGGCCAATGTGGAGAAATCCCATCTCTACTAAAATACAAAAATTAGCCGGGCACGGTGGTGTGCGCCCATGATCCCAGTTACTTGGGAGGCTGAGGCACGAGAGTTGCTTGAACCAGGGGAGGCAGAGGTTGCAGTGAGTCAAGATCATGCCACTGCCCTCCAGCCTGGGTGACAGAGGAGACTCTGTCTCAAAAAAAAAAAAAAAAAAAAAAACAAAAATTAGTCAGGAGTGGTGGCATGTGCCTGTAATCCCAGCTGCTCAGGAGGCTGAGGCAGGAGAACCCCTTGAACCTGGGAGTTGGAGGTCGCAGTGAGCCAAGATCACGCCACTGCACTCCAGCCTGGACAACAGAGCAAGACTCTATCTCAAAAAAAAAAAAAGGAAGAACGAAAAGAAAAAAGAAAAAGAAATGCAGGCAGGCAATGGGGAAGGGAGGATGGACATAAGTGGAAAGATCAGGAGCAGGCTGGGACCCACAAGTGCAAGCGGGAACCCTACCAGTTCCAGAGGGACTGGAATCCTTGTCAGTTTTCACTGTTTCCAATCCAACCTTGCTGATGTGGGTGTCTCACAGAAGTCAGGGCCCTTTGTCATAGAGCAAAACACGTTCACCTCGCTAATGAGTCAGAGAAGCTAAAGGAGGATCCAGGAGAAGGTAGAGAAGTTGCAGGTCCAACTGCTGCTTCACATCCAAAAGAGGTGAGTCAGCAGATTTTCTGCCCTTCAGATATCCCCCAGACTGCCCTCATGGTCCACCCTAAAGGAAACATACAAGAAAGGAAATTCTGGAAAATGTCATTTAGTCCAGCCGATACGTTGCAGATTGGACATATGTGCAGATACCTGTCCATGCATCATTGTTTATAATAGGGAAAATCAGAAATAGCCTTAATGTCCATTGATGGAGAATAGTCAAGAAAGTTATGGTGTATGGTGTATATAACACACACACACACACACACACACACACACAATGCATACTATGGAATCCAATGGTATATATATTCTATATATATACACATACACACACACTATGTGTATATATATATACTATAGTATATATATATACATATATATATTCCATACTATGCCCTATGGTATACACACACACACACACACACACACACACACACACACACTGCATACTATGAAATACTATGCAGCCTTTAAAATGAATGAAATAAGCTTTTTTTTTTTTATTGAGATGGTCTCACTCTGACACCCAGGCTGGAGAGCAGTTATCACTGCAGCCTCAACCTCTGGGGCTCAGGTGATCGTCCCACCTCAACCTCCCAAGTAGCTAGGACTACAGGTGCACACCACTATGCCTGGCTAATTTTTTGTATTTTTTTTGTAGAGATGGAGTTTTGCACCATGTTGCCCAGGGTGGTCTTAAACTCCTGGACTCAAGCAATCCACTTGCCTCGGCCTCCCAAAGTGCTAGGGTTACAGACATGAGCCACCATGCTCAGCCTATATCAGCCTTTAAAATGAACATCACTACACACCTACCACAATGGCTACAGTGAATAAAACTGACAACACCAAATTTGGAAAGAATGTATAATAACTGATACTCACATTTTTTTTTTGAAGTGTAAAATGGTACAGCCACTTTGGGAAAAAAAATGTGGCAAACTAAATATATGCCTACTCTATGAACCAGCAATTCCACTCTTAGGTATTTACGCAGGAAAAATGAAATGTAAATGCATAAAAAGACTTGTACAAAAACGTGCATAGCAGCTCTCTTCACAATAGCCTAAACCTGGAAACAGATCAGGTGTCTATCAATAGGAGAATATATATAATCTTGTATATTCATACAATGGAATACTCAACAATGTAAATGAATGAAATACAGCTACATACAACAACAGGGATGATTCTCAAAAACATCATGCTGAGTAAAATAATCTTTATACAAAAGAGCACATGTTTGTCCGGTGCAGTGGCTCGCACCTGTAATCTCAGCACTTTGGGAAGCTGAGGCGGGCAGATCACTTGAGGTCAGCAGTTCAAGACCAGCCTGGCCAACATAGTGAAACCCTGTCTCCACTAAAAGTACAGAAATTAGCTGGGCATGGTGGCAGGTGCCTGTAATCCCAGGGAGGTTGAGATAGGAAAATTGCTTGAACCCAGGAGGTGGAAGTTGCAGTGAGCCGAGATCGAGATCGCACCACTGCACTCTAGCCTGGGTAACGGAGTGAGACTCCGTGTAAAAAAAAAAAAAAAAAAAAAAAGCACATGATTTATAGTTCCATTTATACGGAGTTCTAGAACAGGTAAAACTAAACTTTGTGGAATCAAAATTGAACAATGTTTGCCTAAGAAAGTTAAGGAAAGAAATTGACCTGGGTGGGGCTATGAAGCAATTTGCTGGGGTGATGATAAGGTTCTGGGCTGGATACAGTGGCCCACATCTGTAATACCAGCACTTTGGGAGGCCGAGGCGAAAGGACTCCTTGAAGCCAGGAGTTCGAGACCAGCCTGGCCAACATGGCAAAACTCTGTCTCTTAAAAAAAAAAAAAAAAAAAAGTCCAAAAATGAGCCAAGCGTGGTGTCACATGCCTGTAATCCCAGCTACTTGGGAGGCTGAGACACAAGAATCTGTTGAACCCAGGAGGTCAAGGCTGCAGAGAGCCATGATTGTGCCACTGCATTCCAGCCTGGGCAACAGAGGAAGACTATGTCTCAATAAATAAATAAATAAGATAAGGTTCTGTGTCTTTACAGAGGTTTTAGCTACACAAGTGTACGGATTTTTAAAAACTCAGCAAAAGTTGACTTAAAATTTGTGCATTTCATTGAATGTAAATTTTACCCTGAAATAACAAAATGTGGGCCGGGTGAGGTGGCTCAAGCCTGTAAACCCAGCACTTTGGGAGGCCGAGGCGGGTGGATCACAAAGTCAGAAGTTCGAGACCAGCCTGACCAACATGGTGAAACCCCATCTCTACTAAAAATACAAAAATTAGCTGGGCGTGGTGACGTGTGCCTGTAATTCCAGCTACTCAGGAGGCTGAGGCAGGAGAATTGCTTGAACCTGGGAGGTGGAGGTTGCAGTGAGCAGAGATCTCGCCATTGCACTCCAACCTGGGCGACAGAGTGAGACTCCGTCTCAAAAAAAAAAATGTGTATAAACATTGAACTTTAATTAATTATATATGTGCCTTTTTTAAGGGGGAAGTGTACTGATGCCTGCAACTTGGTTTGGAATGCATCGAAAAGGAAAATGAATGGATAAATGGACAGAGGGATAGATATGAGCTAAAGCAAGTCTAGTAAAATGTTAATGGAAAGGTCTAAGTGGTGAGCGTACAAGTGTCACCGTTTATGGAACGCTGTAAAATACCTTCAACGTTGTTGTATCATTGAAACATTTTGTAATAAAATATTGGGAAAAAGTAATAAGATCAATTTTGTGTGTACTGACAGAGAGAGATATCAAAACATATTGTTAAAAACCAGCCTCGAGCTGGGTGCAGTGGCTCACGCCTGTAATCCTAGCACTCTGGGAGGCCAAGGAAGGCGGATCACTTGAGCTCAGGAGTTCAAGATCAGCTTGGGCAGCATGGCGAAACCCCACCTTTACAAAAAAATACAAAAATCAGCCGGGCATGGTGGTTTGTGCCTGTGATCCCAGCTACTCGGGAGGCTGAGGTGGGAGGATCACTTGAGCCTAGGAGGCAGGGGTTGCACTGAGCCAAGATGGTGCCACTGCACTCCAGCCTTGGTGACAGAGTGAGACCCTGTCTCAAAAAAACAAACAAAAACCAGCCTCAGAGAAGGATGCAGTATATGATACAGGTATCATGAATATAAAACAACAAAACAAAAATCTAACTTATGTGACTGAGTGAATATAGGATATATATTAAACTGTTAACGATAATACTAGCCTTTGGAGAAGAAAGTAGAATAATGGGGTAAATGTCTTAGCTTGTTTCTCTAGAAAGCAGAGCCTAAGCCAAAGGTTATGTGCTAGTTTTTCTATTTGGTTTTGTTTTCGTTTGAGACAGGGTCTCGTTCTGTCACCCAGGCTGGAGTAAAGCAGCATGATCTTGGCTCGCTGCAGCCTTGACCTCCTGGGCTCAAGAGATCCTCTCATCCTAGCTTTCCAAGTAGTCGGAACCACAGGTGCACTCCACCATGCTGGGCTAATTTTTGTATTTTTAGTGGAGATGGGGTTTTGCAATGCTTCCCAGGCTGGTTTTGAACTCATGGGCTCAAGCAATCCGACTGACTTGGCCTCCCAAAGTTCTGGGATTACAGACACTCAGCCAGTTATGTGCTAGCTAATACTCTGTGGGATAGTGTAATCCCAGCGAAGCAGGAGTCAGGGGAAAAGGGAGTAAGAGAGGAGAAGACAAAAATCCAGATGCATACAGATGCAAATCCAGAAGCTTCCTGATAAGCACCGGTGATTGCCTGGTCTCAAGGGATGTCATCGGGGAGGTTTTACAAACCTACTCCAGCTCCTGTACCTGAAGGCGGATTGATCTGATGGTTCCCATATCTCACTAGACAAATTGCACCCCAAAAGTCTCATATTTCTGGAACCAGCCGGGCCAGCCAGTCTGCAAGTGTCTTACTCCATTTTCTGTTGTTTATAACAATACCAAAACCCAGGTAATTTACCAAGCTAAGGAATTCATTCCTTATAGTTTTGGAAGCTGGGAAGTCCAAGGTCAAGGGGCCGTATCTGGGGGAAAACCTTGTTGGAGGCGCCTGTCTGAAGAGTCTGTAGGCAGTGCAGATTATCACATGGTAAGCTTACTGAGCATGCTAGCTCAGATTTTCTTCTTTTTTTTTAATTCTTCCATAGCCGAACCTTCTTTAAAAAAAAAAAAAAGAGAGAGAGAGAAAGACAAGGTCTTGCTATGTTGTCCAGGCTGGTCTTAAATTCCTGGGCTCAAGCAATCCTCTCACCTCAGCTTCCCAAAGTGCTGGGATTATAGGCATGAGCTGCCGCTTCCTCTTCTTATAAAGCTACCCGTCCCCCTCCTATGATAACCTGTTAATCTATTAACCCATTAATACATTAATCTATGAATGGATTAATACGTGACCCAATCACCTTTTAAAGGCCCCACCCCTCAATACTGCCACATTGGGGATAATGTTCAACATGAGTTTCAGAGGGGACAGATAGACCATACCAGAAAGCATGGGTGCTGAGTAGGTCTTGCAGAATATCATGCTGCGGCAGCAACAGATAAGCTAAAGGCAAAGGTGTGAGCAACTTGTGGGACCAAGGGTGGTCTCCACAGTTGGCTCTCCTGGACAAACTCTGAGAGCACAAAGAAAAAAAATGACCTCTGCTTTGAGGAGCTTGGCACACCTCCTTCCTGCAGCCTAGAGAAATGCACTCACCACCAGGCAATGCTTCTGAGGTAGCAGTCAATAACAGTGAGAATAAAGACCACTGAGCGGATCTAAGGACGTGCATAATTTAGATCTAGGGCAATTGATCATGATAAATGTGGACTTTGCCTTTTAACCATGTATATGGGTGTTCCTTGACTTACAATGGGGCTACACTCAGATGAATCCACTGTAATTAAGTCAATCGACATATGATGTTTTAAATTTATGATGGATTTATCTGGATGGAGGCCCATCATAAGTTAGGAGTGTACTGAATATCTATAACTTTCACACCATCGAAAAGTTGAAAAACCATAAGTTGAATCATCATAATTTGGGAACATCTGTATTTCTGCATTGTTTAAATCCTTTATAAGTATTTAAGTATTGCTTGTTTAATTAAAAAAAAAAAATAGACAGGGCACGGTGGCTCATGTCTGTAATCCCACAACTTTGGGAGGTGGAGGCGGGTGGATCACCTGAGGTCAGGAGTTCAAGACCAGCCTGTTCAACTTGGTGAAATCCTGTCTCTACTAAAAATACAAAAATTAGCCAGGTGTGGTGGTGGGTGCCTGTAATCTCAGCTACTTGGGAGGCTGAGGCAGGAGAATAGCTTGAATCTGGGAAGCAGAGGTTGCAATGAGCTGAGACTGCACCACTGCACTCCAGCCTGGGTGACAGAGCAAGACTCCGTTTCAAAAAAAGAAAAGAAAAAAAAACGATAATAAAACAGAAGCATGATAGTTTTTGTGTAATACTTTGTAGCCAATATAGTAGAGAAATAAATAAAATGAATTGTGGAAACACTAGCCTAATATAACATTACCAATAATTTTGGGTAAGATATTTTAGGTAAAACAACATTAGATGAAACTGAGTAACATTTAATTTGATTCCCTTTGTAAAAATTTTCATGAAAATAAATATAGGCTGGGCATGGTAGCTCACACCTGTAATCCCAGCACTTTGGGAGGCCAAGATGGGAGGATCACTTGAGCCCAGGAGTTCTTGTTAGAGGCGACTCTCTGAAGAGTCTGTAGGCAGCGCAGATCTCACTGCCACCTGGCAATATAGTGAGACCCTATCTCTCTCTCTCTCTCTTTTTTTTTTGAGACCCTATCTCTACAAAAAAAAAAAAAGTTTCAAAAATGTTTCAAGGCCAGGCACGGTGGCTCACACCTGTAATCCCAGCACTGTGGGAGGCTGAAGTGGGCGGATCACTTGAGGTCAGGAGTTCAAGACCAGCCTGGTCAACATGGTGAAACCTTGTCTATACTAAAAATACACAAAATAGCTAGGCATGTTTGTGGGTGCCTGTAATCTCAGCTACTTGGGAGGTTGAGACAGGAAAATCACTTGAACCCAGGAGGTGGAGGTTGCAGTGAGCCAAGATCATGCCACTGCACTCCGGTCTGGGTGAGAGAATGAGACTCTGTCTCAAAAAAATAAAAATTAACCAGGCATGGTGGCACTCATTTGCAGCCCAGCTACTCTGGAGGCTGAGATGGGAAGATCGCTTGAGCCCAGGTGGTTGAGGCTGCAGTGAGCCATGATCATGTCACTGCGCTCCAGCCTGGGTGATAGAGCAAGAACCTGTCTAAAACAAAACAAAACAAAACAAAAAAACAGGAAAATACAGTCTTATCACTTAACAATGGGATACATTCTGAGAAATGCATCATTAGGTAATTTCATCTTTGCATGAACATCATAGAATGTACTTACACAAACCTAGATAGTATAGCCTATTATACAACTAGGCTATATATGGTATAGCCCAGGGGTCCTCAACCCCTGGGCCACAGACCGGTACCAGTCCCTGGCCTGTTAGGAATGGAACTGCACAGCAGGAGGTAAGTGGCTGGTGAGCAAGCATTACCACCTGAGCTCCACCTCCCGTCAGATCAGTGGTGGCATTAGATTCTCATAGCAGTGGGAACCCTATGGTGAACTGCGCATGCAAGGGATCTAGGTTGTGCGCTCCTTATGAGAATCTAATGCTTGATTATCTGAGGTGGAACAGTTTTATCCCAAAACCATTTCCGTTCCCACCTTCCATGGAAAAATGGTCTTCCACAAAACTAGTCCCTGGTGCCAAAAAGGTTGGCCAACATGGTGAAACCTTGTCTCTACTAAAAATACACAAAATAGCTAGGCATGTTGGTGGGTGCCTGTAATCTCAGCTGATGGCTATTGATCCTAGACTACAAACCTGTGCAGTATGTTACTGTATTTCTAACTGTAGGCAACAGTAACACAATGGTATTTCTATATTTAAACATATAAAAAGTACAATAAAAATGTAGTATTGGGCTGGGTCCCATAGCTCACGCCTGTAATCCCAGCACTTTGGGAGACTGAGGTGGGCGGATCACGAGGTCAGGAGTTCGAGACCAGCCTGGCCAATATGGTGAAACCCCATCTCTAGTAAAAATACAAAAAGTAGCCAGGCATGTTGGCGAGCGCCCATAACCTCAGCTATTCAGGAGGCTGAGGCAGGAGAATGGCTTGAACCTGGGAAGTGGAGATTGTGATGTGCCAAGATTGCACCACTGCAGTCCAGCCTACGTGACAGAGTGAGACTCCGTCTCAAAATAAACAAATGTAGTATTGGCTGGGCGCAGTGGCTCATGTCTGTAATCCCAGCGCTTTGGGAGGCTGAAGTGGATCACCTGATGTCAGGAGTTCGAGATCAGCCTGGCTAACATGGTGAAACCCATTTGTACTAAAAATATAAAAAATTAGCCGGGCATGGTGGCACACACCTGTAATCCCAGCTACTCAGAAGGCTGAGGCAGGAGAATCACTTGGACCTGGGAGATGAAGGTTGCAGTGAGCTGAGATTATGCCATTGCACTCTAGCCTAGGCAACAAGAGCGAAATTCGTCTCAAAAAAAAAAAAAAAAATGTAGTATCAAAAATTTACAAAATGGTACACCTAATGGCACTTACTTACCATAAATGGAGCTTGCAGGACTGGAAATTGCTCTAGAAGTGCCAGTGAGTAAAGTTATGAATGTGAATGTGAAGGCCTAGGACATAACTGTACACTATTGTAGACTTTATAAACACTGTACACTTAGACAAATGTATTTACTTGAGATGGAGTCTTGCTCTGTCCCCCAGGCTGGAGTGCAGTGGCACGATCTCAGCTCATTGCAACCTCTGCCTCCAGGTTCCAACAATTCTCCTGCCTCAGCTTCCCGGGTAGCTGGGATTACAGGCACGCGCCACCACGCCCAGCTAATTTTTGTATTCTTAGTAGAGATGGGACTTCACCATGTTGGCCAGGTTGGTCTCTAACTCCTGACCTCAGGTGATCTGCCTGCCTCGGCCTCCCAAAGTGCTGGGATTATAGGTGTGAGCCACTGCACCTGGCCCATAGTCATTTATAATCAAGTATTCTGCACTGTACATAGTTGTGTGTTCCAGAACTTTATATGACTGGCAGCATGGATTTGTTTACACCAGTGTCGCCACAGTGCTAGGATGCTACCACAGCTACAGCATCACTAAGACAATATAAATTTTTCAGCTCCATTATAATCTTAGGAGACCACTGTTGTATATGCAGTCTATTGTTGACCAAAATGTCCTTATGCGGTGCATGACCACAGTTATTGTTAGATGCTGTGTTTTGAGTTGTGGTATGGGAGCTATGGTCACTGGAATAATAAACATATAAAGTATAGGTTTCTAATTCTGAGATGAGTAAGATGAGGGTAAGATCATTACATTTGTTAAGGAGCTGGTACAAATTCACACGTGTCTGACCTAGCTGCTTGTTTCCTCTGTTTTTTTGTTTGTTTGTTTGTTTGAGACAGGGTCTCACTCTGTCCCCCAGGCTGGAGTGCAGTGGCATGATCTTGGCTCACTGCAACATCTGCCTCCCAGGCTCAAGCAGTCCTCCCAAGTGGCTGGGACCACAAGTGCATACCACCACAAATAATTTTTTGTATTTTTCATAGAGATGGAGTTTTGCCATGTTGGTCAGGCTGGCCTCAAACTGCTGAGCTCAAGCAATCTCCTGCCTTGGCCTCCCAAAGTGCTGGGATTACAGGTGTGAGCCATTGCGCCAGTACCCTCTCTTTGCTTTCTATTAGTCTTTTATCTCCCTGTTACCAGTGGTTTGTCCAACAGCCTATTTCCCCCCTTTTCTTGAAACGAAGAGTCGCACATATTTCTTTATTAAATTTAAATGTTTTTCTCATTTGAATATCTCAGATAACCCATGATCCTCCTAGTTAGTTACAGTTTTGGTGATGAAGACATTCATTTATTCCTCAAATGTATGTAAATTGTCAATTTATCATCACTTAACTCCAAACCTAAGCTTATTTGCCCTGCTTTGTGCAACCAGCGGGACCCTGTAAATATTTCCTTTCCCAGCTAGAGCAATGTTAGACCTTGTCAATAGGGCGCCAGAGGGCCACTGCAATAGCCGAGGTAGAGGTTTAGTGGTTTCAGTGTAACTTTTTTTTTTTTTTTTTTTTTTTTTGAGACAGAATTTTGCTCTTGTTGCCCAGGCTGGAGTGCAATGGTGCAGTCTTGGCTCACTGCAACCTCTACCTCCTGGGTTCAAGCGATTCTCCTGTCTCAGCCTCCCAAGTAGCTGAGACTGCAGGCACCCACCACCACGCCCAGCTAATTATTGTATTTTTAGTAGAGATGGGGTTTCACCATATTGACCAGGCTGGTCTTGAACTCCGAACCTCAGGCAATCCACCCGCCTTGGCCTCCCAAAGTTCTGGGATTACAGGCTTAAGCCACCACGCCCGGCTTTAATGTAACTCTTCTTGATCCTACAGTGCAGCTCCATGGAGAATGGTGTCCACCCTGCAGTAAGTTTACTGGCACACTGGTGGGTGGCCACTGATCTTCCAGCCCACACCTGTGGTACCTCGATGAATTTCACCATCCAGCAGGCTGAAGACATATCCTCTTCGAAGAGGTCTAAATCTCAGTCTTGGTGGGCATGGAAAAGGAAGTCCTCTTCCAAGTTTCTTCTTTCCTTGAGTACTCTCCTTCAACCTTAAAGGTAATAGCTGCTCCTGTTTTCTTTGCCATTTGCTACATTTGCTATTCCTATTTTCTTTTCTTTTGAGACAGGGTCTCACTCTGTCACCCAGGCTGGAGTGCAGTAGTGCAATCATGGCTCATGGAAGCTCAACCTCCAGGGTTCAGGTGATCCTCCTGCCTCAGCCTCCTGAATAGCTAGGATTGCAGGCATGCACCACCATGCCTGGCTAATTTGTTGGCCAGGCTGGTCTCAAACTCCTGGGGTCAAGTGATACTCCCACAGCGACCTCCCAAAGTGCTGGGATTATGGGCATGAACCATAGTGCCTGGCCCTATTCCAGTTTTCTTTGGAGCTCTGTGTTTCCCTTTTAGTAGATAACTACCTGTGCTGGTCAATTTTGTGTGTCAACTTGGAGGGTGTTTTGATGAGATTAACATTTAAATCTGTGAATTTTGGATAAAGCAGATTGCCTTCCTTAACATCTGATGGGACTCATCCAATCAGCTCAAGTCCCAAATAGAACACAAAGACCAACCTCTCTGAGGGGATTCTCCAGCAGACTCTGTGGACTGGAACTGCACTATCAGCTCTCCTATGTCTCCAGCCTGCCACACTGCAGATTTGGATTTGTGAGCCTCCATAATCACATGAGCCAATTCCTTATGAGAAATCTCTCTTGAGCCGGGTGCGGTGGCTCAAGCCTGTAATCCCAGCACTTTGGGAGGCTGAGGCAGGCGGATCACCTGAGGTTGGGAGTTCGAGAGCAGCCTGACCAACGTGGTGAAACCCTCTCTTTAATTAAAAAAAGTATTTTTTTATTTAAAAAAAAAAAAAAAAAAAAGAGAAATCTCTCTTGGCCAGGTGTGGTAGATCATGCCTGTAATCCAGGACTTTGGGAGGTAGAGGCAGGTGGATCACCTGAGGTCAGGAGTTCAAGACCAGCCTGGCCAACATGGTGAAACCCCATCTCTACTAAAAATACAAAAATAAGCTGGGCGTGGTGGTGGGTGCCTGTGATCCCAGCTACTCGCCAGGCTGAGGCAGGATAGTCACTTGAACCTGGGAGGCGGAGGTTGTAGTGAGCCAATATTGCACCATTGCACTCCAGCCTGAGCAACAAGAGCAAAACTCCATCTCAAAAAACAAAACAAAAACAAACTCTCTCTCTCCCCACTTTTTTTTTTTTTTTTTTTGATACGGAGTCTTGCTCTGTCGCCCAAGCTGGAGTGCAGTGTCTTGATCTCGGCTCACTGCAACCTCTGCCTCCTGGGTTCAAGCAATTCTTTGCCTCAGCCTCCCGAGTAGCTGGGATTACTGGTGCCCACCACCACACCTGGCTAATTTTTTTGTATTTTCAGTAGAGACGGGGTTTCACCATCTTGGCCAGGCTGGTCTTGAACTCCTGACCTCATGATCCACCCACCTTGGCCTCCCAAAATGCTGGGATTATAGACGTGACCCACCGCACCCAGCCACTCTCCTCACCTTTTAGTAGTTAATAATTCTTTTTCCCCCCCGAGACAGAGTCTCACTTTGTTGCCCCGGCTGGAGTGCAGTGGTACGATCTTGGCTCAGTGCAACCTCCACCTCCAGAGTTCAAGCAATTCTCCTGCCTCAGCCTCCCTAGTAGCTGGGATTACAGGCACACACCACCATACCTGGCTAATTTTTGTATTTTTAGTAGAGACGGGGTTTTACCATGTTGGCCAGGCTGGTCTCAAAATCCTGACCTCGTGATCCGCCTACCTTGGCCTCTCCCAAAGTGCTGGGATTACAGGCATGAGCCACCTGCACCCAGCCAATCTTTTCCTTTTCTTTTTTTTTATTGAGATGGAGTTTCTGTCCCCCCAAGCTGGAGTACAGTGGCACAGTCTTGACTCACTGCAACCTCTACCTCCCGGGTTTAAGCGATAATCTTACCTCAGCCCCCTGAGTAGCTGGGATTACAGGTGTCCACCACCACGCCTGGCTAATTTAGTATAATTCTTTATACTAAAGTTTCCATGTACAAATTCGTGGTGTGGTTTTGGTTTCTGGGCTGTACACTACTGACATCAGCAGTGGACTTGACACAGGACACATACATGAAAGTGACTTCGGCAAAGTAAGAGGAAATGCCTGTCCTCCATAGTTGAAGAAATGGACAGAGGAAAAGTCAAGAACATTTTTCATAGTGGAGATGTTCATTTAGGGCCCTTCAGAAGCAGAGAGGAGGGATGCCGTAAGGCTTCCCAGGAGAGGTGATGTCTGAACTGAATCTTGAAGGAAGAATAGTTTTCCTGGCCGGGCAAGGTGGCTTACACCTGTAATCCCAGCACCGTGGGTGTCTGAGGCGGGCAGATTACTTGAGGTCCCAAGTTTGAGACTAGCCTGGCCAACATGGCGAAACCCCGTCTCTACTAAAAATACAAAAATTAGCCAGGCGTGGTAGCAAACACCTGTAATCCCAGCTACTCGGGCAGCTGAAGCAGAACTGCTTGAACCTGGGAGGCAGAGGTTGCAGTGAGCCAAGATCATGCTACTGCACTCTAGCCTGGGTGACAGAGCAAGACTCCGTCTCAAAACAACAACAACAACAACAAAAAATCATGCTAGGTCTTATTTTTTCTAGCTAACTGTATATTTATATCCTTTTTTTTCTTTGTATCCTTTTTTATTTTTTTGAGACAGAGTCTTGCTCTGTTGCTCAGGTTGGAGTACAATGGCACGATCTCAGCTCACTAAAACCTTTGCCTCCCAGGTTCAAGCAATTCTCCTGCCTCAGCCTCCCAAGTAGCTGGGATTACAGGCACCTGCCACCACACCTGGCTAATTTTTGTATTTCTAGTAGACAAAGGGTTTCACCATGTTAGCCAGGCTGGTCTTGAACTCCTGACCTCAGGTGATCCACCTGCCTCAGCCTCCCAAAGTGTTGGGATTACAGTCGTGAGCCACCACGCCCAGCTAACTGTTTCTTTAAAAAACAAAACAAAAAAATACACTAGGGCCGGGAGTGGTGGCTCACACCATTGCACTCCAGTCTGGATGACAAGAGCGAAACTCTGTCTCACAAAAAGAAAAAAAAATAATCTGAATGTCCCTAGCATTAAAAAGATAAATATTTAAGGTGATGGATATCCCAATTATCCTGATTTGATCTTCACACGTTACCCGAATATATCAAATTATCATGTGCACCCCCGAAAATATGTACATCTATTACATATCAATAAAAAATAATGAAAAAAAAACAGAGCCAAGATGAGGTTCCAATTAAACTTAGAGAGGGAGAGGGAGTAAAGCCCAGGCTGCCAGCACTGACAGAGTGAAGTCAGGGCAGCGCCAAGTCCTGCTGGGAGAACAGGGAAGGGGTGAGCAGGTGGCCATTCAGTCTGTCAGCCTCTCCTCCAAATACCCAAGGCTAAGGAATTACAAGCCAAGAGACCGCCTCATCCCAATGCTACTTCCTCCAAGGAGTTTAAAAGTAAAAGCTCAGAAGGGCCACCTGACCACAGTGAGGGCAAACAGGAGTGAGTGGTTTTGTGGTGCCTGGCACTCCCTTCTCTTAGGCTACTCCCTCTCTCTCCTTAAATTCATCTTGACTATGTTAGTCATCTTTGCTGAGGTAACAACCAACCTCAAAATCTCTTTAGCTTACAACAGAGGCCAGCAAACGTTTTCTGTAAAAGGCCAAATAGTAAATATCCTGGGCTCTGTGGAATAAGCATATCACCTCTGTTGCAACTACTCAGCTCTGCAGTTACAGCATGGAAGCAGCCACAGACAATATATAAACGAATAAGCTTGGCTGTGTTCCAATAAAACTTTATTTATGAATGCTAACAATTTGAATTTCATGTAGTTTTCAGATCTCAAAATATTCTTCTTCTTTTGATTACTTTTCCACCCTTCAAAAATGCAAAAAGAAAAAAAAAGGCTGAGTGTGGTGGCTCGTGCCTGTAATTCAGCATTTTGGGAGGCCTAGGCTGGAGCTCAGGACTTTGAGACTAGTCTGGGCAACATGGTGAAACCCCATGTCTACAAACAATTTTTTAAATTAGCTGAGCACAGTGGCATGCACCTATAGTCTCAGCTACTTGAGAGGCTGATGTGGGAGGACCGCTTGAGCCCAGTAGGTTGAGTGATTGCACGACTGCATTCCAGCCTGGACAGTGGAGTAAGACCCTGTCTCACACCCACACATACAAAAAGAAGGCAAAAAAAAAAAAAAAAAATTCTTAGCTTGTAGATCTTACAAAAACAGAGAGTAGACTAGGTTCAGCCCATGGACTGTAATTTGGCAACCCCCTGCTTTACAAAAACGAACATCTATTTCTTCCTCACATTACATGTTGGTGACTGCAGGGCAGCTTCCATGGCTCACTCCGTGACCTAGGCTGAGCTGTAGAGCAACCCCTACTTGGGTCATACTGTTTTTGCAGCAGAGAGGAAGAACAAGATCGCTGGTGAAAATGCATCATGCCTCTTAAAGCTTTTGCTCAGAGCTGGCATGCTGTCATTGCTTATAGTCCATCGGCCCAAGCAGGTCCCAAGGCCAGTCAGACACTGGGGCAGGGAACTGCACGCCACCAACAGAGAGTCATTGAAAGTCACATAGCAATGGCTGGAAATGTACAATCCTCTTGGGGTGAAGGAGGGAACATTTGGAAAGACTAACACAGTATACCATCCTGAATAACACCTTCCAACACACATTAGGACCATACTAATCAAAGCGTGGTTCAAAGACTGATGTACCTAGTCTATGGTAAGTAGAGAAAGTGAAAGCAAGCATTTTAAAAGTTTCACAGCGATTTGATATTGTTGCAATAAACAGGCCCACAAGAAATTGGGAACAAAAATAATCTGGTTCTTTACCACAGTTTGAGAAACGCTGCATTAGCAGACAGAGTAGCCAGTACTCCAGGGAACATAACTTTACAGGCCAAAATACAACCACCATGAGAAAAAGGGTAAGCTGGCCAGGCACGGTGGCTCATGCCTGTAAACCCAACATTTGAGGGGCTGAGGTGGAAAGAGCACTTGAGGCCAGGAGTACAAGACCAGCCTGGGTAACAAAATGAGACCCTGCCTCTACAAAAAATAAAAATAGGCCAGGTAAGGTGTCTCATGCCTGTAATTCCAGCACTTAGGGAGGCTGAGGCAGGAGGATCTCTTGAGCTCAGGAATTAGACACCAGCCTAGGCAACAACATGAAACCTTGTCTCTATTAAAAAAAAAATTAGCTGGGTGTGGTGGTGCACAGCTGTGGTCCCAGCTACACGGGAGGCTGAGGCAGTAGGATCGCTTGAGCCTGGGAGTTCAAGGCTGCAGTGAGCCATAATCGCACTACTGCACTCCAGCCCAGGTGACAGAGCTAGACCCTGTCTCAGAAAAAAAAAAGTGGGGGGGGGTAAGCTAAATTACACACACACACACATTGTATAGTGTAGTATATTATTGTTACATACATAGATATATAATCTAAGAATTATTAGAAGGATCCAAAATTTAAAATAAGAATGACATACTTAGACGGTTGCGATGGCTCACGCCTGTAATCCCAGCACTTTGGGAGACCGAGGTGAGCAGATCACCTGAGGTCAGGAATTCGAGACCAGCCTGGCCAACATGGTGAAACTCCATCTCTACTAAAAATACAAAAATTCGCCGGGTGTGGTGGTGGGTACCTGTGATCCCAGCTACTTGGGAGGATGAGGCAGGAGAATCACTTGACCCCAGGAAGCAGAGGTTGCAGTGAGACCAGATCGTGCCACTGCAGTCCAGCCTGAATGACAGAGTGAGACACTGTCTCAAAAAACAAAAAACAAATTAACAGGTATGGTGGCTCACACCTGTAATCCCAACACTTTGGGAGGCGAAGCAGGCAGATCAGAAGGTCAAGAGTTCAAGACCAGCCTGACCAACATGGTGAAACCCTGTCTCTACTAAAAATACAAAAAAATTAGCCGGGCATGGTGGTGCGTGCTTGTAATCCCAGCTACTAGGGAGTCTGAGGCAGGAGAATAGCTTGAACCCAGGTGGTGGAGGTTGCAGTGAGATGAGATTGCACCGCTACACTCCAGCCTGGGTGACAGAGTGAGACTCCGTCTAAAAAAAAAAAAGATATAGAGAAGAGATTATGTTGATGATCTGAGGCAATAATAAGAAATCATAAAAAAGAACCAAGAATAAATATTAGAATTGAATAGTTGAAAGAAAGAACAAAGAGACAGAATAATGGCAGAATGGATACAGTTGAATAAAAAGTTAGTAAATTTCAAGATTATATTTAGGACTTCTCCTAGAAGATGGCAGGAAAGGACAAAGAACTAGAGAATATAAGCTGGGTGCAGTGGCTCACATCTGTAATGCTAGCATTTTGGGAGGCCAAGGCAGGCAGATCTCTTGAGCCCAGGAGTTTGAGACCAGCCCGGGCAACATGGTGAAACCCTATCTCTACAAAAATTAGCTGGGCATGATGACATGTGCCTGAAGTACTAGTTACGTAGGAGGCTGAGGTGGGAGGATCACTTGAACCCAGGAGGTTAAGGCTGCCGTGAGCTATGATCATGCCACGGCACTCCAGCCAGGGCAACAGAGGAAGACACTATCTCACAACAAAAAACAAAACAAAACAAAAAAGTGCCCATGGACTGCCAAACAGGAGAGTTAAGAAAAAAATCTACCAGCTGGGCGAGGTGGTTCATGCCTGTAATCCCAGTACTTTGGGAAGCCGAGGCGGGTGGATCACGAAGTCACACAAGAGGTCACACAAGACCAGCCTGACCAAGACGGTGAAACCCTGTCTCTACTAAAAATACAAAAATTCCAAAACCTAAAATGCAATTAAAAAAAAATACAAAAATTAGCCAGGCATGGTGGCAGGCACCTGTAATCCCAGCTACTTGAGAGGTTGAGGCAGAGAATTGCTTAAACCTGGGAGGCAGAGATTGCAGTGAGCCAAGATTGCACCACTGCACTCCAGCCTGGGCAATAGAGCAAGACTCCATCTCAAAAAAAAAAAAAAAAAAAAAAAAAATCTACACTTAGGCACATTACAATAAAATGTAAGAATAGCAAATGCAAAATGTAAGAACGTCAAAGACAGCTGGGCATGGTGGCTCATGCCTGTAATCCCAGCACTTTGGGACGCCGAGATGGGTAGATCACCTGAGGTCAGCAGTTGGAGACCAGCCTGGCCAACATGGTGAAACCCTGTCTCTACTAAAAAATACAAGTATTAGCTGGGCACAGTGGCAGGTGCCTGTATTCCCAGCTACTCAGGAGGCTGAGGCAGGGGAATCACTTGAACCTGGGAGGCAAAAGTTATAGTGAGCCAAGATTGCGCCACTGCACTTCCAGCCTGGGAGACAGAGCAAGCAAGTCTCCTCTCAAAAAAAAAAAAAAAAAAAGAACGTCAAAGACAAAGAGAACATCCTACAGGCTCATATAGAAATAGCAAATTGATACCACACTACTCAATAGCAACGCTGGATGCAAGATAAAAATAGAGCCATATGGTTTTTCTGTTTTGTTTTTGGTTTGGCAGAATACTTCTACAGTAGAGCAATATGTTTTACAGTATCAAAGAGCACACTGAATCTAGAATTTTTTTTGTTTTTGAATCTAGAGTTTTATATCCATTCAATTTGCCGTTCAAATGTTAGAGCATAATAAAAATATTCTCCAGCACACAATACCTTGGAAGCTTTGTTATACAAAGACAAACATTGAATACAACCTTGAAGAGAGTACTCAAGATGAGAAACACATCCAGGAGATGCTGCAAGATAGGAGAAATAAAAGTGTTCAAATACTTTGGTAAAGTTTGTCTCTGTCCGTATTTGCTATTTTTTTTTTTTTTTTTTGAAATGGAGTTTCACTCTTGTTGCCCAGGCTGGAGTGCAATGGCACGATCTCGGCTCACTGCAACCTCCGCCTCCTGGGCTCAAGCAATTCTCCTGCCTCAGCCTCTGGAGTAGCTGAGATTACAGAAGCACACCATCATGCCCAGCTAATTTTGTATTTTTAGTAGAGACAGGGTTTCTCCATGTTGGTCAGGCTAGTCTTGAACTCCCAACCTCAGGTGATCCGCCCATCTTGGCCTCCCAAAGTGCTGGCATTACAGGCATGAGTCACCATGCCTGGCCTTCTTTTTTTCTTTTTTTTTTTTGAGACAGAGTCTTGCTCTGTCCCCCAGGCTGGAGTGCAGTGGTGTGATCTTGGCTCACTGTAACCTTTGCCTCCCGGGTTCAAGCAATTCTCCTGCCTCAGCCTCCCAAGTAGTTGGGATTGCAGGCATGTGCCACCACGCGCAGCTAATTTTTGTATTTTTGGTAGAGACAGGGTTTTGCCATGTTGGCCAGGCTGGTCTCGAACTCCTGGCCTCAAGTGATCTGCCTGCCTAGGCCTCCCACAGTGCTGGGATTACAGGTATGAGCCACTGTGCCTAGCCCGTCTTTGTCTTTAAATAAAAAGTTTTGATATTGAGGGTCAGCTAACAGAAAAATAAATTAAAAAAAAAAAGAAAAGAAAACGTTTTGTATTAAAGAAAATAAAAGGGGCTAGGTTTGTTGGTTCATGCCTGTAATCCCCTCACTTTCAGAGGCTGAGGCAAGCAGATCACTTGAGGTCAGGAGTTTGAGAACAGCCTGGCCAACATAGTGAAACCCCGTCTCTATTAAACACAAAAATTAGCCGGGCATGAAGGCTGGGTGCCTGTAATCCCAGCTACCTGGGAGGCTCAGACAGGAGGAAGAGGTTGCAGGGCATTGAGATTGCACCACTGCACTCCAGCCTGGGCAACAGAGCAAGACTCTGTCTCAAAAAAAAAAAAAAAAGGAAAAATATATTCATAACAAGTAATACCCATATTGGAGGGGATGAAGAAGATACATTAAGATATGCTTAAGCATATTCTTTGGGTTTTTTTTTTTTTTTTGAGACAGAGTTTCATTCCTGTTGCCCAGGCTGGAGTGCAACGACGTGATCTTGGCTCACAGAAACTTTGGCCTCCCGGATTCAAGCGATTCTCCTGCCTCAGCCTCCCGAGTAGCTAAGATTACAGGTGCCTGCCACCATGCTGGACTAATTTTTGTATTTTTAGTAAAGACAGGGTTTTATCATGTTGGTCAGGCTGGTCTTGAACTCCTGACCTCAGGTGATCCGCCCACCTCGGCCTCCCAAAATGCTGGGATTACAGGTGTGAGTCACCAAGCATAGCCTTAGGTATATTCTTATTAAGGGGAAAAAATAAATATCAGTGCATTTGTTATATCCAGAAATGCAAAAACCATGAGTATAAGTAATAAAGACAACTACAATGAGCAAAATATAAACGTATAGCAGAATAAAATCTAGCCAATGGACTAAAGGAAGAGCAACATAAAAGCAATAAAACATTAACCAATATAAAATATAAAAGAACAGGTCGGGCTGGGCGTGGTGGCGTGTGCCTGCAGTCCCAGCTACACGGGAGGCTGAGGTGGGAGGATTGCTTGAGTCCAGGAGTTCTGGGCTGTAGTGCGCTACGCCAATTGGGTGTCCACATTAAGTTCGGCATCAATATGGTGACCTCCCGGGAGTGGGGGACCACCAGGTTGCCTAAGGAGGGGTGAACCAGCCCAGGTTGGAAACGTAGCAGGTCAAAATTCCCGTGCTGATCAGTAGTGGGATCTCACCTGTGAATAGCCACTGCACTCCAGCCTGGGCAACATAGCGAGACCCTGTCTCAAAAAAAAAAAAAAAAAAAAAGGTCAAAAGTAAATTTAAAATTAATTGTAAACACAACAATATAATTGGGTTAGATTTAAAACTAAAAAGCACAGCCTCTCAGAACAGATTTGTTGTTGTTGTTGTTGAGACAGAGTCTCGCTCTGTCACCCAGGCTGGAGTGCAGTGGTGTGATCTTGGCTCACTGAAACCTCCGCCTCCTGGGTTCAAGTAATTCTCCTGCCTCCAGCCTCCCAAGTAGCTGGGACTACAGGCACATGCCACACCACACCTGGTTAATTTTTTGTATTTTTAGTAGAGACGGGGTTTCACTGTGTTAGCCAGGATGGTCTCAATCTCCTGACCTTGTGATCCACCACCTCGGCCTTCCAAAGTGTTGGGATTACAGGAGTGAGTTGCCGCACCCAGTTAGCTTTTTTTTTTTTTTTCTGAGATAGAGTCTCACTCTGTTGCCCAGGCTGGAGTGCAGTGGTGCAGTTATGGCTCACTGTAGCCTTGACTTCCTGGGGTTAAGCACTCCTCCAACCTCAGCCTCCCAAGTAGCTGGGATCACAGGATGTACCACCACACCCAGCTAATTTTTTAACCTTTTGTGGAGACAGGGTCTCCCTATGTTGCCTAGGTGGGTCTTGAACTCCTTGGCTCAAGCAATCCTCCTGCTTCAACCTCCCAGAGTGTTGGAATTACAGGCATGAACCACTGTGCCCAGCTTAGAAGAGATTTTTTAAAATTCCAACAATAGGCTGGGTGTGGTGGCTCACGCCTGTAATCCCAGCATTTTGGGAGGCCAAGGTGGGTGAATCACAAGGTCAGGAGTTCAAGACCAGCCTGGCCAACATGGTGAAACCCCATCTCTACTAAAAATACAAAAATTAGCTGGGCATGGTGGTGTGCACCTATAATCCCAGCTACCCAGGAGGCTCAGGCAGGAGGATTGCTTGAACCAGGACCCAGGAAGCGGAGGCTGCAGTGAGCTGAGATTGCGCCATTGCACTCCAGCCTGGGCTACAGAGTGAGACTCCATCGAAAAAAAAGAAAATCCAACAATATGATTTCTCAAAAGATATATTTAAAACAAAAAGAAATAAATAGAAAAGATGAAAACAGAAGGATAAAAATGTTTGTTAACAGGTAAATATAAAAAGGAATCCAGGCCAGGCACAATGGTTCACACCTGTAATCCCAGCACTTTGGGAGGCCAGGGCACAAGGATCCCTTGAAGCTAGGAGTTCAAGACCAGCCTGGGCATCATAGTCAGACCCTCTATATTTAAAAAAAAAAAAAAAAAAGGCCAGGCACTGTAGCTCACACCTATAATCCCAGCGCTTTAGGAGGCAAAGGCAGTTGGATCAACTGAGGTCAGGAGTTTGAGACCAGCCTCGCCAACATAATGAAACCCCATCTCTACTAAAAATACAAAAATTAGCCGGGCATGGTGGCATGTGCCTGCAATCCTAGCTTCCCCAGAGGCTGAGGTAGAAGAATCACTTGAACCCGGGAGGCAGAGGTTGCAGTGAGCCAAGATTGCACCATTGCAGTCCGGCTTGGGCAACAAGAGTGAAACTCTGTCTCAAAAAAACAAATAAATACATAAAGTAAAATAAAATAGACATTCATCCTCAAAATGAGGGGAAATGCGGGCACAAATGAAGCATTGGTCCATAGCAATTCTGGAATCCAACTGGGCAAGTGTTAGAAATCCTTGATTAAGATCCAGGGCCTGGAAATAATTATTCCTGACTTTTGGTTTTACCTTCCGGGCTCTTATTTCTGCCCTCTGAATCACTCTTCCTTTTATGTGAAAGGTGGCCTATATTTATAGTTGTGCAGTTTTCACAGATTGTATCCTGCCAGTAGAACTTTCGGGGTTGAAAGACATCTTTCCATCTTCTATCATTTTGTACTGCCTCTGGACCTTTCCGTCCAACCTGACAGTGCTCCCCTGAACACTTTCTTTATTGCTATTTATTTATTTATTTGGTTAAGACAGGGTTTCACTCTGTCACCCAGGCTGGAGTGCAGTGGTGTGATCACGGTTCACTGCAGCCTTGACCTCCCCCAGCTCAAGCCATCCTCCTGGCTCAGCCTCTGGAGTAGCTGGGACCACAGGTGCATGCTACCATGCCTGGCTAATTGTTTTTTATTTTTTGTAGAGATGGGGTCTCACCACGTTGCTCAGGCTGGTCTCGACCTCTTGGGCTCAGATGATCCTTTTGCCTTGGCTTCCCAAAGTGCTGAGATTACAGGCACAAATTACCTCGCCCAGCCCTGAACACTCTCTTTGAAACATGGGTCTCTTGTGAATCTTCTTGGGGTTCACTCCATTAAACAGAAGACACCCCCAAAAATCTCTTCAAGATAAGCTCTTTTCTACCTTGGGCCTCTTCTGAGAACAGCCCTTAAGCTTACCTGGGCTTAAGCCTCAAGCCTCCTGAGTAACTGGGACTACAGGCATGAGCTACCAGGTCCCGCTAATTCTTTTTGTGTTTGTAGAGACAGGACCTCACTATGTTGCTCAGGCTAGTCTCGAACTCCTGGCCTCGAGCAATCTGCCTGCCTTGGCCTCCCAAAGTGCTGAGATTACAGATGTGAGCTACTATGCCCAGCCCCCTTAACCCCCTAAGCTTCTTAGAAGCTCTACTGTTTGATTGAGATGATCTATGTCACATGCTTACATTCTTTATTTTTATTTATTTAAAATTTTATTTATTTATGAGATGGAGTTTCATTCTTGTTGCCCAGACTGGAGTGCAATGGTGCAATCTCGGCTCACCATGACCTCCGCCTCCCGGGTTCAAGATTCTCCTGCCTCAGCCTCCCGAGTAGCTCGGATTATAGGCATGTGCCACCACACCTAGCTGATTTTGTATTTTTAGTAGAGCCAGGGTTTCTCCATGTTGGTCAGGCTGGTCTTGAACTCTCAACCTCAAGTGATCTGCATGCCTCGGCCTCCCAAGGTGCTGGGATTATAGGCATGAGCCACCGCAGCCAGCTTAAAATTAAAAAAATTTTTTTTGTAGAAACAATGTCTCACATGTTGCCTAGGGTGGTCTCAAACTCCCAGACTCAAGCAATCCTCTTGACTCAGCCTCCCAAAGTGTGGGATTATAGATGTGAGTCACCACACCCAGTCTCTTAAATTCTTTTTATTATTTATTATTTTAGAGAATGGGGTCTCACTATATTGCCCAGGCAGGTCTTGAACTCCTGGGCTCAAGCTATCCTCCCCACTCTGCCTCCCTAAGAGCTGGGATTACAGGCATGAGCCACAGCACCCGGCTTTTTTATTTACTCATTTATTTATTTTTTCTCTTAAATTCTTTAGAGAATTTTTTTTCTAACTGAATGGTATTCTAAAGCACCATCTATGATCTTTCTGAAAACTTAATGAAGGATCTTACAGCCACATCCTTGACTTCATCTTTAGAGTTGTTTTGCTCCCATTATCCTCAATTTAAATTTTGCTCAGAAGTCATTTCTTAATCGTACCATCATTTGCCACCTTAAGAGCCTGGGAATTTTCCAAGCCAGCAAGCTCTGGCTTCCTTTTGTCCAACAGTCCTTCCTTGAGCTGATCTCTCTCCTCTCACATTTTGCTACAAGCAGCAAGGAGAAACCACCTGTTTCCTTCAACACTCTTGGGGGGAAGCTTCATAGCTAGATCACCAAATTCAACTTCTTAGCTAGATCACCAAGTTCAAATATTTTCTAATTTTCACCTTATTGCAGGCAACAGTGTTGCTTTTTTTCCCAACCAATACCTAACAAGGACTCCCTTTCCTCCAGTTTTCAATAAGATTTGTAAATTTTTCTGTAAGCCCGCATTTGCATCTTCCCTCAAAGACCATTAGAAGTTGTCTTTATTTTTATTTTTTTAAGATGGAATCTCGCTGTGTCACCCACATGGAGTGCAATGGCACAATCTCTGCTCACTGCAACCTCCACCTCCTGGGTTCAAGCGATTCTCCTGCCTCAGCCTCCCAAGTAGCTGGGACTACAGACAACTGTCACCACGCCTGGCTAATTTTTGTATTCTTGGTAGAGATGGGGTTTCACCATGTTGGCCAGGCTGGCCTTGAACTCCTGACCATGAGCGATCCACCGGCCTCGACCTCCCAAAGTGCTGGGATTACAGGCATGAGCTACTGTGCCCGGCAGAAGTTGTCTATTTTTTTTTTTTAGAAGATTCTTCAAGTTTTCACTAACACCTCAAAGCCTTTCCACCCACTGTCTAGTTCCAAAGTCACATTTTTAGGTTTTTGTTATGGCAGCACTTCTGGATACCACAATCTGTATAAGTGATCTAAGATTTGTTCTCTTAGCAGTATTGCTGTATAATAAATTACCGGCTGGGCTTGGTGGCTCACACCTGTAATCCCAGCACTTCAGGAGGCTGAGGTGGGAGGATCACTTGAGCCCAGGAGTTCGGGACCAGCCTAGGCCACACAGGGAGATCCCCATCTCTATAAAAAATTTAAAAATTAGTCAGGCATGGTGGTGTGCACCTGTAGTCCCAGCTACTTGGGAGGCTGAGGCAGGAAGATCGCTTGAGCCTGGGTAGCCAAGGCTGCAGGTTCATGAGCCGGGTTCATGCCACTGCACTCCAGCCTGGGCAAGAGTGAGACCCCATCTTAAAAAAAAAAAAAAATTCTTTTACACATACCGCTTCTAGCTACCACCATCTCTCTTTGCCTGTAATACTTCTAAACCATGACCCCAAATTCTCTGACATTCTTGCCATTAGAGACAGCAACTGTGTCTCCCTTTGCCTGAATCTTAGTAAGTTTGTGATAACTTCCATAGATAGGCAGAAAAAGTCATGCAGCTCCCACGTACCTCTCTTGGACACTCTCTCAGAACCCAGCTGCCATGCTGCAGGCAGCCCCAGCCCCACAGAGAGGTCATGGGTCCGTGCTCTAGACGACAATCTCAGCTAAGCCCAACCTTCAAGTGATCCCAGCCTAGGTGCCAAACCTTTCAGCAAAGAAACCTGCAGATGATTCCAGTTCCTAGTAGTTCAGGTCACACCCAGTCATCTGAGTCTGCCCAGCGAAGGCTCCAGATAACGGGGGAAAAGTAAACAAGTCATCCCTGCTTTGACCTGACCCATAGAACCCAGGAGCATAATAAAAGTTTTAGTTTTCTACTACTAAGTTTGGTTTGGTTTATTACACAGTAAAAGTAACTGGAACATTCCCTTTATAAACCAGTTTCTGAGAGGAATTGTCTGTTCTCGTCATCTCTATTTCTTCATCCCCCACTTATTCCTCTAACCTGGATATCTACCCTATCTTTCAAGCTTAATCATGTTCTCTAAAGTCAACGATCTCCAACTTGTTCAATGTAACGGACGTTTTCCTTTAGATTTGTTCTCTTAGCAGTATTTAGCATTATTGCCTAATTGTTCCTTTTTTCCTGATTTTTTATAGTTGAGTTCTCGCTCTGTCACCCAGGCTGGAGTGCAGTGATGCCACCATGGCTCACTTCAGCCTCAAGCTCTTGGACTCAAGCAATCCTCCCACCTCCGACTCCCACGTAGCTAAGACTACAGGTACATACAACCAAGCCCAGATAATTTATTTTAATTTTTTGTAGAGATCGGGTCTTGCTATGTTGCCCAGGCTGGTCTGGAACTCCTGGCCTCAAGCCAACCTCCTGCCTCAGCCTCCCAAAGTGCTGGGATTACAGGAATGAGCCACTGTGTCCAGCCTCTTCTCTTAGTTTTTATGTTACCACATTATCCCAGGTTTCTTCCTTCCTCTCCAGTCTTCTCACACTCTTCAAATTTCACCTTCCTCTAACCTTCCATTAGATGAGGAAGTAGCTCAATGTTTGGTCCTAAGCCATTTTTTCTTCCCATTTTATATTCTCTCACTATCCATATCCATGGTTTTAATTCCTATCCCACCTATGTGACTTTGATGACAAAATTTCTTTTTTTTTTTTTTTTTTTTGAGGCAGAGTCTCACTCTGTCGCCCAGGCTGGAGTGCAGTGGCATAATCTCAGCTTTCTGCAACCTCCACCTCCTGGGTTCAAGTAGGAGAATTTTTTTTTTAATTTAAAATTTTAAAAAAATCTGGCCTTCTTCTAGTCTTTTCTCTCTCATTGAACAGAACCACCATCTGTCCAGTTCCAAAATGCTGGGAGTTGTCTTTGACTCTTCCTTCTCCCTCATTCCCCAGAATCAACCTATCATCTCTAATATTTATCTCTCCACCTCACTTGATCTCCCCCACTTCTACCTACCTCCTCTACCTCCACTCTAGCTCAAGATTCCACCATCTCTTAGCTGGGCCACTGTGATCCACTCTTCCTTTCCTCTCATTTATCCTCCACAGTCATCTTTTCAAAATGCTTGGTTCATCATAGCACACCCCTCGCCCCCCATGAAGCCTAAAACACATTAATGGCTCCCAAAGTTCATAACCTGGCCCCATAAGGCCCTGATGGTCTGACCCCTGCCTCCCTGTCCCACCTTATCTCTTGTCTCTCTCCCTTAGGCGGCACTCCAGCCTCATCAGCCTTTTATGCTGTGTTCCAGCCTACCAAGCACCCTTATACATTTTGCTCCGTCTATATGAAACGCTCCTGACTGCTCATACCCTTGCCTATTAATTCCTACTCCATATTTCCAGTCAAGGTAAATTCCTCAAGGAAGCCCTCCCTATACAAACCCCCTCCCTCATGAGACAGGTCCCCACTTCATCAATATTCTCATTGCACGACATACCTTTCCTTCAGACTTATCCAATTTTCAAAGTATACATTTATTTGATTACCATCTGTCTCCCCCACTAGACTGCAAATCCCATAAAAGCAGGGACTTGGTGAATTTTTTGCTCACCACTGCATTCCAAGAGCCTAGAACAAAAACTTTACCCTTAGCAGGCACTGTTAAAATTGGAATGGATTATCTCCCTCAAGATTTGAGCTGAAGAGGTGGAAACAGGGATGGGGGTAGGGTGGGGTGGGAGATAGAATTTAAGAGAATAGCACTGGTTAATGGTGGAGCCCCAGCACAGAGAAACATGAGCTCCCAAAGCTAGGGGAATGAAGGTGAGGGACAAAACTCTCATTACTTCTTCTTTGCAACAAAGAGTTTATCACCAACCTGATGTGCTCTCTTGAGAAACAGGTTTGTGGAACTCTTTGTATGTTTTAATTAACTAAGGCTAAAAATCTTTGACTATAACCATGTCCAGGTCTTTCTGGGGGAATTTTCAATGGGGAACTAGCAGAGTAATCTGAGTACATCCAACACAACTGACACCTAATGGTTTTCAAATACGTTTCTACTTACCTGTTCAGAATTTCAGGAATTGCTAAACTAAATAGCAAAGCACCTCTGCAGTGAAACAGAAGTGACATTAAGAAACAATTGTGAATATCTTGTATCCTCAAAATGCATAGCTGATTATTCCTGAAATCAAAGTTACAAACTGTCCAATATAACTGATTATGAACAGGAGAGGAATCCATTAAAAGCTAAACACAGGTTTCGATAATTTGAACCTTTTTCCTCCAGTTTTACTACAACACAATACTTTTCAGTACCTGACTCCAGCATAAGAAACGAGAAAACTAGTTTATAGAGGTAATGCTTCTATTGCAACAATGAAAATCCATTAATTTACTATTTTAGCAAATGTATAACCTGATATCTGTACTCTAAATATTAGAGACGTATATTTGTCAGACGAAGGCTTGGTGTACAATGAATGCTTGTATTGGAAAAGACAAAACTTGCTATTCCTACTAATTTTATATTTTCTCTGGACTTAACTAAGAATTATGTTCTCTTATCTCAGCCTCTCTGGGTTTTCCTCTTCAAATGAAATGCTTCTGACCTGTAAAGGTTTAGAAAAGGTTATCCTCAACTAAAATAACTGCTTCAATACAAGGGAAAATTTTGTGGAAATCTCTTGCATTTGACGTTGCTAAACTTAAGTACAATAATGTCACATGTACTTATACAGTAATTGTGGGCACGCCTAAGTCCCTCCCTCTTTCCTAAATTCCCCAGATCCTAGAAATCCAGCCCTTCTGCCCTCCGGAGGCGCCTTTCCCAACGTAAAGTACAATTTTAAATTTCAGCTCCTGACTAAAATCATGATCCGCAGTCAACTGCTAGAGAATCTGGGCACCTCGGTGCCTCTGGAGCGTGCAGCGGGTGTGGGCAAGGGCAGGGGGGAGTGGGCGAAGCTGCTGGTTGGTGCCTGAAATCTGTGCGTTGCCCCTTTAATTGTGTCCCCAGCCCTCGGGCGTTTCTGTCCAACGCCCACGTCAGCAAATACCTTTTGTTTCTCTCACGTTGGGGCTACTTGTTTTAGGGCGCAAAGGAACGGCCTCGAAAGGGGGTCCTTCCCCGGCCGAGAACCAGGAATCTTCCCCCGGCCCGCGCGCGCGACCGGCCGGTGCGCCGCGGCCCGCGGTAAGTGGCAGCGCGCGGCGCGGGCGGAGGGCGGGCGGGCGTCGGGGCTGCCCGGGACCAGCCGCGAGCCTGGCCGCGGGCGGAGGCGCCGCGGGCTCTGACGGCCCGGGCAGCGGCGGTGCTGGGATGCGGGCCCCGGGCGCGCCGCCCCCAGACGTCCCCGGGCCGGGAGCGCGGCAGGAGGCGCCGAGGCGAGCGGGCGCCATTTGCAGCCCGGGGCGCAGCGGCGGCGGCGGCGGCGGCGCCGCCGGCTCCGAGGGGCTGGGGGCGGCCACGGAGGAGGCGCGGGCGGCTGCTGGCCCGGCCCCGGGCGACGGCGGGCGTTGGCGGGCACCGGCTCCCGGCTGCCCCTCCCCGCCTGCCGGGCCGGCCCCTCCTGCGCGCCCGGGAGGGGCTGCGGGACAATGGCCGCGCCGTCGCCGCCCGCGCCCGCCTCGCCGCCCGGCCTGGCCCGGGGAAAGGCGGGAAGGCGCGCGGAGCCTCCTGGCGGCGGCGGCGGGAAGGCGACAGGGATGGCGCCGGGCGTGTCTGGAGCCGTCGGGCGCCGCGGACTCCGGAGGGGCTCGGGCTGCGCGGTGCGAAGACGGGCGGCAGCCGGGGGGGGGCGTGCGGGGAGGGCAGGGCCGGGGCTCGAGCTTCTGCGGGCGCGGCCGGGGGCGCTGCCGGGGAGCCTGGCTCCCAGGGCAGTAGCCCGAGTTTCTCGGTGCAGCCTCCATCCTTGGTTTTATGTCAAGATGCGACATCTAGGCTTAGAACCGAGGGCGGAGCTCACCGCGCCTAACGAATGTTCAGCTCCAACTATTTGCTTCTGGACGGAACCGTACATGCTCATCTTTACCCATGCGGACCGCCTCTTTGTGAGTTAGCGGCTTGTTCCCTTCCCTTTCACATGCGCTTATTTATCGCTGATTGTTCAGTGGCCCTACTCCACATCATTCCAACACGCGTTAGGAAGCGGTAGATTCACACCTGGTGGGCTTCTGACCACACACATCAGTATCACCTCTGTGCTTGATAAACCTTTATATTTGCAGAACTTTAAATGGAGTGCTTTCACCTATATGAATTATTTCACTTAATTTCACCTAAAACCAACATCTAGTCAGGCTGACAGTAATTCCACTTTGCAGATGAAGGAACACGTATGAAGTGTGGGGTTTCACCTCTAGGCCAGGGGTGATCATAGCCTCCCAGGGCCTCCTGTTCCCGCCCTGCCTTCCCTCCCAAGGCACCTCCAGAGGAGTCTTCAGATGGGCCAGTTGCACCACAGCGCTTCCCTGCTCTAAAAACCTTAACTGATAGTTTTCAGAAAAGCCTCCAAAATCCTCAGTAAGCTTCTGCTCCAGTCTTATCTCCTCCATGCCTCAGGTATGGATGCGTTTGTGGACTGGAGCAAGAGCCCCTCACTGATGAGCAAGGATGAGATGTCTTTATTCCTGGGAACCTTTCTGGCCACACAAGTGGCAACTGGGAAGTGAGAATCTGGCTTGGGGCCCTTGGCCAAATGGGTGTCTGGGTGGATTGTCCTCTAAGATGTCAGCAGGAGGCATAATGAGTAGGGGACTCCAGGAGGAGGCCAAGCCCCTAGACCTTATTTCATAGCCCTGAAATCACCAGCTTTGCTGTTGATAATGATTTGGGGCCAGCAAAAACTTTGTAAGATATAGTAATATTGATTCATCCTATATCATTTAAATCTGATTTTCAGATAAAACAATTTCTAATAGGCTTAGTTAACTCAGTGACACAATGATATGTTCATCATATTTAAAGGATTTGATGTGTTTGATTCCCTTGAATGAAGCTTTTGTTACTTTTCTGCTCAAAATTGGTCAGTGGCACCCGTTCTTATGCAGTTTAAAAGCCAAAAGCTGCATAATAGTCTACTCAGCCCTACAGCACCTGGTCTCACCGTGTCTTGCTCCTCTCATGATCTGCCTTACCCTTCTGACTCCATATCCCGTTACTTCCCCCCCATGCCTCCTTGATGTCCCCCCAATGCCTCCTTGCCTGCGCACCTCAGGGCCTTTGCACTTGCTGTTCCCTTTGCCTGAAATACTCTTCCCCGAGACACCCACATGACTCTCTTACTTCCTTTGGACTTTATTCAAATGTCGTCTTCTCAATGAGGCTTTCCCAACTATGGTTTTGATTCTCTTAAGTGTTTTTAATAATTATAAATTTTTTCTGTCTCAGGCCATTTGTACATCTATAAAAATACTTCGGGACTAGGTAATTATAAAGAACAGAAACTGATTTCTTACACTTCTGGAGGCTGAGAAGTCCCGACAGTTTGATGTCTAGTGAGAGCTGCTCTTTGCTTCCAAGATGGCACTATGTTGCTGCATCCTCTGGATTGGAGGACTGCTGTGTCCTCATGTGGCAGAAGGGATGGAATGGAAAAAGGGGCAAACTCACTCCCTTAGGTCATTTTATAAGGGCACTAATTCCATCCATGAGGACAGAGTCTTTCTGGCCAAAGCACCTCCTAAAGGTGTTACTTTGCAATGGGGATGAAGTTTTAACATGAATTTTGGAGGGGACACAGATGTTCAAACCACAGCTCTTAAATCTTGACTTACGATTTTTTGGCTTTATAGTGGGTTTAATGGGGTATTAAATGGATTTTAAACTTATAATGTTTTCAACTTACAAGAGGTTTATTGGGATGTAACCCCATCATAAGTTGAGGAGCATTTGTACTTAATTCTAAATATTCCCAAAGTTAAAGGATCATTTATCCATTAAAGAATACAATTACCACTCTAGTTAGTGGAAGTTCTTTATGACTCAGGGATGTTTGCTAAGCAGGCTAACAAGATTCATTTTGCTGACCCTGATGGGACACATTTAATTTTAGATTAATGACTGTATATCTTTAAAAAGTTGATTTTCTCGGCTGGGCACAGCGGCTCACACCTGCAATCCCAGTACTTTGGGAGGCCAAGGCAGGTAGATCACGAGGTCAGGAGTTCCAGACCAGTCTAGACAAGATGGTGAAACCCAGTCTCTAGTACAAATACAAAAATTAGCCCAGCGCCATGGCGGACACCTGTAATCCCAGCTACTCGGGAGGCTGAGGCAGGAGAATGGCTTGAACTCTGGAGGCGGAGGTTGCAGTAAGCCAAGATCACGCCATTGCACTCCAGCCTCAGTGACAGCGAGACTCCATCTCAAAAAAAAAAAAAGTTGATCTACTCAACCACAACCTTAATTCGTTACACTCGACCTAAATCTTCAGTCATAAGAAATACATGTCTTTTGCTTCTATTCCAAAGACCTTCGAACTTAATGGTTCCTAAAATGTGTAATTGTCTTTCCCAACCACCTTTTTAAAGATCATTGAACTTGATGGAAATCTTGAATTCTGTTATATTCTTGGGACTATTATAATATTTAACTCTTACGGATATTTAAAATGGTTCCATTTGGATTTTGGATGTCCCACATAAATTGGTCTAACTTGCTGTTTCAACGTATAAAGTCACTCTACTGAAAAAATAAAATCTGAAATGTATTACCCATTGTTATGACCTAATCACATAATTCTGAAAATAACTTAAACCTTTTTTGATGACTCAAGAATACTATGAATACAAGTTATATTGAAATCCTATCAATGTAAATATCAAGTTATAACTGACTCCAATGTATAGGACAATTCATTTTTTTTTTTTTGAGTTATAACTTTTTTGGGGGGAGGGGGGTAGAGTTTCATTCTTGTTGCCCAGGCTGGAGTGCAATGGTGTGATCTGGGCTCACTGCAACCTTCACCTCCTGGGATCAAACGATTCTCCTGCCTCAGCCTCCCAAGTAGCTGGGATTACAGGTGCCCACCACCACACTTGGCTAATTTTTTATATTTTTAGTAGAGACAGGGTTTCACCATGTTGGTCAGGCTGATCTCAAACTCCTGCCCTGAGGTGATCCACTCGCCTCGGCCTCCCAAAGTGCTGGAATTACAGGCATAAGCCACCATATCTGGCCTGAGATATAACTCTTATACCATAAAATTTACCCCTTTTAAAGTGTACAATTCAGTTTTTTGATACGATCACAAAATTGTGCAACCATCATTGCCCTCTAACCCCAGAACATTTTGATCACTTCCATAAAGAAACCCCATACCCAGGCTAGGTGTGGTGGCTCACGCCTATAATCCCAGCACTTTGGGAAGCTGAAGTGGGCAGATCACGAGGTCAAGAGATTGAGACCATCCTGGCCAACATGGTGAAACCCTATCTCTACTAAAAATACAAAAATTAGCTGGGCGTGGTGGTGCACACCTGTAGTCCCAGCTACCTAGGAGGCTGAGGCAAGAGAATTGCTGGAACCCGGGAGGAGGAGGTTTCAGTGAGCCGAGATCACCCCACTGCACTCCAGCCTGGTGACAGAGCAAGACTCCGTCTCAGAAAATAAAACACCCCATACCTCTTAACAGTCACTCCCCATTCCCATGTCTCCCTAGCTCCTGATAACCCCTCATCTTCTTATCTCTATGGATCTACCCATTCTGGACATTTCATATGAATAAAATTATAAAATATATGTTTATATGACTAGTTTCTGTAACGTTTATGACTAGTTCTGTAAATGAAGTTTTTTTGTTTGTGTTTTAGAGACAGGGTCTCACTCTGTCACCCAAGCCAGATTTCGGTGGTTTGATCCTGGCTCACTACATCCTTGACCTCCTGGGCTCAAGCAATCTTACTGCCTCAGCCTTCCAAGTAGCTGGGACTACACGCTCACGCCACTGTGCCCAGTCAGCATGAGGTGTTTTTTTGTTGTTGTTGTTGTTATTGTTGTTGTTTTTGAGACGGAGACTTGCTCTATCACCAGGCTGGAGTGCAGTGGTGCAATCTCGGCCCACTGCAACCTCCGCCTCCAGGGTTCTAGCAATTCTCCTGCCTCAGCCTCCTCAGTAGCTGGGACTACAGGTACACACCACCATGCCCAGCTAATTTTTGTATTTTTAGTAGAGACGGGGTTTCACCACGTTGGCCAGGATGGCCTCAATCTCTTGACCTCGTGATCCGCCCACCTCAGCTTCTGAAAGTGCTGGGATTACAGGCATGAGCCACTGCGCCCGGCCAGCATGAGGTTTTTAAGTTTCACCCATGTTGTAGTATGTACAGTCATATGTCACTTAATGATGGAGATATGTTCTGAGAAATTCATCGTTAGGTGATTTTTGTCATTGTGTAAACATCATAGAATGTACTTTTACAAACCTAGATGGTATAGCCTACTATACAACTAGGCTGTATGGTATAGCCTATAGCTTCTAGGCTACAATGCTGTATAGCATAATACCGTAGGCATTCATACCCAGGCTGGGCGCAGTGGCTCACGCCCGTAATCCCAGCACTTTGGAAGCCAAGGTGGGCAGATCACAAGGTCAAGAGATAGTGACCATCCTGGCCAACATGGTGAAACCCCGTCTCTACTAAAAATACAAAAATTAGCTGGGCATGGTGGTGTGCACTTGTAGTCCCGGCTATCCAGGAGGCTGAGGCAGGAGAATTGCTTGAACCTGGGAGGTGGAGGTTGCAGTGAGCTGAGACTGTGCTACTGCACTCCAGCCTAGGGCATACAGCAAGACTCTGTCTCCAAAAATAAAAACACAGGAAAGGTACAATAAAAATATGGTATTATAATCTTATGGGACCACTGTCGTATATGTGATCAGTTGTTGACCAAAATGTTATATGGCACGTGACCATATCAGTACTTCATTCTTTTATGGCTAAGTTATATTCCATTGTATGGGTATACAGATATTATTTACCCATCTGTCCATCGATGGACATTGGGCTCTTTTCCATGTCTTAGCTGTTATAAACAATGCTACTATAAATATTCGCATATCAGTTTCTGTGTAGATGTATGTGTTCATTACTCTTGGATATATACCTAGGAGTGAAATTGCTGGGTCCTATTATAACTCCATGTTTAATCATTTGAGGAACTGCCAGACTGTTTTCCAAAGTTGCTGTACCATTTTACATTTCCACCAGCAGTGTACGAAAGTTCTCATTTATCTGTACTCTGGCCAACAGTTGTTATTTTCATGTTTTAAAAAAAGTACTATTGTATCTCTAGAAAAACATGGAAAAAAGGAAAATAAAGGAAAAGAAGAAGAAAAGAATTTTTAAAAAATTATTGTAGCAAGCCATCCTAGTGAGTGTGAAGTAGTATCTTATTGTGATTTTGATTTGCATTTCTCTAATGATTAATAATGCTAAACATCTCTTCCTATGCTTATTTCTATTTGTCTTATGTAATCTTATTTATTTTAGCTATTATCTCATTTAATCCTAACAGACTTCCTTAGAGCCTCTTAACAGTCAGTAACCTCATTTTACAAAAGGGAAACCCATGCTAAGAGTTAAGTAACTTGATGGAGTCACACAGCTAATGATTGGTAGACCTATAATCCTGTTTTTCTTCTTTTTAAAATCATTCAAAAGTGCCCAGAACCCACGAAAGTGGAGGGGCTTCTAAGATCTAGCTCGTACATACTTTTCTAGTTTCCTCTTCTGCCATCCTCCCATAGGCTTGAAGTCTCTAGCTATAGCAAGCTGCTTCTTTTTGTTTTTTTAAAAAAAATTTTTTTATTATACTTTAAGTTCTGGGGTACATGTGCAGAACGTGCAGGTTTGTTACATGGGTATACATATGCCATGGTGATTTGCTGCATCCATCACCCCGTCATCTACATTAGGGATTTCTCCTAATGCTATCTCTTCCCCTGTTCCCCCATCCACTACAGCAAGCTTCTTTGCTTCTTTTTTTTTTTTTTTTTTTTTTTTTTGAGACAGAGTCCCACTCTGTCGCCTGGGTGG
This sequence comes from Ateles fusciceps, assembly GCA_036589455.1. Classification (NCBI taxonomy): domain Eukaryota; kingdom Metazoa; phylum Chordata; class Mammalia; order Primates; family Atelidae; genus Ateles; species Ateles fusciceps. Next base: position 4,248,631 of record JAZHEH010000733.1, read on the forward strand.
AGTACAATGGCACAATCTTGGCTCACTGCAACCTTCAGCTCGTGGGTTTAAGCAATTCTCTTGCCTCAGCCTACCTAGTAGCTGGGATTACAGGCGACTGCCACAACGCCTGGCTATTTTTTTTTTGTATTTTTAGTAGAGATGGGAGTTTCTCCATGTTGCCCAGGCTGGTCTCAAACTCCTGACCTCAGGTCATCCTCCCACCTCAGCTTCCCAAAGTGCTGGGATTACAGGCGTGAGCCACCACACCCGGCATATAGCAAGCTGCTTATCCCCAAGGAGGCTGTGCTGTTTAGTATCTGTTTTTGCTTTCGCATTTGGTGCTCTGTCTGGCTAGAATGCCTTTTGCCCTCTTTCTCAGTATAAACTTTTCATGCTTCAAGACCCAACCCTTTTGGAAACGTTTCTCAACACTCCCAGTTACAATCATTTGCTTTCTTGGTTTTACAGTTCCCTTCTACTATGAGTATTTTCTTCATTGTATTGTCACTTTGTCTAAATGTCTCTCTCTCTCTTCCTGTCTCTTCTCTGTCTGACTCTCTGTCTCCTAGTAGACAGTGAGCTGCTTGAGTGTGAGCACTGATCTTTGACATGTCATCACCTTTGTATTCTCAGGACCAGGTATAGTCTGGTGTAGAGTAGTTGCTCAATAAATATGTCTTGAATTAATGTGTTTCACCTTTCAATTTGAATATATGTCCTTCCCATAAAAATATAATATAGAAAGCATTCTTTACGAGGGAAAAAAAATAGAATAAAAGGGCCAGATACAGTGGCTCACATATGTAATCCCAGCACTTTGGGAGGCCAAGGTGGGCGGATCACTTGAGGTTAGGAGTTTGAGACCAGCCTGGCCAACATGGTGAAACCCTGTTTCTACTAAAAATATAATAATTAGCTGGGCATGGTGGTACCTACCTATAATCCCAGCTACTCAGGAGGCTGAGGCACGAGAAACGCTTGAACCCGGCAGGGGGAGATTGCAGTGAGTCGAGATGGTGCCACTGCACTCCAGCCTGGGTGGCAGAGTGTGACTCTGTCTCAAAAAAATAATAATAATAATAAAAAAGATTTTTCTGTTAAAATATAGAAAGAGCCAGACATGGTGGTGCAACTGCTGTAGTCCTAGCTATGTGGGAGACTGAGGCAGGATCACTTGAGCCGCGGAGGCCAAGGCTGCAGTGAGCCAAGATGATACCACTGCACTCCAGGCTGGTGGGACCTTGTCTCAAGAATTTAAAAAAGGAAAATATACCTCTGTGGAGTTCTGAACAATGTAAAATTAATTACTGTATCAAAAGACGAAGTTACTTTCTTTCACCTGTTTTTCTGACCCTTCAGAAAACCTCCACTGCTTTGAGTCCTGTGGCTCTCAGCAGCCTGTGAAACACGGAGGGCATAACGGATGCCTTATATCACCTTCAGTTCCCTCTGTCTCCCTGGCACTGTTGGACTAGGTCCAACATAAAATTCTTACAGTTCCAGAATATCTGGGGGAAGTTTTTTTTTGTTTTTGTTTTTGAGACAGGGTCTCGCCCTGTTGCCCAGATTGGCATGCGGTAGCACAATCACAGAGCTCACTGCAGCCTCAGCCTCCCAGGCTCAAGTGATCCTCCCACCTTAGCCTACTGAGTAGCTGGGACCACAGGCATGTACTACCACACACTCAGCTAATTTTTTAAATTATTTGTAGAGACAAGGTCTTGCCATGTTGCCCAGGCTAGTCTCAAACTCCTGGGCTCAAGTGATCCTCCTGCCAGGGCCTTCCAAAGTGCTAGGCTTATAGATATGAGCTACGACGTCCGGCTGGGGGGAAGTTTTATTCCAAAATGTACAATGTATTTTTAATCACTGGAAGATACTTCAGCAAACCAAACCAAGCCATAATTTTATTCATGACCTTTTTCATATATACATTAGAATATCATTCTAAGTATAAACAGTTAAATTTTACTTTTTTTTTTTTAATAGAGATGGAGTCTTCCTCTGTTGCCCAGGCTAGAGTGCAATGGCATGATCATTGCTCACTGCAGCCTTGAACTCCTGGGCTCAAGAGATCCTCCCTTCTGCCTCAGCCTCCTGAGTAGCTGGGACTACAGGTTCGAGCCACTGTACTTAGCAGCATTAAAATGTAAACTTTTAGGTTGCAAATCTTATTTTAGATTGTAGATCTCATTCTCATGCAAATGCTTCTGTGGTAACATTTTCTTGGTTTGAATAATAGACACCCTGGTTGATAGAGCATAATTAATGAGGTAACAATTAAATGGAAAAATGGCAAAAATTGGCCAGGTGCAGTAGCTGACACCTGTAATCCCAGCACTTTGGGAGGTTAAGGCAGGCAGATCACTTGAGGTCAGGAGGTCAAGACCAGCCTGACCAACATAGTAAAACCCTGTCTTTATAAAAATAGAAAAATTAGCTAGGTGTGGTGGCGCGTGCCTATAAAGCTAGCTACTTGGGAGCCTGAGGCAGGAGAATTGCTTGAGCCAGGAAGCGGTGGTTGCAGTGAGCTGACATTGCACCACTGCACTCCAGCCTGGGTGACAGAGCGTCTCCGTCTCAAAAAAAAAAAAAAAAAAGGTAAAAATGGTTTCTAAATAAATAATTTGGCACACACCTGTAGTTGGGAGGCTGAGGTGGCAGGATCCCTTGAGCCTGGGAAGGTCAAGGCTACAGTGTGCTGTGATCTCACCACTGCACTCCAGCTTGAGCAACAGAGTAAGACCCTGTCTCAAAAAAAAAAAAAAAAAAAAAAAGAATAATTCTTCCTTAAGGTGAGGTCTATAATTGGCTAGTTGGAGCAGAGGGTTGCTATTCTCAGGTACACATGTAGTTTTGAAATGATCACTCTCACTGTGTAGTTACACAAATATGATGAAACCAGTCAAAAAAAATTTTTTTCTGTATCCACATTTGTATAAAACAAGAAAATGTCTGGTAATAAAATTCTAAAATGTTTACATTTTCTACTCAGTGAAAGCAGTATTTTAAAATGTTTAGATAGCTAATAATAATAATAGTTGACATTTATCAAGGGCTTGTTATAAGCCAGGCACTGTTATAAGCACTCGCTTGGATTATCTTCTCATTTACTCCATCTCACAGCTCTGTAAGCTATAGGTATTATTATTATTCCTGTATTAGTCCATGTTCACATTGATAAAAAGAAATACCTGGCAAGGGCCAGGTGCGGTGGCTCACGCCTGTAATCTTAGCACTTTGGGAGACCGAGGCAGGTAGATCATGAGGTCAGGAGTTCGAGACCAGCCTGGCCAATATGGTGAAACCACGTCTCTACTAAAAATACAAAAATTAGCCAGGTGTGGTGGCACGCACCTGTAGTCCCAGCTACTCCGGAGGCAGAGACAGGAGAATTGCTTGAACTTGGGAAGCAGAGGTTGCAGTGAGCCAAGATCGCACCACTGCACGATCATGCCACTGGATAGCCTGGGTGACGGAGGGAGACTCCGTCTCAAAAAAAAAAAAAAAAACCTGGCCAGGCACAGTGGCTCATACCTGTAATCCCAGGACTTTGGGAGGCTAATGCAGGCAGATCATCTGAGGTCAGGAATTTGAGCTGGGATTGTACCACTGCATTCCAGTCTAGGCGACAGAGCAAGACTCCGTCTCAAAAACAAAAAAAAAGAAATATCTGAGGCAGGGTAATTTGTAAAGAAAAGAAATTTACCTGGCTCATGGTTCCACAGGCTGTACAGGAGACATGATGCTGGCATCTGCTTGGCTTCTGGGGAGGCCTCAAGAAGCTTCCAATCATGGCAGAAGACTTAGGGGGAGTGAGACATCTCACATGCAGCAGCAGGAGCAAGAGAGAGTGGGAGGAGGTGCTCTAACACCTTGAAACAACCAGATCTCACAAGAACTTACCATCATGAGGACAGTACTTTAAAGGGGGATGGTGCGAAACCATTCATGAGAAACTGCCCCCATTGGGGATCACAATTCGACATGAGATTTAGTGGGGACGAGATCCAAACCCTATCAACCCCCATTTTACAGATGAAGAAACAGGAGGCCAACTTCCCATGTCACCCAGTTAGCAGAAGAGCCGGAATTTGCACCTAGGCAGTCTCATGCCAGAGCTTATACTCCGGACCACACTGCCTGATGCTGCCATTCATAAACTACTCGCCCTTCTACTCAAATATTGAGGCTAATTAGTTGCCGATATATTGTCTGGATCGAGTTGCAGGAAAGAGAAACCACTCTAATGTCTTAAGCAGAAGAGAATTAGGTGTTTAGAAAATCATTGGAAGTTTTGGGAGGAGTGGGGCTCCAAGCTGGGCCTTGAGACATTGTTCTCAGAATAAGACTGCCCAGGCCGGGCACGGTGGCTCACACCTGTAATCCCTGCACTTTGGGAGGCCGAGGTGGGCGGATCACCTGAGGTTAGAAGTTCAAGACCAGGGGGGGCGGAGGGGGGGGCGGGGGAACAAACAGGTTCAAGACCAGCCTGCTCAAAATGGTGAAACCCTGTCTCTACTAAATATACAAACATAACCGTGCATCGTAGGGGTCACTTGTAATCCCAGCTACTAGGGAGGCTGAGGCAGGAGAATCACTTCAACCCAGGAGGTGGAGGTTGCAGTGAGCAGAGATCGCACCATTGCACTCCAGCCTGGGCAACAAAAGTAAAACTCCGTCTCAAAAAAAAAAAAAAGTGCCCAACAGGCCCCCTAGAGAGTGAATCAGGAGGCTGCCAGTGTCATCGCTAGTGTAATTTAAGGGTCGACTAACTTTGTGTGCAGTGTAATCCAGCACTTTCAGCGACCAAAGTGGGAGGATCCCTTTAAGTCCAGGAGTTTGAGTTTACAGTGAGCTATGATTGCACCACTGTACTTCAGCACTTCATCCTGGTGACACAGTGAGACCCTGCCTCTGAAAACAAATAAAAGGAAACAAGCCTGCTACCCCTGAACTTACCTGAATTCCTACCAAATAGTGACTCGTGTCTTCACCATGTTTGTCTCTTGACAATTATGAAGCTTTTGACAGTAGAATTCTACTGTGAAAAAAAAAAATGTTTTCATAAATGTGCTTGCCAGCATTAACAGCCAAAATAGAAGAAAGATGGTTCCCACCTCATTTCTGCTTTCCAGATCTCACAGAACATCTCATTGATGGGCCACATTTCACATCGGGAAACTGAATTGTAAAGGAGTCTGGAAAATGAACTTTTTAGTTTTGCAGAAGTAAGTTAGAAGTAAGTTAGTAAGTAAACTCATGGCTAGGCAAGGTAGTTCATGCCTGTAATGCCAGCACTTTGGGGGGGGGGGCCAAGGTGGGTTGGTCTCTTGAGCCCAGGAGTTCAAGACCAGCCTGGGCAATGTAGTGAGACCCTTTTAAAAAAGGATGCTGTGTGTGCATCCACAGATCTACTCTAAAATCTGCTAGAGTGGAACTTGGTGGTTGTCTCAAAAAATAACATTCCATCAGTATGTAAAAACTGTTTGGGGCACAGACCGTGCTCAGAAATCAGTTCTTTTGGCCGAGTGCGGTGGCTCATGTCTATAATCCAACACTTTGGGAGGCTGAGGTGGTGGGTGGATTGCTTGAGTCCAGGAGTTTGAGACCAGCCTGGGCAATGTGGTGGTGCACACCTGTGGTCCCAGCTCCTCGGGTGGCTGAAATGCGAACATCCCTGAACCTGGGAGACAGAGGTTGCAGGGAGCCAAGATTGTGCCACTATACTCCAGCCTGGGTAAGAGTGAGAACCTGTCTCAAAAAAAAAAAAGAGAGAAATCAGTTCTCTTAAAAAGCCACAAATTACCACTATACACACCCAGTACACTGGACAATAGTTAATATGCCTTTAAGTGACAGTGTTGAAGCAGTGAAGCAATCCAAGTAAATGCCATTCTCTGAATGCCCTTCTAGCTCATTACTGCTAGGTGAGAGATGAGCTTTTAGTATAGCAATGAGTTGTTCTCAAAAACTATTAATTTTGGGCCAGGCGCAGTGGCTCATGTCTATCATTCCAATACTTTGGGAGACCAAGGTGGGAGGATCACTTCAGCCTATGATTTCAAGACCAGCCTGGGCAACATGGAAAAACCCTGTCTCCAAAAAATACAAAATTTAGCCTGGTACCCCTGTAGTCTCAGCTGCTCAGAAGGCTAAGGCTGGAGGATCACCTGAGCCTGGGAGGTCAAGGCCACAGTGAGCCATGGTCACACCATTGCACTCCAGCCTGAGTGACAGAGTGAGACTGTCTCAAAAAAAAAAAATGTTATTTCAGTTTGTTTTCTTATTTATTTAGAGACAGGTCTCACTATGTTGCCTAGGCTGGTCTGGAATTTCTGGCTTCCAGTGACCTTCCTGTCTCTGCCTCCTGAAATGCAGGGAGTATAGGTGTGAACCACTGGGCCCAGCTCTTCTTTATACTTGCCTGTATTTTCTTGTTTTTTTTTTTTGACAGAGTCTTGCTCTGTCACCCAAGCTGAAGTGCAGTGGTGCAATCTTAGCTCCCTGCAACTTCCACCTCCTGGGTTCAAGTGATTCTCCTTCCTCAGCTTCCTAAGTAGCTGGGACTACAGGCGCGCGCCACCCTACACCCAGCTAATTTTTGTATTTTTAGTAGAGATGGGTTTTCACCATATTGGCCAGGCTGGTCTCAAACTCCTGACCTCACGATCCACCCCTCCTCGGCCTCCCAAAGTGCTGGGATTACAGGTGTGAGCCACTGTGCCCGGCCACTTGCCTGTGTTTTCTAAATTTTCTATAAGCACATAATACTTTCATAATCAGCAAAAAACCATTTTTTTAAAGCAATTTCATTGGTCAATCAAAATTATTTTGGTGGAAATTCTTAGCTTAATTACTTGGTTTAACAAGCATAAAATTCCTCTTTCCACTGCTTATGGAAATAAAGCCTTTATACTTTCTACAATAACAAAACCATGATGGTCAATGAAAAAAAAAAGTTGAGTCATTTTGATTTTGGTAATTGAAAAGTTTGGAATACAGTAGAAATTGAAGGATTTTTGGGGGGGAGGCTTTTTGAACCATATGTAGATTTTCCCACTTCCCTCTTAACTATAGTTTGTAAGATATGTTGAATTTTTAAAGCTATTCTGTTCAGTTTTCTTGCAAAACACTTTGATGACATTTGGAGGAAAAAAAGCAATAGGACTTACTGTCTTGGTATCATCTGCTGGCCTGCCTTTGGACAGCGTTGTCTTAGGTTTTATTTTATTGTCAAAGTTACAAAGTATGTTTGGGGCTGGACGCGGTGGCTCATACCTCTAATGCCAGCACTTTGGGAAGCGGAGATGGGCAGATCACCTGAAATTAGGAGTTCCAGATCAGCCTGGGCAAGATGGCGAAACCCTATCTCTACTAAAAATATAAAAATTACTCAGGTGTGGTGGTGGGCATCTGTAATCCCAGCTACTCAGGAGGCTGAGGCAGGAAGATCACTTGAACCCGGGATGGCGAGGTTACAGTGACCCAAGATCTCGCCGCTGCACTCCAGCCTGGGCAACAGAGTGAGACTTTTTCTCAAAAGAAAAAAAGAAAAAAGCAAAAAAAACGTATGTTTGGGCCGGGGACAGTGGCCTACACCTATAATTCCAGCACTTTTGGAGGCTGAGATCGGGGGATCACTTGAGCCTAAGAGTTTGAGACAAACCTGGGCAACATGACGAAACCTTATCTTTCCAAAAAATACAAAAATTAGCTGGGCATGGTGATGGATACTTGTAGTCTCAGCTACTTGGGGGACTAAGGAGGGAGAATCCCTTAAGTCTGGGAGATCAAGACTACAGTGAACTGTGATCATGCCACTGCACTCCAGCCTGAGTGACAAAGTGAGACGGTCTCAAAAAAAAAAAAAAAAAAAAAAAATGGCTGGGCACAGTAGCTCACACCTGTAATCCCAGTACTTTGGGAGGCCAAGCGGGCGGATTGCCTGAGGTCAGGAGTTTGAGACCAGTCTGGCCAATATGGTAAAACCCCATCTCTACTAAAAATACAAAAAAATTAGCTGGGTGTGGTGGTGTGAACCTGTAATCTCAGCCGCTTGGGAAACTGAGGCAGGGGACTTGCTTGAACCAGAGAGGTGGAGGGTGCAGTGAGCTGAAATTGCGCCACTGCACTCCAGCCTCAACAACAGAGCAAGACTCTGTCTCAAAAAAAAAAAAAGGATGGTTGCTTTTGATTTGCCATAATATTTTTCAATATTGGAAATCTCTTCTTATAAACTTTAATATTAAGATTGAGGTTAAAAAGTTATATATATAAAATGTAAAAATACGTATGTAAAAATATATATTTCTTTGTTTATTTTTTATTTTATTTTTTTATAAAGACAGAGTTTCACCATGTTGGTCAGGCTGGTCTTGAACTCCCAACCTCGGGTGATCCGCCCGCCTTGGTATATTTCTTTAAAAAGAATTCCAAGCCAATTTGAAGCCAAATGATGTTTCTATTAACTATTATTGTTAATATTAATGATTTATTTATATTATATATCATATATTATATTACATATTTGTTACATATTATATATGATTAATTATTGATGAATTTCTAACCATAATTATTAACTATTAACTATTGTTATTAATAATCTGTGCCAGATAATCTATTTTTACATATTAAAAAATGATATCTGACAGAGGCTCTTATATAACTTTTTTTTGTGGGGGGGACGGAGTCTCACTCTGTTGCCCAAGCTAGAGCACAGTGGCATGATCTCAGGTCACAACAGCCTCCGCCTCCTGGGTTCAAACAGTTCTCCCTGCCTCAGCCTCCTGAGTAGCTGGGATTACAGGCACCTGCCACCATGCCCAGCTAATTTTTGTATACTTAGTAGAGACAGGGTTTCACCGTATTGGCCAGGCTGGTCTCGAGCTCCTGACCTCAGGTGATCTGCCCATCTTGGCCTCCCAAAGTGTTGGGATTACAGGCATGAACCAGCGTGCCTGGCCCTTATATAATTTATTTAAATAAATATTTTGTACCTTAGCAGATCTTTCTGCCTCTTATTAGAAAAGTACATTATAAATGTCTGTTTTCTCTCTCTACAGGGCAATCCTTCAAACACAGTGTTTGACTTAGAATCTTCCCTTTTCACTCCATTCAAGAGCAGCATTCATAAATTTCCAGGTATGAAAAGTTTTAATTCTTGATCTACCTCACTTAAATGCATTGACAAAAAAGTAGAATTTTATAGTTGTAGATTTTATATATCAGAGAATGGATCTATTTCTTGAAAATTCACTAAGATGTTCAGCGTTCTGATCTTTTTGGTCTCCCTGTTCACTTATTGCTAATTTTTTTAAATGACATCTTTATTTTGAATACTCTCTTAAGGAAGTGTTGTGTATACTTGTGAATGTGGGCTGAATTTTTTTTTTTTTGAAACATCCAGGATACATACTTGAACTACATTTTTTTTTTTTAAACTGGGATCCAGGCAATTATATGGAACTACATTTTTAATACATTGTCTCTGTTGTGCCTTGGATTGCAGGGCAAATAATGCTAAATGTAAATGTACAGAAACCATCTCATCAACGTTTAATTTAATTTAAATAAGATGTTGCTCGCTCTGTCACCGAGGCTAAAGGGCAGTGGTATTATCCAAACTCCCTGCAGCCTCCAACTCTGTGGCTCAAGTGATCCTCCCACCTCAGCCCCCAAGTAGCTGGGACTACAGGCCCACGCCACCATACCCGGCTAGTTTTTGTATTTTTTTGTAGAGATGAGGTTTCACCATGTTGCCCAGGCTAGTCTCAAACTCCTCAGCTCAAACATCTACCTGCCTCAGCCTCCCAAAGTGTGGGGAGTATAGGTGTGAGCCACTGCGCCCGGTCTATGTTACCAAACTCTTATCATCATCAGTTTTTAAATCTTTTGAATGCCGCCCTCTGTTGATGATTCCTGAATCTTTATCTCCAGCCTAGATTTCCAGAGCGTATATCCAGACATCCTTATACTGACTTCATGCTTGGTGACCAAGATTTTGATGACTGACTTTCCATATCACTTCCTCCTAAGGAAAGGAGAATATGTTGGTCAGAGGAAAACAAATATCTGTCCCTTTGATGTTTACATTTTTCATCATAATTTATAAAATGGCATTGTGTCTCTCTTGTATATATGGTACATCTGACAAACCACATACAGATATATAACATATATAGACCTATGTACAAACTCTGTGAGCTTGATTAAAGACAGAGGATGGGGGATAGGAGGGGAAGGAGGAAGGCGTTTGCTCCTAAGAAACAGATTATCTTTTTGCAGAACAAAATCATGTTTCTGATCATTTTCTGAAAATCAAACCCTAAACAAGAGGGAATGATGTAAATGCTACCAATCATTTATCTTAGCACCTAGCCAGCTGGCCATTGTCTGTTTTTTTGTTTGTTTGTTTTTTTGAGACGGAGTCTCTCTCTGTCACCCAGGCTGGAGTGCAGTGGTATGATCTTTTCTCACTGCAACCTCCGCCTCCCTGAGTCAAGCAATTCTTCTGCCTCAGCCTCCTGAGTAGCTAGGACTACAGGCACATGCCACCATGCCCGACTAATTTTTGTATTTTTAGTAGAAACGGGATTTCACCATATTGGCCAGGCTGGTCTCGAACTCCTGACCTCAGTATCCGCCCACCTCGGCCTCCCAAAGTGCTGGGATTACAGGCGTGAGCCACCCCATCCAGCCTCTTTTCTTCCTTTCTCACCCTCCCTCCTTATCTACGGTAGTTAGCTACTTAGAGAAAAATTTAGATTTTTCTCATCACAGTACACCAAATACATTCTAGAAGAGCTAAGTATTAAAAACACACACACACACACACACACACACACAAATGGAAGTAAACATTCATCAAACATCTGGAGGTGGGAAGATATCCTGAGAGCAGAACACACTGAAAACAAATTATTTAGGGAACTTTCAACATGTACCATTAATTCACTTATTTGTTTATTAGTCTCCAAGTCTGAAGGATATAGATATGGAGGCTGAGAAGGGAAAGGTTTGGGCTGGGATGGTTCCTGAGTCCTGGATTAGGCACTAGAGGGAGATAGTGTTACCAATATGCAAGAAAGGAGACACAGCTGAAGGAGTAAATTTCAGAGGTTAAGAAAAGGCAGCAGTAATAAGTTTGGAATACAGTAAGATTGAGGTTATCTTCTGCCTCTATCTGGTGGTTGATAACAATGATGATAAGAATTATAACAGAGGCTCATATATTATTGAGCAGCTACAATGTCCCAGGCACTTGCAGAGTTCTTGGCATTTGCAGTGTCGAATTGAATCTACAATTCCATGAAGTGATGCTGTACTCTCATAAACTCCCATTTATAGGTGAGGAAATGGATGTGCAAAGCACAGCAGATCCGGGGTTTAGATTCGCTTTGATGGCATAGCCCATGTGTTTACCCAGTGTTATTTATGCTGCTTCCAAGGCCTACTCATCGCTGATTCTGCCTCTTTGGCTCATCTCTTTCTACTTCTTTTCTTTTTTCTTTTTTTTTTAAGACAGAGTCTCACTCTGTCACTGGAGTGCAGTGGCGCGATCTCGGCTCACTGCAACCTCCACCTCCCGGGTTCAAGTGATTCTTGTGCCTCAGCCTCCCGAGCAGCTGGGATGACAGGCATGTGCCACCATGCCCAGCTAATTTTTGTATTTTTAGTAGAAGTGGGGTTTTACCATGTTGGCCAGGCTGGTCTCGAACTCCTGACCTCCAGTGATCCACCTGCCTTGGCCTTGTCTAGTTATTTTCATCACCACTGCTGTGGTTTAAATGTTGGTCCCCTTCAGAATTCATGTTGAAACTTCATCCTCAATGTGACAGTATTTTTTTTTGAGACAGGGTCTCACTCTGTCGCCCATGCTGGAGTGCAGTGGCACAATCAGGGCTCACTGCAGCCTCAACCTCCCCAAGCTTAGGCGATCCTCTTACCTCACCCTCCTGGGTTGCTGGGACTACAGGTGCGTGCCACCATGACTGGCTAATTTTTGTATTTTTTGTAGTGTTGGGGTTTTGCCATGTTGCCCAGGCTGGTCTCCAACTCCAGGGCTCAAGCGATTTGCCTGCCTTGGCCTCCCAAAGTGCTGGGATTATAGGCATGAGCCACTAAGCCTGGCCCAATGTGGCAGTATTGAGAAGTGGGGCTATTAAGAGATGATTGGGTTATGAAGGATTAATGGGTTATCATGGGGGCAACTGGTGGTTTTATAAGAAGAGGAAGGGAGATGTGAGCATGCTCAGCCCCCTTGCCACCTGTACTAGTCTGTTCTTGCATTGCTATAAATAAAGAAATACCTGAGACTGGGTAATTTATAAACAGTAGAGGTTTTTTTTGTTGTTGTTGTTTGTTTGTTGTAAGAGACAGAGTCTTGCCCTGTTGCCCAGGCTGGAGTGCAGTGGCGCAGTGCCAGCTCACTGCAACATCTGCCTCGGGTTCTAGCAATTCTCCTGTCTCAGTCTCCTGAGTAGCTGGGACTACAGGCACATGCCACTATGTCCAGCTAATTTTTTGTATTTTAGTAGAGGCGGGCTTTCACCGTGTGGCCCAGGCTGCTCTCGAACTCCTGAGCTCCCAGGTTTACAAATGGCATTGCGCAGTCCACCTGCCTGGGCCTTCCAAAGTGCTAGGATTACAGGCGTGAGCCACCACGCCTGGCCAAAGAATAGAGGTTTAATTGGGCTCACAGTTCTGTAGGCTGCACAAGAAGCATAGTGGCTTCTGCTTCTGGGGAGGCCTCTGGAAGCTTCCAGTTAAGGTGAAAGGCATAGGAGGAGCTGGCATCTTCACATGGCTGGAGTAGGAGGAAGAGAGGTGCTACACTTTTACACAACCAGATCTCATGAGAACTCACTCACTATACAGTACCAAGGGGGGGATGGTGCCAAACCGTTCATGAGAATTCTGCCCCCATGATCCAGTCACCTCCCATCAGGCCCCACCTCCAACACTGGGGATTACATTTTGACATGAGATTTGGCCAGGGACACAGATTCAAACCATATCACTATCCATTCCCCTGCACTGTCCCAGGACTCTGCAGAGTCTCCACCAGCAAGAAGGCCCTCACCAGGTGTGGACGCTTGACCTGGGATGTCTCAGCCTTCAGAACTGTAATATATAAATTTCATTTCTTCTTTTTTCCTTTATCTTCTTCATGATGATATTTATATTTTTTCTTCTTTTTTTTTCTTTTTCTTTATAAATTACCCAGTTTCAGCATTTTTTTTTTGGTTATAAGTAACAAAACAGACTCATATTACTGTACCACTACTTACAACTACTTCCATTCCTTTTTCTTTTCTTTTTTTTTTTTTTTTTGAGATGGAGTCTTGCTCTGTCACCCAGGCTAGAGGAGTTCAATGGAGCAGCTTGGCTCCCTGCAACCTCTGCCTCCCAGGTTCAAATAGTTCTCCCGCCTCAGCCTCCTGAGTAGCTGGGATTACAGGAGGCATGTGCCACCATACCTGGCTAATTTTTGTATTTTTAGTAGAGATGGGGGTTTCACCATGTTGACCAGACTGGTCTCGAACTCCTGACCTCAAGTGATCTGCCCACCTTGGCCTCTAAACTGCTGGAATTACAGGCATGAGCCACCACACCCAGCCCAACCCCTTCCATTTCTACCCCTACCATTTTGTCTAGATTACAACTGCCTCCTGCCTGATGTCACTGCCAATGCTGTTCTTAACTGCTCTCTGGTTTAATCAAATACTAAATCACCTCTCTCCTTTGCATAAAACCACCCAGTGCTTACAAGGTCTAATCCAGACTGTTTAAGAAGGCAAATATGGTGCTCCACGCATCTCTCACCATCTCTTTCGAATCCTGTGCTCCAGCCATATTGAACAACTTAGTTCCTATTTTCTGATTATACCAGTCTGTGCCTTGGCTCAAACTATATTTTCTACCTAGAATGTTTTGCCTCTTTTTTTTCTGAGTGAAAACTTCCTTGCCAGGTCCATGCTCCCTCTGAAGGTTGTAGGGCAGAGTCCTTCCTTGCCTCTTCCTAGTTTCTGGTGGGTGCCAGCAATCCTTGGCATTGCTTCCGTTGTAGCTCCATCATTCCAACCTCTGCTTCTGTCTTCATATGACGCTCTTCCTTCTGTGTGTGTGGTTTTGTTTTTATTTTTTTGAGATCAGCCTGTTGCCTAGGCTGGTCTTGAACTCCTGACCTCAAGCAATCCGCCCTTCCTTGGCCTCCCAAAGTGCTAGGATTACAGGTGTGAGCTACCGCGCCCAGACCCTGTGTGTGTCTTTTCAATGCCCTCATTTCTCCAGATATCTCTTTGTAATGATATACCACCATCATTCAGAATGAACTATCTTAACTTGACTATATCTGCAAAGACCCTATTTCCAAATTAATGTCTCCTGTGTAGGTACCAGGGTTTAAGACTTCAGCATATAATTTTGAGGGCACAACTCAACCCACATTTCACACGCGGGAGCAGAAGCAGGAGAAAGAGTGGAAGGAGGTGGTACCTGCTTTTTTATTTTTTGTTTGTTTTTATTTGAGACACAGTCTTACTCTGCCACCCAGGCTAGAGTGCAGTGATGTGATCATGGCTCACTGCAGCATCAAACTCCTGGGCTCAAGTCAATCTCTTGCCTCAGCCTCCCAACCATGGAGGCCACCACACCCAGCTAATTTTTTAATTTTTTTTGTAGAAATGGGGTACCACTATGTTGCTCAGGCTGGTCTTAAACTCCTGGGCTCAAGCAATCCTTCTACCTCAGTCTCCCAAAGTGTTGAGATTATAGGCATGAGCCACCGTACCCAGGCTGAGCTGTTTGTTTGTTTGTTGAGATGGAGTTTTGCTCTGTTGCCCAGGCTGGAGTGCAGTGGCAAAATCTCAGCTTACTGCAATTTCCGCTTCTCAGATTCAAGTGAGCCTGATGGCTCACCCGGTCATCCCAGCACTATGGGAGGCCAAGGCAGGAGGATCCCTTGGGCCCAGGAGTTTGAGGTTGCAGTTCCATCATGGAACCTGGTCATCTCTTAGGTGGAATGGCCTCTGAGACAAAACATAAAAGAGGATGGTGAGTACATCTCGCTTCTTAATCATGTTACTGATACCAGTGCCATATTTTGATGTTATGTAAAATTGATACTGAGATGCCAGCAAGGTCATTTTATCTCAGTTTTGCAACAGCTAATTTGAAACCACAGGCACAGTGAGCAGTCTGCATGCTGTCACCGGTCCTGAGGACACTGCAGTATTTGAATGGTGAGAAGTGACAGCACTCAGAAAAGGACATGCCAAATTTCTATGGCTTCTTTACCCTAGAGTCTCAAAGGACATTATTGCTTTCAGTAGTTCTCATTCCTTAGAAGACAGTGCACCAGAATAATTCATCCCTAAGAACTCTAGATGATTGGTATTTTACCATTTTTACTCCATCCCAGTGCCAAGCTTCAGTGTTTTTCTAGTGTGATTGATATATTAGAATTTTTACTTTATAAGCTGTGATGCAACCATAATACGTTTTAGCCACTTTAAGTCTGGAGCTTTTATGATTTCACATTGAATAAAGGTCTGGAAATGTAACACAGAAGTCTGGGTAATGGAAGCAAATAGCCTGTTTTTGACAGAATTATTCTTTAAAAGCAGAATTAAATTCTCCTTCTAGAATTTAGGGGTACAAATTCTCTACCCTCAGCCTTTGGTCTATATCCTCTTTAGGAAAAAGGACTCATTTCTCTGTCTCTAATCTTTCATAACCAGAAAATACCAAATAATTTTTAAGTATACAACTTCAACAGCAAAATATACCTAAAACAATTAATATGCAAAGTAGAACCAATAGTTTCTCTCATTTTTAGAATATCTAAAAAAAACCCAACAACTTATGCTGGCATTTTATAGTATAACTTGATTTATTTCAGGATCTCATTGTAAGAAACACGAACATATGTAGTATATCATTTAACTGCAACAAAATAATTTGAAAGTGTTGAAGTTGGAACAATCCTGAGAGATCATACAGTCCCACCTCCTACCGACTGCAGTCACCCTAAATCAATGACAGTCCGCCTCTGCTGCAATGGCAGCATAGAATGTGTTACTTTGCAAAGTGTCTAATTCTGTTGTTAATCACTTTAGCCCAGTGTTTCTCAAATTTTTCTTACCAAAACCCACAGTAAGAAATACATTTTGGCCAGGCACAGTGGCTCATGTCTGCAATTCCAATACTTTAAGAAGCCAAAGTAAGTTGATTGCTTCAGCTCAGGAGTTCGAGACTGCCTAGGTAAGATGGCAAAACCCTATCTACAAAAAAACACAAAAATTAGCCAGGTGTGGTGGGATGTGCCTGTAGTCCTAGCTACTCGAGAGGCTGAGGTTAGACGACTGCTTGAGCCCAGGATGTTGAGGCTGCAGTGAGCCGTGATCCTGCCACTGTACTCCAGCCTGGGCGACAGGGCAAGACCCTGTCCTTCTCCCCACAAAAAAAAGAAAAGAAAAAAAAGAAATTCATTTTAAGGCTGGGCACAGTGGCTTATGCCTGCCTCTAATCCCTGTACTTTGGGAGGCCAAGGCTGGAGGACCACTTGAGGCTGGGAGTTAGAGATCAACCTGAGCTACATAGCAAGACCATGTCTCTACAAAACAATTAAAAAATTAGCTGGGCATGGTGGTGTGCCCTGTAATCCCAGCTACTCAGGAGACTTAGACGAGAGGACCTCTTGAGCCCAGAAGTCTGAGGCTGCAGTAAGCTATGATCACCTACTCCAGTCCAACCTGGGCGACAGATTGAGACCCTGTCTTTAAAAAAAATTTTTTTTAATTAAAAATAAATAAATAAATAGCTGTTATTCATGAGCTCAAATCCATTTCCCTTTAGTCCTAAATTTTGGTCCATTTGCTTTTTAGTGAATATTTATTCATTCAACAAATACTGACTGAGCACCTATGTGCTGGACATTATGCACTGTGCTAGGGATGCTGAGGTGGGAAAAACAGAGACTCGTACCTTTTGGAGCTTAGATTGTAGTGCTCAGTCTAGAGGCCTAGCCTGCTAGACCTATTAAGAGAATAATTCTACGGCTAAGTGCAATGGCTCATGCCTATAATCTGAGCACTTTGGGAGGCCAAGGTGGGCAGATCGTTTGAGCCCAGGGGTTTGAGACCAAAGCAGGCCAAATAGTGAGACCCTATCTCTACAAAAAAAAAAGAAAGAAAGAAAGAAACAATTAGCTGGGCATGGTGGTGCATACCTCTGGTCCCAGCTACTCAGGAGGCTGAGGTGGGAGGGTCACCTGAGCCTGTGAAGTCAAGACTGCTGTGAGCCGTGATAGTGCCGCTGCACTCCAGCTTGGGTGACAGAGCAAGACTCTGTCACAAAAATAATAATAATAATAAATACATAGTAAAAAATTTAAAAAAGAATAATTCTAGTTCTTCCACATAATTGCCTTTTAGTATTGGAAGACAACTATCATGTTTCCTAATCTATGCCTCATATGATGTAGTTTCTATGACAGTAGCTATTGAGCTATAGTGATCAACTAAAGCTCCCCATACTAAAGATGGGCTTGTCAAGGAAACCTCTGTTAAAGTGACATTTAAGCCAAGACTTGTGTAGAGTTGGGGAACAAGTTATGTGAAGATCCTTCACTCTTGGGTGAGGAGTGTTCCAGACGGAGGGACGTCAGGAATGAACTTGGTACCTTAGGAAGCATAAAAGCAGTGAGGTGAGAGCTGCAGGTAGGGGAGATCTTTTGGAGATCTGGCAACACTTTTAGACCAGGGTAAAGACTTTGGATTTCTTTCTCAGTAAAATGGGAGCCACTGGAGGTTAGAGTATTTAACTTCATTTATTTTTGTGAAAGGGATTGTATTAGTCCATTCTCTGGAAAGAACTCCCTAAGACTGGGTAATTTATAAAGAAAAGAGGTTTAGCCGGGTGCGGTGGCTCATGCCTATAATCCCAGCACTTTGGGAGGCCGAGGTGGGCAGATGACCTGAAGTCGGGAGTTCAAGACCAGCCTGACCAACATGGAGAAACCCTGTCTCTACTAAAACTACAAAATTAGCCAGGCGTGGTGATGCATGCCTGTAATCCCAGCTACTTGGGAGGCTGAGGCAGGAGAATCACTTGAACCCTGGAGGCGGAGGTTGCAGTGAGCCAAGATAGTGCCATTGCACTCCAGCCTGGGCAACAAGAGCAAACTCCATCTCAAAAAAAAAAAAAAAAAAGAAAAAGAAAAAGAAGAGAGGTTTAATTGGCTCACAGTTCCACAGCCTGTAAAGGAAGCATGACTGGGGAGGCCTCAGGAACTTACAGTCATGGCAAAAGACAAAGGGGAAGCAGGCCCATCCTACATGTCTGGAGCAGGAAGAAGAGAGCGAAGGGGGAGGTGCTACACACTTTTAAACAACCAGATCTCATAAGAACTCAGTCACCATCACAAGAATAGCAAGAGGAAAATCCACCCTCATGATCCAGTTACCTTCCACTAGGCCCCCTCTCTAACATGGGGGTTTACAATTCAACATGAGATTTGGGCAGGGGACACAAATCCAAACCATATCAGGGATCTTCTCTCGTATATGCCACCTAGCTATTTTTGTGTATTAATTTTATCATAAACTGGCCCTTTTACTAAATTCTTTTGTTTCCAGGTTTATTTAATTGGCTTTATTAAGATATAATTTAGGCCAGGCCTGGTGGCTCACACCTGTAATCCCAGCACTTTGGGAGGCCGAGGCCCCTGGATCATGAGGTCAGGATTTTGAGACCAGCCTGGCCAACATAGTGAAACCCCATCCTACTAAAAATACAAAAACAAAAAAATTAGCCGAGCGTGGTGATGCACACTTGTAATCAGCTACTAGGGAAGCTGAGGCAGAAGAATTGATTGAACCTGGCAGGCGGAGGTTGCCATGAGCTGAGATTGTGCCACTGCACTCCAGCCTGGGCAACAGAGCAGGACTCCATCTCGAAAAAAAATTAAGGTATAATTTACATACAGTAAAATGCTCCCTATTGTAAATGTACAATTTAATGTTTGACATACATTCATATGTAATAATCACCATAAATAATATATGAAACATTTTCATCATCTAAAATTTTCCTCATGCCTTTTTATTCTTATGCCATTTTGTTATAGAGCCTCCTGTTTCATTCCCAGTTTCAGGCAGCTGTAGTCTCTGTTATGTGATTATAGATTAGTTCTGCCTATTCTAAGATTTCATGTAACTGGACTAACACAGTAGGTATTCTTTTGTGTCTGGCTTCTTCCATTGAGACTAATGATTTTGAGAGTCATTCATATCATTGCTTGTATCAGAAGTTTGTTTCTATTGTTCAGTAGTATTCCATGGTATGGATATAATACAATTTGTTTATTTATTCACCAGTGGATGGACATTTTCTTTCCAATTTTGGGGTAATATGAACAAAGCTGCTATGAAAATTCTTGTATAAGGCTTTTTGTAGACATGTGTTTTCATTTTTCTTAAATAATACCTAGGAGTAGAATTGCTGGGTGTTAGACTAGGCATAACTTTATTAGAACTGCTAAATAGTTTTCCAAAGTGACTGTAGCATCTTACAGTTCCACCAGCAATGCATGAGAGATCCAGTTTCTCTACATCCTTGCCAACACTTGGTATTGTCAGTCGTTTTGTTTTTAGCCATGACAGTGGGTGTGCAATGACATTTCCTCGTGGTTTTAATTTGCATTGCCCTAATGACCAGTGACATCTTTTCACGTGCTAATTTTGTTTGTTTTCTATTATGAAGCATCAGGTTTCACCCTGCTGTGGCCAGGCTGGTCTCGAACTCCTGACCTTGTGATCCACCCATCTCAGCCTCCCAGGGTGCTGGGATTACAGGTGTGATCCACTGTGCCCAGCCTATTATTTTATTTTTTATAAAAAAAATAAAGACAAGGTTTTGCTGTGTTCCCCAGGCTGGTCTTGAACTCCTGGTCTCAAGCAATCTGCCCACCTCAGTCTCCAAAGTGCTGGGATTACAGGTGTGAGCCACTGCCCCTGGTGCACTTCATGCTTTTTGTGTCTCTTTCTTTTTTTTTTTTTTTTGAGATGGAGTCTTGCTCTGTCACTAGGCTGGAGTGCAGTGGCACAATCTTGGCTCACTACAATCTCCACCTCCCCGGTTCAAGCAAGTCTCCTGCCTCAGCCTCCTGAGTAGCTGGGACTACAGGCGTGCGCCACCACACCCAGCTAATTTTTGTATTTTTAGTAGAGATGGGGTTTTACCATGTTGGCCAGGATGGTCTCGATCTCTTGACCTTGTGATCCGCCTGCCTTGGCCTCCCAAAGTGCTGGGATTACAGGCATGATCCACTGCACCCAGCCTATTTTTATATATATATATATATATATATATATAAATAGAGACAAGGTTTTGCTGTGTTCCCCAGGCTGGTCTTGAACTCCTCGTTTCAAGCAATCTGCCCACCTCGGTATCCCAAAGTGCTGGGATTACAGGTGTGAGCCACTGCCCCTGGCGTACTTCACACTTTTTGTGTCTTAAGAAATCTTTGCCTATACCAAGGTCCCAAAGACTTTCCTTTGTTTTCTTCTGAAATTTAGCTTTTACTATGATCTTTTTCTATGATCCTTGTCAAATGAATATTTGTATGTTATATAAAGTAAGGGGCAAAATTATTTTTTCTTCTATAATGGATATCCAGTTGTTCTGGCACCATTTGTTTGGAAACGTGAACCTTTCGCCATTGAGTGACTGTGACATCTTTGTCAAAAGCCAATTGATAAAGTGAACCTGACTAAAAAGACAATTGATAGTATTTTCATGTGTCTATTTCTAGACTCTATTTTATTTCATTGATCTGCGTGCCTATCTTACTGTCAATAATACACTGTCTTAGTTATCATAGTTATAGTAAGTCTTGTAATTATGTAGAGTTAAGTTCCCTTTTATTCTTTCTTAAAATTGTTTTGGCTATTTTAGGTCCGGTGAATTCCCTTTAAATTTTAGAAGCAGCTTGATAATTTCTACAAAGATAAACTTGCTGGGATTTTGTTGTGATTACATTAATTTTGTATGTCCACTTGAATAGAATTGACATATTAACTGTTTCTAATTCGTGTACATGGCTTATCTTTCCATTTATTTAGATTGTTTATACTTCTCTCAAGTATTTTATAGTTTTAAATGTACAGAGCTTGCAGGCCGGGCGTGGTAGCTCACACCTGTAATCCCAGCACTTTGGGAGGTTGAGGTGGGCTGATCATGAGGTCAGGGGATCAAGACCATCCTGGCTAACATGGTGAAACCATGTTGCTACTAAAAATACAAAAAATTAACCAGGCGTGGTGGCATGTGCCTAAAGTCCCAGCTACTCAGGAAGCTGAGGCAGGAGACTCGCTTGAACCCAGGAAACAGAGGTTGGAGTGAGCCGAGATTGCACCACTGCACTCCAGTCTGGGTGATAGAATGAGACTCCGTCTCAAAAAAAAAAAACAGCAAGCAAGCTTGCAAATAATTTAGTTATATTGACCCCTAAGTATTTTTGATACTCTCACGAATGCGTTGTCAAAAAATTTTATTTTCCAATTATTCATTGCTAACATATAGAAATAAAATTGATTTTCATATGCTGATCCTGTATCCTGTGACCTTGTTAAATTCAGTTATTCGTTCAAGAAGATTCTTTGTAGGATATTCTATGTACATGATTGTGTCATCTAAAAACAGTAACAGTTTTTATTTTTCCTTTTTACACTTTTTTCTTTCTTTCCAGACAGAGTCTTGCTCTGTCACCCAGGCTGAAGTGCAGTGGCATGATCTCAGCTCACTGCAACCTCTGCCTTCTGTGTTCAAGCTATTCTCCTCCCTCAGCCTCCTGAGTAGCTGGGACTACAGGCTCGCACCACCACACCCGGCTAATTTTTGTATTATTAGTAGAGACGGGGCTTCACCATATTGGCCAGGCTTGTCTTGAACTCTTCACCTCATGATCTGCCTGCCTCAGCCTCCCAAAGTGCTGGGATTACAGGCGTGAGCCACCGTGCCTGGCCCCTTTTTACTCTTTATGCCTGTTACTTCTTTACCATTTCTTATTGCACTGACTAACATCTCCAGGACAATGGTGGATAGAAATAGTTGAGAGCACAAATCTTTGCCCTGTTCCCTGTCTTAGGAGGAAAGCATTTGATCTTTCACAGTTAAGTAAGATATTAGCAGCTGGCTTTTTGTAGATGGCCTTTAACAGCTGAGGAAGTTTCCTTCTATTTCTATTTCACTAGCGTTTTTATTATGAATGAGTGTTGGATTTTTCAAATGTCTGTTCTGTCTGTTGAGATAGCCTTATTTTTATCTTGTTCTGTTAATGTGGAGGATTGTACTGATAATTTATTTTTTATTTTTTATTTTAAAGACAGGGTTTCACCATGTTGGTCAGGCTGGTCTTGAACTCCCGACCTCAGGTGATCCGCCCGCCTTGGCCTCCAAAGTGCTTGGATTATAGGCATGAGCCACCACGCCCAGCCGATACTTTTTTTTTTTGAGACGGAGTCTCACTCTCACCTAGGCTAGAGTGCAATGACGTGGTCTTGGCTCACTGCAACCTCCGCCTCCCAGGTTCAAGCGATTCTCCTACCTCAGCCTCCCAAGTAGCTGTGACTACAGGCACATGCCACCACACCTGGCTAATGTGTATTTTTAGTAGGACAGGATTTCACTATGTTGGCTAGGCTTGTCTCGAACTCCCGACTTCATGATCTGCCCACCCCCCCTCTCAAAGTGCTGAGATTACAGGCATGAGCCACTGCACCTGGCCTGATTTTCAACTGTTAAACGTCTTGTATTCCAGTGATAAACCTCATTTGGTATTATCCTTTCATATGTATTTGATTTTAAAATATAATTTTTTTTTTTTGAGACAAAGTCTCACTCTGTCACCCAGGCTGGAGTGCAATGGCATGATCTTGGGTCACTGCAACCTCTGCTTCCCGGGTTCAAGCAATTCTCCTGCCTCAGCCTCCCAAATAGCTGGGTTTTTGTTTTTTTTTTTTTTGAGACGGAGTCTCGCTCTGTCACCCAGGCTGGAGTGGAGTGGCATACATACCTGTACTCCTAGCTACTCGGGAGGCTTGAGGCACAAGAATCACTTGAACCCAGGAGGCGGAGGTTTCAGTGAGCCAAGATTGCACTACTGTACTCCAGCCTGGGCAATACAGTAAGGTTCTGTCTCAAAAAAAAAAAAAAAGAGAGAGAGAGAATTTTTAAGTATAATGAAAATACTGGAGAAAAAGTCACTGTCCTATGGTAGAGATATAAATTGATACAGTGGGGCCAGGCTCGGTGGCTCAGGAATTCGAGAACAGCCTGGCCAACATGGTTAAACCCCATCTCTACTAAAAATACAAAAATTAGCCGGGCATGGTGGTGGTGGGCACCTGTCATCCCAAACTACTCAGGAGGCTGAGGCATGAGAATTGCTTGAACCCAGGAGGTGGAGGTTGCAGAGAGCTCAGATCGCATCAGTGCACTCCAGCTTGGGCAATAGAGAGTGAAACTCAGTCTCAAAAAAAAAAAAAAATGATACAGTGTTTTGGGAAAGCCATTTGTCAGTACCCACTTAACAACTGGACTTCTAGGAATCAAATTATGTCCTAAATGCTTGTCTTAGTCCATTTCTGTTTTTATAACAGAATACCACAGACTGGGTAATTATAAAGAACAGAAGTTTATTTGGCTCACGGATCTGATGCCAGCATCTGGCAAGGATCATAGGATGGTGGAAGGCATCCCATGGCAAGGAAGCACAGGAGCAACACAGAGAGACAACATGAGGGCCAGACTCTAGCAAGAGCCCACTTTCATGCTAACTAACCCACTCCTGAGATAGCGGCATTAATCCATGCATGAATGAGGTGCCCAGATGACCTAATAATCTTTTTTTTTTCTTTTTTTTTTGAGACAAAGTCTCGCTGTATCGCCCAGGCTGGAGTGCAGTGGCATGATCTCTGCAACCTCTGCCTCCCGAGTTCAAGCATTTCTCTGCCTCAGCCTCTCAAGTAGCTGGGATTACAGGCAGGTGCCACCACCCCCAGCTAATTTTTTAATTTTTAGTAGAGACGGGGTTTCACTATCTTGGCCAGGCTGGTCTTGAACTCCTGGCTGAGATGGACCTCGTGATCCACCTGCCTCAGCCTCCCAAAGTGCTGGGATTACAGGTGTGAGCCACTGTGCCGGCTCTAATAATCTCTTTAATCTACCTCTTAATACTGTTAGGTTAATTTGGTAGGGACATTAAGACCATAGCAATGCCCAAGGATCTATATGCAAAAAAAATTTTTTTTTGAGATAGAATTTCACTCTTGTTGCCTCGGCTGGAGTGCAGTGGTGCAATCTCAGTTCTGCAACCTCTGCCCCACTAGGTTCAAGCAATTCTCCTGCCTCAGCCTCCCGAGTAGCTGGGATAACAGGTGCACGCCAACATGTCCAGCTGATTTTTGTAATTTTAGTAGAGGCGTGGTTTCGCCACATTGGCCAGGCTGGTCTCAAACTCCTGACCTCAGGTAATTGACCACCTCGCCCTCCCAAAGTGCTAGGATTACAGGTGTGAGCCATCGCGCCCGGCCCACAAAAATATTTGTTGCAGCATTGTATTAGTCTGTCCTCACGCGGCTATGAAGAAATACCAGGCCGGGCGCGGTGGCTCACGCCTGTAATCCCAGCACTTTGGGAGGCTGAGGCGGGAGGATCACGAGGTCAAGAGATCGAGACCATCCTGGCCAACACGGTGAAACCCCGTCTCTACTAAAAATACAAAACAATTAGCTGGGTGTGGTGACATGCGCCTGTGGTCCTAGCTCCTTGGGAGGCTGAGGCGGAGAATCGCTTGAACCCAGGAGGCGGAGGTTGCAGTGAGCCGAGATTGTGCCACTGCACTCCACCCTGGTGACAGAGCAAGACTCCGTCTCAAAAACAAAAAAGCAAAACAGAAATACCGAAGACTGAGTAATTCATTAAAGAAAGAGGCTTAATTGACTCAGTTCTGCATTGCTAGGGAGGCCTTAGGAAACTTACAGTCATGGCAGAAGGTGAAGGAGAAGCAGGTACCTTCTTTACAGGGTGGCAGGATGGAGTGAGTGCCAGCAGGGGAAATGCCAGGTGCTTGTAAGACCATCAGATCTCGTGAGACTCACTTACTATCATGAGAACAGGATAGAGGAAACTGCCCCCATGATTCAATTACCTCCATCTGGTCCCACCCTTGACACGTGGGATTATGGAGATTACAATTCAAGATGAAATTTTGGGTGGGGACACAGCTGAACCATAGTAACCATTATTTAAGCATTACTTATCATCTCAAAAAAATGTAAAGTCATGACCCAACTGCCTTATTTCAAAGAGAACAAAGGAATTATTAGATTTTTAACTGAGAGGATACACTAGTAGAGGTTCAGTATCCCTAACCTGTAGTCCCAGCCATTCGGGAGGCTGAAGCAGGAGAATCACTTGAACCCGGGGTGGGGCATGGAGGTTGCAGTGAGCCGAGATTGCGCCATTGCACTCCAGCCTGGGTGACAGAGTGAGACTCCATCTCACGGAAAAAAAAAAGATGAACCATTGATTCAATGCTTCTGTAGCAATATTCCCAGATGCCTTGTTTTGCACTTGTCTGACATAACCATGCATATATTATGTCTCTGTGTTAGCACAGTATCCCGGGTTTGTCTGTCCTCCACAGACAAGGTCATATAAGGACTGAGCAAAAGCTGGGTCTTTGGGGCCATAATGAGAATGTGAAGGTCCAATCTCTAGCAAAGTGACTCAATCTTTTTTATTTCATAGTGTCTGGGAGATTTGGGATTTCAAAGCCCATTACTAGTAGAACCTGGCCTATCTTAAACATGGAAGAAACTTCGTTATAGATGGAACTCCTTGAGAACTAACTCCTTATAGGTTCTTCGTCTCTATATATGTTCATATTTGTAACTTTCATACAGTACTGATTTTTTAATTTTTTTTTGAGATGGATTGTTGCTCAGTCACCCAGGCTGGAGTGCAGTGGTGTGATCTCAGCTCACTGCAACCTTCACCTCCCAGGTTCAAGCGATTCTCCTGTGCCTCAGCCTCCCGAGTAGCTGGGACTACAGATACACACTGCCATGCCTGGCTAATTTTTTGTATTTTAATAGAGAGGTGTTTCACTGTAGTTGGGATTATAGGCACCCGCCATCATGCCTGGCTAATTTTTGTATGTTTGTAGAAATGAGGTTTCGCCATGTTGGCCAGGCTGGTGTCGAACTCCTGACCTCAGGTGATCCACCTGCCTCAGCCTCCCAAAGTGCTGGGATTACATATGTGAGCCACTGCATCCGACCAGTTAATGTATTTTAAAAATAACCACTCTGCCCGGGTTCAGTGGCTCATGCCTGTAATCCCAACACTTTGAGAGACCGAGGCAGGCGGATTGCTTGAGCCCAAGAGTTTGAGACCAGCCTGGGAAACATAGTGAAACCCCATCTCTACTAAAAATACAAAAATTAGCCAGGTGTGGTGGTGCACCCCTGTAGTTATAGCTACTCTGGAGGCTGAGGTGGGAGGAGTGCTTGAACCTGGGAAGCAGAGGCACTCCAGCATGGGTGACAGAGTGAGACCCTGCCTCAAAAAAGAAAAAAAAAAATCAGGTTAAGTAACTGAATCTGGTGGTGGTCCAGGGTGGAAATGCAGATAGTGAGGCATTAATATAGTCTCAGTCATAGGGAGGTAGAGACTGCATTAGATTATTCCAGTAATACAAAGGTCATCAACATCCAAGAAATCCATTAATGTAATATACCATTTTAACAGATTGTTGTGGGTTAAATTTTGTTCCCCCAAAATGATATGATGAAGTCCTAATCTATAGTCTCTTATTTGGAAATAAGGCCATTGAAGATGTGATTGAATTAAGATATGGTCACTAGGGTAGTATGGGCCCTTAATCTAATATCACTGGTGTCCTTATGAGAAGACAATGTGAAGACGTGAGGAGAGAATACTTTGAGTTTTTCTTGTTTTGTTTTTGAGATGGGGTCTCACTCTGTCACCCAGGCTGGAGTGCAGTGGCGGGATCTCCGCTCACTGCAACCTCCGCCTCCCAGGTTCTAGCGATTCTCCTGCCTCAGCCTCCCGAGTAGCTGGGATTACAGGCACCTGCCACCGTGCCCAGCTAATTTTCATATTTTTAGTAAAGACAGGGTTTCACCATGTTGACCTTACCATAGTGACCATGTTGATCTTGAACTCTTGACCTTAAGTGATCCACCATCCTTGGCCTCTCAAAGTGCTGGGATTACAGGTGTAAGCCACCACACCTGACCAAGGAGGAGAGAATACTTTGTAAAGATACAGACACACACACGCAGGGAGAAGATGACCATGTGAAGACGGAAGCCAAGATTGGGGATAAGCTGCTTCAAACCAAGGAACACCTAAGGCCACCAGAAGATAAAATGAAATAAGGAAAGATTCCTCCCTTACAGGTTTCAGAAAAATCATGGCCCTGTTCACAATTTAATTTTGGATTTCCAGCCTCCAGATTGTGAGACAATACAATTATATATTTTTAAGTTATCTAGTTTTTGGTACTTGTTATGGCAGCCCTAGGAAACTAATATACCAAGAGGGCAAAACATGTATATGCAGAATAAATAATACAGTTTAGCACTAATTTACAATTTTTTAAAAAGTTTTAGCAAATTGAAAACAAAAGGGTACTAATCAAACGCCTATATTAAACATCATCATTCTTTTTTTTTTTTTTTTTAAATAAGGTTTGTCTCTGTTGCCCAGGCTGGAGTGCAGTGGCACAAACAAGGCTCACTGCAGACTTGACCTCCTGGGCTGAAGGGATCCTATTACCTCAGCCTCCTGTGTAGCTGGGACCATAGGCATGTGCCACCATGCCTAGCTAATTTGTTTTGTATATGTGTGGAGACAAGGTCTCACTTTGTTGCCTAGGCTGGTCTTAAACTCCTGGGCTCATGTTATCCTTCCACCTTGGCCTCCCGCAGTCGTAGGATTACAGGTGTGAGCCACCATGCACAGCCTAAACATCATTATTAATGGTTAATTTTAGCAGTGTTTCCATTCAGCAAATGGTGGCTGCTCTCATGGTTTCTGTTCCACACTTTATGGGAGATCCTAGCCCATGCAATAGGACTAACATAAGAAATGAGACATAAAAATGGAACTAGATGAAATAAAACTCCTTATTTGCAGGCATATAATTATCTACAAATAATGTTTCAGAATATCTTTGGGTTTTCTTTTTTCTTTTTCTTTTTTTTTTTTTTTTTGAGGAGGGTGTTGCTCTGAGGCTCAGGCTGGTGCAGTAGCACCATCATGGCTTACTGCAGCCTCAACCTCCTGGGCTCAAGCAGTCCATCCTCCCTCAGCCTCCCAAGTAGCCAGGACCACAGATATGTGCCATTTTCTTATTTTTGTAGAGACAGAGTCTCCATATATTGCCCAGCTGGTGTTGAACTCTTGGGCTCAAGAGATTCTCCCAACCTGGCCTCCCAAAGTGCTGGGATTATAGGTGTGAGCCACAGCACTGGACTCAGAAAAATCTTTGGATAAACCATTAAAATTAATAAGAGACTTTAGCTAATAAGAGAGATTCTCATATATAAGATTAATATGCAAATATGAATAGTATGCCTATAAACCAGTAATAATGCAATAGGAAAAAATTGTCCATTCACTATAGCAATAAAATCTATGATCAGTAGGAATGTAACAAAAATATGTAAGATCTTAACAGAGAAAATAACATTGAAGAGTATGGAATAAGACCTGAATAAGTGGAGAATTATACCATGTTCATGGATAGTGAGGCTCAACATTAATTCTCCCCCTCAGTTAAGCTATAAGTTCAATGCAATAATGAAGCTTGTCAAACTGATGCTAATGTTTATGAGGTAGAAGGGTCAACAGCATTTTTGAAAAAATGTTACTTGAGGTGGGGCAACTCATTGTAAAGTTTTGATAATTAATACTGTGAAGTATCGGTGCATAGACAGGCAAATGGATCAACTGAAATGAATTAAAAAATCATAAATAGATCAATGAATTATGGACACTAGATGTATAACAGTAGTAGCATTACAAATTAGTGGAGAAGGCTGGGTGTAGAGGCTCAAAACTGTAATCCCAGCATTTTGGGAGGCCAAGGTGAGAAGATCATTTGAGCTCAGGAGTTTGAGACCATCCTGGGTAACATGGCGAGACCCTGTCTCTATTTAAAACAACAACAACAACAAATTACTGGGGAAAGGATAAACTGTTCAATAAATGGTGCCAGAAAAGTTGTTTATATGGGAAAAAAATTAGAATACCTAGTAACCATTATTTAAGCATTACTTATCATATCAAAAAAAATGTAAATTCAAGTAGATGAAAGCTCTAAAAGTGAAAAACAGAACTTTAAAAAATGTCTTTGGCTGGCCAGGGTGGCTCATGCCTGTAATCCCAACACTTTGGGAGGCCAAGGAGTGCAGATTGCCTGAGCTAAGGAGTTCGTGACCAGCCTGGGCAACACAGTGAAACCCCATCTCTACTAAAAAAATACAAAAAATTAGCTGGGTGTGGTGGTGGGCGCCTGTAATCCCAGCTACTTGGGAGGCTGAGGCAAGAGGATTGCTTGAACCCAGGAGGCAGAGGTTGCAGTGAGCCAAGATTGAGCCACCGCACTACAGCCTGGGCCACAGAGGGAGACTCCGTCTTTTTTTTTTTTTTTTTTTAAAACGGGGTTTCACCGTGTTGGTCAGGCTGGTCTTGAACTCCCGGCCTCAGGTGATCCGCCCGCCTTGACCTCCAAAGTGCTCGGATTACAGGCGTGAGCCACCACGCCCGGCCGAGACTCCGTCTAAAAAAAAATGTATTTATGTCCTTGAGTTAGGGAAGGGTTTTTTAAAATACAGAAGACTCATACCATTAACTGATTGACATATTTGACCACATTAAAACTAAAAGTGGGGTTGAACGTGATGGGTCATGCTTGTAATCCCAGCACTTTGAGAGGGAGGCCAAGGTGGGTGGATCACCTGAGGTCAGGAGTTCGAGACCAGGCTGGCCAACATGGTGAAACCCTGTCTCTACTAAAAATACAAAAATTAGCCAGGCGTGTTGCTGGGCACCCGTAATCCCAGCTACTTGGGAGGCGGAGGTAGGAGAATTGCTTGAACCCGGGAAACGTTGTAGTGAGGTTGTAGTGAGCTGAGATCGCACCACTGCACTCCAACCTGGGAGACAGCGAGACTGTGTCTCAAGAAAAATAAATAAATAAAAAATAAAAATACAAAAATTAGCCAGATGTGGTGGCACAGGCCTGTAATCCCACCTACTCAGGAGGCTGAGGCAGGAGAATCACTTGAACCCCAGAGGTGGAGGTTGCAGTGAGCCGAGATCGTGCCATTGCACTCCAACCTGGGTGACAAGAGCCAAATTCCATCTCAAAAATAAATAAATAAATAAATAAATCTAAAAATGGCCGGGTGCAGTGGCTTACATCTGTAATCCCAGCACTTGGGAGGCTGAGGAGGCTGGATCGCTTGAGCCCACGTATTTGAGACCAGCCTAGGCAACATAAAGAGACCCCATCTCTACACACACACACAAAAATTAGCTGGGTGTGGTGATATGCACCTGTAGTTCCAGATACTCAGGCAGGGGCTGAGGCAGGAGGATCACTTGAGCCCGGAGGCTGCAGTGAGCTGTGATCACACCCCGTACTCCAGCCTAGGCAACAAAGTGAGACCCTGGCCAGGCACAGTGGCTCAAGCCTATAATCCCAGCACTTTGGGAGGCCGAGGTGGGTGGATCACCTGAGGTCAGGAGTTTGAAACCAGCCTGACCAACATGGTGAAACCTGGTCTCAACTAAAAATTAACCTTGCGTTGGTGGCACATGCCTGTAATCCCAGCTACTTGGGAGGCTGAGGCAGGAGAATCACTTGAACCTGGGAGGTTGCAGTGAGCCAAGATTGCACCACTGACTCCAGCCCGGGCAACAGAATGAGACTCTGTCTCCAAAAAACAAAGATCAGCAGAGCTGCCCTGAGAAGTCCAGACTAAATCAGCCAATCCACAGGCAATGAGCTAAATAAAGTCATTTATCACTTAACGAAGGGTGGTGTTAGGCGATTTTGTCTTTGTGTCAACATCATCGAGCATACTTACACAAATCTGGATAGTATAGCCTACCACACACCTAGGCTATCTGGTATAACCTACTGCTTCTGGCCAGCATCACCACAAACACACGCGAGTAATGTGTTATGCTACAATGTTGCATCACTGGGCAATAGGAATTTTTTAACTCCATTATAATCTTATGTGGCCACCGTCATATTTGTGCAGTTGGTTGGTGATATTTATCTTTTATCTCTGACCATTTTTTAAATTTTTTCTTTTTATTTTATTTTATTATTTATTTGACCATTTTAAACATACTTATTTCATAGTCTATCAAACTTTTGTTGTGTTTCCTGAAATTCTTGGGTTTCTAATTCTGTTTGTGATGCCTGTTGATTCTTCTTTATTGGTGGTTTTTGTTTTTTGTTTTTGTTTTATTTTGTTTTTTTGACATGTAGTCTCGCTCTGTCACCCAGGCTGGAGTGCAGTGGCGCAATCTTGGCTCACCACAGCCTCTACCTCCCAGGTTCAAACAATTCTCCTGCCTCAGTCTCCCAGGAGACTGGGATTACAGGTGCCCACCACCATGCCCAACTAATTTTTGTATTTTTAGTAGAGATGGGGTTTCACCATGTTGGCCAGGCTGGTCTCAAACTGCTGACTTCAGGTGATCTGCCCACCTCAGCCTCCCAAAGTGCTGGGATTACAAGCATGAGGCACCGTGCCTGACCTGATTCTTCTTTGTAAAGAATGATTTCCTTATGTGTTTTAACATTTTTGAATCATTCATTCAACAACATTAATTGAATATCTGTTGTCCAATTCAAGGAGCTGGAATATATAAGTAAGCAAAATAGACAAAGTCTCTGCTCTCTTGACCTTTACATTTTAATTTTAGTAGGAGAAGACATAATAAACAAATAAATAAAGACACAGCGAATGGGAAGGAGTGCTTATATAGGCTGGTAAAGGAAAGCCTGTCTGATAAGGTGACATTGGAACAGAAACCTATAAGAAGTGAAAATGTGAGCTCTGTGTGTATCTGATGGAGGAATGTTCCAAGTGGAGGGACTGGCAAGTACAAAGGCTGTGTGGCAGGAACCTGCCTGGAATGTTCAGGAACAAGCAGAGGTCCTGGTAGCTAGAATGGAGTGAGTGAAGGGCAGAGCAGTGGAGATAAGGTTAGAGGGGGGGGGGGGGGGGGGGGGGCCCGCGGGGGCCCCCGCCGGCGGGGGGGGGGGGCCCCCCCCGCCCCCCACAGGGGACCCCCCCCCCCAAAAAAAGCCGGGAAGTACTGGGAGGGGGAGCATGCAGATCATATGGGGCCTTTTACGTCATGAGAAGAACTTTGGAGTTGGATGATAAACCACTGGAAGATTTTATGCCGAGGAGTAATGTGATTTCACTTATGTTTTAGAAGGATCCCTCTGGCTGCTATATTCAGACTAGACCGAAGTTGCAGGGAGGCTATTAAAATAGCCTCTAGGGCTGGGTGCGGTGGCTCACGCCTGTAATCCCAGCACTTTGGGAGGCCGAGGCAGGCTGTTAGGTCAGAAGTTCGAGATGAGTCTGGCCTACATGGCAAAACCCATCTGTACTAAAAATACAAAAATCAGCTGGGCATGGTGGCTGGCGCCTGTAATCCCAGCTACTCGGGAGGCTGAGGTAGGAAAGTAGCTTGAATTCTGTACGCGGAGGTTGCAGTGAGTCTAGATCACGCCACTGCACTCCAGCTTGGGCAACACAGTAAGACTCCGTCTCAAATAAACAAAATAAAACAGCCTCTAGATGATAAGTGATGGTGACTTGGATCAAGGTGGTAGCAGCGGTCATGGAGAGAAGTGGTAGGATTTTGCTACTTTGAAGGTAAAGCCACCAACATGGAGCCGAAGACGACTCAGTTTGATCTAAACAGCTGGTAAAATTTAGGTTACTGCTTCCTAAGATGGATAAGACTGTAGGAAAGGTAGATTTAGGATGGGGGTGAACAAAAAGTATGGTTTTGCACATACTAAGATGCTGTGATTGGCTGGGCATGGTGGCTCACACCTGGAATCCCAGCATTTGGGAAGGCCAAGGCAGGAGGATCACTTGAGCCCAGCAGTTTGGACCAGGCTGGGCAACATAGTAAGACGCTGTCTCTATTTATTTAAAATAAATAATTTTTTAAAAAAGATGCTATGATACTATGAAATATATGTTTGGTCTTCATCCCCCCTTTCCTGGCATACAGCTAAAATCCTTAGCATCTCCAAAGTAAATGTCTTCTTGTATGCTAATGAATTGACTGCTGGCTGGCTCTCAGCCTCTAGGTAGCTTAAGGTTTGGGACTGGTCACCGGAAAGATCAGGCAGGAGTAGAGAGGTAGGACTTTCAGCCCACCCTGCCAGCCTCTGGGGAGGAGAGAGAGGCTAAAAGTTAATTTGATCACCAGTGGCCAATGATTCAATCAGTCATGCCTACATAATGAAGTTTCCATAAAACCCAAAAGGACTGGATTTGGAGTGCTTCCAGATAGCTGAACATGTGGAGGTTCCTGGAGGGTGGTGCACTTGGGGCAGGCATGGAAGCTCCAAGCGCCTTCCCATGTGCCTTGCCCTATGCTTCTCTTCATCTGTATCCTTTTATAATAAACTGGGAAACTTAAATGTTTCCCTAAGTTCTGTGAGCTACTCTAGCAAATTAATCAAACTTAAGGAGGGCGCCATAGGAACCACAATTTTAGCTGGTCAGTCAGAAGCACACATAAAACAAGCTGGGGCCTGCAGTTGGCTCAGAAGTTGGGGGGATGCCTTATGGGACTGTGCCTTCAGCCTGTGGATCTCATGCTCTGTCCAGGTACATAGTGTTGGAATTGAATTGAATTACAGGACACCTCGATGGTGTCTGTGGCAGACCTGATTGCTTGCTTGGTGCTTGAAACTATGAGCCTGGATGGGATCCTAAACACTCCCTAGGGAATGCTATGGGTAGAGAAGATATTTGAGGCCTGAGACCCAGTACATTCCAAAATTTGGAGATTAAGAAAATGGAGAAGAACCAGCAAAGGAGACTGAGAAGGAGTAGCCAGTGAGGTAGGAGAACCATGAAGGAGTGGTGCCTGGGTGGCCAAGTGAAGGAAGTGTTTTAGGATGAAGACAATGATCAACTGTGTGGGCAAAGCGAAGACAAAGAAATGATCATTGGATTTGATAATACGCAAATTACTAATAACCACAGAAATGATCATTGGATTTGATAACACGCAAATTACTAATAACCATAAGAAGAATGGTTTTGGCCAGGCCCCATGGCTCATGCCTGTCATCCCAGGATTTTGGGAGGCTCAAGTCGGGCAGATCACCTGAGGTCAGGAGTTCGAGATCAGCCTAGCCAACATGGTGAAAACCCCGTCTCTACCAAAAATACAAAAATTCACCCGGTGTGGTGGCATGCGCCTGTAATCCTAGTTACTCAGGAGGCTGCGGCAGGAGAATCACTTGAACCCAGGAGGCAGAGATTGCAGTGATCCAAGATCGAGCCACTGCAGTCCAAGAGAATGACACTCTACCTCAAAAAAAAAAAAAAGAATTGTTTTGATTTGTGGTGATGAAAACCTGATGGGAATGGGTTCAAGAGAGACAGGAGGAGACGTGGAGACAGCAAATACAAACAAAACAAAGCAAAACTATTTCAGTGAATTTTGTGTAAAGGGAATTTACAAAAGAAAAGAAAAACGGAATCGTAGCCAAAAGTAGATGTGAAATTAAGGGGAGGTTTTTGTTGGCACGTTTGTTTGTTTGTTTGCTTGTGTGTTTGTTTGTTTTTGAGTCACCGGCCTCAGCCTCCCAAAGTGCTAGGATTACAGGTGTGAACCAACACACCCGGCCTCTGTTTTTAAGATAGGAGATACTTGATGTCATGTTTGTACAATATTGGTAATTACCCACTTTGTGCACAGAGGGGAATGATTTTGAGTTCGCCTTAAGCACAGCTTATTTCTGCCTGGCTTGGATTCAGAGACCCACCCCTCCTGAGCAATGTTGCATTTGCTTCTGCAGGGTGTCCTGAAGGCACCACCAGCCCAGGACCAATTTTCAGGTTAATTTTTCTTTTTTTTTTTTAACTTTATTTTTATTTTTTTTTTTTATAGAGACGAGGATCTCACCATGTTGCCCAGGCTGGTCTCGAACTCCTGGGCTCAAGTGATCTGCCCGCCTCAGCCTCCCAAAGTGCTGGGATTATGGGCGTGAGCCACTGCGCTTGGCCCAGGTTAATTTTTCAGGTTAAAATTTCCCACACCAATCAGGTAAAGTAAATCTGGTCTCCGGAATCTCACAAGGCAAACCACTGGGCTTCGATATCTCACCTAGGGCCTTTTTTTCCCTACTTAAGGCCCTGCAAAGACAAACTTTCTTTACCTTCTCCTTGGACTTATGGTCAGAATTTTTACTCCTTTTTCACTAAGGTAGTGGTCCTCAGAGGGTTCTGACTTCCCAGCTCTCAGCTCTAATAGATCAGAGTTTGGTACTGGTAAGGACCTAGTCCCTTAGCCATTCCTGGTCCTCACAGCTCGGGCTGTGCTCCCTCCACTTAGCTGGCATCTAGGGATTTCTACATCTTTCTTGCAAGCCCAGCCACACGTTTAAAAAACTTTGGCTGTATTTTATTCAGCGTCTCTAAGGATTTGTGACAGGAAAGTTTTCACCACTATTTTGCTGGAATCAGAAATTTTTCTCCTCACTCTACCTGGCTAATTCCTGCTCAACTGTGAAGTCTCAGTTTAAATGTTACTTCTCAGAGAGGTATCCCTAACCTTCTCCATCTCAGTCTAAAGTAGGATACTACTCATAGCCCCTTTATGCTACACATAGCACCTTCTTTCTTTCTTAGCACTTAACTTGTCATTGTAACTTTATACAGGTCTTTGTTCAATTTAACTTTTTGGTTTTTTTGTTTTTTGTTTTTTTTTAACTTTTTATGTTTATTTTTTTAAATAAAGCCAGGGTTTCACCATGTTGGTCAGGCTGGTCTTGAACTCCTGACCCCAGGTGATCCACCCGCCTTGGCCTCCAACATGTTTGGATTACAGGCCTGAGCCACCGCGACCGGCCAACTTTTTGTTTGTTTAGACGGAATCTCACTCTGTTGCCCAGGCTGGAGTGCAGTGGTGTAATCTCGCCTCACTGCAACCTCCACTTCCTGAGATCAAGTGATTCTCCTGCCTCAGCCTCCCAGGTAACTGGGATTACAGGTATGTGCCACAACACGCAGCTAAATTTTTTTGTATTTTTAACAGAAACGAGGTTTCGCCATGTTGGCCAGGCTGGTCTCGAACTCCTGACCTCAAGTGATTCGCCTGCCTCAGCATTCCAAAGTGCTGTGATTACAGGCATGAGCCACCACTCCTGGCCTACTTTAACTTTTTTAGAGACAGACTGTCTCTGTGGCCCAGGCTGGAGTGCAGTGAGTGGCATGATCATGGCTCACTGCAACCTCCACCCCCTGGGCTCAAGTGATCCTCCTGCCTTAGCCTCCCAAGTAGCTAGGACTACAAGTACTCTCCATCACACCAGCTAATTAAAAAAATAAATTTTGTTTTGTAGAGATGGGGTCTTGCTATGTTGAACAAGCTGTTCTCACACTCCAGGGCTCAAGCTGCCTCCTGCCTCTGCCTCCAAAAGTGCTGGGATTACAGGCATGAGCTACCACCCTGGGCTGGAGTCTTAGTTTAATGTCTGATAAACCTTTTAGATTGAAAACAACATGAAGGCAAAAATCAAATGTGTTGGTTCAGTATATAGCAGAAGGCCTGAATTATTGAAGATGCTTGGGTGGGTAGAGTGGCTCATGCCTGTAATCCTAGCACTTTGGGAGGCTGAGGCCAGAGGATGGCTTGAGCCTAGGAGTTCAAGACCAGCCTGGGCAACATAGTGAGACCCCATCTCTATATTTATAAAATGAAAGAAGATGCTCAATAAATTTTGCTAATAAAACAAGTAATTTTCTAAAAATCTACTAACAGTCTAATATTAAATAATATGTTGAAACCTATTATCTTCTGTGTCTTGGCAATTGTATTCTCCAAGAAAGTGTTCTTAATAGAATAAAAGAGGCTTCTGATTATTATTTTACTTGATTCACCTTAGAAAAGGATTGTTCACTTTGGGAGGATGGGGCAGAAGGATTGCTTGATCTCAGGAGTTAGAGACCAGCAGTGGTAATGTGGTTTTTAAATAGAGACCTTATCTCTATTAAAAAAAAAAAATGGCCAGGTGGGATGGTACACACCTGTAGTCCCAGCTACTTGGGAGGCTGAGGTAGGAGCATCACTTGAAACCAGGAGTTCTAACACCAGAGGCGGCTCACTAAAAAAATAAATAAATAAAAATTAAAAAAAAGAAACCAGGAGTTCAAGGTTGCAGTGAGCTTTGTTTGTTTGTTTGTTTTTGAAGTGTTTGTTTGTTTGTTTTTGAAGTGTTTGTTTTTTTGCTTTTTGAGACAGTCTTGCTCTGTGGCCAGGCTGGAGTGCAGTGCTGCCATCTTGGCTCACTGCAACCTCCACCTCCCAGGTTCAAGCTGTTCTCTCCAGCCTCCCGAGTAGCTGGGATTACAGGCAGCTGCCACCATGCCCAGCTAATTTTTGTATTTTTGGTAGAGGTGGGGTTTTGCCATGTTGGCCAGGCTGGCCTCAAACTCCTGACCTCAAGTGACCTCGGCCTCCCAAAGTGCTGGGATTACAGGAGTGAGCCACTGCACCCGGCCGCCTGGGCAACAGAGCAAGATCCTGTCTCAAAACAAAATAAATTAATTGTAATGTAGGTTTTGGTAACCACACGTGTCTTTTCCTCTTCAGAATGGAGATCTCCTCTCATCAGTCTCACCTTCTTCAGCAACTAACGAACAGCGCAGGCAAGATGTATTTTGTGACTGCAGTATTCTAGTTGAAGGGAAGGTCTTCAAAGCGCATCGAAATGTATTATTTGCTAGTAGTGGCTACTTTAAAATGCTTCTTTCTCAGAATTCAAAGGAGACAAGCCAGCCAACCACAGCTACATTTCAGGCTTTCTCCCCTGACACCTTTACAGTTATCCTGGACTTCGTATATTCTGGCAAACTGTCTCTTACTGGTCAGAATGTCATAGAAGTGATGTCAGCTGCTAGCTTCCTGCAGATGACTGATGTCATAAGTGTATGTAAGACTTTTATTAAATCTTCCTTAGACATTAGTGAGAAAGAAAAAGATCGCTATTTCAGTCTCTCAGATAAAGATGCTAATTCTAATGGTGTAGAACGTTCCTCTTTTTATAGTGGTGGCTGGCAAGAAGGAAGCAGTTCTCCACATTCTCACCTAAGCCCAGAGCAAGGAACAGGTATAATAAGTGGAAAATCCTGGAGTAAGTATAATTATCATCCAACCTCCCAGAGGAATACTCAACAACCCTTGGCCAAGCATGAACCAAGGAAAGAGTCTATTAAAAAGACCAAACATTTGAGATTGTCACAGCCTTCTGAAGTTACTCATTATAAGTCAAGCAAACGAGAAGCACGAACATCTGATTCTTCCAGCCATGTTTCCCAGTCTGAAGAACAAGCACCAATTGATGCTGAAATGGACTCTACTGCTGTTGGCTATCAGTACGGTCAAGGATCTGATGTCACATCCAAAAGTTTTCCAGGTACCCATAAAGAGCATAAGTCCCCTCAACCAGATTCCAAACTGCTATGTAAATCAATCTTCTGTCAAAATGCCCTTAGTTTCAGGTGCTGCTCTAGGCAGTTGAAGTTATTTTTTTTTAAGTCCGATTTCTGTAATGAAATTTATTTAGTAAGGCCAGGTGTGGTGGCTCATGCCTGTAATCCCAGCACTTTGGGAGGCTGAGCACGGGCGGATCACCTGAGGTCAGGAGTTTGAGACCAGCCTAGCCAACATGGCAAAACCCTGTCTCTACTAAAAGTACAAAACAAAAGTTACCCAGGCATGGTGGTGTATGCCTGTAATCCCAGCTACTCAGGAGGCTGAGGCAGGAGAATCGCTTGAACCGAGGAGGCAGAGGTTGCAGGGAGCTGACATTGTGCCACTTCACTCCAGCCTGATGACAGAGCAGGACTCCGTCACACACACACAAAAAATTTAGCCAACCATAGTGGTGCATACCTGTATTCCGAGCTACTCAGGAGGCTGAAGCAGAAGAATCACTCGAGCCTGGGAGGCAGAGGTTGCAGTGAGCTGAGATCATGCCACTGCACTCCATCCTGGGTGATAGAGTGAGACTCTGTCTCAAAAAAAAAAAGAAGAAATTTATTTCATAAAACATGGATTTAATTTATTATTTATTTTTTATTATTTATTATTATTTTTTTTTTAGAGATGGGGTTTCACCATGTTGATCAAGCTGGTCTCAAACTCCTGACCTTGTGATCCGCCCGCCTCAGCCTCCCAGAGTGCTGGGATTACAGGCATGAGCCACCACGTCCAGCCGGATTTAAATTTTTAAATTGAAAGTAATATTGGATAAATATAATGACAATCAAACTAATAAGAGTACTAAGGGTCAAAACCCATGATTTTCCAAACCTGTATCTGTGGGTGGTTAGATTACTCTTAAATGTTTAAAGCTCTTTTCTAAATAGTTCAATCTCTAAGACACATATTTTCACTTTAGTTTTTTTTTTTTCCTGTGTATTTACTCAGAGGAGTGTTTAACTTATTAAGATACAAATGCTTTTTTTTTTTTTGAGATGGATTCTCACTCTGTCACCCAGGCACAATCTCAGCTCACTGCAACCGCCATCACCTGGGTTCAGGCGATTCTTCTGTTTCAGCCTCCCAAGTAGCTGGGACTACAGGCGAATGCCACCACACCCAGCTAATTTTTATATTTTTCTTAGAGATGGGGTTTCACTGTGTTGGCCAGGCTGGTCTTGAACTCCTGATCTCGAGATCCACCTACCTCAGCCTCCCAAAGTGCTGGGATTACAGGCATGAGCCACTGTGCCTGGCCCATAATTTTTTTTTTAAGGCATGCCTATAGTCCTAGCTACTAGGGAGGCTAAGGCAGAGCATCACTTGGGCCCAGAAGTTAAAGACCAGCGTAGGCAACATAATGAGGCACCATCCCCACCCAAAAAAGAACAAACACCTCACATACAACCCATAATACTGATACTGTAAATCTACCATGGACCAATGTGCAACATGAGACATCTCATTTTTATGATAGCAGTAAAATGCAGAAAGACCATTTAAATTGACAGTTTCAAAATAATCCTCCCCTCACTTGGAAGTAGAGACTAGGGGAAATATCATCCAATTTCCCCCCCACCAATTAATCAGTTAACAAATTTGCTTAATAGTTTACTTGTAGGGCAGGTCCCACGGTGGCTCACACCAGTAATCCCAGCACTTTGGGAGGCAGAGGAGGGCGGATCACCTGAGGTCGGGAGTTCAAGACCACCCTGACCAACCTGGAGAAACCCCATCTTTACTAAAAATACAAAATTAGCCAGGCATGATGGTACATGCCTATAAGCCTAGCTACTCAGGAGACTGAGGTAGGAGAATGACTTGGACCTGGGAGGCAGAGATTTCAGTGAGCTGAGATTGCACAATTGTACTCTAGCCTGGGCAACAAGAGCGAAACTCTGTCTCAAAAAAAAAAAGTTTATATGTAAATTTAAAGGAAAATTATATTAAAATGAAACTCCTGAAGGTTATAAGATATAGATTATATATTTATTTTATTTTATTTTGCTTTATTTTTATTTATTTATTTATGTTTGAGATGGAGTCTTGCTCTGTCGCCCAGGCTGGAGTTCAGTGGTGTGATCTCGGCTCAGTACAACCTCCTCCTCCCTGGTTCAAGCAATTCTGTACCTCAGCCTTCCGAGTAACTGGGACTACAGGCGCGCACCACCATGCCTGGCTAATTTTTGTATTTTTAGTAAAGACGGGGTTTCACTGTGTTGGCCAGGCTGGTCTTGAACTCCTGACCTCATGATCCATCCACCTTGGCCTCCCAAAGTGGTGGGATTACAGGCATGAGCCCCCTCACCTGGCCTCTATTTTGCTTTTTTTTTTTTTATAGAGATGGGGGTCTCACTGTGTTTCCCAGGCTGGTCTTGAACTCCTGGCCTGAAATGATCTTCCCACCTGAGCCTCCCAAAGTGCTGGGATTACAGACATGAGCCACTGTGCCCCGCAAAATTTTTATTTTAAAAAAATTTCAAACATATGCAAAAGTAAAGAGAATGGTATCATTAATCTCCACGCACCATTACCTAGTCCCACAACCTTCAACTCATGGCCTGTCTTATGTCTGTATTCTTATCCCTAACCCACACCCTTTAATATTTTTAAGCCAATATCAGACATCATATGTTTTCACCTATAAATAGTTTAGAATGTGTTCTTAAAATAGTATAGAAAAAGCTACAATGCTATTATCATACCCAAATTGAACTCTCTCTATATATATACACATATTATATATATATATACACACATATTTTTATATATATATATATACACACACACACACACACATATTATATATATATATATATATATATTTTTTTTTTTTTTTTTTTTTTTTTTGAGACAGGGTCTTACACTGTTACCCAGACTGGAGTGCAGTGGCACGATCTTGGCTCACTGCAACTTCCACCTCCTGGGTTCAAGCGATTCTCCCACCTCAGCCTCCCAAATAACTGGGACTACAGGCATGCACCATCATACCTGGCTAATTTTTTTATTTTTGGTAGAGATGGTTTTACCAGGTTGGCTAGGCTGGTCTATAGCTCCTGACCTCAAATGATTTTCCTCCAAGAAAAAAGTTTAAATAGTAAATACTTTTACTTTAAAATTGGGTACAGTTTTAAAATTTAGTACTATTTTACATTTAAAATCTCATGTCCCTTCTGTGTTCAATAAAAAAATAAGCATGGCAGTCTGAATTTACCCAACTTTCTAAATATATCAAATACTGAAGTTAAAGTTCTATACTTAGGATTACATTGACAATCTAATCTTAATAAAATTTCTTTCATCTCTGTTTTTCCTACCTTCCCAAGATTGGGCTCACCAACTCCTTGTGAATTCTTTCTATTTTATTTTATTTTATTAAGTTTATTTTGTTCTTTCTTCATTTCCAGTGGGGTTGGATTTGATTCTTTCTGTTATTAGAATTGTTATTATGAACTTTCCAGTGATTTAATCAAAACATATCTCGACAGGTGACCTGCCCCGGATGCGATTCAAGTGCCCATACTGCACACACGTGGTAAAGCGGAAGGCAGACCTAAAGCGCCACCTTCGTTGTCATACGGGAGAAAGGCCCTATCCATGTCAAGCTTGCGGAAAAAGATTTAGCAGGCTAGACCATCTAAGTAGCCATTTTCGAACAGTATGTATGATTTTTTTCATTGTTTTACTAATTTGTTTTTGTTTTTTGC
The DNA here is from genome assembly GCA_036589455.1 of Ateles fusciceps. NCBI lineage: Eukaryota > Metazoa > Chordata > Mammalia > Primates > Atelidae > Ateles > Ateles fusciceps. The sequence goes on from JAZHEH010000733.1 coordinate 4,291,197, forward strand.
TTGTTTATTTGTTTTTGTTTTTTTGAGACAGAGTTTCACTCTTGTTGCCCAGGCTGGAGTGCAATGGTGCAATCTTGGCTCACTGCAACCTCTGCCTCCCAGGTTCAAGCAATTCTGCCTCAGCCTCCCAAGTAGCTGGAATTACGGGCGTGTGCCATCACGCCCAGCTAATTTTGTATTTTTAATAGAGATAGGGTTTCACCATATTGGACATGCTGGTCTCAAACTCCCGACCTCAGGTGATTCACCTGCCTCAGCCTCCCAAAAGTGCTGGGATTACAGTCATGAGCCATCATGCCCGGCGTTGTTTTGTTTTCTGAGACAGGGTCTCTCCGTATCGCCCAGGCTGGAGTGCAGTGGTGCCATCTCAGCTCACTGCAGCCACGACTTCCCAGGTTCAAATGATCCTCCCACCTCAGTCTCCTACGCTGGGACTACAGGCCTACACCAACATGCTGGGCTAATTTTTGTATTTTTTGTAGAGATGAGGTTTCACCATGTGACCCAGACTGGTCTTGAACTCCTGGAGGTAAGTGATCCACCTGCTTCTACCTCCCAAAATGCTGGGGTTACAGGCAGAGCCACCGCACCTGGCCCATCATTTTACTTCTTAAGAAATATGTACATTTGACTGGGCACAGTGGCTCACACCTGTAATCCCAGCACTTTGGGAGGCCAAGGTGGGCAGATTGCTTGAGGCCAGGAGTTCAGTTCAAGACCAGCCTGGCTAACATTGTGAAACCCCATCCACCAAAAATACAAAAATCAGTGGGGTCTGGTAGCACACACCACTAATCCCAGCTAGTCAGGAGGCTGAGGCACGAGAATTGCCCAAACCCAAGAAGTGGAGGTTGCAGTGAGCTGAGAGTAGGCCACTGCACTCAGCCTGGGTGACAGAGGGAGACCCTGTCAAAAAAAAAAAAATTACATTTATTGGCTTTGTGATCATCTCATTTACTGAGGGAAATCTTTTTACACGTCTACCATATTTAAAATAGTTCCAACATAATGTTTTTACTTTGTACGTAAAGCATAATTATATATATATTGATTTTTATTCTCCTTTGAGACCTTGAAGTGGGGTATATTCTTTTGATGGTAAATAGTTTTATATTTCCATTTAAATTCACTTAGTCTAATATGTTTTTATGTACTGTCTGTTCAGAGCCAAAGATAATATAAATTGTATAAATGTTTTAAGTGTCTAGGTCAGAGTCACCACTGCAGATACTTAGCATCTACCAGTGATTATTGAACCCTTGTCTGGTAGGATCTCAGTCTAGTTGCTGCTGTGCTGTCCAACCAAAGGGGGTCTCCACTACACCTGCTTTCTTTCTCTTTTTTTTTTTTTTTTTTTTTTTTGAGACAGTCTCGCTCTGTTGCCCAGGCTGGAGTGCAGTGGCACAATCTCAGCTCACTGCAACCTCCACCTCCTGGGTTCAAGCAGTTCTCTTGCCTTAGGCTCCCAAATAGCTGGGATTACAGGTGCCTGGCCTAGTTTTTGTATCTTTAGTAGAGACGGGGTTTCACTATGTTGGCCAGGCTGGTCTCAAACTCCTGACCTCAAGTGATCCACCTTGGCCTCCCAAAGGGCTGGGATTACAGGTGTGAGCCACCGAGCCAAGCCTTTTGGATTTTTTTTACTGTGTTTGGCAGCCTACTTCTATACTGTCCTGATTTTATCTAAATGAATATTCCAAACATTGATTCAACATTACACAATTAATTTTTATAATTTTTAGATTAGGGCCGGGTGCTGTGGCTCACGCCTGTAATCTCAGCACTTTGGGAGGCCGAGGCCGGTGGATCACGAGGTCAAGAGATCGAAACCATCCTGGCCAACATAGTGAAACTCCGTCTGTACTAAAATACAAAAATTAGCTGGGTGTGGTGGTGTGCACCTGTAGTCCCAGCTACTCGGGAGGCTGAGGCAGGAGAATTGCTTGAACCCAGGAGGCAGAGGTTGCAGTGAGCCAAGATTGTGCCATTGCACTCCAGCCTGGTGCCTGGTGACCGAGCAAGACACTGCCTCAAAAATATAAGTAAGTAAATAAATAGGCCGGGCGTTGTGGCTCACATCTATAATCTCAGCACTTTGGGAGGCCGAGGCGGGCGGATCACAAAGTCAGGAGTTCAAGACCAGACTGGCCGACATGGTGAAACCCCGTCTCTAAAAAACAAAAATAATAATAATAAATAAAAATAAATAAATAATTTTTAGATTAGAACCCATAATCTACTGTTCTGACAGCTATTGAACAAAGTTGTTTATTACTAATTATAATACATAATTATTCATCAACTGCAACTGTTTACCAAAGCATTTCACACATGTTAATTCATTTGGTCCTCACATTAACCCTGTGAGTGGTATTCCCATTAGCCATAGCAAGCAAGCAAAGATAATAATAGAGTGATACGTAGAAGCAGGACCAAAGTAATTGTTTTTTTTTTTTTTTTAGTTTGCCATAACAGATGACAAAGTAATTGTTTATGTTCAGTGTCCAGTAGAATTAGCCAGGCTTCAGGCTTCTCATCTGTCTGGGTGGTGCCCATATCTTAACAGTTAAAGTTAAATATTTTAACTGTCACCCTAAAGCAGGTTTGTTTGTTTTTTTTTTTGAAGTGGAGTCTTGCTCAGTCACCAGGCTGGGGTGCAGTGGTGCAATCTTGGCTCACTGCAACTTCCACCTCCCAGGTTCAAGTGATTCTCCTGCCTCACCCTCCTGAGTAGCTGGGACTACAGGCACACGCCACCATGCTCAGCTAATTTTTGTATTTTTAGTAGAGACAGTGTTTCACCATTTTGGCCAGGATGGTCTCGATCTCTTGACCTTGTGATCCGCCCACCTCAGCCTCCCAAAGTGCTGGGATTAAAGGCGTGCGCCACCATGGCCAGCCTAAAGCAGGTTTATATAATGTCTTAAATTACTTGCTCCAAGATAACGTGATTATTAAGTGACAAAGATAGTAGATGACTAGAACCCCAAGCCTTCCAATCCCTGTGTGGTCCTCTTTCCACCAGATCTTTTATTAATAAAAATGTTAAGTACTCCTTCTATCTGAAATGTCGACAAATTTAAATTTGTACCATATTTTTCTTTCTCTAGTAAAATAACAAAAAATTAATACACAAAACAAGAGAGAGTCCCCCCCCTCTAAATTAAGATATGTTCAGCCTGGACAACATAGTGAGACCCTTTCTCTATAATTTTTTTTTTAATTAGCTAGGCATGGTGGCATGTGCCTGTAGTCCCAGCTCCTCGGTAGGCTGGGATAGGAGGATTGCTTAAGCCTGGGAGGTTGAGGCTGCAGTGAGCCATGGTCACCACTACACCCCAGCCTGGGTGACAGAGCGAGACTCTATCTTCTTTTTTTTTTCTTAGTTCTTGCACAATTTCAGAGAAAGACTCTATCTTAAAAATAAAAAGTACGCTGGGCGCGGTGGCTCACACTTATAATCCCAGCACTTTGGGAGGCTGAGGCAGGTGGATCACGAGTTCAGGAGTTTGAGACCAGCCTGACCAACATGGTGAAACCTTGTCTCTACTAAAAACACGAAAATTAGCCAGGCATGGTGGCGCATGCCTATAATCCCAGCTGCTCAGGAGGCTGAGGCAGGAGAATCGCTTGAACCTGGGAGGCGGAGGTTGCAGTGAGCCGAGATCACACCATTACACTCTAGCCTGGGTGACAGAACAAGACTCTGTCTCCAAAAAAATAAATAGATAAATAAATAATAAAGTAAATTAAGGGAAAAAAAGTACATGGCAACATAGTAAGTGTTTGCAATTATTATCTTGGGAAATACCCCGTTGTTCCCTCAGATACTCAAATGCTATTGGATTAAGTGATATGTGAAACTATTATGTAATATTAATAGTAAAAAACATGATAGCCACTATTTAGAGAAAGCATATGTTTAATATTTCTGTGACATCAATTTACCACTAAAACCCTTGATCACGCCTGTAATCCTAGCTCTTTGGGAGGCTGAAGCGAGCGGGTTGCCTGAGCTCAGAAGTTCAAGACCAGCCTGGGCAACATGGTGAAACTCCGTCTCTAAAAAAATAAATAAATGAAAGAAAGAAAGAAAAATTTTTTAAATAAACCCCTTGATCTTTTTCTAATAATCAGATGTTAATTTAAGTTTAATGCATGGCTTTGAACATCTTAAGTTTATGAACTGGTACCTAAAATATCAAACTGTCCTGCTTTTGAAAAATCACTTTTATCACTATTTAAATCTCTACACAGATTCACCAGGCATGTAAACTCATCTGCAGAAAATGTAAACGTCATGTGACAGATCTAACAGGGCAAGTGGTACAGGAGGGAACCAGGCGCTACAGACTGTGTAATGAGTGTCTTGCAGAATTTGGCATTGACAGCCTCCCCATTGACTTGGAAGCTGAACAACATCTTATGTCCCCATCAGATGGAGATAAGGATTCCAGATGGCACTTGAGTGAAGATGAGAATAGATCCTATGTGGAGATTGTAGAAGATGGGTCTGCTGATCTGGTCATCCAACAGGTTGATGATAGTGAAGAAGAAGACGAAAAAGAAATTAAGCCCAACATTAGGTAGCCATAATGTGAACCAACAGAGCTGGCATGTCTGCAATTTACATTGACTTCCTCTCTCTTTCTATGGTCAGAATCTAGTTAACAAATTTATCATACTGACTTTAAAGAAATGACCTGATATAACTTGCATGCTTTCTGAACAGGCCATTGTATCCATTCTGAACTTTGTTGCCCTAAAATGTGTTGCTGCACTGGAAAGAAAGAACTAGCTTGAGTTGGCATGATGGATGAACAGTTATCCTCTTACTTTCATTACAGTCCTCTTACTTTATTACAGAGATACCCTTTTTCTTTTAATATTGGAAGATCTACTTAGCACATTTTTTCAAAGAAATACTTTAAATAAATTCACCACAATCAAACTTTATGTAAAACAATTTCAAGATGTTTCAAAACCACATATACTACCAATGTTGAATTTCACAGGGAACCAGTTAAGAGTACACTTAAGTATCTAGCAACCCACCTGACTAAAGAAATTAGTCTTTCTATTAATTTGAGATCTGAAACAACTTGTCATTACTCTGATATTAAGGATTATGGAAGAAGACTAAAGTGTTTGAAATTGTTCATATTTGAAATTTTTGTCATTAGGTTAAAAATTACTCTCAGTATTGTTAAAAAAAAAAAGAAAAAAAAACCTAAAGTAGAGGCTGATCAAAGGTTTATACAGATATTTTCTTAAAGCAGGAAACTAATGTTGCATAAAAGTCAACGTAGTTTGTGAAGACAATCGGTCAATATGGTTATCCATCTCTCTAAAGAAAAACAGGCCCGGCACATTGGCTCACACCTGTAATCCCAGCACTTTGGGAGGCCAAGGCAGGCGGATCACCTGAGGTCAGGAGTTTGAAACCAGCCTGGCCAACATGGTGAAACCTTGTCTCTACTAAAAAATACAAAATTAGCTGGGTGTGGTGGCACATGCCTGTAATCCCAGCTACTCAGGAGGCTGAGGCAGGAGAATTGCTTGAACTTCAGAGGCAGAGGTTGCAGTGAGTGGAGATCGCACCATAGCACTCCAGCCTGGGCAACAAGAGTGAAACTCCATCTCAAAAAAAAAAAAAGAAAAACAAAGTAGGAGGTTCTTAGCATATTTGAGTGATTTCTAACATTTATATAGTGCTATATTATTTATAAAGTACTTGCTCACATATTTTCTCACTCAGTGAGGTGGGTATTATCTGCAGTTTACAAATGAGAAAATTAAGGTCAGAAAGTTTAAGAGACAAAACTGATGACTGGACAGGGTCTGATTTTAAACGGTCCTCTTTCAACCTTCTCTGCCTGTATGTCTCCTGAAATGGCAAAGAATGGAAGTCAAACCTCATCACTTGGCAGTAATTATAAAAATAAGCCAACCAGAATTAGAAAGCATGAAAGGAGGAATTGAATCATTTTCAACAACATGCAATATCTTGATCTAGAGTTATTCAAATAGTGCTAAGTAATGTCCCTACAATACCTATTGGTATGTTTTTATGTCAGGTTATTTATATGTAAATTTAAAGTATACAACTGTTTGAACAAATTATTCACTTAAATACATTGAGTATTTTTGCTTCTCTTGTTTATGTAATATTTTCTTTTTTTTCTTTTCTTTTTTTTTTTTTTTTAAGACAGAGTCTCACTGTCGCCAGCCCGGAGTGCAGTGGTGCTATCTCGGCTCACTGCAACCTCCGACTCCCTGGTTCAAGCGATTTTCCTGCCTCAGCCTCCCGAGTAGCTGGGATTACAGGCACATGCCACCACGCCCAACTAATTTTTGTATTTTTAGTAGTGATGGGGTTTCACCATGTTGACCAGGGTGGTCTCCATCTCCTGACCTAGTGATCCACCTGCCTTGACCTCCCAAAGTGCTGGGATTATAGGCGGGAGCCACAGTATATAGTATTTTCAAAACAAACTTTTCTCCTGGTATACAAAGTTTAAATTTCTCCCCTGTATAAATTATGAAACATTCCAAAATTACAGTTAAATTAGAGAAGCATTGTTTTAGTTCTAAAGGTAAAATCTAAATATCAGAAGTAAGGAACCGAACTTCATAAAGGTTTCTTCTGCATGTTATCACAATGAAGCTTGATAGAATCTCATTGTATATGGAAAGGCTCCATCTATTTTACTGTTTTGTTTTTGTTTTTGTTTTTGTGCCTTGACTTGGATTTTTACTGTATTTTTAAATGCCATGACATACCTCAAAATGATACTTTTTGGTATTATTTTCTCTTGTTCTTTCATTAATTATTGTCCTTGATACCAATTTCTAGGCTAAAATGGTTACTTTCTTTTAAAAAATGTATAAATAGATGAATAACCACTTTGTTTCATGGCACTTAATTGAGACTTTTTCAAGATTCCCCTGCTGGCACACTTCCAGTTGCTTCAAGACCGGATGATGTGCATTGAGTTCACTCCCAACATGACTGTTCCTAAACCAGGATTTTTTTTTTTTTTTTGAGACGGAGTCTCGCTATGTTGCCCAGGCTGGATGGAGTGCATGGCACGATCTTGGCTCACCACAACCTCTGCCTCCTGGTTTCAAGCGATTCTCCTGTCTCAGCCTCCCGAGTAGCTGGGGCTACAGGTGCGCACCACAATGCCCGGCTAATTTTTGTATTTTTAGTAGAGATTTAGGGGTTTCGATTTAGGAGTTTTGCTATGTTGGCCAGACTGGTCTCGAACTCCTCACCTCGTGATCCGCCCGCCTCAGCCTCCCAACGTGCTGGGATTACAGGCGAGAGCCACCGCACCTGGCCTAAATCAGGATTCTTAACAATTAAAGTGTATCTGAATGAGGGAGGAAACACTTGTCATTCTCTAGTCTTACCAGAGTAATACTGATACCTTTTGAAATTAAAACCTGATTTTTTGAGTTGTTGGAGCCAATAGGAAAAATGGCTGATTTGAACTTTATTCATATAAATGAAGTAGTGCTTGCATGTGTACTCTAATGCACTTCAGTCTATGATCTAAATGTCCTTTTATGCTATTCTCTTCTGCATGCAAACTTTACATACATCAGCATGAATATTAGTAACATTCACTGAACACAGTGCCACCAGAAATTGTCTTTTCAGAAATAATGCTTTCTCATAATTGTTTATAACAAGCATCAAACTATCCCCCGCACAACAAGGATCAAGTTCACCAAACTAGACAGAGAATCTGTTCTGTCATTTTAGCATCATAAAAGAAGAACATTTAAGACATGTTTGTAAGTTGTAAATAATGACTCCAGTTATATCATATATGTCTAAGACGTTAGAGACCAGTTATTTTCTAGAGTGAAACTGTCTATTGATGATTTGAGAAAATTGAATTCTTTGGCTTTTAAATGTGGGCAAATGTTACGTAGGGGTATAATCTGTTTAAATAAGCTTTATTTGTGTCAAAGATTTTTTTAAATATTAAGGCTTGGTTAGACCAAATTTGTTCTTACAGGAATGCCATTTATCAGCTTCTGAATGCCCTTCTAACTCCATTGCCTTCAAGAGTGTCTGGGTATAGGATGAAGTGTTGCAAAAAGAAAGCACCCCTGCAGTCACTCCTAGGGTCTGGAAGAAACAAAATGGACTAGATCTGCAGTTTAAAAGAATGTTTTAACCCAAGGAGCTCTTCAAATGAATTGTTTCCTAGAGCTGCTCAAATATAAGGGATAAACTCTAAAATTAGAGCTGCTCCGATTAAAGCCCCCCCACAAACCTTTCCCCCAGACGCCTCTGCAGAACTCAGGGGCACAACGTTGAAAACCATGGACTGAGATAACTTCTTGAATTCCCTTTGAGCGCTGCAGCCTCATTTCATTACTGCTGTTTACTCACTGTGCTTATACGCAGGTAACCATAAGGTCGCTTAGTGAAGCAAATCACGTCCTTAGCTGATGATGTTCCTTCTATGGGTATCATATCTTAAGACTATTTAAAATTTAGCAACAAAATTTTCAGTATTATATCTTCAGTAATGCAATCAAAATAAGCATAGTTACTGCTTTCTATATGGCCAAGTACTGCCCGATGGATGAAAAAAGTTTGGTGCTTCAATTATTTATGAGCTCAGAACTCAATTCATTAAAGTTCTTTTGCCAAGTCATGCCAAGATACATTGAAATTTCCACTCATATTGGTTTTTAAAAATATTTTTTATTCCTAAAATTAGTTAATTGTGGAAAATCACTGAAAGCAGTGTATGCAGCATAAGATGTTTTAAACTGGGAAGGGTGATAATAACAGGTACAGGAAGGACCAAACCTTAGATTATAAACAAAGTTTTATGTTATTTTATATGAGTGTATCAGTATTACTATTTATCATTTATATAGCATTTTATATTTGCAAAGTGTTAATAATTTTTATGTTATTCTTTACATATCTGTGAAATAGGACAGTTATCCCACATGAAAGGTAAAGAAATTGAGGCTTGGAACAGTAAAGAAACCTAAGAGTCAGGTACAGTGGCTCATGCCTGTAATCCCAGCACTTTGGGAGGCTGAGGCATGTGGATTACTTGAGGTCAGGAGTTCGAGACCAGCCTGGGCAATATAATGAAACCCCATCTCTACTAATAATACCAAAATTAGCCAAGCATGGTGGTAGGCACCTGTAATCCCAGCTACTCCAGAGGCTGAAACAGGAAAATTGCTTGAATTCAGGACACGGAGGTTACAGTGAGCAAAGATCACGCCACTACACCCAGGCTAGATGACAGAGCAAGACTCCGTCTCACACACAAAAAAGGGAACCTAAGACAACCCAGTGAAATAGCAGTAGCAAAAATAGGAAAGAGAATGATCACATTTTCTGAATCCTAGAATATCAGCTTAATTCACTGCGGTGTATTATGTAACACTCTATTTTATAGATTATTTTATACAAGTAACAGTGGATCGTTTTACAGCTCACGTCATTGTATGTGGATAAATTCTATATAGAATAAACGTTATGTAAAGGATGTGACTTTAGTTATGTTACAGAATCCTTAGGGTGGTGCTTTGCCACCAGCCAGAAATCTCTTGGCCGGCGGCACCTCTGCTTGGGTTTTGCTTGAGCCTGCTGGACTCGTTCCACCCACGTGGCATAGCAGGCTGTGCTCCACTGGTGGTATCGGCCTGGATCTCACGCCTGCTGAGGGTGAGCCAGGCACAGAGTGGCAGGTATGTGAGTGAGTGAGTGTGGGGTCCGGGCCACTGCACACAACCAGGCGCACTGGCTGCAGCAGAGTGGACACCTCTAGGCGCTGACACAGGCATCAGCTCCATACAAGGCTGCAGCGGGACCAGACGTACTGAAAGCAGCTTCCGCTGCAGGCACCAGCATCTGGACAAGGGGAACACAGTGGTGCCTGAAAGTTCAGAGACACCAGGAACCTCAAAGCCCCAAAGAGCGTATTACAGCATATCACAGTCCTGGCTCAGAGAGCCCCAAGGTCTGGGCTGCCAGAAGGGCTGCAGCTCTTCTCTCCTTGTCACCCACAACATAGTGAGTAGGAGGCATGTTTCAGCCCTGCTTGAGTTACAGCTCTTTCAGTCCACCATTCGGCGAGTTCTTTTCCTGCATCCAAGAAGAATGAGATATGCAGACAACTGGAGGGTGAGCAAGGCGGAAAGGAGCTTCGCTGAACAACAGAACAGCCCTCAGGAGACCCGAAGTGAGTAGCTCCTTTCCACAGGGCAGAGAGGAGATTCACTCAGCAACAGAACAGCTCTAGGAGACCCTAAGTGAATAGCTCCTTTCCACAGACAGGTCAACCGACAAATGTCCAGACAACCAGCTCTTACCTGAAAGGATACCTGCAGGCAGGTCCTTTTAAAGAGACCCAAAGCTCCGTCCTGCAGCTGGTAGTCCTGACAGCCGGCTGAGTCCAGCGGTTTTTACAGCCTCAGAAGGGAGGAAGTGCATGCTGCTTGGTCCATGGGTGTCCATGGGCATCCCAGAAAACACCGCAAGTTCTCACTCCAACCCTGGACTCCCATCAGGAACTGGCAGCCCGGCCCCCCAGGCTTCAAGCCGTCCTTGGCTTGAATGTGGTATTTCACTGGGAACCCACCCCTTTTCACCCAGGAGCCTGTCTGCCTCCTGCCATCAACATGCCCTCCATGGCACTCAGGTTGTTTGTGCTGAGGGGCACCTGCAGGCCTGAACCAGCCACCCTCATCACCCTCGACTGACCTCCCTCCCACGAATATGGGTGCCCAAAGTCTAGAGGGGGCTGAGGTGGCAGGCATGTCAGCGCCACCTCAAGCATACTCAACCCGGCCAGGTCATGACAACACCTGGGTTTGGCCACAACTTTGCTCTGCAACAGAGCAGGTGCCGGGAGCAGAGAGAGGCCAGGGAATGGGAGCAGGCACTTCCGAGCCTGTAGGGACCGGAAGCTTCCCAGGCCCCAAAGAGTGCAGGGATGCCCAGGTCTGGAGCCGCAGCTGGGTGACTGCAGTTGTGCCCAGGAGTTCGGGGCTCCAGCCCCATCAACTCAGTAGGGGCAGAGCTCCTGCCTGTTCCCACCCACCATGGGCTCCCTGGAGCATGAGCCCCAGCTGCATTTTCCCCACTGGAGAAATAGCTGGCCTCGAGGCAGCGCTATTACAGATGGGCCACCGATGCCATTAGTTACAAGAGTTTTAATGATAAAATTCAGGTTATCACAGAAATGCCAGTATATAGCCAGCTGTTTTACATATTGTGAAGTATATATAACATAATTTTGATACAGGAGTTTATTCCTGCTAATGGAGCCATGAATAGGCCAGGCAGGATGTATAAACTTCATTTTTATGTCAGCCTTCTTCAGAACTGTATTAATGTCACCAAAAAGGTAAAATATTTAAGTATAATGTCAACAAGTAATAAGCCACACACAGCAAGAGAAGCAAAGGGACTCTTGAAGTCGAAATATTTTGCAATTATTGAAATAGTATGATAACACTTTTCCCTACTCTTTTTTTTTTCTTTCACACCGTCAAAATCCATTGCATACTTTCATCTTTAAATTGGAAACCAGAGGCCAGGTGTGGTGGCTCACGCCTGTAATCCCAGCACTTTGGGAGGCCAAGGCAGGCGGATTATTTGAGGCCAGGAGTTTGAGACCCAGCCTGGCCAACATGGTAAAACCCTGTCTCTACTAAAAATACAAAAATTAGCTGGACATGGGGGCGCATGCCTGTAACTCCAGCTATTCAGGAGGCTGAGGCACAAGAATTGCTTGAACCCAGGAGGCGGAGGTTTAAAATGAGTGGAGATCACGCCACTGCACTTCAGCCTGGGCCACAGAGCAAGACTCCGTCTCAAAAAAGTAAATAAATAAATAAAATAAGAAACCAGAGACCAGGGAAATGCCAGTGACCCCTTTACCTTGGTGCTTAGCTAGACCATTTGCAAGCATGATTTTATACTTTGTCTGCCTTGCTCTTTCAGATTTCCAGATACACAATTCCATTATATAGTTTCTTGATTTTCCCATTGGGAAAATCTTTTATTTCCTTGTTGACATTACTTACAACTACATATTTCCTTTATTAAAGAGAAACTTATTTTTATTCAGCCCTTAAGAGGAAAAGGGGGAACAACATTTCTGCCTAGACCAGGGATCCTCAACTTTGGCTACACATTAGAATCACCTGTGGAGCTTTTAAAATACAGATGCCACCTACACATGGTGGGTCATGCCTGTAATCCCAGCACTTTGGGAGGCTGAGGCGGGTGGATCATAAGGTCAGGAGTTCAAGACCAGCTTGGCCAATATAGTGAAACCCCATCTATACTGAAAAACAAAAATACAAAAATTAGTCTGGTGTGGTGGCGCACGCCTGTAGTCCCAGCTACTAGGGAGGTTGAGGCAGGAGAATTGCTTGAACCCGGGAGGCGGAGGTTGCAGTGAGCTGGGATTGCCCCACTGTACTCCAGCCTGGGCAACAAAGCAAGACTCCATCTCAAACAAACAAACAAAAACAGATGCCTAGGCAAATCAGAATCTCTGGCAGGTGGGGCTTGGGTGTAAGTATTTTTTGAAAGCTAGGCTGGCTGCAGTGGCTCATGCCTGTAATCCCAATACTTTGGGATGGAGGTAGGAGGATTGCTTGAGCCAAGGAGTTTGAGACCAGCCTGGGCAACATAGCAAGACTCAATCTCTACAAAAAATTTAAAAATTAGGTGGGCGTGGTGGTACATTCCTGTAGTCTCAGCTACTCAGGAGGCTCGGGTAGGAGGATCACTTGAGCCTCAGGATCACTGAGCAAAGGATGCAGTGAGCTATGATGGTGCCACTGCACCCCGGCTGGATGATACAGCAAGATTTTGTCTCTAAAAATGAAAAAGAAAAGCTTCCCAATGTTTGTGACATGCAAAATAGGGCCCATTCAAGATTTCCCTCTGCCATCCCCATATAGATGCTAGGGAGAGGCAGTAGTACCATTTGACCTTCCAGTTCGCTGGTTTTCAATCATATCACTAAAGAAATTTTTAAAAATAGAGATGCCCAGTCCAGGAAAATATTTATTTTTGTAAAATTTCAAGACACAGTGCATGTTTCATTATCTAAAGTTTTTAATAAAGACAAGTAATATTAGCTGGGTGCGGTGGCTCATGCCTGTAATCCTAGCACTTTTGGAGGCTGAGGTGGGTGGATCACCTGAGGTCAGGAATTCAAGACCAGCCTGGCCATGATGGTGAAACCCCATCTTTAAAAAAAAAAAAAAAAAAAAATAGAAATAAATAGAAATAAATAAATAAATAACAATTAAAAAAAAGTAATATTGACACTCTAATAAAATAGTGAGTAGTCTTAAAATAGCCCATTTTTACTTTGGGGATGCGTTACATTTTAGATTATGGGTATTGCATTCTGGGAGTTCACACAGTACTTCAAACCAATAAAAGAACTATACTGTATAATGAATATATGACTGAAATACTACATCCTGAAATTTTACAAGCTTCAGTATTTTCTCTTAAAAGAAAGGAACCAGAACATTCCAAGTACTGTAAAAGCTCAATTGCTACACATTAGAATTCCATAAAATAATTGAATTAAGTCATTCTTTAGTTCCAGTTAAATGGAATACTAGAGAGGCAGGAAAATAGTAATGTGTTCTTTAAAGAAGACTTCAGACAAGTTTGGAAACAAAGCAAATTTCTCTTTTGCTTTATTTCCTCAAGAATCACCATTTTAAAAAAAGCTTTGAAAATAAAACATGACTTTTGGATAGAGTACCATTCTCATTTCCACCTTGAAGGTTATGTTTGCAATCCATTCATGACAAGTATATCTCTTCAGTCTCCTAAAGAAAAGAATGTTTTGGGGGAGGGGGAGGGGTCAGGAAAAAAAAATGTTTTTCCAGTGACAAAAGGTACTTTCTTGCTTTTTTTTTTTTTTTTTTTTTTTGAGATGAAGTCTCGCTCTGTCACTCAGGCTAGAGTGCAGTGGTATAATCTTGGCTCACTGCAACCTCTGCCTCCCAGCTTCAAGTGATTCTCCCGCCTCAGCCTCCAGAGTAGCTCAGATTACAGGTATGTGCCACCATGCCCAGCTAATTTTTGTACTTTTAGCAGAGACAGGGTTCACCATATTGGCCCTGACCTCAGATGATCTGCCAGCCTCAACCTCCCAAAGTGCTAGGTGGCATGAGCCACCACGCCTGTTCCATAATTTTTTTTTCTTTTTACTTTCTTGAATAATGTTAAAAGATTACATGCTGAGGCCAGGTGTGGTGGCTCACACCTATAATCCTAGCACTTTGGAAGGCCAAGGCAGCTGGAACACTTGAGATCAGGAGTTCGAGACTGGCCTGGCCAATATTGTGAAACCCCATCTCTACTAAAAATACAAAAATTAGCCTGGCATGTTGGCACACACCTGTAATCCCAGCTACTTGGGAGGCTAAGGCAGGAGAGTTGCTTGAATCCGAGAGGCGGAGGTTGTAGTGAGCTAACATTGAGCCGTTGCACTCCAGCCTGGGCAACAATAGCAAAACTTCTTCTCAAAAACAAACAAAACGGTACTATGCCTTTTGTTGCCCATTTGAATTGATTTAAAAATTTTTCTAGGCCGGGCGCAGTGGCTCATGCCTGTAATCCTAGCACTTTGGGAGGCCGAGGTGGGTGGATCACCTGAGGTCAGGAGTTCAAGACCAGCCTGGCCATCATGGTGAAACCCCATCTTTATAAATAAATAAATAAAACTTTTACTATATACTGAGGAAAAAGTCCACAAGAAACCCAGGCATGGAAAACCCCACCTAAAAGTATTAGCACCACCTGTTAAAAAATGAAGGCCTTGAGATATGGCCACATTGGCTCACTCCTGTAATTCCAGTGCTTTGGGAGACTGAGGTGGGAGAATCACTTGAGGCCAAGAGTTCGAGGCCAGCCTGGGCATCAGTGACATCCTACTTCCACCAAAAAAAACCTAAAAATTAAAATTAGGTGGGCATGGTGGCACAGGCCTGTAGTCTCAGCTATTTGGGAAGCTGGGGCGGGAGGATTGCTTGAGCCCACAATTTCAAAACTGCAGTGAGCCATGATTCCACCACTGCATCTCCAGCCTGGGCCACAGAGTGAGACCCTGTCTATTAAAAAAGTAACAAATAAGCCTGGGCGTGGTGGTGCATGCCTGTAATACTAGCACTTTGGGAGGCCGAGGTGGGTGGATCACGAGGTCAAGAGATGGTGACCATCCTGGCCAACATGGTGAAACCCCATCTCTACTAAAAATACAAAAAAGTAGCCGGGCATGGTGGCACATGCCTGTAATTCCAGCTACTCGGGAGGCTAAGGCAGGAGAATCGCTTGAACCCAGGAGGCGAGGTTGCGGTGAGCCAAGATTGCACCATTGCACTCCAGCCTGGGCAACAAGAGCGAAACTTTGTCTCAAAAAAAAAAAAAGGAACAAATAAATAGAAAAGGAAGCCTGGATTTTTTCTCCTTAAACAATGGATATCACGTTCAAGCAAGTAACCCCTCTATAAGCCCTGATTTTATATATTATTTTCAAGGATGACTACACCAGTGAGCGAGATTAAAGTGTAGGAACTTTTCCTTTTCAGTCCTGTTTTTCCTCACAACTACATTTCCTGGAAAGTATTCAGAGTCTAACAGCTAGACACTGGCCCCTCACCCCCGGGAGACTCCTCCGACTTACCAGACACCCCTAAAGCTAGATTAGCTAGACTCTGGGGGCGGTAGGGGGAAATAGACATTTTCTGTCGTATGTAGTGGACGCCTTATAAAAAGCCCACATTTGCCAGGCACCAGCTAGATCCAGCACTGTCCTCATTTAAAACAGTTGGAGGGAAAAAACAAAACAAAACACAGTTGGAGTTCGCTGGGCGAGGTAGCTCACGCCTGTAATCCCAGCATTTTGGGAAGCCAGGGCGGGCGCATCACCTGAGATCGGGAGTTGGAGGCCAGCCTGACTAACCTGGAGAAACCCCCGTCTCTACTAAAAATACAAAATTTAGCCGGGCATGATGGTGCATGCCTGTAATCCCAGCTGCTCTGGAGGCTGAGGCAGGAGAATTGCTTGAACCTGGGAAGCGGAGGTTGTAATGAGCCCAGATCGCTCCATGAGTTGGGGGTTTGTGCAGTGGAATGACTAACCCGGAGCCACGCCACGCCTCAGGGGCGGTGGGGACTCGAAACTCGAACCCACGCGATCAGATGTCGCGGCAAGTGCCTAAGACCTCCGCCTGCAGCCGAGAGCGAGCTTGTCTTATCCTGACTTTAGGAAAAGTTGTTTGGTGTTACTTAATGTTATGACATTTAAAAAAAATAAAAAATAAAAATAAAAAAATCTCCCAGGGTGAGATGGAGAGAAAGAAAAAAAAATGTTATAACATTGTGCTCTGTCAAGTCACTTGCGCCCCCGACACCCCCCAACTCAGCTGGGACTGCGCCCGTGCACTGCTCCCCGGCCTCGCTACAGCGGCCAGTAGGTGTCGCCGCCCCAGGAGTCTGCGGCCAAGCCAATGGGAGCGGCGAGAAGTCCCAGGGCGGAGCCTGGACGGGCGGTGCCAGGGAATCACTCCCGTGGGATTTGGCCAGAGGCCTCTGACTTCCTGTCGCACAGGCTGGAGTGCAGTGGCGCTATCTCAGATCACTGTGACCTCTGCCTCCCGAGCTGAAGTGATTCTCCTGCTCCAGTCTCCCGAGTAGCTGAGATTACAGGCGTGAGCCACATGCTAGGCTAATTTTTTGTATTTTTATTAGAGACAGGGTTTCACCATGTTGGCCAAGCAGGTCTCAAACTCCTGGCCTCAGGTGATCCACCCTCCTTAGCCTCCCAAAGTGCTGGGATTACACCACACCAGGCGAATATTTTGTATTTTTAGTAGAGACTGCGTTTCACTATGTTGGCTACGCTGGTCTCGAACTCCTGACCTCGGGTGATCCACCTGCTTCAGCCTCCCAAAGTGTTGGGATTACAGGTGTGAGCCACTGTGCCCGGCTTTCATTAACCCTATTTCCTGTTAAATAGCCATAGAAAAATAATTGCTAATCCGTTCCTTTTAGTTCAGGTTTACCATACTATGATATTTAGCACCACCCAGTGGCAATTTTTTATGTTCTTGTGAAAAAACAGCAATTTTGCAAACTCTTGATCTCAAAAGAGAATACCTCAATCAACAGAAACAAGAAAAAGCTGCAAATCAAACTGAAATAATTTCATTTAAAAAAATTTATTATTTTTTTTAAAGATGGGGTTTCACCATGTTGGTCAGGCTGGTCTTGAACTCCCGACCTCGGGTGATCTGCCCACCTTGGCCTCCAAAGTGCTTGGATTACAGGCGTGAGCCACCATGCCCGGCAATGATTTCATTTTTAAAAAGTCATCTGCTTTTAAGAGTTCAGATCGGCCAGGCACGGTGGCTCACGCCTGTAATCCCAACACTATGGGAGGTCAAAGTGGGTGTATCAGCTGAGGTCAGGGGTTCAAGACCAGCCTGGCCAACATGGTGAAACCCTGTCTCAAAAAGAAAAAGAACACACACACACAAAAAGAAAAAACAGAAACCCCATCTCTACTAAAAATATAAAAATTAGATGGGTGCAGTGGTGCACACCTGTAATCTCAGCTACTCGGGAGGATGAGGCAGGAGAATCACTTGAACCTGGGAGGTGGAGGTTGCGGTGAGCGGAGATCGAACCACTGCATTCACTCCACCCTGGGGGAGAGTGAGATGCCCTCAAAAAAAAAAAAAACAAAAAAAAAAAAAACAAGAGTTCAGATCATTTTAAGGTTGTTTTCCTGGCCTCTTGTCTTCTTAAACACCTAGGCCAGGTGCTGTGGCTCACGCCTGTAATTCCAGCATTTTGGGAGGACAGACAGGGCAGATCAGGAGGTCAGGAGATCGAGACCATCCTGGCTAAGATGGTGATACCCCCGTCTCTACTAAAAATACAAAAAATTAGCTGGGCATGGTGGTTCGAGCCTGTAGTCCCAGCTACTCGGGAGGCTGAGGCAGGAGAATTGCTTGAACCCGGGAGGTAGAAGTTACGGTGAGATGAGGTTGCGCCACTGCACTCCAGCCTGTGCGACAGAAGGAGCCTCTGTCTCCAAGGAAAAAAAAAAGACAAATAGCTAGACCAGGTACGGTGGCTCACACCTGTAATCCCAGCACTTTGGGAGTCCAAGGTGGACAGATCACTTGAGCACAGGAGTTCAAGACCAGCCGGTACAACATAGTGAGACTTCATCTCTACAAAAAAATTTTTTGAGATTGAGTCTTGCTCTGTTGCCAGGCTGGAGTGCCGTGGCGTGATCTTGGCTCACTGTACTGCCTCCCGGGTTCAAGTGATTCTCCTGCCTCAGCCTCCTGAGTAGCTGGAATTACAGGCACACGCTACTACTCCCAGCTAATTTTTGTATTTTTAGTAGAGATTGGGTTTCACCATGTCAGCCAGGATGATCTCAATCTCTTGACCTTATGATCTGCCCACCTCAGCCCCCCAAGTGCTAGGATTACAGGTGTGAGCCACTGCACCCGGCAAAAAATTTTTAAAAATTAGTCAGGTATGTGGTGCATACCTGTCGTTCCAGCTGTTTGTGAGGCTGAGTTGGAAAGACTGCTCGAGCCCAAGAGTTTGAGGCCACAGTGAGCTTTGATTGCACCACTGCATTCCAGCCTGGGGGACAGAGCAAGATCCTGTCTCAAAAAGAAAGAAAGAAAGAAAGAAAAAACATGAATAGCTTAGCTAGTTAAACAACAATAACAAAGAAATTTTTCAAAAATTCTCCTTTTATTCTCCAGTTATATACATATACTCACTTCCAAATAAAATTCTGTATTACAAGGAAAGGTCTATTTGTAAGGCATAGTATTGACTTTTTCTTCTGAGAAAACAGGAAATGTCATCAGTGCTTTTAAAAACGTGAAAATTCGAGAGAAAATCAGGGCTCTATTTAGAGAAGTCTAATTGTTTCTCTGAAAAAACAACGAATACAGGACACCTCTGTCCTATAGCAATCTAAAACACAACCTCCCTTGATGTACATATAGAAAATATATGTCTTAACCAACTTGGAAGAAAAACAAAATTCTGGGTGTGGAAATATATTTTCTCAAGTTATTCTTTTTTCTTTTTTTTTTGAGATGGAGTTTCGCTGTTGTCGCCCAGGCTGGAGTACAATGGCGCGATCTCAGCTCACCGCAACCTCCGCTTCCTGGGTTCAAGTGATTCTCCTGCCCCAGCCTCCCAAGTAACTGAGATTACAGGCGTGTACCACCATACCCAGCTAATTTCGTATTTTTAGTAGAGACAGGGTTTCTCCAGGTTGGTCAGGCTGGTCTGGGAACTCCTGACCTCAGGTGATCCGCCCGCCTTGGCCTCCCAAAGTGCTAGGATTATAGGTGTGAGTCACCGTGCCCAGCCACTTTTTTCAAACTGGATTCAGCCCTAGGCTGCTGCTGACATCAATGCTCCTCTCTGGGGCAAGGCTGGAGAGCTTGCATTGCACTGGAAGGGCATGGGGCACCTGCTGCCACAACAGAGAATCAAATGAAGGACCATAACTGCCCCTTGGGGGATTGGAGAATTCTTTAAAGTCTGAATATTTGGGGGAACACACACCAAGGCCCTGATTTTCCATTTCTGGAAAAAATTTCTGTTCTACAAATTTCCATATATCAAAAGATGCTGTAGAATTTAATTCATGGTGTCTTCTCAAGAGGAAGAGGGGAAAAAAAAACGTTCTTCATAGGATTCTTTTCTTTTTTGGTGTCTTAAATGTCAATGATCACAAAAACTTCTGGCTTCTCTTCATTATAGACCTGCATTGCTGAGTATGTTATTGCTTTGACTTCTGTTCCCTGAAGTTGGGGTTAGAGAAAAAAAATTAGGTAAACAAGATATTGAAATCATAATCATTAACTCTAGCAACAACTGGCTGAAAGTCAAAATTTTAATATTTTGAAAATGAAAAACTCACAAGAAACAGTTATCAAATTAGCATAGTATACATGGATCCAAGAAAAATGAGAGGGTGGTAGGCGCATGACACTCTAATCCTGGCTTTGTTTCCACCTGGGTATGGAAACTGTCTGGCCTGTCTGGACATGAGTTTTTCATTTATAAAATGGGTTGAATCACATAAAGACGTATGCACGGGTATGTTCACTGCAGCACTATTCACCATTGCAAAGACATAGCATCAACCCACACGCCTGTCAATGGTAGACTAGATAAAGAAAATGTGATACATATACACCATGGAATACTACACAGCCATAAAAAAGAATGAGATCATGTCCTTTGCAACAACGTGGATGGAGCTGGAGGGCATTATCCTAAGTGAATTCCCGCAGGAACGGAAAACCAAATACCACGTTTCCACTTATAAGTGGGAGATAAACACCGAGTACACATGAACACAAAGAAGGAAATGAGACACCGGGTCTACTTGAGAGTGGGAGGAGAGTAAGGACTGAAAAACTGCCTATTAGGTATTATGCTGTTACCTGGATAACAAAGTTATCTGTACACTAAGCCCCCACAACACACGATTTACCCATGTAACAAACCTGTACATGTGCCCCATAAACCTAAAAATAAAAGTCGGAAAGAAAAAAAAGTAAAAAGCGGCAGGGCACAGTGGCTCACACCTGTAATCCCAGAACTTTGGGAGGCTGAGGCGGACGGATCACGATGCCGTTGCTTTTTCTCCTCTGCTACAATCACCTGGCAAAACCACAACCTAAATCAAATTTAACTGTCTGCTTATGGCAGCATACACCATGCTAACTGGTATCACCCTAAGTGTATGTCCACACATCTCAAACAGGAATTCGGCAAGTGCAGTAAAATCACACAATTACCAATACATTCCTTTTCACTCTCTGAGACAATTCTTTCTCTAGTGATCATTCCTCCCTCATTCTCACTCTCTATCAACTGTGCTTCCTAGAGAAAGTAAGAGCAAATCAGTAAGAACTGACTCATCTTCCTGCCAAATCTACCATCATGCTGTATCTGTACTCACCCTAGCCTCTCTGGTTGCAATGAATGGCCTGTCCCCTGTTCCCATCAGAAGGCCAACTCCTGTATTTGAGTACTCGATCCTATACCCCCTTACCAACTTTTACCAAAGAGGCTGTGGCCCTATCTCTACAACCTTATCTCCTACTACTATACCTTCACTCTCTCAGATCCACCTTGCTGTTCCCTGAACAAAGTTATCTCATTTCAAGGCCTTTACACCTGTTTCTTCAGCCTGGAAAGTTCTTCCATATTTCTGCTCACTTCTCATCTCTCTTGCCTCTGCCCAAATATCACTTTCTCAAACATACTGATATGGTTTGGCTGTGTCCCCACCCAAATCTCATCTTGAATTGCAGTTCCCATAATCCCCACATGTTGTGGGAGGGACCAGGTGGAGATCATTAAATCATGGGGGCAGTTTCCACCATACTGTTCTAGTGATAGTGAGTGAGTTCTCAGGAGATCTGAGGGTTTTCTTTTTCTTTTTTTTTTCAAAGATGGGGTTTTACCATGTTGGTCAGGCTGGTCTTGAACTCCCGACCTCAGGTGATCCGCCCACCTTGGCCTCCCAAAGTGCTTGGATTACAGGCGTGAGCCACCATGCCCGGCCGATCTGAGGGTTTTCTAAGGGGCTTCCCCTTTCGCTCAGCACTCACTTCTTGCCACCATGTGAAGAAGGAAGTGTTTGCCTCTCCTTACATCATGATTGTTAAGTTTCCTGAGGTCTCCCCAGCCATGCTGAACTGTGAGTCAATTAAACCTCTTTCCTCTATAAATTACCCAGTCTCAGGTACATCTTTATTAGCAGCATGAGAACGGGTTAATACACATACATTTTCTGACCGCTCATCCCCTCCTCTAACCACTCTTACCTTATCCTGATGGCACTGTTCACTATCTGAAATTATATTATATGTTTACATGTTTGTCTGGTTCACTTCTCCCACTACATTTTAAACTCAGTGATGGCAGAGACCTCCCTTGTCCTATTACGTTTCTACCTCGAGTGCACAATAAAATGTCTAAAACACTAGAGGCACTCGATAAGTATTTGCTGAATGCATGCATAAAGTCATGGATGGATGGAATATGGATTCATGGAGAGACAATAAGGACAACATTAAAACCAGGAAGGTATTTTTAAACCAAGAAATATTCCAGGAACCACATGTTTTAATAAGCTACTTGTAAAACATTCCTTTTTGCTTTGAAAAGCTGTTTGATTGGCTGGGCCCAGTGGCTCACACCTGTAATCCCAGCACTTTGAGAGCCTGAGGCAGGCGGATCAACAATTCAAGACCAGCCTGACCAACATGGTGAAACCCCATCTCTACTAAAAATACAAAATTTAGCCGGGTGTGGTGGTGTGCACCTGTAGACCCAGCTACTCAGGAGGCTGAGGCAGAAGAATTGCTTGAACCAAGGAGGCAGAGGTTGTAGTGAGCTGAGATCACTCCTGACACTGCACTCCCGCCTGAGCGAGACTTCCTCTTGAAACAAAACAAAACAAAACAAAAAAAAAGCAGCACTATAGTTGCTATACTGTTTACAGATAACTGGAATCAAACAAGTGATGGATTATTTACTCTTTTTAATTTGTGACATAAAACCACAGGGGAATCCCAAGTAAAAAAACAAGAAGGAAACATTCTTATTTTTTGTCATGTGTAAAATACATCTTTTGTTAATATGCATATAATTAATAGTCAAAGATTCTGAGACTACTTCTTTTGCTTTTTAAACTGTACATTTTTCAAAAATAAATAATTTCACTTCATCTTCCGTATTCAGAAGCCTAGCGCATTCATTAAAGTTCAACTTTATATCAAGGCTCCAATGTTTAATGTGATTCTATTAGTCTTTTCATATTCACATTTGCTTTCTTTTTTCTTTTTGTTATTTTATTTTATTTTTTTGCTTTCTTTTTTCTAAATTAAAAAACTTTTTTAGTTTTGTAGAGACAGGGTCTCATCATTTTGGCTAGGCTGGGCTCGAACTCCTGGCCTCCTCCCACTTTGGCTCCCAAAGTGCTGGGATTAAAGGTGTAAGTCACTGAATCCTGCCTATATTTGCTTTTTTTCTTTTTCTTTTTTGAGATGGAGCCTTGCTCTGTCACCCAGGCTAGAGTGCAGTGGCGTGATCCTGGCTCACTGCAATGTCCGCCTCCCAGGTTCAAGCGATTTTCCTGCCTCAGCCTCCCAAGTAGCTGGGATTACAGATGCCCACCACTGCGCCAGCCTAATTTTTGTATTTTTAGTAGAGACAGGGTTTCACCATCTTGGCCAGGCTGGTCTTGAACTCCTGACCTCGTGATCCACCCGCCTCATCCTCTCAAAGTGTTGGGATTGCAGGTGTGAGCCACCACGCCTGGCCCCATTTGCTTTCTTAAAGACCTGTTGGCCAAGGCCGGGCGTGGTCGCTCACACCTGTAATCCCAGCACTTTGGGAGGCCGAGGTGGGTGGATCACGAGGTCAGGAGATTGAGACCATCCTGGCCAACATGGTGAAACCCTGTCTCTACTAACAACACAAAAATTAGTCGGATGCAGTGGTGCATGGCTGTAATCCCAGCTACTCAAAAGGCTGAGGCAGGAGAATCACTTGAACCTGGGAAGCGGAGGTTACAATGAGCCGAGATTGCACCACCACCACACTCCAGGCTGGGTGACAGGGCAAGACTGTGTCAAAAATAAATAAATTAAAAAAAACTGTTGGCCGGGCGTGGTGGCTCACACCTCCTTTGGGAGGCCAAGGTAGGTGAATCACTTGAGGTCAGGAGTTCGAGACCAGCCTGGTCAACATGGTGAAACCCCATCTGTACTAAAAATACAAAAAATTAGACAGGTGTGGTGGCATGCACCTATAATCCCAGCTACTTGGGAGGCTGAGGCAGGAGAATTGCTTGAACCTGGGAGGCGGAGGTTGCAGTGCTGAGATTATGCACCGCACTCCAGCCTGGGCAACAGAGTGAGACTCCGTCTCAGGAAGAAAAAAAAAAACTGTTAGGAGTACCAAGCTGGAAGTGGTGGTGCGCACCTGTAAGCTGAGCTACTCAGGAGGCCGAGATGGGGGAACTGCTTGAGCTAGGAGTTTCAGATCAGCCTGGGCCATACAGCAAGACGCTGTCTTACATAAACAAAAACCCTTAGAATTAAATGAAATTAATTTGCTCACAATCCATTCTGAATATTTTCTTTTTTTTTTTTTTTTTTTTTTTTCGTGTCTTGAGAAAATACATTCTGAATATTTTCAATGGCAAATACGAATTTAGAATACAGTTATGTGCTGCATAACAACATTTCAATGACTAACTTCTCGGTGGTCCGAGAAGATTATAATACACTCTCTCTCTCTATATATATATATATTACACACACACACACACACACACACACACACACACATTTTTTTTTTTTTTTTTTTGAGACAAAGTTTCACTCTTGTCACCCAGGCTGGAGTGCAATGGTACGATCTTGGCTCACTGCGACCTCTGCCTGGCAGGTTCAAGTAATTCTTCCGCCTCAGCCTACCGAGTAGCTAGGATTCCAGGCAGCACCCCCACCCCCACCCCCAGCTAATTTTTTTTTTTTTTTTTTTTTTTTTGAGACAGAGTCTTGCCCTGTCGCCCAGGCTGGAATGCAGTGGTGTGATCTTGGCGCACTGCAACCTCCCCCTCCCAGGTTCAAGTGATTCTCCTGCCTCAGCCTCCCAAGCAACTAGGATTACAGGTGCAGGCCATCATGCCCGGCTAATTTTTGTATTTTTAGTAGAGACTAGGTTTCACCATATTGGCCGAGCTGGTCTTGAACTCCTGACCTCAAGTGATCCTCCCACCTTGGCCTCCCAAAGTGCTGGGATTGCCAGGCGCAGTGGTGAGTGCCTATAGTCCCAGCTACTCGGGAGGCTGAGGTGGGAGGATCGCTTGAGCCCAGGAGTTCTGGGCTGTAGTGCACTATGCCGATCGGGTGTCCGCACTAAGTTAGGCATCAATATGGTGACCTCCTGGAAGTGGGGGACCACCAGGTTGCCTACGGAGGGATGAACCGGCCCAGGTCGGAAACGGAGCAGGTCAAAACTCCCATGCTGTTCAGTAGTGGGATTGCGCCTGTGAATAGCCACTGTACTCCAGCCTGGGCAACAGAGTGAGACCCTGTCTCTCCTTTTTTTTTTTTAAATAAAATAGAGACGGGGTTTCACCACCACATTGGCCAGGATGGTCTCGATCTCCTGACCTTGTGATCCACCCGCCTCAGCCTCCCAAAGTGCTGGGATTATAGGCGTGAGCCACTGCACCCGGCCAAGAGACCCTGTCTCTTTACAAAAAAAATAAAAAATAAAAGGTGCTGGGATTACAGGTGTGAGTCACCCCACCTTGCCTGATTTTTACATTTTTAAATGGTTGGGGTGAAAAAAGTCAAAACAATGACATTTTGTTACATTTGAAAATGGTAAGAAATTCAAATTTCGATGTCCATAAGTAGTTTTACTAGAATACGAGTGAACTCATTCATTGAAGCATTATCTGTGGCTGCTCTGGTGCTACAGCTGAAGCACTGAGTAGCTGCTCTTCTATCGTTCTCAGCCCACACATCTTAAAACATCTATTATCTGTCCATTTTATAAATAAAAGCTGCCAACTCCTGTTCCAATAGATTTTCCTATCATACAGTGAGGCCGTACAGGTCGGCAAATACAGAATCTAGAGACACACAGAAAGCAGAAGGTATGTTAGAGAACAACTAGTCCAACATCTTTGTTACAGGAGAAGAAATCCAAGCTTGAAAAAGCAAAGGGAATTTTAAATCCCACAATAATCTGAACAAACTTGGCCCTAGAGCCCAATGCTGACTCCTCATCCACCAAATCAGGTGTGTATTATATCACAGTATTTTAACAAAATATATCCAGACAGGTCAGAGAAGTCTGAGAAAAACCTATCCCTTTACACCAGTTAGAACTAACTGAAGTTTAGTGTCACATATATGAACTTTAGGGTAAGGAAATTTTTAATGTTTTTAATGGCTGGATTTTAAAACATACCTGAGGGTGCTTGGACAAGGAAAATTCTTCTCCCCACCTTGAGAATACAAATTAAAACATGATTAAGATTTGTTCTCTCTTTATATATTTTAAAATAAGCCTTGTAAGTGTGGTTAACATGCTAGAAAGCCAAAAGAGACAGGAGGGGTCAGGAAACTGTAAGTTTCATTTTGATTTGTCAGAAGACACAGTTTGTTGAGGGACCTGTGTGCAGTGGTCATCATTTGCTCTCAAGGTAGATAGTTAAGGCTGGGCGTGGTGGCTCACACCTATAATCCCAGCATTCTGGGAGGCCAAAGGGAGGATCACTTGAGCCCAGGAGTTTGAGATCAGCCTGAGCAACACAGGGAGACCTAATCTCTCCAAAAAAAAAAAAAAAAAAAAAATTAGCTGGGTATGGTAGCACATGCCTATGGTCCCAGCCACTCAAGAGGAGGAGGCAGGAAGATTGCTTGAGCCCAAAGGTCAAGGCTGCAGTGAGCTGTGATTGCACCAGTGCAGTCTAGCCTGGGTGTCAGAGCGAGACTCTGTCTCAAAAATTTTTTTAATTATATTGGCCAGGCACAGTGGCTCCCATCTATGATCCCAGCACTTTGGGAGGTAGAGGTAGGTGAATCCAGGAGTTCAAGACCAGCCTGGCCAACATGGTAAGATCTCATCTCTACTAAAAATACAAAAATCAGACAGGCATGGTGGCAGGCACCTGTGATCTCACCTACTCAGGAGGCTGAGGCACAGGAACTGTTTAAATCTGGGAGGCAGACGTTGCAGTGAGCCAAGATCACACCACCGTGCTCCAGCCTGGGCAACAGAGTGAGACTGTCTCAAAAAAAAAAATTTTTTTTTTAAACTTAAAAAAAAGTTGATAGTTAATCTCAAAATAAATATGCCCCAATATAGTGTACCTATAGTGGAATCTCAATAAACATTGTTTAATAAATATTGTTTAAAAACAGAGTAACATATTCAAAATTTTTACTCTCCTCAGAGTTATGAAACTAGTTAAATAGGCTAGGTGCGGTGGCTCACACCTGTAATCTTGGCACTTTGGAGACTTAGGTGGGAAGATAGCTTGAGCTCAGGAGTTCAAGACCAGCCTGGGCAATGTAGTGAGAACCTCCCTGTCTCTACAAAAAATAAATAAAAAAAAAAGAATTAGCTGGGCACATGGTGCCATATGCCTGTAGTCCTAGCTACATGGAGGCTGAGGTGGGAGGATTGCTTGAGCCCAGAAGGTCACAGCTGCCATGACTGTGCCACTGTACTCCAAGCTGAGTGACAAAGCAAAACCCTGTCTCAAAACAAAACAACAAAAACAAAACAAAAAGAAAAAAACCTAATTGAATAATATCTCCCATTGGAGAAAGAAGTTTGAGTACTACAAGGCAAAATACTAGACTCTGTAAAACAGTCTGAACTTGGTTTGTATTTTATAACTTTTCCAAAAATTTCCACAATCTGTATATAGAAGGTCCTAGGAAAGTAATCTAGAACTTGGGATCAGTTTCCTCTCTATCTTTGACACTAAAGTGACTGAAGATCACAACGTGGTGTAGTAGAAAGAGCAAAGTTTTAAACTTTTGTTCAAACGCATATTAGTAAGTACTTTTAGACAAGCCTGTTTTTTTGTTTGTTTTGTTTTGTTTTTGAGACAGAGTTTCACTTTTGTTGCCCAGGCTGGAGTGCGATGGCATGATCTCGGCTCACCGCAACCTTCACCTCTTGGGTTCATGCAGTTCTCCTGCCTCAGCCTCCCAAGTAGCTGAGATTACAGGTATGCATCCACCACACCCAACTAATTTTGTATTTTTAGTAGAGACAGGGTTTCTCCATATTGGTCAAGCTGGTCTTGAACTCCCGACCTCAGGTGATCTGCCCGCCTCTGCCTCCCAAAGCGCTGGAATTATAGTAGTGAGCACCGTGCCCAGCCTTTTTTTTTTTTTTGAAACAGGAGTCTCACTCTGTCATCAGGCTGGAGTGCAGTGGCACGATCTCGGCTCACTGCAACCTCCGCCTCCCAGGTTCAAACAATTCTCCTGCCTCAGCCTCTCGGGTAGCTGGGACTACAGACGTGTACCACCACACCTAGTTAATTTTTGCATTTTTTGTAGAGACGGGGTTTCAGCATGTTGGCCAGGATGGTCTCCATCTCTTGACTTAGTGGTCCGCCTGCCTCAGCCTCCCAAAGTGCTGGGATTACAGGCGTGTGCCACCGTACCCAGCAAGCCTGTTTCTCTACCCATTAAAAAAAATAAAAAACAAAAAGCAGAGGTGAAGATAATAAAAGATCTCACTTTACAAAAAGAAGTTAGTGAAATTCAATATGAAATGGGGCCACAGGAGTTGGAGACCAGCCTAGCAACATAATAAGACACGCTTTCTATAAAAAATTAAAAATTAGCTGAGATTAGCCAGGCATGGTGGCAGGCGCCTATAATCCCAGTCACTGGGGAGGCTGAGGCAGGAGACTTGTTTGAACTCCAGAGGCAGAGGTTGCAGCAAGCCAAGATTGCCTGGGCAAGAGAGCAAGACTCCTCTGTCTCAACAACAAAAAATTCACTGGGCATGGTAGTGTGCACCTGTAGTCCCAGCTACTTGGGAGGCCGAGGAGGAGGATCACTTGAGCCCAGGAGTTCAAGGCTGCAGTAAGTCATGATCATACCACTGCGCTCTAGCTTAGGGAACAGAGCCAGACCCTGTCTAAAATAAATCAATCAATAAGTTAAATTAAATGAAGCCGGGCATGGTGGTGTGCATCTGTTGTCCCAGCTACTCAGGAGGCCAAGGCAGGAGGATCATTTGGGCCCAGGAGTTGGAGTACGCCTCGGCAACATAGTGAAATGAGAACCTTTTTCTAAAAAAATAAATAAGGCCAGGCACAGTAGCTCACACTTGTAATCCCAGTACTTTGGGAGGCCAAGGTGGGCGGATCACCTGAGGTCAGGAATTTGAGACCAGTCTGGCCAAGAAGGTGAAACCCCGTCTCTACCAAAAATACAAAAAATTAGTCGGGCATGGTGGTGGGCACCTATAACCTCAGCTACTCGGGAGGCTGAGGCAGAAGAGTCACTTCAACCTGGAAGGTGGAGGTTGCAGTGAACCAAGATCATGCCACTGCACTCCAGCGTGAGCAACAGGGCAAGACTCTGTCTCAAAAAATAATAATAATAAATGAAAATAAAATTTAAAAGCTAGTAAAAGTAACCTAGGAGGGCCAGGCATGATGGCTCACACCTATAATCTGAGCACTTTGGGAGGCCAAAGCCAGAGGACTGCTTGAGCACAGGAATTTGAGACCAGCCTGGGCAACATGGAGACACCCATCTCTTCAGAAAACAAAAAAGTCAGCCAAGCATACTGGTGCACTTGGTGGCCCCAGCTACTCAGGGGGCTGAGGTGGGAGGATCTCTTGAGCCCAGGAGGCTGAAGCTGCAGTGAGCCGTGACCACACGACTGTACTCTAGCCTGAGTGACAGATCAAGACTCTGTCTCAAAAAAACAAACAAAAATTTAAAAGCCTAAAAAATTTAATTAAGTGACTAAAGAAACCTAGAGAAACAAGTCCAATCAAAGTGACCTAATCAAGTATTTGCAAACTCTGAAAGGAAAAGAAAATAATTTGCTAATAGAAGGAACTGATTTAAATAGGTCTAGAAGTGAGGATGTATGAGAAAAATGTGTTTCCTAAGCTGGGCTTTATGCTGTGCCATTTAGCAATTATATATATACTCTCTCTAAAAATCAACGAATTGGGAATCCGATTTAACAATTAAAATCAACTTTATTTTGATAAGTTTCTGGTCCTTCCAAGCCCTTAGGCATCCCATAAATCTTAATCTGCAAGTCGCCCTCTGATTTATGTTTCCATCTGTTTCCGTGCCCATTGAATTCAATGAAGAATATAACTTTAACTCGGTACTTAAAAGTTTCAACTTACCCAATTGATCGTAATTTGAAATTCCTTTGATCAATACTAAGTACTTTCACTTCCTAGAGAGGAAAAAAATTTTTTTAATTAAAAAAAGTTCATAATAGACCATCTTTTTTTTTTTTTTTTTTTAAAGACGGGGTTTTGCCATATTGGTCAGGCTGGTCTCGAACCCCTGACCTCAGGTGATCCGCCTGCCCCAGCCTCCCAAAATGCTGGGATTACAGGCGTGAGCCACCACACCCAGCTATTAAAAATCTTTACAACCTTTTTTTTTTTTTTTTGAGATGGAGTCTCACTCTGTCACCCAGGCTGCAGTGCAGTGGCGTGATCTCAGCTCACTGCAACCTCCGCCTCTAGGGTTCAAGCGATTCTCCTGTCTCAGCCTCCCGATTAGCTGGGACTACAGGTGCCTGTCACCACACCCAGCTAATTTTTTTTTTGTATTTTTAGTAGAGACAGGGTTTCACCTTGTTGGACAGGCTGGTCTTGAACTCCTGACCTCAGGTGATCTACCTGCCTAGGCTTCCCAAAGTGCTGGGATTACAGGTGTGAGCCACTGTGCCCAGCCTTTAGAACCTTTTCTAGCAAACAATAGCATACAACTTCTGTGAAACAAAGAAAATTAAAATGGTAACTAAAACAAGACAACAAGTTAGATATATATACATATAGTTTTTTGTTTTTTTTGAGACGGAGTTTTACTCTGTTGCCCAGGCTGGAGTGTAGTGGCATGATCTTGGCTCACTGCAACCTTCACCTCCTGAGCTCAAGCAATCCTCCCATCTCAGCCTCTGGAGTAGCTGGGACCACAGGCATGTGCCACTGTGCCCAGATAATGATGTTTTTTTGGGTGTGTGTGTGTGTGTGTGTGTGTGTGTGTGGGGAGAGAGAGAGAGAGAGAGGGAGTTTTGCCATGTTGCCCAAGCTGAGTATTAAATATGTTTCAAGAAAATAAGTTTTTTCTTACAAATTCAAGGGAGGTATTCTTGAAAAATGTACAATCTAAAAATATAAGTCAAAAGAATTTCTCTGCAAGATATATGGTAGAGGGCTACTCCAGGCACACTGCCTATGGGGTAGCCATGCTCTGCAAGGAGCAGTACCTCTGGCTGCTGCTGTAGACTGCTGCTCCAATAAAAGTGGCTGTTTAAGACCGGGGGATAAAAAGATAAATGGTGGAGGAGGAGGACACAGGATTTCAATCACTCTGAGCCTAATAAAATACTGGTAGGCACTTGAACTCTGCAGGGTGAGTGACTCAGTTGATAGAATATATGTAGTGAAGCTGGTAAAGGAGAGAATGGAGGAATTATAAAAGCAGAGAGTACCATCTCTGTTAGATAACAATGACATTGCACATGTGTTCCCTTCTAAAGGATGACAGCAACAAGCAATCTCCATTTGGCTTTTCCATTTTTTTTTTTTTTTGGTTTTTATTTGAGACAGAGTCTTGCTCTGTCACCCAGGCTAGAGTGCAATGGCGCGATCTCGGCTCACTGCAACCTCCGCCTCCCGGGTTCAAGTGATTCTCCTGCCTCAGCCTCCCGAGTAGCTAGGATTACAGGCGCCTGCCACCATGCCCGACTAATTTTTGTATTTTTTAGTAGAGACAGGGTTTTACCATCTTGACCAGGCTGGTCTTGAACTCCTGACCTTGTGATCTACCCGCCTCAGCCTCCCAAAGTGCTGGGAATACAGGTGTGAGCCACCGTGCCTGGACTGGCTTTTCCTTTTTTCATATTAAGGAAAACTAAAAGCTGTAATTGTTTAACTTAGGCCAATGTGACAGAGCTATTAAATTTCAAATGGAACAAAAGGAACAAGGGATGGACATACATATAGCTTAAACTTGGGAAATAAAAAGTGTGGATGAGGCTGTGTGCAGTGCTCACACCTGTAATCCCAGCACTTTGCAAAGCTGAGGCAGAAGGATTGCTAGAGGCTAGGAGTTCAAGACCAGCGTGGGCAACACAGCAACATCCTGTCTCTACCAAAAACAAAAACAGAAAAAAGTGTGGATGAAAACTGTAGGTACATTTTTATCACACAATCCTGATTAGTGACAAATACATGAAATCTAAATACAAAATGTTCACACACAGGCAAACTCAGGTTAACCAGGAAGTGCCCAGGGTCATTATAATTTCTGCAAATCAGTATCATCTTATTTGTATGGATTGGTTTTGTTTCACATGTCCTACTTTAAATCATCTACTATATTTTAAAATATGAACTAAGAATCCATTTGCTCAGTAAAAAAGAAAAATTCTTGCTTACCCGGGGTATGAAGAATTCATCAGCACTGAACTTATAAAGCCACTCATCCAAAAAGTGAAACAGAAGAGACTGTAAGTCATCTCCTACACAGGATCAAAACAGCCAGAAGAGTATGTTTAATAATTCTGGTCTCTAAAAACATACTTGAATTTAAAAGTGCAATAAATTTCTTAGGTCAGTTTAAAGAGGAAGAAAAGACTCATTAATTTTCTGGTTCTTATTGTGAAAATATACTCAGATAATGTAGAATACTGTACAATTCTATACAATACTGCATAACAATTTCTTCCTTGTGAATAAATAAATTACCTTGGGTTTCTACTTCAACTGTCTGGAGGGGCTCCACTGTCCCAGTATCTGTCATGTAACCAAACATGGCCATAGCACATTGCTCGAATGCTTCCTCCAGAGTATCTCCCCATGCGTGTAACCTAAAGAAGCATAGTCATGCTCCGTGTAATATAATCTACTGTGAGAAGGAAAACTTGATAGCAAGCAAAGTCAAAGTAAACTCAGTATGATAAATACAAATTTTAAGGCCTCAATCAATTTAATAGCACTAAACTGGGTGCTTTTATTTTAGAGACAGGGTCTCTCTCTATCACCCAGGCTGGAGTGCAGTGATGTGATCATGGCTCATTAAGCTACTGCATCCACAAAACTGGGTGCTTTTAAACCATCATTTTCATGTTGTGAAGGAACCAAAATGAGAGGAGAAAAATTAAAGATAGGGATACCAAGATTAAAACATTCAGTCTTGCCAGGCACGGTGGCTCACGCCTGTAATCCCAGCACTTTGGGAGGCTGAGGTGGGCGGATCACCTGAGGTCAGGAGTTCGAGACCAGCCTGACCAATATGGTGAAACTCCATCTTTAAAAAAAAAAAATATTCAGTCTTCCCACTGACATGATTTCTTTTCTTTTTTTTTTTTTTTAAGATGGGGTTTCACCATGTTGGTCAAGCTGGTCTTGAACTCCCAACCTCAGGTGATTCGCCCGCCTTGGCCTCCAAAGGGCTTGGATTACAGGCGTGAGCCACCACGCCCGGCCTGACATGTTTTCAAAGGAATGAACTCCTACTATACTCACTGGACATCTGCTGTATGATCCAAATCTAAGGGAGAGAGGGAAAAACACTTATAAGACACTAAACTTGACTCTTAAATCACACACACGAAATAACTCGTCCATTATTATTAAGAATATCATTTTTAAAGAGCAAGAAAATGTGGGCCAGTCTATCCATACCTTTCGCTATTTACTCAACAAAGCTAATTGCTTTGTTGGAATCTTTTTTTTTTTTGAGACAGAGAGCTGAGATTGCACCACTGCACCACAGCCTGGGCAACAGAGCAAGACTCTGTCTCAAAAAAATAAATAAAATTCCAGCCGGGTGCAGTGGCTCACGCCTGTGATCCTAGCACTTTGGGAGGCCTAGGTGGGCGGATCTCAAGGTCAAGAGATAGAGACCATTCTGGCTAACACAGTGAAACCCCGTCTCTACTAAAAATACAAAAAATTTGCCAGGCATGGTGGCACATGCTTGTAATCACAGCTACTCAGGAGGCTGAGGCAGGAGAATCGCTTGAATCTGGGAGATAAACACTGCAGTAAGCCGAGATGGTGCCACTGCACTCCAGCCTGGGCGACAGAGCAAGTCCTTCTCAAAAAAAAAAAAAAAAATTCCAAGTTTCTGTCTCACCTTTTCTTTTACAGCTAACCTAATCCTAGATAGTATCAATTTAGAAAATAAACTCCACAATATATATCATGAACTTTTCCCTGATATTTCCACAGAAAAACCAGAAAGTAACAAATGCTACAGCACACTCCAATTGGATCTGTCATCTCAACATTTTCAGAGTCTATTCTTCATCCATATCATTATTTTTTTTTTTTTTTTTTCAGAGTCTCACTGTTACCCAGGCTGGAGTGCAGTGGCGCAATCTTGGCTCACTGCAGCCTCTGCCTCCCAGGTTCAAGTGATTCTCTTGCCTCACCCTCCCAAGTAGCTGGGATTATAGGTGAGCGCCACCACACTCAGCTAATTTTTGTATCTTTAGTAGAGATGGGGTTTCACCATGTTGGCCAGGCTGGTCTTGAACTCCCGACGTCAAGTGATCTGCCCACCTAGGCCTCCTAAAGTGATGGGATTACAGGCCTGAGGTACCATGCCCAGGCCACATCATGACTTTCATCAGTTTTTCCCACTTAGGATCACAGAATATTAGGGCTAGAAGGAATTCTTGGAGATCATTAATATTATTCCTTCACTTGGAATTGCCTTTGCATTATGACAGTGAAAGAAACCAGACCTAACTAACTGTCTTGCTTCTAACCTTTAAGCTGTCCTTGTTCATTTCTGGTGGGCCTAACTAACTTTGGGAAGGAATTCAGTTTAAGGTTTGACTCTGAAATAAAATTGATAACAGCCCTTTCCAGAAAAGACCCCCTTCTTGCCTGGGGGACCAGTCTGCCTTTGCTGGACTAACAAATTAGCTACAAGGTTAGAAATTACAGTTTAGGGGCCATGCAGCCTCTGGCTCCAAGAG
The DNA here is from genome assembly GCA_036589455.1 of Ateles fusciceps. Taxonomy (NCBI): domain Eukaryota; kingdom Metazoa; phylum Chordata; class Mammalia; order Primates; family Atelidae; genus Ateles; species Ateles fusciceps. The sequence continues at coordinate 4,326,052 of JAZHEH010000733.1, forward strand.
TCTGAACCTCTCCAAATTATGCCTGGAGATAACATCACTATTGTAAAACCTAAGATCAATGCTTGAGATATTTTGCAGACCCTGTACTCAATGGGATCACTGACACCACCCAGACTGGTAATCTGGCTCAATCAGTTTTGCCATCCAACCCAGGAACAGAAAACAGTAAGAAAATCTCACTTTAATCCCCAATGATTCCATCTCCAACCTGACCAATCAATAGTATCCACTTCCCAAGCCCCTACCTGCCTAATTATCTTTAAAAACTCTGATCCCCCAAATGTTCGAATGCTCAGGGAGACCGATATGAGTAATAACAAAACTCCTGTCTCTCACACAACCGGCTCTGTATAAATTAACTTTCTCCATAGCAATTCCCGTCTTGAATCGGCTCTGTCTCGGCAGTGGGCAAAGTGAACCCATTGGGCAGTTTCACTTGTAAGACAAAACTTGAAATCCAGAGACAGTGTGTGACTTGTTCAGGACTACACTGTTGATTAGAGGCAGCGCTAGGACTAACGAGGTTTTCTGGCTCCCACTTTAGCGCACTTTGCACAGTAAGACATTATCTCCTGGTGGCACTCAAGGTTCAAATTCATCTCTAATTCTCTCAGAAATATTACTGAAAACTTTAATAAGTTTTAGGCACTAAGGGGCAATGATCAGCAGAGATCACAAAGAAAAAGAGGTATTGGCCGGGCATGGTGGTTCACACCTGTAATCCAAGCACTTTGGAGGCCAAGGCGGGTGGATCACCAGAGGTCGGGAGTTCAAGACCAGCCTGACCAACACGGTGAAACACCGTCTTTAAAAAAAAAAAAAAAAAAGGCTAGGCGCGGTGGCTCACGGCTGTAATCCTAGCACTTTGGGAGGCCGAGGTGGGTGGATCACCTGAGGTCAGGAGTTCAAGACCAGCCTGGCCATCATGGTGAAACCCCATCTTTAAAAAAAAAAGAAAAAGAAAAAGAAAAAGATGTATTAACTCTAGAGAAATGAAGGTATGTGTTCGTAAAAAGACATCAAAGACTGTTCACAGCAATTTTATTTCAAAAAATTAAAAATCCAAGCCAGGTGTAATGGCGCAAGCCTGTGGTCCCAGCTATTCGGAAGGCTGAGACAAGAGGGTCACTTGAACCCAAGAGCTCAAGTCCAGCCTGAGCAACGTAGCAAGACCCTGTCTCTAAAAATAAAAAATTTTTAATTAAATACAATTTTTTTTTTTGAGATAGAGTCTTGCTCTGTCACTCAGGCTGGAGTGTAATGGAGCAGTCTCAACTCACAGGAAACTCTGCCTCCCAGGTTCAAGTGATTCTCCTGCCTCAGCCTCAAGTAGCTGGGATTACAGGCGCCTGCCACCACGCCTGGCTAATTTTTGTATTTTTAGTAGAGACAGGGTTTCACCATGTTGGCCAAGCTGGTCTCGAACTCCTGACCTTCTGATCCACCTGCCTAGCCTCCCAAAGTGCTGGGATTATAAGTGTGAGCCACCGTGCCCAGCCTAAATTTAAAAAATTTAAAACCTAGTATCCATCAATAACAGAACAGATAAACAAACCAAGGTATAATCATAAAAATAGAATACTACTCAGCAACAAAAAAGCAGGAACTCAAAAAAAAAAAAAAAGCAGAACTACTGACACATGCATTAACACAAATCTCAAAACATAAAGCTGACTGAGAATTGAACTGGAGAACTGTTCCATCCGAACCTCTGTACTAGATCAAATATTAGCATGACTTTTAGAAGAATAAGGTCATAGGCCAGCCTGGGCAAGAGGGGAGACTCCATGTCAAAAAAAAAAAAAGGCCCGGCACGGTGGCTCACACCTATAATTTCTGCACTTTGGGAGATGGAGGCAAGTGGGTCACCTGAGGTCAGGAGTTCGAGACCAGCCTGGTCAACATGATGAAACCCCAGCTCTACTAAAAATACAAAAAACTGGGCGTGGTGGTGCATACCTATAATCCCAGCAACTCAGGAGGCTGAGGCAGGAGAATCGCTTTAACCCAGGAGGCAGAGGTTGCAGTGAGCCAAGATCAAGCCACTGTATTCCAGGCTGGGCAATAAGAGCAAAACTCAGTCTAAAAAAAAAAAAAGGTCAGGCCAGGTCCCTAGGATGATCCTTAACCCTCTGTCCACCATTAAAATGCCTGCCTGAGAAAGAGCATCATGGCCAGGACAGTATGTTTGTTCTAGCAAACACCTTATATAGGCCGCTGAACTTCCTTTTTTTAGAGATGTACTAAAAAGGGCTTGCAAATGTGAATATGTATCTCTTACTACTTAGAAGTGTCTTCTCAAGAACCCAAGAGACATTCCTTCGAAATGTAATCAACGGGAAGGATGGGGCTTTGACTCCCAGTCTCTTGAGGGGAGGAAAGAATCCTAATTTCCGTAACTGTCAGCTATCAGACACAGCTATACTAATCACATTAACACTGATCAACCTTTTGTACTTTTCCACTTTTCTGACTCTACTAAGCCCCCACTCTCTCCTTTCCCTTTAAAATGTCCAATCATCCCCCACACAAATCAGAATGGAGCTCAGCTCTTTTTCCTAATGTCAGTAGTTACTGAATAAAACCTATTTTCACTGCTCCAAGTAATATCCGGTTGTATTTACCTTTGACATGAGTGAAGAAGCCAGACATAAAAGAATCTATACTGTGTGGCTCCATCTAATATGAAACACTAAAATGGGCAAAATTAAGCTATGGTGATAGAAAACAAGTGTTTGTCTCAAGGCAAGGGAGTGGAGGATTGACTGGAAAAGAGCAAAAGGGAACTTTCTCTGGTGATGGACATGTGCTACAGATTGGATGGAGTATTGGTTACACAGATGTATGTATCTCTTTATCAAAACTCACCAGACTTTACCCTGTAAGGTCTGAGCACTTTACACATGTATAACAGACAAATTTTTTGGGGGGGGAGGGGCACAGTCTTGCTCTGTAGCCTAGGCCAACATGATAAAACTCTGTCTCTACTAAAAATACAAAAATTAGTCAGTCATGGTGGCGCGTGCCTATAGTTCCAGCTACTCGGGGAGGCAGAGGTTGCAATGAGCTGAGATCGTGCCACTGCACTCCAGCCTGGGCAACAGAGCAAGACTCCATCTCAAAAAAAAAAAAAAAGAAAGAAAAGAAAAAAAAAAAAGATGGAGTTTCCCTATGTTGCCCAGGCTGGAGCATAGTGGCTAGTCACAGGCATGACCATAGCACAATATATCCTAGTACTCCTGGGCTCAAGTGCTTACCACCAGCCTGGCCTTGCGTATTTTTATGAAAAGTAGTTATATTAAAAAATTTAGCTGGTCATGGTGTTTCATGCCTGTAACCCCAGCAACTGAAGACTCTGAGGCAGGAAGAATGTAAGGTCTGACCACGTCATGAACAGCACGGTAATCTCTGTAGTTCCTGGGAGAAACCATCAACCCCTTCAGCACCTAATTTGAGACATTCTTCCATTGTTTTTTATTGTGGCCTCAACTGACAAGGCCATTGGACTCTGCAACCGACCATGGTCAACCTCCTGATTCCACAACCTACGGATACCCTCCCAGCTTGCAAAAATCCACCCTAAAGTTACTTCTGTAACTTTCCACTGCCCACCCCAAACCTATTAAACCAACTCCTATCCCTCAGCTCTCGCTGATGCCCTTTCTGCCTCAGCCTGCCTGCACCCAGGTGAATTAATAGCATGCTCACACAAGGCCTGTTTGGGGGTGGGTCTCTTCATTCAGAGCATGCTTTTTAACAAGGACAGCTTGAGGTCAGGACTTCAAGACTAGCCTGGACAAGACAGTGTGACTCCATCTCTTAAACAGTTTTTAGGCCAGGTGCAGTGGCTCACACTTTTAATTCTAGCACTTTGGGAGGCCAAGGTGGGTGGATCACCTGTGGTCAGGAGTTCAAGACCAACCTGGCCAACATGGAAAAACGCTTTCTCTATTGAAAACACAAAAATTAGCTGGGCGTGGTGACACACATCTGTAATCCCAGCTACCCAGGAGGCTGAGGCAGGAGAATCGCTGGAATCTGGAGACAGAGGCAGCAGTGAGTCGAGATCGTGCCACTGCACTCCAGCTTCGGTGACAGAGCAAGACTCCCAAAAAAAAAAAAGTTTTAAAAAACCAGGTGTGGTAGCTCATGCCTGTAATCCAAGCACTTTGGAGGCCAAGGTGGGCGGATCACCTGAGGTCGGGAGTTCAAGACCAGCCTGACCAACACGGTGAAACCCCGTCTTTAAAAAAAAAGAAAAAAAAAAACAGGTGTGGTTGTGCATGTTTGTAGTCCCACCTACTTGGGAGGCTGAGGTGGACAGGATTTCTTGAGCCTAGGAGCTGAGGCTGCCGTAAACTAAGAGTGCAGTGAGCTGCACTCCACCATGGGCAACAGAGTTTTTTCAAGGTTGGTTGCAACATGGAATCCGAAACCTTAACAATGAACTTACCATACTGAAAAATGTAAAATGAAAATCCATTGATCTATTAAGTACTTGGAATGAATCTTTTTTTTTTCCTTTTTGAGATAGAGTCTCACTTTGTCACCCAGGCTGAAGTGCAGCGGCACGATCACAGCTCACAGCTTTGACCTCCCAGGCCCAAGTGATACTTCCGCCTCAAGTCTCCCAAGTAGCAAGGACTACAGGCATGCACCACCACACTCAGTTAATATTTTGTAAGAGACAGGGTTTTGCCACGTTGCCCAGGCTGGTCTCGAACTTCTGGGTTCAAGCAATCTGCCCACCTTAGCCACCCAAAATGCTGGGATTTAGCTCACCAGGCCCGTAAATTCTAATTTCACTTGAAAGCTTGAATTTTTTCATTAAAAACAAAAAAAATTTAGCTGGTCATGCTAGTGGGTGCCTGTAATCCCAGCTAACTGGGAGGCTGAGGCAGGAGAATCCCTTGAACCTGGGAGGCAGAGACTGCAGTGAGATCGAGCCACTGCTTGCCAACAGAGCCAGCCAAATACTCAAATCTGAATAAAAATAGTATATCTTTCATTCTTTCAAGAAAAAGTGTTCCATGAAAAACACAGCTAGTTCAGCTCACAACTCAATTATACAAGTTCTTTACCACTTGTAATCAACACTTAACATGCCACAAAAACTTTATACATACTTCCAATTTTGTTACACAGAGTATTATGAGGAATAAACTCTGACTTTTTTTATCTTGCCCAAATTTCTATTGAAGGTGTCTGGGGAGTCATGCCCACAAATCATAAATTCTCATCAGATGGCTTTTATTTAACCTGACTCTGGCATAACATTAAAAGACAAGGAAGAAAATCAAAATATTTTACCCCAAAACATGTTTCTGTGCCATATTTTGTAATGGCCCTGCAAAGCTGTTCTTTGTGGGGGAGAATCTGCATCCATAAAGATCTCTATTAACATAATCTTTTCTTCTAGACCCTCCCAGTCCTAAAGAGATTAACTAAAATCTGAAAGGAAACATTTGTCATCTATTGTTTCTAAGGGCTGCCACTATAAGAATTCTTTTATCTCAACCAGAGCATTCCCTTTCTATCAATCCCAGGTCTTTAGACACATTCAACCAATTATCAACCAGAAAATGTTTAAATTCACTATTGCTTGAAAGCTCCCCCACCCCCCAACCCTCCCACTCCCCTCATCCCCTGGCTTTGAGTTGTCCCACCTTTCTGGACCAAACCAAATTATTTCTTAAATGTATTTGATTGATGTCTCATGCCTCTCTGAAATGAATAAAACCAAGCTGTGCCCTGACCACCTTGAGCACACTGGGCACATGTTCTGAGGACCGCCTGAGGGCTATGTCAGGGGCCATGGTCACTTACATTTGGCTGAGAATAAATCTCTTCAAATATTTTACAAACTATTTTGTTGACAATTAAAAAGGCACATATTCAGAATATTAAAAAGTTAAGATTTGATAACATCAATAGTTCTTACTGATTCATCAAGGATATATTTTTTTTCTTTTTTTTTTCTTTTTTCTGGAGTTTTGCTCTTGTTACCCAGACTAGAGTGCAATGGCATGACCTCAGCTCCCCACAACCTCTGCCTCCCGGGTTCAAGCGATTCTCCTGCCTCAGCCTCCTGAGTAGCTGGGATTACAGGCATGCACCACCGTGCCCAGCTAATTTTTGTATTTTTAGTAGAGACAGGGTTTCCCATGTTGGTCAGGCTGGTCTCGAATTCCCGACCTCAGATGATCTGCCCACCTCAGCCTCCCAAAGTGCTGGGATTACAGGTGTGAGCCACCACTATGCCCGGCCAAGATATTCTTTTTAAAAAAAATTTTTTTTTTGAGATGGAGTCTCCTCTGTTGTCCAGGCTGGAGTGCAGTGGTACGATCTCAGCTCACTGCAACCTCCACCTCCCGGGTTCAAGTGATTCTCCTGCCCTCAACCTCCCGAGTAGCTGGGATTACAGGCATGTGCCACCATGCCCAGCTAATTTTTGTATTTTTAGTAGAGGCAGGCTTTCACCATGTTGGCCAGGCTGGTCTCAAACTCCAGACCTCAGGTGATCCGCCCGCCTCGGCCTCCCAAAGTGCAGGGATTACAAGTCGTGAACTACTGCACCCAGCCTTCAGTTTTGTTTTTTTTTTTAAGAGATGGACACACACTATCTACCAAGATGGAGTGTGGTAGCACAACCATGGTTCACTGCAGCCTTGACCTCATGGGCTCAAGAGATCCCTCCTGCCTTGGCCTCTAAGTAGCTGGGACTTCTGGCATGCACCAACCACCATGCCCAGATAATTTTTTTTTTTTTTTTCTATTAAAAAGATGGGGGTCTCATTAGGTTTCACAGGTTGGTCTTAAATTCCTAGCTTCAAGTGATCCTTTCACCTTGGCCTCCCAAACTGTTGAGATTATAGGTGTGAGCAACTGCTCCTAGCCTAAGGATGTTCTTTTCTCTTTGGAGTCAGGGGACTCTGTTACTCAGGCGGGAGCATAGCAGTATGATAACAGCCCACTGCAACCTTGAACTCCTGAGTTCAGGCAATCCTTCTGTCTCGGCTTCCCTAGCAGCTGGAACTACAAGACTACAGGCACATGCCACCATGCCCAGCTTTTGTTTGTTTGTGTTTTTTTGAGACAGAGTCTGGCTCTGTCACACAGGCTGGAGTGCAATGGCGCAATCTTGGCTCACTGCAACCTCCACCTCCCAGGTTCAAGTGATTTTCCTGCCTCAGACTCCTGAGTAGCTGGGACTACAGGTGCGTGCCATCATACCCAGCTAATTTTCTGTATTTTAGTAGAGACGAGATTTCACCATGTTAGCCAGGATGATCTGGATCTCCTGACCCCATGATCTGCCCACCTCGGCCTCCCAAAGTGCTGGGATTACAGGCATGAGCCACCGCACCTGGTTTTTTTTTTTTTTTGATAGAGATATGTCTCACTATATTGCCCAGACTTATCTGGAACTCCTGGGCTCAAGAAATCCTCCAGCCTAGGCCTCCCAAAGTGTTAGGGTTATAGGTGTGAGCCACCTCTCCCAGCTCTCATTGTTTAATTTACCATCCTGCACTTATAACTTTTTTTTAAAAAGTCATTTTCACTGAAGAATGTCTTTAGGGCTAGGTGCAGTAGCTAAAGCCTGTAATCCCAGCACTTTAGGAGGCCAAGGCAGAGGACTGCTTGAGGCCAGTATTTGAAGACCACCTAGGCAACAAGGCAAGACTGCATCTCCACAAAAAATAAAAATAATTAGTTAGGCATGGTGGCCAGGCATAGACAGTAGTCCCAGCTACTCAGGAGGCTGAGGTGAGAGGACAGCTTGAGCCTAGGAGTTCAAGGTTGCTGTGGGCAATGACAGTGCCATGGTACTCCAGCCTGGGAGACAGAGGGAGACCCTTTCTTTTTTTCTGAGACAGAGTCTCACACTGTTGCCCAGGCTGAAGTGCAGTAGTGCAATTTCGGCTCACTGCAACCTCCGCCTCCCAGGTTCAAGCGATTCTCCTTGCCTCAGTCTCCTGAGTAGCTGGGACTACAGGCGCACGCCAGCATGCCTTGCTAATTTTTGTATTTTTAGTAGAGACGAAGTTTCACTGTGTTGGCCAGGCTGGTCTCGAACTCCTGACCTTATGATCTGCCTGCCTCAACTTCCCAAAGTGCTGGGATTACAGGTGTGAGTTACCGTGCCTGGCCCAGGGAGACCCTTTCTATCATACAGTTTGGTGCTGCTGCCTGAATTTGTGCTAAGAGGCCAAGAGCTTTTGTTTTTGCTTTTTCTTTCACAGACACGGTCTCACTATGTAGCCCAGGATGGAGTGCAGTGGGAATAATTATAGCTCCAAAAGACAGAACCCAGCCTTGCTCTGTAGCCCAGGATAGAGTGCAGCGGTGCAATTATAGCTTCAAAAGACCAAACCCAGTCTCAAACTCCTGAGTTCAAGTGATCTTCCTGTAAGGTCTGACCACACCGTGGACCACATGAACCACACGTACACCTCTGGAGTGCCTTCTAGAATCAGAAAACCTGAAGTAGCTGGAAACTCAGGAAAAGAGGAAGAGATGATCAATGGCTGAGGCACCTACTTAACTTTAAGACATTCTCTATTGTTTCTTATTCCCGCCTCAATTGACAAGGCCATTAGACTTTGTAACTGACCTTGACTCCACACCCTACAACCCCCTCCCAGCTTGCAAAAAAAAAACCGCCCTAAAGTAACTTTTGTAACTTTCCACTGCCTTCCCCACAACCTATAAAACCAACTGCTATCCCCACCGCCCTTTGCTGATTCCCTTTTTGGCCTCAGCCCACCTGCACCCAGGTGGACAAACAGCCATGTTGCTCACACAAAGCCTGTTTGGGGGAGCCTCTTCACTCAGCTCCTGCATTTTAACACTTCCCACCTCAGCCTCTGGAGTAGCTGGGGTTACAGGCTGGGGCCAGTTTTATCAACCATTGATTTTGCTCCACCAATACAAATATCAACACAGAGAAAACAATAACATCTCAGTATTATTGTGAAAATAGTTTTGACTCCGGGTGCAGTGGCTCACGCCTGTAATCCCAACACTTTGGGAGGTTGAGACAGGTGGATCATAAGGTCAGGAGATGGAGACCATCCTGGCCAACACGTGAAACCTGTCTCTACTAAAAATGCAAAAATTAGCTAGGCATGATTGCAGACCTCTGTAATCCCAGCTATTCGGGAGGCTGAGGCAGGAAAATCCGCTTGCATCCGGGAGGCAGAGGTTGCAGTGAGCTGAAATCACACCACCGCACTCCAGCCTGGCGGCAGAGTGAGACTGTCTCAAAAAAAAAAAAAAAAAAAAAAGAGAAAAAATAGTTTTGACATCACAGACCCTCTGGAAGGGTATGGGGAACCCCAGGAATGCAGACATTACATTTTGAGAACTGCTATTATACTAATTACACAAGTGCACTCAGTTTCTGAAAATTCACTTATGACATGGGCACTCTTCTATAAGCACATTATACTTAAATAAAAGATGTATTTTGGCCAGGTGCGTTGGCTCAGGTCTGTAATCCCAACACTTTGGGAGGCTAAGGCAGGCAGATCACCTGAGGTCAGGAATTCGAGACCAGCCTGGCCAATGTGGTGAAACTCCATCTCTACTAAAAATAGAAAAATTAGCTGGGTAAGCTGGTGCATGCCTGTAATACCAGCTATTGAAGAGGCTGAGGTGGGAGGATCACTTGAGTCCAGGAGGCAGAGGTTGTAGTGAGTCGAAATTGCGCCACTGCACCACTTCAGCTTGGGTGGCAGAACAAGACTCTGTCTCAGGGAAAAAAAATTTTTTTAGATTTTATTTTATTTTTTAAGACAGAGTCTCACTCTTGCCCAGGCTGGAGTGCAACGGCACAATCTTGGCTCAAGGCAAACGCCGCTTCCCGGATTAAAGCAATCCTCCTGCCTCAGTATCCTCTGTAGCTGGGATTACAGACATGTACCACCACACCCATCTAATTTTTATTATTTATTTATTTATTTTTGGGACGGAGTCTTATTCTGTCACCAGACTGGAGTGCAGTAGCGCGATCTCCGCTCACTGCAACCTCCAACTCCCTGGTCGAAGTGATTCTCCTGCCTCAGCCTCCCAAGTAGCTGGGATTACAGGCACGAGCCACCATGCCCTGCTAATTCTTTTTTGTATTTTTAGTAGAGACAGGGTTTCACCATGTTGGCCAGGATGGTCTCGATCTCCTGACTTTGTGATCCATCTGCCTTGGCCTCCCAAACTGCAGGTATTACAAGCATGAGCCACCGCACCCAGCCTAATTTTTATACTTTTAGTAGGGATGGGGTTTCGCCATGTTGGCCAGGCTGGTCTCCACTTCCTGGCCTCAAGTGATCCACCTGCCTCAGCCTTCCTTCTGTGCTAGGATTACAGCTGCCAGCCACCAGGCCTTGTCACAGGTTATACAATAAAAGTTTTATTTTCAAATATATATAAGAAAACATAGAAAAATTATTTTAAAATCTCAGAGTGGGCAACACCTTCCTCGAGTATGACATCTTATCTTAGAAACCATAAAACAAAAGGTTGGCCAGGCATGGTGGCTCATGCCTGTAATTCCAGCACTTTGGGAGGCTGAGGTAGGCGGATCATTTGAGGCCGGGAGTTCAAGACCATCCTTGCCAACATGGTGAAACACAAAAAAATTAGCTGGGCATGGTGGTGGGCCCCTGTAATCCCAGTCACTTGGAAGGCTGAGACAGAAGAATCACTTGAACCCAGGAAGTGGAGATTGCTGTGAGCTGAGGTGGTGCCACTGCACTCCAGCCTGGGTGACAGAGCAAGACTCTGTCTCTTAAAAAAAAAAAAAAAAAAGAAAGAAAGAAAGGAAAAAAGGGTTGGCCAGGTGCAATGGCTCATGCCTGTAATCCTAGCACTTTGGGAGGCTGAGGCAGGTGGATCACCTGAGGTCAGGAGTTTGAGACCAGCTGGTCCAACATGATGAAACACTGTCTCTAGTAAAAATACAAAAGAAATTAGCTGGGCATGGTCGCGGGTGCCTGTAATCCCAGCTCCTTGGGAGGCTGGGGCAGGAGAATTGCTTGAACCTGGGTGGCGGAGGTTGCAGTGAGCAGAGATCGCACCACTGCACTCTAGCCTGGGCAACAGAGTGAGACTCCATCTCAAAAATAAAATAAAATAAAGGGTTAATGCAGGGGGGTCCCCCAACCCCCAGGCTGGTACCAGTTGGTGGCCTGTTAGGAAACAGGGAGCACAGCAGGAGGTGAGCTCACAAAGCTTTTTCTGTATTTACAACAGCTCCCCATTGCTCACATTACTGCCTGATCTCCACTTCCTTTCATATCAGGCACAGCATTAGATTCTCAAAGGAGCTTGAACTCTACTGTAAACCGCACATTTGAGGGATCTAGGTTGTGTGCTCCTTATGAGAATCTAAAGCCTGATAATCTGTCACCCCCAGATGGGACCATCTAGTTGCAGGAAAACAAGCTCAAGGCTCCCCACTGATTCTGTATTACGGTGAGTTGTAAAATTATTTCATTATATATCACAATGTAATACTAACAGAAATAAAATGCACAATAAATGTAATGTGCTTGAATCATCCTGAAATGATCTTCCCCCAAAACCCCTGTCGATGGAAAAACTGACATCCATGATACCAGGCCCTGGTGCCACAAAGGTCAGGGACCACTGATTAATGAACTGAACTGCGTAAAAATACTTTTTGCATGGTAAGAAAAACCAATAGCCCAAGAGAAAAAAATAACCTAAGAGAAACAAGGGCCAAGAATATTAACATGCACACCCTAGAATGGGAAATACAAATAGCTTCCAAAACGCTAAAATATGTTCAACTTCACTTATAATGAGACAAATGAAGTATACAAATTGGAAAAGACCAAAAAGTATGGTAACAATTAGTAAAAGTGGGAGGAAAGAGGCACATTCATACAATACTAGTTAAAGTATAAATTGGTACACTTATGTAGAGAGCTACTGTCCAAGTTAAAAATGCATACATCCTTTTAAAAAATGTATGAGTCTTAGCAATGGAAACAAAAAAATACACATATCCTTTGGCAAAGCCATTTAACTTTGAGAACTTGATTCTACAGCTACATTTGCACATGTACAAAACAATGGATGTACAAGTGTATTCAATGCTGCACTGTTTCTAACACCAAAAGAGTAGAAATAGCCTAAATGTCCATCAACTGAAAATTGGTTAAAGACTAGAGCATCTAGGTATGTACATGTAAGAAAAAGGTAATGATGACTGCTCTACAGAAGGGGACTAGGTGGTTGGGGGATCCGGGCTGCTAGAGTTACTTTTCACTGCAAATGTTATACTTTTTGAATTTCAAATCAATATATATGACCTATTAAGAATAATTTTTTTGGCTGGGCGTGGTGGCTCACGCCTGTAATCCAAGCACTTTGGAGGCCAAGGCGGGCGGATCACCTGAGGCCGGGAGTTCAAGACCAGCCTGACCAACATGGTGAAACCCCGTCTTAAAAAAAAAAAAAAAAAAAAAGAATAATTTTTTTTTTTTGAGACTAAGTCTCGCTTTGTCGCCCAGGCTGGAGTGCAGTGGCATGATCTTGGCTCACTGCAACTTCCGCCTCCCGAGTTCAAGCAATTCTCCTGTCTCAGCCTATCTAGTAGCTGGGATTACAGGCACCCACTACCACACCCGGCTAATTTTTGTATTTTTAGTAGAGACAGGGGTTTCACCATGTTGGCCAGGATGGTCTCGAACTCCTAACCTCAGGTGATGCGCCCGCCTCGACCTCCCAAAGTATGGGGATTACAGGCGTTCGAAAGGAGATATGCTAGGGAGGTAGGCCAGGTCCAGAAAGCACAGAACCTAGAATGCTATGGTAAATAAGTAGATTTTACAGAGAGGACGATGAGAAATTAAAGATTTTTAAGCAGATAAGTCAGATTTGCGCTCCACAAACCACTGCCAACTTTAGGGATGATGATAGCTTAACGTTTAATACATTTTTTTTTTTTTTGAGACACAGTCTCACTCTGTCACCAGGCGCCAGTGTGGAGTGCAGTGGCACAATCCAGGCTCACTGCAACCTCCGCCTCCCGGGTCAGCCGCCCAAGTATCTGGGACTACAGGCGCACGCCACCACACCCAGCTAATTTTTGTATTTTTAATAGAGACGGGGTTTCACCATGTTGGCCAGGATGGTCTCGATCTCTTGACCTTGTGATCCACCCACCTCGGCCTCCCAAAGTGCTGGGATTACAGGCTTGAGCCACCGCGCCCGACCTAGATTTTTTTTTTTTTTTGAGACGTTGTTTGCTCTTGTTGCCCAGGCTGGAGTGCAATGGTGTGATCTCGGCTCAAGACGTGTGAGCCACCGTGCCCGGCCTAAAACAATCATTTAAAAAAATAATTGTCATAAATAAATGTCAAAACCAGGTCTTTTTACTAATATGATAGAGGTGAAACGTCAAGTTAGATATCCCTTAATTAGCCTTCTGAGTCCTCTAACCAGGCACACTCTATCTCACTGTTGGGAAGATACATGGGGGCAACAACCTTTCAAACGCCTGAAAATGTAATTATCTTTAGAAATCACCAAGATAAATGTGATCAGGCACATGTGCAACAGGTTCAAGAGACTGTAAATGTGGGAGGCCAGGTTTCGCGACTATTAAACTAGATAGCTTTTTACTGCAGCTTCTCCAGGACAAGTACGAACGAGACTACAGTACGGGGCACAATGGGATCATGCTTGAGGCACCCGCGGGGCAAAGTAGAAGCAGCAGCAGGAAGTCGCGGGTAAGGAGAGGGGGATGCCTGTGTGCCCACATCTGAAGACAGAAGTAAGCCACCTACTCACACTCGTACTTCCTATTGACTGGCGGATACTGGCCTTGATCGCCTTCTGTTCCTCAGTCAAATTGTAATCTCTAACATCTTCCTCTTCCTGCGCCATGACTGCCAGGATTAGACACTCTTACTTCCGCCCTTCATCTGCCGGACTTCGGCCCGCAGTTACTACTTCCGCTCTAGACTCCGCCCCTTGGCAGACACCCTTAAAGGGCCACACACCATTCTCAGAGTTGGTTGCCGACCTACTTTAGTCCCTACCCTGCAGCTTGGATGACATGTTTAAAAGGCCAAAACCCCATCTTCTGCGCTTCCTTCACTACTAGTTCCTTCTAAAGACTAAGGAAAAACGTTCCAAGTGCCCTTGAATGAAACCCTTCTGGATCTGAGTGGCGAGGTTCTTTTCTCCCTCTCACCCCCAAAATTGATTATTAGACCCGAAGGCATTCTAGATTTTTCATCTCAGTACTCTGAAAGGGTCGTAAGCTTAATAGCCTTCAAGAAAATGGCTGCCCTCGGGCCGCGGGAGTGTGTGGACTAAACCTCTCACGTGATCCTGGCCGGGAGCAGTCCCGTCAACCCCGGCGCTCGCAGTCGCTGGAAGTCGGCTCCGGGAGGCGTGGGGGGAGGGGCGGAGTGCGCGCCTCGGTCCCGCGGTAAGCTACTTCGCGCGTCTGGATAGGTCGCGACGCGGCTTCCCCGCCCACCTGGCCGTTAGGAGCACTCCGATTGGCTGATGTTGGCGCGAAGGTGCGCGAGTCGGCCCTCAAGCAGGGGGCGCAGGAAACAATAGAGGCCCCGCGCGTAGAGCGAGCGCTTGCACCCTCCCCGCCCCCTCCCGCAACGCTCGACCCCAGGATACTCCGGCTCGCTTGCTCGCCATGGCCGACAAGGAAGGTGAGGGTATTGGGACCGCCCGAGGAGGGCAGGGGGAGCCAGGACTGCGCCGCGGCCTCGACACGGCCTAACGGTGAGGGCAGGCCCGAGTTTGCAGAGTCCAGTCTCCGGTACCGAAGGCGTGAGGAGAGAACTCCCCTCGGGGCGGGCTAACGGCGCGCCGGGTCCCTGAGACCGACGTCTGTTGCCGCTGGCGAAGCCGCCGGTGGGGCCCCCGGCGGGTGTGTGTTCCTCCTCCCGCCCCCGAAGTCAGTCTCTCGGCCTCTGTCCCGATCCTCGGGATTCTGCTTTCTGCCCACAAGGCTCGGAACTCGGGCCTCTTCGTCGGGGTTGTGAGTTTCTGCGCGCGCGAGCGTGCTCCGAGGGCCTGGCGCCGTGGCCTGGAACGGGTAACGGAGTGTCTGGCGGACATGGCCCGAGGAGTTCCGGCGCCGCGAAGGTGGTGTGGGTGCCCCCGCCGTAGGGATTTAAGACAAATCTCCTCCATTTCAGTCAGGATGTAGGAGTCATGCCGGTAGCTTTGCAGATGTTTACTCGGCTTCCGTTTGTTTGCTGACTTAATTTGTTTAAAAAATTTTAGCAGCCTTCGACGACGCAGTGGAAGAACGAGTGATCAACGAGGAGTACAAAATATGGAAAAAGAACACTCCTTTTCTTTATGATTTGGTGATGACCCATGCTCTGGAGTGGCCCAGCCTAACTGCCCAGTGGCTTCCAGATGTAACCAGGTGACATGACTCTCCCGAACGTTATTTTGATGTGTCTTCAATGTAGATTTCTCATTGATTTTCTGTTTTCCGTTCTTCAGTCACCCGGAGAGGCCATGTGATCAAAACCTCTTGGTGACATTTTTCTAGGCCGCAGAGCAAGGCAAAATAATGATTTTGTAATTTATCTGACACAAGAAAACATGTTGGCGTTTTCTCTGATACTGAATTGAATAGCTGTAGCCGACCAAATAGTAATATAAAACTTGTCAACTTTCAAAAAGCATTAATTACTGCCAGGAGCAGTGACTCACACTTGCAGTCCGAGCACTTTGAGAGGCCCAGACGGGAGGCTTGCTTGAGGCCAGGAGTTGGAGACCAGCCTTGGCAGCATAGACCCCATCTCTTACCCACTCCTACCAAAAAAAAAAAAAGTGTTACCGTGAGTCCAGTCCTTACAACAAAACTTTTTAATTTTTAGAGATGAAGTCCCCACCATGGTGACCAGACTGGTCTTGAACTCCTGACCTCATGATCCACCCACCTCCGCCTCCCAAAGTGCTGGGATTACAGGTGTAAGCCACTATGCCCGGCCCTTTTTTTTTTCCTCCCCCCTTCAAACCAGAGGGAGTTTTACTCTGTTGTCCAGGCTGGAGTGCAGTGGCTGGATCTCAGCTCACTGCAACTTCGCCTCCTAGGTTCAAGTGATTTTCCTGCCTCAGCCTCCCAAGTAGCTGGGATTACAGGCACCTGCCACCACGCCCAGCTAATTTCTTCTGTATTTTTAGTAGAGACAGGATTTCACCATGTTGGACAGGCTGGTCTCCAACCCCTGACCTCTGGTGATCCACCTGTCTGGGCCTCCCAAAGTGCTGGGATTACAGGCGTGAGCCACTGCGCCTGGCCTCAAGACTTAATTTGAATTCTCATAGAATGTCATGGTACCTGCCTTCAGGGAACATAGTGTCTAGTTGGAAGTGGCAGATATAAACTAATAGTTATAGTCATAGGTGATGACAACAGTTGTAGAGAGAAGATTCTTCAGCCTTCCGAGTAGCTGGGATTACAGGCATGCACCACCACGCCCCGCCTCCCCAAGCAATTCTCATGATGAATTGAATGTGGAACTCCTGGTCATGATAAGAAGCTTCTGGGCCCGGCATGGTGATTTCATGCCTGTAATCCCAGCACTTTGGTAGGGGAGGCAGATCACAAGGTCAGGAGTTCAAGACCAACCTGGCCAACATGGTGAAACTCTGTCTCTACTAAACGTACACACAAAAATCAGGCATGGTGGTTCATGCATGTAACCCCAGCTACTGGGGAGACTGAGGCAGGAGAATCGCTTGAACCCAGGAGACGGAGCTTCTGGTGAGCTGGGGCACCAAGAGGGAAACTCTGTATCCAAAAAAAAAATTGCTTGGAAAATTCAGGATCATTGGAGTCATTCCTGTCACATGTTTTCAGTGGTAATTCAAACCATTTAAGAACTTATGTGCTGGGCATAGTAGCTTATACATGTAATCCCAGCACTTTGGGAAGCGGAGACAGATGGATTGCTTCAAGCCAGGAGTTCAAAACTAGCCTGGGCAGCATGGCAAAAACCCCATATCTACTAAAAACTTAACTATTATCAGGGCATGGTAGTGCACACCTATGTTCCCAGCTCCTCAGCACCGGCTGAGGCAGGAGGATCACCTGAGCCTTGGGAGATCAAGGCTGCAGTCAGCTGTGATCCTGCTACTGCACTCCAGCTTGGGCTACAGAATGCCACCCTGTCTCAAAGAAAAAGAACTTGTGACAGAGTACTTGATGAGAAATGTACTTGAATGGTGATTCCAGATTTACTATGGTCATATGCTAAATTGTCCTTCTTGGACTAGTGGATCACAAATATTGGCCACCCCATACCTACTAAACACCCTTGAACCCCTGTTTTTCAGAAGCTTTCCAGGTAATGTAATAGAATGACTAGCTGCTAGCCTATGAAAGCAACAACAACAACAAAAAGAATGACTAGCTAGGTTTCGAAAGCAAGAATTAAATACTTAATTCCCCAAGGCTGAAATCTGTACTGTCATCTCAGTTTTTTGCTTTAGTACAACTAGATAATGAGAATTGTTTCTTTGAGATGGAGGCTCTTGTTCCCCAGGCTGGAGTGCAGTGACACGATCTCAGCTCACTGTAACCTCTGCCTCCCGGGTTCAAGCAATTATCCTGCCCCCAGCCTCCCAAGTAGCTGGTATTACAGGCACCCCTGCACCGTGCCCAGCTAATTTTTTGTATTTTCAGTAGAGACAGGGTTTTGCTGTGTTTTCCAGGCTGGTCTTGAACTCCTGACCTCAGGTGATCGTCCACCTCGGCCTTCCCAAAGTGCTGAGATTACAGGCGTGAGCCACCGTGCCTGGCTGAGAATTGTTTTTAAGACAGGACCTTGTTCTGTGGCCCAGACTGGGTTTCAGTGGCACAATCAGAGTTCCCTGCAGCCTTGACCTCCTGGGCCAAGGGATCCCCCTGCCTTAGCCTCTAGAATAGTTGGGACTACAGGCACATGCTACCATGCCTGGCTAATTTTTGAAAAAATTTTTTGCTGTGTTGCCCCAGACTGTTCTTTATGTTCTGGGCTTTAGTGATCCTTCCACTTTGACCTCCCCAGTTGCTGGGATTACAAGCATGAGCCACAGTGCCTGGCCCATTTTTGTGTTTTAAGATGAGGGTTACTTACAAGCAAGCAGCCCTGATGCAGTGTTTACTTTTGTGTGTGTTAAGAAAAACCACAATTGTAGTTCTCCTTCATTGTCCTCTCCTTCATTCTTCTTCTGGTTCTTTGTCTAGCTTTCTACATGCAGGTAATTCGAATTTGCTGTTCATATCCCTCTTTTCATCTCTTTTTTTTTTTTTTCTTTAAATTTATTTCACGGATCATAGGAAACAATCAATTTCTGTTTTGTCAATGTATGGTAGATGTTCTCAAAGCTTTCCCTGTCACATCTGTGCAGAAGAATTCCTATTGGTATCTTTAGACCTAACTTCTCCAGAGCTTTTCCTGATTTTTCTTCTGCTTGCTGGTGTCTTCCCTGATGTATCTTACTGGCTTCCCCAATGAGACATGTTGTAAATGGAATAATTCCTTCCATGAAGATCTTACCCCAACTTTCTCTTCATACTGTTCCTATTTCTTTTTATCCTAATTGGCATTTGTTTTTCATTTTTTCTTTCTCCATTTTACAGGCAGTCAATTTACAAAGCTCAATGAATTCTGCTTGTGTAGCGTCTTCCCATCTCTACCAGGGATTCTCAAAATTTTATATGCATCATAATCAGTTGGTGGTATTGTGAAACATAGTTGTGCCCCCGCCTTCTAGAGTTTCTGATTCAATGGGTCTGGAGTAGATGGGAGAATTTGCATTTCTAATAAGTTCCCAGATGGTGTGATGGCCTTGGCCCAGTATGGAGTACAGAATGTCTTAAGATTGCATTCAGGTCACTAAAAAGTCAGTTTTAATCGGCTTTCTCTCCCAGTGTGCTTTCCCATATCAAAAGTCAGATTTGGACTTCAGCATACTTCTGTTACTTAGTAGCTGTGTGATCTTAGGCAAATTTTTAAATTTTCTCTCTTTCTGTCTGTCTTCCTCTGTCACCCAGGCTGGAGGGCAGTGGCAAGATGTCTGCTCACTGCAACCTCTGCCTTCTGGGTTCAAGCCATTCTCATGCCTCAGCCTCCTGAGTGGCTGGGATTAGCCAGCTGAGGGTTTTTTAAGGACAAAAATCATGTCTTAATCATCTTTGTACTTCTGTAGCATTTGGAGCAATGTGTCTGTTGATTAGGTATTTAGTAAATATCTGAAAAATTGGTTTGCTTAATCTAATTTTCTCTTCCCTTTTTTCATTTTTTTCTTTGGATTTTCTTTGCACCCTTTCCCCTTTTTTCCTTTTAAATGAAAGTTTTAGTAAACAATTATTAGCATACCCAACAATGGTTTTCTTAACCTCTAACCTGTTGTAGTGAGTGAGTAGTTAATTCATATTTTATTCCATTAAACGTTTTACTTTTTCTCCAGAGTAATTAAGTAGAAAATAAGGCTCTTGGCCGGGCACGGTGGCTCTTGCCTATAATCCCTGCACTTTGGAAGGCTGAGGTGGGTGGATCACTTGAGGCCAGGTGTGGTGGCAGGTGCCTGTAGTCCCAGTTACTTGGGAGGCTGAGGCACAAGAATAGCTTGAACCCAAGAGCTGGAGGTTGCAGTGAGCCAAGATTGCACCACTCCATTCCAGCCCCGGGCGAAAAACCTGGTTGTAATAGTGCCTTTTACATAACATGTATATTGTTGACTTCGCATTTTCTTGATGTTACTAATTTGAATAGTGACCGTATATTGCTGTTACAGACCAGAAGGGAAAGATTTCAGCATTCATCGACTTGTGCTGGGGACACACACATCGGATGAACAAAACCATCTTGTGATAGCCAGTGTGCAGCTTCCTAATGATGATGCTCAGTTTGATGCATCACACTACGACAGTGAGAAAGGAGGTAGGAATCTTACAGGTGAAGGAAGTAAACATGTATCAGTAATATCTTTCATGTCTTTGAATTGTAAAAGTTATATGTTTAGTTTGATAAAATAATCTCCGACTTTAGAAATAATATTTAAGCTTGGGGGGAAAGCCTGAGTTTGCAGTGGTAGAGTTGTAGATGTCAGAAGAAATACTTAACACATCCTTGGTTTCTATATCTTTGCAATAAACTTTTCTCAACTGGTACTGGTGGAGGAAATTTCTATAATTCAAAGAAGCAAAAATATACCATATATTATTGCTGTACATTTATTGGTAGTGTTTTTTGTTTGTTTTTTGTTCCTGAGACAGAGTCTCGCTCTGTCATCCTGGCTTGCATGCAGTGGCGTGATCTCAGCTCACTGCAACCTCCATCTCCCAGGTTCAAGCAATTCTTTTGGCTCAGTGTCCTGAGTAGCTGGGATTGCAAGTGCCCACCACCATGCCTGGCTCATTTTTGTATTTTTAGTTACAGACGGGGTTTCAACATGTTGGTCAGGCTAGTCTCAAACTCGGGTGAGCCACTGCACCCGTCTTTATTTTATTTTTTTATTTTTTAGAGTCTTGCTCTGTTGCCCAGGTTGGAGTGCAGTGGTGTGATCTCAGCTCACTGCAACCTCTGCCTCCCAGGTTTAAGCAATTCTTCTGCCTCAGCCTCCTGAGTAGCTGGGACTACAGAGGCCCACCACCATGCCTGTAGTGTATTTTTGTATTTTTAGTAGAGATGGGGTTTCACCAAGCTGGAGAGGTTGGTCTCGAACTCCTGACCTCAGGTGATCCACCCTCCTCAGCCTCCCAAAGTGCTGGTATTACAGGTGTGAGTCACCACACCTAGCCATATTGCTGTACATTCTTAGCATGGGAGATACTGCCTCTAAGGAGGTGAAAATTGGTTTGTGTGTGTGTGAGAGTACGTGTAAATAATCTTACTGGTTGATTGTGTAAAGCACAGACATGCACAGAGTACATAGGATATCTATGGTATTAAAATTTCATGGGATTAATGAGGCGGGGCTAGTTCTTAAAACCCTTCTTTTTTCTTTTTCTTTAAAAAATAGAGATGGGATGTCACCGTGTTGGCCAGGCTGGTCTCAAACTCATGACCTCAGGTGATCCACCCATCTCGGCCTCCCAAAGTGCTGGGATTACAGGTGTGAGCCACCACACCCAGGCCTTAAAACCCTTCTTAAAGGAGCATTAATAAAAAAAGAAAACGTTCAGAAACATTAACATAAATTACTCTTTCTAGGTTTAAAGTGGTAGGAATGACTTAACCATGGCACTCCCTATGTGTATAGAAATTTAAGTTCCAGACTGGGCATATAGTGGCTGACATCTGTAATCCCAGAGGCCAAAGTGAGTGGATCACAAGGTCAGGACTTCAAGAGCAGCCTAGCCAAGATGGTGAAACCCCGTCTCTACTAAAAATAAAAAAAATTAGCCAGGCATGGTGGTGGGTGCCTGTGATCCCCGCTACTAGGTAAGCTAAGGCAGGTAATTGCCTAAACCCAGGAGGCAGAGGTTGCAGTAAGCTGAGATCGTGCCACTGCACTCCAGCCTGTGAGACAGAGTGAGACTCCATCTCAAAAACAGAAAAATTAACAATGAGTTGATTCATTATTATGATTTCCTATTTTTTTAGGAGATAACCTAAGGGTTTAACTGCTCATGAAATGCTTACTCTTTTGTTTTTTGAGAAAGAATCTTGTTCTGTTGCCCAGGCTGGAGTGCAATGGCGCAGTCTTGGCTCACTGCAACCTCCCCCCTCCTGGGTTCCACCAATTTTCCTGCCTCTGCCTCCTGAGTAGCTGAGATTACAGGCACGTGCCACCATGTCTGGCTAATTTTTTTGTTTTTAGTAAAGATTGGAATTCATCATGTTGGCCAGAATGGTCTTAATCTCTTGTGATCTGCTCACCTTGGGCTCCTAGAGTGCTAGGGTTACAGGAGTGAGCCACTGCATCTGGCAAATTTTTTTTTTTTTTTTTTGAGACGGAGTTTTGCTCTTGTTACCCAGGCTGGAGTGCAGTGGTGCAATCTCGGCTCACCACAACCTCCGCCTCCTGAGTTCAAGCAATTCTCCTACCTCAGCCTCCCGAGTAGCTGGGACTACAGGCACACGCCACCATGCCCAGCTAATTTATGTATTTTTAGTAGAGACGAAGTTTCACCTTGTTGACCAGGATGGTCTCGATCTCTTGACCTCATGATCCACCTGCCTCGGCCTCCCAAAGTGCTGGGATTATAGGCGTGAGCCACCGCGTCCAGCCCAAATTTTTGTATTTTTAATGGAGATGGGGTCTCACCATGTTGGCCAGGATGGTCTCGATCTCTTGACTTCATGATCTGCCTGCCTTGGGCTCCCAAAGTGCTAGCATTATAGGCATGCGCCACCATGCCCAGCCAATATTTGTATTTTTAGGAGAGACAAGGTTTCACCATGTTGGTCAGGCTGGTCTTGAACTCCTGACCTCGTGATCTACCTACCTTGGATTCCCAAAGTGCTGGGATTACAGACTTGAGCCACCATGCCCGGCCTACTCCTTTTTTTTTTTTTTTTTGTTTCCCAAAAGAGGTAGAAGTTGGTAAGTTTCCTTTATTATCCTCAAACCAAATTATTATCAAAAAATAGAAGATGGGCTCCCATTATTGGGTTTCTTTGAGTTCTCCTGATTAGCAGAATTCATTTTTAAATCTAAATTCTTTTGGTTTATAGTTATTTGCCAAGATTGTAATTGTGCAGTTTAGTCTTTGGTCATTCCACATTAAGCTTAGTGTGATGCAGAATGCCAAATTACAGTCATGAGCCACTGTGCCCAGCCCAGAGTTGTACCATTATTAGCTTTGTGGTTTTGGGTGAATCATTTAGCCTCCCTGAGCCCAGTTTCCATTCTGTTAAATGAGGATAAATTGTCTTTAAAATTTTTTGTTCTTGGTGTTAATTAGGCACAAATACTCTGATTGATAGTGTGATCAATTGTAAAAATATATATATGTGTATAAATATATTGTATGTGTGTGTAGATAATGCACAGATACACACACACTGTAAAAAGTACACCCCCTTCTCCTGTATAAACCTTTCCCCAGCCAGGTGTGGTGGCACAGGCCTGTAATTCCAGCACTTTGGGAGGCCGAGGTGGGTAGATCACTTGAGGTCAGGAGTCGGAGACTAGCCTGGTTACCATGGTGAAACCCTCTCTCTACTAAAAATTAGCCAGGCATGGTGGCACGCACCTGTAATCCCAGCTACTCAGAAGCTGATGTGGGAGAATCACTTGAACCCAGAAGGCGGAGGTTGCAGTAAGCCAAGATCACACCATTGCACTCCAGCCTAAGCAAAAAAAAAAAAAAAAAAAAAAAAAGTGAAACTCCATCTCAAAAAAAAAAAAAAACCCTTTCCCCTGGAGATCACTTAAATGGATGTATTGTGATGTATTCTGATGGTTATATAGTAGACCATAATTAACCATTCCTTATTGATTGACATTTAGATGGTTTCTAATTTTTTGACTTCAAAAGCATAGTTTTGCTATAGAAATACTTTGTAAGTAGAATGTTGGATCAAAGGGCAGGACCATTTTTGAATATAATTGATACCACTAAGTTGCACTCCAAAAAACAGATTCAGAGTCCCACAACAGCATATGTATTTATGTCTGTTTCTCCATGCCCTCGCCAACATTGGACTTAATAGAGTTCCTTCTCAGTTTACATTGCTTTTTAAGTTATTTGTGATGTTGAGCTTACTTTATATCTCCCTTGAGCTGCTTATTTATGTTTTTTTGCCCATACTTTTGAGTTTTCTCTTTATATTACACCCCCTCTACCCAATAAATAGGTGCAGATCGTTTTCTAGTTTAACTTACAATTTTAAGTCTTGTTATTGATAATTGACCACAGCCTCTAATCCAACTTATGGGCTCTAATGATCCTCCCACCTATTCCTCCCAGGTAGCTGGGGCCTGGCTAATTTTTTGAGGCAGGGTTTCATCATGTTGGCCAGGCTGGTCTCAAACTCCTGACCTCAGGTGATCCGTCCACCTTGGCGTCCCAAAGTGCTGGGATTACAGGCATGAGCCACCACACCCAGCTTTTTTTTTCTTTTTTTTTGAGATGGAGTCTGGCTCTGTCGCCCAGGCTGTTGTACAGTGGTGCGATCTTGGCTCACTGCAGCCTCCACCTCCTGGGTTCAAGCCATTCTCTTCCCTCAGCCTCCCAAGTAGCTGGAATTACAGGTGCACACCACCACTCCTGGCTAATTTTTTGTATTTTTAGTAGAGACAGGGTTTCACCATGTCAGTAAGGCTGATCTCGCATTCCTGACCTTAGAATCTGCTCGCCTAGGCCTCCCAAAGTGCTGGGATTACAGACGTGAGCCACTGTGCCGGGCCAATTTATTTTTTATTTTTATTTATTTAATTTTTTTTTGAGGGGGAGTCCTGCTCTGTCGCCCAGGCTGGAGTGCAGTGGCTCGATCTCGGCTCACTGCAACCTCTGACTCCCTGGTTTAAGCAATTTACTTGCCTCAGCCTCCTGAGTAGCTGGGATTACAGGTCCCTGCCACAACACCTGGCTAATTTTTCTGCATTTTTAGTACAGACAGAGTTTCTCCATGTTGGATAGGCTGGTCTGGAACTCCTGACCTCAGGTGATCCACCTGCCTCAGCCTCCCAAACTGCTGGAATTGCAGACATGAGCCACTTCGCCCGGCCCTATTTTTAGTTGTTTGAGAAATTGCCACACAGTGCTTTTCACAGTGGCTGAACTAATTTGCATGTCCACCAACAGTGTGTAGCATTCACTTTTTCTCTGCAGCCTCACTATGTTATTTTTTGATATTTTAATAATAGCCATTCTGACTGGTGTGAGAGGCATCTGTTTTGATTTGCATTTCTCTGATGATTGGTGATGTTGATCTTTTTTTCCACGTCGTTGTCTACTTATATGTCTTTTTTTGAGAAGTATCTGTTAAATCTTTTTATATTTAGACAGAGTGCTCTTGTTGCCCAGGCTGGATTGCAGTGGCACAACCTTGGCTCACTGCAACTTCTACCTCCTGGATTCAAGCAGTTCTTCTGCCTCAGCCTCAGTAGCTGGGATTACTGGCATGCCCTGCCACACCTGGGTAATTAGTAGAGATGGGGTTTCACCATGTTGGTGAGGCTGGTCTCAAACTCCTGACTTCAGGTAATCCGCCTGCCTCTGCCTCCCAAAGTGCTGAGATTCCAGGTGTGAGCCACTGTGCCTAACGTAATTTGCTTTTTTGAAAAGGGGCTGGGGCAGTGGCTCACGCCTGTAATCCCAGCACCGATAGGCCGAGGCGGGCGGATCAGAAGGTCAGGAGTTGGGCAACCAGCCTGGCCAACATGGTGAAACCCAATCTCTACTGAAAATACAAAAAAACTAGCTGGACATGGTTGCACTCACCTGTAATCCCAGCTAAGCTGGGAGGCTGAGGCAGGAGAATTGCTTGAACCCAGGAGGCAGAGATTGCTGTGAGCTGAGAGCGAGCCACTGCACTCCAGCCTGGGTGACAAGAACGAGACTTCGTCTAAAAAAATAAATAAAAAGTAAAAAGTGATATCTCTAGTTTTTAGTCTGAATTATATATGATGAACTATTAATTTAATCATGATTAAATAATTTCTATGATTTACTCAATCTGGTAGAACTTATTTGTAAGGTTTATGGGCTCAAAAAGTGGCTCAGTGGTAAAAATCACAATGGTGGTTACCTTGTTTGAGGACATAGTATTGACTGGGAAGGATACAGCTTGTGCCTTCTGGGGTGATGGGAATGTTTTATATTTTGACCTGGTGCGTACGTATGTATAAATGCATCAAGCTACAATGATTTGTGCACGTTTACTATATCATGTTATACTTCAGGTTTGTTTTAATAATATTTATGTGGAGAGAAGCTCACAAAATAGGAAAGCAAGTTGATAGCTCAACCTTTCTACTTCAGATTGTCCTTTTCATATGTCAGCTTCAACACCTATTTATTCATTTATCTTATATATGTATTTTTTTCAGACAGGGTCTCACTCTCTTGCCTAGGCTGGAATGCAGTGGTGTGATCACAGCTCACTGTAGTCTCAGCCTTCTAAGCAGCTAGGAATACAGGCATATGCCACCACACTTAGCACCCAAAATGTTTTTTAAATGGAATTTCCCATTTTTTTTAAAACCCCATCAAATTTAACAGTGAGGGGTATATGCAACTTTAGTGGCACTAATGATAATAAGTTCTGATAACCCAGTAACATTGGGCCAGCCCAGTTTTCAACTTTGAATACACTGACTTCTTATTACTGTGGTTTTCTTTATAGTTAAGGAGGCCTGCATTTAATATATGCCCAATACTGAAATAACCGACATTATGTAGTGGTTACCCCTTGTTCTGTGGGCTCTGTGCCCCCTGTAGCTGCTTCTTTGTTATTGGTGCCTTTCTTCTGGTTTTTATTTTGTTTTTTTTGAAACAGAGTCTTGATTTGTCACCCAGTCTAGAGTGCAGTAGCGCGATCTCTCACTGCATCGTCCGCCTCCCAAGTTCAAGCTGATTCTCCTGCCTCAGCCTCCTGAGTAGCTGGGACTACAGGTGTACACTACCACGCCCAGCTAATTTTTGTATTTTAGTAGAGATGGGGTTTCACCATGTTGGCCAGGCTGGTCTTGAACTCCTGACCTCAGGTGATCCACCCACCTTACACTGTACTACACCTTACTACACTATATTGCAGTGTCCTAAGTATGCAATAGCATTATGTCTTAGAAACAATGTACATACCTTAATTTGAAAGTACTTCATTGTTTAAAAAAAAATGACACAGGCACCAACTGAACACATGTTGGGAAATGGCACTAATTTAATCAACACAGGGTTGCCATTACCTTCAACTGGGGGAAAAAAATGTATCTGTGACGCACAATAAAACGAGCTATGCCTGTACTTAGACTGAAGTTTCTTGAGATGCATACCATATATGCCTTGTTTTGTCATAGATTGTAGATGCTTGTGGGCTGCAGTTATGGAAAAATTAGTTTAATGTGGGATTTTTTCCTCCTTTACAGTCTATCTTGAATTTTTATTTTTAGGTTTTTAGCCTGTGTGAAACATTTGCTTTTCAGAAGTTATTTTGAAGTTGATAGTTATCTAATATGAAAAAAAGGAAGTTATCTAATATGACAGCCATATCACCCATGTATATCCTTGCTTTCTGAAAAGATATTTGTCCTTCAAAGAATAACACTAGGCTGGGCACAGTGGCTCTCTCTTGTAATCCCAGCATTTTGGGAGGCTGAAGTGCGTGGATTATCTGAGGTTAGGAGTTCAAGACCAGCCTGGCCAACATGATGAAACCCGTCTCTACTAATAAAAATTAGCCGCACACAGTGGCGCATACCTGCAGTTCCAGCTACTGGGGGGGCTGAGGCAGGAGAATTATTTGAACTCAGGAGGCGGAGGTTGCAGTCAAAAAGAATAGCACTGTATAGCAATGCGATTGACAGTATTTTTATTTATGAGTTATTAATGGGTAAGGTATTTGAGGCTCAGAGAAACTGAAGGCTTTCCCTGAATCATCAAACTAAGTAAGTAGCAGAGCCACTTAGGCCTGGATCTGACTCTTACTTAGGAACTTGCAGTTGTATCATGCTGCCTTCTGTTATTCTTTGATCATTAACTATCTTGGTTTATATATTGCTTTGCCAAGATTTACATAATCACAAATTATATTGTCATACAAATGGTACTTGGTAGAACTCTGTTAAGTGCATATAGTAGTCAAGTATGAATAAAAAATGTTTTCATCTAGTTGTTGCTTAACTGGTTTATTTCAACCAGGGACTTTGGTTGGCACATGTAAGTGGGGATAGCAAAATGGAACTGGCTGCTGTGGCTCTGTTTTTCCTCATTGAAACTCTGTAGGGAGAACATAAACGGCTTGATGGTATTTCAGAACATTCATCCCAAACTAGAGCTTCACACAAGCGATGCAAGAAGGACACTTGGGTGTCTAGCACACTGTGTACTTGATATTCATTATCATAGTAACATTGGTTTTATTCAGCATACTTATATGTACTTTAAAATTTGAAAACTTTATTAAGATCTGCTTTTGAAGTAGATTTCTAGTTTTCCTTAATTTCAAACAGTAGTATAATACAGCCATCCCTCAGTATCTGTGAGGAATTGGTTCCAGGACCTCCTTTGGATACCAGAATTCACAGATGCTGAAATCGCTGATACAGCATGGCTTAATGTTTGCACATAACCTATGCAGATCTTCTCATATACTTTAAAACATCCATCTAGATTATGTATAATACCTAATACAATGTAAATGTTTTATAAATAGACTATTGTTCAGGGAATAATGAGGGGAGAAGTCTGTACATGTTCAATACATGTGCAGTGTTTTTCTGAATGTTTTCAGTCCATGGTTAGTTGAATTCATGGATGCAGAACTCACTGATACAGAGGGCTGACTATCTTTGTTATTAAGTATTTAACTACCCGGAGTCACAGGGGTAGGAAAGGACTTTAGTGCTAGCAGATGTCTAGATTACATCTAGCACATCTGCTAAGGAAAAAAAAATCCTTTCCTATATTCTTATACTCTGGGTAACATAGAGTAACTCTTTGTCCTCATTTGCAATTGATTTATTTACAGAATTTGGAGGTTTTGGTTCAGTTAGTGGAAAAATTGAAATAGAAATCAAGATCAACCATGAAGGAGAAGTAAACAGGGCTCGTTATATGCCCCAGAACCCTTGTATCATTGCAACAAAGACTCCTTCCAGTGATGTTCTTGTCTTTGACTATACAAAACATCCTTCTAAACCAGGTACGTGCCTGTTTCTATTCAAATACAAATGAGACTATGGGAATTCTTAGTTCCACTCACTCTGAGTTTAATTGCGTGTTACTCTATATAATTTAACATCTTGTGATTCGTTTTGCTAGGTGGATACTTTTCTTCCTTTTTCCTGCATGAAAAATGTTTTTTTACGTAGAACAAAATACAAGCATTATCTATTTGGTATAACAGTTCCTGTATCCTTTATAAACATTAAGAGCTTTAGACATCTTGATCAAAATTCCATTATGCTCAGTAGGCCCAGAGAGCCACTGGACTGGGTAGTCTTGATGTGTCTGTCACTTTGCAGATCCTTCTGGAGAATGCAACCCAGATTTGCGTCTCCGTGGACATCAGAAGGAAGGCTATGGGCTTTCTTGGAACCCAAATCTCAGTGGGCACTTGCTTAGTGCTTCAGATGACCACGTGCGTATCCTTCCCATTTTGAAGCAAATCTGGGCTGGTTACCAGTTGGTTTCTTTTTTGGGGTATGTGGGGGAGGTGAGAATCTTCCTTTTATATAATGGTTAATTTTACATTTAAGACCATCTGCCTGTGGGACATCAGTGCCGTTCCAAAGGAGGGAAAAGTGGTGGATGCGAAGACCATCTTTACAGGGCATACAGCAGTAGTAGAAGATGTTTCCTGGCATCTGCTCCATGAGTCTCTGTTTGGGTCAGTGGCTGATGATCAGAAACTTATGATGTGAGTAGAATCCATTCAGGGTTTTTTTCTAAATATATTGTCTAAGTTTTAAGGTTAGTCACCATTTCAAGATTTTTTTCCTTTTTTTCTTTCCACTGAAGTTGGGATACTCGTTCGAACAATACTTCCAAACCAAGCCACTCAGTTGACGCTCACACTGCTGAAGTGAACTGCCTCTCTTTCAATCCTTATAGTGAGTTCATTCTTGCCACAGGATCAGCTGACAAGGTCAGTTTTGTTTATTTTAAAAGAAAATTTCTCCAGCTTCTTTTGAATTGCAGAGATATTTTACTTAAAGCATTTTTTCTTATTTTAAAAAATTGATTACTCTTTTCTTTTTGTAGACTGTTGCTTTGTGGGATCTGAGAAATCTGAAACTTAAGTTGCATTCCTTTGAATCACATAAGGATGAAATATTCCAGGTAAGAGAAACTAATGCTACTAATTTTTTTTGTTTAAGAACCTGAATGGCCAAGGCGGGTAGATCACGAGGTGAAGAGATCGAGACCATCCTGGTTAACATGGTGAAACCCCGTCTCTACTAAAAATACAAAAAAATTAGCTGGGCATGGTGGCGCGCGCCTGTAGTCCCAGCTACTTGGGAGGCTGAGGCAGGAGAATTGCTTGAACCCGGGCAGTGGAGGTTGCAGTGAGCCAAGGTTGCGCCACTGCACTCCAGCCTGGCGCCTGATGACGGAGTGAGACTCTGTCTCAAAAAAAAAAAAAAAAAGAGGCCGGGCGTGGTGGCTCACGCCTGTAATCCCAGCACTTTGGGAGGCCAAGGCGGGCGGATCACAACGTCAGGGGTTTGAGACCAGCCTGACCAACATGGTGAAACCCCATCTCAAAAAAATAAAATAAAATAAAAAAGAACCTGAATGTGTGAGTGGGCACACATGTGCTGTATGCTGTTGGTAAAAATAGAAATCTATATGCTTATGCTACTTTCTGTGGGAAATTTTTTTCTGTACTTTTTCATACTGGTTATTGACCACCTACATTCTACAGATACTAAGAAAACTAGGCCAGGTGTGGTGGCTCATGCCTGTAATCTCAGCACTTTAGGAGGCTGAGATGGGCAGATAACTTGAGGCCAGGAGTTTGATACCAGCCTGGCTAACATGGCAGAACCCTGTCTGTCTCTGTGTCTGACAGACACACTCTCTCTCTCTCTCTTTCTATATATATGTATTTTTTAATTATTTATTTGTTTATTTTGAGACAGAGTCTCGCTCTGTTGACAGGCGCCAAGTTGGAGTGCAGTGGCTCGATCTTGGCTCACTGCAACCTCTGCCTCCTGGGTTCAAGCAATTTTCCTGCCTCAGCCTCCCAAGTAGCTGGGACTACAGGTGCGCGCCACCATGCCCAGCTAATTTTTGTGTTTAAGTAGAGACGGGGTTTCACCACGTTGGTCAGGATGGTCTTGATCTCTTGACCTCATGATCCGCCTGCCTCGGCCTCCCAAAGTGCTGGGATTACAGGCATGAGCCACCGCGTCCGGCCCAATTTTTATTTATTTTTTTGAGGAGTCTTGCTCTGTCGCCCAGGCTGAAGGGCAGTGGTGCAATTTTGGCTCACTGCAACCTCTGCCTCCTGGGTTCAAGTGATTCTCCTGCCTCAGCCTCCCGAGTAGCTGGGACTACAGGTGTGTGCTACCGTGCCCAAGTAATTTTTTGTATGTATTTTTAGTAGAGATGGGGTTTCACCGTGTTGGCCAGCATGGCCTCAATCTCCTGACCTCCCAAAGTGCTGGGATTACAGGCGTGAGCCACCATGCCCGGCCCCTGTCTCTATATTTTGTAATAAAAATTTAAAAAGAGAAAAACTAGTGCCTGATTATTTTTTTCAGCCTTGCTTCTGGCACTCAGTGGTCTCTTCCCTTGTTCCAATATATTCATCCTTCATTGCATGCCACATTTTTGGAACACTAAGCATGTGGGAGTTGTTTATCCTACTGCTCAAGGTCATCACCAAGTTCTAACTGCAAAAATTTAAAAAGAAATAATTGTTACAGTATGTTCAAAGCCTGTTGCTAGGGTACTATGAGAGATTACATTGTAGTCTTTGATGTCCAACAGCCCTCCTCTCGCCCACCGCGGCCCCCCCCCCACCCACTGCCTTTCTTTTTCCTTTTCTTTCTTTTTTTTTTTTTTTTTTTAAAAAAAAGTTTGCTCTTGCTGCTCAGGCTGGAATGCAGTGGTGCAATGTCGGGTTGAAGCAGTCCTCCTGCCTCAGCCTCCTGAGTAACTGGGATTACTGGCACGTGCCACCACAACCAGCTAATTTTTGTATTTTTGGTAGAGACAGAGTTTCACCATGTTGGTCAGGCTGGTCCTGGACTTCTGACCTTAGGTGATCCACCTGCCTTGGCCCCCCAAAGTGCTAGGATTACAGGCATGAGCCACCGTGTCCACCCCGTAAAATAAATTCTTTGGCTCTTAATTTTAACTGTAGTGTCTATAATACTTTGACTTCCTTTTTCCTTTTATTTACAAAATTTTTAAATTGTTAAATATTTTGTGATTTTTGTTTTCCATTTATTTTCTGATTCATGGCTTTGCTGTTTCATTCCTATGTGTAGGTTCAGTGGTCACCTCACAATGAGACTATTTTGGCTTCTAGTGGTACTGATCGCAGACTGAATGTCTGGGATTTAAGGTAATTCATGTATTCATCACTGTATATATAATTATTTCCTTTATTGACACTTTGCAAAGGTAATCTGTTTTAACTTTTTATATTATGCTTTTGTGCTAGTAAAATTGGAGAAGAACAATCCCCAGAAGATGCAGAAGACGGGCCACCAGAGTTGTTGGTATGTTACAAGCATTGGACAGTACTAAAATAGTCTATAATTCAATGTCCTCTCTCTGCATTTAACATCTTTATTTTCTTCCCTCTTACAGTTTATTCATGGTGGTCACACTGCCAAGATATCTGATTTCTCCTGGAACCCCAATGAGCCTTGGGTTATTTGTTCTGTATCAGAAGATAATATCATGCAAGTGTGGCAAATGGTAAGGGTCATTTATTTGGGGGAGGTGAGATGAGAAAGCCATTGAATCAATTTACATTTATATATTTTATGATTACAGGTACCATCTGTGTTCATTTTACTCCCAGGTGTGATTTTAAGGCTTGTCTATACTTTGTCATTTTTGACTGCCTACTCGTATTTGGTTATCCCACTGGTATTTTAAACTCAGCTAAACAAAACTGATCCTCTCTCCCACTTCTCTTTTCTCCTCTTCCTCCTCCTCTTTATTTTTGTTTTGTTTTGCTTTGATTTTGAGACAGAGTTTAGCTCTTGTTGGCCCAGGCTGGAGTACAATGGCGCTCACCGCAACCTCTGCCTCCCTGGTTCAAGTGATTCTCTTGTCTCAGCCTCCCGAGTAGCTGGGATTACAGGCGTCTGCCACCACACCTGGCTAATTTTGTATTTTTGGTAGAGACGGGGTTTTTCCATGTTGTTCAGGCTGGTCTTGAACTCCTGACCTCAAGTGATGTACCCGCCTTGGCCTCCCAAAATGCTAGGACTTTCTTCTTTTTTTTAACATGGCTCCAATATTTTCCCAGCTAACTAGACTT
Source organism: Ateles fusciceps (assembly GCA_036589455.1). Lineage (NCBI taxonomy): Eukaryota > Metazoa > Chordata > Mammalia > Primates > Atelidae > Ateles > Ateles fusciceps. Next base: position 4,359,177 of record JAZHEH010000733.1, read on the forward strand.
GAAAACTCAAGAATTTTTCATGTCCTTTCACCTTTAGTTCTAGTTCATTTCCAAATTTCATACCATCTATCTGCAGTGTTTCTGTCTTTCCTCGTCATCTTACAAGTACAAATTTAGATACCCAAAGGAGGTGTGTCATATCATAGCATCAAATACTACCATTTCTCCAGAAACCTAGCTAGATTTCAAAAATATTCCCTATCTCTACCTCAAAGAAGGTAGTCACCCTCCTCAAATTTTCAAAGCACTTCAGTTTAATAAAAATAACTGTGGTGTCTCATATTAACATTAAAAAATAGTTACATTCTGGAGATAGATGATGGTTATGGTTATACAACGTGAGTGTACTTAATGCCACTGAACTGTACACACAAAATAGCTAAGCTGTTAAATTTTATGTTATGTGAAGTTTACCACAATTTCAGGGTGGAAGAGAAATTCTTGCTCTTTGTCCAGGCTGGAGTGCAGTGGTGCGATTACAGCTCACTGCAGCTTCCACTTGCCAAGCTAAAGTCATCCTCCTACCTCAGCCTCCCTAGTAACGGACCACAGGTATGTACTACCTGGCCTGGTTAATTTTTTAAGATTTTGTAGAGATGGGGTTTGCCATGTTTCCCAGGCTGGTCTTGAACTTGTGAGTTCAAGCAGTTTGCCCACCTCCCAGAGTGCTGGGATTACGGATGTGACACTGGCCGACAGTTTTTTTTTTTAGGAATTGTGTAACTTGATGGTTGTCTGGTAAATGAAAATAATTCAGAAGAAACTAGATCTAGCACCAGGATAGTTTTTGACTCAGCATGAGGAGGGGGGATATTTTAATCAATACTTTCATAAAATGGAATAGCACTGTTAATTGAAGACAAATAAAATGTGGCCTGCCAGATTAACAGATTGTACTACATCCATACTTTTCTTTTACCTCCAAATACCATCATAATATCTATACTTTGTAATATTACCATCAGCTCATCAAAAAGAAGGATGATTAGGGGCTGTGCTCAGTGGCTCACACCTGTAATCCAAATACTTTGGGAGGCCCAGGCGGGAGGATCACTTGAGGCCAGTAGTTCTAGACTAGCCTGGGCAACAAAGTGAAACCCGGTCTCTTGAAAAAATCAAAAAATTAGCTGGGCGTGGTAGCTCACGCCTGTAATCCCAGCCTTCTGGGAGGCCGAGGCAGGCAGATCACAAGGTCAGGGGTTCAAGACCAGCCTAACCAACATAGTTAAACCCAGTCTCTACTTACAAATACGAAAATTAGTCAGTCTTGGTGGCATGTGCCTGTGGTCCCAGCTACTTGGGAGGCCAAGGCAGGAGGATACCTTCAGCTAGGAGGCGGAGGCTGCTGTGCGTCATGATGGCATGTGTGTTTAGTCCCTGCTCTTTGGGAGGCTGAGACAGGAGGATCCCCTGAGCCCAAGAGTTTGAGGCTACAGCTAGCTGTGATCACACCCTGCACTCCAGCCTGGATAACAAAGTGAGACTCTGTCTCTAAGAGCAAGAAAGAAGTGGGGTTAGACTTATAAGGTATTCATGTCATGCTGCTAATAGGGGAAAAGCAGACTGAAGAATAGCATGATGGTATTCCTCATTTTAAAAATTTTGTGTATCTAGGCTATATTTAGAAAGCTGTTTGCTAGCCTGGCTCATGCCTGTAATTCCATCACACCTATAATCCCAACACTTTGGGAGGCCGAGGTGGGCGGATCATGTGAGGTTAAGAGTTCGAGACCAGCCTGACCGACATGGAGAAACCTCATCTCTAAAAATACAAAATTAGCTGGGTGTGGTGGTGGGCCCCTGTAATCCCAGCTACTCAGGAGGCTGAGGCAGGAGAGTCGCTTAAACCCAGAAGGCAGAGGTTGTGGTGAGCCGAGATCTCGCCTTTACACTCCAGAGCCTGGGCAACAACAGTGAAATTGTCTCCAAAAAAAAAAAAGCTGTTTGCTAAAATGTTGTTGGTTTCTTTATACCTTTCTGTATTGTGGTTTTTTTGTTTCTTTTACAAAAAAGATATGTTAAATGTGTAACAAGAAAACAGAAAATTCACCTCACTCTCTTTGTAATAAATCCATGCAATATTAATACAAAAACTTAATAGCTGGGCGTGGTGACACACACCTGTTGTCCCAGCTCATTGGGAGCATGGCATGAGCCCGGGAGGCAGAGGTTGCAGTGAGCTAAGATGGCACCGCTGCACTCCAGCCTGGGTGACAGAGGGAGACCCTGTCTCAAAAAAAAAAAAAAAGAAAAAGAAAAAATTAAGTTCAAGGTTAAACTAGATCCCTGCAAGGCCATCACCTCCATTCCGGGTTGTTACTTTATTTGGTGTTTTTAGCATTGTGGTAGATTTAGTAAATATTTGGTCTTTCTCCCACTTCTTGGCACAGAGCTCCTCAAAAACACTTGGAGTTTGCAGAGTGCTAGGAGTGTCTGTCATTCCTAATGATCCACTTTGGACCACACCTGAGTTTGTTCTACTGTGGGGGTGACTTTGTGGGGCCCTTAGATAGCCTCATAGTGGGTTTAATCAGAAAGGCCAAACACTTGATGGCACCACTCATCAACCTTGGGGTCGCAGGGCTAGAGATTGAGCTCTATAAAGACTCTTAATTTGGGCTGGACATGGTGTCTCACACATGTAATCCCAGCACGTCGGGAAGCTGAGGCAGGCGGATCACCTGAGGTCGGGAGTTTGAGAACAGCCTGACCAACATGGAGAAACCCCATCTCTACTAAAAATATAAAATTAGCCAGGCATGATGGCACATGCCTGTAGTTGCAGCTACTTGGGAGGCTGATGCAGGAGAATCCCTTGAACCTGGGAGGCAGAGGGTGCAGTGGGTGGAGGTTGCAGTGAGCAGAGATCTGAGCCATTGTGCTCCAGCCTTAGGCAAGAGAGTGAAGCTCTGTCTTTAAAAAAAAAAAAATCTAATTTGATGAGCTTCCAGGTTGCTGAACAACTCATTGACATGTTCGGAGGGTGGCATGCCTAGAGACTTCATAGAAACTCTGCAGCCCCTCCCCACCTTGCCCTATGCATAACTTTCATGTGGTTCCTCAGTTGCATCCTTTATTTAAAAAATAGTAATAGTAAAAAAGCTTCTGGATTCTATGAGTCATTCCATCAAATTTTTAGACCTGAGGAGGCAGTAGTGAGAACCCTGAAATTTGTAGCCAAATGGGATACAGTGTGTAGGTAGCCTGGTGCCAAGGACTTGCAACTGGCCTCTGAAGTAGGGACAGTCTTGTCCAAAGCTAACTTCAGGTAGTGTCAGAATAGAATTGACTTGTACTCCCATTTTAAGTGTGCAGTTCAGTAGTCTTCAGAGTATTTACAGTTGTGCAACTATCAACCACAGTCAATTTGAGAAAATTCATTTTAAAAAGAAACCCTGTACCCATTAGCCATCATTTCCTCTTTTTCTCATATTCCCCCCAGACCTAAGCAGCCACCAATCTGGATTTACCTATTTTGGACACCTTATGTAAATAAAATCATAAAGTATGTAACTGGCTTTTTTATGTTGTTGTTGTTGTTGGCACACAATCTCACTTTGCTGCCCAGGCTGGAGTGTAGTGGTGCAGTCTTGGCTTACTACGACCTCCACCTTCCAGCTTCAATCAGTTCTCATGCCTCAGCCTTCCAAGTAGTTGGGACCACAGGTGTGCACCACCACACCTGGCTAATTTTTGTGTTTGTAGTAGAGATGAGGTTTCACCATGTTGGTCCAGCTGATCTCAAACTCCTGACCTGAAGTGATCCTTGGCCTCCCAAAGTGCTGGAGTTACAGGCATGAGGCACCGTACCTGGCCTGACTGGCTTTTTATTGCCAAATAATATTCCCTTATATTGGATTGGTTATATTATTTATCCATGTTAGTTGATAAATATTTGGATTGTTTTTACTTTTTGGTTCTTATTAATAATGTCTGGTTAAGGCCAGGCGCAGTGGCTCACTCACGCTTATAATCCTAGCACTGTGGGAGGCCAAGGCGGGCAGATCACCTGAGGTCAGGAGTTTGAGACCAGTCTGGCCAACATGGTGAAACCCCATCTCTACTAAAAATACAAAATTAGCCAGGCATAGTGGCACGCACCTGTAATCGCAGCAACTTGGGAGTCAGGCAGGAGAATTGCTTGAACCCAGGAGGCAGAGGTTGCAGTGAGCCAAGATTACGCCATTGCACTCAAGCCTGATCGACAGAGCAAGATTCCATCTCAAATAATAATAATCTGGTTAAAGAACTCAAGAATGTTGGTTATGAAGACAATTAGTATCCACACTTCAGTTTTGTGGGAATGTCCTAATCTGGGGCCTGTGGACCAGCTGTCTATTTTTATTGGAACATGGTCATGCTAATTAATATTTTATACCCATTATAGGTTGCTTCGTCCAACAACGGCAGAGTTGAATAGTTACAACACAGACTGTGTGGCCCCAAAAGCTGTATTTATTGTCTGGTTCCCTGGCCTAATCTGTTGTTGAAACCTTGACTTTATGAAGTCTTCATGTTTACTAAATTCTTTTTCTTGTTTTTGGGCAGGCAGAGAACATTTATAACGATGAAGACCCTGAAGGAAGCGTGGATCCGGAAGGACAAGGGTCCTAGATATATATATGTCTTTACTTCTTGTGATTTTAGACTCCCCTTTTTTCTTCTCAACCCTGAGAGTGATTCAACACTGGTTTTGAGACACAGACTTTGTTCAGCTATCCCTCTTGTATTATAGGTACCACCAGTAATGCTATTAGCCCAAACAGTGGCTGTTTTCTAAATATTAATGGGGGAGGGGGGCTTGATTCAGCAAAGCCACAGACTTACATTGAAATTTTCTTCAGGAATTTTCTAGTAACAAACCCAGGTCTAAAGTAGCTACAGAAAGGGGAATATTATGTGTGATTATTTTTCTTATGCTATATCCCCAAGTTTTTCAGACTCATTTAAGTAAAGGCTAGAATGAATAAGGAATAGAGCCAAATGAGGTAGGTGTCTGAGCCATGAAGTATAAATACTGAAACTTGTCACTTTTATTCAGGAAATAGGGGAGATTCAAGTCATATAGATTCCTACTCAAATCTTGACACCTGACTTTGCAGGATGCACATTTTCATACGTAGACCAGTTTCCTCTTGGTTTCTTCAGTTAAGTCAAAACTACATGTTCCTCTTTCCCCATATATTTTTGCTCGTTAGTGTATTTCTTGAGCTGTTTTCATGTTGTTTCTTTCCTTTCTGTGAAATGGTGTTGTTTTTGTTTTTTTTTTTTAACTTGGGACCACCAAGTTGTAAAGATGTATGTTTTTACCTGACAGTTATACCACAGGTAGACTGTCAAGTTGAGAAGAGTGAATCAATAACTTGTATTTGTTTTAAAAATTAAATTAATCCTTGATAAAAGTTGCTTTTTTTTTAGGAGTTAGTCCTTGACCACTAGTTTGATGCCATCTCCATTTTGGGTGACCTGTTTCACCAGCAGGCCTGTTACTCTCCATGACTAACTGTGTAAGTGCTTAAAATGGAATAAATTGCTTTTCTACATAACCCCATGCTGATGGGTTTTATTTAGTTTAAAACATCCATCAAACACACCAGTCTCTGGCTTTAGAACAGTCATTCAGGTGAAAAACATAAAACACTGAATCAGAGGTGGCACAGATTAGTCTTTGTTAAGGTAACATTTCTTTGAAGTCCGTCTCTAAAGAACTACATGGGCTTTCAAGAGTGTCAAAGGCAGTTTGGTAGAGAGAATTTAAGGCAAAATTTAAATTTGGAAAAGGTGCTTGAACCTCCCCGGCATGTTTTTCCACTGGGGCCTTTACTTAGAGGTTAGAAATAATAGGCTTTGAAAGCTTTTATCACCAGATGCAATAACCAGATAAAATGTCTGGTTCTTTCCAGTCACTTAGTTTTTTGTTGTTGTTTTTTAACTGAGCAGATCATTCTGACCCAAAACCACTTTCATGCGGTAAGATCTTGGGAAAGTCTGAATAGCCTTAACCATTAGGTTCAAATCTCGATTGCTTTCTTTCCTTCAAGTCTAGTTGTTTCAGAGTATAGTGAAAATTACCATGACACAATTTTTTTTGAGACCGAGTTTCGCTCTTGTTGGCCAGGCTGGAGTGCAATGGCATGATCTCGACTCACCACAAACTCTGCCTTTCAGGTTCAAGCAATTCTCCTGCCTCATCCTCCTAAGTAGCTGGGATTATAGGCATGCGCCACCACGCACAGCTAATTTTGTATTTTTAGTAGAGACAGGGTTTCTCCATGTTGGTCAGGTTAGTGTCAAACTTCCAACCTGAGGTGATCCACCCTCCTCCACCTCCCAAAGTGCTGGGATTACAGGTATGAGCCACCACACTTGGCCACCTTGACACAATTTTAAGAGTAAACTATTTGAGTCAGCATATCCTTTAACAAAAAGTAAACTTTGTAAAAGTGTTCATTTAATTTCTAACACTGATTGGCACAAAAGAATGCAAATTGTAAACCCATGTGCAATGGAAATTGGCTATCTTTTTGACTCCACATGTGCCCCTCAATGTTTTTGGTTTGGGTCAACATAAACATTCTTTAAAATACTCCAAGGTGCATCCATACATTGATCCTTTACTCAGCATGTATGTATGTGAGGATTGCTGCTGGAAGACAGGAGGCTTATTTTTCCTTTCATTGATGCACTGAGATCAGTACCAACAGCAGATGAAATAGAATCCAGGAAAGAGTTGACTGGTGTTCTGCCTCTGGCCAACTCCAGAATCTTTTTAAGCAGGTCAGCCAGTATTTGCAACTTTCACAGGATGATTGCTTGCCAAGTTTCTGGCACTCTTGTCTGTTTGGAAGAGTACATCCAAAGGGTACTTAGTGATCTTCTAAAAAGTGTTTTGGTGTTTCTGGGTTACAGATGTGGCCATATATTTCTAAACAGCCCCTGTAAGGTTGAAAGAAAAAGAGTAAGTTTATACTTTCTGCAAGTTAAAATAATACAGTAGAAAGTTTGTAACATCTGAAGTTTAGTTAGTGCAGGCTTTGTTGAGGAGATTGTTAGACTGATTTTTGGATGATCAGGAATGACTTTTCCCCTAGCAAATATTTGGATGCCTCCTATTTATGAAATAGAATGAATGGTAACCTATGTGATGGTGATGAGTGGGGAGATTGTTAGACTGTGATTTTTGGATGATCAGGAATGACTTTTCCCCTAGCAAATATTTGGATGCCTCCTATTTATGAAATAGAATGAATGGTAACCTATGTGATGGTGATGAGTGGGATAGTTACACGTTTTCTCTGCTAGGTTAACTTCTTACAGGTATTGTTACAACGCCTGAAATCCTGTAATTTCGGTTCTTTGGACACATTTTCTCTGCTAGGTTTACTTTACAGGTATTATTACAACACCTGAAACCCTGTAGTTTCAGCTCCTTGGATTAGTTATTGTCTCTTCCAGATTATACTTTTAATCTGATCCACACAAATGCATTTAGCAGATCATTGTCTTCAATGGCAAGGTTATAATTTCCCAAACATTAAGCATAGTGTCAGTTGTATGTGGATTAAAACACAGTATAGGCTATGCTCGGTGACTCACGCCTGTAATTCCAGCATTTTGGGAGGCCGAGGTGGGCAGATCACCTGAGGTCAGGAGTCCAAGAACAGCCTGGCCAACATGGTGAAACCCCATCTCTACTAAAAATAAATAATTAACTGGATGTGGTGGCACATGCTTGTAGTCCCAGCTACCCTGGAGGCTGAGGCAGAATTGCTTGAACCCGGGAGGCGGAGGTTACAGTGAGCCGAGATCACGCTACTGCACTCCAGCCTGGGCAACAAGAGTGAGACTCTTGTCTCAAAAAAAAAAGAAAAACAGTATAAGAAAATCCGGGAGGCCAGGGCAGGCAGATTACTTGAGGCCAAGAAATGGAGACCAGCCTGGCCAACATGGTGAAACCCTGTCTACTAAAAATACAAAAAAATTAAAAAGCCGAGTGTGATGGTGTGCACCTGTAATCCCAGCTACTTAGGCTGAGGCAGGAATACCACTTGAACCTGGGAAGGGTAATTGCAGTGAGCCCAGATCGTGCCACTACTCCAGCCTGGGCAACATAGCAAGACCCCCCCATCTCTACTAAAAAGAAATTTAAAAAGAAAATCCTAGAACATTAGAGCAACAATTAAAATAGTTGCTTGCAAATCTGATGTAAATTTAAGAAATAAAATTTACAGGCATCTATGTAGTATAGAGCTTGACATGGACTTTCTTTTATTCTTAGTTTCAGGGACTCTGGGACTTTTTATGAGAACATAACAGTAAAATATTCCGGGAGGGGATCCTCAAATACGTGATTGGTCAGAAAGATGCCTTCAGTTTTGTCAGTGTCTAAAAGTAAATCTGTGTAATATGAACATCTCTGCTTCCACCCAAAACCACAGCGTTTGAATATTATATAAGGAAATTAATGGATAGATATGTTGATTGTTTTTGATGACACAACTGCCTGCTCTTGTAAGGAAGCTGAAAATAGGTGGGTAGGGGTAGGGTTAGGTTAAGTATGCCCAAAGCCTAGATGCCACAGAATTCCTGGTGATAATAAGGCATATTTTGAGTCCTACTAGAAACTGAAACATTCCAAATGAACTTTTGAATGCCTGACCCAGGTATTCTGCAGGTATGGGTTATCCCCTTGTCATTAGGCACATACTTAGGGTTTTTTTGTTTGTTGTTTTTGAGACAGTCTCACTCAACCAGGCTGGAGTGCAGTGACACGATCTCGACTCACTGCAACCTCCGCCTCCTGGTTCAAGCCATTCTCCTGCCTCAGCCTCCCAAGTAGCTGGAATTACAGGTGCCCACCACTACACCAGCTTAATTTTTTTATTTTTAGTGGAGATGAGGTTTTGCCGTGTTGGCCAGGCTGGTCTCAAACTCCTGACCTCAGGTGATCCACCCACCTCGGCCCCCCCACGTGCTGGGATTATGGGTGTGAGCCACCGTGCCAGGCCTGTTTTTTTTTTAGGCATTAATTAGTATTGTTAAGCCCGGAAAGCAGTAACAATGCAACGCCACTCTTCTCTCCACAAGGATCACCTTGAGACTTTGTCTCCATTCCACCTGCCTGAGAAGTGGGAGCATCAGCCTGTTCCAGGTTCTTGGGTAGCATAGCCCTTTAATAAAAGAGAGCCATTTTCCATGTGTTCGTGGATAAGCACAATTTGAAAATCATTTCCCAAATCCATTTTTTGTTTTTGACTCTAAAATTTCCCCTAAGCCCTCCCCACCATCCCCTCAGCCAGTGTTGGATGAGATTTGTGTAACAGCAGAAACTGACTTATAAGTAGAGAGCTCTTCAGCAAGACTGAGCCTTAGCTGCTCCATCTCTTTGTTTTTCTGTTGCTGCAGTTGCACCCCCACTTCTTAACTGCTTCTGGCGTTCTTCCATTTCCTCCAGCTGTTCCTGCATGAGATGGCCAAGAACATTTCTAATGAACGAAACAATAAAAACCTGATAGTGTCCACTCTTATTTATAAAACACTTTTGTTCATTGTTTAATCTTCATAGTAGTATTGAGGCTGGTATTTATATGATAGGTTCCAAAACAGGTTCAAAGAGGTTGTGTCTTGGAAAAAAGTGACAATGCTTTTGAAAATGGTGACATAAAAGGAATCTTGTATGTTAGCCACAGCTTGCTTAATAGAATTCTGAGAGGGTGATTAGGCACTCAGAGGGACTTTTTAGTATTGCGATCTTGTCATTGAGGAGGATTTTGGTCGTTATGTTAGTGAGTTGAGAGTTTCATACACCTGTCCATGTGCAAGTTTCTTTTTGTTAAGATAATTGGTAGGTTTTTTTTTGTTGTTTTTTAAGTATATGTGCTGATGAGGTGAGCGTAATTGGTAGTTTTTTATAAATACTAAAGTTGAAATTAAAAAGTCTTTGTGGTCGGGGTGCGGTGGCTCACGCCTGTAATCCCAGCACTTTGGGAGGCCAAGGCGGGCTGATCACGAGGTCAAGAGATCGATACCGTCCTGGCCAACATGGTGAAACCCCATCTCTAAAGTAAAATAAAAAGTCTTTGTGGCAACAATTATTAAATATTGGCTAGAATTCTAGGAAAGTTATACAACTAGTGGAAGTCCGTGTTTAGAAAATAATTGGCTTGCTGGGCGCTGGGACTCACCTGTAATCCCAGCACTTTGGGAGGTCAAGGCGGGTGGATCACCTGAGGTCAGGAGTTCAAGACCAGCCTGGCCAACATTGTGAAACCCCCATCTCTACTAAAAATACAAAACATTAGCTGGGCATGGTGGCAGGGGCCTGTAATTCCAGCTACTCAGGAGGCCAGGAGGCACAAGAATTGCTTGAACCTGGGAGGCGGAGGTTGAAGTGAGCCAAGATCGCCATTGCACTCAGCCTGGGCAACAAGACCACATCTAAGAGGGAAAAAAAATAGAAAATAATTGACTTGTTTAAGGAAAAAGTTTTTGTTTCCAAAGTTCCTTAAAGTCAGATAATTTCTATTTAGTACTTAACTTCATATGCAAACTGATGCTTTAGTGAGGGTGTTGGCTGTCCTAGTTGATTTCCTGGATATTTAATTTTTTTTTTATAGAGATAGGGTCTTGCCATGTTGCCCAGGCTGGTCTTGTTCCTGGGCTCAAGCAGTCCTCCCGCCTCAGTCTCCCAAAGTGCTAGGATTACAGGCGGGAGCCACTGCACCTGGCTCATCCTTTTTTCATTACACAGAAAGACTGAATTTGTTTAGTAGTTCTAAGTTGGAAGATGAAGACGCTATGCACAAGAGGCTCTTCACAGCCCTCAGATAGGCTGGGATGCATTCTGTAAGTTGTCCCTGCCTGGCCAGGCACGGTGGCTCATGCCTGTAATCCCAGCACTTTGGGAGGCTGAGGTAGGTGGATCATGAGGTCAAGAGATCAAGACCATCCTGGCCAACATGGTGAATCAAAATTAGTTGGGCATGTTGGGTTGTGCCTATAGTTCTAGCTAATTGGGAGGCTGAGGCAGGAGAACTTGATCCTGGGTGGCAGAGGTTGCAGTGAGCTGAAATCACACCACTGCACTGCAACCTGACAACAGCGAGACTCTCTCAAAAAAAAAAACTCTGCCTAGAATGTATACCTGAGGAATAAAATAAGATGTCAGCAAGTCAGTCTCTGGTTAACCTGCTACCTGGCATGGATCCTTACGGAAGCAGGAGGGAGCTAGTATCTTTTAAAGGGACAGTGACTAACAGATTTTGAAGAATACTAAGGAATCCAATTGGGGTACATGCTATTATTAGAAGGATCTAGATAATTTGTCCTCTTGAGTCATATTTGACATTGTACCTGTGGCACATCAATCTGCACTGTTTGATACTCTGGCTGAATCTTAGCTTTCACCAACATTGTCAAAGGACCTTTTTTAGTACCCAGCCATCCTAAGAGTGTGTCATCTGAAGAGGGGAAGCATCGGCATACTGCTGTTTTGATTTCCCAGTCCTCTACCTACCAGACCTGTTGATAAGGCACAAAAGTACTTGCTTGGAAAGGCAGTCAGCACCACCAGTGATAAGCTATGACAGTGGAACAGCCTCACTGAAATGAAGGCAAGATTGCTACAGTGGCATTGAGGATGATCTCTCTTAATCCTGTGTTAACTACTAGATTAACTTTCCAATCAATTCAAAATCCTTCAAAGGCTTTCCACTTTAGTGGCATTCAGACCCCTCTCTAGTTTGACCCCTACCTCCAACTTAAACCTCCGTTTTTTCTTCCATATGAACATTTTTATCTAGCCCTGAACTAGTACTGAAGCCACTAGTCATATGAGTCATTTCAAATATGACTAGTCTCAATTGAGGTGTGATGTAAGTGTAAAATAAACAGCAGATTTCTAAGACAGCACACACAATAAGAATGTAAAATACCTCAATATTTGGTACTGATTACATGTTTAAATATATGTGCTGGGATAAACAAAATGCATTAAAGTTAATTTAACCTGTTTTTTTTTAATAGAGCTACCAGAACATTTAAAATGACATCTGTGGCTTGCAGTGATATTAGCACTACCGTAGCCTGACCAGCGCAGATCTCTGTGCCTGTGTTCCTGCCACTTCTTTCACCTAGACAGCCAGACCCTTGTTCTCTGCTGCCTTCTACCTACATACTACTCATTTTTCAAGGGCCAGTACATGTCTGTCTACAGTAGCCCCAGCATTTGCATTGACAGCATTCCCAATTTGAATTTTCTACCTAGGCCAAAGACAGAGAAAGGATACATTTCCCAACTCAGGGAAGAGGGAACTGCTATAGCAATAGTAGTATGAAGTAATAGGTGCTGTGGAAAACAGGAGGGTTATCTGTTGCACACTAAGGATATCGGGCAACTTCAGGAAGAAGTGAAACTTGGCTTTAAAGGATGAATAAGAAGGCCGGGCTTGGTGGCTCATGCCTGTAATCCCAGGACTTTGGGAGGCCAAGCGGGCAGATCATGAGGTTAGGATATCAAGACCATCATGGCCAATGTGGTAAAACCGCATCTCTACTAAAACTACAAAAAAATTAGCTGGGCGTGGTGACGCACGCCTGTAGTCCCAGCTACTGAGGAGGCCAAGGCAGGAGAATTGCTTGAACCCAGGAGGCGGAGGTTGCAGTGAGCCGAGATCAAGCCACTGCACTACAGCCTGGGTGACAGTGCAAGAAGACTCTGTCTCAAAAAAAAAAAAAAGGATGAGAAGAGTTAAAGGGGAAGAGGTCTAGTCCATTAATACTGTAGTAGTATTAGGCTCATGTTATTATTAATCTCATGTTACATGTGAGGGTGCTGAGCCACAGAGCTTAAGTAATTTGTCCAAAGTTTCCAACTTAGTGATAGAGCCAGGATTTGCCATTGGCTTAGAGTTCATACTCAAGGTAATAGGCTCTATAGTGGTTCTCAGACTTTTTTGTGAAACCCCAAGAGCTGGCCAAATTGGAGTGTCCTTGGTACTTTTGAGTTACAGAGAACTCCACTTTTACCTGTTTTATATATTGGCATTCTACGTTAAATTCTCTGGGGGAGAAGGTGCATGGCTTTAGAGAAAACCTTTTTTGGAAACTATTGGTCTAAAGAATACATAAAACTTTAGTCCCAGCTGGATCTAGTTCTTACATTCCTTATTTTGCCACAGTAAGCTCACTTCCCAAAACGTCTTTTTGTGTTTCCATGCTTTTGTATGAGCTGTTCCCTCTACCTGGAAGACCTCTCCCTTACTTGCCCAGTGAATTTTTTTTTCTTCGAGACGGAGTCTTGCTCTGTTGCCCAGGCTAGAGTGCAGTGGTGCCATCTCGGCTCATTGCAACCTCTGCCTCCCGGGTTCAGGCAATTCTGTATCAGCCTTCCAAGTAGCTGGGACTATAGGCAGCCTAATTTCTTTATTTTTAGTAGAGATGGGGTTTCACCATATAGGTCAGGCTGGTCTGAAACTCCTGACCTCAGGTGATACCCCTGCCTCAGCCTCCCAAAATGCTGGGATTACAGGAGTGAGCTGCGCCCGGTGTGAATTCATTCTTAAGGCTCAGCTCCAGCACCCTGTAGAGCCTAAGTATGGGCGTAAGCTAGATTGCTCAGGAGTTAACATCCTCGCTCCATCACTCTCAAGCTGCCTAACCCTGGGCAAATCACTGCTCTGCCTTACCTCTTTTTCTCATTTTACAAACGCCTTGAACTCATAGAGATGTAAGGACTAAAGGAATTATTATTTTTTGAGATGGAGTCTCACTCTGTTGCTCAGGCTGGAGTGCAGTGGCACAACTTTGGCTCACTGCAACCTCTGCCTCCCAGGTTCAAGCGATTATCCTGCCTCAGCCTCCTGAGTAGCTGGGATTACAGGTGCCACTATGCCCGGCTAAGTTTTGTATTTTTAGTTTCACCATGTTGGTCAGGCTGGTCTCAAACTCCCAACCTCAGGGTTTCTGCCTGCCTCAGCCTCCCAAAGTGCTGGGATTACAAGTGTGAGCCACCACATCTGGCCCTAAAGGAATTATTTTGTGTAAAAAACTTGAAATACATTCTAGCTATTGTTGATGTATGAAATGTCTCCGTTTGCCCAGCTTTGGGTAGTCATGCCTGTTTTCATCAGGACAGTGCCTCATCACTACAGCTGTTAACAGTGCTTACCACATTGAAAGATGTTTCATTGATTCCAAGACTGTGACATTTTAACATCTCAGATCAGGATGCATGTTAAAATCAACAGTGCTTAGATTTTAAGAAATAAATTCATTTTGTCTGTTTCCTTGCTTCTGGAGTACAAACTCTTTGAGGGCAATATTCTCCCTCCCACCCAACACACACACACACACACACACACACATTTTTTTTTTTTTTTTTTTTGAGACAGGGTCTCTCTGTTGCCTCGGCTGGAGTGCAGTGGTGCGATCACAGCTAACTGCAGCCTCCTCGGGGTTTCACTGTGTTGGCCGGGCTGGTCTTGAACTCCTGACCTCATGACACGCCCTCCTCAGCCTCCCAAAGTGCTGGGATTACAAGTGTGAGCCACCATGCCTGGCCTAGTTTTTGTTTGTTTTTGAGACAGGAGTCTTGCCCTGTCACCAGGCTGGAGTGCAGGTGCATGATCTCAGCTCACTGCAACCTCTGCCTCCCAGGTTCAAGCGATTTTCCTGCCTCAGCCTCCTAAGTAGCTGGGACTACAGGAGCTCGCCACCATGCCCAACTAGTTTTTTTGTATTTTTAGTAGAGATGGGGTTTCACCATGTCCAGGACAGTCTCAAGCTCCCGACCTCGTGATCTGGCCACCTTGGCCTCCCAAAGTGTTGGGATTATAGGCGTGAGCCACCACACCTGGCCCACAGGGTTTCATAATACAGACTACAGAAAGCTTGACAAAATATTCAGTGAAGTCAATGCAGCCATTTCAACAAGGAAACTTGTTCCCCTTAAGGGCATATCAAAATCTCTGGGTCGTAGATTTTTCAGTTTATCCAATGGAATGAGTGTTTCAAAAGATTAAAATATTGCTTAGAGCACCACACTATAGTCTTCTCATTAGAGCCCAGCAGCACTTAACTGACGTGCTCTGAGTGACGAGTTGCAGAGAGTAATACAACGATAAGTAAAATGTATTCCCTACCTTCTGAAAGCTCACAGTCTAGGAGGGACTACGTAATTGTTTATTCACTTAGTATTTATATCCCACTCTGTTCTAAAAAGGGATTAGAACTGGCTCACACTTAATCAGAAATAACTTGAATGCAAGAGAGGTGGGGACAAATGCACATAAAAGGAAAATGAAGATGAAACTGTTCTATTAAGGTTGCTATAAAATTAATTGCAGCTTTTGCCATTAAAAGTACTTGAGTCCAGGATTTCAAGACCAGCCTGGGCAACATGGCAAAACCCTGTCTACAAAAAATACAAAAATTGGCCAACTGCGGTGGCACACACCTATAAATCCTAGCTCTTCAGGAGGCCAAGGGGGGTGGATAGCTTGAGCTCAGGAGTTCAACTCCAGCCTGGGCCACATGGTGAAACCCTGTCTCTACAAAAAATTAGCCAGGCGTGGTGTCACATACTTGTAGTCCCAGCTGCTTGGGGGGCTGAGACAGGAGGATCGCTTGAGCCCAGGAGTTTGAGGCTGCAGTGAGCCCCCAAGATTGCACCTGGCTCAAAAAAGAAAAAATTAGCTGGGCATGGTGGTACATGACTGTGGTCCCAGCTACTCAAGAGGCTGAGGTAGGAGGATTGCTTGAATCTGGGAGGTTGAGGCTGCAGTGAGCTGTGATAATGTCACTGCACCAGCATAAGTGACAGCAAGACCCTGTCGCAAAAAAAACAGCGCAGATAACTCTTTGTCCCTAGCACGGGCCTGAATGAATGAAGAATGGAGAAAAGAGTTGAGTGGCCCCAGCCAGATGTGGTGGCTCACACCTGTAATCCTAGCACTTTGAGAGGCTGAGGCAGGTGGATCACAAGGTCAGGAGTTCGAGACCAGTCTGACCAACATGGTGAAACCCAGTCTCTACCTAAAAATACAAAAATTAGGCCGGGCGTGGTGGCTCATGCCTGTAATCCCAGCACTTTGGGAGGCTGAGGCGGGCGGATCACCTGAGGGCAGTAGTTCAAGACCAGCCTGGCCAACATGGTGAAACCCCATCTCTTAAAAAAAAAAAAAAAAAAATTAGCCAGGCGTGGTGGCGAATACCTGTAATCCCAGCTACTTGGGAGGCTGAGGCAGGAGAATTGCTTGAACCCAGGAGGCGGAGGTTGCGGTAAGCCAAGAACACACCATTGCACTCCAGCCTGGGCAACACAGCAATACTTTGTCTCAAAAAAAGAATGGCCCCTTGGCCGGGTGTGGTGGCTCATACCTGTAATCCTAGCACTTTGGGAGGCTGAGGCGGGTGGATCACGAGGTCAGGGGTTCAAGACCAGCCTCACCAACATGGTGAAACCCAGTCTCTACTGAAAAATACAAAAATTAGCCAGGCGTGGTAGCACACACCTGTAATCCCAGCTACTTGGGAGGCTGAGGCAGGAGAATTGCTTGAATCCAGGAGGCAGAGGTTGCGGTGAGCCGAGAATGCACCATTGCACTCCAGCCTGGGCAATAGAGCAAGACTCTGTCTCAAAAAAAAAAAAAAAGAATGGCCCCTTGGCCAGGCGCGGTGGCTCATGCCTGTAATCCCAGCACTTTGGGAGGCCGAGGCAGGCGGATCACAAGGTCAGGAGATCAAGACCAACCTGGCCAACATGGTGAAACCCTGTCTCAATAAAAAAAAAAAGAAAAGAAAAAAAGAATGGCGCCGAAGAACAAATTTTTCTTCCTACATATGACAGTATCCTTCAGCCCCAAAGACCTTGGACTCTGGCCACCCTTTCTCCAAGTTAAAAGACCTCAGTTCCTTTCATGCCCAATGGGCCTACCCTGTACTGCTGCACCTCTTCATCTCGTTTTTGCCTCACAAGTGCAATCTGGTCCTCCAGGTTTCTGTTTTGCAGTCGGAGCTGCCAGGCCTCTGCTTGCAGGGGTCTCAGAGCCTCCTTCATCTCCTGGATCTCAGCCTGGGTTTTCTGCAGAGCTTTTGTCCCAGCTTCCTTCCTCTCTAGGAGCCGCAGGAGCTGAGGCTCGTACTCGTCCTCCAGGCCCTGGCGGCTCTCTGCCATGAGATTTTCAAACTGGGCAGAGAGTCGCCGGCTCTCCTGGAGAAAGTGCCCATCTCTCTGGCTTGGAGGGGCCTCTAGTTGTTGCCGCAACTGCTCCTTCTGCTTCTGATAGGCATCCCGGAGCTGTGCCAGTTCCTCTGAGAGCTGGGCTGCCCTTGTAGTCAGCGCTTCCCGGAAATCGGCAAACTGAGCCACATCCTGCTGGCGGCACTCCAGCTGGTATTGATAGGCCACACATTCCTTCGTCACCTTGAAGAGTTTCTGCTTGACCAGCCGGATCTCCTCCCTTAGCCCATCTCTCTCCAGCTCTGCTTGGGCGTGGAGCTTGTAGGCAGCCAGGATGTCCTGATGGACTTGCTGCACCTCCTGCAGGGCTGGTTCCCGGAGCAACACAAGCTCATGGATGAGCTGATCCCTCTCCTCTTCCAGCTGGGCCACAGCTTGGACACACTGCTGGAAACGCCCCTCTAGCAATTCCAGGTCCTCTATGCTCAGGTTCTCCTCCTCCATACTGGGGCTTGGCTCGGCTCTGAGGCTCTCCTCAGGGTTAGATTTCTCCGCCCTTGTGACCGTCTCTCCCTCACAAACAACCTGCTCTGAGCTTGTGGGCCTTCCTGGCTCCACGGGCCCCTCCACAAACTGTATCCCATCTGGCTCCATGGTTTCCTCCACACACACTGTCTCTGGATTCCCAGGCTCCTCCACATACAGAGCCTCATCTGGCTGCATGGCCTCCTCAATATACAGGGCCTCCTCTGGCTTCTCAGTCTCTTGCACATAGAGTGTCTCATCAAGGTCACCTGTGTCCTCCAGGTAGAGAATGTCTTCTAGGTTTAAGGTCCCCTCTGAAGATAGAGTAACTTCTGGGTTCAAGGCCTCTGCCTCATTTAGGGATTCAGGGTTCTCTTGAAGAGGAGAATTGGCCTCTGCTCTTGTTTTCCTGCAAAAGAAATGATTGGAAGTAAAACAGCAGCCACAGTCCCAGGATGGTGCAAGCCTGGAGCCAGCAGCCATGGGCCTAGACTACCTCAGGGTCTTAGATGTCAGCAGCCACTTGTCTGCTCCCTCCACTCTGTCAATCTACTCCTCCACACGCCCAACCACTGTGTAGATCCCCAGCCAGCATCCTAGCAACATCACCACGTGTTCTCTGCTTATGCAGCTCCAAGGACTCAAGATACCTGAGGCACCACTGTTTGTTCCACAGTTATAATAAAAAAATTTTTTGTTGAGGGGATGGAATCCCACTGTGTCGTCCAGGCTGGAGTGCAGTGGATTGTGCACTCTCGGCTCACTGCAACCTCCACCTCTCAGGTTTAAGAAATTCTCTTGCCTCAGCCTCCAGAGTAGCTAGGATTACAAGCATATGCCACCATGCCCAGCTAATTTTTGTATTTTTAGTAGAGATGGGGTTTTGCCATGTTGGCCAGGCTGGTCTCAAACTCCTGACCTTAGGTCACCCACCTGGCCTCCCAAAGTGCTGGGATTACAGACATGAGCCACTGCACCTGGCCCAGTTATACTAAAATTATAATGTTGAGGTAAAACCTTCCTTGCAACTTTTTTTTTCCTGTGAGATGGAGTCTCCCTGTGTCACCCAGGTTGGAGTGCAGTGGTGCCATTTCAGCCTCTGCCTCCCAAGTAGCTGGGACTACAGGCATGTACCACCACACCCGGCTAATTTTTGTACTTTTAGTAGAGACGAAGTTTCATCATGTTGGCCAGGCTGGTCTTGAACTCCTGACCTGAAGTGATCCGCCCTCTTCTGTCTCCCAAAAGTGTTGGGATAACAGGCATGAGCCATCGCCCCTGGCCCTTCCTTATAACTTTTAGCCGCTGGATTTACCCGATTCTTCCTTCTAGGATCAGATATTTCTACCTTCTTTGCCATGTAAGTTCTCTAAACACTTAAAAAATAACCATGGTCAAGTGCAGTGGCTCATGTCTGTAATCCCAGTACTTTAGGAGGCCAAGACCTCTTGAGTCCAGGAGTCTGAGGCCAGCCTGGGCAACATGGCAAAACCCCATCTCCAAAAAAAAAAAAAACCACAAAAATTAGCGGGGCATGATAACGCACACCTGTAATCCCAGATACTCGGGAGGCTGTGGTGGGAGAATCACCTGAGCCTGGGAGGTTGAGGCTGAGGTGACCTATGATTGCACCATTCTGCACTCCAGCCTGGGCAACAGAGACTCTGTCTCTAAAAAATAAAAAACAAAATGGGGGAGAGGCGGGGCAAAACAAAACAAAACAAAAAACAAAATGGTCGGGTGCAGTGGCTCACACTGTAATCCCAGCACTTTGGGATGCCAAGGCAGGTGGATCACCTGAGGTCAGGAGTTCAAGACCAGCCTGACCAACATGGAGAAACCCTGTCTCTACTAAAAAAATAAAAAGATTGGCTGGGTGCGGTGGCTCACGCTTGTAATCCCAGCACTTTGGGAGGCCAAGGAGGGCGGATCACAATGTCAGGAGTTCAAGACCATCCTGGCCAACATGGTGAAACCTCATCTCTACTAAAAATACAAAAATTAGCTGGGCGTGGCAGTGCGTGCCTGTAATCCCAGCTACTCAGAAGGCTAACGCAGGAGAATCACTTGAACGAGAGAATCGGAGGTTGCAGAGAGCCACGATTGTGCCACTGCACTCCAGCCTGGCGACAGAGTGAGACTGTCTCAAAAAAGTAAAAAAATAAAAATAAAAAGATTAGCTGGGCATAGTGGCACATGCCTATAACCCCAGCTACTCAGGAGGCTGAGGCAGGAGAATCGCTTGAACCCAGGAGGCGGAGGTTGCAGTGAGCCGAGATCGTGCCATTGCACTCTAGCCTGGGCAACAAGAGCAAAGCTGTATCTAAAAAAAAGAAACAAAAAACCAAAACCAGCTTATCTTTGTTACTCTATACATGTCCAGGTTTCCAGCGCCCTCTTCATTTGTGTGATATCCTTGTGACATAAATGACAGCTTTCAGACTGTCACTGTCTTGAGGATGGTTTTTTTTTTAAATTTACCTTTATTCTCAAGTTCCCCAAGGGCTTGAAATTGGGGATGGGTATCAAAAGCAGTGCCCCAGGGCCAGGTGGGACGGCTCACATCTATAATCCCAGCGCTTTAGGAGGCCAAGACAGGTGGATCACCTGAGGTCAGGAGTTCCCAAGACCAGCCTGGCCAACATGGTGAAATCCTGTCTTTACTAAAAATATAAAACTTAGAAAGGCATAGTGGTACACGCCTGTAATCTCAGCTATTTGGGATGCTGAGGCACGAGAATCGCTTGAACCCGGGAGGCAGAGGTTGCAATGAGCTGAGATCACACCATAGCCTAGGCAACAGAGCTAGACTCCATCTCAAAAACAAAAGCAAAAAACAGTGCCCCAGGCATGCTTGAGTAGTGAAGTCTCTGGACACTTTATTCCTGGAGGAATCTGGAGGCAGCAAGCCTCCCTTGGCATATAAGGCAGCGCCAACATATTTTCTTCTTTTCTTTTTCCTTTCTTTTTTGAGACAGTGTCTTGCTCTGTCGACAGACTGGAGTGCAGTGGTGCGATCTCTGCTTACTGCAACTTCTGCCTCCTGGGTTCAAGTGATTCTCCTCCTCTGGCTCCCGAGTAGCTGGAATTACAAGCATGTGCCACCACGCCCAGCTAATTTTTGTATTTTTTTTAGAGATGGGGTTTCACCATGTTGACCAAGATGGTCTGGAACTCCAGACCTCAGGAGACCCACCTGCCTCAGCCTCCCAAAGTGCTGGGATTACAGGCGTGAGCCACCGCTCCCGACCTCCTCTTCTTTTTTTTTCTTTTTTTTGAGACAGGGTCTCAGTCTGTTGCCCATGCTGGAGTGCAGTGGTGTGATCACAGTCACTGCAACTTTGACCTACTGGCTCAAGTGATCCACCTCAGCCTCCTGAGTAGCTGGGACTACAAGTGCACACCAACACGCCAGGCTAATTGTTGTACATTTTGTGGAGATGAGGTTTCACCATGTTGCTCAGGATGGTCTTGAATTCCCCGGGCTCAAGCAATGCTCCTGCCTCGGCCTCCCAAAGTGCTGGGATTACAGGTGTGAGCCACTGTGCCCAGCTATATAACATATTCTTGACAAGTGCTGACTTTGACCAAAATCCTTAAGAATTTTTCATACCAAGTGCTTGTAAGCAACAATTTCTTGTTCCTGTAAAAGTTCATCTTGTTAGAACTGGCCCACCCACGGATCATGAGGTCAGGAGTTCGAGACCAGCCTGGGAAACATAGTGATACCCTGTCTTTACTAAAAATACAAAAAACTAGTTGGGCCTGGTGGCCGACACCTGTAATCCCAGCTACTTGGGAGGCTTCTGCTGGAGAATGACTTGAACCCAGGAAGTGGAGGTTGCAGTGAGCCGAGATCAGACCATTGCACTCCAGCCCAAGATACAATGCCAGACTCTGACTCAAAAATAAAAAAGAACTGGCCCACCCTTCTAGTCTGTCAAAGGCTCTTGAATTCAGATTCTGTTGTTCCAACATGTGAGTCCTTTGACCCAGCTGCCTATTACTTGCCAGCTCAGTCAGTTCCCCCTGGGGAGTGCTCTCTTGCTGTTTTGCCCCTCTAATGCAAATGGGTTTGATCTTACCTGTTTCTGTTTTGTTTGAGATGGAGTCTCCCTCTGTCACCCTGGCCTGAGTACAGTGGCGTGATCGTAGCTCACTGCAGCCTCAACCTCCCTGGCTGAAGCAATCCTCCTCCCTCAGCCTCCTGAGTAGCCAGGCCTACAGACACGCACCACCATACCCACTAATTTTGTAACTTTTTGTAGAGATGAAGTCTTACCATATTACTAAGGCGGGTCTCAAACTCCTGAGCTGAAGCGATCCTCCCACCTAGACCTCCCAAAGTGCTGGAATTACAGGCATGAGCCACCGCATCCAGCCATAGGCAAGAAATCTTCAGACAGCTCTTTCCCTCCCTTATATAGCCAGTTCATTGAGAAGGGATCTTTCTTTTTTCTTTCCTTTCTTTTTTTTTTTTTTTGAGATGGAGTCTCACTTTATCACCCAGGCTGGGTTCAGTGGCATGATCTCAGCTGACTGCAACCTCCGCCTCCCAGTTCCAGCGATTCTCCTGCCTCAGCCTCCCTAGTAACTGAGACTACAGGCGCACAGCACCACGCCCAGCTTATTTTTGTATTTTTAGCAGAGACAGGGTTTCACCATGTTGGCCAGGATGGTCTCGATCTCCTGACCTCGTGATCCACCCGCTTCGGCCTCCCAAGTGCTGGGGATTACAGGCATGAGCCAACGCACTCAGCCAAGAGGTGACCTTGCTATCTCAGAAAGACTACAGTCTCCATCCCTCTCTCTGCATCCCACTATCAGGGCCCTACTCCAAGTCATCAGGTCTTACTGGCACTTTTGTCCTGGTTTTCTAACAGGACTTCCTCCTCTCCTCGCCCCAATCTATTCTCTACAGCACCACAGTTAACTTGGTACAACACAGAGTGAACTATTGCTCCACTTCACCAAAAAATACCCAAACTGCTAGGCATAGTTCCGAGGTCCTTAAAGATGTGGCCCAAACATGCCTTTTTTAGCCTCATCTCACATTCTTCCTGCAACCCACCCAATGCTTGACATCCCAGAGCATGCATTAACTTTTTACACCTCCTACTCTTAGCCCACAGTGTCCAGCTGAGAAATGCAGCTTCTCAAAAACCACCTAACTAGAAAACAACCCTGTTCTACCTGGGAAGGCAGAGCTCCTAGAGCCAAGGCCGGGAAGGATGCACCTGCCCCAGCAGCCAGACCTACTGTGATACTCAGTGGTCCCTGTTTTCCCAGCACACGGCCCTTGCGTCATTCTCCTGCCGAGCCACCCACCTTGGAGTGACTTCACTATGTTCAAGATTATTCTAGGCATTTTACATGAATACTCATTTATAGAATCCTCATCTATTGGCCGGGTATGGTGGCTCACACCTATAATCCCAACACTTTTGGAGGCCAAGGCAGGTGGATCACCTGAGGTCAGGAGTACAAGACCACCCCTGGCCAACACTGTGAAAACCCCATCTCTCCTAAAAATACAAAAAATTAGCTGGGCATGGTGGTGGGGGCCTGTAATCCCAGCTACTGGAGAGGCTGAGGCAGAAGAATCACTTGTACTAGGGAAGCAGAGGCTGCAGTGAGCCAAGATCGTGCCATTGCATGCCAGCTTGAGCAACAAGAGCAAGACTCCCTCTTAAAAAAAAAAAAGAATCTTCTTCATCTATTATCCCCATTTTATAGATGAAGAAGCCAATGCACGGATAGCGTAAAGAACTCACGGCCAGGTGCGGTGGCTCACACCTGTCATCCCAGCACTTTGGAAGGCCGAGGCCAGTGGATCACGAGGTCAGGAGATCAAGACCATCCTGGTCAACATGGTGAAACTCCGTCTCTACTAAAAATACAAAAAATTAGCTGGGCATGGTGGTGCATGCCTGTAGTCCGAGCTACTAGGAGGCTGAGGCAGGAGAATAGTTTAACCTGGTGGATGGAGGTTGCAGCGAGCCGAGATTGTGCCACTGTACTCCAGCCTGGCAACAAAGCGAGACTCCATCTAAAAAAAACAAAATAATAGCAACCAAAAACCTCACACAAGTTTCTACAACTCTTTTTTTTTTCTTTTGAGACAGAGTTTCGCTCTTGTTGCCCAGGCTGGAGTACAATGGCACAATCTCAGCTCACCGAAACCTCTGCCTCCGGGGTTCAAGTGTTTCTCCTGCCTTGGCCTCCCGAGTAGCTGGGTCTACAGGCGCCTGCCACCATGCCTGGCTAATTTTTTTATTTTTAGTAGAGAGGGGATTTCACTATGTTGGCCAGGCTGGTCTGGAACTCGTGACCTCGTGATCTGCCCACCTCGGCCTCCCAAAGTGTTGGAATTATAGGCGTGAGCCACCGCACTGGGTCTCCACAACTCTTATAAGTGGTAAAGGCTGGGGAAGGGCTGCGGATTTACCATCCTCCTAGGATAGGTGTGAGGTCCAAAAGAGGTAATTACAGCACATATAATAGAGCCTGGCATGCAGCAGTTACATTATCCTTTTTTTTTTTTTTTTTTTAGAGACGGGGTTTCACCATGTTAGCTAGTAGGATGGTCTCGATCTCCTGACCTTGTGATCTGCCTACCTCAGCCTTCCAAAATGCTGGGATTACAGGCATGAGCCACTGTGCCCGGCCTCACAATATACTTCTACCTAACAAATTTCATATATATATATATATATATATTTATTTATTTATTTATTTATTTATTGCGTTTTAGGTTTTGGGGTACATGTGAAGAACATGCAGGATTGTTGCATAGGTACATACATGGTAATGTGGCTTTGCTGCCTTCCTCCCCATCACCTATATCTGGCATTTCTCTCCTCCCTACCTAACAAATTTCTAATTTTTTTTTTTTTTTTAAATACGGGGTTTCACCGTACTGATCAGGCTGGTCTCGAACTCCCGACCTCAGGTGATCTGCCTGCCTCAGCCTCCCAAAGTGCTGGGATTACAGGCATGAGCCACCACACCCGGCCTACCTAACAAATTTCTACTCATCCTTCAAGCCCTGCTCAAACTTCATCTCTTCCATAAAGTATCTCCCAAACAACCCCATCTGTGTTCTCAGGGCACTCTGTATGCAGCACATCTTCACACTTATGCTCCAGTTACAAAAGTGCATGTGTCTGTCTCCCTGATAGTGAGTTTCCTAAGGACAAGCAGAGTTCTCATTCTGCTTGCTATCCTAGGGTGGGGCTCAGTAAAGGCAGACAGGGAGAAACCAGATGAACTCCAAGGAGGAAATCTGCCCAAGGTCGAGTGGCAAAGCTGGAAGTAGAACCCAGCCCTCCTGACCTCCAAGCTGTGCTGTTAGTACACATCGTGTTGCCTCCGCCACTCCACCCATGGTGCCAGGCCTCTGCTTGGTGCTGCCCTCACACAGCCGCTTCTCTTAAACAGAGAGAGAGGAGGGAAAGAAGCAGATGACAGGAGGCTCAGGGGATAGGAAGCCGGCTTAGCTGGGGCCCCTCGGGCCTCCTTGGGCCCTGGGCCACCCTGCTTCTGCCACTCTGTCCCTGTCCCCAGAGGACCCGCAGAGCTCTCCAATCCTGTTCAGGGATGTGGCTGGGAGTGCGTGTGACATTGTGCAGGCAGAAGTCGGTGTGTCTGACTGTGTAGCCGTAGGCGTGGACAGCAGTACGGGCGCGTATGTGTGTGTAACACCACTCTGTTTGTGCCCCTGTGTGACAGTGAAGGGGTGTCAGGAGATGTGTATTTGCATCCTTCACATCTTGGTAAACTGGGAAGTCCCAGAGCCACAGTATGATCTGGGGCAGAAATACTTACCACTCACCCCAAATCCCTCAGCCACAGGTCCCTTACCCCACTAAGCCGTGGGCTGCCAGCATGGATAGTGGGGAAGGCCCCTGAACCCTTCCCCCACCCATCCCAGGCCAGAGCAGAGAGAACAAGCTCTGACAGAGTCTTAACTTCAAGCTGGCAGATGCCCAGCCTTGCACCAAGTGGCTTCCACACAGCCATTTCAGCAGGGGGAGGCCTCCGTCTCCAGCTGACATTTGCAGGGTGGAATGAAGGCAAGCGAGAAGTGTGTTTGGTTGCCACGGGCCAAATGGCACTGGAGTGGTGGATACCCACTCGCCTGGAAGGGTTAATGCTCATGCAGCCCCGGGAGCGGGAGGGGGTATTATAAAAAGCCACAGACAAACGGGAGGTGCCGGAACCCCGGACCGGCCAGACTCCCGGATGTCCCCTCACGAGGCGGCTCCAGTGCCCCACCCCGGCTGGACCACTACCCCCAGGCAGGCGAAAGACGCCCGAGGGCGGGGGAAGGGAACCCGTCCAGCACCCCTCCCCAGCGGGGCGGCGACGCGGGCCCGGCAGGGTCCTACCTCGCGGCCTGGGCGGCGCCGTCCCCGCCGCGCCGGGGCTCCGGGCTGGCCATGGCTGCGCGACCCCGGGCTGGCTGCCGCGTTATTAATAGCCGGGCCCGCGGGCCCTTCGCTCCGGCGCCCGCGCCCGCCGCACTGCCAGCTGCAGCCGACACCGGATCCCGGCCGGCCCCGAGCCGGGCGCGCCCACTTGGCCAGGGCTCCTGCCGGGGGAGGAGGGAGAGGCCGCGCGGCCCGGGGGGGCGGGGAGAGGCCACCCCTCCCGGACCAGCCTGGGGCGGGGGTGGGGGACAGGGGCCTGGAGCGCCCTCTCCAAACTTCCCAGCCCGTGGTCTTCCTGAACCGTCTCCCCCACCCTTCCTTTCGTGGGGGTCCCACAGAAGAGGAGGGGGAGAAGGGGCTCTGCAGCCCCAGGGAAACCTTCCCGTTCCAGCCTGGGAGGGTAGGGGCAGGGTTGGGCGGGCTGCTCAGAGGGACCCAGCACCCCTCGCCCGCGAGTGTTTGTGGGTGTCCGCCGCCGATCGGTGCTCTCCGATCCCCACCCACGAGGGGAAGGAGCGCAGTCACCCTCTGGGCACTCCGGGATGTCCCCAGCAGCTGTCGTGAAGGGCGGGGCAGGGCGCGGCCGCGGAGGAGGGTTCATGGCCACACCCCACGAGTTTGGGGACAGCCTGGAGCCTGGGAGCGGGCGGGTGACTGGGGTTTGGGAGGACTGTGGAGTTTAGGATCACATTGAGTCCATATTTAACCCCCTTTCTGCCCCACCCTTCGAGGCTTCCTGGGGTCTCTCCCCTGCTCCACCTGTCACCTCACTCAGCCCTCTTCTGTCAACGTCAAGCATACCTCCCCCCACGTCCTCGCTCACTAGTGTCAGGGTCAAAGCAGCACTGACGTCTTTCTCCCCAAGAGAGAAGCTGCTGGGCCCCTTCCCAGACCTGGGCCTCAGGCATTCTTCCTTCGGATTCCTTTTTCCACTTAGCGGGCCCTGTCTGGGGGAGGTCTTTGACTCAATCGCAGAAGAATGCCGGCACCATAATGAGCCCCAGGGGCTGGGGTGCTGGGGGAGGCGGGGGGGGGCGGGGGGAGGCGGGGGGGGAGGGGGGGAACCTGAGGTGGTGTTGAATGTGTGTGGGCTTGTGTGCCCCTGTGTGACTCTGCGGTGATTGTGGGTACATGTCTGTGTGTGAACATGTGGATATGTGATTGTGTGATCTCAGGGTGAATGTGTGTGGAGATGGTGCCATGCGGAGTGTGTGTGGGGCTAGCTGTTGTGACTGTGTTTGTGGAGCATGTGTATGGTCCCTCGTGTGACTCAGATTGTGTGCTTGTGCGTGACTGGATGTTCATTCATCCTCATGTCTGAGTGTGCCGCCTGTGCTGTATATTTATATTTCTCCGTCTAATGCAAGGGGGTAGAAGATTTAACACCCAGGGCAGCGAAATACACCCTTGTAAGGTATGCATGAGAAAAAGCTGGGTTTTGAGGCTGCTGGTCATTTTCTGACTTACCCCTGAACTATTCCAGGGGGAGGAGGCTGGCGAAGCCTCAGCTGCTGGACATTTGACATCTGCTGCCCGCCAGAGAGGAGCTAAGGCAGCAAAGGCAGGCCTGCCAGCAGCTCTGTTTGCTGTGGTGCCCAGCAACAGGCAGCAAGGGTGGCATTTAGACGAGCTGGCCCTGCCCCTCCAACCGCCAGCCCAGGAGCTGGCCCTCTGGCCCCCTCCTATCCTCCTGCTCAGCCCTTCTTTCGGCTGAAACCCTGAATTCCCCCAGGGTCCCAGAAACTTCCCACCTCCAGGCCTTTGTTGTTGTTTTGTTGTTATTGTTGCTGTTGTTTCTTGCAGTCAAAGTCTCACTCTGTCATCCAGGCAGGAGTGCAGTGGTGCGATGATGGCTAACTGCAGCCTCAACCTCCCAGGCTCAGGTCATCGTCCCATCTCAGCCTCCCAAGTAGCTGGAACTAGATGCACACCAACACATCTGGATAATTTTTGTGTTTTTTGTAAAGATAGGGTCTCACTGAGTTGCCTAGGCTGTTCTCAAACTCCTAGGCTCAGGTGATCCTCCTGCCTCAGCCTCCCAAAGTGCTGGGATTACAGGCGTGAGCCACCACACCCAGTCAGGCCTTTTCTGCTGCTCCTTCTGCCTAGAACACCCTTTCCAGCTCTTCCCAGCCCAACTTCCACTCTCCTTCAGGCCTCAGCTTACATCGCACAGAGGCCTTTTCTCCCCATCCCCTCCCCATAATGTCCACCCACTTATTTTTTGTTTTGTTTTGTTTTTGTTTTGTTTTGTTGGGTTTTGTAAAACTTTATTTAATAGAGATGGAGGTCTCACTATGTTGTCCAGGCTGATCTTAAACTCCTGGCCTCAAGAGATCCTCCAGACTCTGCCTCCCCAAGTGCTGGGATTATAAGCACACGCCACCATGCCTCACTCCATTTACTGTTTATCCCTGTCACCCTGTTTATTTTCTGTGCAGCATTTATCAATCTGTAACAATATTATTCATTTTCCATTCCTTCTTTTTCTGCTTCCCTGACTAGAATAGAAGCCCCAGGAGGGCAGAGACTATATGTGTCTCGTTTACTGCTGTGTCCCCAGAGCCCAGCACAGGGCCTGGTATATATTAGGACCTTAAAAAAAATTGTTAACAGGGCTCAGTGGCTCATGCCTGTAATCCCAGCACTTTGGGAGGCCAAGGTGGGTGGATCATGAGGTCAAGAGATTGAGACCATCCTGGCCAACATGGTGAAACCCCGTCTCTACTAAAATCACACAAAAAGTAGCTGGGCACAGTGGTGCACACCTGTAATCCCAGCTACTTGGGAGGCTGAAGCAGGAGAATCGCTTGAACCTAGGATACGGAGGTTGCAGTGAGCTGAGACCATGCCACTACACTCCAGCCTGGTAAAAAGAGTGAGACTCCATCTCAAAAAAAAAAAAAAATTATTGCTTTTTTTTTTAAATGGCAATCACAATCATTTATTTTACCCACGGATCTGTAATTTGGGCAGGGCTTGGTGGAGGCAGCTCATTTCTGCTTCAGGTGGCGTCAGCTGAGGTGGCTTGCCCAGAGGCTGCAGAACTCGCATCGAGGACAGCTCACTCATGTGGCTGGCAAGTTGGTGCAGTCTGTCAGCTGGAAGCTTAGCAGGGGATTTGGCTGGGGGTCTTGGTTCCCCTCCACATGGGCTTTTCCACAGGCTGCTTGTGCTTCCTCATGGTATGGTGGCTGATTCTGAAGAGTAAATGTTCCAAAAAAACAAGGCAGAAGTGAAAGGCATTTTTTTTTTTTAGCTAGTCTTGGAAGCTACACACTGTCACTGCTGACATATTCTTTTTTTTTTTTTTTTTAGACAGAGTTTCACTCTTGTTGCCCAGGCTGGAGTGCAATGGCGCGATCTTGGCTCACCACAACCTCTAGCTCCGGGTTCAAGCGATTCTCCTGCCTCAGCCTCCCAAGTAGCTGGGACTACAAGTACATGCCACCATGCCTGGCTAATTTTTGTATTTTTAGTAGAGATGGGGTTTCACCATGTTGGCCAGGATGTCTCGAACCCCTGACCTTGTGATCCACCCATCTAGGCCTCCCAAAGTGCTGGGATTACAGGCGTGAGCCACCGCGCCTGGCCTACTGCTGACATATTCTGTTGGTCAAGGCAGTCACAAAAACCCCAGCCTCTAGCTCATGGGGAGGGGACATAGATGCCACCTTTTTTTTTTTTTTTTGAGATGGAGTCTCGCTCTGTTGCCCAGGCTGAAGTACAGTGGCATGATCTCAGCTCACCACAACCTCCGCCTCCCAGATTGAAGCGATTCTCCTGCCTCAGCCTCCAAGTAGCTGGGATTACAGGTGTACCACCATGTCCGGCTAATTTTTGTATTTTTAGTAGAGATGGGGTTTCGCCATGTTGGTCAGGCTAGTCTCAAACTCCTGACCTCATGATCTGCCTGCCTTGGCCTCGCAAAGTGCTGGGATGACAGGCATGAGCCACCACACCCGGCCAGATGCCCCCTTTTAATGGGAAGGGTGTGTCAAAGTCACAGTGTAAGAAGAGCTTGTGGAATGGATATAGTATTGCCTCTGTCTTGGGAAAACAGAATCTGCCAAAGATGCAGACTCCCATCTTGGTCTTCCACCATCTCCAGACTGTTGCCCTAATCCACACCTGTCCAAGACCAATCCAAGCTCCCTTCTAATGCCTCATTCTATCCAATGAAAGAGAAAAGGAGGGGTTGCTCACTTCATACCACTTCTGATTGTGTCCCATTGCCAGAACTTAGTCCCATGGCCATACTTAGCTTTAGTGGCTTATTATAAAGGAGACTGCAAAGGATACAGATGAAGAGATGTGTAGGGCAGAGTTATGGAGGAAGGGGCATGAAGCTTCCATGACCTCCCTGGGCACACCAACCTCTAGGAACCTCCATATGTTCAGCTATCTGGAAGCTCCAAAAAAATTATTGAATGAATAAAGGGAAGGATGGTTCTATTTAGACTAATTTAGGCAACATTTGATGCCTACTGTGTGCCACGTCTGGGCCACTCACCTCTCAGAAACCCCAGTGTACTCAGGGAGACAGATACACGTGTGCCCAGATTGCATATACCAAGGCAGAGTGACATATCTGAGGCCATAAGATTCAGCTCACTTGGCAAACATTGGCACTTGGGCTGTGCTGGGCCCTGTATCAGAGCAGGCTTATTTGGCCTAGGCCTGCAAGAAGCTCTCAGTATAGAGGAAGCTAGAACCGTCTCCTGGGGAGAAAACCTATGCAGAGAATAATGCCAAATCACTGGGCTGAGTGATGTGATAGACACTGAGAACCAGGGAAGCCAGGGATGGATGGGAGAAATTAACTCCAGGGCTGGGGATGGCCTCGTAAACAAAGTATCTGGGCCTGGAAGGATGAGAAAAGCTGTTCTGGCATCAGGAACCAGGCACACTGCTCTGAAGGACAAGCGCAGCCAGTCTTATCTCTCAGCCCCTCCACAAAGCCAAACCTGGGAGGAGGAGAGAGGCCCCAGGGCTTGCTACTCTTTGCTTAACCTTCATTCTCAGAGCTGCAAGTCCTAGAGCTGACTCCTGCCACCAGCCTCTCCTGCGCCCTCTTGCCTTCTGGCTTCAGGGTGGGGTTTGGCCAAACTGGGGGACCCTGGCAGGAGATGAGAGAGGGAGGAGAGTGAGATCAAGATATTTATTTATTTATTATTATTTTTTAATTTTTAAAATTTATAAACAAAAATATGGAACGCTTCACGAATTTGCATGTCATCCTTGTGCAGGGGCCATGCTAATCTTCTCTGTATCGTTCCAATTTTAGTATAAGTGCTGCCGAAGCGAGCACTATTTATTTTTATTTTTTGGGGACAGAGTCTCGCTCTCTTGCCCAGGCTGGAGTGCAGTGGTGTGATCTCAGCTCACTGCAACCTCTGTCTCCTGGGTTGAAGCCATTGTCGTGCCTCATCCTCCCAAGTAGCTAGGATTACAAGCGTGTGCTACCACACCCAGATAATTTTTGTATGTTTACTAGAGATAGGATTTTGCCATGTTGGCCAGGCTGGTCTCGAACTCCTGACCTCAGGTGATCCACCCACCTCAGCCTCCCAAAGTGCTGGGATTATAGGCGTGAGCCACTGAGCCACCTGCGAGATATTTTATTATGCCCCTCCCCGCCTGTGACTTTGGTAGTAACTATAGTCCTTTGCCAAAAGCCATGGGTCTTGTTGGGTGGCTTGTTCCCACGGGTACAGTTCCAGCCAGGTTCCTTAACAAGGCTCCCTCCCCTGCTCCTTCAGGCCCAGGGGTAATGATTCCATCCCACCTTTGCTAGTCCCAGGTGCTCCACCATTCCTGCCCACACCTCTGTGAATGGTCTCTTCATTAAATCCTTTTCTGGCAAACACTGAGTGTTTGAGTGTGCCCCCTGTTTCCTGCTGAGACCCCTAAGATAAGAACTGAACCTTAGAAAGCCAGGCCCTGGACAGATAATTTAGGGAGATCTCTCTTTCTTTCTAAATACCCACCAACAGCTGGCTGTGGTGGCTCACACCTCCAATCCCAGGGAGGCCGAGGCAGGAATATTGCTTGGTTCCAGGAGCTCAAGGCTCCAGTAAGCCATGATTGCACCACTGCACAACGCCCTATTGCCTGAGCAGCAAAATGAGACCCTGTCTCCAAAACATACATACATAATCCCCACCGGCTGGGCTCAGTGGCTCATGCCTGTAATCCCAGCACTTTGGGAGACCAAGGCTGGTGTATCACCTGAGGTCAAGGGTTCAAGACCAGCCTGGCCAACATGGCAAAACCCCCATCTCTACTAAAAATACAAAAATTAGCCGAGCGTGATGGCTCATGGCTATAAGCCCAGCTACTTGGGAGGCTGAGGCAGGAGAATTACTTGAACCTGGGAGGCGGAGGTTGCAGTGAGCCGAGATTGCGCCACTGCGCTCGCTCCAGCCTGGGCAACAAGACCGAGACTCTGTCTCAATCAATCAATCAATCCCCACCAAAAACCACAATCAGAAAAGTTGTGAACGAATTTCATCCCCCGTGAAGAGTGACCTTCTGGCCGCCACTCCAGACAGGATCCCCACCCAAGGGGTCCCTCTGTCTTAGGCCTGTAGTTACTGTGGCTTGTAGAATGGGGCAGGCAGGGAGCTGTGAGTGAATGCACATGTGTGTGGGAGGAATGGGTGGATGAGCTGGGAAGTGGAGAGGCACCAGACGGGCAGCAGGGGGAGGTGCGGCCTTGGCAACTGTCTCCCCCAGACCCCAGAGCAGATCCTATACCCCGCTGGGAAGCCAACCTCCCTGAACCTCAGCTCCCCTCTCAGCAAAATGGGCAATTAACACCCTCTTCACAGGATTGTTGTGAAATGCAATCAAATGTGAGGCTCAACACATGAGCCACTGGAAGTGAATTTGCTCTGCAAGCTGAGAGTAGCACATTCCCCATTACTACTGATGCAGGTGGGAGCCATTTTGCTCACTTTCTTTCTTTTTTTTTTAGATGGACTCTTGCCCTGTCATCCAGGCTGGAGTGCAATGGTGCAATCTCAGCTCACCGCAACAAGCGAGTCTCCTACCTCAGCCTCCCGAGTGGCTGGGATTACAGGCATCCGCCATCACACTCGGCTAATTTTTTGTATCTTTAGTAGAGATAGGGTTTCACCATGTTGGCCAGGCTGGTCTCGAACTCCTGAACTCAGGTGATCAGCCTGCTTTGGCCTCCCAAAGTGCTGGGATTACAGGCATGAGCCACTGCACCTGGCCCTATTTTGTTTTATTTTTAAATTTTATTTTATTTTATTTTGAGATAGAG
Organism: Ateles fusciceps; assembly: GCA_036589455.1. NCBI lineage: Eukaryota > Metazoa > Chordata > Mammalia > Primates > Atelidae > Ateles > Ateles fusciceps. The sequence goes on from JAZHEH010000733.1 coordinate 4,392,604, forward strand.
TCTTGCTCTTGCTGCCCAGGCTGGAATGCAATGGCACGATCTCAGCTCACTGTAACCTCCGCCTCCCAGGTTCAAGCAATTCTCCTGCCTTAGTCTACTGAGTAGCTGGGGTTACAGGTGCCCACCACCAAGCCCCGCTAATTTTTGTATTTTTAGTAGAGACAGGGTTTTGCCATGTTGGCCAGGCTGGTCTTGAGCTCCTGACCTCATGATCTGCTCGCCTTGGTCTCTCAAAGTGCTGGGATTACAGGCATGAGCCACCACACCCGGCCTCTGCTTACTTTCTTTGTGCCAAGAGCTCCAGCAACCCATCTAGAGGTGGGAGAAGGGTGGTACAGAGATGCCCTGGCAGGGCCCTCTGACCCACTACTTCTGGCTTTTTTTTTTTTCTTTTTTGAGACCTAGTCTCATTCTGTGGCCCAGGCTGGAGTGCAGTGGCTCAATGTCGGCTCAATGCAACCTCCACCTCCCGGGTTCAAGTGATTCTCCTGCCTCAGCCTCCCAAGAAGTTGGGATTACAGGCATGTGCCACCACGCCCAGCTAATTTTTGTATTTTTAGTAGAGACAGGGTTTCACCATGTTGGTCAGGCTAGTGTTAAACTCCTGATCTCCAGTGATCCGCCCGCCTAGGCCTCCCAAAGTGCTGGGATTACAGGCAGTGAGCCACCAGGCGCCGGTCATGAGAGACACTTGGTGTTTCTTCTCTTAATTTTCTCCTTTCTCCCCGCCCTCTGGGACCGCCATCTGGGAGTCATCGGGGCCTATCCTGTGCTGACCACCGGCCGCGGCTTCAGAGGACGCTGCTTTCAGGATCTTCCCTCCCCAGGCCGGGCAATGCCGAGCACTGCCTCCAGGGGGCGCCGCCAACCCGACCCCCGCGCCCCGGGGGTTGTCTTTCCGCCGCGGCCGCGCGGGGCCGCCTGGGCCCTGAGCTTCAGGACCGAGGGTGCGCAGACAGTGGGAAGGTCCGCGTCCCAGCTGAATCAAGGACGTCCTTTGGCACCGCAGTAATAATGAACATACAACAACAATTGCCGCAGATCCACCCGTAGCGAGCTGCTGGGGTTTAAAGGGCGCATGCGTCTGCTGGGAGGCTGTGGGACTCCGGAAAGGAGCCAAGCCTTAGACTCTGAGCTGGGTTCGAATGCAGACCAGTCTCTCACGTTTCCGCTCTGTACCCTTGGGCTTCTCTGAGCTTCTGCTTCCTTTGCTTTGTATAGTTCTTGAGAGGAATAAATGAGCTCCTGGAGAGCCCTTTGAAGAGCAGCTTAGGAGAAGTGCATGTACCGTAATTCCCTCTACCTGGGAGGGAGCTCTGATTGAACTCTTTCATCTGATGAGAACACTGGGGCCCCTTTCCCAGGCTCGCGAGCCTCTATTGGTCTCTCTCTCCCTAGCACAGCCCAGAGGCCAGTCCAGGAGCTCTCTTCCTAAACTCCCTCTCCGGAGCTTCCCCACTCCTCTCTGGAGTTGCCGGCACCTTCAGCCCCTTGGGCTCCTTGGGCACTGCCCCTCCATCCCCAGGTGCAGGCCCAAGCCAGCAAGCTTCCTCTGGCCAATCCCACTACATCCCTCAAACTGAAGCAACGCCCCTGCCTTGTTCTCCCTGCCTCTTCCAAAACGCCATCCAGCCACCTTCTCCAGAAAACCTTTTCCCAGCACCTTCTCCAGGTCCACAGCCTTTGCACTCTCCACTCCCTGTATCTGGAACACGCTTTCCCCAAGCCCTAAAGCTTGTTACTCAGAGCACAGCTGAAATATCACTTCTTCCAGGACGCCCCCCTCCACTCTGGTCCTATGGTCCCCTGAGTTTCTTCTGCATTTCTTGTTTTGTTTTGAAAGATGAAGCCTCACTCTGTCGCCCAGGCTGGAGTGCAGCGGCATGATCTCAGCTAACTGCAACCTCTGCCTCCCAGGTTCAAACAATTCTCCTGCTCAGCCTCCTGAGTAGCTGGGGTTACAGGTGCACACCACCACGCCTGGCTAATTTTTGTATTTTTTTTTAGGAGAGACGGGGTTTCACCATGTTGGTCAGGCTGGCCTCGTGATCTGCCTGCCTTGGCCTCCCAAAGTGCTGGGATTACAGGCATGAGCCACTGTGCCTGGCCACTCTTTTCTTTTGTGACTTGAGTCCCTGAAAACGAGGTTTTGTTTGTTTGTTTTTAGGTGGAGTTTCACTCTTTCACTCAGGCTGGAGTGAAGTGTAGCTATCTCGGCTCACTGCAACCTCTCCCTCCCACGTTCAAGTGATTCTCTTGCCTCAGCCTCCTGAGTAGCTGGGATTACAGGCACCTGCCACCACACCCAGCTGATTTTGTATTTTTAGTAGAGACGAGGGTTCCTCATGTTGGCCAGGCTGGTCTCGAACTCCTGACCTCAGGTGATCCACCTGCCTTGGCCTCCCAAAGTTCTGGGATTACAGGCGTGAGCCACCATGCCCTGCCAAGAGTTGTGTGTTTTACCAGCCTAGGAGCCCCTAGAAGAGGGCAAATTGCCCCTCTCAGACTGGGAATCCCAGACAAATGCTCTATCTCCCCAACTAGTTTGGGGACCTGGGCTCAGGAGTGTCTCCCTTACCAGCCCAGGAGCTCCGGGATCAGGCTGCCTTCTACTTCAGGTTCAGAGCCCTTGGGCCATGGTTAGATCTGCCCACTAAGTAGCCTTGGAGCCGCAAGAGCAGAATGGGCCTTCCTTGATTCAGCCAGGTACTCCAGGATCAGAGCTGAGCTGGATCTCCCCCAGCAGGCTGGTGGCTCCCCGCAGGCATGGCTGTGACTCCCTGACCCCTCTCCACCCCTGCCGCCGTCCACTGCCCTGACCCTTCTACCTTGATACAGCAGTTAGGGCTGGGCTGGGCTGGCCTGGGCTGCCACGGCTTTGGAAGCAGCAGCAAACCCAACAGCAAACCACATTGTGAGACTGGTCCTGTGGCATCCCCTAGGAGGTGGCAGGATCAGCGAGGCTGCAGCAGGGGTGACCTGGACGCCTCAATGTGTTGAGCAACTCATCCATATATCTAGTAACTCACCAAACCAGTCCAGAGTCGCTGGGCCTGGGCCTGCAGCACTCTATCTCTATTATGCAGTTAAATCGTCTCATCAATCCTGTGAGGTAGGTGTGATCACAACGCATTTACAGACAAGGAAACTGAGGCTCATAGAAGGGGAGTGACTTGCCATAAGCCACAGAACTGGGAAAAAGCTGGCTGGCTGCCTACGGCATCTCCTACCCAGTTCAGGAAATGTTTAGGGATAGATTCCACAGGTAGAGAGCTGTGTAGCAGGATGCCCAGGTTTCTGGCTTGGGTGGCTTTTAGGAGGGTGCTGGCTCCTGAGAAAGGGACTGCCAGAGGGTGGGAGTGCCTGTCAGGGAGTTGGGGGAGGCGTAGGTTGCCAAGCAGCTAACCAGGCCAGGCAAGAGGTGGGTCTGGAACCCAGGCTTCCTCATTCCCAGAAGGAGCGTCCCCTGCCTACTTGGCTCCCCACCCAGCTCCTGGCACTGGAGTCCTGGGTTCAAGTCCCATTCTCCATCTGACCCCATCCAAAAGACATGGGCACAGACCCCGTGTGGTCAACACCTGGGATTCCTGCTCCTTTGAGCCTTTCCCAGTGGAGGGTGTGGCCCTGGCTGCAGGTGAGCGCTGTTGCCACGTCAGCTGGGCGAGCCCTGCCCCGCCGTTCCCCCAGCTCAGGAGGGGAGGCCCCAGAGGCCCCAGAGGACGGTGGGAAGTCGGTGGGGAGAAAAGGTGGAGCCTACTTGGCTGGAGAGAAAGGGAGGGCCCTAGGGGTGGGTGAAGGCACCTGAATGTTGAGAACACCTGACTGTACCAGCCTCTGTGTGTCTGTGAGGATGTCTGTGAATGTTCCAGAGTGCACAGGAGTGTGTACAAAATAAATGTGCGCTTTTTCTTCTTTGTTTGAGACGGAGTTTCACTCTTGTTGCCCAGGCTGAAGTGCAATGGCACAATCTTGGCTCACTGCAACCTCTACCTCCAGGGTTGAAGCAATTCTCCTGCCTCAGCCTCCCGAGTAGCTGGGATTACAGGCGCCTGCCACCACGCCCGGCTATAAATATGTGCTTTGACTGTGAGGGTACAGGGGTGTATGCAAGACTGCATGAATGTTTCGAGTACCTCTTTTGTGTGCCTTTGTGTCTGTGTGGTATGCAGGAGTGAGTGTGAATGTGTTTGTGTGTCTCCAGGGTGTCTTTGTGTGGCCAAATGTGTGTGTGACCCTCTGAATAAGTCTCAGAATAAATCTGAGCTTTTGTGAGTGCACATCTAGAAGCGCCCCTCCAACTGGCCCTGGGCTGATGGAAAGCCTGCCCCATCCTTCAGAAAAGCCCAGCCCCTGCGCCCCCTCCCTTCCTGGTGACTTGCCACCCTCACGCCTTGCCCCCACCTCCAGAGCCTCCTGCCTTAAAGAGTAGTCCCTGTCTTGCCCAGCGTGTCCTCTCAACACTCAAAGGAAGGCTCAGTCCCCTCCTCTAGGCTTACTTCTGTGGGGGGGGACCTAACATTATTTTGCTAAGCATCTTCTATTGTACCCCCACTTGACAGAGGATGACACACCGCCCAAGGCACGGCAGTGACCTGCTGCAGGTGGGCATCTGTGTTTGATTCCATGACTTTTTTTTTTTTTTAGACAAGTCTTGCTCTATAACTTAGGCTGGAGTGTAGTGGTGCAGTCTTGGCTCACTGCAGCCTTGACCTCCTGGGATTAAGTGATCCTCCTGCCTCAGCCTCTCATGTAGCTGGGACCACATGTGTGCATCACCACACCCAGCTAATTTTTATTTCTTTGTAGAGACAGGTTCTCATGTTCTTGTCTGGGCTGGTCTCAAACTTCTGGGTCAAGTGATCCTCCGCCTCAGCCTCCCAAAGTGCTGGGGTCACAGGTGTGAGTCACCGCGCCTGGCAATTCCATGACTCTTAAAGCCTCCCTGGGCATGTCCAGCCCCATCAATGGCCCCAGCCCAGGGATTTGGACCTGGAAAAGAGAAAGGAAACTGACACTGAATGAGCCCCTCAGCCGCTTGCTTGGCCCTTCCCATGTGGTCATTTTATTCCCTGCAGGCTTGCTCAGAGAGGGGGAGGCAGCTTGCTTAGGGTCACACGGTCAGAAAGTAGCCAAGCTGGCCGGGCTTGGCGGCTCACGCCTGTAATCCCAGCACTTTGGGAGGCCGAGATGGATGGATTACGAGATCAGGAGATCGAGACCATCCTGGCCAACATGGTGAAACCCTGTCTCTACTAAAACACAAAAAAATTAGCCGGGTGTGGTGGCGCTCGGCCAGGAGACTGAGGCAGGAGAATCGCTTGAACCCAGGCAGCGGAGGTTGCAGTGAGCTGAGATTGCGCCACTGCCCTCTAGCTGGGCAACAGAGCAAGACTCTGTCTCAAAAAGAAAGAAAGAAGGAAAGAAGGAAGAAGGAAGGAAGGAAGGAAAGAAAGAAAGCCGAGCTAGGACTTGAACCCAGGCCTTTCTGGCTCTGGAGCTCATGCTATTAGGTATGGGGGGGAGGCTGCGGATGGGCTGGTCCAGGGCTGACTGACCGCTAGTTGCAGAGAGAAAGGAGGAAAGTATGATGAGGCACGGGCGGAAATGGGAGAGAGGGCTGAGGTGACACAGTCTCATGTGAGTCTCATCAGCAGCCCCAGCAGGGCTTCCTGTTCTAACCAGAATCCAGCTCCCTGTCCATTGCCCCTCTCCCCCTAGACCGAGGGGGCTGGGTTGGGGAAAAACGTGACTAAATCAGCCCAGGCTTGAGTAATCTCCCCCACTGGCTAGTCACAAGTGTTTGGAATTCCACCATTCCAGTGACCCCTGTTCCCTTTACGCTCTTCTTTCAGAACCACAGGCTCTCGGGATGTGTCTGGTCCCCAGCCTCGCCTAGGGAAGTCTGGCTAGAGCAGGGGGCACCGGATGGATGGAAGTCCTGGATGCTTTTCTGGAATAAGGGTGGAAGCAGTGGTGATGGGACAAGGCACCAGCAGGGAGTGGGAAGGGCAGGCCTCTGGGAGGCAGATCACAGCAAAAGCAGGACTTGACTTTCACCTTTGAACTTCAAGTCCGGGGCTTTTGTTACCATATGTGGCTTCCACTGGATATCAGGGCTGACTTTGGCTATAGAAGAGGTCAGAGAGGCAAAGACGTGAGAGGCAGAGTTCACTCGGCTCTTTTTTTTTTTTCCCAAATAAGATTAAGACACACACACACACACACACACACACACATTATGACACTTTTTTTTTTTTTTTTTAAGACAGAGTCTTACTCCGTTGCCAGGCTGGAGTGCAGTGGCATGATCTTGGCTCACTGCAACCTTTGCCTCTCGGGTTCAAGCAGTTCTCTGCCTCTGCCTCCCAAATAGCTGCGATTACAGGGGCCTGCCACCATGCCTAGCTAATTTTTGTATTTTTAGTAGAGAGGGGGTTTCACCATCTTGGCCAAGCTGGTCTTGAACTCCTACCTCCTGACCTCCTGATCCACCCGCCTAGGCCTCCCAAAGTGCTGGGATTATAGGCATGAGCCACTATACCTGACTACTTTTATTTTTTTTTTTTTTTTTTTGAGACGGAGTCTCGCTCTGTTGCCAGGCTGGTGTGCAGTGGCATGATCTCGGCTCAGTGCAACCTCCACCTCCTGGGTTCAAGTGATTCTCCTGCCTCAGCCTTTTGAGTAGCTGGGACTGCAGGTGGGCACCACCATACCCGGTTAATTTTTGTATTTTTAGTAGAGACGAGGCTTCACCATGTTGGCCAGGATGGTCTCGATCTCTTGATCTCGTGATCCGCCCACCTCAGCCTCTCAAAGTGCTGGGATTACAGGTGTGAGCCACCTCACCTGGTCCTTCATTTGGCTCTTTTGGGCGAAGAGGACCAGAGAAATGCTCACCCAAGGGCTTTAGGAGACAGGGCCTTGTTGTGAGGCTGTTTGGAGAAGTAACGCAGGCAGGGATGGTGCCCCTCACCTCCAAGCCTCAGGGGGTCTTCATGGATATTCACAAAGCAGAATAGCTCTACCGACCTGGATGTCTCGTCTTTGCCTTGGCTGCAGGTGCCTGATGCTCCCGAGTCTGAGGCTTAGTGGTCGCAGAGACTGTCACAGTGAGATGTTGCTTCTGTCCTTCCTGTACATCCTGCCTGACCAGCTTCCTTGCTGTCTCCTGGCTCCTGCTGCCTCGTGGTCCTGCCCGCAGCCTTCTCTGGATACTCCCTCCTCCCCGACAGAGAATCTACTGTTGGGAAGGAGGATCCAGTGAATCTGATTCTTTCAGAGTAGCTTCAAGCCAGACCATGTCATGGGCCACTGGCCAGCTGAGAGAGGGCCAGGACCTGGGTCAGACCAACCTCTGGTCTAGTTAGTGGCAGGCCAGTTGGGTCACTTGGTGACCTATGAAATCCTTAGAAAGGATGGTGAGCAAGGCAGGCACTTAGACCGTAAACCACTCACTTGAATCCAGACCCTGGTTTCTTTTATTTTTATTTATTTATTTATTTTTTGAGATGGAGTTTCGCTCTTGTTGCCCAGGCTGGAGTACAATGGCACAATTTTGGCTCACTGCAACCTCCGCCTTTCAGGTTCAAGTGATTCTCCTGCCTCAGCCTCCCAAGTAGCTGGGATTACAGGCATGTACCACCATGCCCAGTTAATTTTGTATTTTTAGTAAAGACGGGGTTTCACCATGTTGGCCAGGTTGGTTTCAAACCCCTGACCTCAGGTGATTCACCCGCCTCAGCCTCCAAGAGTGCTGGGATTACAGGCGTGAGCCACAGAGCCCCGCCCTGTTTTCAGCCACTTCCACAAAGTATCCTTTGGTATCTTTGCCCCATGCCCAACACAGGGCTGGCAAAGTTAAGCGTCAGTGACTGTCTTCATGAACAACCAGAGGAGTGAAGTTTGCTGAGGAGTACTGAGGCCCTGTTGAAGGCCGGGGCTGTGCAGTGGGGTCTGGGACTCCAGTGTCCTTGGCCGGGGCTCTCCAGGATCACCATCATCCTGAACCTTCCTGCCTCCATGCCTATGGGCTTGGGTCCCTCACGTGGGTCTGCCTCTCTGTGTCCTGGAGGTGCCGGGGCACTGGAGCTCTCTGTTGCCACTCCTGCCATACCAGATTCCGGGGTGTAAACACACAGCTTCTCTCTGCCTGCAGCTCTGACTATACACCCCTGACCCTGGATCTCACAGCCTCTCTGCCTTGCTCCGTCGCTGTCTGGGTGTCCTTGTTGCTGGCCTTTATGGGTGGCCCTGGCTGACTTGCCTGATCCTGGCCTGGCCTGAGGGGCGGGGTGGGCGGTGGGAGGAGGGTGCACAGTGCAACTGTTGTTCAGGGGATGAAGGTGGGGCCGGTGCCTGCTCTGTGTTCCAGCCCTGGCGTGAGTCCTGGCAGGCCAGAGGGTGAGCTGCTGCCGCTCTAGCCGCAGCATCATCTCCACATCTATTCCGCTGAGTGGGTCTGGAGCTGCTATGGAAGCTGCCCAAGAAAGCCCTTGGCTGGCCTCTCCTTCTAGGCTATTCTTGATCCCTTTGCCTCTGGCTCCTCCATCTCTCAGCCTGTGCCCTGGGCCATGACAATGACAAGGATGTGGCTAGTGTGGCTACGGCCAGAGACTGGTGAACACAAGGCTGGCTCAGGGCTGCAGTTCAAGATGCTTCATCTGGGAACTGGAGGTGAATACCAATGAGGCTTGATGAGGGAGATGGGGAATCAGTGTGCGGACGGGGCTAGGTGAGGGGACTAGAGGTGGGGGCTGAGTGAGAGGATTGGGGTTCAGTGAGGAGATGGCGACCCAGTGAGGGTTTGGGGCTCAATAAGGGGTTGGGGGTCAGCGAGGGGATGGGGCTCAGTGAGGGGATGGGCTCAGTGAGGGGATGGGGCTCAGTGAGGGGATGGGGCTCAGTGAGGGGGATGGGGTGAGTGAGGGGATGGTTGGGTGAGGAGGGGATGGGGGGGTGAGTGAGGGGATGGGCTCAGTGAGGGGATGGGCTCAGTGAGGGGGATGGGGCTCAGTGAGGGGATGGGCTGAGTGAGGGGATGGGGCTCAGTGAGGGGGATGGGCTCAGTGAGGGGATGGGGTCAGTGAGGGGATGGGACTCAGTGGAGGGGATGGGGTCAGTGAGGGGATGGGGGTCAGTGAGGGGATGGGGTCAGTGAGGGGATGGGCTCAGTGAGGGGATGGGGCTGAGTGAGGGGATGGGCTCAGTGAGGGGATGGGGGCTCAGTGAGGGGATGGGCTCAGTGAGGGGGATGGGGCTCAGTGAGGGGGATGGGGCTCAGTGAGGGGATGGGGTGGTGGGGGATGGGGGCTCAGTGAGGGGATGGGCTCAGTGAGGGGATGGGCTCAGTGAGGGGGATGGGGCTCAGTGAGGGGGATGGGGCTCAGTGAGGGGGATGGGGCTCAGTGAGGGGATGGGGTGAGTGAGGGGATGGAGGCTCAGTGAAGAGGTGGAGGCTGAGTGAGGAGGTGGGGCTCAGTGAGGAGAGGGACTCGGTGAGGGGATGCAGCTCAGTGAGAGTTGAATTAGAGAAGAAGGGTAGTGGCTTCATCCTCCGCCTTTTTCTATCTTCGCTGACGCCTTGCCGCTCTCGTCAGCCTCCAGCCAGCCGTCTCCTTAACACCGAACACCATGCCTTCAATTAAACTGCAGAGTTCTGACGGAGAGATATTTGAGGTTGATGTGGAAATTGCCAAACAATCTGTGACTATCAAGACCATGTGGGAAGATTTGGGAACGGACGATGAAGGAGATGATGACCCAGTTCCTCTACCAAATGTCAATGCGGCAATACTGAAAAAGGCCATTCAGTGCTGCACCCACCACAAGGATGACCCTCCTCCTCCTGAGGATGATGAGAACAAAGAAAAGTGAACAGGTGATATTCCTGTTTGGGACCAAGAATTCCTGAAAGTTGACCAAGGAACACTTTTTGAACTCATTCTGGCTGCAAACTACTTAGACATCAAAGGTTTGCTTGATGTTACATGCAAGACTGTTGCCAATATGATCAAGGGGAAAACTCCTGAGGAGATTCGCAAAACCTTCAATATCAAAAATGACTTTACTGAAGAGGAGGAAGCCCAGGTACGCAAAGAGAACCAGTGGCGTGAAGAGAAGCGAAATGTTGTGCCTGACACTGTAACACTGTAAGGATTGTTCCAAATACTAGTTGCACTGCTCTGTTTCATAATTGTTAATTTAGACAAACAGTAGACAAACGCAGCAGCAAGTCAACTGTATTAGCAGAATATTGTCCTCACTGCAGTGTCGTTTGAGGACAGATTCCAAATCTATGGCTAAGTTTCTTCTAGTATGATTGAAAGTTTCTTTTTTCTTTGCTCTGAATAAAACTAAACTGTGGGTTCTTTATAAGTGGGGAAAAAAAAAAAATTAGAGAAGAAGTAGACAAGCCTCTGGACTTACTACCCTAATGCTGTCTTCCTACCCCAGCTGTGGTCCCAGAGGCTACCCCTGGTCTATATTCAGCTTGACCCAAGAGGGACATGGCTGTGCACCTTGGTATCGTGACCTGTTTCTGGGACCGAGACACTTGGCTCACTTCAACTGCAACCTCCGCCTCCGGGGTTCAAGTGATTCTCCTGCCTCAGCCTTCTGAGTAGCTGGGATTACAGGTGCGCACCACCGTGCCCGGCTAACTTTTATATTTTTAGTAGACATGGGGTTTCAACATGTTGGTCAGCCTGGCCTCGAACTCCTGACCTCATGATCCACCTGACCTCATGATCCACCCGCCTCGGCCTCCCAAAGTGCTGGGATGACAGACATGAGCCACTGTGCCCGGCCTAAGGAACCTCTTATTTCCCAAAAAGTTCCTCTCACCTCTAGGTCCTGGAGGCTGGAGGCAGCTTCCAGAAAGGCATTTGGAATCCTGGGAACAGAGCTGGCCTTATCCTGGGTTCTTGGGATGCCCCTTCCCTCCTCATCCTAGCCCCCATCTATTTTTTTTTTTTTTTTTGAGACAGAATCTTGCTCTGTACCCCAGGCTGGAATGCAGCGGCCAATCTTGGCTCACTGCAACCTCCACCTCCCGGGTTCAAGTGATTCTCCGGTCTCAGCCTCTACAGTAGCTGGGAGGAGGGCCACAAAATTTTTAGTACAGACAGTGTTTCACCATGTTGGCCAGGCTGGTCTCGAACTCCTGGCCTCAAGTGATCCCAGCCACCTCAGTCTCCCAAAGTGCTGGGATTACAGGATGAGCCTCCACACCCAGCCAGCCCCCATCTCTTTACCAATGACCTTCCCTTGATTGAGCCCACCCTCTGCTATAGAGTCCCCACTCTCTCTGTCTCTGTCCTCTTACTGACCCAAGGTGCCTCTCAAAGAACACTTAGACCAGAACTAAGACTGTCTTTCAGCTGAAGTGTTCAGGCACTGCCCTATCTCACCTGCAGGGAGGGCTGTCTACACTGCTCCCAGCCATTGTGGCTGGGCTAAGGCCTTACTGCCCAAAGAACTCACTGCTCATTTGCATTTATTTACATATGATCACTTACCATTCAAATACCCAAGCCTGGGCTGGTGAGGAATGGCTGCATATATGCATGCTATTTGTATATTTCCCTGTTAGCAAGAAAATACTCAAGCCCTTTTCCCTCCCCAGCTCCCCAAGGTCACCCTGTTCAGGGTCTGAGTTGAGGAGATCCTTGGTTGGGCTCTGCAGAAGTACAACAGTGCACAATGTTACATGGGAGCTAGTTTGGGTTCAGAACCCAGAGTGCACTGAGAACACGGTAGCTCCACAGCATCTGTGTGCTACCACTACTCAGTTCTGTATTCACGGCACACATGATTACCTGATCATGGCACTCTCTCCCCCACCCAGAACCATTTTGGGGGCACCAATTGGCACGTGAGATTCCATCTGTTTCCCCCTGATTAGTCCAACCATTTCCTTTCCAGACAGGGAAACTGAGGCCCAGAGAGATGCAAAAAATACAGATCATATCCACCATCAATGTGACTTTCCAGCATGGAAGCATATGGGCCATTCCCTTGGAGGATGGGGGAGGGCAATTCTACTCTGTGTAATAAAATCTCCTGCGTCAGCATGGTGGCTCATGCCTATAATCCCAGCGTGGGAGGTGGGAGGATTGCTTGAGGCCAGGAGTTCAAGGCTGCAGTGAGCTATGATCTCACCGCTGCACTTCAGCTTGGGTCCCAGAGTGAGACACCCCTCTCAAATAAAAAAGGAAGGAAGGAAGAAAGGAAGGAAGGAAGGAAGGGAGGAGAGGGAGGGAGGGAGGGAGGAAGGGAGGGAGGAGAGGAAGGAAAAATATCACAAAAAATACTTTTGGGTGGAATTAGAGGTGACTTTTATCTATAACTCTGTGTTTCTCTGCATTTCCCGGATTATTTTTGAGCATGAGTTCATTTTGTAATCAGAAATTCCTCAGTAAAAAGGCCAAGCACCATGGCTCATGCCTGTAATCCCAGCACTTTGGGAGGCTGAGGTATGTGGATTGCCTGAGCTCAGGAGTTCGCGACCAGCCTGGGCAACACGGTGAAACCCATCTCTACTAAAATACAAAAAATTAGGCCGGGCATGGTGGTTTACGCCTGTAATCCCAGCGCTTTGTGAGACCAAGGTGGGAGGATCACGAGGTCAAGAGATCAAGACCATCCTGGTTAACAAGGTGAAACACTGTCTCTGCTGAAAATACAAAAAATTAGCTGGGGGTGGTGGCATGTGCCTGTAGTCCCAGCTACTTGGGAGGCTGAGGCAGAAGAACTGCTTGAACCCGGGAGGTGGAGGTTGTAGTGAGCTGAGGTCACGCCACTGCACTTCAGCCTGGGTGACAGCGTGAGACTCTGTCTCAAACAAACAAACAAACAAACAAACAAAAAAGATATCTAAGTCAACTCTGCCAACCAAGCTGAGAGGTGCTATTTTTTTTTTTTTTTTTGAGATAGGGTCTGGCTCTGTTGCCCAGGCTGAAGTGCAGTGGCACAGTCTCGGCTCACTGCAGTTCCACCTCCTGGGCTCAAGCCAATCTCCCACCTCAGCTTCCTAAGTAGCTGGGACTATAGGCGCAAGCCACCACACCTGGCTAATTTTTGTATTTTTTTGGTAGAGACAGGGTTTTTGCCATGTTGCCCAGGCTGGTCTCAAACTCCTGGACTCAAGTGATCTGCCCGCTTCAGCCTCCCAAAGTGTTAGGATTACAGGCATGAGCCACTTTGCCCGGCCTATTTTTTAGAAATTAATTAATTAATTTAAAAAATATGTATTTTATTATATTGAGATGGGGTTTCACCATGTTAGCCAGGATGGTCTTGGTCTCCTGACCTGGTGATCCGCCCAGCTCGGCCTCTCAAAGTGCTGGGATTACAGGCGTGAGCCACCACACCCGGCCTAATTAATTAATTAATTAATTATTTTTTTTTTAACAGAGTTTTGCTCTTATTGCCCAGGCTGGAGTGCAATAGCATGATCTCAGCTCACTGCAACCTCTGCCTCCCTGTTTCAAGTAAACTCTGCCTGCCTGTTTCAAGGTATTCTCCTGCCTCAGCCTCCCGAATAGCTGGGATTACAGGCATGGGTCACCACACCCAGCTAATTTTCTATTTTTAGTAGAGACAGGGTTACTTCATGTTGGTCAGTCTGGTCTCGAACTTCTGACCTCAGGTGATCTGCCTGCCTTGGCCTCCCAAATTGCTGGTATTACAGGCATGAGCCACCACGAACAGTCTATTTAATTTATTTTATTATTATTATTATTTTTGAGACAGAGTCTCACTCTGTTGCCCAGGCTGGAGTGCAGTGGTGTAATCGTGGCTCACTGCAACCTCTGCTTCCCAGGTTCAAGTGATTCTCCTGCCTCAGCCTCCCAAGTAGCTGGGATCACAGGCACATGCCACCATAGTCTGGATAATTTTTGCATTTTTAGTAGAGACGGGGTTTCACCATGTTGGCCAGGCTGGTCTGGAACTCCTGATCTTGTGATCCACAGGCCTTGGCCTCCCAAAGTGCTGGGATTACAGGTGTGAGCCACCTCTCCTGACATTATTATTATTATTATTATTATTTTGGTGCCGTGACTCGGATGCGAACGACATTATTTTTTTCAAGTTAGAGACAGTTTCACTCTGTGGCCCAGGCTGGACTGTAGTGGCGGTCACAGCTCATTGCAATTTAGAACTCCTGGGTCCAAGTAATCCTCTTGCCTCAGTCTCTCAAGTAGCTGGGACCACAGACACACACCAACATGCCTGACTAACGTATTAATTTTTTTTTGTGGGAGGGGCGTTCTTGCTATGTTGCCCAGGCTGGTCTCGAACTCCTGGCCTTAAGTATTCCTCTTGCCTTGTATTTCCAAAGTGCTGGGATTACAGATGTGAGCCTACTTACCCAGACAGGAAATGCTATTATTGTTATTTCTATTTTCAAGAAGAATCCAAGAGTCAGGGAATTCTTAAAAATTTGTCCTGGCCAGGAGTGGTGGCTCACACCTGTAATCCCAACACTTTGAGAGTCTGAGGCAAGAGAACAATTTGAGCTCAGGAATTCAAGATTAGCCTGGGTAATGTAGTGAGACTCCATCTCTACAACAAATAAAAAACTAGCTGGTACACACCTGTGGCCCAGCTATTTAAAAGGCCGAGGAAGGGGGATCCTTTAGCCCAAGAGGTCATGGCTGCAGTGAGCTGTGATCATGACACTGCACTCTAGCCTGGGTAATAGAGCAAAACCCTGCCCCCCCCCAAAAAAAAAAAAAATGGCCGGGAGCAGTGGCTCACGCCTGTAATCCCAGCACTTTGAGAGGCTGAGGCGGGTGGATCACGAGGTGAGGAGTTCGAGACAAGCCTGGCCAACACAGTGAAACCCCATCCCTGCTAAAAATACAAAAATTAGCCAGGCTTGGTAGTGCATGCCTGTAATCCCAGCTACTCGGGAGGCTGAGGCAGGAGAATTGCTTGAACCTGGGAGGTGGAGGTTGCAGTGAGCCAAGATCACACGACTGCACTCCAGCCTGGGCGACAGAGCAAGACACTGTCTTGAAAAAGAAAATTGTCCTAAGATCACACAGCAAGTAGTACAGCTGTGACATCAGCCACATTATATACAATTTAAACCAGTCAAAAGTTAGTATCAGGAGTTGGGTATGGTTGCCTGTGCCTGTAGTCCCAACTACTCGGGAGGCTTGATGCACGAGGATCACTTGAGCCCAAGAGTTCGAGTCTAGCCTGGGCAATATAGCAAGACCCCATCTTTAAAATAAATAAGTGACTTATAACTCAAATTATTATTGGGAGGCTGGGTGCGGTGGCTCATGCCTGTTATTCCAGCACTTTGGGAGGCCGAGGCAGGAGGATCACCTGAGGTCAATAGTTTGAGACCAGCCTGACCAACATAATGAAAACCCATCTCTATTAAAAATACAAAATTAGCCGGGCATGGTGGCACATGCCTGTAATCCCAGCTACTTGGGAGGCTGAGGCAGGAGAATCACTTGAACCTGGGAGGCAGAGGTTGCGGTGAGCTGAGATCCCACTCCAGCCAGGGCAACAAGAGCAAAACTCTGTCTGGAAACAAACAAACAAATTCTATTGGGGCTCCTCTGGCCTAGAGAAGAACAGTGATTTGCATGATCTCCTGTATGATGTATGTGCAATACCCCATTCTGCGGGGGAAGGAAGTCGCTTGCCCAATGTCACACTGCATGCTGCGTGAAAAACCAGCTTAGGCCCCAGAGAAGGCTGCTTTGCAGCCTGGGAGGAGGTGACAGGCCCTGGCATGATCTGCCCTGCCTTCTCCAGGACCTGAATGCCCCTCTCCACTCAGGACAATGGGAACACCTCCTGCCAAAGCCTCTGCTAGTCCTCTCAGCGGGGGAGGAGTGAGGAGAGAATGGAAGAGGCTGTAGAATGAGGGGTGTGGGGGACTCCACACAGAGCCAGTAACAAATAGGCAGGGCAGGGACTGGAGGAGGAAGGAAGGCCCTCTCTCCACTGGGACTTTGAGAATGGGCCATTTTGGCAGGAGGATGGGCCCAGTTTGCCTGTTGGTACGCATGAGCCCCCCAGGCACCTTCATTCACTGTCTCTACACATCACCCAGAGCACAGGACAGGGACATCGACGCACCAGCTCTCCAAAGCTGTGTGACCTCGTGCAAGCCACTTAGTCTTCTCACCTGTGAACTGGAGCCACTTAGTCTTCTGACCTGTGAGTTGGAGGTGATCGTCCCTGCTTCCCAGGGCTGTTTGGAGCATTAAAGGCAATCACAAAAGTGAAGGACCCCAGCTGGGGTGGGCGAGGCAGTCCGGCCAAGTCTGGTTGCTACAGTGACAGTGGCACTCCTCTCCCAGCCTACCCCACACAGTCTGGCAATGGCCAGGAGAGCTTGTGGGGGAGGAGCCCTCTTCCTTCCTGCCCCTTCCAGCTGGGTATCAAGATCTGAGACCAGATGTGTTGCTGAGTGACTCAGCGCTTTCCTGCCTGGAAACTCCTCCCTGCCTGTCTCACCAGGCTGGGCAAGGGAGGGTGAGACAGCAGACTGGGGGTAGGAGTGGCTGATTCTGAACAACCTCAGGGGAGCCATGGGGGGAAGGAAGGGTGAGGGAAGGAGGGATGAGAATGGTGTGCCTTGGCCTGCAAGATGGGCCAAGGTAGATGGGATGGAGGAAGTGGGACACTTCTGAGATTGTCAAGGAAGAGGTAGGATGAGGGTTTCCTTGTCTAGTCAACCTAAAATGACCAACTGCTCACTCCTTCCTCCTCCCACCTGCATATATCCTATTCCCACTATTTCCAGGCCAGCCCAAACCCATTCGTCCTGCCCTCCTGGGCCGCATACCCACGTGATGCTCCCTTCCTTCCCTTTCCTCTCCTCCTCTTCCCAGCCAACCGCCTCCACTTCCCCACGTCCCACTCACTGGCCCTGTTACTAACTCCTCGGTGCCCACGCTCTCTGGAAGGTTGTCTTCTATTGCCTAATTCCTCACCCAACTCAGCTTAATCTGTCGGGGACAGTAGGCGTGGTTGACCTCGTCCTTCTGGACCTTCTTGGAGCTTTTTTTGAGACAGAGTCTCTCTCTGTCACCCAGGCTGGAGTTCAATGACATGATCTGGGCTCAATGCAACCTCCACCTCCTGGGTTCAAGCAATTCTCCTGCTTCAGCCTCTGAAGTAGCTGGGATTACAGGTGCTCACCACCACAGCTGGCTAATGTTTGTATTTTTAGTAGAGATGGGGTTTCACCATGTTGCCCAGGCTGGTCTCAAACTCCTGACCTCAACTGATCTGCTCACCTTGGAAGCCTCCCAAAGTGCTGGGATTACAGGCCTGATTCCCTATGCCCGGCATCTTCTTGGAACTCTTCTTCACCTCAAATATCACCCTGCTAGTTTCCCTTCTATCTCTCTTTTTTTTTTTAAAGATGGGGTTTCACCATGATGGCCAGGTTGGTCTTGAACTCCTGACCTCAGGTGATCCACCCACCTCGGCCTCCCAAAGTGCTGGGATTACAGGCCTGACGTGAGCCACCACGCCCAGCTCCCTTCTATTTCTTGGATAATTCCTTCTCTATTCTCTTCTTCCCACTCTCCCTCTTAAAGGTAAAGTATTTTCTAGTTCACTCTTTCCTTCCTTCTTTCCTTCCTTCCTTCCTTCCTTCCTTCTTTCCTTCCTTCAATGGAATTTTGCTCTTGTTGCCCAGGCTGGAGTGCAATGGCATGATCTCAGCTCACTGCCACCTCCATTTCCTGGGTTCAAGCAATTCTCTTGCCTAAGCCTCTTGAGTAGCTAGGATTACAGTCATGTGCCACCACACCTGGCTAATTTTTGTATTTTTTAGTAGAGACAGAGTTTCACCATCTTGGCCAGGCTTGTTTCGAACTCCAGACCTCAGGTGATCCGCCTGCCTCGGCCTCCCAAAGTGCTGGGATTACAGGTGTGAGCCACCATGCCCCGCCCTAAGTTCTGTCCTTTCTAGTGGATTAAGTGCATGGATCTTGGCATAAACTTGGGTTCAAGTCCTGGATCTCCTTTCACTAGCTGTGTAACCTTGAGTAACTCCTCAGCTTCCTCCCCCATTAAATGGGTTGACCTTACCTACCTCCTGGGGATCTAATGCGATAATGCACATAAAGCATTCAGCACTGGGTCTGGTGCATAGTAAGTGTTCAGGTAATGGCACCTGTAGTTGATATCCTTTCTTTCTGGTGAGTTCTCTCCACCTCCCAACTCCTACGTACTGGACATGTTTTGCTGGATGTCCACATCAAATTCTAAACAGCTAAAAGGAAAATGCCATCTCTTCTTTTTCCTTCCTAAACACCAGCTTATCTTGCTGCCCCTAGCTCTATTAATGCCCCACCATCTTTTGTCAGGCCCACCCCTCGGGGGATGTTGTACAAACGAGTACCAAAGCTATGTGCAGAGGAGACCGACTTGAAAATCATTGCCTGCCCAGTCTGGTGAGAGAGCTTGACAGACAAACAAATATAGTAAGATAATTGCTGTGCTAGAGGTTTATATGGAGGACTTTCTGTGCTTGGAAGGAGTGCTGAGGTGCAGCTGGATCAATCCAGGAAGACTTCCTGGAGATGATAGCATTTGGGTTGGCACCTGTAGGCTGAGTAGGAGCTTGAAAGGTAGACAAGTCAGGGAGAGCCAGAAAAATTACCCACAGACAAAGTGTGGCCATGAGAAGGCAGGGACTGGAAGCTCATCTGTGTTTTATTTTAGTTTAGTTTAGTTTATTTTGAGACAGAGTCTCATCTATGTTTTAGAGAGTTTCCCTAGGGCCGTGGAGGATGCTGGAGGGTAGAAAAGCTGAGGCAGCAGACAGACCCAAGAGGAAGATTTAGGATCTGAAAGTTTACTCCTGCTCTGCCAAGCAATGCTGTGCAACCTTAGGAAAATCACTTGAACTCACTGAGCTTCCATCCCTCATCTGTCAAATGGAGAGAATAACAGGCACCCATGGGGATGCTGGGGAGGGCTGAATGAGCTAATGGAAGGGAAAGTGCTAAAGTGCTGGGTAAACGCAAGCTGCTGCTATTGTAGAGAATCCACTGGGGCAGGCCGTGTTTCAGCCGCAGCCCCACCTCAAAAATGGCCTCCCTGAGCCTCCTGCGAGTCAAAATCCACATCCTCCCAGGCTTGGGGGTGGAGTGGGGTACAGGATGCAGGGGAAGGGTGCACACATACCTGACTATGGATCTTGGCTCACTGGCTGTGTGACCTGGGACCAGTGTCTTCCCCCTCTGAACCTCATTTCATAGAGCTAAGAACCCAACTAACAGGGCTTCTGTGAATTCTGTGGGACGAGGTAAGTGATCATTAATTGTAGACCGTTAGTTCCCTGTCCCCTGCTCTCCAATTCCCTCCTCCAGGGCCTGGCACCAAGCTGAGCAGAGTGGGAAACAGTAAATATTTAGTAACAGATGGACTGAGAGCTCCTAAGTGAAGGGGAGATGTGGAGGAACCAGAGGACACCTGCTTCCCCAGCAGGGGCAGCTGTGCAGACAGGCCAACCTGGGCTTCAGGGCCAGTGGCGGCCAGATCCTGAAGGAGCTTTTGCCTTCAGTGACTTCCTGAGGAAGCCGAAGCTAGCAGTGGCCTTCCCAGGTACCCGAGCCCCACAACATGTCTCTCTCCCATCCCCTCTCTCTGCTGCTCAGGGGGAGCATCAAATGGATGTGGACCCCACTCAGCAACCATCCACTGAGCCCTCTCCACTGTGCCAAGCCTCTCCTGGCACTACAAATTCTGAGAGGAAGGAGGCCAGCCCTTTCTATTCAGGGCCTCCCATCTAGCTGCAAGAGTGATGGAAAACATGTTTGCTAAAAGTTGATAGCCAGCCTGGGCAACATAAGGAGACCACCCTGTGTCTACAAATAATTAGAAAAATTGGCTGGGCATGATGACAGCACACGTCTGTGGTCCCACCTACTCAGGAGGCTGAGGTGGGAGGATGATCGCCTAAGCCCGGGAGGTCAAAGCTGCAGTGAGTCGTGATCATGCCACTGTACTCTATCCTGGGCAACAGAGCAAGACCCGGTCTCAAAAAAAGAAAAGCTGGGTGGCCAGGTGTGGTCCCGGGGGCTGCAGCTGTGCATGTCATCACTTACTCACTTGCCTGGTGGTCAATGATTCAAAGGTTTCCATCCCAGGAGTACGCCTGTTCCTTAATAGGAATTTACAGGGACAATGCCTTTAACCAGGGGGAGCCACCCAAGGGACTGAGACTAGGGTCCCAGAGCAATCAGGCCGAGAGGCTGTGTGGCTTCCTTTCCCTTCCTGCCTAAAGGTGCTGCCCCTCCCTCTGGCCCTGGGCCTCCCCTTTGTGAATTTGTGTCTCTGTGGTTGTTTGTGGGCGGAGGCAGCACAAAGAGCATTTCGGAGTGAGCCAGAGCTAAATCCAAATCCCGGTTCTATTACTAACTAGCTGTGACCTTGGTTCAATTTCTTATCCGCTCTGAGTCAGTTTTGCAGAAAATATTCAAATTTGCGGTTTCTTTATGTGCTTGTATGCAAACGCACAGAAAAAGGCCAGAGCGGGCCAGCCGTGGTGGCTCATGCCTGTAATCCCAGCACTTTGGGAGGCTGAGGCAGGCGAATCACCTGAGTTCGGGAGTTCAAGACCAGCCCGACCAACATGGAGAAACCCTATCTCTACTAAAAATGCAAAATTAGCCAGGCGTGGTGATGCATTCCTGTAATCTCAGCTACTCAGGAGGCTGGGGCAGGAGAATTGCTTGAACCCAGGAGGTGGAGGTGCGGTGAGCTGAGATTGTGCCATTGCACTCCAGCCTGGGCAACAAGAGTGAACTCCATCTCAAAAAATAAAAAATAAAAAATAAAAAATGGAAAAAGGCCAGAGGGGTATATGCTGCCCTTCTCATTAATAGTGGTTGGGGTGGGGTGGGGTGGGGAAGGGGTGTGTGATGGGGAACTTTCACATTGTATCCTGTTTTCTCCTGTATTATCTGGGCCTTTTATAAGCATGTATATTATTGCATTTGTAAGAAGCGGGCATGATCCTACCAACTTTACAGATTATTGGAAGGATTTTTAAAAGATCATACAGATAAAACTCTTCTTGTGCTGCCTGCTGCGAAATTGGTTCTCACCAAGTATTGGTTAACCCTTCTCTTCTCTTCCCCTTGACTGGAACTGTGTTTCTATTTGCAACTGTTTGCCTCTTTACATCTATGTTTGTTTGAGGGGCCTGGCTGTATCCGTCTGTGGTTTACGGGCTGCTAAGCATCTGTGTGTATTCTGTTTTTATACTGGTGAATGTCTGTGCATCTGGAAATGTGTGCATTTGTGAATGTGTGTCTGTGAATCTCTGTATAAAGGAGCATATGTTTGGGTGTATTGGTGGTGTGTATGTGTGTGGGGTGTGACTGTGCATCTCAGCTTGTTTGTGTCTGTTTATATGTGTTTATTATCTTTTTAATGCATATATCTTTTTGAGACAGGGTCTCATTCTATTGACCAGGCTGGAGTTCAGTGGCGCGGTTGTGACAGCCTTAATCTCCTAGGCCCAAGTGATCCACCTCAGCCTCTCAAGTAGCTGGGACCACAGGCATGCACCACCACACCCTGATATTTTTTTTTTTGAGGAGTTTTGCTCTTGTTGCCCAAGCTGGAGTGCAGTGGTGCGATCTCGGCTCACCGCAACCTCTGCCTCCCGGGTTCAATCGATTCTTCTGCCTCAGCCTCCCAAGTAGCTGTGATTATAGGCATGTGCCACCACACCCGGCTAATTATTTGTATTTTTAGTAGAAATGGGGTTTCACCATGTTAGCCAGGCTGGTTTCAAACTCCTGATATCACGTGCCCACCTTGGCCTCCCAAAGTGCTGGGATTACAAGCGTGAGCCACCACGCCTGGCCCAGCTAATTTTTAAATTTTTGTAGAGATGGGGGTCTTCCTCTGTTGCCCAGGCTGGTCTCGAACTGCTGGCCTCGAGCAATCCTCCCACTTCAGCCTCCCAGAATGTTGTGATTACATACATGAGCCACTGTAGCCTGCCTGTATGTGTTTAGATGTCAGTCAGCCTCAGCATACCTGAGTGTTTATGGGTATCTAGGTGTGGCAGTGTGTATCTGGGTTTGTACATGGGTATATGTATCCACGTATTTGGATGTGCAGTGTGAAGTAGTGTGTAGGCAGGTTTGTCAACCCGTGTCTGTGTCTCAGTGTGTTTGTGTCTACATTTATGTAGATGTAGGGGTGAGGGCAGGGGTCTCTAAGATTCCACATCTGGTTGTTCTCCTATCTGGGCAGAGAGCTTCGCCCACATGTTTCAATCCCTACCCCTGATTCCAGAAGGACCTGAGTGTGGGTGTTTCCCTCGTAGCCCTGCCCTTAGGCACAGGGCTTGCTGCCCAGGACTGGTGGAGTGTGTGTCTGCAAACACCTAGAGACGGGCCCCAGCCAGCAGGTCGAACATGAGCAGTGAGCCCTCTGAAACTTGGGGTCAGGAAATCCCTGCTCTCTCAGCCTAGGTCAGTGTCCATCTGGCTTTGCTTTTTGTGTTTGTCAGATGCAGCCAGACAGTTAGGGAAACAAAGTGCGTCTCCATGGCAACCCGCCTCCACCTTCGAACTTGGGCAGTTCAGTGGTTTTGCAGGGTGGGTGGTGAGGATGAGTTAATAAGCCTTCTGCATATGTGCACTGCACCCCCACACCCCAGCATACTCAAATACCTCCACACACACTCCTTCCTTAGGTAAAATTGGATGTTCAGAACGGGGAAACTGGCTCCCAGAGAGGGCAAGGGTCTTGTTGCCCAAGGACACACTTAGCAAGTTAGTGGCAAGATGAAAATAATGAGAACAAGGGCTTCCTTTTGCCCCATGTAGTTTTCTCATTCTAGGATTCAATAATTATTATAGAAAACAGATATGTATGTATGTTTTATATATACTTTATAATTTTTATTTTTTATTTTATTTATTTATTTATTTTTTTAGACTGAGTCTCACTCTGTCGCCAGGAGCCAGGCTGGAGTGCAGTGGCGCGATCTGGGCTCACTGCAACGTCCGCCTCCCGGGTTCAAGCAATTCTCCTGCCTCAGTCTCCCGAGGAGCTAGGACTACAGGCGCATGCCACAACGCCAACCTAATTTTTTTTTTTTTTTGTATTTTTAGTAGAGAAGGGGTTTCACCATGTTGGCCAGGATGGTCTCAATCTCTTGACCTCGTGATCCGCCCGCCTCAGCCTCCCAAAGTACTGGGATTACAGGCGTGAGACATTGCGCTGGCCTGTAATTATTTTTTGATACAGAGTTTCACTCTTGTTGCCCAGGCTGGAGTGCAATGATGCAATCTCAGCTCACTGCAACCTCTGCCTCCTGGGTTCAAGCAATTCTCCTGCCTCAGCCTCCTGAGTAGCTGGGATTAGAGGCATGTGCCACCATGCCTGGCTAATTTTGTATTTTTAGTAGAGACAGGGTCTCTCCTTGTTGGTCAGGCTGGTCTTGAACTCCGTGATTACCCACCTCAGCCTCCCAAAGTGCTGGGATTATAGGCTTGAGCCACTGCACCTGGCCAAAAACATTTTTTAAAGTAATGAAAAGCATGTACACACACACAGTTGGGTTCTATGCTAATTTTTAAAAACAATTTTTTTTTTTTGAGGCGTAGTCTTGCACTGTTGCCCAGGCTGGAGTGCAATGGCACGATCTCGGCTCACTGCAACCACCGCCTCCCAGGTTCATGTGATTCTCCTCCCTCAGTCTCCCGAGTAGCTGGGATTACAGGTGCACACTACCACATCTGGCTAATTTTTTGTATTTTTAGTAGAGACGGTGTTTCACTGTGTTGGCCAGACTGGTCTTGAACTCCTGATCTTGTGATCCACCCGCCTCAGCCTCCCAAAGTGCTGGGATTACAGGCGTGAGCCACTGCGCCCAATTTTTTTTTTTTTTTTTTTTTAAAGAAATAGGGTTCCTATTATGTTGGCCAGGCTGGTCTTGAACTTCTGTTCTCAAGTGACCCTCTTGCCTCAGCCTCCTGACTAGCTGGGACTACAGGCATGCACCACTGTGCCTAGCTCTGTGCTAACTTTTGGCAAGCCATTAAGCTGGGCTGGCTAGATAACTTGTTTATTTGCAGACCTCAGAATAAGCTTCTTCTGACATTTTTACCAAGTTGTTAAAACTCTTACTACTTATTCCTGCTTACCTATGAGACAGTATTTTCTAACTACCCACTAACTAAAGCAAATTGCTTCAGGAGTAAATTGAATGCTAGCATTCAGATAAAACCATTACCACACCTGTAACTTAGGGCTTCAAATTTTTAGCCCATTAAAAATGTCATCACTGTTCTCACTCATTTACTTTATTTTATTTTGAGATGGAGTTTCGCTCTTGTTACCTGGGCTGCAGGGCAATATGCGATCTCCGGTCACTGCAACCTCTGCCTCTTGGGTTCAAGCAACTCTCCAGCATCAGCCTCCCAAGTAGCTGGAATTACAGGCACCCACCACCACATCCAGCTAATTTTTGTATCTTTAGTAGAGACAGAACTTCACAATGTTGGTCAGGCTGGTCACGAACTCCTGACCTCAGGTGATCTGCCCACCTTGGCCTCCCAAAGTGCTGGGATTAGAGACGTGACCCACTGCGCCCTGTCTGATTTACTTTATTTAGACAGAGTCTCACTCTGTCACCTGGGTTGGGGTGCAATGGCACGATCTTGGCTCACTGCAATCTCCACCTCCTGGGTTCAAGCAATTCTCCTACCTCAGCCTCTCGAGTAGCTGGGATTACAGGCACTTGCCACCATGCCTGGCTAATTTTTGTATTTTTAGTAGAGTTGGGGTTTCACCATTTTGGCCAGGCTGGTCTTGAACTCCTGCCCTCAGGTGATCCACCCACCTGGGCCTCCCAAAGTGCTAGGATTACAGGCGTGAGCCACCTCATCTGGCCTTTTATTTTTATTTTTTGGAGAAAGAGTTTTACTCTGTCACCCAGGCTGGAGTGCAGTGGTGTGATCTCAGCTCACAGCAACCTCTACCTCCCGGGTTCAAGAAATTCTCGTGCCCCAGTCTCCTGAGTAGCTGGAACTACAGGTGCACACCACTACACCTGGCTAATTTTTGTATTTTTAGTAGAGATGGGGTTTCGCCATGTTTGCCAGGCTGGTCTCAAACTCCTGACCTCAGGGGATTCCCCCTTCCCCGCCTTGGCCTCCCAAAGTGCAGGGATTACAGGCGTGAGCCACTGCACCCAGCCCCACTGATTTGCTTTATGGTAAGTGAAACTTATAAGTTTTGATTTGTAAAATTTATACTTATAAAATACTGCTTTTATCTATCAGAATTTGGGGGTGGATATTGTCTGAGAGAAAAAAGTTCCACTGCTAAAATAAAAAGTTTGAAAACCACTTTTGTACCCTGTGGACAGCTAAGACAGCGACAATCTGACCACTGAATATCTGTGGCCAATCTCTTGAAGCTGAGACACAGAGCTCAGGGGATGTTTGTTGAAAGAACGAAGGGAAACACAACTGGTTGCACACTAGAGACTGGGTAGTGGCAATAACTACCTCTCTGCTCTCTCCTGTCTCTCTTTCCTCTCCCTGTACCCTCACCTCTTCTCCCTCCTCTCTTTTCTTAGCAGCTGGCACCAACCTAAAGCTGGGAGCCAGTAAGATTCCATCTTGATCTGGCCACACACCACTAACACCCTGGGCAAGGCATTTCTCCTCTCAACTCAGCAGGAGGAAAAATGGGTGGAATTAGGCTTGGGGCTTGATTCTAAAAGATGCCTAGAGGATCAAAGAAGACCTCAGCAGGGAGGTTGTTTGAAATGTTAAGACGGCTGCCACAGATGCCAAGAGCCACGGATTAGGGGACACAAGAATGCTGGCTGGGACCTGCATCGCCCCCTCCCGACTTCCAACTATGCAGGACTGCTCTGCCCTCTGGTATAATTCCAGCCCTTGCAATTGGTCTAAGAACTGAGGGGAGCCATAGGTGCTCCCACCCCAAGGCTCTCTGTCCCTCCCTGGTCTTACCTGTGATATTTAAGAGGCTCAGCCACACCTTTGGCCTGGCTGCCCAGTCTGGAGTGAGGATTGTTTGTGGAAGGAGGCCAGGCCCAGCAGGGGACAAAGCTGGCTCCTGTGGAAGGCAGGTCTCCCAAGTGGAAGGGGGGGAATTGGGGTCTGTGAGGGCAACATCAGGGTGGTCCTGGGCTTTTCCCAAACAGAGGGGCAAAGCTGGAGGGCCCTTGGGCTGCTGCCCCAAGACTGGTTTTTGCTGGTTCCTCCCTGGGGGATGGGTTGGAAGTTTCCTTCCTGGTCAGGTGACAGCCTGGCTTCAGGCTGAACTTTGGGCCCTATCGACAGGGACTGCTGGGAAGTCAGCTCCCTCAGCTGCCTGCAAGGCCAGCAAAGACATGTAGCTGAGCTGAGCAATCATTAAGCCAGGGAGCAGGATTCAGCTGCCATGGAGACACAGGCTAGCTCTTCCCAGGCTAGCCCTCCCTGGGGTGGCTCAGAAGCACGTCTGTCCATTAGGCCAGGGGCCAAGAGGGAGAGCTGGGACTGCTGGTCTGAGGATGGTCCGAGCTGGGGGTGGAAAATGAGAATGTCTGGGTGCTGGAGTGAGGAGCAGTGAAGGGAATACAACCCTGACTGCTCCTCATTCCCCTTCTTCCTCTCCCACCTCCAAGCAGAGGATCCAATCTGTGGGTTGATTCCTGGAGATTCTAGTTTGAGGGGGACATCCCTGAGGAATTATATGAGACACTGGCAGGGCCATCTTCAGAGGCATGCCAACTGTGTAGTCACACATAGCCCTGTGCTCAGAAAGGCCCTGTGCTTGATTGAATGTTATGCCGTTGCTTTTTTTTTTTTGAGACGATGTTTCACTCTGTCGCCCAGATTGGAGGGCAGTGATGCGATCTTGGCTCACTGCATCCTCTGCCTCCTGGGTTCAAGCAATTGTCTGCTAGTCAAGGACCCCCGCGCATTTTTTATAGGGGGAGGGGGTTGGGGGGGGGGGGGGGGGGCTGCCTCAGCCTCCTAAAGTGCTGGGATTACAGGCTTGAGCCACCGCGCCTGGGATTTTTTTTTTTTTTGAGACGGAGTCTTGCTCTGTTGCCAGGCTGGAGTGCAGTGGCACCATCTCGGCTCACTGCAACCTCCACCTCCTGGGTTCAAGCGATTCTTCTGCCTCAGCCTCCCGAGTAGCTGGGACCACAGGCGTGTGCCACCACGCCCGGCTAATTTTTGTATTTTTAGTAGAGATGGGGTTTCACCATGGCCGGGATGGTCTCGATCTCTTGACCTCGTGATCCGCCTGACTCGGCCTCCCAAAGTGTAGGGATTATGGGCGTGAGCCACAGCGCCCAGCTTTTTTTTTTTTTTTTTTTTTGAGAGGAAGTCTGACTCTGTCACCCAGGATGGAATGCAGAAGCATGATCTCGGCTCACTATAACCTCTGCCTCCTGGGTTCAAGCGATTTTCCTGCCTCCCTCCGAGGCAGCTACAGACATGCATCACCTGGCTAATTTTTTTGTATTTTTATTTTTAAATTTATTTTTATTTTTTATTTTTTGAGATGGAATTTCACTCTTGTCATCCAGGCTGAAGTGCAATGGCATGATCTCAGCTCAGTGCAACTTCTACCTCCCAGGTTCAAGCGATTCTCCTGCCTCAGCCTCCTGAGTAGCTGGGATTACAGGCACCCGCCACCATGTCTGGGTAATTTTTGTATTTTTAGTAGAGGTGGGGTTTTGCCATGTTGGCCGGGCTAGTCTCTAACTACTAAACTCAGGTGATAGGTGATCTGCCCACCTCGGCCTCCCAAAGTGCTGGGATTACAGGTGTGAGCCACCATGCCAGGCCTATTTTTTTTTTGGATTTTTAATGGAGATGGGATTTCACCGTGTTGGCCAGGTTGATCTCGAACTCCTGACTGCAGATGAGCTGCCCACCTCGGCCTCCCAAAGTATTGGGATTATAGGCGTGACCCATCTTGCCCGGCCTGCTAGTGACTCTTGAAATCCTTTTTTTTTTTCTTTTTTTTTTTAAGACAAGGTTTTGCAGGCTGGAAGGCAGTGGTGCAAACATGGCTCACTATAGCCTTGACCCCCTGGGCTCAAGGAATCCTCCCACCTCAGCTTCCTGAGTGAGTAGCTAGAACCACAGGTGCTTGCCACCACACCTGGCTAATTAAAAACAATTTTTTTTTTTTGGAGAGATGAGCTCTCACCATGTTGCCAAAGGCTGGTCTCTAACTCCTAGGCTCAAGCAATCCTCCCACCTGGGCCTTCCAAAGTGTTGGGATTACAGAAGTGAGCCACTGTGACAGGCCTTGAAATTCTTAATAAGTATTGAACAAAGGGCCCTGCATTTTCATTTGCAATGGGCGGTGCAAATTATGTAGCCAGTCCTGGCCACTGGGAAAAGGAGTTGCTGAAAGGTTTAGTAGCAGGCAAGATTGACATGTTTCTGCTGACTACCCCCTGCCAAAAGCCATGAGTATATTTGCCTTCTTTCCTTCTCCCTACAATCAGACTTTATCCAACAGGCCAAGACCCTGCACGTCATTCTCTCTGCAAGTCTCAGTGCTGGCTGCAACATTTTTTTTTTGAGACAGAGTTTCACTCTTTCCCAGGCTGGAGGGCAATGGCACAATTTCAGCTCACTGCAACCTCCGCCTATGGGGTTCAAGCAATTCTTCTGCCTCAGCCTCCAAAGTAGTTGGGATTACAGGCATCTGCCATGATATCCAGCTATTTTTTTTTTTTTATTTAATAAAGAAGGGGTTTCACTGTGTTGGTCCAGCTGGTCTTGAACTCCTGACCTCAGGTGATCCACTTGCCTGGGTCTCCCAAAGTGCTGAGATTACAGGTGTGAGCCACCGTGCCTAGCACCTGTAACACTTTTCCCTTGAAAACTGCATTCCCTACATTTCTTTCCCTCACCAACTAATAGAGGAAGAGATTGGGTTCTTAGGATTAGTGCTAGGCCGGGCCAAGAGCACTCAGAGGACAGGGCTGGTTCCTGATCCAGAACAGGTGCTCTGGGATTGTGGGCTGGATCTGAATGAATGGTGGTTGGATAGGAAACTGAGGCCTGGCATGGACACTGGGTGGTCTGCCCTGGGTCCCCCAGGTGGGGAAAGTGTCAGTGATGGCTCAGGTTCATCACAGCTGAGCCCCTGGGGACATGGAGGGGGCTGAGGCAGGTTAGGGAGATCCTACTGCAGTCCAGTAATCCTTTTTTTTTTTTTTTTTTTTTAAGAGACAGGGTTTCACCATGTTGGCCGGGCTGGTCTCAAACTCCTGACCTCAGGTGATCCGCCTGCCTCGGCCCCCAAAGTGCTGGGATTACAGGCATGAGCCACCACACCCGGCCAGCACTCCAGTAATCCTACAATGTTATGGTGAGTGCTATCTACCGTGTGCCATGGCTGACTGGGCTGGGTGGCCCAGACAAATGGGCCCCTGCTCTCGTGGAGACCAGGGCCAGGAGAAAGCTGTGTGACTAGAGTCAGACTGGGTGACTCTGGTCACCCCACTGGTAGGGACATCACAAAACCCTTCTGGGGACTGAGGGAGGGGGTTCTGAACGCACAGCTGGCCCCCGGTGCAATTTCTAGCCATTAGGGTTTGAAGCCTTGAACTAGGCAGAAACAAGACCCAGATGCCCATCATGGCTTCTCTGCCGCTGACCACCTCTGAGTTCCTGGGCAATCACTGTCCCCTCCTGGCCTCCATTTCCCTCCCCTCTTAGCTCCTCGTGGGATCAAATGATATAGAAGGGCTTGCTCAGCTGTAACAGAGCCAGAGACCTGGAGGCAATGAGCACAGCAATTTCAGATTCTTATAGGCTTCCTTTCCTACCAGCCTCCCAGTCACACCTCTCACCTGCCCAGAGTTCAACCCTAATTAGTGTTGAGCATCTCAGTGGGAACTCCTGGTTCAGGCAGGAGTGCCCTGGGGCCTCAAAGCCTAGCCCGAGGGTAAACGGAGGAAGGGCTAGCGTCATCCCTGCCACCAAAGGGTGAAGCGGGGAACCCAGGGGGCCTGGGACCCAGCACTCCGAAGGTGGCTGGAGGCTGGGGGGGAGGTGTGGCAAAGAGCGAGGAGGCGACCGCGGTCAGCAGATGGGAGGGAAATGCCCACTGCGGGTCACAGGTCTTGGGCGTGTCTGAAGCCTCTGTTTCTGGCGCACGCCCCCCCAACACTGTTGGGGCTTGGAAGGAATTCTCCACATTCCCTTATTCCAGGAAAAAATATTCCAGAATCCCCCGTCTGTTCCCAGCCCAAACTTGGGATACCAAGACTGCTGGGGTCCAACCCCAGTCTCTCGCTCCCCCTTTCCAGAGGCCTTCTCGTCCCCACCCCACACCACCCTCTTCCGAGCCGACCTCCCGCGGGGTCCCCTCCCGGGCGGCCCCACGACCAGCCCTCTCGGGCCCTGGCAGGGGGCACGACCCCGGGCTCCCGGGACCCTCCTCTCGGGACCGGACCTCACCCTATACAGGGCCTGGGAGAGGCGGGGAAGGGCCATCAGGCAGCGCCGCTCCCGCCCCGCGGCCGCTCCCGCCCCGCTCCTTCCCTCCCCGCCAGCCTCCGCCCCGCCCGCCGCCCGGCCGGCCCCTCCCGCGCCGCTCCCGCCGCCGGCTCTCAGCGCCCGCTCGGCCTCCGCCGCCCAAACTTTTCTCCGGGCGCGCGTCCCCGGCGGCCGCCTCCGGCATGGGCGCCGCGCTGCAGGGGGCCTGACCCGCAGCCCGCCAGCCATGGCGGCCCGCGCGCCCCCGGCCGCACCTGCGGCCGAGGAGCCGGCGAACCCGGGCGGCCCCCGCGCAGGAAGAAGTCCCGCTCCGGCCTTCGCCGCGCTTTCAGCTGGCTGCGGGGCAAGCGGCGCAAGAAGAAGGCGGCGGGGGCCGAGGGCACCGAACCGGCCGCGCCCCGGGCCAAGAAGGCAGAGGACAAGGCCAAGAGGGCCAAGGGCAAAGGCCGAGGTAAGGCGGTCGGCACCTGGGCTGAGCGCGGGGCGGCGCCGAGGGTGCGGACGCGGGGGCTCTGCCGGGGGTCCGCGCGCGGCGTGTTGGAGGGGGGTGAGGACAGGGCTGAGTCCGAGCACCTCCACCCTGCGCTGCCCTCCGCACTTTCCAGACTCGGTCCTGCCCTGCTCTGAGGGGGAGGGGACCCCCGGCCGGGGCAGGGATCCCCTGGCAGAGCAGGAAGTGCTGGCAGCCCGACTCCAGGGCGGTGAGGCGATTCCCCCCTCCCCCAGCCTCACCCAGGTTCTGCCCTCTGCTGAGTCAGGGGGTCAGAGACTTAACGCTGGCCAGTGGCCAATGAGAGACAGGTGGCCTTGAGTCCCTGGTGGGGACCCTCCGGGCCTGGAAGGTCAACTGCACTCATAAAGAGTTCCAGCCCTACAAAGGACCCAACAGGGAGCGCAGTGTGCCCTGCCTTGGCTTCTTAACAGTGCTGGCTTTTCCCACCTGGCCTCCCTCACGCTCACCTGGGCCAGACCACAAACATCACCTCCTGGGGGGGGGTGAGCTCACCAAAGTGAACCAACCCACCCCTCCCCCATCACTCCTTCTTCCAGCCCTGGTAGAAACATGCCAGTGTTGGAAATGTGCTTACAGATGGGGGGAAACTGAGGCCCAAGCTCAATAGAGGGGCTGTACCTGCGTTGGGGTGGGTACTGAAAATACAACAGCTAATTCTCAGTCTTTCTGATTTTGAGCCCCTGGGCTCTTCCTCTGGCCTGGATGGGCAACCTGAAAGGAGGGGGAAGCCCACCTGTCCCATCCCTGCTTCTTTCGTGGGCCTTTCCTCATTTTCCCTGTTTCTGTCTTCCTTTTGGTGGGGAGGGCTTGAGTCTTTGCAGAGGGTGGAGCTCCCATGGGGTTTGCCATCCTCGGAAGTCCACCTTTCCTAGACTGCTGCTGCAGTGCTGGAGGTGAGGAAATGGCCGGGTGTGCGGGCCCATCCCATTCTGCCTGTGTTTACCCTCCCAGTGTCCTTTAACCACCTCCTTTGGGAGAGTTAGAAGGAACACTTTAGGGGTCAGGAAGAGTGTGGAAAGCTTCCTGTGTGATTGTATTCGGCCTGATCTTCCTTTTGGATAAGGGCCCTGCTTCCCTGCAGCCCAGCCACAAGTAGAAGTGAGGGTGCTGGGGCTGGGATTACTGGGCCAGACCCTGAGGGAGGATTGGATTTGGGTGAGGGGTGTTTCCAGAGGCTCTGCAGTCCTAACAGGACATGGAGTCTGCCCCAGGGATGCCCCACTGGGATTCAGTCTAAAGTCATCCCCATCTCATTCAAGAGGGCATTGCAGCAGGATGGATTGTGGTCAGACTGTCAGAATTGGCAGGCAGAAGGCTAGTGGACTAACAACAGTGTCTGCTCCAGGGCAGTGGATCTTTTTCCTCTGGGAGACTAGCCTCGGAGGGAGGGGGCTGGAAAAGCTGAGCCTATAGGTTGCTGCTCCAACAGCTTGGGTTTGGGGTCATTGGGTCAGTGTCCAGGCCTCCCTCTCGCTTTGTGTCTGGTATCAGGTGGCTCTGGGCTTTCTGGGCAGCATGTCGGCATGATTTGAGCCCATGTGCATGGGCAACACCTCCTTGCCCCTGGCTGTTGTTTCCCCAGGTCTGGGGGTGGCCCCAGGTATAACCAGAGGAAGTCCTGTTCCCTTTTACTTCAGCCTTCTATTATTGCAATTGTTTCCTTGTCACCTGCCTGGCCCAACTTCTTTTCTGTTTATTAAGAGAAATGAATCTGATCCCTCTAATCTCCACTGGCAACACTGGCCAGGAAGGGGAAGCCTTAAGAAGTCTTAACTCTTTGAGGGGAGAATGTTCAGAATGGAGATTGGGAGAGGTGAGAAGGGATACACAGGAGATTCCTTGGGAGGTCAGTGGTCTTTGCTGAGGAGATCATTATCTCCTCCGTTCCAATCTCTGGCTCAAAGACCTGTGAGATGCAGGTCTTGATTTCTCTAATCTGACTCCCCTACTATAAGATGGAAAAACTGAGCTTGTCATGGAATTTTGAGCACCAATCTTCCGTGGCTCCCTTGCTGACCTCACTACCCTGCACAGACTTAGAAGAAGAGAGGCAGTCTAACATTTATTGATTAGTCTGAATGTGTCAAGATCTCACTTGCAGATGAAAAAATGGAGGCTCAGGGACAGTGAGTGACTGATTTGACCAAACTACGATTTAAACTCAAATCACCTGCCTCAAAAATGGAGAATGTTTTCATGATTCTCTCAAGGACATAGAGCAGGAGGTAAGGCTTGAAGATCTTCTCGTCCAACTCACTTTACAGATGGGAAATGGCCCAGAGAGAAGTGAGGGAACTTGATAGAGTGGGGAGAGTATCAGAGTCAGGCCAATGAGAGTTTAAATCCTGGCCCAGCTACTAGCAAGCCTCATGACGCAGGAAAAGCAACTTCTCTTTGGGCTCCCTGAACTCCACCACCGTCTTGTGGAAAAGAAAGAGGGAATCCTCTGGCTGGACATTGCCTTGATGGGGCTGTGACCTTTCTGTCTCACCAAGATTCTCACAAGTGAGTATATGAAAATTGGCCAGGTATGGTGGTTCATGCCTGTAATCCCAGCACTTTGGGAGGCCGAGGTGGGCGGATCATGAGGTCAGGAGTTCGAGACCAGCCTGGCCAATATGGTGAAATCCCATTCTACTGAAATACAAAATTAGCTGGGCATGGTGGCACACGCCTATAGTTCTAGCTACTCGGGGAGGCTGAGGCAGGAGAATCGCTTGAACCTGGGAGGCAGAGGTTGCAGTGAGCCAAGATCACACCACTGTACTCCAGGCTGGGCAACAAAGCAAGACTCCATCTCAAAAAAAAAAAAAGGGTGTGTGTACACACACACACACACACACACACACACACAAAATAAAGCTGGGTGCAGTGACTCACGCCTGTAATCCCAGCAATTTGAGAGGCCAAAGCAGGCAGATTCCTTCAACTCGGGAGTTCAAGACCTGCCTGGGCAGCACAGTGAAACCCCATCTCTACTAAAATACAAAAAATCAGCCAGGTGTGGTGGCATGTGCTTGTAGTCCCAGCTACTCGGGAGGCTGAGGCAGGAGAATTGCTTGAACCCAGGAGGCAGAGGTTGCAGTGAGCCAAGATTGTGCCACTGTACTCCACTCTGGGCAACCGAGTGAGACTTTAAAAATAAAAAAAAAGAAAATTATATTAAAGAGAAGCTGCCATAGAAATGCAAGGGATTGCTATGACTGTGTTTATAAGTTTAGTTACCTGAGCTCTAAGTACCCAGTCTGGAAGGAATGGGCTCTGAGGCTTAAGGACAACTCTGCTGCCCTGGTCTGCTCCTCTCAAGCTACGTGATGCTGGCAGGTTATTCACCCCTCCAAGCCTCAGTTTCCTTATCTGTAAAATAGTGATAATAAATCCTGGATTTATAAGGGCCTTTCCAGGATCAAATGAGCTAACAGACGTGCAAGCATGTTGTGAACTGTGGATCAAGGTACAGCTGGCAGCAAGTTTCTGCTGCTGTTATGCTGCTGAACACTTGGGCATTAGCTAAGTTCATCCTGATCTATGTTTGGAAAACAGCCTCAGATGCCCGTTATGATGACGATTATTATTATTGAGGGGGGATTCACAGAAGGTAAAGTCTCACCTTTTCCTACAGGAGGACTCAGACATAAGAAAAAGTTAAAAAAACAAAAACAAACAGGAATCCATATCTTCCAGAAATACCACCTGGACTCTAGACAAGTGTGTGGGTAGGAAGTGTTTCTGGGATAGATGCCAGGACTGGAGCCCAGCAGATAATCAGGGGGAGGCTTTCTGGAGGAGGCGAGCGGCCTATGGAAGGAGGGCAGGGTCCTCGCTAATCTGAATGGGAAGAGAAGTAACAGGAAGCTGCTACAGGCTACGTTTACCCTGGCCAGGCATTTTCATCAAAGTCTTGCCTGGTTCTTACAGCAGCTAGGGAGGTGCACAGTTATCACCATTTGTAGGTAAGAAAAAGGGATGAGAGTAAGTAGCCCAAGGTCACTCAGCTTCATTTATTTGAAGAAGACATATTCTTTACTCTAGTGTTAGGCACTATTCAAGGTGATGAGAAAGCAGGAGGAACAGGTAGGCAAGGTCCCCATCTATGTGGAAGTGAGGTTCACAGCATCACAAAGATGGAGCCACTCAGTCTGCCTCCAGAGGCCACACTCTACAAAAATCAAAATTATATGATGATGGCTGTGTGGGTTTTTTTTTTTTTTTTTTTTTTTTTTTTTGAGATGGAGTCTCACTCTGTCATCCAGGCTGGACTGCAGTGGTGCAATCTCAGCTCACTGCAACCGCTGCCTCCCTGGTTCAAGTGATTCTCCTGCCTTAGCCTCCCAGGTAGCTGAGACTACAGGCGTGGGCCACCACACCTGGCTATTTTTTAAAATTTTTTTTTAGTAGAGATGGGTTTCACTGTTATTGGACAGGCTGGTCTTGAACTCCTGACCTTGTGATCCAGATGATGGCTGTGTTTCTGACTCTGGAGGGGGTAACCTCTCTAGAGTCTTAGACAAAACCAGTTTTAGGGAAAGGGGTATGTAGTCCTCAGGGTTTCTCTTGTGCAGTGGGCAGTGGCTAAGGGGTGGGAGTGGGCGTGGCTCTGATACTGAGAATTTGAGAGCCACCCTCCCAGGCCTAGGTGACTTAGCCACATGCTAACTCCAGTGAATTCACTGTGGCCTCTCCAAGTTCCCTCTGGCCACTCGGAGGACTGTCCTTGGATGGCATGGAGTTGTGGAGAGAACCCTGAGTTTGAGTTCTGCTCTGTTGTATGACCTTGGGTTAGTTCTGCCCCTCTTGGGACCAGACATGCCCTGCCTTGACAAAGATGTGGTTTAATGGCCTCTGAGACTCTTGCTAGTTCTAGGATTCTGTGGGTTTGAGAATGCGCTGAGGGAGCAAGCCTGTAAGGGCTGGGGGCTAGGCATGGGGATGGGAGCTCTGTCCAGGAAAGAGGAGCTGACCTTCCACTAGCCAGATAAGACATTGAGACCCAGTAGCCTGGATGTCATAGGAAGGTGGGTAAGGTGGCCAGGAGTGGTGGCTGATACCTATAATCCCAGCACTTTGGGAGGCTGAGGCGAGTAGATCACTTGAGGTCAGGAGTTTGAGACCAGCCTGGCCAACATGGTGAAACCCTGTTTCTACTAAAAAAACAAAAATTAGCCAGGCATAGTGGCAGGTGCCTGTAGTTCCAGCTACTTGGGAGGCTGAGGCAGGAGAGTCACTTGAACCCAGGAGGCGGAGGCTGCAGTGAGCCGAGATCACGCCACTGAACTCCAGCCTGGGCGACAGAGCGAAACTCAAAAAAAAAAGGAAGGTGGGTAAGGAGAGTCCAGTATGAACAATGTCATTTCTCCCTGCTGAGGAAGGGGCCTAGATAGCTCCAAAGGAAAGTGAGAGTCCAGAGTCTCTGGGGTCCTGGGCACCTCGACCTTCTGAGGTCAGGATGGTATCTGTTTGCCCTTCAGTAAGCACTCTATGTGTTTTTCCCTTCTGTGTCAGCTCCCACGCTGCTGCTTCTGTCTGGGATGTGCTCCCCTTCACTTTGCTATCCAGTGAACTCCTATTCAGCCCTCAAAGCCTTGTGTCAGTGTCGTCTCTGTGATATTCCCAGGGGAAGTTATTGCCCCCAGACCCTAGAGCAAGATGCTTAAGAGAGTTTGGGTTGGACAGAATATGCTTTTCTGGCCACTTTCTTCTTGGGTAAAGGGCACCTTAGTGTCCTTACTTGGGGGCCTGGACCAATGTAATAGGGGCTGAGTTCCCTCTGCTATGAGATACATCCAATAGGGGAGTGGTTTCCCCCAGAGGAATTTGGGGTTTCTCAATAAGAATGTGACATTTTGGCTTCCCAGAAATGTAAAAAATAAAGAGCGTGACAGGGTGGCTGCTCTGTCTGCCCCAAACCCCTGTGAAAGGATGGACGTTTTCTTCCTAGGGTCCAGATGGGAGAGGGAGTCTCACTCATTTATTTCACAAATATTTCCTGTGTAACTGTTATGTACCAGGCACTGTCCTGGGGATGAATAAGAGAGACAAAGACCTGGGCCATGAACCTCACAATGAGTGCGTGTGTAGCGGGGGAGATACTACACTGAGCAAGCAATTAATGGTTAAAAACTGTGACAAGGGGAAGCACAGCGATTTCTGGGGGAGGTCAGGGATGGCTTCCCCCAGGGAGGTGGCACTTGAGCTAAAATGGAAGGATGAAAGTAAGCTGGGATTGAAGGGTTTGTGGCACTGGCATCAGGCAGGGCACCTGCTAGGGGCTTGGAACCAGCTGGTTATCTGGGGTTCTGTGGGGTCCAGGGATTGCTGTACCCCTTTGAGTATTCAAAAGGGCAGAGACTGGGTTGACTGTCTCTTCCCTCTGCCCTGGCCAGCACAAGGCCTGGCTAAGTGGCCTTGGGTGATAGGTAATGCTCCAGTATGGGCCCCCAGAGATGGGCATCTCTGGATTCTAGACTGTTAGAGCTGATGGCCCGAGATGTCATAGGGAGCCCTCATGGCACATACAGGCCGGGCAGCTGAGGCCCAGAGGAGGAAGTGACTTGCCCAAGGTCACATGGCGATCTAGTGTCAGAGGCAGAGGCAGAAGAGCCCACACATGCCAGGACTTCAGCTTCCTCACTCCTTTGTTCAGACCTCAAATGGAAAATCCCATCCCAGAGAGGTGCCTCTGCCAGGGGTGGGGAAGAGCTGAGAAGGAAGTGAGGCCGAGGGAGTCTCCCTGCCCTCCCCTCCCCCTCAACACCTTCAGGGGCTCCTTCCAGCTGTCTCTCCCCTCACCCTTCTCTTGGAAATTCCCCTCGGGCCTGAAAGGGGCTCTCAATTAGTGTGCTCTCCCCCCACTATTCCCTCCCTGCAGTCCCTGAAGCAGGGCTCCTAGCAAAGGCTGAACTGGGGTGGCCAAGCCCTGTGGCCCCCAAAATCTGCATTCTCTTGTCAGCAGAAGGCAGAGTGAGAGACTCCCCTCAGCACCTGCTCCTTGGAAATCCCTCTCTCTCCAGACCCTCAAAGCTGTCTCAGCTGCTCATGGCCTGTCACATGCTAAAGAAAAACGAATAAGAGGAGGCATTGTATGTTATTTGGGCCACAGTGAACATGGCAGGGTTGGAGGAGCAGGGACACACACCTTCCTTGTGCAGACCCCAAGGCCACCTCCAGCCCATTTGCAGACTTGGGGGAAGTCAGCCAAGTTCCTGCAGCTTCCTTGGGTAGGAGGAGTCTGCCTTCCCCATTGTTAGTTATACCCCACTGTACTCTATGCCCTTGTGCTCCACTGTTCTGTGGGGCTGATTTGTTAAAGGCCTGTCAGCCCCAGTCACAGGGTGCCCAGCTCTGTGCTTGGCATGGAAGGGGAGATAGAGACAGCTCACCCACAGAGGATTTAAACCCTGAATTGTGCAGCAAAGTATGTGATTCTCAGCAGGCTCCTGGTAGAGAGATTACTAAGTGAGGCTTCCTGTCTGCTTAGGACATCCCCCCTCTCCAAGTCTAGCTAGGTGAGGTCTTCCCCCACCATTTTCTTTTTTTTTTTCTGAGGAGGAGTTTTGCTCTTGTTGCCCAGGCTGAAGGGCAATGGCATGATCTCGGCCCATCGCAACCTCAGCCTCCTGGGTTCAAGCAATTCTCCTGCCTCAGCCTCCCAAATAGCTGGGATTACAGGCATGCACCACCACATCCGGCTAATTTTGTATTTTTGGTACAGATGGGGTTTCTCCATGTTGGTCAGGCTGGTCTCGAACTCCCGACCTCAGGTGGCCTGCCCGCCTCGGCCTCCCAAAGCGCTGGGATTACAGGCATGAGCCACCACGCCTAGCCTTCCCCACCATTTTCTAAGAGGGTCACGAGGCATTCCAGCTCACTCTTGTGGTTCCTGGAGTTCTGGTCCATGTGTCTTCCATACCACCTACTTCTTCCCACCAGTCCTAGCCTAGCCTCTCCTATGTTCTTGGCAGTGGGCAGTACTCCTCCCACAGGATCCTGGAGAAAGCACTGCCTTTGCAGTGAAAGTATTTATGCACTATCATCACTACCTCCATCAATATGCAAGCATCACTGTTGCTACTACAGCTGATCTACAAGCCCCACCACCTCCACCTCCACCAGTTTCTATTAAACACATAGGTGCACCTACTGTGTGCCGAGCCCGGGGTTACTAAGAGGAGTTAGACAATCACTACTCTTGAGGAAACTATGTTCTGGTGGGAAAGGCAGATACTAAACCATCGTCTGAAGGCTGGGTAGGTGTTACATGGGGTGCAGGGGGAGCCCTGGGGTGTGATCAGTACTATATCAGAAGGCAGCATCAATGCCTGTGGGGCCTTCAGTAAGGGAGCACTGAGTTGGGGGGAGTAGGGGGTGCAAGGAAGACTTCATGGAGGAGCAGCATGTAGAGCAGGGCATTGAGAATGAGAAGGCACCTTTCAGGCCAAGGTAGAAGAGGGGGATGGCAGGTGTGAAGGCCTGGAGTTGTGTGCTGGAGGGTGGCAAGCAGTTTCGTGTGGTTGTAGCTCTGAAAATGAGAAGATTCTCATCTCAGAGATGACGTCTGAACTGGTGGCCAGGGGCAGCTCCTCCAAGGCTTCCCGGCAAGGCCAAGGCACCTGCCACACTTCAGACATCCTTTGAGACTCTTCACATACCTGTCCTCACTCAACTCATGCCAAGAAATGTAGACTTTACCCTTAGGTATTCCCTCTGCTCCCCCATACTAACTGTCCTTTTTATGGGCCCCAGTTTCTCTATATACATTCAGGGAATTGGCTAGCAGATCTCTGAGGTCTTTTTCAGCTTTGACACTAGGACCCTTTTCTCTGTGCAAAGTACATGCAGCTTGTTACACATTGTCTGGTCATTAAATATTTTCTACGGGTGAATAACCTGCCAGCCTTTCAAGGACTGCACTGTTGTCAACCTGAGACTCTAGCAAGAGAAGAGCCTCAGAGAGAGTTGGGTTTAGCTTTGACTCTCCCATTTTGCAGGGAGGGAACAGGGTGTGCTGGAGCCATCATCTGGCATAGGAGGAGCATGGTACAGTGGAGGGGCTTGTTCCAGTGGCAGGAAGGATAAGCCATGTGGGGCCTAGAACTGAGGGCTCTAGACTTCCAGCCCAGTGCTCTCTCTGCTCCACCAGGCTGCCTCTAGTTGGAGAGACAGGGCAGAATTGATGGTAAAGAAGTCATTGCCCAGGCAGTGGGGCCCTGGGCAGGTCCCTCGACACAGGACATCTGTGATGAAGACACAGGTGGGAGCCCCAGGCAGCCTAGAAGAAGGCTTTTACCTCTTTCTCTTTCTTTTTTTTTTTTTTTCCATTCTGTGGCCCAGGCTGGAGTGCAGTGGTCTGATCTCAGCTCACTGCAACCTCCGCCTCCCAGGTTCAAGTGATTCTCCTGCCTCAGCTTCCGAAATAGCTGGGACTACAGGCACCCACCACCCTAACCGGCTGCTAATTATTTATTTTTTAGTGGAGATGGGGTTTTGCTATGATGGCCAGGCTGGTCTTGAACTCTTGACCTCAAGTGATCCACCTACTTTGGCCTCCCAAAGTGTTGGGATTACAGGCATGAACCACAGCACCCGGCCCTTAACAATTTTTTTTTGTAGAGATGAGGGTCTCACTGTGTAGCCCAGGCTGGTCTTGAACTCTGGGCTAAAGTGATCTTCCTGCCTTGGCCTTCCAAAATTCTATGATTATCTGAATAAGCAACCATGCCCAGCCTAGAAGGCTTCTAGAAGAGGTAAGACTTGGCTTAAGCTTTGAAAAACTAAGGTT
The DNA here is from genome assembly GCA_036589455.1 of Ateles fusciceps. Lineage (NCBI taxonomy): Eukaryota > Metazoa > Chordata > Mammalia > Primates > Atelidae > Ateles > Ateles fusciceps. Next base: position 4,433,411 of record JAZHEH010000733.1, read on the forward strand.
ATAGCAAAGAATATCACTGAAAAAAAAAAAGAAAAGAAAAACTAAGGTTAGTATAAGGGGAGATGAGTGAGGGGCACTCAGCTCCACAGAGGCACACAGTTGTGGGTGGTTTCACAAACCCATATCTGTGAGCCTGCATGTCCCATTACATACACAACCAACTGTAGATATGGGCATATACTCAATAAACACAATTGCACAGCCATACAGGCACACAAAAGCACATGTAATTACAGTCCTTTTTTTTTTTTTTTTTTTTTGATAGGTTCTCTCTGTCGTCCAGGCTGGGAGTGCAGTGGTGCAATCTCTGCTCACTGCAGCCTTGACCTCCTGGCCTTAAACAATCCTCCCACCTCAGCCACCAGAGCAGCTGGGACTACAGGCACGTACCATCACGCCAGGCTAATTTTTTTTTTTTTTTGTAGATATGGGGTTTCACTATGTTGCCCAGGCTGGTCTTGAATGGCTGTGCTCAAGAGATCCTCTCACCTCAGCCTCCCAAAGTGCTGGGGCTGCAGGCATGAGCCACTGCACCCAGCTGTAATTACAGTCTTAGAGATAAACATATTTGGCTGGGCATGGTGGCTAAAACCTATAATCCCAGCACTTTGGGAGACCGAGGTGGGTGGATCACCTGAGGTCAGGAGTTCAAGACCAGTCTGGCCAACACAGCGAAACTCCATGATACTAAAAACACAAAAATTAGCTGGGTGTGGTGGCATGCACCTATAATCCCAGCTACTTGGGAGGCTGAGGCAGGAAAATCTCTTGAACCTGGGAGATGGAGGTTGCACTGAGCCAAGACGGCGCTACTGCACTCCAGCCTGGGCAACAGAGTGAGACTCTGTCTCAAAAAAAAAAAAAAAAAAAAGATAAACATATTTACCCATACATGCACACAGGCCAACTATTACTCAAATGCATAAAAATCAGTGATATTCACCCACCCTGAGACAGTCACAATTACATAGCCTAATACACAAAAGCACTCATCCAGACATGAAAACAGACTCAATTATATGGATACAGCTCATACAGAGATGAACTCTAAAGAGAGGAACCCACATGTTCAGGGTCACAGATACACAACTACACAGCCACACTCAGGGACTCAATTGCAAATGTTCAATTACATGCTCGCCTTCAAGGTCAGGCAGAGACACAGATAAGCAGGAGAGGTGGTAGTATGGAGCAGTGGGTATCACAGTCTGGGTCTGAGTCCTGGCTCTATAGCTTAATGCTGTTTGACTTTGGGCCAGTCACTTGACTTCAAGGAACCTCAATTTCCCTATCTGTAAAATGGATATGATAAAAGTACCTACCTAGGCCTGGCATGCTGGCTTACGTTACATCTGTAATCCTAGCACTTTTAGAGGCTGAGGTGGGTGGATCACTTGAGGTCAGGAGTTCGAGACCAGCCTGGAGAACATCGCAAAACTCCGTCTCTACTAAAAATACAAAAATTAGCCCGGCATGGTGGAGTGCATCTGTAATCTTAGTTGCTTAGGAGGCTGAGGCAGGAGAATCGCTTGAACCCGGGAGGCAGAGGTTGCAGTGAGCCGAGATCGCGCCACTGCACCCCAACCAACCTGGGCGACAGAGCAAGCCTCTGTCTCAAAAAAAAAAAAAAAAAAAAGTACCTACCTTACACAATTGTATTGTGGATAAAATGAAGTAATGCATGAAAGCAGTTAGCACAGACCCTGGCACATAGTAAACACTAAGTAAAAGGGTGCTACTATTATTTTGAACATCATAACTCTGAAATACAGTGAGTTCGATACATTTGTACACACACAGGCACGTGACACTCATGGGGAGGTGACTGGTGGGCTCTGGCGGCAGCAGGGCTTCAGACCCGCCTTCTCCCAGCTCCCTTGCACTCCTCAGAGCGGTAGGTAGCCTCTGGGCTGACAGAGCGGGTGACCCTCCTACCCTGCCTGGACCGGCCGGGCCTTCCCCTCAGCGGTCTAGGCTGGGCGGCTCAGCAGGTCTCCCAGGTCCCGGGAGGGGCGGAGCCGACGGGATGCGCGCCAGGCCCCGCCCCTCCTCCGGCCCCACCCCCGGCCTGGCCATTGGCCGCAGAGCTCGGGGGCGTGGTCGAGCTGGGGCTGGGGGCGCCCGCGGTGCCCGCCAGTGAGTCTCGCTGCCTCCCTCCCGGGGCTGCGGGCCCGGCGGCCGGGCTGGCTGGGCCGCGCTTGGGTTCCCACGCCAGTTCCCGCGCCCGCCATGGGCAACTCACACCACAAGAGGAAGGCCCCCAGCGGTCCCCGGGTCCGCAGCTTCTGGCGGTTCGGGCGGTCGGCGAAGCGGCCCGCAGGTAGGGGCCGGGGTGGGGGCGGGGCAGGCAGGGAGGAGGGTCCCTGCTGCGGCCGTCGCCACCGCTGCTGCCCCCTCCCGGGGCCTGGAGGGTGTGAGTGTTGGGGGTCGGGAATCCCCGTGCAGACCCCACCCCTCACAGGCACACGGAGACACACGTACACGGTAATACCCACGGATGGGCACACGTACATGTTCGCAGTTTACACGGTCACACGCACGACACCCACTCAGATGTACGGACACGCAGACACAGGACCACATACACCATCACACCCACACCCTCGCACCATCGCAGTAGGACGCACAGAGCCTGAGACACAGGTACGTGTATACCTAGGCATGCAGTTTACACAGCCACACGGACTACACCCACGCACAAATCCAGACACAGGCATACAGTCGTTCACACACATCGGTCATGTGGGTACATTTGCCCAGCGTCTTAGGCACACAGATGTACCCACAGGTTCGTAACTGCACAGCCAACCGGACTCCCCCAGGCTCACAGCAGACCCTAAGGCACTCCGACACACACACACGCTTATTCCCCAGATCTTAGCCCCCAACAGGCTGAAGGCTGAAAGTTTGTAGGAGGGAGGGGGGAGACAAAGGTGGAAGGGAGAAGCTGGAAACCCGGGGTTGGAGGCTCGGGACCGCCTCCATCTGGCGCGATCGGGAGTCGGACTGGTTTTCTTGTCTCCCTCCCTACCCCCACCCGCGCCACCGCGGCCTCTCTCCGCTCTCCCTTCCGTCCCCCGCGGTCCCTGAGGTCGCTGCCGCATCTCCCCCCCCTTTCAATGCAGCCACCGAGCTGGAACGCAGCCCTTGCCTGCTGCTGCGGGGATCCCTCCGCGGGTCACATTCCAGGCTCCAAGGGGGAGGGGAGGGAATGGGGAAGGCCTCCAGCCCCAGGGTGGGGAGATGGGGATTCCTGTTTCCTCCAGCAAGTGCGACAGTTCAGGGTATCCCCGAGGGGTGCTGGAGGAGGGGCCATCGAGAGTGCCTCGTTTTCTTACTGGTGAATCCAGAGATGGGGGAAGGGCAGGGTGATGGATTCATTCCTCCTCCCCAAGATAGAGGGTCTTCAACATAGGCAGATACCCTAGGGGTACCTGTTGCTCTGGGGGAGTGAGGGGAGTGCCAGAAGAGGTGAGGTGAAGGGGGCCCTGCTGTGGTGGGAGAATCCACGGGTGTATTCCCAGGATGGCCCACATTCCTAGAGATTCCGAACCGGAGCTTGATGATCTCATCCCTCCATGGAGGGGGTGGTGGAAAGAGCCTGGGCTGGGAAGTGGGGGACCTCTCTTCTCAGTGAATCTCTGGAATAAGCTCTGGTGACCTTGAGCAGATTCCTTTCGCTTCTCTGGACCACCCTGGCTCCTACAGGGGGCCTGTCTGTGAAATCACGAGCCTTAGGTGACTTCTAGGATGCTTACCGTCTGGCTAGCCATCTCATGGATGAAGAGACTGAGGTCCCGGAAAGAGGGACTTGTCCAAGGTCATTTGCCTCTGGTGGTTTGAGGTAGTAATATAATCAAAATGACAGTAAGAAAAGGGTTAACTAAGTTCAGTTAGGCTCTTTGAGGATTTCTCAGAAGGTAAGTGTTAATGAGAATCTCCAGGACCTTCCAGCACTCTTCCTGCCCCAGCAGTCCTGAAAGTCCTGTCTGTGCCTACCTGTCTATCCTAGAATCTGCGCTGAGGGGGCAGCGCTGGGACTCTTCATCTGTCCTCTGGTGGCATCTCCGATCTGATGGTTTCCTAGGAACTGTGGGCCCAGACTTGTGACCATTTGTGATGGGGGAGAGAGAAGATAAGAAGGCTGTGTTTATAGTCTCTTGCCTACTGGCCCTTGAGAAAGTGGCCTGGGGCTTCCAGCAACCCTTGTGAGCTTCCAGCTCCCGCTGCAACTCGTGAGTCAACTCAGGCTTTAAGGTGTTCTGAAAAAAATTGGAAAGTAATGTCAAGACAACACAGAAATTAAGTGTGGGGGGCTAGGAATATTCTAGACTATATATCAAAAGCCTTCTGGGTTGGGGTCAGCTTTAGAAAATTGAGGAGATGGTCCTAATTTGGTCTTTGAAGTAACCACAGGATTGAAATTAGTCCTAAGTTGTTATTAAATAAGAGAACCAGGGATTCCTTTCAGCTGTGGGGTGTGGTCTCGAGCAAAGGCATGGAGTTGAGGTCAGGCAAGGTGGCTCATGCCTGTAATCCCAGCTTTTTGGGAGGCTGAGGTGGGAGGATCACTTGAGCCCAGGAGTTCAAGAGCAGCTTGGGGCAACATGGCAAGACCCCTCCCCCGATTTCTACAAAAAAATAAAACATTAGTTGGACATGGTGGCACGTGTGCCTGTGGTCCCAGCAACTTGGGAGGCTGAAGTGAGGGGATCACATGAGCCTGGGACGTCAAGGCTGTGGTGAGCTGATCATACCACTGCACCCCAGTCTGGGAGACAGAGTGAGACCCTTTCTCAAAAAAAGTGAATGGACTTGAGACCCTTTCTCAAACAAAGTGAATGGCTCACACCTGTAATCCCAGCACTTTGAGAGGCTGAGGGGAGCGGATCACCTGTGGTCAGAAGTTTGAGACCACCTTGGCCAACATGGTGAAACCCCCTCTCTACTAAAAATACAAAAACTAGCCAGGCTTGGTGGTGGGCGCCTGTAATCCCAGCTACTCGGAGGCTGAGTTAGGAGAATCACTTGAACCCAAGAAGTAGAGGTTGCAGCTAGCCAGGATTGAGCCACTGCATTCCAGCCTGGGTGACAAGAGCATGACTGTCTCAAAAAAAAAAAAAGATATGGAGTGGAGACTGAGCACGGAGGTGGAAGGGAAAAGTAGTTGAGGGTCCTTCTCTTGAGGTTCCATTACGAATGTAAACCTCAGTACCTTTGGTTTTACTTGTGCTGAGATCTTAAGTCATCCTCGGCCTCAGCCTCTGCTGTGACAGGCCCAGGTGGGGATTGGAGCTTGAGTACTTGTCCATTTCATTAGTCTGTGAGAGGAGGAAGGAGAGAGTACAAGGCAGGCAGAGAGGGCTGGAGTCTGCAGGCCATAGGGAGCCAGTGAAGGTGCTTGAGCAAGGGAGGAGCCTACAAAAGTGGTGTGTTAGGAAGATGGCTCTAGGGTGGGGGCAGGTGTAGGCAGGACAGGTTGGGGGGTGGGTGGGGTGGTGAGAGTGGAGGTTCAGAGACTGTTGCAGTAATCCAGGAAAGAGGTGATGAGGTGAGGGCTGGGGACAGGGTGGGTGCTGTGGGAGTGGAG